>JAGSMP010000113.1:2326393-3740287 GCA_029286625.1 Parnassius orleans
GAAACCAACTCGGCTGCCGTGTTATAGAACTATTACTTCCATATTCCAAACCAGAGGATTTGGAGCGTTATATTGAGGTACTATCTCCAGATATTCGGAGGCTGTGTTCTGATAACTTCTCAAATCATGTACTTAAAATATTGCTCAAAGTATGCTGTAACAGAGCCACTGATCATCTGCAAAGTGAAGATGCAAATGAAGGTTCAGACTCCGAAGATGACACGCCGATGAAGAAGCGAAAAACGGAGAATAGTACTGCGTCAAAATACAGTGATGAGCATATTAAAGTGTGCTATGATTTTACACTAAAAATAAGTAAATATGTACTGAACAATTTGGAGGATTTTGTATGGGACACATATGCGAACCATATTGTACGCGCAGCCTTGAAATGTCTTAGCGGTATTACTTTGCTACCAGGTGAGAAACCTAAAGTGAACTTATTTAAGGAGCCTATATTAGAGAACAAGGGTATACCGCCTCACCAGACGAAGATGGAATATAGAAATGTTCCGGAAGAATTCAAAGAAGTTGTTAAGGAATACGCAAACCGTTTGTCGGCTTGGCCGCAATTCAAGGAACTCCCATACGAAAGTGTGACATCTGCAATGTTGCAAGTGCTATTATTTGCTGTTAAAAATGTAGATAAGACATTGACGAGGCATTTAATTAAGAAACTGTTAAATGAAAGTTTTGCTCCTGATGATTGGGTATCAACGAGTACTGATAACAAAGAAGATGGAGAAAAAGAAGAGAAAAATGAAGATGGTGAAATGGAGAATAAGGTGGTCAACTGCAGTTTGCCCCCGGTTTTCAAATCGGAACCAGCTGTTAGGTGAGATTTTTTTAACATTTCTTTTAATTATTTTTAGTCAATATTTTCTTTTAATAGTAGAAGAATAAAAGACGAGATTTGTTGTCATCCCTGGGATTATCAAACTGAGATAAAGTTAGTAATACTGCTGCTTGGTGGCAGGAACAGGGAAAAGGGAACCTCCGAACTCAGAAACACTCCTCAACAGGAAATAAGGCTCACCTCCTATTAAAGTGTCTTAAGTGTTTATTACAGGTCGTCACTAAATCTAGCGGGGGCCGCCCTAACCTTCGCCTACTGGTTTGAGGTTGCCACTCACCTCTTCCCCATCGGTTGTAGGTTCTTTGCGCTATATAGCCAGCCCATTGCCACTTCAGCTTACTAATCCGTTGGGTTATGTCGGTTCCTATGGTTCCACTGTGTAGTGATTTGGATACTGGATACACTAGATGGAGTAACGACCTGGTAAGATATGCAGGAAGTTGATGGATTCAGGTGGCTCAGGACCATGCTTTGAGGCGTTCCTTGGGGAGGTCTATGTTCAGCTGTGGACTTGTGAAGGGCTGTAATGATAATGATGATGATGAAGTGTTTATTTATAATTCAGCTGTTTAAATTCACTTATTTATCAACTCTGAACGAAATGAATGAATTCATAAAATTTTCATTCTTCTTTGGTTGGCTCCAAATACATAAGCATTTACTGGTATATGCACTGCACACACTGTAAAATAGGGGTTGTACAGAAGGAAAAGAGAGGTTTAACTCCAACTCCACTACTGGACACAGTCTCGCCCATAGTAAAGAGGATTTGTATTATTATACTAGCTGTTCCCCGCGACTTCGTCCGCGTTTATTTATTACTATTAGATTTCAGTGGTTTTAATATTTTTGCGCAAAACTCTAATTCTTTTTCTAAAAGCTAAAAAAGCTCTAAAGCCTAAGCTATACCTTATAATATCAGCTATCTGATAGTGAAAGTCCTGTAAAATCGATCCAGCCATTTCGGAGATTACCTGGAACAAACAGACAGACAGACAAAAATTTTAAAAATTGTTTTTTTGTTATAAGTACCGTATATATATTCATATGCATTTATTAAAAAGCTGTTTTCACATTACAAACACACACTTCAATTTTATTTATTTGTATAAATAAATTTTAGCAGGCGGATTAACGCTCGCAGTATACAACAACTTTTTATACGTGGTAGAGCCATGCTGTAGCTATATTATACTTGTAGCACGAATGGGTCGGCTCGACCGGGGAAGGACCACGCTCTCACAGAATACCAGCGTAAAATAGCAGCTTAATGCTGCTGTGTTTCGTATGGTGAGTGTAGAGAACTGGAGACCCTTTTTACTGGAAAAGAGGCATTCCATCTTGGTCCTCACGGGTGACAACGCATCTGCATTTTGATTCGCAAACGAGGATAGATGTAGATGTCTATGGGCCATAGCAACCACTTACCATCAGATGGGCTGTGTGCTCGTTTGTCACCTTATCCTATAAAAAAAAAACAACCATTTTAAACTTTTGACGCTGATGTCTGTCACTAGTTGGGGTGTTTTACATCTGGCAGAAAGAGATAGTCGCCTCTTACAAGTACAGGAAGAAATAGAGTGATGGCTTGGCTATATCATCATCATCATTCATCATTCATCATTACAGCCCATCACAAGTCCACTGCTGAACACAGGCCTTCCTGCAACTATCAAACACTACACATGGAATGAAACTAGTTTTACGGATTTTATCATGTTTTTATTGTTAACTTTTCTGACTTTTCGAGTACTTTACATTACCCCCGTGATCATGGCTGCTGTATGGTGTGTTTGCATAAACATAAGAAATTATTAGGAGGTCGAAGGTTGCAGGTGGCTCATGACCGTACTTGTAGCATTCTTCCTGCATCTCTTAGCAGCTTGCCATCTATCTATTGTGGCGCCGCCCTTGACTTCACGAGGCTGCCATTCGAGAACCTTCCTTATATGATATATTATGTAGAAATAATAAAAAAACCAACAGGTTATTGGAAGCAGCCCTATTTGTAGCTAAAAAGAAAATGTACACTCAGATCTATGCAAAATGCTTCATCAACCGTCTGGGACAACTGGCAACACTGCCCATGCTCAACTTTACAGTACAGAGGCTAATAGATAACTGTAAAATCAAAGAGGAGGTATGGACCACTTTTATATATTTTTATTTTTATTTATAAAAGTAAATCTGAAAAATGACCGCATTTTGAAAAAAAAATCCCACTGGGTTTCTTGCTTGTTCTTCCCAAGACAGACGTTTTTGCGAACCAGTGGTAAAAGTAAACAAGTGGTAAAATTAAAAAAGTTGTACAACCGACTTCAATATAAATAAAATGAGAACATCATCAATGTAGTCAAAGTCAATTAAATACGCATCATTAAGGATAACTCAAAAACTACTGGTCAGATCTTGATCAAATTTATAAGGGACCACATGAGAAGCACCAAGTTTCAAATAAAAAAAGAACCATCAAAATCGGTTCACCTAGAAAAAGTTTAGAGGTAACACACATAAAAAAATGCAGTTGAATTAAGGACCTCCTCCTTTTTTTGAAGTCGGATAAGAAATGACTTTGAATAAACTGTAATTTATATTAAATAAAAGTTATTCTATTTTATTGTACAGTCCACCTGATGGTAAATAGATGCTTTGACCCATAGACATCCACATCTATACTCGACTACTGCGTTGCAAACCCTGAATGATAGAATGCCAAAAAATAAAAAGGATCTCTGGTTTTCTACACCTCAGGGGTGACAAAGCATAGTCAGACAAAGCAGGAATAAGATGAGAGGACCTCACAAGCCATAATTATACTGGCTTCCTTTCAATTTGGACAATTTTCCCTATGCAAAAGAGGACTACCATCAAGAGATTAAGACTCGAAATTGACTTGTGAATTGATGAAATGTCTCCTCGTTCATGCGGAAATAGTTGAAATATTTTTTAGAGTCCGTTTCCAACTTTTAAAATAGGGTATAATATGTTCCTTCTAAGTATTTTATTTTTAAGATTGGATGAATTCAAAATTTGACTTCTCTGCACTAATTATATTTTCGTCTTAAATGTAAGAGATATAACAAACAAATACGACGACTTGACGAGACCATTTTTATGTGCTATAGAACTGAAGTCTGTGTTAGTACTGCCAAAAAACCGAGCGTAGACCGGCACCGGCACCGGCACAGTGGAAAAACGAAGCCGCGGCGCCGTCGACGTGCCGGTAAATGGAAAACCACCCGATGGGACGGTTATCCGTCACAACCGGAGAGAGATCAGGCACAGGACCAACGGCTTTACTTACTTTCTGAGGCACAGGGGTGAAATATCGCCGACTTGTTGACTCTGGGCTACTACTGAGAATTTTCTGACGGAAAGCCCTTATAACTGATTACCTCATATGGGGAATATATAAAAAATTATTTAAAGTAACATGATATCAATCAGTAAATCAATTAATAATAATTCCAGTTTGAGCCAATGTTTGAAGAATTGTCTAGCAAGTTCGATGCGCTCCTTGCTTGTGGCAACACCGGCGTATTGGTGGCGCTCGCTAAAGCTTGTCTCAGGATTAAAAGCAAGCAGACACAGTTTGTTCAGGTAAGCACGTTATCGATTTTTTAGTTTTACGCGAATAATACACATTGAATAAAACTGATTTTCCGGTTTTTGTCGCATGTCTTAGATTATTATAGACCATAAGATGAGTGACAAGTTTGTAAAGTAGTTGATATATTTTATTTTGCTACCTTCCCACAAACAAGATTGTTATTACTTACGATTTAAATTAAGTTTGTAATAACCTAACACGTGACACGTTTCAGATGCTTTACAGCACTATGAGTGCTGTAATTTTTAAGTCGGGAATTAAAAAAATACAATTAAACGCGTTAAAATCCGTAAACTTAGTTTTATTCAAAATTCACTATCATTATAATAGCTATACTTAGCTAAATGACTAAAAACTAAGATGTTTTAGTCAGTTGACTCACTAAAAACTAAGCTTTAAGTCAGTCCGACTAAAACAGCTTAGCTTATTCTCAGTTAGCTGTTTTTATAAAAAATCCTATTTCTTAACAGTCTTTAATAGTTAATTTTTAATTAGTAGACTCACTAAAAACAAAGCTCAAGTCAGTCTGATTAAAAACAGCTTAGATTTTAGCCAGTTAGCTAGTTGTTTTATAAAAAGTCCTATTTTTTAACAGTCTTAAATGGTTCACAAGTGAACTGTAAGTTCGTGTATCACTTCTATTTTATAAAAAAACCTACCCAAACCAACTTCTAGGCAAGAAAGCAGACCAATCCCACGATTCCTTCATATTTTGTTTTAATAAATTTGCAGAGTCTAGAGGCAGCTCTAAAGTGCGGTGATGAACAAAACCAGCGGTACTTCGCAGTTCTGTGCTTGCGTCTGCTACCTATAGAACGAGTGGACGTCACCAAACTGGATCAAACGTATTTCATCAATATCCACGGTTCGGTCATATTGCAGACTATACTCGACTTTCAGGTTAGTGTTCAAAATTCAAATGTCAATGTGTTCAATTCTTTATACGTGGTAGAGCTACGCTGCAGCTATATTATGGTTGTAGCACAAATGGATCGGCTCGACCGGAGAAGGGCAACGCTTTCACAGAACACCAGGGTGAAATAGGAGCTTAATGCTGCTGTGTTTTGTATGGTGAGAGTCTTAGTCCTCAGGGGTGACAATGCATCTGAATTTTGATTCTATGATGGACCACAGCATCCACTTACCGTCAGGTGGAATGTGTGCTCATTACCGTTACCATTACAACCTATCAAAACCATAGATTGACTCATAAGGGGGGTATTTACTATAGTTGCCAAGCAGGCAGGTTGGCAACCGCAGTTTTCTGGAACGAAGTTCCTAATCGGACGGTACGAATTTGGCGGATGGGGGCTAGGCGAAAAAAAGTGTAAGATTTTTCCGTCACGACCCTTTCTGACGTAGTGTAGACGGCCTTGGCGGCTATAAGGAAGCGAAATGTAATAATTTCCATCTCCCTCGCACTTTTTCTTATCTTGCCATGAAAGAAATATTATTTTAAATGACGATTCATTTTAATAGACGCTAGTAATTCATTTATTTGTATTTGTTAATCAATAATATAATACATTTATCAATAATAATATACTACGTAAGGAACTTCGTTCCAACCGAGTGTTCCACGACACTCACGCATGGTTTTTTGTTTTTTAATTGTTATTAGACGCTGCTGCTTGTCTGTTCATCTGTTTTGTTTAACTCTGTCGCCTCTTACGACACCCACGGGCCGATATGGGGTAGTGAATTATAATGTCCTCCAGACCGAATTTCGGTCACAGTGGCCCGCCTCAACGGAGACTAGCCATCGGCGCAGGACAGGATTACAGTGCCAGAGTGTATGCGCAAGCACAGGTGCACTCCCTATTCCCTATCTCTCATAGTCCGATGGGACGGCAATCCGATACGACCGGAGAGAGATCAGGCGCAGGACCAACGGTTTTACGTGGTTTGGGAGACACGGTAGTGAAACGTCGCCAACTTCCTAACTTCAGGCTGCTAAACAGGAAAACCCAATAACTGATTTTGACCCGACCCGGGATTCGAACACAAGACCTCATGATGGCAGTCAAGACTGTTATGATGATTGAGACAAGCTGTAATGATGATAATGATGATGAATATACCGACATCGAAACATGAAACTCCTAAGCTTAGTTTAAAAAATGTATTTTATATCCTAAAACATACCCGTTAAATAATTCCTTCCTTCCCTCTCCTTTCCACCATTGGATAAACAAACGTTCGTTTCAATCAATAGACCCCTTTATACTGGATTACGAGGCTGAAGCTGGAACTTGAATCAAAATAGAGTTTCACAGGTTAAGCTATAGAACGTCCTGCAATTCAGTGTGCCTCTTGGCATAGGCCTCCTCTAACATTTCCCATTGTGTTCTGTCTCTGGCTACTCTTCTCCAGTGATGGCCAACTGTGAGTTTTTTTGTCTTCTTCCCATCTTGTTTGTTGACGTCTTCTGTTCCCCTTGCCATCTCTCAGGTACCAATCAGATACAACTGTGCTCCACTTGTCATTCTTATCTCGGATCAAGTGCCCAGTCGATCTTCACTTTTGTTGATCTATATGTGTAAGCATATCAACAACTTTGGTTTTTTCTCTTATTTTGTCTTGTTTTTTAATACCAGTCATACTTCTTTCCATTGCTCTCTGACATCGGGTAAGCTTCTCTCTATGGTGTTTTGTAAGTGACCAGGTTTCGCATCCGTTGGTTATCACTGGAAGGACACATGTGTCAAAGACTTTCTTATCATTGCCATACTTATCTCTTTTGATTTAAAGACTTCTTTAAGCGACCAATACTTTTCCATCCGTTGGCTATTCTTGTGTTGATTTCTTTGGTGGTGTGGTCTTCATGGGATATAATCTGTCCTATGTAGCTGTACTCTTTTACATATTCAAGTGGTTGATTGTCGTTTTCAATGGCTATTGGTGTGGAGTTAGTAAGTATTTTAGTTTTATTCTTGTTCATGGTAAGACCTACTCTCATGCTTTCCTTTTTTAGTGCTTTAATCATTATCTCCAGGTGATTGGGATTTTCTTCGAATAGGATTATATCATCCGCAAATCTTAGATGGTTCAATTTTTGCACCATTTATTTTGAGGCCGAAATCCTTCCAGTCTAATTTGCGAAAGACACTTTTCAGGACTGCCGAGAATGATTTTGGTAATAGGGGACCGCCTTGTTTCAGTCCTCTCTGTATCTTGAATTTTTCTCCTAGGGGTATCAAGTAGTAACCTGGCTTCGCTATCTGTATAGATGTTCTTAATGATTTTAATGTCATTTTCAGGAATCCCTTGTTGGTTCAGGCTTTAGCTTCAAGTCGTACGGTGTCAAAAGCTTTAAAATAGTCGATGAATGCCATATATAAATTCTTATTATACTCTTTATGTTTTCTACAACTTGTTTCACTGTGTATATATGATCCAGATTGGAATTTTTTTGTCTGAAGCCAGATTGTTCTCGTGGTTGGTTTTCGTTCGTTTACTTTCCACCAAAGGGATGGGGACTGGCGACTAGTCGACATAGAATATATTCGAACCAAACGGATTGCTTTGTCGTTCGTAATGGAGTTGAATAATTTGCCAGCAATTGTCTTTCCATCCGATTACAATGTGGGTGTCTTCAAGGTAAGCATGAATAGGCTTTTGTTAAGCTAAGTCAGTGCGCTTTACCATCTTCGGCTGCATCACCACTTACCATCAGGTGGGATAGAAGTCAAACACTGGCTAGTAGTAGTTAAAAAAAAAAACCTAACAGTAAATACGAGGGCGACACTGAAAGTTTTAGAACTGGCCATTTGTAAACGATATAATAAAAAAATGAGTTCAAATTTTGAAAATGGAACTCTTTGCCAATATTATTGTGTATGTATTTTATTAATTTGTCATTTGTTTACGATTTGGCGGCAAATTGAAATTTGTCTGTGTCACGTCCGCATGAATTCAACGCGAGAAAATTTTCGTACAATGATTTTTTATGACTTTCGATGTCATTTAAGTCAACAAGAAAGTTATGATAGACTTCGATTGGCCTTTCACGATGAAGTCCCATCTCGTGCCACTGTTTACAACTGGTTTAATGAGTTTAAACGTGGTCGCACTAATCTCACCGATGATCTGCGTGAGGGACGGCCTTCTACGGCGACGACAGAAGATAACATCAGTGTTGTGCGGCGTATGACAGAGACTGACAAAAGAGTGACCTATCAGCAGATTCGGACAAGCTTAGGCATCTCGGTATGAGTCAAGTACACAAAATCCTCCATGAACATTTAGCGGTCAGGAAGCTTTGTGCCCGGTGGATACCTCATAATTTGACAGAGGCCCAAAAACTCCGTCGTGTTGATTGGTGTCGTGAAATGGTTCAAAGATTTAACAGAAGTGACTCAAATGCTGTGTTGGACATACTTACGGGTGATGAAAGCTGGATATATTGTTATGATCCTGAAACTAAGAGACAGTCTGCTGTCTGGGTGTTTCCTTCCGAGGAGTTGCCAACTAAAGTGAAGAGATGTCGAAGCGTGGGGAAAAGATGGTGGCCTCGTTCTTCGGAAGGACAGGTCATTACGCAACAATTGTTTTAGAGGCTCGAAAAACTGTTACCGCAGATTGGTACACTAACAATTGTTTGCCACTTATCTTGGAAAAAGTTCGGGAGAAACGACCTCGCAGTCGGATCCTCCTTCACCACGACAACGCCTCGTCGCACACCGCCAAGCAAACAATCGACTACTTGGCGACGTCAGACGTGGAATTACTGGGTCACCCGCCCTATAGCCCCGACCTCGCACCAAGGCTTTTCTCAGTGGTTCCATCGGATGAAGCGATGTATTGATGTAAATGGACATTATTTTGAAAATATATAATAAAACTAATAACTTGCTAGTTTATTCAGTTTTTGATTTTCTAAGAACTTTCAGTGTCACCCTCGTATATATATATATATATATATATATATATATATATATATATATATATAGTAAGGAATCCTCATTATATGCAATGAAAACCCGTAAATTAAAAAAGTGAAATTTTCAAACAAAATAAATATTAAAATAAATTCAGTAAAAGTAAACACTCTGTTTAGACTACGTACCTTGACCCCTTGGAAGAGTGGCAACGTTGCACGCGGGTGGCATGGCGGTTGGCGGCCGGCAGCGTTATTGTCGGCACGGCCTTTGGTTTTTTGACAATGTGCGACGAAATAAAAACTTACTCACTAAACTGTTTAGGTATTTTTACCGCCACTTTTTTATTTCGCGAAAATGGAACTGAACGAAATAAATATTATTGCATATTAGTTGCAAAATTTAATGGAACCCTAAATTTTAAAATTTTCAAAATGTCCGCCACGTTCTTGAATGCACAAGTTACATCGCCGCATAATGTTGTCCTGAAGCCTGCTCAACAAATTTCGTTCAGGATCCAGAGCCAGGGCTTTTAATTTGTCAAAGGCGGCAACAATACGATTGCGCAGTTCATCTTCGGTTTCGGAGATCTTTGAGTTCACCTCATTTTGAATAAAGCCCAATAAAAAGAAGTCTAGAGGAGTGAGGTCGGGCGATCGAGCTGGCCACCTGCGAGGGCCATATCGCCCTATCCATTGTTCGCCGAAAATGGTGTTAAGCCGCTCTCTCGCGAGGAGTACGGAGTGTGGAGGAGCTCCATCTAACTGGAACCATACCCGCTCATAAGCTGCAACAGACAATCCTTCTAAATATTCTGTTCTTGGGCCGTTAAGAATATTGAGAAACTTCTGTGCATTCAGGTTTCCGTCAATAAAAATAGGGCCGATTATTTGATCTCCGTGAATGCCTGCCCAAACATTAATGGAAAATCGGTATTGATGAGCTGATTCCCTAAATAAATGGGGATTCGTATGGCTCCAGTGACGCATGGTTTGTCGTTTCCATATGCCGTTTCGAGTAAACGTGCTTTCATCTGTCCAAAACACATTTGATAGGAAACGTTGGTCTTGAGACATTTTTTCCAGTACCCAGTGGCAGTAAGACTCTCTAATCGGCTTATCACGGGGCAGCAGCGCCTGCACCTTAGCATATTTATAAGGACGTAATTTGTTCCTTTTCAGCACTCGGTGTATTGTTCTATGCCTCACTCTAAACACATGCCCAGCTTGTCTAAGGCTGCAGGTTGAATTCCGATCGAAATGGACTAAGACTCGTTGTTCGAACGAGGGTGGAAAGTGACGCGGAGCAACTCCTTCATGAATGTTGGGCACTATGCGCTGATTTTCCCTGATCTTTGGACAGCACCTAGGATTGTCCGGACGCTAGTAGGGCAGACACGAGTTGCGCCGTATCTCTCACGATAAGTACGCAGAGTTAACGCTGAATGTTGGCGGCATTCGCCATACAATAAAACCATGTCTGTATACTCTGCCGCACTGTAAAAATGCTGCTGTCTTGGCATTTTCCGCCGCCAACACGTACACAGAAAAGTCAAGTAGTGTCAATATCACAGTGAAAAAATAATAAAAATAAACGTACTTAAAAACACTATTTACACACACAAAGTCAATTACCTAATAAGTGTCTATTTCACCGTAAAAAAAATAATTGTTGGACTAATCGTATTTATCTTACGAAAAATAAATCACTTGAAGCAATGCGCGTAAGCAGCGAAACGCACCTATATTCTGGAAGAATTGCGGTGAACTGAAAGCCAAACTTCCACTTCCAAATTCCAAAATGGCGAAAATAATAAAAGTAATAAATAGGGCGGCCACAAGGTGCAATTATCGTTTATCGATACTTTTCTTTTTACACTTATTTACCTACTACATTTGAATACAAGTAATTTTGATTTTTGATTTGATAACAATGGACAAGTTATTGATTGTTAAAAAAAAAGTTTATTTTTGTACAATTGAACTTACGAAACTACCGTTTTGTGACTTCCTAGGAAACGGGTAAGTAAGTATGACTTTTGTAATTGGTTGTTTTTATGGGTTTTTTATCATGTCAAAATAATTTATTATCTGTAAATCTACAATAACATACTTAAACAAAAAAGCTTTAAAGTTTAGCTTTAAATACTTAGGTCGTAGTGTTTTTAGAATTATCATAACAACACGATAATTCTAAAAAAAACATGCCCTAAGTGTTTAAAGCTAAACATTTTTTTTTGTTTATCGATCATTACTCCCTTTGAAAGAAGCTAATGGTCGATAACAGGTGTCCTACTCTACGACACAGGCGCGCGCGCACTTGCGCCGTTGCGTTTGAAGAACGCCGCGTGCCTCGTGCCGCTTGTTTATGGACGCCGCCAAAAGACACCGCTGTCGATACGTCGCAATAGTTTGCACTGCGTGGCGATGTCACTTTTTAATGTTCAAGGATTCAAGTTCATTGAATCATTGACTTAGTGACGCAATTCTATAGAGTTCAAATTTGCTTAAAATTAAAACTACTTTTTGACCTAATTACTGGACCGATTACGTTCATTTTTTGTATATCGTCAGCAAAGGTGATAAGAAGTATGTGGTTTCATTTATTGCATATATGTGGGACCTCATTCTGTATATTATAGAAAAAAGGGTGACAAACTGCTATTTTACGCGGGTATTCTTTGAGAGCGTAGTCCTACCCCGGTCGAGCTGAGCCGTTCGTCCTACAACCAAAAGATAGCAGTATGGCTCTACCACGTATAAATGATGCAGCTATCTCATCCCTATTGTAAGATAAAACGTGATCATTTTCTAGATTTTGTTATCAGACCTGACGTGTTGTTTCCAGAGACCAACAAAAGCGGTTTCAAGTCTTCTGGATCTGACGGCAGAGGAACTGATGGTGATCTTGTCGGACGTGAAGGGCTGCCACGTGGCAGACGCCTTCTGCAAGGGTCAATGTGTCGGGATCAAGTCCCGAGACAAACTCATAAAGAAACTAAGGGTGAGTTTACAATATATCCGCTAAAAAATATTTTAAATTAATAAAATTTTATATATTTTTAAACTACATGTTACTAGTTCGATAAAGTATTTTATAATTTTACGTAAAAATTAAACAAAGGTAAATTTTCAAGTAAAATAAATATTTTATTATTTTTTACAATTTAGTACATGATGTGTAATGTAAGTTGTACAGACAGCGGCACAAGTCGCGAACACAATCTTGACCATTCTTTCAGGCTATTGATCAGTCAGTTTCTTCATACTCAATTATATATTAAAATATCATGTACTTGCTGTACTGACTTACGGAGTTAAAAATGTGCAAAAAATTAAAGTGTATCAAAAAACTTCACCTCAGTCCCAACTAGCGACATCTGGTGAGCGGAAGATTATTAGCCCTTATTGTTTTATGTCCTCCGTTTGTCCTCAGGGTTCGTATCAGAAGCTGGCCCTCTCGCAGTACGGTTCCCGTGCCTTCGAGCAGATCTTCGAGGCAGCCACCGCGGAACAACAGCTATCCATAATGGCAGAATTAGCAGACAAGAGCAGTTTACTAAACGGGTCCCAGTATGGACGACTTATCGCTACTAAATATGATCTCGCCACTTTCAAGCTGTCCCAGAAGGCCTGGGAGAAGGCAAGACTCAAGTCCAAAACGGAATAAACAGTTCTAAATGTATTTTGTGTTTTATTGCTATATAAATTTTTTACTAAGGCCAGGTTAGACAAAAATATCGTGCGTAATTTAGGCACGATAGTGACACGCGAGTATTAATACTTTTTGAAGTAGTATATGCTCTGAAAAAAATATGCGCATACATGAAATACTCAATTAAATTCTTAATCGAATGAATTTTCAGAATACTTTGTTAATCGAGACTGATATCATAAATGTATTGAATATTATTATTCTATGTTTATTGTTATTTCTTTATTATACTAACATTTTATCTCCTGGTTAGAAAAAAAAGTAAAATTATCAAGACATCGGTACCGGAAGATTTTATGAGTCTTCGATCCCGGTGTTACTCTAGATGCGTGAAAAACGATCCTGGTATTCGCCTCTTCATGATCACACATAAATTCAATTTCTTCACTTTTTATCATGCGATTTTGCTGCGCTTGATATGAGTAACAACAGTTTTCAATAGTAAAAAAAAATTGTTGTTTTATTAGCTGCTATGTTGCGCCCTGTTCTATCACACGGACTTCGGACGCTCTACTTTCTCTCTGGAGCATATTTAATTGCTCCGATTTTAAAACTTTAAAGCATTGCAATAATATTCCATAAACGGTTTTTTGCAGGCAAGACTATACGAGTATTTTCGTAATTAAATTATCTTTCTTCTGATACCAATTTTTATTGGTTAACATATCGGTGTAGTTACCTATATTGACTTACCTGTTCATACCTGCTTGCCATGAACAGAAATTAGTAGGCAAGCCTACCAAGGCATATTCTCCATGTTAAAAACTATCTGTTTAAACTAAATTTGTTCGGTTATCAAAAGTGTAAAGGTTATGAAAAAAAAAAAATGATTAAAATTAAAAATAGCCATGAACACTTCGAAAGGCAAGATATCATAGGCGTGTTTATAAATCAATAAAATTTCATAAAAAAATAGGTCTCATTTGGTTATCAGATGGGTGCAGGTCGATCTCCCACGGTCTCTTAGCCTATGTGGACCTATAGACTTTCAGTTGTATTATAATGTACTATCTGCCTGTGACTAAATCCGCTGCTATCCACGGGATGAAATAAGGGTAGTGATTATTGAATTAATAAAAAATAATTAGGTATAATATACTAGTTTCACAGTCACACGCAGAAAATGTGGCTTAGACATTGGTTTATTTGGTTTCGGTGCTGGTATAAAAAAGTACTATGTGTGCTTTGGTAATTGTTTTAACCATTGAGTTCTATGTACTACGTACTAGAGAAGCTATTCCAAACAAAAATGTGCGCTACTCTGTCTTCGCGCATGCGCGGTAGATAGTAAAATATTACGATATTACATACATACATATAATCACGCCTCTTTCCCGTAGGGGTAGGCAGAGACCACTTCTTTCCACTTGCTACGATCCTTACATACTTGTTTCGCTTCGTCCACTTTCATTATTCCCTTCATACATGCTCTTCGGTTTAGGGTACTCTTGACCTGGCCTTTTTTCAAGACGTCCCTGATTTGGTCAAGAAACGTCCTCCTAGGTCTACCCCTTCCAACACTTTCATTCACACTCGCCTTATACACTTTTTTCGTCAATCGTTCTTCATTCATTCTCTCGACATGGCCAAACCATCTCAGCATACCTTTCTCAATTTTTGTCACTACATCTTCTTTCAAATCACAACGTTTCCTTATCTCACTATTTCTTATCCTATCACTCAATTTAACTCCTATCATACTTCTTAACGCTCTCATCTCAACTACATTTATTCTGCTTTCAAGTTTCTTCTGCCATACCCAACTTTCACTTCCGTACATGAGTGTCGGAACCAACACCCCCTCATGCACAGCCAAACGAGCCTTGTTAGACAACTTCCGACTGCTCATAAAGGAGTGCAAAGCTCCATTCACCATGTTTCCTGCATTCACTCTTCTTTCGATATCACTCTCACACTTTCCATCTCTTGTAAACTTTGAACCCAGATACACAAACTCCTTCACCTGTTCAATTTGTTCATCTCCAATCACGATATTGCAGTCTGTCACTGCCTCATCTCTTTCAAACACCATCACTTTCGTCTTCTTTACATTCATCTTCATTCCCTTTCTAACAAAAGCTCCATTCATAGCAGTTACCATCTCCTGCAACTCCTCGGCCGAAGACGCAAGTAGTACTTGGTCATCAGCATAGAAAACATTTGACGAGTAACTCATTCATTCTCAACCCACTTTCATTCTCTTTTAAATCTGTCAAGCAATTGTCCATGAACAGATTAAACAGCCACGGTGACGCTACACATCCCTGTCTAACACCTTTTCGATATTAAACCATTCAGTGTATGCCCGTTTATCCTTACACAAGCACTAGAATCCCTATAAAGAGATTGCAGTGCTCGTATGAAGATACTGCACACACGGTTCACGGACAGTGCTGACCACAATTCATTCCTCATTACTCTATCATAGGCCTTTTCTAGATCCACAATGCGCAATAGACCGTCTTGTTTTAGCCAAACACTTTTCGGCTATGCACCGCAAGAAAAGACCTGATCCATACATCCCATTCCCTTTCTAAATCCCGCTTGTGCATCCCATACTTTTCGTCTGTTTCATTCACAACCCTTTCAATCAACACTTTCGCATACAATTTACCGACGACGCTGAGAAGGCTTATACCGCGGTAATTTATGCAGTCCTGCCGTGACCCTTCCCTTATACAATGGCACGATTACGGCTTTGCACCAGTCTCCCGGTACTTGCCCATTTCGCCAGCACAAATTGAAAAGGCGGTACAGCTGACTAGCCACTATGCCCTGTCCAGCCCTCAGCATCTCGACGGTAATCCTGTCATACCCTGCAGCCTTACCTAATCTCATACTTTTCAACGCTTTCACTATTTCATCCATGCTTATCTCACTTTCATCAACATTTATATTAGTTTCCATGGAAGGTGCCGGATGCTGTACCTGCACTTCCTCTCTTTCAAACAAACTTTCAAAATATTCTTTCCATCTCTTTAACACACATTCTTCTCCTTTTATAATGCTCCCATCTTGACTCCTGATTGTACTCAGCTCCGAGGTAGAAGTTTTTCCTCTGGCTGTTTTGATGGATTTCCAGAAAAACTTGATGTTTGACTGGAAATCTTCAGTGAGCCTCCTATCGAAATCATCCTTTCGTTCTTCTTTCTTTCTAGACACAACTTCTTTCGCTGCTGATTTCAATCTTTTATACTTCGTTCTTGCTTCCTTTATCTCGTCATCCGTTGCCTTTTGAACTTTTTGGTTAGCTTTTGTTGCTATAATCCAACCACCTTTCTTCTTTTCTTGCACAACCCTTTGTACATCTTTATCCATCCATACATTATAGTTCTTTCTTCCTTTCCTTCTTTTAGCTACCCGCATACCTCAATAGCAACATTCACGACCCTTTCTTAAATTTCTCCCACAAATCTTCAATCACACCTATCTCTTCTATGCCTTTAAAACTTTCTTTCAGTTTCTCTACATACTCGTCTTTCTTTTCTTTTCTTGTAGATTTTCCACTTTTACTCTGTCCAAAACACTCGTAGGCTCGGCCCTCGGTGTCGCCACCGTTTAAAGAGGCCACGCATTCGGGCTATAACCAGGAAGTGGTCTGTGTCGAGGCCTACCCGCGGTATGCCCAGTGTCTAGCACTTTCTTCCTCAGTCTTTCATCCACAATTACAAAATCATTCATACTTCTAGACTCACTCACATCTCTTGTATACAAATGGATCTTTTTGTGGTCAAACATTGTGCTGGCCACGCACAGATTCCATTCCAAGCATAATTCAAGCAGGCTTCTCCCATTGTCATTCACTCTCTCGTCCCCAAACGTACCCAGAACTCCTTCATACCCATCACGCTTTACTCCAACCCACCCATTAAAGTCCCCTAACATCACGATCCGTTCATTTTCTCCGCATTTATTCAAGACCTCTCTCATGCTATCCCAAAATTCCTCTCTCTCTTGTTGGGCTTTCAATGACCCACCTTCGCGCAGATCCGTCGGTGCATAGACCCCAAGGATAAACAAGCGAGTGAGTCCGACTTTTAACCTAATCCAGAGGAGTCTTGGGCTTACATTCCTGCTCCATCACATTCCACTATTCGAGATGAAAGAATCACACCAACTCCTGACTACCTCGGCTGGTTTGGGGGACTCCGACCAGTATGCCGTAGGGGCCATGAAACGTGGTGTCACATCCTTTCCTCTTGGTTTCGTTCACGCACAAAATATCTATGCATCGTTCATCCATCATCTGACATACTTCATCTATCTTACCATCCATTCCTCCTCTTACATTCAACGTAGCGAAGCGGCTCTCCGTGAGCCGCTTTTCGCCCCGCGAGAAACGAGACGTGATGGGTGGCGAACCACATCGCCGCCATTTTGGTTAATTAAATTATTTTATTATTCTCCATTGCGTTCCCACGAATAGCGAGGAAAGGTTTGTCCCCAGCAGAGCCCCGCATGCCAGGGTAAGGCTGGCCTAATTCTGGGGTCGCCCGGTCCCAGGGCAGTGTGGCACGCTAACGACTAGGCTTGCCCTAGCCATGCATCCATCCGCGCGGCAGACGTTGGATTGGCGGAGAGGGTAGGAATAGGGAAAGGGAAGGATAGGTGGTGTGACAAGGAAGATTGGTAAGTTAGAGTGGGAAATAGGAAATGTAGGATATTACCGTCCAGGAGGGCAAGGGATGGGACAGTAATAGCTAGGGAAGCCGGGGTCGCATACCCGTATACTATACCACAACTACCGGACAGGTAGATTGGAATGAGTATCCCATGACTATCTATTACGATATTATTACCTATTTATTCACTTGAACAACAAAAAATTTTACTTACTTGACTACTGAATTGTAATTTACGTAAGGTTTAAACTTTAATTTGAAATCTCGTATTATTATCGCCGCTCCACACTGCATGAATATTGAAGTCACAGTAAATGACACTAAAGTAAAGTGTACGGATTGCAGTACAGTTCAATTGAACATAGTGAATGTTCGGAATGCGAAATCTAGTGCGTAGTACATATATATCAATTGTTTTAACCAAGAAGCTTACAAAAACAAAATAATAATATCGTGGCGGGAAATATTGGTTCTACTAAGACAGATACATGGCTACGTAACATCGAAGTTCTAGCAACTTAGACTAGATGGCGCTTTTCATAATCACTCAATATAATTATATTATAATAAGTTCGTTTTATCTCATCTTTTTACTATCAAGCGTGCAACCCGAATTAAATACCACCGGCATGCATTCTTAGGTCAAAAAATTTTGATTTTATAATAATGTCTGAGTGGTCAAAGGACGAATTACGGGTTATTAGTATTATGCGGTACAACTTCGCGCGCGGTCTCTCAAGTATGAAAGAAATGAGTTCTGTACTTCGAGAACTGCCCTCATCGGACAACGATTTTTCGTTGGTATCGGGAATTCAGTCGTGATAATTTTGGTATAGAAGACGCGCCAAGGTCAGGACGTTGAAAAATTGATAAGAGAATTCCCTCGAATAACTTATAGGCAGATAGAAGAGATTCTGCAGATTAGTGCACCAAGCATTCATAAAATTCTACACGATATAATTGGTGTGAAAAAAATTTGTACGCTTTGGGTGCCCCATGACTTAAAAGAAGAACAAATGGTATGCAGAGTGAATTGGTGTAAGAAAATGTTAAAAGAGTATGAAAATGGAACTTCTAAATACGTAAATAATATCGTCACGGGTGATGAAACCCGGCTATATTATTTTGATGTGCCCTCCGGCACGCTTAGACTGCCTCACAGATGATATATTTAATACAGTTGCCACGCTTGGCAACCGCAGCTTTTTTATTGTTTTAAAAATCCATCTGGGTGGGTACCACCGTCTTGTGAATTTCTGCCGCCAAATAGCAATGTCTTCTGCCCCCAAAATTCTTAAACTTAGCTGTTACTGCATTCTTTTTATTAATATACCTATTACAAACACTAGCATTGCAAGTTTAAAAATACAGATAACATGCACTTGCAGAGGGTAGGCATAAATATAAAAAAGTGGTAATTTTTTTTTACAACTGACTTCAATATAAATTATTAAGGGTAACTCTAAAACTACTAGTCAGACTCAGATCTTGATCCACATGAGAAGCACTAGCTTTCAAATAAAAAAAGAATCATCGAAATTGGTTCACCTAGAAAAAAGTTATGAGGTAACACACATAAAAATAACTACTTTAAATATAGTTATTAGTTCTCACGAAAACTTGAGAGACAATTACCCACTGAAGTTGTCGCTTTTAGGTGTCAGTGTGCGCGCGCATCGTAACAACTTCATGGTGTCGTTTTTAGGGGTCGTAGTGCGCGCGTATCGTAAAAAATTCACTCATCATTTTTGCTAATTGCCCCAAAAGAAGTATAACTTCAAAAAATACAGTCGAATTGAGTACGTAATCCTTTTTGAAGTTGGTTAAAAATAATGTCTTGGTTTGAAGAAATCGGCATGCCTTAAAAATCCAAAGATATGTTGCAGTAACAGTCTACACATTTCCGCTGTTGGGCACAGGCCTGCTTTCATCCTGACACTACAATTTTACAAAATCTGAAATTATCTAAAATTTTTACCCAAAAAAAAAAGCCAAAATCAATCCAAGATTTGATTGCAAAACTTAATAAGGTTCTAAATATATAATTATTATATTGTATTGAATGAAATCAATCCTACGTCAATATTATTACCTACTTTTTAGGGTTCCGTACCCAAGGGGTAACCAACGGGACCCTATTACTAAGCCTCCACTGACCGTCCGTCTGTCTGTCAACGGGCTGTATCTCATGATCCGTAATAGGTAGACAGTTCAAATTTTCATAGAATGTGTATATCTGTTGCCGTTATAACAAAAAAAAGGGGGCTTCCCTACTAGAAACGTCGAAAAGTCCGACTCGCACTTGGCCGTTTATTCTCGTGACATCAATATTAACCACGAACGTACCTACATAAACCAAAGACTTCTATGTATACCTACTACTAGATGGGCACTACCGTACTAATACCTACATTGTACACTAAGTTACGGCGGGCAATTCTTCGTAACGTCTTTAGTTTACTGTGAGCGGACCAGAAGACTAGTTCTTTGTATTGTAAACCACGAACGTTGTTTTCGACATTTCAACACTTGATTGTAAATAAGAAAACGCTGTCATTATTTATGTGCGCACTTTGCCAATGTGATTTGCAGTTTATTGCAGATAAATAAGCAACTATATATTTCGTATTTGCTTAAAAACAGTAACTGTCGTAAATGAAAATACAACTGCGTGGCATATTTGGCTTGCTGGCTACCAAAGAATCACGAAGCTTAATTTTTGTGCAAGAGGAGTAAAAAGGCTTCGTACACAGTTTATCAAGAGACTATCTTGAATCGTGTTGTAAAGCGAAAGTGCATCGTCGTATAGTATAGTAAAAATGTTTCGTGGACTTTCCAGCAAGGCTGCTCTTGGTCATGCGGTACGAAAAACTCATATCAGGCTTGAGAATAATGTTCCGAACTTCATAAAAGCTGAAGCTAAAGCTAGCCCTCGTCCAGTCTAGCTCTGAAACCGTTGGACTCCAAATTGTGGTGTTGCAGCGTGGCTTTACCACGTGAAAAGAACTACATACATCTTAAAATCACGTGAATCTTAGCAATTATAAATTTTAATTTTTTAACTACATATTTTCATTTTTAAATGAGACTGATATTTAAACAGAAACAGAAACAGAAACTTTTTTATTCAATATAGATTATAAATAATACTTATTGAAAGTCACTCTTTTGTCTAATTACCACTGGTTCGAAAAAAAACCTCTGTCCTGGAAGAACCAGCAAGAAACCCAGCGGGACTTTTTTAAATAACAGCTACAATCATGTATATTACACAATTAACCAAACAAATTAGAAACAGCCTGGCAGCGAACACCTCATTCCCAGGGTTATTATCATCCATAAATTCTTAACATTATAATAACCCTTTTTATACAAACTATGTTTAATAAAGTTTTTGAATTTTGAGCAGGTCGAATTTTGTATATTTTCTGGGATTTTATAGATAAAGCTTCGCGTCTAGTGTTATTCCAAGAAAAATGGTGGTATCGACAGGACTCAGTTCCTCACCATTTAAAATTACATTAGTATTTAATTGTCTGATATTTGGAGTCATGAACTTCATACATTTCGTTTTAGTGCTATTTAAATGTGTTATTAACATTAAACCAATTTACTAATTTAGATATAGCATTATTTACTTCGTCATATTTTAATAATTGTCGTTTTAATTTGAAAATTAATGAAGTGTCATCAGCAAATAATACTATATTATGGTTATCCCATACTATGTAAGGTAAGTCATTAATATATACAAGAAACAGAAAGGCCGAGAATTGAGCCTGAGGCACGCCCATTTGTACTATCGACCCGGAAGAGCTCATACCATTAATGACAACTTTTGAGTTCTGTTACTTAAATATGAAACAATTAATTTAAGAGCATTACTTACACCGTAGTGTTGTAGTTTCTGATTAATGTTTCATGGTGAACACAATCGAAGGCTTTGGATAGGTCACAGAATATACCCAAAGCATCCTGTGAATTCTCCCATGCATTGAAAATATATTTAATCAGCTCAACACCAGCATTAGTTGTCGAGCGACCTTGTGAAACCGAATTGATTTTATGAAGTAAATTATTAACATTAAAAAAATTTACATTTGATCAAGAATAATTTTTCAAAATTTTACTTAGTGTTGGCAGTACAGAAATGGGTCTAAAATTGGCGGGGTCTAATGTACTACCAGATTTAAATAAAGGTATTACTTTACTATGCTTCATCAAATCAGGAAACACACCATATTCGATACTAGTATTAAAAATAATAGCTAGTTGAGGCGCGATTATATCGATTATAGACGCAATAACTTTAACGGAAATGCCCCACAGATCCGCAGTTTTCTTAACATCAATAGTTTTAAAATATTTTACAATATCTTTTGATGATAGAGATGATACGTGGTAGAGCCATGCTGCAGCTATATTAATAGTATAGTTGTAGCACGAATGGGTCGGCTCGACCGGGGAAGGACCACGCTCTCACAGAATACCGGCGTAAAATAGCAGCTTAATGCTGCTGTGTTTCGTATGGTGAGTGTAGAGAACCGGAGACCCTTTTCACTGGAAAAGAGGCATTCTATCTCAGTCCTCACCGCTGACAACGCATCTGCATTTAAATTCGTAAACGAAGATAGATGTAGATGTCTATGGGCCACAGCAACTACTTACCATCAGGTGGACTGTGTGCTCGTTTGTCACCCTTATTCTATAAAAAAATAAATAAAAAAAATGATATTTTATGAAATGTAAAATTCTTTGTACACGCATTTACATTTTGTTTAAGCAATGATTCGGCGACGGCAGGAGAAGAATTCAGTGACATAGTGGTTAAGATCGGAATATCCGTAAAATACTTCTCAAAAACCATTGCAACATCCTGATCTGATTCCGTTAATTTGTTGTTAAAACTCAACCGGTAGTTTGAATTGCGAGAGTTGACCTTACCAGTTTCACTATTAATTATACTCCACGTCATTTTAATTTTATTAGAAGCCGTGTTAATTTTGTTGCTCAAATGCAAAGACTTGGCTTTGGAGCACACCTTTAAATATTTTTAACATATTCCTAAATTCGACGCTAGGGTTATATGACCTTTCATGGTAAAGTTCATATAACCTTTGTCTCTCTTATGGACTCCTACTGTCGCCCATTCATTGAAAGCCTGACTGTTCAAGGAGAACGTTTTAGAAGTAAAATATTATCAAATTCATTGCAAATAAGTTTAAACACTGTACCATACAAAAAATTAGGATCATTTTGGTATGAAAGTGATGGAAGTTTCTTCACTATGTTACTTCTAAACTTCTCCAAGCGACGTGCATTTACAGGAACAAACACAATTTTCTCATCTACTTGCTTAAAAAACCTATTAATGTTAAACCAGCAATGCCGTGTACAAATAGCAAGCGAAAACACAAACCGCGAACAAATCGAGGCATCAGATAGGACGTGAGATGATTAAATCGCCCCGTGAGTGGGGGCGGCTTTACGCTTCGAGCACTTTTATCAGGGCGTGTGTGGCCGCGACATGTGGGGTGACCATGCTAAATGTTGAATGTTGCTCTTGTTATCGTTGTATGAATATTAAAGTTTATTGTTGTCAATGCCTGTATTATTTGCCTTTTTAATAATTTAAAATTTAAAATTTTGTACAACCGACTTCAATATAAATTATTAAGAATAACTAAAAAACTATTAGTCAAACCTTGATCAAATCTTTATGGGACCAAATGAGAAGCACCAGCTTTCAAATAAAAAAAGAATAATCGAAATTTGTTCACCCAGAAAAAAGTTATGAGGTAACACACATGAAAAAAACATACAGTCGAATTGAGTACCTCCTCCTTTTTGATGTCGGTAGAAAAGATACTAGTACTACATAAATTTACGTTTTTTTCTCTTTAATGACAATTAACTAGGTGATACTTCTTTTCTGCCTAGGATTTCGGCTAGGTAGATAATTCTAACGCGTATCTGCCGCCAAGTAGCAGTATCTGCATTGCAGGGTAAAGAAAGCAATAGGTACAGGCTGTGTGGCATTACATCTTAGTCCTCAGAGGTGGTAACGCAGTTGTAGCCTTCTTTGTTTGAAGATGGCTGCAGGTGTCCATGGAATGCGTAGCCACTTACCATCAGGTGGACTGTCGTCTGTCACTGCAACTGGATTTAGAAGGATTATTATTATTTAAATTTAGCTTGACCTTATCATCTTCCCTTTCTCTGAATATCTAAACTCACGAATTGCTACTGTCACCTATTTATTCACGCCTGACGATCGCTTGAAGAGAATGTTACGCTAAGAACTCATGGAGTGATATTACCCCGCGCACGCAGTTGTAGCAAGACCGCGACACGCGTAGAATACTCGTATAAGTAAATTTTTACGACGCGATTTTTATACGTGGTAGAGCTATGCTGCAGCTATTTAATGGTTGTAGCACGAATGGGTCAGCTTGACCGGAGAAGGACCACGCTCTCACGGAATACCAGTGTGAAATAGCAGCTTAATGCTGCTGTGTTTCGTATGGTGAGTGTAGAGAACCGGATCTATTATTATATCCTTTCAAGGATAGATGTGGATGTCTATGGGCCTCAGCATCCACTTACCATCAGGTGGACAGCGTATTCGTTTGTCACTCTTATTCTATATCTCCCGCCAAGTTTGCGTAGGTACGTTACTGCCCTTGCAGTGGGGGTGAGGTCTCGTGAGTTTTGAAATAAAATAGCAGTTCCGTAGTAAAACAGAGTTCTTAGGCTTAAGGTAAAAATGTATTTTATTAATCAATTGAATTGAAATTAAAATGAAATTGTTAATTGCAATTTTAAGTGTTGATTTACCACGTGTTCGGCGGTGAAGGAAAACATCGTGAGGAAACCTGCATGTCTGAGAAATAAGAAAAAAATATATTTCGAAGATATGTGAAGTTCACAACACGCATTGGGGCAGCGCGGTGGACATTTCCTTGCCCTAAAACCTCAGAAATGAGAGGAGGCCTGTGCCCAGCAGTGGGACGTATATAGGCTGTAACTTTACTTTTTTTTAAATAGTCAGTATTGATCTAGTATGAAAACGGTGGAAGGTTTTCGGCAAATATAAATTTGGAAATATCTCTAAGCGATTTGTATTTATTGGAATAAATACAATTTTCTAATTTGACAGTTTTTTGTAAAGGTAATTACGAATAGCCTCAGTGATCTGAACTCAACTAAATTTTAATTGTTATTTTATGAAATGGCTGAACACATGATAATATCGTAAGTTTATAAGGACATAATTAAAAATAAAAAAAATTGTACAACCAACTTCAATATAAATTATTAAAAATAACTCAAAAACTATTGGTCAGACCTTGATCAAATTTATATGGGACCACAAGTGAAGCACCAGCTTTCAAATAAAAAAAGAATCATTGAAATCGGTTCACCTAGAAAGAAGTTATGAGGTAACACACATAAAAAAAGGAAAACATACAGTCGAATTGAGTACCTCCTCCTGTTTGAAGTCGGTGGAAAATAGATTATTACACAAGGTAGATTCTCTTGCGTAGCCACCATACGTTGAAAATGTGAACTAGTCCTACAAAAGCAAGATGTGTGGCTACTGCGTCCATAATTCCATTTAAGTCGCGGCGTGTCCCTGTCGTGTGACAAGCAGCGACGCTCTGACATGTGACAACTATGCGCTTGTGCTCAAACGCCTGTCGATTTTAATTGCCCACGTCCGCCATCTTGACATATTGGATCGGAAGTAGGCACATCATAACTACTAGATGGAGCTTTCATTTTGATTGGAAATGTCAATAATTTCGTGTAATCTTTTTGTAGTTTTACTGGTTGCAGCCAATTCAAGCAACGCTACAGCAGTAGTACTAGACCCGAGATTCGAATCCAGGACCTCATGTTCAGCAACCGCGTTTACGCCCACTGGACTAACGAGGCAGTCTTTCTCTCTCTCCACTAAATGACAATAGAAAGTGTCAGGTATATAGATCATTATTACGTAAGTAAAGTAAGCGATAGTAAACCATTGAAGTAACATGTACCACGCACTAGAATAAACGCTGAGACTTGGTCGTTTGCAACACGCGTTAGAGCCCGCGGGCTCAAAGAAGACAATTTCTTTTTGTATGAAGAATGGGCCCACCAGAAATTGTGGTGTAACTTAATGAAATACATGTCGATTTATTCCTTATAATCTATAGATTACAATAGTAATATTAGTTTTACCGTATCTAACGGGAGTATTGAGAAATTAACAATAAAAATATGAATATCACAATAACCTAAAACCAAACTAAAAGCGATTGTCTAGTAGTTTTCACCGGTATTGTAAGTTAAAATAGTGCATTGGTCAATAATTAATAATAAGTATAAAACAAAGATGTAGGTATATCCAGCATTTATAAGTACTTTAAGATTGATGGAAAATCCTTTTAGTAGTTCGTTCTTTTTCATATTACATTAGCCAGAACACGAATATCAAAACAACTCTTTTTTTCAGATTTCATGATTCCGGTTAGATTTTCATAAAATCTTTAGGCCGTTTACTATAATAAATTGGTATTTTTTTATGTGTAATAAAATTAAGCTACGTTAAAGTTTCTAGTGTGCCCAAAAACGATTGTGTCCTTTACTTATAGTCTGTGCTATAAAAAGGTACTCTGTGTCTCCGACCACGCGCCCCGCACTGCCGTGCATATTTTGATCGCGGCGTCTGTTCTCACTTCATTGTAGTAAACGGTACTAAGTAAGGCAGTAAATGTCGTAAACCTTAATAAAGAGAAACTCGCAATATTAACGTTAGCATAACCTTTATCCTTGTTATGAAAACCATCCAAAATGTCTCGAGCCAACTCTTTGATCGCTTCATTGGTGGCTTGACATTTGAAATGCCTTTGTAAGATGAAAACGCCGCAAGGATCCAGCGACTTGATGCAGACATCTTTTGCCTGCCTTGACAGCCTTTCTAACGTTCTGCGGAACCCTGAGGCAGTTACGTAGGTAGAACTTTTGATATTACGTACGTATCTATGTGTTATCTGAATTTGTTTTGTTGATCAAATACACTAGAGCCGTGGTAGCTCAGTGGCTAAGCGCTCGCTGTAAATCGTTCGATGTTCGAATGTTCGATCCCCGCCGCCATGAAATTGTTAATTGCAATTTTAAGTGCTGATTTACCACGTGCTCGGCGGTGAAGGAAACCATCGTGAAGAAATCTGCATATCTGAGAAATAAGAAAAAAAAGTATTTCGAAGACATATGAAGTTCGTCAACATGCATTGGGGCAGCGCAGCGGACATTTCCTTGCCTAGAACCCTCTCAGAAATGAGAGGAGGCCTGTGCCCAGCAGGGACGTATATAGGCTGTAACTTTACTTTTTTTTAAATAGTCAGTATTGATCTAGTATGAAAGCGGTGGAAGGTTTTCGGCAAATATAAATTTGGAAATATCTCTAAGCGATTTGTATTTATTGGAATAAATACAATTTTCTAATTTGACAGTTTTTTGTAAAGGTAATTACGAATAGCCTCAGTGATCTGAACTCAACTAAATTTTAATTGTTATTTTATGTAATGGCTGAACACATGATAATATCGTAAGTTTATAAGGACATAATTAAAAATAAAAAAAATTGTACAACCAACTTCAATATAAATTATTAAAAATAACTCAAAAACTATTGGTCAGACCTTGATCAATTCATATGGGACCACAAGTGAAGCACCAGCTTTCAAATAAAAAAAGAATCATTGAAATCGGTTCACCTAGAAAGAAGTTATGAGGTAACACACAAAAAAAAAGGAAAACATACAGTCGAATTGAGTACCTCCTCCTGTTTGAAGTCGGTAGAAAATAGATTATTACACAAGGAAGATTCTCTTGCGTAGCCACCATACGTTGAAAATGTGGACTTGTCCTACAAAAGCAAGATGTGTGGCTACTGCGTCCATAATTCCATTTAAGTCGCGGCGTGTCCCTGTCGTGTGACAAGCAGCGAAGCTCTGACATATGACAACTATGCGCTTGTGCTCAAACGCCTGTCGATTTTAATTGCCCACGTCCGCCATCTTGACATATTGATCGGAAGTAGACACATCATAACTACTAGATGGAGCTTTCATTTTGATTGGAAATGTCAATAATTTCGTGTAATCTTTTTGTAGTTTTACTGGTTGCAGCCAATTCAAGCAACGCTACAGCAGTAGTACTAGACCCGAGATTCGAATCCAGGACCTCATGTTCAGCAACCGCGTTTACGCCCACTGACTAACGAGGCAGTCTTTCTCTCTCCACTAAATGACAATAGAAAGTGTCAGGTATATAGATCATTATTACGTAAGTAAAGTAAGCGATAGTAAACCATTGAAGTAACATGTACCACGCACTAGAAGAAACGCCGAGACTTGGTCGTTTGCAACACGCGTTAGAGCCCGCGGGCTCAAAGAAGACAATTTCTTTTTGTATGAAGAATGGGCCCACCAGAAATTGTGGAGTAACTTAATGAAATACATGTTGATTTATTCTTTATCTATAGATTACAATAGCAATATTAGTTTTACCGTATCTAACGGGAGTATTGAGAAATTAACAATAAAAATATGAATATCACAATAATCTAAAACCAAACTAAAAGCGATTGTCTAGTAGTTTTCACCGGTATTATAAGTTAAAATAGTGCATTGGTCAATAATTAATAGTAAGTATAAAACAAAGATGTAGGTACATTCAGCATTTATTAAGTACCTAACTTTAAGATTGATGGAAAATCCTTTTAGTAGTTCGTTCTTTTTCATATTACATTAGCCAGAACACGAATATCAAAACAACTCTTTTTTTCAGATTTCATGATTCCGGTTAGATTTTCATAAAATTTTTAGGCCGTGTACTATAATAAATTGGTATTTTTTTATGTGTAATAAAATTAAGCTACGTTAAAATTTCTAGTGTGCCCAAAAACGATTGTCTGCTTTACTTATAGTCTGTGCTATAAAAAGGTACTCTGTGTCTCCGACCACGCGCCCCGCACTGCCGTGTAGATTTTGATCGCGGCGTCTGTTCTCACTTTAATGTAGTAAACGGTACTAAGTAAGGCAGTAAATGTCGTAAACCTTAATATAGAGAAACTCGCAATATTAACGTTAGCATAACCTTTATCCTTGTTATGAAAACCATCCAAAATGTCTCGAGCCAACTCTTTGATCGCTTCATTGGTGGCTTGACATTTGAAATGCCTTTGTAAGATGAAAACGCCGCAAGGATCCAGCGACTTGATGCAGACATCTTTTGCCTGCGTTGACAGCCTTTCTAACGTTCTGCGGAACCCTGAGGCAGTTACGTAGGTAGTACTTTTGATATTACGTACGTATCTATGTGTTATCTGAATTTGTTTTGTTGATAAAATACACTAGAGCCGTGGTAGCTCAGTGGCTAAGCGCTCGCTGTAAATCGTTCGATGTTCGAATGTTCGATCCCCGCCGCCATGAAATTGTTAATTGCAATTTTAAGTGCTGATTTACCACGTGCTCGGCGGTGAAGGAAACCATCGTGAAGAAATCTGCATATCTGAGAAATAAGAAAAAAAAGTATTTCGAAGACATATGAAGTTCGTCAACATGCATTGGGGCAGCGCAGCGGACATTTCCTTGCCCTAAAACCCTCTCAGAAATGAGAGAAAGCCTGTGGCCCAGCTGTGGGACGTATATAGGCTGTAACTCTTACTTTAACACTTTAATTATATCTTTATAAATTACATTTATAACTTTTCTGTGCAAATCCTATAAATACTGTTCACAATTATCCTCGACAAGGAGTATATAAATCACTATCCTAAACAAACAATATATTCCTCACTTCAAAAGCAGAGTGATGAATGTATCTCACAAAAAACAGTTTTAACACCATGTTCTTTATCAATAGTGTTGCCCTATTATATGTTCCCATATTGACAATTTTTACAAATATTAAAACGGAAACATTTCAAACATAAAAAGAAATAGATACTTATTATAAAATCATCAGAAAAATTCATTGCTCCTGGTCTTTAGGAACCAAATGAGTGATCCCAGTAGTGAAAATGCTCGGGAGAGACTTATGGTCGAGAGCCTCTTGAAACTGTCGGGCGAACAAAGCGTGACACACCACGAACCTCTCTAGCCAGTAGTGATACAGCCCGTTGAGCCCTAGACTTTTCCAGTTCGGGGCTCTACGGACCGCTTCAGCTACATCGTCCGGCATTATGATGACGGGATCCATGGGCGTAACATTCCCACACTGGCTCGCCACAATTTCCGTCCAAGGGCCCTCGCTGTGGTTAACCGATTCGTGATAAGTCTTAATAACCTGATCCTGTAATGCACAGACAAAACTCTCGGTTTCCCCGAAGAGGTCACCGCAACGTAGCTAGTGGAGGGAGGCAACTTTATCTACTACAGGCTCATGTAGAGCTTTGTAGAACCTCCCGTGGAGCTCCTTCTCCTTCCATACGGTTATTATTATAATTACTGCCTGAGCTACCACGGCTCTTGTATGCTCTTGTATTTTGTATGGTGAACCGAGACCTTTTAACGAGGCATCCGTCTTAGTCCTCAGTGGTAACAACGGATCTAATTTTTTATGGAATAAGTTATATGTGACCCATAGGCAACTACATCCTGACGACTAAGAAAGTACCAGTAAAAAGGGCTACCGGTTATCTACACTCACCATACGAAACACAGTAACGCTATTTTGCGCTGGTATTCTCTGAGAGCGTGGTCCTACCCTGGTCGAGCTATAATATAGCTGCAACGTGACTCTACCATATATTATTTTGATTCCTAACCACCCTGGTCGAGCTATAATATAGCTGCAACGTGACTCTACCATATAATATTTTGATTCCTAACCACCCTGGTCGAGCTTTAATATAGCTGCAACGTGACTCTACCATATAATATTTTGATTCCTAACCACCCTGGTCGAGCTTTAATATAGCTGCAACGTGATTCTACCATATATTATTTTGATTCCTAACCACCCTGGTCGAGCTATAATATAGCTGCAAAGTGACTCTACCATATAATATTTTGATTCCTAACCACCCTGGTCGAGCTATAATATAGTTGCAACATGACTCTACCATATAATATTTTGATTCCTAACCACCCTGGTCGAGCCTTAATATAGCTGCAACGTGACTCTACCATATAATATTTTGGTTCCTAACCACCCTCGTCGAGCTTTAATATAGCTGCAACGTGACTCTAACATATATTATTTTGATTCCTAACTACCCTGGTCGAGCTATAATATAGCTGCAACGTGACTCTACCATATAATATTTTGATTCCTAACCAGCCTGGTCGAGCTTTAATATAGCTGCAACGTGACTCTACCACATAATATTTTGATTCCTGACCACCCTGGTCGAGCTATAATATAGCTGCAACGTGACTCTACCATATAATATTTTGATTCCTAACCACCCTAGTCGAGCTATATTATAGCTGCAATGTGACTCTACCATATAATATTTTGATTCCTAACCACCCTGGTCGAGCTATAATATAGTTGCAACGTGACTCTACCATATAATATTTTGATTCCTAACCACCCTGGTCGAGCCTTAATATAGCTGCAACGTGACTCTACCATATAATATTTTGGTTCCTAACCACCCTCGTCGAGCTTTAATATAGCTGCAACGTGACTCTAACATATATTATTTTGATTCCTAACTACCCTGGTCGAGCTATAATATAGCTGCAACGTGACTCTACCATATAATATTTTGATTCCTAACCACCCTGGTCGAGCTTTAATATAGCTGCAACGTGACTCTACCACATAATATTTTGATTCCTGACCACCCTGGTCGAGCTATAATATAGCTGCAACGTGACTCTAACATATATTATTTTGATTCCTAACTACCCTGGTCGAGCTATAATATAGCTGCAACGTGACTCTACCATATAATATTTTGATTCCTAACCACCCTGGTCGAGCTTTAATATAGCTGCAACGTGACTCTACCACATAATATTTTGATTCCTGACCACCCTGGTCGAGCTACCCTTTCAGACCCACGACGAAACTAAACGAGTTAGTGTTAAAAAAAATAGATATTCTTTATCGTTGGGGATCAGAGAATACAAAAACTGAAGACTTTCAGTGATACAATGTGTTTTCAGGACTTTTCAGGGGGGCGTACAATTGTATCTACTTGGGCCCTACTCATTCCACGTCACAATTGTGACGGTCACAATTGTGTCGATGTGGGCCCAACTCATTCCGAGTCACAATTGTGACGGTCACAATTGTTTTGATGTGGGCCATATTTCTAGCCACTAATAATTGTATTTATATTAAATTATTGCATTTTTTCAAATTATTCTTATAAATTAAGGTGAATAAAAAGATGTGATGTGTTTATTATGTCATTTATTTTATATTAACTTAATAGTTTAATCTTTCTCTAACTTAAAACCAAGTTTAAAATAGAATTAAAAAGAAATATTATTATTTTAGTTCAACAAACTTTTGCTTAGCATTAACAATAAACTTTATAATCAAATAAACGAAGATATTTTCTTAACCTTAGCATAATAGGAACAACATTTTTTTTGTTAAAATTAAAAGAAAAACATACAGTATCATAACATTATTCAGACTTTTCGTTTAACAAGCGTTGTGGAACTTAAAAAAACAATTTTTATCCTTAGTTATACATAAATATACGTCGCATTTCGAACATCTTGCTCGGGTTCTACTGGTGCAATCAGGCAACCTGCATTTGCGAGGGGCTTTCAACGTATCGAACATTGGCCAATGATTGTAGCCATCATATCTTTTGTCAGGTGTCGGCAGTATTGCAGGTTTGTACTCAGAACTAGTCGGTATCGGGGCTAATTCTAAGTCATCGCGAGTCCTTGTTCTAGTCGGTCCACCTAATAAATACTCTACAATGGATATACGAAATGCCAGCAAGTCCATGACATCATTTTTACGCATATTGGCTTTTCGTGCGTCTTCTCGATACTCAAACCAGGAGTTTACGATAGCGAGATCAAAGAGATGAATTATGACCTTTACAGTCCACTTCTTGGTTTTGAACCACGTCCTATAGTTTTCAATCATCTGGTCGCACAAGTCAATGCCTCCCATGTTGTTGTTGTAATTGGCGACGATGGAAGGACAAGGAATGTTTTTGTAAGTACGCGTTTGTTTGTCCCATCGACTTACAGTAGTACTCGGTTCAGCTCCGTGAATCGTTGAAGCCAACAAAACACTTTTGTTATCTTTCCACTTGACCGTGCAAAGTTTTCCATTTGGACTACAAACTTCTTCGTAATCTCCTCGTTTCATCGCTTGATCCTTCTTGAATGTATACCAGGTTTTTTTGAATCGGTTTGCCGTTATCGTACCCGTTCCATCGAAATTGCGATTAATTAGTTCTTCCAGTAAACCAATCGTTGTAAAATAACGATCAAAATATAAACTTCCACCAGGTAATGTTCTTGTCAATCGCAAAACAACCGCAGGACCTAAGCCAAATGACCTATCTGGTAAGTCGGTGGTTGGGCCTTGATATATCTCAAAGTCCAGGATCAATCCTTGTGCAGTCGTAACTAGGAAATTTTTCAATCCAACTGGCCTAGGCTTGTTTGCTACATACTGTCTCTGTGCGCACCGACCTGTGAATGGTATCATCTGTTCATCGACAGAATAAGTTGGACTCTCGCGTGGCAATGCATGGCAGCGTTTTCTAACTGCATCTATGACTGCTTGCACTTTCCACAATTTATTAGCAGACCGTTCATTTTCGTCAACTCTGTTAGGATCAACTACATGTAAATTGACCCGTAACATAAAAAAGCGCTCACGTGACATAGCATTAGCTATTGGGTCGTATCGAAATTTTTGATGCCAATACATTTTCATTCGAGGGCATTTAATGCAACTCATCATCCCGTGAACTCCAAAGAATTTTTTTATTTCATTAGGTGTACATTGCGGCCTCATTTGCTGCCCTTTTTCGGCCATGTAATATTGCGCAGTACAGATCGCAAACTTTTCAAACAGTTCGGCATCAAAATAATTTTCGAAGTACTCCGCAGGTGATTTGGGCGGTTCATTACTTGAACTTTCTTGAGCTTGACTAGTAGTCTTCCCTCGAAATCTTTTTTTTGTCCATTTGCCATCACTTTGATTGGTAGCCGCCCTCAAAGATGAGAGTGGGACATCATCCTCGGAGGAGTTATTATCTTCATCATTTTGCCCATATAAGTCATCATCATCTTCATCAACATCTTCCAAGTCAGACTGTTCCAGTAACTCCCCAATCGCGTTGTCATCGAGGCTAAATAGCGATTCCGCCATGGCAATGTACTATGTAGTTGGGCCCGGAGTGATACAATTGTGACGTTAGACTTCAGTGCCACTTTTTCTTAAGAATTTCCTAAAAATACAAACAAATTCATTGACTGGTACGTAAAACAGTTCAATAATAACAATAAACAACAATCATAACGTGAGAAATACATAATTGTATGGTAATTTTGATTACTCACGCGCAGCAACACCCCAAACAACACCAACGGCGAAATGAATGAGTTAAAATTTGAACTTCGCGACACTTGCTAGCTGTCTCACTCATACCTATAGACAGAGCATATCCGTCACGATCGTACGGCCGTGGGCCCGTTCACATAACGCCTAAAATACCGCCAAAATTTTACTTTGACTTAACGTCACAATCGTGTTGGCCTGGGCTGAAAGGGATAATATAGCTGCAACGTGACTCTACCATATAATATTTTGATTCCTAACCACCCTGGTCGAGCCTTAATATAGCTGCAACGTGACTCTACCATATAATATTTTGGTTCCTAACCACCCTCGTCGAGCTTTAATATAGCTGCAACGTGACTCTAACATATATTATTTTGATTCCTAACTACCCTGGTCGAGCTATAATATAGCTGCAACGTGACTCTACCATATAATATTTTGATTCCTAACCACCCTGGTCGAGCTTTAATATAGCTGCAACGTGACTCTACCACATAATATTTTGATTCCTGACCACCCTGGTCGAGCTATAATATAGCTGCAACGTGACTCTACCATATAATATTTTGATTCCTAACCAACCTGGTCGAGCCTTAATATAGCTGCAAAGTGACTCTACCATATAATATTTTGGTTCCTAACCACCCTCGTCGAGCTTTAATATAGCTGCAATGTGACTCTACCATATAATATTTTGATTCCTAACCACCCTGGTCGAGCTATAATATAGTTGCAACGTGACTCTACCATATAATATTTTGATTCCTAACCACCCTGGTCGAGCCTTAATATAGCTGCAACGTGACTCTACCATATAATATTTTGGTTCCGAACCACCCTCGTCGAGCTTTAATATAGCTGCAACGTGACTCTAACATATATTATTTTGATTCCTAACTACCCTGGTCGAGCTATAATATAGCTGCAACGTGACTCTACCATATAATATTTTGATTCCTAACCACCCTGGTCGAGCTTTAATATAGCTGCAACGTGACTCTACCACATAATATTTTGATTCCTGACCACCCTGGTCGAGCTATAATATAGCTGCAACGTGACTCTAACATATATTATTTTGATTCCTAACTACCCTGGTCGAGCTATAATATAGCTGCAACGTGACTCTACCACATAATATTTTGATTCCTAACCACCCTGGTCGAGCCTTAATATAGCTGCAAAGTGACTCTACCATATAATATTTTGGTTCCTAACCACCCTCGTCGAGCTTTAATATAGCTGCAACGTGACTCTACCATATATTATTTTGATTCCTAACCACCCTGGTCGAGCTTTAATATAGCTGCAACGTGACTCTACCATATAATATTTTGATTCCTAACCACCCTGGTCGAGCTATAATATAGTTGCAACGTGACTCTACCATATAATATTTTGATTCCTGACCACCCTGGTCGAGCTATAATATAGCTGCAACGTGACTCTACCATATAATATTTTGATTCCTAACCACCCTGGTCGAGCTATAATATAGCTGCAACGTGACTCTACCATATAATATTTTGATTCCTAACCACCCTCGTCGAGCTTTAATATAGCTGCAACGTGACTCTACCATATATTATTTTGATTCCTAACTACCCTGGTCAAGCTTTAATATAGCTGCAACGTGACTCTACCATATAATATTTTGATTCCTAACCACCCTGGTCGAGCTATAATATAGCTGCAACGTGACTCTACCACATAATATTTTGATTCCAAACCACCCTGGTCGAGCTATAATATAGCTGCAACGTGACTCTACCATATAATATTTTGATTCCTAACCACCCTGGTCGAGCCTTAATATAGCTGCAACGTGACTCTACCATATAATATTTTGATTCCTAACCACCCTTGTCGAGCTATAATATAGCTGCAACGTGACTCTACCATATAATATTTTGATTCCTAACCACCCTGGTCGAGCTATAATATAGTTGCAACGTGACTCTACCATATATTGTTTTGATTCCTAACCACCCTGGTCGAGCTATAATATAGCTGCAACGTGACTCTACCATATAATATTTTGATTCCTAACCACCCTGGTCGAGCTTTAATATAGCTGCAACGTGACTCTACCATATAATATTTTGATTCCTAACCACCCTGGTCGAGCTTTAATATAGCTGCAACGTGACTCTACCATATAATATTTTGATTCCTAATTGAGTATGGGTGAAGATGTTTGGGTCACATTACTACTAACCATCAGTTGGACTGTGTGCTCTTTGTTGATCCTTACTTCTATAAAAAAAAATGTTTCCTGCACAGTTACGATGCATCGATTTAGATATCATTAGTATGAGAAAAATCAGACGCCTACTTTAGGAATTACGGGAGGACATATTCTTAGTTACGGGCATCGTTTCGTTACAGCCTATTTAAGTCCACAGCTGAACAAAGGCGTTCCTTATTAATTGCATCATAGGTGGGAGGGATATTTGCCATAGTTGCCGGAACCGCAGTTTTTCATTTTTAATCGTTTACAGGAATTAGTTGCTGCCCATCTCCTGATTTGTTTCCCTCTGTCGCCTCGTACGACACCCACGGGATAATATGGGGTAGTGGATATTCTTACACCGACACTACAAGGTAAACGTACAAGTTACGGACTAACATGGACTTATTACATATTATATTGTATTCTTATATACCAAAAGCATATATTACCCTTCGTTTGGACTCCGCCGCAATCGAGTAAAAAACAATAATTGGTTTCTATCAGAAAAGGAATGTTTCTTAAATATTATCTAGTGAATCAACTTGCTCGCGGCCGCTCTGTCTTTGATCTAAGACAAAGAGAAATTTGGATTGTCAAGAGGCTTTTTAAGGCGAGATTTAACTGAAATTACTTTGGTATTTGGAGTTATTTTTATAACAAACAAGCTAAGCCCGCGATTTTAATAACATAACATAAACACTCACGCCTGTCACCCAGAGGGGTAGGCAGAGACTATGGACTTCCATTTGGCACGATCCTGACACACCTCTCTCGCCTCCTCCACATCCATATACCTACGCATACACGCTCGTCGGTTAAGGGTACTCTTAATTTGGCCCATTTTCAATATATCGCCAATTTGGTCGATAAATTTTCGCCTAGGGCGTCCCTTCCCGACTCTGCCGTTCACCTCTGCCACATAAATTTGCTTTGTCACTCTTTCCTCATTCATTCTTTCTACATGACCAAACCACCGAAGCATTCCTTTCTTAATCCTGGTCACAACATCATCTTGCAAACCACACTCTTCTCTTATCACACAATTTCTCACTCTGTTATTCAGATTCAGCCCTAACATACTCCTTAATGACCGCATTTCTACAGCATTTATTCTACTCTCATGCTTCTTCTGCCACACCCAACTTTCACTACCATACATTAAAGTAGAGACTAACACAGCATTGTGAATTGCCATACGTGCCTTTTTGGACACATTCTGACTTTCTACAACAAAGTGTAGAGCTCCATTTACTTTATTTCCTGCGTTCACTCGTCGTTCTATATCCTTATCATATCTACCATTCCTGCTAAATACACATCCCAAATACACAAACTCATCTACTTGCTCAACCAATTCCCCTTCTATTCTTATTTCACATATCGTTTTACTTTCTTCTCTTTCAAAAACCATAACTTTCGTCTTACTTGCGTTCACTTTCATTCCCCTTTCTTTTAATGAACTGTTCATTAATGTAACCATCATTTGCAATTCGGCCGCTGAGGACGCGAGTATGACTTGATCATCGGCGTACAAAAGACATTTGACGGTTAACTTACCCATTCTTAACCCGCATTTTTCAACTTTAAAATTTTCCAAACAACTGTCCATAAATAGGTTGGACAGCCACGGGGAAGCCACACAGCCCTGTCTGACCCCTTTATGGATGCCAAACCAGTCCGAGTAGGCCCCGTTGATCCTGACACAAGCACTGGAGTCCCTATACAGAAACTTCAATGCCTGTATCAACCCAGCGCTCAACCCAAATGAGTTCAGTGTTTGCCATAACATATCCCTGTCCACTCTGTCATAAGCCTTTTCCAAGTCCACGAACGCACAAAAAACCTTTTGGTTTTTGGCCAAAAATTTCTCCGCGATCATGCGCATGGAAAAGCTGTTTTGAATGTCCCTTGGCAGTTCTTACGAGTTTCCAGAACATTTTAATATTTGCCTGGAAGTTATTCGATATTCTTCTATCATTCTTATCCGTTCTTTCTTGCTTTTTCCTTTTATTTTAATAACAATACAATTATAACAATATTTTTTTTGACTTTTGACAACAACGATTTAATTGTCCACTTACTGACAATTAAACAATTATTTTTAACAAACTCTGATGCAGATGTTCTTGTGAAGGTTGACCTAAGGAATGCTTTTAACTCTATCGATAGGGTAACCCTGCTGAAAGAAGTGGCTAACAATACCCCCGAAATTTATCACTACGTTTGGCAATGTTATACAGTCAAAATACTAACTTGTTTTACGAAAACCATGTTATCGATTCTGCAGTCGGTGTTCAGCAGGGTGACCGACTAAGTCCAGCACTTTTCAGTTTGGGAATTCAACCCATTATTTCAAATTTGAAATCCAAGCTGAATGTCTGGTACCTGAACGACGGTAGGTAGAGCAGATGACGTCCTCAGTGATCTTACTCATATTTTTCGAAAATTTAAAAATATTTGTCTTGAACCAAATAGCATTAAATGTGAAATATTGTTTTCCAATAATTTATCTACTTCTCACAGAGACACTTTAATTCAAAATTTCAATCATATTTCTCCAGGAATAAAAACTGTCAGTACGGAATCACTATACCTGCTAGGTGCTCCGTTGTTTTTCGATAGTATTAAACCTGTTTTAAAAACAAAATTTGATCAGTTTTTAAACCACGTTGATAAATTGTATAAATTAAGCCCCCACATTGCGCTTACTATTTTAAAATATTGTCTCCTTGTACCTAGATTTGCATACTTACTCCGCTCTAGTGCAGTCTGGAAATATCCGAATATTTTAAAAGATATTGATAATAATCTTAAAATAGCTATAGAAAAAATTCTAAATTTAACTTTAAATACAACAGCCTGGACTCAAGCTACTTTACCTATAAAATTTGGTGGTATTGGTGTGAAAAATCTTTCTAGCGTTGCATTGCCTGCTTTCCTTGCTTCCGTGCATAGTGTCAGTAATTTATGTAACATAATTTTAAATAATAAAGTAGACCTGTGCTTTGCTACGGAGGCAGGACAAACATGGCAAACGCTCTGTCCCGGCGAAAATGTTCCACTGGAAGTTAACCAACAAAAACAGTGGGATATTCCGTTGGTACAGAGGGTGCAGAAAGATTTGTTTCATAATTTTCATAGTGACCAAGATAAGGCACGCCTTCTACCTGTTTCGACTAAGGAATCTAGTCACTGGTTACACGCTTTACCATCAAATAATCTCGGCACATTACTTGATGGGGAAAGCTTGCGCATCGCTGTAGGAATCCGACTAGGAGCGGCGATTTGTCAACCCCATCAGTGCCCCTGTGGTAGCAGCGTCGACATGTTTGGGCTCCACGGACTTTCTTGTAAGAAAAGTTCTGGTAGGTTTTCACGGCACGGTTCTTTGAACGATGTCATCCGAAGGGCTCTTGTCTCTATAAATGTTCCCTCGGTTTTAGAGCCTTGTGGAATATTTAGAGACGATGGCAGGAGACCCGACGGTATGACATTGGTCCCGTGGGAGAGAGGTAAAGCCCTAGTATGGGATGCTACTTGCGTAGACACTTTGGCGGCCTCTCATCTCAGGGGTACCTCCTTTAGAGCCGGGGTGGCATCAGAGGCAGCTGAACTAAGTGGCGCAAATATGAGTCTCTGAGAGATGACTACATATTTGTGCCATTTGTTGTAGAGACTATCGGTCCGTGGGGTCCACGTGCGGTGAAGTTCTTAAAGGAACTCCATCCGCGGCTGGTCGTTGCTGCTGGTGATAAGGGGGCTGGCTCTTTTCTCGCTCAAAGGCTAAGTATAGCCATTCAGCGGGGAAACGCAGCCAGCGTTCTTGGCACGATACCGCGTGGAGTAAGACTGTTTGATAATAAAATTACTAGTTTTAGTTTTTTTTTATAGTTTTTAATATTGTATATAATAAAATTATAAATATAGTACCTATAATATTTGTTATGAATTAAGGAATTGGGTATTTATTTTGATTGAAATGATTCGTAAGAGCTGTCACAACAAACATTCCTATCTTGGATTCCTATCATGAAAATTTTTAGGAATTACAGTAAAATGACGTCATAATTTTTAATTTCAAATAAAAATTTAATTTATTTCAACGACTCCTAATTTCAAATAAGCTCCTTTACCATCAAACTAAAAATTAAAAAACAAACAAATAATTCATTGAAGTTAAAAATATGTTTTTAATTGCTAAGCCAAAACTTAAGTACTCAGAAGGCTTATCTGTGGTCCGACTGTCTGAATTACCCAATGGGTAATTTTGCTAGTGACACCACAAGGTTTGAAATGTAGCGGATAATCCTAAAGTAATTAAAATGAATATTAATGAATGAAATTAATATAATCTAATGTCCTGCAGACCTTTCACAGCGACCAGTGTCAACCGAGAATAACTATTTCCGCAGTACAGGATTTTAGTGCACTAGTGTGTGTGCAACTCGTGCACTCTTTATTCCCTCACTGTCATAGTTCGATGGGACAGAAATCTGACACGACCGGAGAGAGATCGCAACCACTGGTGTATTCACTATATTTTCCCTCATTCGCATAGTCCGATGGGAAGGCAAACCGACACGACCGGAGAGAGATCAGACGCAGGATCAACAGCCTTAAATGTTTTCTGACGCACGGGGGTGAAACACCGCCAACTTTCTAACTCCGGGTGGCTAATGAGAATTTCTTGACAAGAAAAACCAATATTTGATTTCGGTCCAACCTAGGATTCGAACCCGGGACCACATGATAAATAGTCAAGTTTACAACCACTAGACCAATAAGGAAGTCGATAAAACATTTTTTTCAAACAGGCGGCAAAAATAGAAAAGAGGGTAATACTCACCTAGACGGACTCCTTAGTTTTCTCTGCTTTATTTATAGGACCTCTTCAACCTAATATACAAAAAAGACTCGCGCATGAAGGGTTCCGTACCATCGTTAAACACGTTTCTAGGAGGAGAGCCCCCTTTAATATTTAATTTATTTTTATATTTATTATTTGTTGTTATAGCAGCAACAAAAGTACACATTCTGTGACAAATTTCAACTATTTATCTTTTACGGATCATGAGATACAGCCCGCTGACAGACGGACGGACGGACAGTGGCTTAGTAATAGGGTCCCGTTTGTTTCCTTTGGGTACGGAACCCTAAATAGTACTACCACCTAGTATGAATCCTACAGCCTTGTTATCTTCTTGAACGGTGGTTGTAAAAACCATACCCCGTTTGTTAATATTTGAAACGTTGGAAATATTAACCATATCTTTTAATTCGACGCATTACATTGAATTCTAGTGAACAGCAAAATGTTATTATTATGAATTGCAAAATTTTCCTTAATGAATAGAACTTAGCGGAACTTGACGTTCGCTTGAAAAACATTCTTTTTTTTTTAGAATAAGGCTGACATTTTTTTTTTTGAATAACGGTGACAAAAGCGCACATAGTCCACCTGATGGTAAGCAGCTACTGTGGCTTATAGAGATTTACATTTATCCTCGATTAAGGATCAATATGCAGATGCGTTGTCACCCCTGAGGACTAAAATGGAATGTATCCAATATAAAGGATCTAAATATAAAAAAATAAAAATATCTAATATATACAGCAGCATTGCGCTGCTATTTTACGATGGTATACTGGTCGAGCAGACTTATTCGTGCTACAACCATAATATAATATAGCCGCAGCATGCATCTACCTGTAATATATAGGGCTATTTTTCAATAACCGGCCATTTTAACTGATTTTACTGCGCACGCACACATTCGTAAGGGTCGATCGGTAGGCAAAAACGTTGTTGCCCATAAATCACATTCAATTTGGGATAATTTCAAATAAAAGTAGAAGCCTTATTTACTCTCATTTTCAAAAACTGCAATAACGGTATATCATTATTTATATATTTGAGCTTAAGTTTAAAATTTGGCTACTCTTTGAAAAATAACCCTGTATAAATATTAAAAAAAACTTTAGGTCAATAAACTCCTCACACAGATTTTGATATAATATAACGTATGAAAATTATTCAATAGTTTTTTTTTGCCATGGAATCACAGATCTTAAATAAATATTTCTACTAGCGGCCCGGCTTTGCCCGGATTGAACAATTACCTTGCCACGCCGACCGCCACCATACTTATTTTGTGGAACAAGTTTTTATATAAAAATGGTAACTGTAAGTTAAACAGAAACAGAAACAGAAACAGAAACTTTTTTATTCAATATAGATTATAAATAATACTTATTGAAAGTCACTCTTTTGTCTAATTTTGTTTCCTTTTGTTATCCTTAGGAGTTAGGAGTTAGACATATTCTGCCCCAGACTTTTATTAGAACTTTTCAAGAGGAATAATACAGACAATTTATTTTCGTGCAACTCTCTCTATTGACTTAGCGCACGCTATGAAAGCTCTCAAGATGCACAACTTTTTCCGAATTAGTTGACGAATATCATCATAACTTTTAAGAATTAATATATGCGCATACATAATATATAGCCCATGTTCATCTGGAAAAATGTACCTTTTAAATGGTGACAGAATTTTTCAAATAGGTGCAGTGGTTCCAGAGATTATACTCCACATATATACAAACTCACAAAAATCGCATTCTCTCTTTATAATATTAGTATAGATTTTATTTATTTTAGTTCTATTTTAATAAAAGAACGTTATCTCCACACTAGGAATTTCTCCTGTATCGTGGGGGCAGTTTAAAGTTTCACAAGGACAAACATCCAATCCAAACGCCTGCCATTGAATTGTTGGTCGAGGATACCGGGGATAGAAGATATTTGGAAAAGAAAACCCTCAAGCACAGCATAGCTGAGCTCTCTAATCTGTCACAGGTTAAGCTAGTCTTGGGAGAAAAGCTGAAGACATGTAGTGCAATACAGGAAGGCCCTAAACTCTACTTCCCCATCTGTCCAGGAGAATTGGTGGTAATAACCATTTCAGGTTCCATGAAGATGACTTGTAATGAGATTGAGAAGAGAGTATTCTATGGACCAGTCCTGATAAAGTCAACTGTGTGCCAACAAAGTTTTGACTTTGACATGGAATGTGAGAAGAAGATTGCTCTCAAAATTAAAACTAATGGATGTGGAGGACAACAGTACAAGACTCCGCTTAGTTGATACCCTTCGAACATTTGGAATGCGTTCCGCGGAACGCACTGGTTGTCGCGGTCATTCGTGTGGCGCGCGCGCCAGGAGCGCATAAAGCCGCGTATACCACTTTGGAACGTGTGCCAAATTGTTCGTTGGTACGCTCAAACGTGGAGTGATAAAAACGCAGCAAGGTCTCGGGAGTCCACTCTCCTACCCACGGCACCATGTTTTACGCCTTGAACAATTATTTGTGGGCCAAACAATTTTTTTTTTACTTTAGCATGTAGTGGTGGTGTAAGAATATCCACTACCCCATATCATCCCGTGGGTGTCGTAAGAGGCGACAGAAAGAAATAAATAAGGAGATGGGCAGCAGCGTCTTCCTAATAACGACTAAAAATATAAAAACTGCGGCTACCAACCCGCTTTCCAAGCGTGGCGACTATGGCAAATATCCCCCCTATGAGACAATCTATGGGGGAGGCCTATGTTCAGCAGTGGACTTTAATAGGCTGTAACGGTAAGGGTACAAATAATTATTCCATGCGGGATTTGCTCACTGCTAAGCCACTGCGCCACTGAGCCGTCAATACGCAGTAGGAGAGTGACCCGGGTTTCAAGTCCATTCGCCACCAATGAAATTGTTGATTGCAATTTTAAGTGCTGATTTTACCACGTGCTCGACGATGAAAGAAATCGTCATGAGGAAACAAGCAAGACTGAAAAATATTTTTTTTGAAGGCTTCACATAGCCTACCAAAACGTGCAGGAAAGGCCTACGGCATAGTAATTGCCCTATAATCCTATCAGAAATATAGGATATAATATATATAGAATGCAACTTTAATTTTTAACTTTTGAAGCATAGATCATCATAGATCATCAGCATAGATGAACAAGTATGTTATCATTAATTAGTGAAAACTTAACTGGCTTTTGTAATAACTTAATTTAAAAATAAATTACGTATTTGTAACTATGTTTTCCTTAAATAAATAAAAAATGGATTATAATTAATATTACCTGTACGTAGTACGTATTCTGTAGTAATACTAGATGGAGTGATGACCTGATGAAATACGCAGGCAGTCGATGGATGCAGGTGGATCAGGACTACATCTTGTGGCAATCTATGGGGGAGATCTACGTTCAGCTGTGTCTTGTGATGGGCTGTGACATTTAATCAGAAGCACAGAATACATAATAGTACAGGTATCAGAAGGAACAATAATTAGAAGAACCAAAAGAAACCCAGCGGAACTTTCTTAAAAATAATAATTTCCAATAATGTATTTCATATAATTATATTAAGGTGCTATGTCATTAAACGATCATAACGGTTTACCCGCAAAACATATTTTTAATTGTTAAAGTAATTTATTTTATAGTGGCACCAAAATCTACTCTTTAGGCTTATCTGAGGTCAGACATTTTACTAAATAAGCCATGAGTTTTGTGTTATAGTGGATAATCTTTAAGCAACAAATTTATATCCCTTTGTAAAGACACTCGGATAGTGTGTCACATAAATTTATTGACAATTCAGTATTAAGATGAAAACCGAAAAATATTTGTTCATACCAACGTTAAAAAAGTGCTTTTGGATTAGCGAAGAGGAAGAATAATGAAGCATGATGACGCAAGCATATAAATTAACATTTTCAAATGGAAAAAAGTTTATATTTTTAAATGTAATAATCTCATGTAATAAATTGAAGCCCTTGAACAGAATTATATAAAAGGAACTTAATTTTAATACTGATATATTCTTGATGAAAAATCAAGAAGATAAGTAGTTTCATCTAAGAAAAGAATTAAAGCCTGATCTAAACGTTGTTCTTTGCGACTTCGATCACTTGTTAAATTAAAACAAGGTAGCGTCACAGTCTAGTAAATCGTATAGTCATCCGACAAAGTTGTTTATATAAGGCAATCGTGCGGGGCGTGAGTGGCTAAACACTGGTAATGCAAGACCAACTTCCCCACGCTACATTATTTTGACATTTTATTGAAGAAGGCTTATGAATTTTTGTGTGTTATTTTTGCATGAAGACGTGATTATTTCTTTATTTCCTAATTATCATAAAAGATGCTGAATGTTACTTTGAACATTTCACTATCCCGTGAGTCATATATGAACATTTCGATTGTTTAACTATTGTTTTTTTCGCGGACAGGGAAACTGTTAAAATAATGTCCTGAAATTTTTACGTGTAACTTGGTAACACTATACAACAAGTTTTTAACCGGACCGAGGTAAACATATATTACGTCTGTGTTTGGATGAGTCTAAACGTAGTAGCTTTATGCTCTTGGGCCTGTATACAGTATACACAGTTATTATAATCTGCTCTTAGGTTCAGTATTAATTTGCACAGTGTAAAAGTGTGAACGTGCATTATGAGAGTTGCGGTGAGTACATAATGTTTTGAACAAAACCTTTATTAAGTAAAATCAGAGTAATGTCACAGTTTAAAGTATGTAAGGTCTTTAAACTGTGGTAGTGTGTTGTTTTGCACATATCGAACGCGAAGCAGAGATGTAGTGCTCTATTGTAACCAAATCAAAACATCGCGATCCACTCAACTTAAATCACTACCACCAGCTATATATTGCAGTTGTATGATAAAAAAGTACACCAATAGCAACAGATTTCAATTAATACTTCTGACGTAGTTATAAGATTATTTATTTCGATTATTATAAAAAAAAAGTTAATCTATCTATATAATATATAAGTACATAAAAGGCAAACCTGACTGACTCATCTATCAACGCACAGCCGAAACTACTGAACGGATTTCGCTGAAATTTGGCGTACAGACAGTTGTAATGACGTAGGCATCCGCTCAGAAAGGTTTTTTGAAAATTCGCCCCCTAAGGGAGTGAAAAAGGGAAGTCCGTCATTTTTAGAGTTAGAAGCCTGAAACTTTGTTTTTAGGTTAACGATTAGAAATAAATAATTACGCGTCCTAGGGTTTTTGAAAATTCAACCTCTAAGGGGGTGAAAAAGGGGTTGAAAGTTTGTATGGTGAAACAAGATTAGTTAAACTATTTTGTTCGAAACTTCACAGGAGTACTCCTATCAATAAATGAATAAACAAGTGTTTCAGGCTCTTTCAGAATTCAACCCCTAAAAAATGGAAGAGGGGTGACAAATTCTGAAAATCAACATGGGTATCGTTTTTATGGTTTATCGGGTCGCTGATTACGAAAACAACAACTATTTCAAAATCCAACGTAGCAGACGGGAAATACCTACCATCCTCCCCCGTGGGGGTGCAATGTGGTTGAAATGTCAATATGGGTTTCGTTTTATGGTTTTTTGGGACGTTAATTACGAAAATGGCATCGATTATGGTTTGAAACCAACATGGATGGAAGGATGGATGGATGTATGTTTGTATGTAAAAATCATCATGGGTTGGGTGACTTGAGTCACAATATCCACAAAAAAAGGCTGTCAAATACATTTTTCGTGCAAGCTGTTATTAATTTTATTTGTAACTATCTTTTTACACTGAGATGACTTTATGGCGTAGAATTTAATTTTAATCGTAGTATAAAGTAGCTGTGTCGTATTGTGGTAAATTATATGTGGTTTTTGGGTCGTAAATAACGTAAATGATATTGATAAATATTTTAAACTTAATTAATTAGAATAGAATAGAATATACTTTTATTGCACATAAACATAAAACAAAATAGACAAGAAGAATTGTACAAAAAATTTGCACAAAATTACACCTGAACAAAAAAATACTAATTTAAAAATTAAAAAACAATGAAAATGAACAACGAAACCAAATATATTTTTTTACAAATTAATAAAATGGCAAAACAAAAGAAATACTTAGGTACCTACCTATTTTGTATTGATCTTCAAGTTCCAATCCCTACCAATAGATGGCGTTGGTATCGTTTTAGAACGCGGTAACGTTGTGTTTTTTCGAACTAATATAAAGTGAATGGTGAATGAGCGCTTCAACCTGTACCACATACGCTACCTATTCTCTGTTAACCGATATTTGACTAGACTTCGAGTTTGTTTGCTTGCTTACGGTTTAAGATTTGCTTCGTGTTTCGGATTAGTTGCTTGATATTGTCTTTCTTACAACCACTGTTCAAACTTGGAATTCGATTTGCTTTGTGATTAGGTATTGTTGATAGAAGTGTTTTTTCTCACTGAAAAAATGACTACAGAAACTCTTAATATTAAAGGAAAAATGGAAGAACATACTGTCGTCCCCATTATAGATGACGGCGCCTGTTTGTTTCGTGCTCTTTCATTTTTAATATACGGAACCCAAGAAAATGCGATGGTGGTGCGTTGACAAATTGTTAGATTTGTGGTAAATTATTGGCCTAGGTTTTCAGTTATGACCCACGACAGAAATGGCGATAATAATTCAACAGCAAATGAATATTCAGCCGATATGTTAAAAAATGAAACTTACGGTGGACTTTGTGAATTGTTAGCTGCAGGATTAATATTTCCGTTTCGGTTTGAAGTATATCGAAACGGTCTGCTATACACAGAGTCCGGAACAGATATCTGTCCAGTAAGGCGATTAAGATTGAGCCAAGATTTATCTAATGCACATTTTGACGCCTATCTGCCTATTGTTGCGAAGAAAATTACACGCGTCGCATGGAGGTATCTGTCGAAGAGCGTGATCCTTTTTCAGAGCTTGACCATTTAACTGTTACATCTTTTGTAAACAGTGAAATATCATCTCCAACCAGCGGAACAGATCAATCTGTATCGTGGACGTTAAAATATGAAAAAAAGAAAAATAAACGAAGGTCAAGATTTACTAATTACACAAGAAAAAGTCAATTAAAAAGTGCGCAAGAAAGATATAGGCAGAACAAGCCATATTCAAATCGTAAAGCTGTGTCCGCTTATCAGAAAAAAAATCCCGATGTACACAGGCAAGCTGTTGCAAATTACTAAACTGCGAATCCACAAGTGCATAGAGCAATTCAGTCACGGTATGAGGAAAACATTCCACTGCGTTCATGGAAAAACAAGGGCCATTCCGCTATATGCTTATAGAACTGACGGCAGTGTAGCCTTGGTTTCTATGACATACAAGTGTCAGTGGTGCAATGCGTTGAAATGGAAGGATGAGACAGCTGGTATGTGTTGCAGCGCTGGAAAAGTGCAACTTGATCGGTTGAAACAACTGCCTGAACCACTCTTTAGTTTGATTAATGATCTACACCCAGATCATGACCATTTTATGTGTAATATTCGTAAATATAATGCCTGTTTCCAGATGACTTCCTTTGGTGGTAAACAGGTAACAGCAGATGGTTTTTCACCGACTTTTAAAGTACAAGGCCAGGTCTACCATTTAATTGGAAGTATATTACCAGAAGCCGAACATGACGCTCAGTACCTTCAAATATATTTTGTAGGTGAAGATGATCGAGAAGCAAAGATTCGATGTTCTAAATTTCCTAACTTAAAGCCAAATTTAATCAAACAATTGCAGAATATGCTGCATCAAGTGAACCCGTATATAAAAGATCTGAAAAGTGCCATTGATAAAGCCCCTCCTTCAGAGTCATACAAAGTTGTCATACATGCTGATAAAAAAACAATAGAAGAACATAGAGGTAGGTACAATGCACCAACTACAAATGAAGTGACTTTAGTGTTAGTGGATCAACAATTTGATCCTCGAGAGCCGAAGTAATTCACTTCAGCGTATTAGTGAGATACATCGAGCATATGATGCGCTACAGTATCCATTGATGTTTTGCTGGGGGGATGATAGGTATTCAATCAACATACTACACGCGATCCCACAACTAAGTTGCCGCTTAATAAAACTGTCTTTTCTGCAAGTTTCTATTCGTATAGAATAATGATTAAAGAAGGAGAAGATAACTATTTAGTCAACTATTGTGCCCTTTTTAGTCAATATTTGGTGGATGAATACGCCAAAATAGAAACAGAGAGATTAAATTATATCAAAAATAATCAAGCCAAATTACGTGCTGATAGTTACATCCATTTAAAAGATGCTATTGGACGACAAGACGCAGAAGGCAACCAACTAGGACAAATGGTTGTCCTTCCATCATCTTTGGGGGGACCTAGATATATGCACGAAAGAACTCAGGATGCTACGACCTATGTTAGAAATTACGGCCGGCCTGATCTTTTTATCACTTTCACATGCAATCCTCGCTGGAACGAGATCAAAGAGCAATTGCTTCAAGGACAACAATCTCATCATAGACACGATATAATTTCGAGGGTGTTTCGACTAAAGGTGAAAAAGATCATGAACTTATTGATAAAGGGCAAAATATTTGGTGAAGTGCGATGCTATATGTACTCAACGGAATGGCGAAAGAGAAGTCTTCCACATATTCATATTCTTTTATGGCTTCACAAACGTATTACTTCGGATCAAATCAACAATATAATTTGTGCTGAAATACCGGATCCCAAACGTGACCCAGAGCTTCACAAAATCGTTAAATGTAATATGATACATGGTCCATGTGGAACTTTAAATCGAAAGTCACAATGTATGAAAGATAACATGTGCAGTAAACGATAACCCAGGGTTCTCATAAAGGAAACTCAAACTGGTAAAGACGGTTATCCGCAGTACAAGAGACGTTTACTAGATGACGGTGGGTTCTCTGTTGATATCAAAGGCACAACCATAGATAATCGCTGGGTAGTCCCTTATAATCCAGTATTATTAAAAACATTTAACGCTCACTTAAATGTGGAATATTGTCATTCGGTGAAATCAATAAAATACGTCTGTAAATACGTAAATAAAGGTTCAGACCAGGTATCGTTTGCTTTAAAGAATGAGAAGGATGAAGTTAAAACCTACACAAGTGGAAGATATATAAGTTCATCAGAGGCAGTATGGCGAATCCTTGAATTTCCCATTCATGAGCGTTTCCCTCCCGTAGTCCCTCTTGCTGTTCATTTGGAAAATGTGCAAAGGGTTTATTTTAATGAGCAAAATCTGAGTGAAAGAGTGAATAGTCCTCCAACAACCACACTCCTATCTTTTTTCGATTTGTGTCAAGTGGATAACTTTGCAAAAACATTGCTCTACCTAGAAGTACCTGCATACTACGTTTGGGATAAAAGAAAGTTCCAAAGGAGAAAGAGAGGAGCAAACGTTGAAGGCTGGCCAGGGGTCAAAACAGAGCACGTTCTGGGCAGGGTTTATACTGTGCATCCGAACAATACAGAATGCTATCACCTTCGCATGCTTCTTCATGAGATCCGGGGCCCAATTTCGTTTTAAGCGTTAAAAACTCTAGATGGTCATGTATATTCCACGTTCCAATCAGCGTGCAGTGGCTTGCTTGAAGATGATCAGCATTTGTTCGCAGCAATGGAAGAGGCAGCACTTTGCCAATCACCGCAAATGATTCGGGATCTTTTTACAATTATTTTAGTGTTCTGCCAAGTATCAGGCCCTTTAAGCCTTTGGGAGAAATTCATAGAATACCTATCTGAAGATTTTAAAAGGCAATTAGAAAGACAGAGATGTGGATCTAGAGCACATAACAGATGTGGTATTTAATAAATGCCTTTCGGTAATAGAAGATGCCGTATTAGCGTTGAGTGGTCGGCTACTAAAAGAGTATGGGTTACTTCAGCCAAGCAAAGAACAACAATTTGAAAATAGAGAGTTTCTTAAAGAGACAAGTTACGACTTAGCATCATTAGAAAATACAGTTAAAAATAATTAAGGATCACTGAATGACGAACAAAAGCAGTTTAATATAAATGAGAGTGGAATATTATTTTTAGATGCTCCCGGTGGAAAGGCAAAACATTCCTCATAAATTTGCTATTAGCAAAAGTTAGAAGTACTCGCGGAATTGCTTTGGCTGTGGCTTCTTCTGGGATCGCAGCTACACTGCTTGAGGGTGGACGAACTGCTCATGCTACCTTCAAGTAACCACTCAATTTAACAACAGCTGATACTCCCATTTGTAATACATCGAAACGAAGTAATTTTGCTGAAGTATTAAAACATAAGAAAATGATAGTGTGGGATGAAATAACCGGCTCATAATGGTGGCGTAGAGGCTTTAAACAGAACTCTACAAGATATAAGAGGAAATAAGAAGTTAATGGGTGGTGTAACGGTTTTGCTGGCTGGAGATTTTAGACAGACTCTACCAGTAGTGCCAAAAGGAACTAGAGCAGATGAAGTTAAGGCGTGTCTTAAGAGATCCACTTTATGGTCTATAATTAAAATCCTCAAGCTCTCGAAAAATATGCGGGTACACTTAGGAGATAAAGAGTCTGCTGGTGGATTTGCGAATCTCCTTCTCGATAAATGACGGAATGATAACCATCCCTGATAATTTGTGCACAGTTGTATTTACGTTACAGGAGTTAATATCCAAAATTTACCCAGATATTGCTCATATCCACGATGAACCAATGGAATGGTTTTGTGAACGTGCCATACTAACCCCGAAAAACGACCAAGCAGCGGCAATTAACGATATACTGTTAACGTCTTTTGAGGGGGAAGAAATGGTGTACACGTCAATAGACTCTGTGGTCAACACAGATGACGCAATTAACTACCCTGTCGAATTTCTTAATTCACTGAAACCATCGGGTCTAACACATCATAAGCTTATTCTGCGCGTGGGCACTCCTGTTATGTTGTTGCGAAATTTAAAACCTCCTCAACTGTGCAACGGAACCAAACTAAAAGTAAAAGCGTTACATCGCAACGTAGCGGAAGCCATAATTATAACTGGATATGCGCAAGGGGAAACTGTATTTGTACCAAGAATTCCCTTGATCCCGAATGATCTTCCCTTTGAATTCAAACGAATACAGTTTCCCCTCAAAGTTTGCTTTGCAATGACCATAAACAAATCGCAAGGGCAGACATTAAAATTTGCGGGTATAGACTTGATAGAAAATTGTTTTTCACACGGGCAATTCTATGTGGCTTGCTCACGCGTAAGCTCGCCCAGTAGTCTGATAATTTTGGCACACAGTAATAGATTAGCAAAAAATGTGGTGTATAAAGGAGTTTTGTAGTTTACTAGCTTTTGCCCGCGACATCCAGTTATAATTGTGGCTTGTACCAGACTCTTTTTCACACATGGGCGCGATATAACCGAACTCCACGCGGACGAAGTCGCGGGCAAAAGCTAGTTGAAAATAATTTCACTTGGACGTCAGTTGGTCGGTATGGATGCGAACAAGATATCTTTCGAAAAACTGAACTTATCACTTTGATTTTTTTTTATTAGCTTTAGATTTTAATCCTTATGAAGCCTTTTGAAATTCACTATTGTAAACCGTCCCGTTCGAGGTGTGCGGCTGATTTGCTGGAAATGTTTAGGTTTTGGTATTCAAACCAAACCAACTTTGTAAAGTGGTCTGATTCTCTGTCGGAAGGATACGTGTTGGAGTGCGGGGTGAGACGGGGGGTTGACGTCTCCCAAGCTCTTCAAGATGTATGTGAATGACCTTATCGTGGAGTTGAGCAGCATGCGCGTCGGATGTCGCATAGATGGCGTTAGCATTAATAATATAAGTTACGCTGACGATATGGTGCTGCTCAGCCCAACGGTGGGAGGCCTAAGAGAAATGTTAAAGGTATGTGAGATGTATGCTACTGAGCATGGGCTCACACACAATGTGAAAAAAAAACAGAGTACATGGTCTTTGAGGCCGCTGGTAAATGTCACAATATTGCAGATAATGTTACCCTTAATGGCATAAACGTGAAACGTGTCACTAAATTGAAATATCTGGGACATATTATTACTGGCGACCTCAAAGATAATGCCGACATTGAAAGGGAGCGCAGGGCTCAAGCGGTTAGAGGTAATATGTTGGCTCGCAGGTTTTCCCGTTGTACAAAACAAGTTAAGGTTACGCTTTTTAAAGCATACTGCCAGAGCGTATACACGGGGAGCCTGTGGGTTAAATACACCAAAAGATCGCTTGAAGCCCTGCGCATCCAATATAATAATATATTCAGGATGCTGTTGGGACTGCCTCGTTCTGTAGTGCATCAGGGATGTTTGCGGCATACCAAACAGATGGGTTTAATGCCATTATACGCAAAAAACCGCATCCCTTATTATCAGGGTACGAGCCAGTCACAACAGCATTCTGACGACCGTAGCGGACAGGTATACATCGCCGCTGTGGAAATGTCTTGTGCAGAGACTGATCACTGGGCCCTATCCAGCCCCATGATGTTCTGTCTCGGCACAGGGTATTACTTTTTCCCTCGAATTAAGAAAACCATGTTTTACTAACCCTTGTTATTATTATTTTTGTACTACTAACCCACATATGGATTTTTAAATTATCTAAAATAAACAATTTTTATTTTTATTTATTTGTTTTATTTTTTATTATTAAGAGCCGTGGTAGCTCAGATGGTTAGCGCTCGCTGTAAGTTACACAGTATGCCAGCAACCCGGGTTCGATCCCCGACGGCACCAATGAAATTGTTAATTGCAATTTTAAGTGCTGATTTACCACGTGCTCAGCGGTGAAGGAAAACATCGTGAGGAAACCTGCATGTCTGAGAAATCAAAAAAAAAATATTTCGAAGACGATGTTCGCCAACACGCTTTGGGGCAGCGCGGCGGACATTTCCTTGCCCTAAAACCCTCTCAGAAATGAGAGGAGGCCTGTGCCCGGAATGGGACGTATATAGTCTGTAACTTTACTTTACTTTTTTTATTTATTTGTGCACTTTTGGATTTCCTGTTTTTTAAAATTGTTTTGCGTTGTCTGTTTATTACTCTTAAACATAAGTCGTTGTTTTAGTATATATACATTATCTATTCCATTACAGCCTATAGAAGTCCACTGCTAATAGGCCTCCCCCATAGATTGTCTTACAGGAGAGATTGGCAACCGCAGTTTATTATTATTTCGAGTTGTTATTATAAAGACCCTGCTGCCTATCTCCTGGTTTGCTTCCCTCTGTCACCCACGGGACGATATGGGCTAGTGGATATTCGTTATTATTATTATGTGGAGTGGAGTATATATGCGTTTTTATTATTTTAAGATACTTGTTTTCCAATAACTCTATAGGTATTTTCCACTGTGAGATTTTTTATATTTTATGAATTTATTTGAAATTTCGGAATGTAGTTTATACGTGGTAAAACCACGCTGCAGCTATATTATTGTTGTAACAAGAATGGGTCGGCTTGACCAGGGAAGGACCAGGCCACGCTCTCGAAGAATACCAGAGTGAAAGCAGCTTAATGCTGATGTGTTTCATATAGTCAGTGTAGAGCCAGAGAGATTCTTTTTATTGAAAATTTCATTCCATCTTAGTCCTCAAGGGGTGACAACGCATCTGCATTTTGATTCTTAATCGAGAATAGATGTAGATGTGGACCCCTCATTTCTGAGAGGGTTTTAGGACAAGGAAATGTCCGCCGCGTTGCCCCAATGCGTGTTAACGAACTTTACTTGTCTTCAAATTTTTTTTGTTTTTCAGACATGCAGGTTTCATCACGATGTTTTCCTTCACCACCGAGCACGTGGTAAATCGCTAAATCAGCACTTAAAATTGCAATTAACTATTTCATTGGTGCCGACGGGGATCGAACCCGGGTCGCTCGCGTACTGTGAAATTTACAGCGAGCGCTTAGCCCCTGAGCTACCATGGCTCTATCAAAAGTCCACTGCAAAATATACGCCTCCCCTATAGATTTCCTCATACGGGGCGTTTCGCCATAGTTGCCACACTTGGTTAGATAGTTAACAAGAAGATGTTGCTGCCCGTCGTCGCAGTTTCCCTTTCCTCTGTCTCCTGTTACAACACCCACGGGATGATTAGGGTATTGGATATTCTTACGTCACTGCTACACATCATACTCGTATGTATGTCAATAAACGCAGAGCAATTTATTATACTATGTTAAACTAGTGGTAAAACTAAAAATTTTGTACAACCGACTTCAATATAAATAAAATGAGAACATCATCAATGTAGTCGAAGTCAATTCATCATCATAATCATCATCATCATCATCATTACAGCCCTTCACAAATCCACTGCTGGAATGCCACAAAACACGGTCCTGAGCCACCTGCATCCATCGACTGCCTGCATGTCTTACCAGGTCGTCACTACACTTCGCCTACCGGTAGGAGGCAATTAATTACGCATTATTAAGGATAACTCAAAAACTACTGGTCAGATCTTGATCAAATTTATATGGGACCACATGAGAAACACCAGCTTTCAAATAAAAAAAAAGAATCATCAAAATCAGTTCACCTAGAAAAAAGTTCTGCGGTAACACACATAAAAAATAAAGTCCATGAAAGCACAAAAAACTTTCTGGTTTTTGGCCAAAAACTTCTCCGCAATCATGCGCATGGAAAAGACTTGATCCGTACACCCCATTCCCTTTCTAAATCCAGCTTGCACATCCCAAATTTTTCCATCAGTTTCTTCCATAACTCTTTCAATTAACACCTTAGCATACAGTTTACCCACAATGCTAAGCAAGCTGATACCACGGTAGTTTTTACAGTCCTGTTGTGACCCTTTTCCTTTATATATTGGGACTGTAACGGCTTTGCACCAGTCTTCCGGTACCCGCTTCAGTTCCCAACATAAATTAAACAAGGTGTACAGCAGGCCTGCCACCACTCCCTCTCCGAAACAGTATCTCCTACTTTTTTGAAGTCGGTTAAAAAGTAGTGGTCTTTCTATTTCATATTCCAGGTTGCTTAATTTTTTCACCTCCTACTGAGAAGTATGATGAAGACTTTTTTTACTATTGTAAGCAGGGGCTTGATTGCTATCCCACCTGCTGGTAAGTGGTGATGCAGCCGACGATGGTAAAGTGCACTGACTTAGATTAACATAAGCCTATTCACTCTTGCCTTGAAGACACCCACATTATAATCGGATGGAGAGACATGCTGGCAGATTATTCCACTCCTTTGCTATACGCATTATGAACAACGAAGAAAACCATTCGTTGATTGTTATGACACCAAGTTGTCTTTGACATCCAGGGTCGACTGGCAGAGAATGCCACATGGCATTAATTCCGCCCCATCGACCCTTATTTTTCTGGTGTTACATTTCATTTTAAATAAATAAATGTGTGTGTATATAATGCACTTCCTGGGTCACAGCGATTTTTTAGATTGTGTTGATCTTCTTACAGATTCTCTTCCTGATCCTAGCTATGGTAGCGTGGATGGGTCTTTCATCGCCGATCAATACAAGATACAAGCGTCAAGTGGCGCCAGCAAGGTACCACTACCGTCGGTCACCGATTCAACAGTACGTGAAGGGACATAAGGCGGACCCTCAAGGTATTTTTATTTATTTATTCTTTATTGCATTCCTTAGATCAAAAGAATACAAAGGGCGGATTTAATGCCTTGAGGCATTCTTTACCAGTCTTTACCAGTGGTGAGAATTTGACGCAGGTGTAGCAATACAGAATTAAAAAAAACAAAACAAAAATGATAATTAATCACATTGTAAAAATCACACTGTAAAAAAAATTATATTCTACCTCGCTTACTCCATGTGCCGCAAACAAGGACTAAATATATGCAAAATTACTTTATGATAGATACGTGCGTGCAGAACTTTTAATGAAGTTTCCAGTAACTTTGACTTGTTTAATATCAGTGTTTCATTCTCGAATCAAAAATATTTTAGGGAAAAAAATCTGTTTGTCTTTACGAGTGTTTATCTTTTGCAGAATTAATTTATTGTTTCTAAACTCATATTGTCTACAGATTAATACTTTTTGATGACCTTGATGGATTGTTATTTATTTTTATTCTATGTAATGTTAGTTGTAAGTTTAAAAAATTTATTTAAAGAAATAATTTTTGACTGCCTACTTGGTCTAGTGGTCGTTAACTGCTGATCAAGAAGATCCGGACTCCAATTTCGGGTCGGAGCAAAATCTGGTTATTGTATTTTGTGATAAAAACTGCCAGTAGCAGCATGGAGTCAGGAAAGCACGTAAGGTCGTTGGTCCTGCGCCTGATCTCTGTCTGATCGTGTCGGATTACCGTCTTATCGAAATATGAGAGTGCAACTGTGTTTGCGCATACATTCAGGCACTATAATCATGTCGTACGCATATGTCTAGTCTTTGTTGAGACTGACCGCCGTGATCGAAAATCGGTCTTTAGGACATTATTATTATTATCATTGCTGTCTTGGGCAACAGCCTACAGCATCATGCTATAGTTTTTTTTTTATATAAGAGAGGCAAACGAGCAAACGCCTCACCTGATTGTAAGACACCGGCCATAAACAACTGCAACACCAGGGGGATCGCAGGTGCGTTGCCGGCCTTTAAAAAGAAGTAAGCTCGTTTCTTGAAGGTCCATAAGTCGTATCGGTCGGAAAAATTGCAGGTGGTACTCGATTACACAAGTAAGTTGTGTGAGGAAGAAAATTATATAGTCAGCCTTAATTAAAATATAGTACTTTCGCCTAATATAGTACAATACAAACACATCAACACGGTATATGGATATTTTAACAACACATGAATTGCAAACAGTATGTAAATATTTTTTTAAGACATGTATATATCCAAGAAAACTTTATTTAATAATCTACCATTTTTTTATACAAACATTGACTTTAAATGAGGTTTCAGATTTTTATACAGAGAAATAAAATGCAGGTGCGAAAACTGTACCTACATCATGAAAGTTTAATTTTAAATTAAAAAATAAAGTAAAGTTATTACCTTTTAAGGGCGGCTATTAATCAAGAGTTAATAATCAGTAAAAGCACCCATGACATTCATAACGCATGTGCATCGGTTGGGCGTAGGTACTAAGAATGTGGTTGTCAACATCCTGGTGAGGATATTGTCCCAGGTCCTGCTGGGATGCACAAAAAGTTGTTCTTCTGTAATCATATTTTCAGGAAAATCTCTCAGAGCTCTTCTTTGGAGCTTCCAAGCATGCTCAATGGGTTTTAAATTTGAGGATTGCGCTGGCCATTTTAGGGCCGTGAAATCATGTTCGTGCCACCAGGCTGTTACCTTCCACCCTGGCCATATCTGAACGGGCACTGCCGTGCATAAGCAGGAAATTTTGACCCATTTGTGTTCGATGTGGCAACACCATTGGTTCTAGCACCTCATTACGGTATTTTTCAGCCGTCATAGTGCCCTGTATCCAAATGAGGTCCGTTCTTCCACCAAAACGAATTCCTTCCCATACCATAATTGTACTATCTTGGTATGGATGAACTCCTTGAGGGTGTTGAAGCCGGTTTGTACGGCCAGGAACTCTCCAAATGCGCACTCTCCTCGAATCAGGATGAAAACCAAATCGGAATTCATCGGTGAAAAGCACCAACGACCAATGATGAATCGTGGACGAGGACTGCCCATTACAGTCTTCGTCCACGATTTCCTCTACTTAGAGCTGGAACCCGAAATGGGCAACGAGCATGAAGGTTAGCTTTGTGCAGTCTCCTCCTCACAGTTTGGTCACTAACAATCAGCTGGTGTTCAGACTGTAGCCTTTGGACCAATTGCATTAACCGTAACCTTTGGTTGCCTTCTCGCAGCACTTTGCAAAAAACGGTCTTGTCTGGATGTAGTAATGCAGCTTGGTCTTGGGTACATTTCGCCACCTCCCCCGTGGCACGATAGAGTAACCTTGAAATCACATTTTACCTGGTGCCTATTGCCGCAGCGACGTCACGTTGAAAAGCACCAGCCTGCAGCATTCCCCTGCTCTTAACATTTCTTCTCCAGTTAAATGTCGACGTTGCATTGCAATAAAATTTCAAATTATCACAATCAACCCAAGTTGAATCAAAAAGATGTTTGAATAGCGGTTTCCAACAAAAAATAACAATTACTCTGAGTTATAAGTGGTAAAGTTAAAAACTTAGTACAACAGACTTCAATATAATATATAAAATAATTTATTGTTGATTTTTTTTAAACCGCTCGACTGATTTCGATAAAATTTAAATGGGACCATCTCGATTCAGGCGTCTTTGAGTAATGGTGAACATACATAAAAAAAAAGATTCTGACGAATTGTAAACCTCCTCCTTTTTGAAGTCGGTTGAATAATTCGCTCCCCCTAGTTCAAATCAATTTTTACCGCCAACACATTTTTTTTTAATTTAAATTTGGAATCAATCTGGAATAAATAACGAACAATTTGATATTAAAAACATTTTAAAGTGGCCAGTACTTTTTTAGTTGCTTAATGTATTAAAATATCCCTATACCGTATTTAGGTTCCTATAGAAGCGAGGATGATAAACGAGCTCACCAGATGGTACTGTGATGGATGGTACGATTATGAATCAAAATGCAATCCTTAAAGTTACAGCCTATATACGTCCCACTGCTGGGCACAGGCCTGCTCTCATTTCTGAGAGGGTTTTAGGTCAAGGAAATGTCCGCCGCGCTGCCCCAATGCTTATTGGCGAACTTCACGTCTTCGAAAATTTATTTTCTTGTTTCTCAGACATGCAGGTTTCCCCACGATGTTTTCTTTCATCGCCGAGCACGTGGTAAATCAGCATTTAAAATTGTGATTAACAATTTCATTGGTGCCGGCGGGGATCGAACCCGGGTTGCTCGCGTATTGTGAAACTTACAGCCAGCGCTAACCATCTGAGCTACCACGGTAATCCTTACTCTTATTAATCACGCTTTTATATTACAGCTGGCTCAGCACTATCTCCACTGGAGATGAAAGTGAAGAAAGGCGAGTATGTCTGCGGCGACAAGATCTGCAAGTTGATTCCCGGGGAGATACCTAAGGGCTGTAATGGAGTATGTCAGTACCCTATCTGAATCATTAAAAATATTGTATTATAATAGTTATTTTATTAATCCTATATCAACATATTGCTCGTATGTTTTACGGATTTTATCGCGGTTAAATTTAACTTTTTTTTAAATTCCCGACGTTTCGGGAAATATAAGATATCATTATGCTCCGTACTGGAACCATATTTTTTTTAATTAATATTTATTGTCTATATAGTTATTTTCTTATAAACCTTCGAGTGGCAACAATTACTAAATTAATAGGGATTTATTGAATTCTTGGTCTGGTAACAATCCTTTTTACGCTTGAAGCCTCGCATCGCATGCGTCTGATTGGCCGAACGGCTGACTTCACTTGCGCGCCGTACGCCGAAACGTTATGAACTTTTCTCTTTCGAAAAATTATTGTGTGTGTCCCCTTTATTTTATAACGAGTACTAAATAATTCCCGAAGACACTGTGCCAGTGACCTATGGACTATTCTATCCGGAGAGACAGGGTTATATCCCTTCGAGTCACCTAATCAGCCAGCTAGCTCGCCGAGCCCCAGCAGCGTGAGGCAGCGGAAGGCGGAGACCGGTGAGTTACCAGACCCTTAGCTCTTTCCTGAACACATTATATTATATTTTGTTTGCAATCGCGTGCTCTAACAATTATAGTATAGCAATTTCGATGTTTTACAATAAAGGGGACAACGAAGGCTAAAAATTTATCCAGTTAGGTCTCGTTTCTATGAAAATTCGTTTTTTCCGTGTTTCTGTGCGTGTAAAGCTTAACTTGCAGTTGTCTTACTTAAAGCAACATGATTAGTAATTTCGTCTCAGATCATCATTATATACGTGGTAGAGCTATACTGCATCTATATAGTTGTAGCACGAATGGGTCGGCTCGACCGGGGAAGGACCACGCTCTCACAGAATACCAGCGTAAAACAGCAGCTGTATGCTGCTGTTTCGTATGGTGAGTGTAGAAAACCGGAGACCTTTTTACTGGTAACGAGGCTTTCCATCTTGGCCTCAGGGTGACAATGCAACTGCATTTTTATTCTAAATCGAGGATAGATCTAGATGTCTATGGGCCTCAGCATCCACTTACCATCAAGTGGACTGTGTACTCATTTGTCACTCTTGTTCTTTAAAAAAATCTTCTTAACAGCCCAATGGGTCAATGGCTAAAGCGAGGGCTACTACGCGGAAGTGCGCGTGTACGAATCCTGCAATGTGGTCAGGTTCTTTATTTTTTGTTCTTCATTATTTTAGTCCACACAGAAGCAGCAACAAATAAATTATTATATACAAATAAAATATTTTGTTTAATGAGTTACATATTTAAGGCACTGTGCAACTCCAAACTTTCGTCAAAAAATGTTTGATTACAGTATTCTTACAGGAAATGATTGTTTTACCGATATACATCACATACGTGGTAGAGCCATGCTGCAGCTATATTAATAGTATAGTTGTAGCACAAATGGGTCGGCTCGACCGGGGAAGGACCACGCTCTCACAGAATACCAGCGTAAAATAGCAGCTTAATGCTGCTGTGTTTCGTATGGTGAGTGTAGAGAACCGGAGACTCTTTTTACTGGAAAAGAGGCATTCTATCTTAGTCCTCACGGCTGACAACGCATCTGCATTTAAATTCGCAAACGAAGATAGATGTAGATGTCTATGTGCCACAGCAACCACTTTCCATCAGTTGGACTGTGTGCTCGTTTGTCACCCTTATTCTATAAAAAAAACATACCTAATTAATAGAATAGAACTTTATTTTTTTATTTAATACTAGAGGGGCGAACCACGCTCTTACGGAATACCAGCGTAAAATATCAATAAAGTCAGTAATCTATAAGAAAAATATAAACAAGTTCTAATTTTATTGTTCACAATGATTTTGGTTACTTTTTGCCATTAGCAAATTAAGTGTTTACTAAACCACAATGGCGGATTATCCTTAAAGCAAACTAGGCACGTGCCTAGGGGAGTAAGTTTACATAGGGGCACGCGCGGAAGTGTTTAAACAATAAAATTACAAAAGAACGTGTTTTTACGTGGTAGAGCCATGCTGCAGCTATATTAGTAGTATAGTTGTAGCACGAATGGGTCGGCTCGACCGGGGAAGGACCACGCTCTCACAGAATACCAGCGTAAAATAGCAGCTTATCACTGCAGTGTTTCGTATGGTGAGTGTAGAGAACCGGAGACCCTTTTTACTGGAAAAGAGGCATTTCATCTTAGTCCTCACGGGTGACAACGCATCTGCATTTTGATTCTTTGTTGAAGATAGATGTAGATGTCTATGGGTTACAGCAACCACTTACCATCAGGTGGACTGTGTGCTCGTTTGTCACCCTATTTTATTAAAAAAGAACCTATTTACATAAAATAAAAAATATTTTTTCTAGTACATGATTACTCCTACATCGCCTGCACTCTCATCACATTTTCCATTCACGCCCACCTGTTACGTGGCCTAATTATTTTGCAACTAAACTGTATTATAAATTATAATATAGTTTATTTGTAAAATAATTAGTTATATTTTATAATATACCAGCGATCCGGCCCGGCTTCGCACGTGTGATTTCTGGATCTCGACAACAGCACCACCTACCGGGTCCAATTGTGAATCGCTTAGATCATCCAGGGACCCACTCAAACACACGCAAAAAATTCATCATAATCGGTCCAGCCATTTTCGAGTTTTTGCGAGACTAACGGACAGCAATTTATTTTTAGCAAGGTTAGCCTAGAGCTCAGTCGATATTTAATTCGCCTTTGTAAAACCATAATCAAATTGATTTGATTTACTATATTATTCATTTCATCTTACATCAGTCTAACATAATTCTTTTTTATAATGTAATAATCATACAATACAATGTAATTAAAAGAGGTATAGTTTGTTTAGATACATATTTAATAAATAGGATAGGTATAATTTATTCCGCAACGTACATAACAATTATATAATAATTTTATTGCTATTAAATAATTGAGTGAACACCACATTTTATTCTTTTTAATTAAATGATTAAGTTTTATTGTTTTAATTATGTCTCAAAGTCTTTTTCATCCAACTGCATTAGTTTCCTAAGACATTTTAAAAGTTATCAGTGAGAGAATAAATACTTTAAACACGTTATAAAGAGTCTCACTGCTGAGTGCTGGCAAAATAAGTTCAAGTTATTTGTATAAGGGTGCTTCTGTGCTTTGTATGTCGAGTTTAGAGAACCGGAGACCCTTTTTACTGGAAACGTGACGTTATATCTTAATCCTCAGGGGTGAACGCGAATCTGCATTTTGATTTTTAATCGAGGATAGATGTAGACGTCTATGCCATACGCCACATAATCCACTTACCATCAGGTGGACAGTGGATTTTATCGCGTTTAATTTTAACTTTTTGAATTCCCGACGTTTCGCCCACTTTATAGCACCCGTGATCATGGACGAGACTGAGGTGTTCGATTTTCCGATGTCATCATTTTATTCCATGTGTAGTATTAATAATAAATATAAGAAATCATTAAGTGAGTACTAATGTTGCTATATACCAGTTTACATGCATAAATTGCACAAGGATAAACATATATATTGTTTTTAGGCTTTACAAATACTTGTTCCGTGCGAGATTTAAACACGCGGCGCTCAGCGCCGCGACTCAATGCTAATCCTTGGGGTAATCCGGTGGTAGGCCTCGCAAGGGCTGCCTGGCTTGCTACCACCCTCCCGTCGGAGTCAGGCGCGAAGCAGCTCACTGCGTTCCGTCTGTGAGCGGGAGAACCAGTGCCTTTGGGGGACAGAAGGGCTCAAGACTAGTCTGGACTTCTGAGCAAAGCTATACCGGGTAACTCATTCTGGAAGGTAGCGGGATCCAAGGCACGGTCGTGCCGTTGGCCGATCGCAGGTAGTTGGGGGCCCAAGTAGCGCGCCAGCCACATGCCAAAGGCTGATTCGCCAACTCGCAAAAAATCCCGAAATGCTCTACCGTGCCAGTTGGCGAATGGATGGGAGGACTTGGTGGCCATTTTCGGGGGGTGGGGGGGCTCGGGCGTCCCCGCAGTGTCCAAATGAGTTCCCCATCAGTTAGCCAAGCTCTTGAGTCTTCAGTTGGTATATTGAGCGGTGCCTCGATTTCTCAACTGTTTCCCCACCAAAAACACCCAACCAACATGAAAAAAGTTAAAAAGAATATGGTAAAACTACGGCGGCAATTCCTCCCGTTTAAGGTGTACCTCACGAACATTAGAGGGTTGCACACTAACCTTGATCTTGTGCACCACGACCTCGAGACTGAGAAGCCGCACCTATTCTTCATAACGGAGACGCAGATAGCAACTAAGTCTGGTGTGGCGTACCTCAACTACCCAGGCTACGCACTGGAACATAAGTTCAAACAGCGCGCTGGTGTCTGTGTGTATGTCCGCGATGACATTTGCTGTAGGCGTCTCCGTTGCTATGAGGTTTCAGGGTTTTCTGCGATGTGGCTTTTGGTGGACACCGGTGTAGAGACAACCCTCTATGCCTGTGTCTATCGATCAAACAGCGGAGACCAGCAGACGACCAGGCTCATTGAACACGTGACAGAGATGGCCGATAAAGCCCAAGAAAGGTATCCGTCTGCGGAGCTAGTTTTTCTCGGGGACTTTAACGCCCACAAGGAGTGGTTGTTCCCATACGAGAAAACCGACCATGCTGGGAGAGAACCGCGCAAACTTGCGTTATCGCTAGATATCACTCAGCTGGTTCAAGTAGCGACGCGGATACCAGATGTAGCCGGACATACACCCAATCGCTTAGACCTTCTGCTAATAACAGACCCAGACAGGCACTCGGTATCGGTCTCAGCTCCGTTGGCATCATCTGACCACTGTTTGGTGAAATCCGTGTCGATCATCTCTCCTCCGGATGACTGTTCAGCAGGCATGAGGAGAGTATGGCGTTACGAGTCAGCAGACTGGGATGAGATGCGGTACTTTTTTGCATCCTCTCCGTGGCGTCAAGTGTGCTTCGAATGAGCCCTCCTGCTCTGCCGATGCGGTTGCGGACGTGATATGGCAGGGAATGGAATATTTTATTCTGTTCTCCGACATCCCGCTCAGTCACAAGGCTCAGCCCTGGTATAATGCGGACTATGCTCGTGCTGAGATCCGAAAAGAGGCCGCCCACCAGGCCTGGATTCTAGCTTGTGATCGCAAAGTTAGGGCTCGGGGGGTTCGTGCGAAGAAGAGGGCTTTTAATTCTGCTCTCAAGTCCTGCAAGCGGTTTCTCCGCAGGGAACGATTCAACCACGTTAGTCGTATAGGAGCCAGACATGCTTCCTACCCTCCTGGTAGTAAGCAATTTTGGTCCCTGTCAAAGGCCGCTAAATCCAACTTCTGCCGTCCCTCATTGCCACCCATGCAGAAACCTGATGGAACACTGGCTCACTCCGCAACTGAGAAAGAAGGGTACCTGTAATTACCGACCAGTCGCCATCACCTCCATACTCTGTAAGCTTCATAAGCTCATACCGCCATCTCCATTCAACTATCGGAGTACCAGACGTACTGCAGGTTACCATCCACACTTGGTTGACATTCCGAATATTCGCACTAAGCGCTTTAAGTCATCTTTTATAATGCGCACAGCCAAGGAGTGGAATGCCCTGCCGGCGTCTGTTTTTCCAAGTGCCTATAACCTGGACCTCGTCAAGGTGCGTGTTAACAGGCTTCTCCTGGGTAAACTCGCTCCATCGTAGACCTCATCTTTGCCCTCGTGTCAGATGGGGGTCAAGAGGAGCCCATTTATAATTTAAAAAAAAATCCACTGCGCAAAGGAGCTGTCTATATAAAAGTAAGCCTATGTTCAACGGTGGTCTTGAATATAATGAATGAAGAGTTAATGAGGCATTTTATCTTATATATATATATATATATATATATATATATATATATATATATATATATATATATATATATATATATATATATGTAACGGAAATTTTAATGTAATTTTCACCAACTTGTAGACGGAAAATTTGCATCAAGGACCGATGATATTAATATATAGAATAATTTCATAACTATCCTAGTATCCTGATCTGGACCACCAGCATAAAATAAAATAATTTTATCTTAAGAGCCTGCTCTCACAGACGGCACGGCATGGTACGGCGTGGCAAGGCACACTTCGGCATGCCGAAGGATCCTGTGGCATCCCGCGGCATGCCGAAGGATCCCGTGGCATCCCGTGGCATGCCAAAGGATCCTGTGGCAATCCGCGTCGTGACAAAAGCAGTCGCGTTCGGGCGCTAACTCAGTTTAGCACTGTGCTGTTTAAAAGTTTAATCTTGTTTCAATTACTTAGCACTCACATTCCTTCAACATAAAGTAACCTATGCGTTTCACGTGATGCATCGCCGTGCCGCGGCATCCCATGGAATGCCCTGACGTGCAGCAGCATGCCGCGGTGTCACGCGAGACGTTTCGGTCTATTCGTGTTGAAATTAAGGAATATCAGTGCTAAAATCATTAAAATAAGGTCGTAAATCTTTTTCCCCACGAAAAAAATCCTTTGACACGCCGTGCCATGCCGTGCCGTCTGTGAGCGCAGGCCCTAAGCCTAAGCGTGTTTCTGTAGTTTTTTTAAACTATAATTTAATTATTTAAATTACAAGTAATTTTATTGAAAGTCACTTAATACTTTTACACTGGTTCGGAAAAAAACCTCTGACTTTTTTCTTAAAGTAAATTATACAATAAGGTTGTACAAACTGCTTACAATACTTTTTTTTTTAGAAACAGTTTGGAAGCGACCACCTCAACCTCCCGTTGTTAGGGATGCCCGCGCCCAGCTGTGGTACGAGTTCATAGAAATAAAACAACGCATTCTAAGTAGCATTTATTGATGAACTTTACACAAACAATGCTCGGAATGAATAATTTACTTAATTTAAACAACTTAATTTTATTAAATTCGAAAATGTACACACAGACAGACTATAAAATTTACATTTATATTTAGATTAATTACAATACAAATAGAATTAATATTGCACATGGTCAAGTGGAACTGTTGCTTAAATATTATAATATAAAATTTTAATAGATTATATTTTTAAGATATTATCTTCTTGTCTATTCAAACGAGATAAATCTCCCAATGTTGACTGTAAGGTTTGCCATTCTTGTCACAATTTATTTTATATGCTGACTTAGTATAATATGGTATTAACAGTCATATTTACATTTATAACTACAGAACTATATCATTTTTTTTCTACTTATATATGATTAGCTATTCCGTGTCAAATAATTAGAGATGCCTGGTGAACAGTTAATCGATGCCTACCACTGTCCTCTCTCTATACATGGTTATTTTTCAAAGAGTAGCCAAATTTTAAAGTTAAGTTCAAATATATAAATAATGTTATACCATTATTGCAGTTTTTGAAACTACGAGTAAATAAGGCTTCTACTTTTATTTGAAATTATCCCAAATTGAATGTGATTTATGGGCAACAACGTTTTTGCCTACCCACCGACCCTTACGAATGTGTGCGTGCGCAGTATAATCAGTTAAAATAATGCATTACCACGCATTTTGAATTTAAAAGGTAAAAGGGACAGAATGTTTGAGATTTTTTTAATTAATTTTTCTTCACCATTTGCCTATAAATACTTATTCTGAAACTTCTCTGCTAATTTGGCCGGTTATTGCAAAATAACCCTGTATATATAATACAAGTAAGCATATATGGAGGTCAGTGATTCCAACATTTTAATCACGTCAATTTTAACATGTCGCCATTTTGAAATTTTTTTTTTAAAAGTACAATCATAGGACAACAAAATACGGTCACAACCTAAAATTAATTTTAACGTAAATTACAAAAAAAAAGCATTGAATATATTTTTTTGTTTTTATTTTTGCACACAACGCATTTTAAGTAGTAAGTTTGACAGATTGACAATCCCATGTTGGTCTAGGATGGTCTGGGATGTTGGTCTGCTGAAATGTTTGTATGGGACATAAATCAGAAATTTTTCCCAAAGTATTGATAAAGTTTGTTTTATTTTACATTTTTTTATAGTAGCCATATTTTCTCCATTAAAAATATTTTCAAAATACAATTAAACACGTAGGTAATTGAAAAAAGTGTTGTTAGTACACATATAAGAGACATACAAATTGAATTCTCGAAGTGAAAAAAGAGCAAAATACATGTATTTTTATTCACACATATTTACATTTATCTAATAATATATTAAAACATACGTACACAGTACTAATGACAATATTGGGATGATTCCGAAGTATATATCATCATCTCACTTACAGCCCAACACAAGTCCACTGATGAACACAGGCCGCCCCAAAAAATGCCACAAAGCACGGTCCTGGGCCACGTGCATCCATCTCTTACCTTCACTTACCTCTCTTGCAGCATCTCTCACCAGCAGGGCTAGCATGGGCAGGCGACAATTTTATCCCCGGGGAAAGGAAAAAATGTTTATCCCCTCGCTTAGTTTTATCCACCCTTCGAGCATGAGCACACTGGTGGCTATAATATCCACAGTAGATACAATGGGAGATAGACTTAGACTTAGATAGATTTTTTGTATGAATATAAACTTAAACCCATGTCCAATGAACTAGGATAAAATTGTCCCTTTCAAATGTCAAAAAAGCATAATTTTTTATCTTTCATTTGGCTCCATGCTACGGACTTCTCTCCGTTGCCGTGCTTTGGCATAAGGACAAGTTAATTTTATCTCTTGTCAGTGGATATAATCGGGGGATAAATGTTTTGTCCCCAGCCCATGCTAGCCGTGCAGGAGGGCTTAACTTATTAACTTTGATGACATCAACATTATAGTCACTTTTTAGTTTATTGCGTCCTACGTCTTAATATTATGTGCCGTAAATTTAGCATACGATGCAATGTAGGTACAAAGCGACTATTATTTTGATAATTTTGATGACAACGAAGTTATTGAACAGGCTTGCAGGTCATTACTCCATCTAGTACGGAGCATAAGATTCAGCAGTATACGCTATTTAAAAATCCGTTTCGGAATTTTACCTGTAGGCACAAGTCGCGGCACGTAAGTCTAGCGCTAAACGAAACGTGGAGGGGACGCGCACGAATTGAATTGCACGAATGCGACTGCAGAGCCAATCAGCGCGACTTATAACGGTCACCGCTAGACTTTCGTGCCGCTAAGAATACCACAGTTTCGTAAAACCGCGCTTTTTATTTTAATAACGTAATAGTAACTATAAACTGTATATCTATATCATTGGACCAAGTGATTAATCAGGGCACTATTTATATTGTCCGGGCAATATGTATACATATTACAAGTTAAATAGGGCTACGTCATTAACACTGATTTAAACTTCATTATCACATTGTTTGGTCATAACCAATTTTTTTACATGGGGAAAGAAAAGAAAGAGAAAGAACGGGTTATGTCGGACTCGCACCAAATAAAACCCCATGGTGTTGCACTATCGCCGCATATCGACAGTAACGTAACCTATCTTTTTATTACTCTGCCCATTAAGTGACGGACTATATTCATAAAGCCCGGTCAATTTAATTATTTGAATAGTTTTTATCATATTGTCTACTCTTGGGCATTATTCAAACTATCTGGACGTTATGAATAATGCCCTATAAATAACTTGGTCCATAACATCTACATAACAAACCTAACTCATTATTAGTCGGACGCTAAATAATAGTGAACAGCAAATTATAATTATGAATTGCAAATTTTCCATTATCGATACAACTTAACCGACCTTAACCTTCGCTTGAGAAATAAACAATAGGTACACAACAAATATATTTATAAAGAACAAAAGAACGATGGCACAGATAATATTTACATGAAGTTTTATTTACATTTTTATTGATTTCTATATTTTCTGGATAAGATTATTTAAATTGATAATTATTAGCTTCTTACGGAATTCCTCAACAAAACATTCTTCTTATTAATTAAAGATGTTAAAAATTAATTTTCTAAGATCCGTGTTATAAAAAAAATGATGTGTCCTACCTAGTTTGAAGAGAACCCCCGCTCTCCCAACAAAGAGGACTAATAATTTTAAGCTCACCAGATGTCGCTAGTTGGAACTAAGGTGAACTTATTTGTTACGCAGTCTATTTCACCCTCAGAGTATATATAAGTAAGGTATGCTTATGTATACGAAACACGTGTCTTAATAGACTTTGATCTTTCCTAGTGTAGTGTTGTCGGAATTAGTGGCGTTGGGATTAGGGATTAGTGGTGACGGGAATAGAGCAAGCGGTTGAGGGAGGGCAGGAGGTGCTTTTCAAAATAGGTAAGACACATCATTTCATCAGCCATCACAGAGTCTATTTCTCCTGATGATGCTTCGCCCATCTTCTGCTTCATTTTCCTTTGTCTGTCTTTCGACACCTACAAGATGATATGGGGTAGTGGAAATTCTTAGAGAAACATTAAAACAAATGCTATATAGTTTCCAATACTATTCCCAATTAACAAATTATCTCCTAATCTTTCTGGGGAATCTCACAGCGTTCCCGAGTACTTCCTTGTTAATGCGTCATTTCTTCCCTCCTATTCCTCCTATGAGCCCCTGAGCTGTGGAGAGGCTCGCCAAGGTCATTCTGTCGGAGTTCGCCGCGAGGGTTCTGTCCTGGCTGCTGAGCAACCTCTCCGCCGAGTTCAGGCTGGTGAGGGAGAGTCTGCTCTGGTCCGATCCGGTCGTGACCGGGTTGCTCTGCCCGGTTGCAGTTGCAGTGATGGGGGTGGTAGCGAGGGGGAGGGTTTTCGTGAGGGTTGTCGTCTGCGTTGTTGGTGGGGAAGTGCGGAGTAGAGCAGTTGGTTTCTGCTCCCTACCGCTGCAGACCTGGAATTGAAGTTTTGATTAGTTTTTTTTTCTTTTTAAAAATATTACTTCCCCTTAAGGATTTTCACCTGTATCGTGGAAGCAGTTTACATACATAACGAGAAACATCTGGACCCAAACCCGGAACAATTATTTATAGACCATACAAATATTTGTTCAGTGCGTGATTCGAAATCGCAGCTCTCAGCGCTGCAACACGTAGCCGACGGTGGAGAAGAAACCGCTTCTTTATTATGTAACAATTCCTCATTACATAACACAAAGCTGGATGGCTTGCAGAATGTGTAGACTGAATATTTGCTCGGAGCGAATGAATGTGGTACTTGAGAACGATGACGAGGATTTGAAGGTAGTTTTCCGAAGGTTCTTGGTTGCGTGTTCATATCACGTCGGGTGGTAACCACTGTAGCCGTGGAAGGAAAGGGAGATCTCCCGCCGGGCAAGGTGGTCTGCCCGGGGAGCGGCCAACGCCCAAGTATATATACTGTTTTAATTCGGAACTTTGATAGCGCGATTTAGGCTTCGATGTATTTCGCTTGTGGCGCGACGACAGCGCCGCCACAAACCTTTGACCCATCACCTGACAATAATCGTAGTTCTAGAGGTGGATAGCTCAGAGGTATTCTATATTTTTAAATATAGCGTCATATGAACTTACGGTCCACCTGATGGTAAGTGTTTACTGCAGTCCAAAGACTCCTGCCGCCAACTTCAAAGAAAGATAGTAGTCACCTCTGAAGAATAAGATGGAATGCCTCACAGGCTCACAGACTGTTATTATATGGCTCTCCATACCCTTCAAACTGGTACACAGCTGCAAGCACTGGTAATTGGCGGCAGAAATAGGTAAGTACATATCTAGACGGATTCCTAGGTAGAAATGAAGTGCTATCACCTAAAAGGTTCATCTCGTTCTTATCCTACCAGAAGTCACGTACCCGTTAGTGGTTCTCCCAGTTCTTGTGCAGGCGGGGTCACGTACCTGATGGTGGTTCTCCCAGTCCTTGTGCAGGCAGGGTCACGTACCTGGTTGTGGTTCTCCCAGTTCTTGTACTGGGAGGGTCACTTGTCTGGTGATGGTTCTCCCGGTGCTTGTGCTGGCAGGGTCACGTACCTGGTGGTGATTCTCCCAGTCCTTGTGTTGGCAGAAGGCACCGCAGTAGCGGGCCGCGTTGCATCCCGAGCACGTCTCCTGAGCCTTGCGACCGCAATTCCAGCAACACTGGACAATCGATTTACATGTACACGATTAATCATGATATAAACGATATGTAAAAACAGCCTGTGCGATCCAAAAGGGGAAAAAGGACCGTTATGATATTACTGGCAACATCGCATTGGAAAATATAGAGGAGTAAAATGACTAGTAGTGGAATGTGCCAAACTGATTGTCAGGAATTAAAATTAAGTTACCCTATATCGTTCCGTGAGTGTCTTAAGAGGCAACAGATGGAAATCAGGAGATGGGCAGGGAAAATCACGTCTTTCTTATAACAACAAGAAAATAAAAAAAGCTGCGGTCGATTACCCGCCTGTTAAGCACGGCAACTATGATATCTCCCTTCTGAAGTAATATTTATGGCTTATGTTTAGCAGTGAACTTATATTAGTGATAGATAGGTGTAATAAATAAATCAATTGATGGAAACGACGCGGTTAGTATAGTCTGTTCGCTAAGGTAGTGTCGGTCGGTACACCCGGAGGCGCACTTACTATTTTGCTTTTATTTTATTATTTTTACTGTGTTTGTTAAATAAATATTTTTCTATTCTAAGAATAAAATAGAATGCTATTTTATTCTTATGGTTACTGTAATAAAATACGAATATAAATAATAAACATTCTAAAGGTACTTCATTTTAAAGGACCAAATGTTCCTGCGGGTGTACGATCTTTGATGTCTCGGTGGCGCCTTTGATAAAATATGGCACGTGCTAAGGCGGTTCGACAAAAAGCCGACCGTACCTAACTTAACAGACTATACATGGTAGAGCCATGATGTAGCTATATGGTTATAGCACGAATGGGTCGGCAAGACCGGGGCAGGACCACGCTCTTATAGAATACCAGCGTAAAGAAACGGCTTAATGTTTTTTTTTTTCTTTGGTAATGGACTCATACTGTTGTATCTTTGCCAGTGTCAAGTATATTATGAAATTATTATTTAAAATAATTTGTTCCAAAACTTCTTCACAATATATTGAGGTGTCACATTGTAAAGTTTTTGGGAGATTTAAGAGGCAGTTTGAACCAGTCGATGACGATAGTATCTTAAGGAGCCTAAGTAGAAACCTTATCTTTACACATCACGATCGGAGCACTTGTTTCATCGTTATCAAAAATTGTTCATATGTGCAGACATTTAACATACAAAATTGCACCAATTTTACTTATCAAATCTATTTCTCAAACCATTACTTAAACAATAATATTGGAGCAGCAATCCGCCGCCGGTCAAGTTCCCGCCAAAACATCAGCTTAATGTTGCTGTGTTTCCCCTTTTTACTGGGAACGAGGTTCCTCGGGGGTGACAGCGCCCAGCAACCTCGATAGATGTATATTGGCCACAGCATCCACTTACCATCAGGATTGAGTCGTGGTAGCTCAGATGGTTAGCGCTCGCTGTAAGTTACACAGTACGCGAGCAACCCGGGTTCGATCCCCGCCGGCACCAATGAAATTGTTAATTGCAATTTTAAGTACTGATTTACCACGTGCTCGGCGGTGAAGGAAAACATCGTGAAACCTGCATGTCTGAAATCAAAAAATATATTTCGAAGACATGTGAAGTTCGCCAACACGCATTGGGGCAGCGCGGCGGACATTTCCTTGCCCTAAACCCTCTCAGAAATGAGAGGAGGTCTGTGCCCAGCAATGGGACGTATATAGGCTGTAACTTTATTGTATAGAATAACGCAGTGGTGTGTGGTACGTACGTTCTGCGGCGCGCCGGGGCTGCGCGGCGGCGAGTGGCGGCGCTCGGCGCGCGGCGCCAGCTCCAGCCGGCCCTCCGCCGCGCCCAGCGCCCGCTGCAGCTCCGCCAGCGCCTGCCGCTTCACCTGCACCCACCAACTCATTGTAACGGCTCCGAACTCCGTATTTTGACATATCTCCAGGTGTCAAGGCCTTGATCTAGAACCAGATGCTAAAATTTTAGCAGGATGTCTGTGTGAGCGGTAAAGCATGCCAACATGTTTATGACTTCTCAAGGAACAACCGATATTTAATCTGTGGTCAGTCCATCTTCATGTGAAGTGAACCAGATGGTTATAGTACCACCTATAGTCATTCGCCATATTTACCTATAGTGAGATGATGATGAGTGATGGACTCTTACACCACAACCACATGGTTATCTGTTGCTTGTCTAAAAAAAGCGTATAGACCATTGCTTTAAGTATAATTGCTATAGATGAAGAACAACCCGGGAATATATTTAACACGCTTTCTTACCTGGTTGACTGCATCCTCTGCCCGTCTCCTGACTTCAGCGACTCTCTCTTCCGTCTGTCTGACGGCTGACGCCATTATCTCATTTGCGGCTCTTTTGATCTCATTACTTTCTGTTGTTTCAACTCCTAGAACAAATATCCTCGAATAAATAATAAAAAAACTGCAAAAGAGACTACAGCTTTCACTATCTATTTTTTCTCTCTCTCATTTCGATTCTTCTATGTAAAATACGTGCTATTTATTATATAATATATTTAACCACTTCCTATTATTTGAATCCTTAAAGAAAACATAAAACAAACACCTACCAAACCAGTAAATCTGTAACTTGTCTAATCTATTCTATGGAAGATTTATGAAATAATGAGTTCTTATAGAGCACCTAGAATTATACTTGATTATTAAAAAAATGCAAAAGCATTGCCATCCCTAAGTATTAAGATGGAGTGCTAACAGTTGTGGCGGCGCTGTCGTCGCGCCACAAGCGAAATACATCGAAGCCTAAATCGCGCTATCAAAGTTCCGAATTAATAACAGTATGTATACAATAGCTCCGAACTACCACTCGGAGCGTTGGCCGCTCTCCGGGCAGAACACCTTGCCCGGCGGGAGATCTCCCCTTTTCCTTCCACCGGCCACAGTGGTGACCCCGACGTGATATGAAGACGCAACCAACAACCTTCTTAAACTACAACTTCAAACCTTCATCATCGTCCTCAAGTACCCCATTCATTCGCTCCCGAGCAGATATTGTCTGCAGTCTTCACATCCTGCAAGCCATCTAGCTTTACAAAGGTTCATCGCAGCTCTATAATAATGCTTCCTGTTCCTTCAAGCTACTCTCTGCGCTACAGTGTTCGGCACGGCTCTGAGCCTTACTGCTCGCCTCTGCTTCACGGCACTCTCTCGCAGATTAGATACTTGCCTTCTTCTCGACTCACCGCAAACTACAAGGCAATTCCCTGGCACTTGCACATTCGTCGACATCTAGACTGCACTATCGACCATATGTTAATGGCTTGTGGTCGGTAAAAACGATCAGGTTTCAACCCTCGAACGTTTTTTTGAAGTGCTTGATAGCCATGTAGATAGCGAGTAACTCTCGGTCGAATGTACTGTAGTTACGTTGAGTATCGGAGAACTTCTTCGAAAAATAGCCAAGTGGTTGCCATTTCCCATTGATGTATTGTTGGAGTACAGCTCCCGATGAGAGATCGGACGCGTCGCTGAAGAGAGCAAGGGTTGCTTCGTGTGATGGGTGAGCGAGCAAAGCTGCATTTTGGATCGCAACTTAACAAGCTTCAAATGCCTTCGTGGCTTCATCGTTCCATCCGATTGACGTGTTATCTTTTTCTTCGTGTTGTGAAGGTAGGCGTGAAGTGGTGCTTGGATTTCAGCGGCTTTAGGAATGTGTTCTCTGTAAAAATTAATCATCCCAAGAAAACGCCTTAGTTCTTCGATTGTTTTAGGTTTCGCATAATCGGTGATTGCTCTGACGTTTTTAGTAGGCGGTTTGATTCCTTCCTTGCTGACGGTGAAACCAAGAAATTGAACTTCTTGTTGTCCAAATATGCATTTCGAAGGGTTGATTGTGATTCCATTGTCTTCTAATCGCTGTAGCACGGTGCGTAGATGGGTTTCGTGCGTTTCTTTATCAGGGCTTGCAACAAGGAGATCATCAATGAATGCGAAAACGAAATCCAGTCCATGAAGTACTTCGTGTATGAATCTTTGAAAGGTTTGACCAGCGTTCTTCAGTCCTGGAGTCATTCTTGGAAATTCGAATAATCCCATTGGAGTAATTATTGCTGTCTTCTCTATGTCTTCATTGCGTACTTTTATTTGTTGGTAAGCTCGGTTGAGATCGATGGTAGAGAATATAGTCTTGTCTGACAGTTGATGAGTGAAATCCTTGACTCGCGGTATTGGGTAGCGGTCAGGAGTGGTAATAGAATTTAGTCTTCTGTAATCTCCACAAATTCTTAATTCTCTATTCTTCTTCGGTACAACGTGAAGTGGTGATGACCAAGGGCTTTTGCTTGGACGGCATATTCCTTGCTCGATCATGTTTTCGAATTCCTTTCGAACTTGCTCGTATCGGTGTGGTGCGATTGGACGTGCACGGCAATGAAGTGGTGGTCCATTGGTTTCGATGAAATGCTCAACGTCGTGCTTCGGTGTTAATTTCATTGAAGTTATTCTTGTGATTCCAGGATATTCTTCAAGGATCTTGTGATACGATTGTTGAACATCTATGCTTCTTATTGTGGGCAGATTGGTTGCTTGGACGAAAGACTGAGATGTAAGATTGGTTTTCCCGTCGATGATTCTTCTATTTTTGATGTCGACGATCAACTGGTGATGTTGAAGAAAATCAGCACCGATGATTGGTTTGCTGACTTTAGCGACGATAAATCTCCATTTGAATGGTCGGCGTAGGTTTAAATCCAGTTCCATTGTTTTTTCTCCATATGTAGGAATCACCGTATTGTTTGCTGCGTAGAGTTGAAAATCCAGTGGCTTCATCTTCTGTGTTTGTCTCGGCGGTAAAACTGAGATATTCGCTCCGGTGTCGATAAGGAAGGTAAGCTTGCTTTTTTTATCGGTGACGAAAAGACGGTAGGACTTTTCTGTTACGCTGGATCCCGTCGCATCAAGCGTATTCGTTAGTTTTCCGACTTCATATTTTCATTTTTGAATGTACACGGTGTTGTGCATTTTCTTGCCTCGGAACCGAAACGTCGATGATAGTAGCAGTAAGGGGATCTTGTTCTTGACCTTGTTCGACTTCTACTTGCAGAGCGGTTGCGACGAAAAGGTGATCTTCGGTGTTGCTCATTGCGCTGGTTGTACTGTTGCCGGTAACAGGTTTGATGCTGGGAAGCTTTGAGCGCGCCGACTTCGAATGATAGCTTCCGAATTTCTTCGAGAAGAAACTGGCTATCATTGGCCTTGGTTGAAGTGCCTTCGATCATCGATATGTGTGAGCTACTGCTGTTTTCGATCATCTTGTCCGCCAGAAGTGCCAGTTCGTCGAGCTTCGTCTGCATGCTGAATGTTTCACTCACTGCTAGTACCGATCGAACATGTGGGGGTAGGTGGTTTACCCACATTAGCCGTAGCGTCGAATCTGGGACTTTATCTCGCGCCAAAGTACCTGTCTTCCTTAGAGACAAGGCGCAATATACTCGACTGTCGAAAATATGTTACGACATGAAAATCAGTTATGATCAGGCCACAAATTACAGTGAAGCCATCAAAATAATCCCGTCATCAATAGATGACTTTCGTCGCCTAACAAGGCTTTTCACAGCAGAGCGTGTGTCTTACCACACGTTCGCTCTCCCTGAAGAGCCCAAAGTCAAGGCTGTCATCCAGGGAGTTCCGTTTGAACTCTCCAACGAAGAAATCCTGGAGGACCTTAAGTCCCAGGGTTTCCCAGTTGAGGCTGTGCACAAGATGCACAGCAACAAGGGCAAGAGGTTCCCGCTTGCCCTTGCTATCTTGACCAACGTGCCGGAGGCAAAGACCATCTTCCGGCAGGTACGCACCGTGTGCGGCCTGTCGAGAGTGAGGGTCGAGCCCCCCCATAGGCGCGGTTTTCCGGCGCAGTGCCACCGCTGCCAACTTTACGGGCATGCGGCGGCCAACTGCTCAGCCCCCAGGTGCGTTAAGTGCCTAGACCCTCATCACTCGAAAGAGTGCCCTCGGCCCACTGACGCCGAATCCCCGCCAGCTTGCGTCCTTTGCGAGCAACCTGGCCACCCGGCCAACTATAGGGGATGCCCTCGCGCTCCTCGTCCCCGTCTAAACAAACCAGCTCCGCCGCCGGTCAATGAAAATACATTCCCGGCGCTCCCGTCTGTCTCCGGAGCTGCTCTCCGGAGAGCAGCACTCTATCCAACCCCTGAATATAGACGTACGGCCAATCGTCTTCAACGAGAAGTCCGTTCACGCCTTCCGTATTTCGAGACCTCGAAAGAGTAATCTTATGGAGAATATCTCTCCCTCTCATACAGCGTACTATCAGATGGCAAGAGCCTCCGCATAGACGCTATCACTTATACTCCTCCTCTCTCTCGCCCCGACGGTACTATTGCCTTCGAGGACGAGGAAAAGCTGAGTGCTTTGCAGACAGCATCGCTGCTCAATGCCTCCCAGCTCTCAACCCACAGACCCTCCACATCCAGACAGTGGAGGATGAGGTCCGCCGCCGGAACTCACTCCCCACAGTCTCTGACCCTATCACTGTGTCCAACGCTGAGATCTCATTCCTCATCAAAGGACTGAAGCCCAAAAAGGCTCCGGGCGCGGATGGCATTTCCAACCAAGCCCTCAAAAATTTTCCTGAGCAGGTGTTAACCCTTTTGGCTATTATCTTCAACGCCTGCTTCAACCTTAGTTACTTTCCCACCACGTGGAAAGAGGCAACTGTCATTGGTATCCCCAAGCCAGGAAAGCCTCACAAACTCCCCTCCAGTTATCGTCCCATCAGCCTCCTCAAGGCCATGGGCAAACTATTTGAACGAGTCATCCTCACTCGCATGAGGCGCCATCTGTTTCCCACAGACGGTGACCCTCTTGTCATCCCTCACCAATTTGGTTTCCGAGCGAAACACTCTTGTCCCCAACAAGTTCACCGTATTGTGGAATACATCCTCAGCGGTTTTTATCCTCGCCGTCATAAGACCATCGCGGTCTTCTTTGACATAGCGAAAGCGTTTGATAGAGTCTGGCACGAAGGCCTTATCTACAAACTACATAATACAGGTCTCCCTGATCGTCTTGTTCGTCTCGTGGCCTCCTACTTGAAAGACCGTACCTTCCGTTACAGACACGAAGGCACGCTCTCCTCTTCGCGTCCAATCAAAGCCGGTGTCCCTCAGGGCTCGGTACTTGCCCCTCTTCTATATATCCTGTACACCAACGACATTCCCATACCGTCGAATGGTGTTCAGATCTCCCTCTTTGCAGACGACACTGCCCTCTACTGCAAAGGCACGTCCCTACCCTTTATACGGAACAAGATCCAAAAGTCAGTTAATGACTTAGGAGCTTGGTTCCAAAAATGGCGTATCGATGTGAACCCGGAGAAGAGCTCCGCCGTTCACTTCGAACATAAACGAAGCCGCCCCACTATCACTCCGCCAATCCGTATACTAGGGACCCCTGTCCCCTGGCACACGTCCGCCAAATACTTAGGTGTCACCCTTGACACGAGGCTCACTTTCGAGCCTCATGTTAAGAGAGTAACTCGAAACGCGCGATTTTATCTGGGTAGGCTCAACAGTATGTTGGGCCGACACAGTAAAATGTCCCTCCGTAACAAACGGACCCTTTATAAGGTCTGTATACGACCCGTAATGTCTTACGCGGCCCCCATTTTTGCTCACGCTAAGCCCAAAACCCTGAACAAACTTCAAGTTGTTCAAAACCTTTTTTGTCGTCGGGCTACGAACGCACCCTGGTACGTCCGTAACGCCGACCTCCATCGAGACTTAGAGCTCCCCACAGTCCAGCAATTTCTAAAAACACTCTCTGAGAACTTCTTCAAAGCCTCAGAGTCTCACCCTAATCATTTCATTCGTGAGGCAGCTTCCTATGCAGCCCCACTTCCCTCTCGCTATCGAGTCCGCAGACCGCAACCAGCTTTCAGCCGACATGGACTGCCTCTTGGCGGCTCAGGCCAAGCCTTCTTCCGATGTTTAATATGCCTTAGTAGGCTCGTCTCTCAGCGGCCTTCCGCCGCCTGCGCCCTCTTTCCCTAAAGAGGGTCGCGTCCGATTCGGCAGAAAGGCCACTATGGCTAAAGCCGTTCCCAAGGTGGTGTTTAGTGGATAGGCACTTAGGTTGTTAGGTTAGTCACAGTGAGTCCCACATGTGATGTATGAAGATAGCCGGCGTGTGAAGACGATGCGGCGCTGATGATATTTGCGGCTGTTTCTTGTTTCTATATTAGAACGTTAAATATATACGTCAAATTATCTCGCATCGATATGCAGTCCGCAGTATCTCAGTAGCCGGGTGTAATTAGGAAATAAATGTTTTCTTCAGACCTTCACCTTCTGCGTTATGGTAGCAGCAGGGTTAAATGATTCTCCGGTTCTTGACTTTCACCAAACGAAACAGCAATATGCAGCTCACTGGTCGAGCTGACTTATTCGTGCTATAGCCATTAAAATCTTCATTTATAGAATAAAGATGACAAATGAGCGCACAGCAGAAGTGAATGCTGTGGCCCATATACATCTACATTTACCCCTGAGGACTAACTTATTTTTTTTAAGGAATAATGGTGACAGGCAAACACACAGTTCACCTGATTGTAAGTGGATTCTGTGGCCCATAGACGACTACTTTTGTCCTCGATTAAGAATCAAAATGCAGATGAGTTATCACCACCGAGGGCTAAGGTGGAATGTCTCCGGTTCTCTACACTCACCATACGAAACATAGCTGCATTAAGCTGCTGTTTTACGCTGGTATTCTGTGAGAGCGTGGTCCTTCTTCAGTCTTCTTCTTCACCCATTCGTGTGGAAACTATGATATAGCTGCAGCGAGACTCTACCACATATCTTAATACAAAAATCCCGTGTCACGATGCTCGTTCACACTAACTCCGAAACCGCCCAGCCGATTTTAATGAAATTTTGTATGGAGCAAGCACCAACTTGAGAGACAGGATAGTTTTTAGCCTGATAAGTGACCTTGAATATTTTTTATTGTGAATTTAAAGATTTTTTATAGAACAAAGGGTCGCCATAACTGGCAGCACGTCTGTTTGACCAGCTAGTATAAGATATAATAAAGAAAAAGAATTCTCACCCCTCTGCTGCAATATGGCGAGTGCTCGCTTCGTCTTCTCCACCATGCTAAGGATACAGTTAAGCATTGTGTTGATGTTGCGCCACTCGTCGTCACTCTTCAAAGATCCAACTCCTCGCGGCTCTGAGAGCGACGCGTTCATTGATGACACGTCACGCACCGAAATTCCACCTGATGATGATAATAATCTATATATATCTCTCAACCTTTCTTACAGTGTAGGTAAAGAGTTCACAACTCTATCTCATCTTTATAATATTAGAGTAACAAACGAGTTATCAGGCTTTCTGATAATGAGTGTTGCAACCTATGAACACGTGCAATTAACTTTAAACAGAGAAAGTCACAGGTCATTTTACTGGAACATCACAGACCCATTTTACTGGAAACGAGGCATTCCATCTTAGTCCTCACGGGTGACAATGAATTTTGATTCCTAATCGAGGATAGATGTAGATGTCTATGGGCCACAGCAACCACTTACCATCAGGTGGACTGTGTGCTCGTTTGTCACCCTTATCCTATAAAAAAAGGTCTTTATCACCTCTAAAGACTAAGATAGAATACTATTACCATTGCAGCCCATCAAAAGTCCACTGCTGAACATAAGCCTCCCCCAATAGTTTACTTCATAGGAGGAATATTTGCCATAGTAGCCACGCTTAGTAAGCGGGTTGGCAGCCACAGTTTTTATTTTTATTCAGCTGTTATCAAGAAGATGCTGCTCCCATCTCCTGGTTCAGTTTCCTTCTGTCATCTCGCGTCAAAATCAGTTATAGGGTTTTTCTCTCAAGAAATTCTCAGTGACAGCTTAAAGTCGGGAAGTTGGCTGTGTTTCACCCTCGTGCCTCTAAAAGCACGTAAAGCCATAGGTCCTGCGCTTGATCTCTCTCCGGTTGCGTCAGATTATCGTCCCATCGGACTATGAGAGTGAGGGAATAGAGAGTGCACCAGTGCTTGCGCACTGTAACCCCGTCCTGCGCAGATGCCTAACCTCTGCTGAGGCTGACAGCCGTGACCGAAATTCGGTCTGAAGGACATTATTATATTTTTCCTTACCATCTCTCCTTTCGAGTCCAGGTTCACCTTGTCCACTGTGGTAGGCTGGGTATGGATGTCCATAATCGAAGAGACTGGCGTTACTGGGCAGCGGGCAGAGGAACGGGGAGGGGTTGAGGAGTAAACTTGATGGCGTTCGTTTCGCTTGTGGGGGGCAGTCTTCGTGAGAGCCGTTGGATTGTGATGCATCGTAGAACCTGGAGTAGAAAAACTGTATCAGAACGCACGTTTATTTATGTGATATGTAAAATGACGGCCATACAAAGGTTCCACCGCTGGAACAGACATTTGCTATCTTTTAAGAGGATATTGAACAAGAGTAGAACTCACCATGCTTTTAAAGTGCAATAGGTGACTTTACATGACCTTAAAATAGAGTTTAATTTCAAAGACATGCATTAATTTCTCCTCAGGACATTTGATATTATCGATGATCACGCAGACATTATCATACAGATTGGAAGTATTTTTTTAAGAAAACCGACAATGTATTTGACAGAATATAATAACAAAACACAATCAAATATAGCCGATAATAAGCTTACAAACCAAAAGTAATGCATTTGGGGTGTAAAAATATGTAGAATAAGTGACTTAAACATTTTTTATGTATCTAACTGTATACACATTCTTTAATTTACTAATGAATTCTTTAATTTAAAAATGATATTAAACAACTTTAATTTATTTTTTATAGAATAAGGGTGATGACAAACGAGCACGCAGTCCACCCGATGGCAAGTGGATTGCTGCCTGAGGACTAATTGGTATACCTCGTTACCAGTAAAAAGGGTCCCATATAAATTTGATTAAGGTCTGACCAATAGTTTTTGAGTTATCCTTAATAATATATATTGTAGTCGGTTGTACAACATTTTTAATTTTAAATCATGTAAGAATAGTGTAATCAAACATTTTTCGATGCAGATGGGTTGTCTCCTTTAAGGACTAGGGTGGACTGCCCTGACACCAGTAAAAAGGGTCTCTGGTTCTCTACACTCTTCATACAAAACACAACAACATTATTCTGCTGTTTCACGTTGGTATTCAGCAGAAACTTGTTTTTTTTCATTTATCTTGGCACCCATTGTTTTTACGTGGTAGAGCCATGTTGCAGCCATATTAATAGTATGGTTGTAGCACGAATGGGTCGGCTCGACTGGGAAGAACCACGCCTCACAGAATACCAGCGTAAAATAGCAGCTTAATGCTGCTGTGTTTCGTATGGTGAGTGTAGAGAACCGGAGACCCTTTTACTGGAAAAGAGGCATTCTATCTTAGTCCTCACGGCTGACAACGCATCTGCATTTAAATTCGCAAACGAAGATACATAGATGTAGATGTCTATGGGCAACAGCAACCACTTACCATCAGGTGGACTGTGTGCTCGTTTGTCACCCTTATTCTATAAAAAACCCAACAGACATATTTCTAACATCTAGTTTACACTTAATATAAGACAAAAAGACCAAATAGTGCCAATAATTCTACATTATCAAACCATATTATTTACATTGTTGTCTCTATATAATACTATATAACAACAATGTTACTGCAAAATCTGTTTTAATTTTCTTAAATAATCTGTGTCAAATTATTGTAATGTGTTCCCCGCCAAACTAAGATAAATCGCCTTTGTCGCTGATAGACGCAATTAGCTGTGTCATCATCATCATCATCATCATTACAGCCCTTCACAAGTCCACTGCTGAACATAGGTTTCCCCCAAGGAATGCCACAAAGCACGGTCCTGAGCCACCTGCACCCATCGACTTCCTGCGTGTCTTACCAGGTCGTCACTCCATCTAGTGGGGGGTCGCCCTACACTTCGCCTACCGGTACGAGGCTGCCAATCGAGAACGAGAAAAATTTTTTGCTGTGTAACTGCGAAATATTATAATATGAAAGAAATTACCGAGTGCCGTGGAAACCACAGGTGATAACCGTTGTGGAAGGCAACCTATACCCAGAAGTAGGACGTACACAGACTATTAGAAAATTCTATAAAAACAGATAAATATCGAAATACCGCTAACACAAATAACTTCATAAATACTGTTTGATGAAATAATAGTGCTCGGCGGTGAAGGAAAACATCGTGAGGAAATCTGCATGTCTGAGATAAAAAGAAAAAAAAATCGAAAGATTTCAATTATTTAAGCCTTTGTTATTTTTGCGTATTTTTAAAATAAAACATTTTTTAAATAGTGCGTTTTTCTCTTAAGTGGACGGCATTTCCCCTGCTTCCAATAAGTAAACACAATCCGCAATTAATTATCTGAGTACAAAAATAAGTTATGTTTTGAGTCGCACCGAACAAAACAAAGGGGTACAACCCATCCGAGTTCGAACCCTTTGTAAAAGCACTTTAAAGTTATAGAAAACTTCTCCGCAAAAGACTTGGAATTTATTGAATCTTTATTATTGTAAACGACACAACAATAGGATCGAAAGACAAAGCAGAACTTAGTGTAAAATGTTTAGGGAATAAATATCTGTGGTCTAAGTTTATATCTCAAGCGAGTACGTGCAAAAATGATGAAACATTTCAATTTTTTTGTTTTATAATGATGTGCGCATGTACCGCTTCTTAATTGTTAACACGTAAGCAGCCTTATACTGATGCGTGCATATTTTTGCCCCTTGTGTTTGTATATTTCTTTGTTTAAAATATGTGTATCAAATAAATAGTTCTTTCTTTCTTTCTTTCAAACGAAAACTCGTTAGTAATATTGTTCATACAATTTAGTTCATGCGTTATGAGTAACAAAAATCATGTCCCGAGGAATAAAGATCGGTGAGCGTGTAAGTGCACGAATATTTTATTTTATAAGTTGGTAACTCCTCTAATATCACCTATATAATAACTAATAATTTTCACCTATATAACTAACAGAAGGATCATGGTAAAAAAAATTGTAAAATTGCTGTGAAAGAAAATTGGCCTGTCTTAAGTTTCGCTTATAACTTGCACCACAACAAAATGGAGTGCCGCCAATCGGCACGCATTGTTTAGTTCAGGAGCGCTGCGTTTGAATTGTGATAGTAATCTATGGCCAACGGCAAATGGCTTTTGGATTCCGTTCAATTCATTATGAATTTTAGCCTCGCAAACTACCAGCTATTAACACATGCAGTTTTCATATTGTGACTGAACTTAACGTACCGGTTATAAAGTATAATAATTTATAATATTATGTAGAACTGCTTTACTAATTATAGAATTTTTTTCTTTTTTGTAAGTATTGTATTGCTATAAGGTCCATTAACAAAAGATACGAAAGAGTATATAAACACTACTTTTTATAAGCTGCATGATATTACGATAGATCACAGGCATTAATGGTAATATGTTACAATAACGCCTGCATATTAATTAGGGGCAATCATTAAACCTTCTAGTTTGGTCATAGGTCATAATTTTTGCTAATACAAAATGACCAGGCGTTAATAATAAACTACTATTTAATTAGATTAAAACCACCTATCAGTAAATAAAATAAAGGTGAAGTTATTAAGTTTTTTGCCATAGTTTTTTTTTGTTATTTTAAGTTGCTTTTTGGTAATTTTAAGCTGTCATCAGAAAGATGCTGCTGCTCGTCTCCTGTTTCATTATCCTCATTCGCCTTTTTCGACACTCACAGGATGATATAAAGCATAGTAGAGCCTCCGACACTTGGTGGCGCTTGCGAAATAATTTACTTACTTTAATACTTGCTAATTAATTCATATATAAAAAATATTATCATCTTTTGTAGTTTCATAAGAACGCAAACAAGCGTTTGGCAAAATTACGACACAGTAGCGTTCCCGTGTTCTAATAATTTTGCGGGAGCATAACTCCACGCACATGGAGCCAACGAGTGCGGGGTCCGGTGGAATTTAAAGCTGTGCCGTTGCTGCCAAATTGTACGAATATCGATAAGTTAGGCCTAACAGGGGACCGCCATGACGCGGTAAAACTTGCGATATGGCTTGGCTTTGTTGTTCATTTATAAAATAACCGAATTTATAAGCAGAATTTATTTGATTACATATCGTTTATAATATTGCAAGACATAGGCTCGTGGAAACTGTCCATGCGGTCGGAGCTAAGTTTTGTAAGACTCGCCGCAGAAGAACACAAAACTCTCCGATCACACTCTTAATCTCATGGCTGTTAGACGGAAATGAAGCTGCAATCTTCAGTAGATTTGATAGCATACAGGCAACTGAACAAATAGATCTTCAAATGCATGCGGCGGGACTTACGCAATTTTAATACTGCTCGTATTGAAGAAGCGATCGAGTGGAACCAGAGCTCCAAAGTCTTTGCTAGAGATCTGTCTGCGAGAAAGAGCCAACTGTCGAAACTGAAGACCGAGTGTGGCAGCGTCATTTCCGGGACGCCTGAGATTTTGATTAGTGAGTGAGATTGAGAGGTTCTATGGGCAGCTGTACACATCATCGTTGGAGCCACACGCAAGTGTGAGTAATGATCCAAGAGCAAGTCTTATCCGACACTATTCCGATGATATTCCGGACGTCAGTCTGAGCGAGATTAGAATGGCTCTCCAGCACCTTAAAAACGGCAAGGCCCCAGGCGAGGATGGAATTACAGCGGAGCTTCTGAAAGCGGGTGGAAAACCGGTACTTGTAGTCCTTCAGAAGCTCTTTAATTCCGTCCTCCATGGTGGCACTACACCGGAGGCGTGGAGCAGAAGTGCGGTGGTCTTGTTCTTTAAGAAAGGCGACAACGCTCTCTTGAAGAACTACAGACCGATTTCCCTTCTGAGCCGCGTCTACGTGCTGTTTTCGAGAGTCATTACGAATCGTCTCGCATGCAAACTCGACGACTTCCAGCCTCCCGAACAAGCCGGTTTCCGAAAAGGCTTTAGCACCATAGACCACATACATACCCTTCGGCAAATTGCAGAAGTCCGAAGAGTACAATTTACATGCATTACATGCCACTATGTCTGGCGTATGTGGACGATGAGAAAGCTTTTGATTCCATCGAAGTTTGTGCGGTGCTGCAGTCCCTTCAGCGAGGCCAAGTTGACTGTCGGTATATCAAAGTGCTGAAGTGTTTGTACAGTAGGGCTATGATGGCTATCCGAGTACAGAACCAGAGTACGAAACCTATCCAACTGCAGATAGGTGTAAGACAGGGTGACGTTATATTCCGAAACTCTTCACCGCTGCATTGGAAGACGTTTTCAAGCTACTGGACTGGAAAGGATACGGTATTAACATCAACGGCGAGTACATCACCACCTTCGATTTGCCGACGATATAGTCCTTATGGCAGAATCGCTGGAGGACTATGCTCAATGACCTCAATAGTGTCTCCTAACGGATAGGTCTTAAGATGAACATGGACAAAACAAAGTACATGCTTAATGTCCATGTCACACCTATGCCGGTTGTTGTTGTGAGCACTAAGCTCGAAGTTATTGACGAGTATGTTTACCTGGGATAAATAGTCCGACTAGGTAAGTCCAACTTCGACCGAGAGGTTAATCGACGGATTCAATTCGGCTGGGGAGCGTTCGGGAAATTACGGCACATCTTCTCGTCAGGTATACCTCAAAACATGAAATCGAGACTGTATAACCAGTGCGTGTTACCAGTAATGACCTATGGAACTGAGACGTGGTCTTTCACTGCTGGCCGTATAAAGAAGCTCAAGGTCGCTCAGTGAGCTATGGAGAGGGCTATGCTCGGAGTTTCTCTGCGTGATAAACTTAGAAACGAGGATACCCGCAGTAGAGCCAGAGTGACCAACATAGCCCAACGGATTAGTAAGCTGAAGTGGCAATGGGCCGGCCATATAGCTCGAAGAACCGATAACCGATGGGGAAAAAGGTTCTCGAGTGGCAGCCTCGTACCGGCGGACGAAGTGTAGGTATCCCAACTAGATGGAGTGACGACCTGGTAAGACATGCAGGAAGTCGATGGATGCAGGTGGCTCAGGACCGTTCTTTGTGGCATTCCTTGTGGGAGGCCTATGTTCAGCAGTGACTTGTGATGGGCTGTAATGATGATAGGCATGAAATCTATCATTTTTAATTAAAGAAAACAAACACAAACGAGCACATAGCCCACCTGATGGTAAGTGGATGCTGTGATTCATAGACATCTACATTTATTCTCGATTAAGATTAAAAATGCAGATGCGTTTTCACCCTGATAATTGAGATGGAACGCCTCGTATCCAGTAAAAAGGGTCTCTGGTTATCTACACTCACCGTACGAAACACAGCAACATTGAGTTGCTATTTTACGCTGGTATTCTGTGAGAGCATGGTCCTACCCCGGTCGAGGCGACCCATTCTTGCTACAGCCATAACATAGCTGCAGCGTGGCTCTACAACGTAAAAATGAATGTTGTGGCCCACGTTACCGATGAATCAAAATGCAGATGCGTTTCCACCATTGATGACTAAGATGGAATGCTTCGATACCAGTAAAAATCACGGCAGCATTATGGTATGTCACGGTGAGAGGTCTGAGATAGCGAGGTCCTGCCCATGCCATAACATGTCACTAATGGGTTGGCCATTCGAGACGCAGCAACAATACAATTGCAGTGTGTCTTTTATACCTTAAATATCTAACTCCAAAATTAGGATTTCTACAGTACTGTAAATACTTAGCAATGTAAAATACCACTACTAGACTTGTACTTTTCCCGTCGTAGGAAAGATTGGTCTTAAGCATCACGCTTTGTAAGCAGATTGATGATCGTAGTGCCAGATGTCTTACGCCTTTGACGCTACTACCGTCACCAATTTGGGCAATATATTTTCTAAATAAACAACGGTTATACAGTCATGTATTGGAAGTTATAAGATTTTTATTTTATTTCCCATAGTCGCCTCTTATGGATGGAACCAACCACAGGACGTCACTACAAGAAATATGTATGTAAAAAGACTTATAGATGGTGATGGCATAATGGTGGTTCTCTGTTTGACTCGAACCGATACCTCTAGTTTCGTCCGGGGCTCATGTATGCTCGGGCGAATTGCAATCGCCCCTAAACTACTATGAGCTTGGAGCTCCTATTTGTCTTCTTTAATAATAAATTTTAATAAAAAGAAAAACCTCATTTATAGAACTAAAAATAAGCAAATAATTTCACATTTTGTGGTCGGGTCTTTAACTCTTCTATACAATATTTCTTAGCACGGACTTTACAATGTGAAATTATTTTATTTCAGTAGAGAAGATGGCTGGGTGCTGCTATCTGCTTAAGATCCTATAATTAATAAAATTAAATCCCAACCCAAGCATACAACTGCAAGACTTCAAGATACTATAAACTCATTCTGCGTAGATCGGACAAAAAATTAATAATTTTAAACTGAAGGTAGCCGTGGTTAACTATGACACTGGGACGTCAAACACCTCAGTCCCTCCCGGGACCACGGGTGCTGTAAAGTACTCGAAACGTCGGGAATTTGAAATAAGTTAATATACGCGATAAAATAGTTTCATTTAAATATGTAGTGTTCGCGTAAACATTAGAAATCATTGTTTATCATTCTTTATATATATTTATATATCCAAACCAAATGAGTATGATGTGGATAACACCAAAACCTGTCCTGGCCTGTCACGCAGTGGGTAGGAAGAGACTACGGACTTCCACTGACACGATCCTGACACACCTCTCTCGCTTTTTTATCTATCCATATCTACGCAAAGCTTGTAGCTTATCGTCGTGGTTAAGGGTACACTTAACTTGGCGTATCTTCAATATATCGCCAATTTGGTCGATAAACTTGCGTCTAGGACGTCTCTTGACGTCTCTGTCATTCACTTCTGTCTTCTCTTCTTATTCTAAATTCTATGACACTATTTAAAACGGCCACGAGCCATGCTGCAGTTATATTATGGTGGTAGCACGAATGGGTCGGGTTGACCGGAGAAGGACTACGCTTTCACAGAATACCAGCGTAAAATAGCATTTCATTCTATGGCTATGGGCCACAGCATTCATTTACCATCAGGTGGATTATATGCTCGTTTGTCACCCTATTCTATTAAAAAAAATATGTTAATTTGCACTAACTTAAATGCAAACGTAATAACAATCTGTAACATTTCATTAAAGCAATTATTACAACACAATCCGACCATGGCGCTTGTCCTTATTTATACAGAACCTCAAAACTTTCCAAGCACAGCCGTATCTGAACATATGTCGTGACGCGGCTGTGTCTGAGAGGTACGCGGTAAACTAGCTCCTAACAGTACCCTTGCGGCAATTTGTTGATGATCAAACTTTTGACTGTCGAGTAATTGCCGTTATTTTAGCGGCAGGCGTTAAAGTTAGATTTTGCTCTACAGTTTTAAACGGTTTTAGTTATAAATTCCATTTAATAAATAGCAAGTTATATAAAATTTTCCCACGTTTGTTATTTCTTCAGATTTAATTATAATTTGCCATGTGAGGCAGCGTAACAGCACAACATAACATCACCTATAAGAGGCGACTATGGGAAATGTTAGAAAAATCTTATGGTTTGTGATAAATGGTGGTATACCAACTCGTTTACACCAGACGTACAATAAACGTTTGGTTCTATGTTGCCAACATTCCTCCCAAGCGTGACGATTTTTTATAGATAACTGGCTGATACCCTGCGCGCTGCTGCCGCAGAAGAAATAATTGTGAAAATGTCGTTTTAAATTTGGAAGAGTCGATAGATACCTATCGTCATCGAGTGTCTTGTTTGTTTGCTTGTTACTTGTTAATTAAAAAAACGTTACTTCCACACTAGGATTTTCTCCTGTATCGTGGAGGCAGTTTACATACATAAATTTTACAAGGACAAACATCCAGACCCGGAACAATTATTTGTAGGCTATACAAATACTTGTTCCGTGCGGGATTCGAACCCGCGGCCCTTAGCGCAGCAACTCATTGCTAAGCCACTGCGCCACGGAGCCGTCTGCTGGCTCAAAGTGCCGTCAAAATCGCCCAAAGGCGTGGCAACGTGGCAAAAACAAATAATTATAAAGGATAATTTCTTATTACTTGACACTAGCAAAAGTACAACAGTAAGAGTGCATTACCAAAGCAAAACAAAAAATATTTTATTTTCTTGAAAAAAGGCCCTGTAATAATAATAATAATGTCCTCCAGATAGAATTTCGGTCACGGCGGCCAGTCTCAACGAAGACTAGCCATCGGCGCAGGACAGGATTATAGTGCCCAAGTGTATGCGCAAGCATAGGCGCACTCTCTATACCCTCAACCTCATAATCCGATGGGACGGTAAACCGACACGACCGGAGAGAGATCAGGCGCAGGACCCACGGCTTTACGTGCTCTTCGAGGTACGGGGGTGAGACTCCGCCAACTTCCTGACTCCGGGCAGCTACTGAGAATTTCTTGACGGAAAGACTCAATAACTGATTTTTTGACCCGACCCTGGATTCGAAGCGGGACCTCATGATCAGCAGTCGCGTTTACAACTACTAGACCAACGAGGCAGAAATAGGTCCTGTACTATAATAGTGATGCAACTAGGACATAATCTACGACAACAAAAGGAACTGCACTAAACATCGGCTGCGGGCACCCGCAGCACTGATTTCAGAAGTCTATTTATTAACCTTTAGCTGATTGTGCCCGTATGGATTCCATTTATACCTATTTAGAAATATATTATGTCATTGTTTTGAAAAAAAAATGTTAAAAATATATACCCGCTATTTACTTTTTTTTTATAAAACTGAAGTGACAAACGAGCTTACAGCCTACTTGATGGTAAGGGGCTACAGCGTGGTCTTGTCATCATTGAGGACTAAAATGGAATGCCTCACAGCCTGTAATTATATTAGAGAGACACGACAGTGCATGTACTGCTATTTAGCAACATAAACGTTCTAATTTAATAAGCAAAGTCACCGTGTAGTGGCGGTGTAAGAATATCCACTACCACATATCGTCCCGTGGGTGTCGTAAGAGGCGACAGATGAAAACAAACCAGGAGATGGGCAGCAGCGTTTTCCTAATAACAAACAAAAAAAACTGCGGTTGCCAACCCGCCTGCCAAGCTTGGCAAATAAGGCAAATATTCCCCCTATGAGATAATTTATGGGAGAGGCCAGCACGAGTGTTCAGTGTTCAGCATTTGACTTGACTTTTGATAGGTAACCTTAACGGTAAGCAAAAACACAGTTGTATTTTTTTTTCTTTAATTTGTTTTTAGATAATAGGATAATGTTTGTAAGCCATAGTAGTTCAGAGGCTAAGCAGCCGCTGTAAGTTTTACAGTACGCGAGCAATCCGGGTTCGATCCCCGCCAGTGGAAGTTTCATCATTTCTTGTTTGAATAAAATAAACTTAACAAGTCCACAGGTTAAAACAGTAATTAAAAAACCCGACTGCGTAAAAAAGTTTTGCGAAAAGAGAAAAGTTTTTTATCCTATGACACTTCTACAACTAAGACGACTACATACAACGACGCCCTATATGTTATACTGCATACATACATACACTCGAACATTACATTACCCTTCTTCTAGGGCAGTCGGGTAAAATGAATTTCTAAAATTCTTCACAATAAATTAATGGTAAAATTAAAAATTTTGTAAAAACGACTTCAATATAAATAAAATGAGAACATCATCAATGTAGTCGAAGTCAATTAAATAAGCGTTATGGATAACTTAAAAACTACTACTCAAATTTATATAGAACCACATGAAAAGCACTAGCTTTCAAATAAAAAAAGAATCATCAAAATCGGTTCACCTAAAAAAAAAGTGCTGAGGTAACACACATAAAAAATACAGTCGTATTGAAAACCTGCTCCTTTTTGAAGTCGGCTGAAAACCGCTTGCAGCTCATCTATATTCTATTATATAATAAATCTTTAGAGAAGTCATGTCTGTAATAATTAATAATTTAAAGCGATCACACTGATGTACTAATATCACTCCATAACACAAAAGTGAATGACAATCAGATTTTAAATCTATTAAATCTGTTGACTCTCGACAGCTTCCCTCCTATATTACGTTTTACCGGGGAGTGGCGCCGGAAATTCTATCACAATCGTCCTGTCGCCCACGTCACGGCTGACCGCAAAAAACTTTGTCCTACGTGTTACGTTTCGTGTACTTGACAGCTAGTGGTTTCACCATTACGTTATTTTAAACAGCGAATTAAGAAGCTAAATTAAACTATCATCATTGTGCACCCTCTTTTGGGTTGTCCTAAAGAAGCTGTTGTCTATACAAATAAATAAAATTGAAGTGTCTGGTTGTAATGTCAAAATAACAGCTTTTTACTAAATACATATAAAAGTATGTACGGTACTTATAAACAAAACACAATTTTTAAATTTTTGTCTGTCTGTCTGTTTGTTCCGGCTAATCTCCGAAACGGCTGGACCGATTTTGACGGGACTTTCCCTGACAGATAGCTTATGTTATGAGGAGTAACTTAGGCTACTTTTATTTTAGAAAAATAATTAGGGTTCCGCGCAAAAAATTAAAACCGTTAAATCTAATCGTAAAAAATTCCACGCGGGCGAAGTCGCGGGTATCAGCTAGTATAGCAGTAAGACCGCCTTTTGATTTCCCTCTGCATTTGCATATGTTTGTTGTGTTAATATTTACTTGCTATAAAGAGAACTATTTTGTATTGTTATACATACAATATTATATAATCCTACTAATATTATAAACGTGAAAGTTTGTGAGGATGTATGGATGTTTGTTACTCTTCTACGCAAAAACCACTGAATGTATTTTAATGAAACTTTACAATAATATAGCTCATACATCAGAACAACACACAGGCTATAATTAATAAAGATATTGTGTAAATTGGTCAAAATATAACGATAAGTGTTAAGTAAGTCGGAAAAATCTGTCATCTGCGAGCTATTTTGGCGTGCGGTGCAAAAACTGTAAGAGTTACACAAATATAATGTATGGTGGAATTGGTTCTCCTAAATAGTTCTACAGCGACATTATTTATTTTTGTCAGCGACAGTATATATCTATATTTTATGTGTAAACCATTATTACCAAAATAATGAACCATAAATACAATAAAATTTGATACTTTATTTCCACCAATGCACGTTTTGCAGTAACAAATTGATTTTATCAAAATAAATACTTTAATCGCTTCTGATATTCAAAGTTGATAAACTTTGTCTTTTAAACTATGTAATTTGGTCAAATATTTTAAAAGTAACGACGATATAAAATTGTGCGGTCCGGCGCGCGCAGGGCGGTCGGGCGTACTGCAGGCGAGGTGGGCGAAAACATCGCTCATCGCCGCGTGAGCAAGTATACCTCTTCACGCTTAAATCGCTGAACCGATTCAAATGAAATTTGGTATCGAGATAGTTTAAGTCCCGGGGAAGGAAATAGGATAGCTTTGATCACGAAAATCATCCCTAAATAGGGTGATGGAATTTACTGATGGATCACCTATGGCTTAAAGTATAATATCTACGCGGACGAAGTCGCGGGCAAAAGCTAGTACATAATATGTAATACCTAAATATAATAACGATTCGCAGCAAACAATTTGCTTTTAGATGCAGGAGTAACAAAGTGTTTATATGTAGTTTACACCGTCCATTCGCCGTAGAACGTTGTCATTAATTTCATCATCATCATATTATATTTTTAATGAGTCAAAAGTATCCGAATTCAGGATTTTTTAAACATTTAAAAATTCACAACTCCGAAAATATTAAGTTTATCGCAAAAAGTCATAGGACCCTTTTTTATTCCTGTTATATCAAAAAAAAATGTCCCGTTTGAAATAGTACACTACGATACAAGGAGTAGCCGATTATTGAACCGTGTGAAGTTAGCGCACGAGCGAAATGAGTGCACTAACTTCACACTTTACACGTTTTGATAATCGGTTACTTAAGTTCCGTGAATCGTCATAGAATAAATAATAGTACTACGTAGTATCGTACATTATTTTATAGTACAAGAGACTTAACTCCACCTTTTTATTAAAAAATTGTAGAATACTAAATGATTATATGCGCATAAATACATTAAATAAAGTAGATATTGGCAATTATAAAAGGTTAACATTGTTTTTAAAGAAAAAATCTACAGGATATAGATCTAAAAAATCTCAAGTATTTTCTTAGCATCAGTTCCAACTCCATCTACATCATCTACCGTTCATTTGCTCAAATTCAAGAAAAACATTATTTGAATTAATTAACGATGTCATCCGAAGGGCTCTTGTCTCTATAAATGTTCCCTCGCTTTTAGAGCCTTGTGGAATATTTAGAGACGATGTCAGAAGACCCGACGGTATGACGTTGGTCCCTTGGGAGAAAGGTAAAGCCCTAGTGTGGGATGCTACTTGCGTAAACACTTTGGCGGCCTCTCATCTCAGGGGCACCTCGCTTAGAGCCGGGGCGGCATCAGAGGCAGCTGAACTGAGTAAGTGGCGCAAATATGAGTCTCTGAGAGATGACTTGTGCACAAAGGCTAAGTATAGCCATTCAACGAGGAAACGCAGCCAGCGTTCTTGCCACGATACCACGGGGAGTAGGACTGTATGATAATTAAGTTATTAGTTTTTTTTTTGGAACGAAGTTCCTTATCGCACGGTACGAATTTGACGGATGGGGGCTAGGCGAGAAAAAGTGTAAGATTTTTCCGTCACGACCCCCTTTCTATAGTGCGAGTGAGATGGAATTATATCCATCTCTCTCGCACTTTTTCTTATCTTGCCATGAAAGAAATATTATTTTAAATGACGCTTCATTTTAATAGACGCTAGTAATTCATTTATTTGTATTTGTTAATCAATAATATAATACGTTTATCAATAATAATATACTACGAAAGGAACTTCGTTCCAACCGAGTGTTCCACGACACTCACGCATGTTTTTATTATAGTTTTTTGAAATTAAAATCAAACAAAAATGTTTTTTCTGAGAATTCTAGATCTAAAATATCAACATCATGTCCGAATAAAGAAGTTTTGTTAGTAAATACATAAATAATATCGCTGCTTAAATACAAAACTACCACATGCCAAAAGTATTATTTTTACAGGAGAGCTAATTGAAAATTTTCAGATTTTATTTTTGATATATGCATATGCTTCGGTGGTTTGGTCATGTAGAAAGAATGAACGAAGAAAGAGTGACAAAGCAAATTTATGCTGCAGAAGTGAACGGCAGAGTCGGAAAGGACGCCCTCGACGAAGGTTTATCGACCAAATTGGCGATATATTGGGCCAGATTAGGGTACCCTTAACCGACGAGCGTGTATGCGTAGATATATGGATGTAAAGGAGGCGAGAGAGGTGTGCCAGGATCGTGCCAAGTGGAAGTCCGTAGTCTCTGCCTACCCTCTGGGTGACAGGCGTGAGCGTTTATGTTTATGTTTTATGTTTTATTTTTTAATTTCTCAACCAAATCACTACCGATTGGTAGTGGATATACATCCGGGTATACATCGTTACATGCGTATTTGTAACCTTTATGACTATAAATTAGTAATTTTCACCAATATTTAGAAGGAAGCATACAGAAGCAGATAAGTTATTTTTGCATATAAATTATAGGTGTAACGACCATGTAATATATGAAATAAAAGCCTCAAGTCGGAAATAAACAAGAGTTTTATATATTTATTTTCTTAAATAAGATACATAATATGTAAATGATTTATCAAACCTGAATTGACAACGGTCTTATTTTTTTTTATAAAATACAGTTCAAGCTAAAAATGTACAAGAAATTTAAATGTCTTTATGTCAAGTTTTTTTATATTTCTTGATCAAATGATTTAATGTTTTGTTTGTAATTTAAAGTAAAAAAAAAAAAAATAGATGTTACTAATAAAAGTTCTATTGTTCTGTATAAACTTAATTAAAACATACCGTACAATAATCGGCTAGTTAAGTCCCGTATGAGCGTGAATTAAACGTGTATTTAAGTCATCGTGTACATCGTGTCATTTATATCATCAGTAGGACAATTTGAAGAGAATAGCATAAAAAATTGAGATGGAATAGTTTTCGGTAGTCATGCGCCAATTCCTCCTGGACTAAATATACAGGGTTATTTTGCAATAACCGGCCAAATTTGCAGAGAAGGTTCAGAATAAGTAATATGCAAATGCAAATGGTGAAGAAAATTAATTAAAAATAATCTCAAACATTGTCCTTTTATTTTTTAAATTCATAATCGCACGCAAACATTTGTAAGGGTCGATCGGAAGGCAAAAACGTTGTGCCCATAAATCACATACAATTTGGGATAATCTATACAAATAAATGAAATTGAAGTGTCTGTTTGTAATGTTAAAATAACTGCTTTTACGGTATATACGGTACTAATAACAAAAAAACAATTTTTAAAATTTTTGTCTGTCTGTCTGTCTGTTTGTTCCGGCTAATCTCCGGAACAGCTGAACCGATTTTGACGCGACTTTCACTGGCAGATAGCTGATGTCATAAAGAGTAACTTAGGCTACTTTTATTTTAGAAAAGATTTAGGATTCCGCAAAAAAAAATTAAAACCCATGAAATCGTAGTAAATTACACGCGGGCGAAGTCGCGGGGAACAGCTAGTTTAAAATAAAAATAGAAGCCTTATTTACTCGTTTATATATTTGAACTTAAGTTTAAAATTTGGCTACTCTTTGACAATATGCAGATAGAAGATAAGATTGAAGTGGACGAAGAAATTAAATTTACGATGTTGCTCAAATTTCCGTTTCGGCTGGCACCTTAACTAAAGAATGCGAATTCCAGATATTCCGACTGCTAGATTAAACATTACATTTAAAGCTTAAAAGCTATAATGATATGATAAATAGCGGTGCTATGTTAAAAGAGTTAACATAACATAGCAGGTCACCTCTAGTTGGGAGGTGTGAGAGCGGAGAAGGGGCAATGAGGGAGGTTGTATTTGCCGCGGGACAAATTGCCTGTCCGAAGCACTCACCTGCCCGGGACTATTATTGTCCGGTTTGCTCCTAGCTTTGATTTTTGCTTGACAGGAGTTTAAATCAAACCCGGACGTAATTTTGGGACCATGTTGGGACTTGTAAACTTATAATGGGAAAAGTATATTTTTTATTTAAATTATAAAATTTAATATAATATATAAATATAACGCATGTGTGGCCTTATTAATTTGAAGTTTATTCCAGGTGGTCCAAGGTCCAATTTATGGACTTTTAGTTTTTGAAAATTTCAATATTTGGTTCAGCTAATTACTTTAGCAGAAGAGGGGGAGGGACAAACGGACATGCGGCTAACCTAATTGTAAGTGACGCTATTCACGAACACCCGCAATATCAGAGGCATTGTAGGTGCTTTGCCGGCCTTTTAAAAAGGAATAGTGTCTTTTAAACAAAGTCCCTAAGTCACATCAGTTCGGAAAAACTTTGGTTACAGTAAATTCCAAAATGTTGTCTTCATTACATACCTATATTTCAAACTGGAATATGTGACATCTAGAGGGCTTCTAGGTAGGTTCTCCATTCCTGTTCAGCACTAATTTTAATGGCGACACATAGGATCGAACTTGCAGTTGAAAAGAAAGTTTTTTATAGAATAAGGCTGACCAACGAGCACAGAGTCCACCTGATGGTAAGTGGATACTGCGGCCCATAAACATCTACATCTATCCTCGATTAAGCATCAAAATTCAGATGCATTGCCACCCCTGAGGGTTACGATGGAAAGCCTCGTTTCCAGTAAAAATAGTCTCCAGTTCTCCACACACACCATACAAAACACAACAGCATTAAGCTGCTATTTTACACTGGTATTCTGTGAGACGAATATGGACAAAACAAAGATCATGTGTAACGTCCATGTCACACCTATGCCGGTAGTTGCTGGGAGCACTAAGCTGGAAGTTGTTGACGAGTATGTTTACCTGAGACAAATTGTCCGACTAGGTAAGTTCAACTTCGACCAAGAGGTCAATCGACGGATTCAACTCGGTTGGGCATCGTTCGGGAAATTACGACACATCTTCTCGTCAAGTATACCTCAAAACTTGAAAACGAGATGGTACAACCAGTGCGTGTTACCAGTGATGATTTATGGATCTGAGACGTGGTTCTTCCCTGCTGGCCGTATGAGGAAGCCCAAGGTCGCTCAGGGAGCTATGGAGAGGGCTATGCTCGGGGTTTCTCTGCGTGATAAACTTAGAAATGAGGATATCCGCAGTAGAACCAGTGTGACCGACATAGCCCAACGGATAAGTAAGCTGAAGTGGCAATGGGCCGGCCATATAGCTCGAAGAACCGACAACCGACGGGGTAGACGAAGTGACGACCTGGTAAGAATTCGATGGATGCAGGTGGCTCAGGACCGTGCTTTGTGGCATTCCTTGGGGGAGACCTATGTTCAGCAGTGGACCTGTGAAGGGCTGTAATGATGATGATGATTCTGTGAGAGCGTGGTCCTTCCCTGCCCAGCCGACCCATTCATAAACATAATATAGATGCAGCATGGCTCTACCACGTAAGAGTATTTACTTAAGTCGAACGCCTAGCCCTGAGTTACAATAACTTCTAAATAAAACATGTTTATACGAATATTTAAGACCTTTTGGCGGTGGCATAAGTAATCCATTACCCAATTCCGTTCCATGGGTATCGTAAGAGGTGATTATAGAAAATGCTAGAAATATCTGTTGGTTTCCGATAGATGGTGAGGAATCTAAAACGTCTATATATACTGCTAGAGCGGCAATTCAGGGCATAAACTGTCTTACAGCTTTGGATCGCGCGGGGGTTTGGCTTTCCATTGACGTCCGTCGAGTTGGGGGTTGATATTTTTTCTACAGCAAGGTTGAAACTTTGCACACAGGCAAAGTTTCAACATGCGGAAACGCGTACTTTTTTATAAAAAAAATATTGAAAATCAATTATTTTTGCAATATTTATGTCAATTCCTACCGTAAAACTGACGCTATTTTGTATTGGCATTGTCATCGTCAGTAGGGATGTCGATTCTTTCCGAAAAAGATCGATTTTAAATCGATTCGAATCGTAAGCTGATGTGTGTTGATGTGATGTTCACATGTGATGTGAAAACTTCACAGACTGGCTCATTAAATATTCTTGGCGATGAAAAATAAAAATAGCGCATAAAGATGTTTTCGAAGAATTAATTAAAGCAATATAATATGTGTATAAAATTGGTAAATAAATTATTTATTATATTTGTTTGTTTTATTTTAATAGTACCTATTAGGGCAGATAACAATTAAAATAGGTTAGGTTCAACTTATGTCAAAGAACCGAATTGATTGACCCCGACTCTACCTGGTACGAGTCTGTCCTACCCCTAGAGTGTTTTATAGAGCCGGAGGCGCGTAGGGGTAGCAGCCTCCGCCTGCTGTAACAAATCGGAGGCTGCTCTTCCCGCAGCGCCGGAGACGTTGCAGTCTCAAAATAGATACAGAAATCCCTCTGAATCAGTCCCCCTATTTTTTTTGATGAAGGGGTTCCCCCTTCCTGCACCCCACCCTCCCATTGCATTCCCTTGCAAAAGTAACTGATTTTCAATATTTTTTTTCTCAAAAAGTGCGCGTTTCCGCATGTTGAAACTTTGCGTGTGTGCTTATAATAATGTAACCTTTCTGTAAAAATATCAACCCCCAACTCGACGGACGTCAATGGAAGTCGTACCTCGCGCGAGCGCTGGGTGGATGGCTGGCACTGTAAACATGCCACGCAGTTGTACTTTCAATTACGACAGTTACTGTTTTTGGGCAAATACAAGATAAATTTACATACTTATCTGAAATAAACTTCAAATCACGTTGACAAAGTACGCATATTATAAATAATGACAGCGTTTGCTTAGCCACAAACAAAATTAGTGTTAGATTGTCGAAAACAACGTTCGCGGTTAACAAAACAAAGAACTATTCTTCTTTCCCGCCCGCAGTAGACTGAAAAAGTTGCGGAGAATTGACCGTAACTTAGTGAGCAATATATTACTTAGTACCGTATAAGTAGCGGCACGAAAGTCTAGCGGTGATCGTTATTGCGCATAAGTCGCGCCGATTGGCTTATAGCGCATAAGTCGCGCTGATTGACACGTGCGTTTCGTTTGCACGCGTTGATTGGGTCTCCAGTCGCATTCGTGCAATTCAATTCGTGCTCGTCCCCTCCACGGTTAGTTCAGCGCTAGATTTACGTGCCGCGACTTGTAGTGGCGATCTAGTAGTATACACAAGTCTTTGAGTATAACCGTCTCATTTTCGTCAGACGTAAAATATCCAGATTAACGACGGACAGCAGCGTTAAAGGTGCGAGATGTCTGATTCTTTGGTTGTCAATTGATCGTACGGTCGTATGAGACGCCCATGACCAGCAGTTGAGGTTACGGGCCGATGGTGACGACTAGCGTACGTGAGGGTAATATGGTCATCCGGTTAATATAGTCACTTTCTTATAACTTAAAAACTGCAGCCGTGTTTGCATAGCTGGCTCTGTGATACGATGGCTCTTCATCAGTCAGTTAAATAATAAAAGGTCAAAAGGGCGCCGATTTATTTACGTTATTTTGACAGTTGACGTATTGTCGTCGGTGGTGTGTCTTTCCTAGTGTAGAGTGGGAGTAGTGGTGCTGGGATTAGTGGTGACGATGATAGTGCACGCAATTGAGGGGGGCGGGAGGTGCTCTTCTAACTAGGTAAGACACATCATTTTATTTTATTGAGCGGATATTGGCAAAGTAAATTTTTCCAACTTTAATATAATGGATTTCCGCAAATTAACGCCTGATTCTATTACTTATCTTATTATTATACTTCCAATTTTCCGATAATTTTATGTCAAACTTCAATTAAAAAAAAAGTTTGGTAAATCCAAAAGTGCACGACTTATAATGCTCATATGATCATCATATCATCATTCAGGTCACTCCATAAAGTCCAAGACGTATTTAAGTATATTTATATATAAATCCTACTTACTTTTAGTACGTAGTACTATTATTTATTCTGTGCTTTTAAAATATTGTAATAAAAATCTGTGATAATAATAATAATCAAGTATGTATCAAATTTGGTTAATCGAATATTTTGTATTTGTACAGCGATCTTTTTGAGCACGAGCCGCTGCAAACTTCCGATACAGTTACACCGAACCGATACAGTGCAAAGTATCGACGGCGGCTGAGCCCGAAGTGAGTGAGTGAGGCAGTCAATTTAGTAAAATAAATTATTACAAGACTGCTCAAAACACCGAAAATTTTGGAATTTCTCAGCCGAAAAAAATTAATTCCCAAAATTACAAAACAAAATTAATTCCCAGGCTTCCCACATGATAGATGAAGATATTAAAAAATAGATTTGAGAATAAAAATTGATATTTTCAAAAGTTATCGTTATTAATATAATATTACCCCTCCATGCGGACTTGATAAATCCACACACCACAAAAATAACAATTAATCGATTTAAAAATTAATTAATATGTTCAACAATCATTTAAATTTCTGACAATGTGCTTTTTATATCATATAAATGTACAATTTGATTGTTAGATACGATTTCATGCGGCAAAACGGAATCTAGATTTTTAGGCCCTAGTAGAACATCCTACTGTCATGAACTGTGTTTTATAAGTTGAGTATTCGAAGTGTTCCTAATTATTGCCAAAGCTTGTTTGCTATTTTTTCTTAATATATTAGTTATAGTATGCGACTCTGTGTTTTTGTCTCTGTCCTCCTCTTCGTTTTGATTTTTAATGGCGGCAAAGTATAAGGTGACCACATTAACCCCACGTACCTTATTATTTATTAGTGTTACTTACGGATCACTTGCGCGTCTCTTCATTGGCTCCATAGGATGATGCTGCGCGAAGATTTCATTTCCCTCTCCGCCCGACTCTAGGACCAGATGTTCGTGACTTCTGATGTACTGGAGCGGCGTCTGTGATAGATTTTTGAAATTTACAATAGGGTTTAAGAAACAGTGACTTAATGCCTTAATGCAGTCATAGCAGCATAATCGCCGCAAGCATTTTAAACTCTATTAAAGTTTCGAAACGTCGGGAATGTAAGAGCAAAACAAATAAATTAAACGTGATAAAATTCATGGAAGATAGTCTCTATCATTCAATGAGTAGTGTTCTTGTAAAAATATAAAAATTCAATAAAGTAATTAATATACATTAATAATGTTTTGTGACAGAAATTCTACTCCTAGCTATTTATTTTACGTATTGTTAGTTAAAAAATAAAGAATAAAAATAATGTGCATAAAAATATTATAATAGTTACTTCGTTTTCTACTGGCTGATTTTACATATGGTTACAGAAAAAAACTAAAATCACTCTTCGTTGCAAGAAATTGAAAATAAAAAGATAAAACTGTATTTTTGGAACGAAGTTCCATATCGCAACGCAATACGAATTTGACGGATGGGGGCTAGGCGAGAAAAAGTGTAAAAATTTTCCGTCACGACCCTTTCTATAGTGCGATCGAGATGGAATAATATCTCCCTCGCACTTTTAATATTAAATATTAATAGCGTCATTTAAAATAATAGAAATATTGTTTTAAATGACGCTTCATTTTAATAGACGCTAGTAATTCATTTATTTGTATTTGTTAATCAATAATATAATACGTTTGTCAATAATAATATACTACGAAAGGAACTTCGTTCCAACCTAGTATTCCATGACACTCACGCATGTTTTTTATTATTATCTTTTGCGTTAGCTAGAATATCAAGGTATTTGAATTTATTTATGGGTTTTCTGCAAGCCGTTAGAAGTAAAAAGAAAGAAAATGTGTTTTTTTGCGTTAATCGTACCTGCTTGGCTCTCCTAGCACGAGCATGCAAACCTTTGCGCTAGAGGCAGCAAAGCACGAAGAAATCCGGGCACAGAAGCTCGGAGAGGATAATTTGTGCACTCTTGTACTCCAGCTTGGAACTCTTCGATGCTCATAGTGCCAGCCTATTGAAAACAGTAAATATTAGAAAAAAAGTAGCTTATATGTATTAGCTTAAAACTTTAAAATTACTTAATGGATTTTGATGAATTTCATCATCATCATCATTACAGGCTACCTAGTCCACTGCTGAACATAAGCCTACCCCAACAATATCGCAAAGCACGGTCCTGAGTCACCTGCATCCAACGACCTTCTGCATTTCTTACCAGGTTATCACTCCATCTACCCTTTTACTTCACTTACTGGTACGAGGCTGTCACTCAAGAACCTTTCTTTAAAGCATTATCACAAACATTTAATATAAAATTTAAAAAATCTATAAGGACATTTTGTTAAATTAATCCCACAATATAAAATAGGACAACATATATGATATCTTAGTCAACGCATCTGTAACCTTTTTGTTTGAAATTGTTTACATGGGTCCCCATGGGTTTTAGTAGTAATTCTTTCTTTTTAATTGTTGGCCCGTAAAATTCAACTTATTTCTATAGAATAAGCTGATGTAGATGTCTATGGTCTACAGCATCCACTAACCATCGGGTGGACTTTGTGGCCGTTTGTCACTCATATTCTATAAAAAAAATTGACGTTTTGCACCTTAGGCTCTAAAAGAACTTACACTTACTTATAAAACTTCTTACCACCAAGTTGAATATAAGTTGGCGAACCCTCTCTCCAGTGTCAGCACTTCCCTCGGGAGCAAATTGTTGCAACGCTGATAGGAACCGGCGGAGGCGCTGAAGCGCTGGAGCAGTCTTCGAGCCATCTGGCAATGGAGGAGATAGGGACTCCGTCGAAGATAGATTGGCTAAAGAAAAACCAAACGTACAGGCATGTTCATAACCATCCCCAAAACAAAACGTCTAATATTTTAATTTTTACGAGTAAGTTATTACAAATATTGTCGCGGAGTATAAGTCGCTGCATATAAGTCTAGCGCTGAACGAAACGTGGAGGGGACGCGCACGAATTGAATTGCACGAAAGCGACTGGAGAGCCAATCAGCGCGTGCGAACGATACGCACGAGCCAATCAGCGCGACTTATGCGCAATAACGGTCACCACTAGACTTTCGTGCCGTTACTTATATTGTATTAGAAGCGGTGTAAGAATATCCGCTACCCCATATCATCATCCCGTGGGTGTACTAAGAGGCGACAGAGGGATACACATCAGGAGATAGACAGCAGCGTCTTCCTAATAATGACTAAAAATAAAAAACCGCGGTTACCGACCCGCTTATCAAGCGTGGCAACTATGAAGCAATATGCAAGGAGGTTTATGTTCAGCAGTGGACTATTGAAAGGCTTTAGTGGTTTTATTATCATGCAGCTGCAGCACAAATGGGTCGGGTTGATGGGGCAAGTAACCCCTCAGCTCAATAAAAATAGAAATAGTTTTTTTTTTAATTTAGTATAAATATTAAAAATAATATTTATTGAAAGTCACTCTTTATGTTTAATTTACTACTGGTTCGCATAATACAAGTCCTGGGAAGAAACAGTAAGAAACCCAGAAACCATTTTTTTTGAAAAAAAAATTCAGTTTATAAAACAAATTAGAAATAGCTTGGTAGCGATCACCTCATTCCCAGGATTTAATACCATACATAAAATATATAAAGCATTTATTTCGTAATATGGAACACATGCACTTTAATTATACTTTTATGTAGACTAGCTTTTGCCCGCGACTTCGTCCGCGTGGAGTTCGGTTATATCGCGCCCATGTGTGAAAAAGAGTCTGCTGGTACAAGCCACAATTATAACTGGATGTCGCGGGCAAAAGCTAGTAAACTACAAAACTTCTTTATACACCACATTTTTTGCTAATCTATTACTGTGTGCCAAAATTATTAGATTACTGGGCGAGCTTACGCGTGAGCAAGCCACATAGAATTGCCCGTGTGAAAAACAATTTTCTCTCAAGTCTAAACCCGCAAATTTTAATGTCTGCCCTTGTGATTTGTTTATGGTCATTGCAAAGCAGACTTTGAGGGGAAACTGTATTCGTTTGAATTCAAAGGGAAGATCATTCGGGATCAAGGGAATTCTTGGTACAAATACAGTTTCCCCTTGCGCACATCCAGTTATAATTGTGGCTTCCACTACATTGCGATGTAACGCTTTTACTTTTAGTCTGGTTCCGTTGCACAGTTGAGGAGGTTTTAAATTTCACAACAACATAACAGGAGTGCCCACGCGCAGAATAAGCTTATGATGTGGAAGACCCGATGGTTTCAGTGAATTAAGAAATTCGACAGAGTAGTTAATTGCGTCATCTGTGTTAGCCACAGAGTCTATTGACGTGTACACTATTTCTTCCCCCTCAAAAGACGTTAACATTATATCGTTAATTGCCGCTGCTTGGTCGTTTATCGGGGTTAGTATGACACGTTCACACAACAATTCCATTGGCTTATCGTGGATATGGGCGATATCTGGGTAAATTTTGGATATTAACTCCTGTAACGTAAATACAACTGTGCACAAATTATCAGGGATGGTTATCATTCCGTCATTTATCGAGTAATCACCGTTGCCGATTTCAAATAGGAGATTCGCAAATCCACCAGCAGACTCTTTTCTCCTAAGTGTACCCGCATATTTTTCGAGAGCTTGAGGACTTTAATTAGAGGCCATAAAGTGGATCTCTTAAGTCACGCCTTAACTTCATCTATTCTAGTTCCTTTTGGCACTACTGGTAGAGTCTGTCTAAAATCTCCAGCCAGCAAAACCGTTACACCACCCATTAACTTCTTATTTCCTCTTATATCTTGTAGAGTTCTGTTTAAAGCCTCTACGCCACCCTTATGAGCCATGGTTATTTCATCCCACACTATCATTTTCGTATGTTTTAGTACTGCAGCAAAATTACTTTGTTTCGATATATTACAAATGGGAGTATCAGCTGTTGTTAAATTGAGTGCTAACTTGAAAGTAGCATGAGCAGTTCGTCCACCCTCAAACAGTGTAGCTGCGATCCCAGAAGAAGCCACAGCCAAAGCAATTCCGCGAGTACTTCTAACTTTTGCTAATAGCAAATTTATGAGGAATGTTTTGCCTTTCCACCGGGAGCATTTAAAAATAATATTCCACCCTCATTTATATTAAACTGCTTTTGTTCGTCATTCAGTGATCCTTGATTATTTTTAACTGTCTTTTGTAATGATGCTAAGTCGTAACTTGTCTCTTTAAGAAACTCTCTATTTTCAAATTGTTGTTCTTTGCTTGGCTGAAGTAACCCATACTCTTTTAGTAGCCGACCACTCAACGCTAATACGGCATCTTCTATTACCGAAAGGCATTTGTTAACTACCACATCTGTTATGTGCTCTACATCCACATCTCCCTGTCTTTCTAATTGCCTTTTAAAATCTTCAGATAGGTATTCTTTGAATTTCTCTCAAAGGTTTAAAGGGTCTGATACTTGGCAGAACACTAAAATAATCGTAAAAAGATCCCGAATCATTTGCGGTGATTGGCAAAGTGCTGCCTCTTCTATTGCTGCGAACAAATGCTGATCATCTTCAAGCAAGCCGAGAGCTTTGCACGCTGACTGGAACGTGGAATATACATGACCACCTACAGTTTTTAACGCTTCAAACGAAATTGGGCCCCGGATCTCATGAAGAAGCATGCGAAGGTGATAGCATTCTGTATTGTTCGGATGCACAGTATAAACCCTGCCCAGAACGTGCTCTTTTATGAACCTTGGCCAGCCTTCAACGTTTGCTCCTCTCTTTCTCCTTTGGAACTTTCTTTTATCCCAAATGTAGTATGCAGGTATTTCAAGGTAGAGCAATGTTTTTGCAAAGTTATCCACTTTACACAAATCGGAAAAGGATAGGAGTGTAGTTGTTGGAGGACTATTCACTCTTTCACTCAGATTTTGCTCATTAAAATAAACCCTTTGCCCATTTTCCAAATGAACAGCGAGGTGGACTACAGGAGGGAAACGCTCATGAATGGGAAATTCAAGGATTCGCCATACTGCCTCTGATGAACTTATATATCTTCCACTTGTGTAGGTTTTAACTTCATCCTTCTCATTCTCTAAAGCAAACGATGCCTGGTCTGAACCTTTGCTATCATACTTTATTTACGTATTAACAGACGATTTTATTGATTTCACCGAATGACAATATTCCACATTTAAGTGAGCGTTAAATGTTTTTAATAATACTGGATTATAAGGACTACCCAGCGATTATCTATCTATGGTTGTGCCTTTGATATCAACAGAGACCCACATCATCTAGTAAACGTCTCTTGTGCGGATAACCGTGTTTCCAGTTTGAGTTTCCTTATGAGAGCCCTGGGGTATCGTTTACTGCACATGTTATCTTTCATACATGGTGACTTTTGATTTAAAGTTCCACATGGACCATATATCATATTACATTTAACGATTTCGTGAAGCTCTGGGTCGTTTGGGATCCAGTATTTCAGCACAAATTATATTGTCGGTTTGATCCGGAGTAATACGTTTGTGAAGCCATAAAAGAATATGAATATGTGGAATACCTCTTTTTGCCATTCCGTGAGTACATATAGCATCGCACTTCACCAAATATTTTGCCCTTTGTCAATAAGTTCATGATCTTTTTCACCTTTAGTCGAAACACCCTCGAAATTATATCGTGTCTATCATGAGATTGTTGTCCTTGAAGCAATTGCTCTTTTATCTCGTCCCAGCGAGGATTGCATGAAAGTGATAAAAGATCAGGCCGGCCGTAATTCCTAACATAGGTCATAGCGTCCTGTGTTCTTTCGTGCATATACCTAGGTCCCCCCGTAAAAGATGATGGAAGGACAACCATTTGTCCTAGTTGGTTGGCTTCTGCGTCTTATCGTCCAATAGCATCTTTTAAATGGATGTAACTATCAGCACGTAATTTGGCTTGATTATTTTGATATAATTTAATCTCTCTGTTTCTATTTTGGCGTATTCATCCACCAAATATTGACTAAAAAGGGCACGATAGTTGACTAAATAGTTATCTTCTCCTTCTTTAATCATTATTCTATACGAATAGAAACTTGCAGAAGAGACAGTTTTATTAAGCAGCAACTTAGTTGTGGGATCGCGTTGTGGTATGTTGATTGAATACCCATCATTCCCCAGCAAAACATCAGTGGATACTGTAGCGCATCGTATACTCGATGTATCTCACTAATACGCTGAAGTGAATACTTCGGCTCTCGAGGATCAAATTGTTGATCCACTAACACTAAAGTCACTTCATTTGTAGTTGGTGCATTGTACCTACCTCTATGTTCTTCTATTGTTTTTATCAGCATGTATGACAACTTTGTATGACTCTGAAGGGGGCTTTATCAGTGGCACTTTTCAGATCTTTTATATACAGGTTCACTTGATGCAGTATATTCTGCAATTGTTTGATTAAATTTGGCTTTAAGTTAGAAATTTAGAACATCGAATCTTTGCTTCTCGATCATCTTCACCTACAAAATATATTTGAAGGTAGTGAGCGTCATGTTCGGCTTCTGGTAAAATGCTTCCAATTAAATTGTAGACTTGTACTTTAAAGTCGGTAAAACCATCTGCTGTTACCTGTTTACCATCAAAGGAAGTCATCTGAAACAGGCATTATATTTACGAATATTACCCATAAAATGGTCATTATCTGGTTGTAGATCATTACTCAAACTAAAGAGTGGTTCAGGAGTTGTTTCAACCGATCAAGTTGCATTTTTCCAGCGCTGCAATACCAGGTGTCTTATCCTTCCATTTCAGCGCATTGTACCACTGACACTTGTATGTCATAGAACCCAAGGCTACTGCTGTCAGTTCTATAAGCAATATCAGGGTTATACTCCATAGCGGAATGGACCTTGTTTTCTATAAACGCAGTGTAATGTTTTCCTCATACCGTGACTAAATTTCTCTATATACTTGTGGATTCGCAGTTTGGTAATTTACAACAGCTTGCCTGTGTACATCAGGATTTTTTCTGATAGGCCGACACAGCTTTACGATTTGAATCTGGCTTGTTCGGCCTTTATCTTCTTATTTTTTAATTGACTTTTTCTTGTGTAATTAGTAAATCTCGACCTTCGTTTATTTTTTTTTTTCATATTTTAATGTCGACGATACGATATTTCACTATTTACAAAAGATGTAACAGTTAAATGGTCAAGCTCTGAAAAAGGATCACGCTCTTCGACAGGTACCTCCATGCGACGCTGTGTAATTTTCTTCGCAACAATAGGCAGATAGGCGTCAAAATGTCAAAATGTAGGGATTGGAACTTGAAGATCAATACAAAATAGGTAGGTACCTAAGTATTTCTTTTGGTTTTGCCATTTTATTAATTTACAAAAAAATATATTTGTTTTGGTTGTTTATTTTCATTGTTTTTTAATTTTTAAATTAGTATTTTTTATTCTGGTGTAATTTTGTGCAAATTTTTGTGCAAATCTTCTTGTCTATTTTGTTTTATGTTTTGTGCAATAAAAATATATTCTATTCTATTCTAATAAATTAATTTTAAAATATTTATCAATATAATTTACGTTATTTAGGACCCAAAACCACATATAATTTGCCACATACGACACAGCTACTTTATAAGTACGATTAAAATTAAATTCTACGCCATAAAGTCATCTCAGTGTAAAAGATAGTTAAAATAAAATTAATAACAGCTTGCACGAAAAATGTATTTGACAGCCTTTTTTGGATATTGTGACCCAAGTCACCCAACCTATGATGATTTTACATACAAATATACATCCATCCATTCTTCAATCCATGTTGGTTTCAAACCATAATCGATTTTGAAATAGTTGTTGTTTTCGTAATCAGCGACCCGATAAATCATAAAACGATACCATTTTCCGAATTTGTCACCTTTCCACCTTTTAGGGTTGAATTCTGAAAGAGCCTGAAACACTTGTTTACTCATTTATTAATAGGAGTACTCCTGTGAAGTTTCGAGTAAAATAGTTTAGCTAATCTTGTTTCCCATACAAACTTTCAACCCTTTTTCACCCCTTAGGGGTTGAATTTTCAAAACTCCTAGGACACGTAATAGTTAATTTCTAATCGTAACCTAAAACAAAGTTTCAGGCTTCTAGCTCTAAAAATAACGGACTTCCATACAATTTTAACCCTCACCCCTTAGGGGCGAATTTTCAATAATCCTTTCTTAGCGGATGCCTACGTCATTACAACTATCTGTATGCCAAATTTCAGCGAAATCCGTTCAGTAGTTTCGGCTGTGCGTTGATAGATGAGTCAGTCAGGTTTGCCTTTTATATATATAGATATAGATATAAGCAAATAAAAAATGCAAAGAATTATGGTTAAGGCTTAAGGTTATAATTACATACCAGCTGTACCGTTGTTCTGTGGGCTGGGTGGTCCAGGAGTTGGAGACACTCTGCTCTCCTCCTGTTCCGGTGACCGCCTTTCCTTACCGCTGGCGGTAGCTGTAACAAAGATCGTACTTTACTTCGCTTTTATTCACTCGCTTTCTTGTCTGTTGTAAACACTTTACAGTTGATTTTAAACTAACTTCCCGATGTCTTTAAACTTTAAATATAGCTTAGAGCTGAATGACAATGCAATATAATCAAATACTCTTGTCTGTCTGTTTGTTTGTTTGCCTGTTCGATAAAAATTTAGCAACTGATTTTAAGCTAAGAGATTTGAAACTTCAAATATAGCTCACGACTAGAAACACGGTAAAAATAATTGCCATATTGAATTATAATTTTTAGAAATCTGCAGTTAATCCAAGACAGGCCCCACATCAACAGCCCTATAAGCCCGTTTCCTATATTCAAGAAAATGTTCGTTCACGGTAACAATCCGTATCGGGTATATACAACGTAACAAAACCCCTGTGGTTCCCGTTTAGTATGTTATCAGAATCCGTATTTAAACATATAGAAATGATTTTACTTCAGAAATCTCGACCATAAAAAAAATTCAATTCAATCAAATTCTTATATACAAATTATATGTCTATTATTATTTCTAAAGGTTTAAATACTGATTCTGATAACGCACCTAGCGGGAACCACAGGGTTTTTGTTACATGCTATAGCTTTGGTTGCCTGGAAGAGAGTAGCGTGCGATAATGCCGCCAAATTGTACCTTCTAATTATTTTTATTTTATTTTATTAGGGATAACAACAGCGCGAATAATTATACGCCAAAAAGCATTATCTAGTATGAGTGTGTATATTATAATATATTGTTACGAGCTTGGGGTTCGTTCGTTGGACAATTAAAAACTGCCAAGTGAATTACCAAAATTGACATTTTAATTACAGAACACTAATTACAACTTAAAACCACACTAATAAGAAATCACAATTGCACTACTGATCACTTTAGTTCGCAGTTGTATCGCTTCGAATTATTAGCTTGTATCGCCAATTCAACACTGCCCACGGGTCACGGTCTATACCGGCCTTATATAGGACCTCAGATAGTTCCAGAACCTTCTTCTACTGTAGAAACATCTAGAATGTTCGAGTACATACCGGTCCCGACTGACTAGGTGTCGATAATTCTAGAAAGTTCTTCCATGGAAATTTCTAAAACGATCTTGCCTCTCCTAGTTCTGCTACTCGATACTAGAGGACGCTAGTAGTAACTAGTGTCGCCACGTACCAGGCATTAATTGTGGCGCGCAACAATATGTTTGTACAAAATATAAAATGTACCACCAGTGGGCACCTAGCCCACAGGAAGTCTTTCTATCACCTCTTAAACAAATCCCTCTACGAAACCTTCGAAACCTCGTGGATTACCAATTACCTTTTTGGGTTCTTACTAATAATTAGTTACTAATTATAATCTTATTAGTTATTTGTTATGTATACTTCTAAAATTCTTTTTTTTCTAAAAGTGATAGACTACGGACTTCTATTTGGCACGATCCTGATACACCTCTCTCGCTTCTTTCATATCCATAAACCTACGCATACATGCTTGTCGGTTAAAGGTACTCTTAACATGGCCCATCTACAATATATCATCAATTTGGTCAATAAACTTCCGTCTAAAATGTCCTTCCCGACTCTAATACTTACTTCTGAAGCATAATTTTTTCTTGCCTCTCTTTTCTCTCTCAAACAATATTGCAAAATAAAAATACATAGCAGGTATTAAAAAATGTCTATGAAAAAACATCAAAATGCGTTGAGTCATTTTAGTTTATGTTCTATTGTTTCGTGGTTGCGAAATGCTTTCGAGCGTTCCAACTACTGAATGCTTTTGAGGAATATATTGCAGTGGCAATAATAGAACCTTCCTTTTGCTGTTTAATTAAGTAGTTAATGAACTGTATTAATGAATGTATTCGTAAAGTTCTGCCAGGAAATGAACAGAAGAATTCTTCCGATTAATTCTAGCTGTTGAATGCCACCATCATACACTATGACAGAACTCGAAATTTTGTTCTCGATGGCTGGCGTTGACGACCAGTCTGAGGAATTTACTGTCACTAGCGGTTTTTCCAGACCGATACGACTTATAGACCTTCAAGAAAAGAGCCTACTCCTTTCTAAGAGGCTAGCTACCCACTTGCACTGCCTCTGGTGTTGCAGATGTTCATGGGTGACAGTAGATTAGCGGTCAGCCACTGCAGAGTCTACTTCACGTGAGGATGCTTCGTTTAGAGGCAAAACATGTGTCGTATTATCGACGGTGGTGTGTCTTTCTTAGTGTAGTGATAATGGGAGTAGTGGTGCTAGGATTAATTGTGACGGGGATAGTGGCGGACAGTAGCGACAATTGGGTGAGGGCGTGAGGTGTTCATCATTTTATTTTATTACGCGAATTTTAGCTAATTACTTTTAAAATTCTTATAATAATGGATTTCCGCAAAGTAATGCCTGATTATATTAACTATCGTTAGTGATCACTTACCATCAGGTGCGGTATGCTTGTTTGCCTCCTCTTCTATAAAAAAAATACAGTTTCCAAATAAATCCACAATAGCTACTATTAAAATTAGAAGCCTAAATCAATGCGAAAATTTGGAATTGAATATCACAATCACAACACAAATAGCGCGTGTCTATGCGTATGCACGTTGCTTGCCTCGGCGTGCTTACACAGGCCGGACTGTATTCAGTGTATGTAGTGGTATGGCCATTAAATCAGCGTTCGTATAAGTACTGTTTATATTTATTTTTACCAATTATTAAAACTAACTTTGGAGTTCATTTCCTTAGAATGTTTATACTATATATACCGTCTGTATAAATTAAATTGGAATTCACACAAGATTTTTAAAAAATTGGATAAAATTTAAAGGCGGCAAGCACTCCTTCTGTCTACGTAGAGGAAAAGGAAGCAGACGTTATTCTGCTCTTTCCGGTAGATATCGCGACGCGTTTCACTCCGAATTTACAGTAAACTTTTACAGTGTAAATTTAAAATTACACTACTTACACCTATCGGATCCTGATTTTGATTGTTTTATTTGGCACTAAACCATCATTTTTGAGTACATTTTTTAGTCAGTTTCGTTGATAAATATAGAATTTGTTAATAACTTGCACACCAACTATCAGATATTAGCATAGTCATGGACCATTGCCCCCGCAATATAAATATATAAAAAGAATTTGACCTCAATTGGTAAAGTCGTTCAGAAGTAACACGATCACTTATAGATGCAACAACAATTATATAAACAATTATAAAGATAAAAATTATATAAAGTGGTGTTGATTATAGAGTAAAGTAATACAAAATATAGTGAAGAGCTTTTCTTCCTAGAGTCCCACCCGGGTGCTTACCTTACTAGGTTCCGAATTGAAGGGAAAGAGAGCCAGTATAATTAGAGGCTGGCCGTAAGATATTTCGTCTTAGTCGGCGAACGCAATGCATGTGTAGCCATCTTTGTTTCAAGTTGATGGCAGATGTCCCTGGCTTATTGTAGACACTCACTATTAGGTAGCGTGTTATCTCGTTCGTCACTCAAATTACAACTCTACTTACTCAGAGGCTCACTGTTATGCGAGCCTTTTTCTCTCTTCATTGTCCCTGTCTCACAGGTCTTCTCCTACAAAGGCTATAGACCGACCAACAGAAGGAACGCTTGCTATCTGACTTCGTCACGCGTCTCGACCTGGAGTTAGTAGATCATCTAGAACTTGACCTTCAACCTACTGATCTGATCAAACCCCAACTGGGCACCACTTAATCTTCATCTTTAGCATCGACATTCTGTTGGACACACTAAATAAATCTACTGACAATGCTAGCTAGTTAAGAACTTTGATAAATTTTGACTTGAGCTCATATAGTACAAGATTTTAATGGTAGATCGTCAATGCGTTTTCTGGAAAGATATGGCGAATTCAGAGGATCTTTTTTAAATGGGTTTATTCTTGACCTCCATCTGGCCCGAGGACAAAGGTGAGGTCTACGATGGAGCGAGTTTGCCCAGAGGAAGTTAAGTTACATACAGAATACACAAGTGTTATAAAAGAAAGAGATCAGCTACAGGGAACGGTTAATGAGTTTGACCAATGCAGCAAGGAATATGAGGAAGCTCTCAGGTTTATTGCTGCATTGAAGTTACAGTTGAATGAGGCTAATGAGCGAATAACACAATTTAAAACATATATAGATAACCTTAACGTCTCCCAGACTCAAAGCCTGTTCTCTGAGCTTGTGCAATGTAATACTTCAAGAATTTTACAGCAACCTGCAACAAAAGATTTGACTGGTGACGACTCTTCCACTTCAGGAAACACAGTAAGGATTAATTGCAGCAAAACCAAATTGAAGAAGTATATAAAAGTTAATAAATACATAAGGAAAGTACAAAAATTAATAAAAAATAAGATTAATACCAAAAATTATGTTAATTTATATAAAGAAAAGCAAGCATTGATATATGAACTTAAGTTGTATTCAATTGAGGTGGATAACATAAAAAAATGTTATGAGACTGACGTAGAGTGCCTTAAATCAGAAATATTATCACTTACTAACTCCCTTCAAACTGTGTCCAATAAATATAAATCTGCCCAAAACGAAATAAAAGAACACATACTGGCTATGGATAATCTGGTAAAGACATGTAAATATAATGAGGAGCGTTTTGACTCCTTAGTTAAACATCAATGTGAGTGTCAGCATTCAATACCAGCTTCTTCAGAGTCGGTGTGTGCTGATAATATTATACCACCAACAAAACTCTATGACAGTGCCATAGCAGAGGAGCTTAAAATAAAAAATGACTCAAATATTAACAAAAATAATATAATTGTGTATAGCGATGACACGGGAAAAAATCTAGGCATAACTTTAAATAACTCTTTAAAGGGACAAAAAATTACAAATTGCTGCATGCCCGGAGCATCTTTTAGTGACATCCTAAATAAAATTATAGTTACTAAATTTTGCCCAAATAGTACAATAATAATTTTTGTTGGTAGAAGAGGCAGTGTAAACAACAAACAGTTATTAAGATATATTGAACAACTTAATAACTTAAATGTACACAAAATTGTCTTGTTCACACTGCCTTACATACAGGGATTGCCACAGGAAAATAATCTAAGACATAATTTAAATATACAAATGAATAATTTAATATGTAACAATAATTTAAATTTGACATATAATTGTGATAATAATGACAAATTTCATGTAATTGACATAAATAACTTAATAAAAAGTTTTGGACAAAAGATAGGTATTACCTATCCAAATATAAATTAAGACTGGTAGCAAATGTGCTATCTTATTATTTACTTTTTAATTCAGCCAAGTTTTTGGCTACCAAGACTGCTTTTATTGAGCATGATAATCATTTGACATTTAATTTGGAATCAGTTCCAACTAATTTAAATTAGTAAATGCGACAATAGAGGCAATCTCTAGCAATAATAAGAGTTTAATTAATTTTGAATGCAGCCCACAAATAAGTAATAAAAATTGTTTACACCTGGTGTATCAAAATATACGAGGCATGATGGGCAAAGAATTGGAAGTTAAATTGTTTTTAAATAGTAACAGTATACATATCCTTTGTATTACTGAACATTGGCTAAAAGATTATAATTTCATGTTTAATTTCAGAAATCACCAGGTGGTCAGTTCCTTCAATAGAGAAAAAAGTTTACGTGCTGGCTCCTTAATATTAGCAGATAAATCATTATGATATAAAGAACGTAAGGATATTGTGAGTCTCTCTGTTGAGCGAACTGTAGAAATGGCTTGTGTCGAGCTCGAGCACTTCATTGTTGTAAGTGTTTACATACCCCCATGTGCTACTTATGACTATTTTGAAAGAATTGTGGAAGAAGTTTTGCTCAAACTTAGTAAACAGAACAAGTCTGTTGTAATATGTGGAGACTTTAACATCAATCTCCTTGAAACTTCTTCCATTAGTATTAAGTTTAGCTCATTGTTTAAATCGTATAATCTTGTTAATTTATTCTTAGAACCAACACGTATTGCTGGGCCTAGTGCAACCTGTATAGATAATATTTTTACAGATATTAAGCCCTTGCATAAATCAATTATTCAAAATTTAAGTTCAGATCACTGTGGACAGTTGGTATCATTGCCTTACATACACAAAAAACAGAAAAATAAGAAAGTTGTGTTTGTTCCAATAAATGACCATCGCTTGGAGAGGTTTAGAAGTAATATAATAAAAGACTTCATCACTTTCATTTAAAAATAGTGCTAATTATTTGTATGGTATGTTATTTAAAATTATAACTTGTGAATTTAGTACAATATTTACTTCTAAAACTTTCTCTTTTAACAGTCGCAAATCATTTAATGAATGGGCGACAGTAGGAATTTATAAAAGTAGGCGAAAGTTATATGAGCTTTATAATGAAAGATCATATAATACTAGTGTTATATTTAGAGATTATGTAAAAACATATTCTAAAATATTTAAAAAAGTGTGCTACATAGCTAAGGCCTTACATTTAAGTAACAAAACTAAAACTGCATCCAACAAAATTAAAATGACCTGGAGAATAATAAATAATGAAACGGACAAGCTCAAACCGCACAACTCGGATTTTCAATTGAATATTAACAACAGTTTAACTCGATCTGATCAAGAAGTTGCTATGGCTTTTGAGAAACATTTTACTGATGTTCCTATTTTGACAACAAAATCAATAAATTCTTCTCCTACTGTCGCCGAATCATTGCTTAAACAAAATGTAAAGGCTTGTTCAAATACTTTTAAATTCCATAGAGTATTGCCAAAAGATATCGTTAAATATTTTAAAACAATTGATGTTAAGAAAACGGCAGATTTATGGGGGATTTCCGTTAAAGTTATTTTATCTATAATAGATATAATAGCACCTTATCTAGCCACTATATTTAATACAAGCGTCGAATCTGGTGTGTTTCCTGATTTAATGAAACATAGTAAAGTCATACCTTTATTTAAATCTGGTAGTACATTAGAACCCGCCAATTCTAGACCGATTTCTGTACTACCAACATTTAGTAAAATTTTGAAAAATAATTTTAGATCAGATCTTAAGTTTCTTTAATATTAATAAATTGCTACATAAAAATAAATTCGGTTTTACAAGGGTTGCTCGACAACTGACGCTGGAGTTGAGCTTATTAAACATATTTTTGTGCATGGAGAATACGGAGGATGCTTTGGTATATTTTGTGACCTTTCCAAGGCCTTCGACTGTGTTCACCATGAGACATTAATCAGAAGCTACAGTACTATGGTGTCAAGAACACAGCGCTTAAACTTATTATTTCATATTTAAGTAATAGAATGCAGAAAGTTATTATCAATGGTAAAGTTCTTCCGGGTCACCTGTACTAATGGTGTCCCTCAGGGCTCGATTCTCGGCCCATTCCTATTTCTGGTATATATTAATGACTTACCTTCCTTGTAGGGATAATCATGATATAGTATTATTTGCTGATGATACTTCCTTGATTTTTAAACGTCAATCATTTAAATGTGACGAAGTGAATAATGCTATATCAAAATTAGTGCATTGGTTTAACGTTAATAATCTACATTTAAACGGAAATAAAACTAAATGTATTAAATTTACAACAACGAATGTTAAAAATCTGGGTACCAATGTGTTTTAAATGGGAAGAACTGAGCCCTGTTGAATCCACTGTTTTCTTGGCATCACTCTCGACGCAAAGCTTCAGTGGGGCCCCATATATCCAAACTAGCAAGCAGACTAAGTTCTGCAGCCTATGCTGTAAAAAGATTAGAGGTCTCACTAGTGTCGAGACAGCTAGACTAGTTTATTTCAGTTATTTCCATAGCGTAATGTCTTATGGGATTTCGCTATGGGAATTGCAACTGATTCAGAAACTATTTTTGTTTTACAGAAGAGGCCATTAGAGCTATTTACAACCTAAAACTGAGAGAGTCTCTAGAGATAAATTTAAAGAAATAAATATATTAACTTTGGCCTCTCAGTATATTTACGAAAATTTAATGTATGTTCACAAAAACAAAGGTAGTTTTAGTAAAAAGTGATATACATTCTGTAAACACTAGGAACAAGCACAAGCTAGTGATACCAGTTTCTCGACTCCACAGAGTCAGTAATTCATTCTTGGGGCAATGTATACGCTATTACAACAAGGTCCCGGAAAGTGTACAGGCTCTCTATTACCAAGTTTAAATGTTTTGTTAAGCTGAAACTGTATAAAAGGGTTATTATAGTATCAATGAATATATAATTGATAATAACCCTGGGAATGAGGTGGTCGCTACCAAGCAGTTTCTAAAATAAATTTTGTACTTAAATAGTTTGTACAACCATTAAAGTAAAATTTACTTTAAAAAAGACCCGCTGGGTTTCTTGCTGGTTCTTCCCAGGACAGAGGTTTTTTCGAACCAGTGGTAAAGTAAAATGACTTTCAATAAGAATTACATGTAATCTATATTGAATAAAAATTATTCTATTCTATTCTATTCTATTCTATTCTATTCTATTCTATTCTATTCTATTCTGAAGCCTGTTCACACTTTGAAGAAGTTCAGGTCATACGCACTAGAAAAACAAACATGTCTTACCAGGTCGTCACGAGTGGGGGGCCGCCCACGAGGCTGCCGATCGAGAACCTTTCTTCCCCGTCGATTATCAGTTGTTCAATCGACACTTCAACTTACTAATCCGTAGCTTATTAATAACTAATCCGTTTACATTTGGACGCTGTAGTACTTCCTATTAATTAATGGGAAAGGAGTCAATCGTTTTTGAGGCCACTAGAAATTTTCGCGACCCTCAATGGTATTATATACAAAAAAAAGATACCAATTTATTATCGTAAATTGCATAAAGATTTTATGAAAATCTAAACGGAATCAAAAAATCTGAAAAAAGAAAGAGTTGCTTTGATACTTGTGTTCATATCATTGGTTCAGATAATATAATATTAAAAAAAATTGTAGTAGAGATGTGCCAACTCGGAAGAAACTCGACTCGAGTTAACTTGAGTTGAAATTCACGTAACTCGAATAGTACTCGAGTTACGCAACTTGAATTGGCGGAACGAAGCTGTGTCAGTTTATTACAAATTATTTTTATATTTGTTTCTCCACCCAAGATAATTATTATTACTTAACTTAATAGGTAGTTATATATTATTGGTTTGCGTATAGACAATTTTCATAAAATAATATCACTCTAACTTTATGACGTAGCGTAAAGTTAATGTTATTGATAATTTAACTATCACGAATTATACTTAATCAGCTTATTGATATTATATAATATATCAATAAATTGTTCGAATTAGTAAGTCGAGTTCATCACTAAATTGTAGACAGATACTGCATTGACCGTAAGATAAAGATGTGACTCGAGTCACTTGGGTCTTATCATGTCACTGTAATTGTACTCGAGTTTTTGAGTTATGCGAATTAACTATTTACAGTCCCTGGATCGATTGAAGTTTATCACTCGAGTTGAGGATGGCGATTACCTTAGTTAAAGCATTTTTAAATAGGTACCTTTATTAAATAAGTAATATGTGGCAATATGAAATAAAATACAAATATTTATTATTTATTTATTTGTAGTATTTCCATGTTTTTTTATTTACTACAGACGTGTAGTATTTCAAAATCTATAAACTGCTTTTCGCATATCTCACAAATCGCTTCCATTTTTAAAAATAATGCCACACTGACGATTTTTGTTTTGTTGTTTCATTGTTATCATTCATGCTTTAAACAAACAAGTATATTTAAATCACCTTTTATGTTATGCACTACTTATACGAAGTAACAAAAAATAAACAACAATGATAACAAAATCACAATATTATAAATCAAGGGTTCCACATATAAAAGTCCAAGATATATTATATTATAATAAATTACGATTCTACTATTTTTAAAAAGATTTTTTGTATATAAATATAACTCAAATTCAAAATTAAAAAAACCCCTGAAAAGAAAAACAGTTTTGGAACGGCTGAACCGATTTTGATAAAACATGTCTAAGAACCATCGCTAGAAATCTGCTTTTAAATAAAAAAAATACCGCACCCAAATCGGTTCACCAGTTCAGCAACGGTGCCAAAATTATAATAATAAGACCCCTCTTTTTGCGTCGGGGGTTAATTAAAAATCAATGTGACAAACTAACTTACAGTCTGACTGATGGTAAGTGGCTACTGCAGTCCATGGACACCTGCAAACAACTTCAAACAAAGCAGGCTGCAGATGCGTTGTCACCTCCAACGAATAAGATGGTATGCCTCACAGCCTGTAATAACACCTGGTGGTAAGTGCTGATGCAGCCCTAGATGGTAAATCGCACTGTCTTAGCGTAACAAAAGCCTATTCACTCTTGCCTTGACGACGCCCAGATTGTATTCGGACGGAAAGATAGACGCCTGTAGATTATTCCACTCCTTTTCTGTACGCATTAAAAAAGACGAAGCAAACCGTTTGGTTCTAATGCGTGGTATGTCGGCAACAAAGGGGTGAAGACCCGCCTACCGCCTGGTTGTCCGATGGTGGAAAAATACTTGCTCACTATGCCATGCAGACCGGAACACTTTAATACACGCACTGCTGTTTTGCGGCAGAAATGGGTAATAGTGTGGTAGCTATCAAGAGAGACTTAAACTTGTAGATAGTGTAAGGATATATTTACTAGCCCATATCATACCGTGTCGTAAGAGGCGACAGAGGGAAACAAAGGAGATGGGCAGCAGCGTCTTATTAATAACGAGTAAAAATAAAAAACTACGGTTACCAACACGCTTGTCACGCGTGAAAACTAAGGCAAATGTCCCCCCTATGAGGCAATCTATGGGGGAGGCCTATGTTTAACAGTGGACTTTAATAGGCTGTAATTGTAAATTAGACTTAACAACCCTATCTTTTGCGTACGTAATCATGTGTGCGTGCTTCTTCATTAGTAAACCATTTGTCGTCTCGCATGACTCGAAATTAAACAAAGAGATCGTTTCCAAACCAAAAGATACAAAAGATACCTGATTAAGTTTTCATTTCATAATCTCTGTATATAAAAATCAATTGCTGTCAGTTAGTCTCGCAAAAACTCGAAAATGGCTCGACCGATTTTAATGAAATTTTTTGAGTGTATTTGAGTTTAGATTCTCAAGTGGATCCGGTAGGTGGCGCTTTTGTCGAGATCCAGAAATCACCCGTGCGAAGCCGGGGCGGATCGCTAGTAAGGTAGTAAGTTATAAAAATTATGGAAATGACTGCTTGTACCCAAATTTCTATTCCGAATTTATTTTATGCTTACAATAAAGAGTCTTTGTCTTCTAGCGATTTTGACTGACTCGTTGGTTTAGTGGTCGTCAACGCGATTGTTGATCATGTGGACCCGGGTTCGAATCCCAGGTCGGGCCAAAATCAGTTATTAAGTTTTTCTGCCATGAAATTCTCAGTAGCACCCGAGAGTCAGGTCAGTCAGGAGTTCCCCCTTTGTCTCGAAAAGTACTGTAAGCCGTTGGTCCTGCGCCTGATCTCTCTCCGGTCGTGTCGGATTACCGTTCCATCGGACTATAAGAGTAAGGGAATAAATAGTGCAACTGTGCTTGTGCATACGAATGAAAGTGGGCAAGAAGTTGTTTGTACTAGGGGTACGCCCCAGACATGTCTAAGCCCACTTATATCCGAGAGTTTGGGACATGGTAAGGATGGTGTTGATGAAATGTGAAATGAAAATATCATTATGTTAGGAGATTTTAATGGAAGGGTTGGGGTGAAGAGGTCGGTTATGAAAGGATATTAGGAATGTTTGGCGATGAAAGTGTAAATGAGAATGGTGAAGACCTCCTCGCCGTATGTGAGGAAAAGAATATTTTGTGACGAATACTTTCTTTCATAAGAGGATTCACATGTATACATGGGAAAGAGGTAATGATAGAAGCATGATAGATTTCATAATTGTGGATGAAAGAATTGGAGCGCAGTGGTAGATACAGAGATTTACCGAGGGATCCAACGTAGGGACGGATCATTACTTGGTCTTATGCCGAATTAATGGTCTATTCAGGCGTTGGCATCGGACATCTGTGTCTACCACTGCGTTACAGCGTATAAGAACAGAGGTTAAAAGATGAAGGTGTGAAAGTATAAATGTAGACTGAGGGAGAATATAAATGGTTTGAATGAAATATGTATGAATGATTTAGACCTGAAGACTGTATGGAATAATGTTAAGAAAGTTTTGGTGGATGCAGCCACCGAAGTATGTAGTGTAAGTAAGAGAACGAATGAAAGGAAAAATAATACGTTGTGGTGGGATGATGAGATTCGGATGGAAGTTGAAGCAAAGAAGAGCATGGCTAGATTTACTGGCAACCAAAGCTGGTAATTCTGGCGGTATGAATGATGAGATTGAAAGAAAAAGGCAGACTTTAGACTTATAAATAAGAGAGTAAAAGAAGTTGTTGAAAGGAAAAGAAAAAGAAAGAACGGATAAGAATGATAGAAGGATATCTGATAACTTCCAGGCAAATATTAAAATGTTCTGGAAACTCGTAAGAACTGCTGGAAATTCAAAACAGCCTAGAATGAATGCTATACGAGACGAGAATGGCTGTATGCTGAATGATGAAGTTTCGAATTTAAAGAGATGGAAGGAATACTTTGAAAGCGTGTTTATGAGTGAAGGTCGTCTGAATTAAGTGAAAAGAAATTCCGAAAGAAGTGGAGAGAGGTAGGGAGATAAGTGTAGATGAAATAATGAAAGCAATGAAAAGCATGAAAGCAGGTAAGGCAGCCGGATATGATAGAGTATCACTCGAAATGCTAAGGGCTGGAGAGGGTGGCAGGCCTGCTGTACTGTATTTAATTTATGTTGGGAACTGAAGCGGGTACCGGAAGACTGGTGCAAAGCCGTTATTTATAGTCCCAATATATAAAGAAAAGGTCACAGGGACTGTAAAACTACCGTGGTATCAGCTTAGCATTGTGGGTAAACTGTATGCTAAGGTGTTAATTGAAAGAGTTATGGAAGAAACTGATGGAAAAATTTGGGATGTGCAAGCTGGATTTAGAAAGAATGATTGTACGGATCAAGTATTTTCCATGCGCATGATTGGAGAAGTTTTGGCCAAAACCAGAAAGTTTTGTGCTTTCATGGACTTGGAAAAGGCCATGACAGAGTGGACAGGAATGTGTTATGGCAAACACTTAACTCATTTGGTTTGAGCGCTGGTTTGATACAGGCATTGAAGTCTCTTTATAGGACTCTAGTGCTTGTGTCAGGATCAACGAGGTCTACTCGGACTGGTTTGGCATCCAAAAGGTGTCAGACAGGGCTGTGTAGCTTCCCCTGGCTGTTTAACCTATTTATGGACAGTTGTTTGCAAACTTTGAAAGTTGAAGAATGTGGGTTGAGAATGGGTGAGTTAACCGTCAAATGCCTTTTGGCCGATGATCAAGTCATATTTGCATCGTCGGCGGCCGAGTTGCAAATGATGGTTACTTTAATGAACTGATCATTAAAAGAAAGAGGTATGAAAGTGCACGCAAGTAAGACGAAAGTGATGGTTTTGAAAGAAAAGTAAAACGTTATGTGAAATAAGAATAGAAGGGGAGTTGATTGAGCAAGTGGATGAGTTTGTATATTTGGGATGTTTATTTTAGTAGGGATGGTAGATATGATAAGGATATAGAACGACGAGTGAATGCAGGAAATAGAGTGAATGGGGCTCTACACGCTATTGTGAAGAGTCAGAATGTGTCAAAAAAACGTTTGGCAATTCACAATGCTGTGTTAGTCCTACTTTAATGTATGGTAGTGAAAGTTGGGTTTGGCAGAAGAAGCATGAGAGTAGAATAAATGCTGTAGAAATGCGGTCATTAAGGGTATGCTAGGGCTGAATCTGAATGACAGGGTGAGAAATAGTGTGATAAGAGAAAAGTGTGGTTTGCAAGATGACGTTGTGACCAGGATTAAGAAAAGAATGCTTCGGTGGTTTGGTCATGTAGAAAGAATGAACGAAGAAAGAGTGACAAAGCAAATTTATGCTGAGAAGTGAACGGCAGAGTCGAAGGGACGCCCTAGACGAAGGTTTATCGACCAAATTAGCGATATATTGGAAATGGGCCAGATTAGGGTACCCTTAACCGACGAGCGTGTGCGTGATATATGGATGTAAAGGCGAGAGGTGTGCCGGATCGTGCCAAGTGGAAGTCCGTAGTCTCTGCCTACCCCTCTGGGTGACAGGCGTGAGTGTTTATGTTATATTATGTTATTTGTAGTATTTCCATGTCTTTTTATTTACTATAGACGTGTAGTATTTCAAAATCTATAAACTGCTTTTCGCATATCTCACAAATCGCTTCAATTTTTAAAAATAATGCCGCACTGACGATTTTTGTTTTATTATTTCATTGTTATCATTCATGCTTTAAACAAACACATATTTAAATCACCTTTTATGTTATGCACTACTTATACGAAGTACCAAAAAATAAACAACAATGATAGCAAAATCACAATATTATAAATCAAGGGTTCCACATATAAAAGTCCAAGATATAACACATCTACATGTTTCGAGGTTCATAAATTACGATTCTACTATTTTTTTAAATATTTTTTTGTATATAAATATAACCCAAATTCAAAATTTAAAAAACCCCCGAAAAAAATAGCTTTGAAACGGCTTAACCGATTTTGATAAAACATGCCTAAGAACCACTGCTAGAAATCTGCTTTTAAATAAAAAAAATACCGCACCCAAATCGATTCACCCGTTCAGCAACGGTGCCACAGACAGACAGACACACATAGCGGTCAAAATTATAATAACTTTTTGCGTCGGGGGTTAATTAAAAATCAATGTGACGAACTAACTTATAGTCAGACTGATGGTAAGTGGCTACTGCAGTCCATGGACACCCGCAAACAACTTCAAACAAAGCAGGCTGCAGATGCGTAGTCACCTCCAACGAATAAGATGGTATGCCTCACAGCCTGTAATAACACCTGGTGGTAAGTGCTGATGCAGCCCTAGATGGTAAATCGCACTGTCTTAGCGTAACAAAAGCCTATTCACTCTTGCCTTGACGACGCCCAGATTGTATTCGGACGGAAAGATAGACGCCTGTAGATTATTCCACTCCTTTTCTGTACGCATTAAAAAAGACGAAGCAAACCGTTTGGTTCTAATGCGTGGTATGTCGGCAACAAAGGGTGAAGACCCGCCTACCGCCTGGTTGTCCGATGGTGGAAAAATACTTGCTCACTATGCCATGCAGACCGGAACACTTTAATACACGCACTGCTGTTTTGCGGCAGAAATGGGTAATAGTGTGGTAGCTATCAAGAGAGACTTAAACTTGTAGATAGTGTAAGGATATATTTACTAGCCCATATCATACCGTGTCGTAAGAGGCGACAGAGGGAAACAAAGGAGATGGGCAGCAGCGTCTTATTAATAACGAGTAAAAATAAAAAACTACGGTTACCAACACGCTTGTCACGCGTGAAAACTAAGGCAAATGTCCCCCCTATGAGGCAATCTATGGGGGAGGCCTATGTTTAACAGTGGACTTTAATAGGCTGTAATTGTAAATTAGACTTAACAACCCTATCTTTTGCGTACCTAATCATGAGTGCGTGCTTCTTCATTAGTAAACCATTTGTCGTCTCGCATGACTCGAAATTAAACAAAGAGATCGTTTCCAAACCAATTATAAAAGATACCCTGATCAAGTTTTCATTTCATAATCTCTGTATATAAAAATCAATTGCTGTCCGTTAGTCTCGTCAAAACTCGAAAATGGCTCGACCGATTTTAATGAAATTTTTTGAGTGTATTTGAGTGGGTCCCTGGATCGTTTAGATTCTCAATTGGATCCGGTAGGTGGCGCTTTTGTCGAGATCCAGAAATCACCCGTGCGAAGCCGGGGCGGATCGCTAGTAAGGTAGTAAGTTATAAAAATTATGGAAATGACTGCTTGTATCCAAATTTCTAATCCGAATTTATTTTATGCTTACAATAAAGAGTCTTTGTCTTCTAGCGATTTTGACTGACTCGTTGGTTTAGTGGTCGTCAACGCGATTGTTGATCGGTCGGGCCAAAATCAGTTATTAAGTTTTTCTGCCATAAATTATCAGTAGCACCCGAGAGTCAGGTCAGTCAGGAGTCACCCCCTTGTCTCGAAAAGTACGGTAAGCCGTTGGTCCTGCGCCTGATCTCTTTCCGGTCGTGTCGGATTACCGTCCCATCGGACTATAAGAGTAAGGGAATAAATAGTGCAACTGTGCTTGCGCATACACTTGGGCAATTATAATCCTGTCCTGCGCAGATGACTAGTCTCCGTTGAGACTGGCCCCGTGACCGAAATTCTATCTGGGGGAGGAGGACATTGTCTCCTAGCATCTTCTAGCTTCTATTATTACTTTAAAGGAGGCTCCGATTTCATTTCGTAACAATAAACTGAAGTGAAAATTAAAAATTGTTTATTTATATTATATTAATATTTTCTGGCAGAAAATTCTCCTTTATATCTTAATGATCCTAGACTTAGGCCGTGTCTTTGATGTATTTCTCGGTACAATATATAAAGTGCCGAGCTTTACTGCGCTTGACAGAATAAATAAAAGTTTTGTCGAAAAGCTAGTGGTGTGCCAAGTGCGGCTCGCGTGCCGTCGACACGAACCCTCCGCTGCAAGGTTTAAGGGTGGTGTACTAAATTATATCGATAATTTTTACGTGAAAACTTCTTTAGAGTTGTTGTCATTTGAAACTCGATGAAAAAGCGACTTAAAAAGAGACAAACATATACATCTATAGGATTTAGCCTGCGAGATGATGAGATAGAAATACAGTATGCGAGTATAGTGTTTATTATAAATTTATTTATATTTTAATTACATTAACCCTACAATTATTCTGCTGCTGATACTCTGCATTCGTCTCATTCTCTCGAAGTTTAGTCTGAAGGTTTTACTTCTACCGTGTGTGAACTGCACACATGTTTTTTTCATAAGTTTTTTTAACAGAAGTAAAGGTAAAAAACGAGCACACAGTCTACTTAATGGTGAATATTGTAGCCCATAGAGACCTATATCTAACTTCGATTAAAAGTCAAAAGGCAAATGCATTTCAAAATTATCAAAACGTTAATACACTGTCGCCCCTGATAACTAAGATGGAATGCCTCATTACTAGTAAAAAGAATCACCATACAAAACACAGCGTAGATACATTTAAACATAAAATAGTTACAATTAAGCGATATTAATTATACGAATTTTTCATATTAGTATTCTGTGCGATCGTGGTCCTCTCCGGGTGGAGTCTATTCATTGATGTTCCAGTAATAACACCTACAGCATGGCCACGTAGTGACATTTTCTATTACCTTTAATTTAGTATTCGAGTATCTTTTGTTGTAAAATTGTACATGCATATGTCATATATTTGTCGATATATAAATATGTATATATTTAGGATATTGGAGATGGGAAGCAGCGTCTAACTGATAAAAACTAAAAATAGTAAAAAACCTGCTGATGCCAAGCCTGCCAAGCGTGGCAACTATGACAAATATCCCCTGTATGAGACATTATACGGGAGGCCTATGTTCAACAGTGGACTTTGATTGGCTGTATTGGTGATGACATACAGGGTTATTTTTCAAAGAGTAGCCAAATTTTAAACCTAAGTTCAAATATATAAATAATGATATACCGTTATTGCAGTTTTTGAAACTACGAATAAAAAAGGCTATTACTTTAATTTTTATTTATGAGTTTTTTTTAAATTAATTTTTCTTCTTCATTTGCCTATGTTACTTATTCTGAACCTTCGGCCGGTTATTGCAAAATAACCCTGTATATTGCATATAGTGCACTGCTTAGTTATCTGTTGTCATATATTTAAGTTAACTAATACTGTTGTTGTTTTGCTTATTTAAATAAATGTTCTTTTTATTTTTGCGCCCAAACCATTATCTTCACATGTCCCAGTCTCAGGTTGAGTCGGAGAGAATGACAAGACATTGAGTCCGCCATTTGTAAATATTTTTATTACGCATCTGCACTTTGATTCTTAATCGAGGATAGATGTAGATGTCTATGGGTCACAAATGCACTTACTATCAGGTGGACTGTGTGCTCGTTTGCCGCTCTTATTCTATAAAGAAATATTAATGTGACTTATTCATTATAGTGTAAATAAATAAATAAATATCTCCATAGTAAACTATCGACACACATAAGTACGCTACGTACAACACTATTCGTTATCAAGTGCGCTGCGTGTGACAGGCGACACCTCGCCCCGGGCCGGCTTTCATCTTGCCTCTGCAATTACTAGCAAAATATTGTTAATGATACGTGTTATTGTACTTCATGCCTATGAGAGTCTATTTAAAAAAAATGCGTACAAAACGTTCTAATTCAGTGGTTCTTAACTGATGGTCCGTGGACCACTAGTGGTCCCTAAAGGCACCCAATTCTCTCATATATAAAAGAGTGTACAACATTTTTGGAGATGATTTTTGCGAATATTACCGATATTTACTGTTTACAATACAAGGTATTGACTTTACATTTAAATAAGGCGCAAACAATGATGTCACATATTCATGGTGTGTTTTTTATATTGTTGCGCGCCACTATTAATGTCTTGTACATGGCAATACTAGTTACCACTAGCGCCCTCTAGTATCGAGTAGCAGAACTAGGAGAGTCAAGATCCTTCTAGAAATTTCGGGACCTATATGTACTCGAACATTCTAGATGGTTCTACAGTAGAAGGTTCTGGAAAGTATCTGAGGCGCTATATAAGGCCGGTATAGACCACGACCGAGTCAGTATTGAATTGGCGATACAAGCGAAGGCTTCGAAGCGTTACAACTGCGAACTAAAGCGATCTGTAGTAAAATTATGTTTTGTTATTAGTGTGGTTTAAAGTTGTAATTAGTGTTGTGCAATTAAAGTGTCAATTTTGGTAATTCAACCGGCAGTTTTAATTGTCCCGAACTCCAAGCTCGTAACAATATAAAACATACTTTTAAATGCAATCTTACCTTAATTTATATTATGGCAAATGGTCTGTCATCACTAAAAGGTTAAGAACCACTGTTCTAGTAGATAGCCGTAGTAGCTTCCTATCTACCGTGAAGCTATAATGGCACTTTAATATCATAATTAAGTATTCGCCAACCATATCTACCTGCTAATATCATAATAATGTCGTCCAGAGCGAGTTACAGTCACGGCGGCCAGTCTCAACGGAGACTAGCCTGCGCAGGACAGGACTATAGTGCCCGAGTGTATGCGCAAGCACAGGTGCACTCTCTATTCTCTCACTTTCATAGTCCGATCTAACCGGAGAGATCAGATCAGGTGCAGAAATAACGAATAATTGTCAGAAAAACCCAATAGAACTGATTTTGGCGCGACCCGCGATGTGAACCCGCGAACTCACGATCAGCAACCGCGTTTACGACCACTAGACACACGAGACAGTCAAATATAAAACAAATAACATAATATAATATGCTCAAGTGTGTTTCTTGCTTTATCCTTCTTTCACGAAACAGCGGAGTAACGGACCGAGTTATTTTTACATAGATATAATTTAGGGGCCGAAAAGTGGAATAGTCTACTTTTTATCCCAGAAAAATGCACGGTTCCTGTGGGATAGGTTTGGTCTCTTAAGTGATTTTTTGTTTTATAGAATAAGGGTGACATGCGAACACACAGTCCACATGATGGTAAGTGGTTGTTGTGACCCATAAACATCTATATCTATCCTCAATAAAGAATCAAAATGCAGATGCGTTGTCACCCGTGAGGACTAAGGTGGAATGCCTCTTTTCCAGTAAAAAGGGTTTCCGGTTCTCTATACTCACCATACGAAACACAGTAGCATTAAGCTGCTATTTTACGCTGGTATTTTGTGAGAGCGTGGTCCTTCCCCCGGTCGAGCCGACCCATTCGTGCTACAACTATACTGCTAATATAGGGTTTGCATTACTTTTTACAATAAATCAAATCTTAATGTATTTACTGCATTTGTAATAGCGGGAGATTCATTTCTAATTTGATTGACTAGTAGTACATCACAGTAACATATAAGTAATTTTTTATCAGAATTTTAATAACTGATGTCCTCTCTGCGCTGATGCCCTAGGCCAGTGGCAAGTGTGCCTTATTATAAAACGCCTATTTTGGCCGTGTAAGGAAAAGGGGAGATCTTCCTCCGGGCAAGATGATCGTTCAGAGCTATTCTATTTATACTGGTTTACTTCGGAATTTTGATAGTGCGATTTAGGCTTCGATGTGTTTCGCTTGTGGCGCGACGAAAGCGCCGCCACACTATCACTTGATGTGAGAAAGTGGATCCTATGCCGCCACTACACGGTCAAGATATTAGCAAATTTGTGGTCAAAAAGCTTTCATCATCATCATCATCATTACAGCCCTTCACAAGTCCACTGCTGAACATAGGCCTCCCCCAAGGAATGTCACAAAGCACGGTCCTGAGCCACCTGCATCCAATCCTGGTAAGACATGCAAAATCCCTGCATGTCTTACCAGGTCGTCACTCCATCTAGTGGGGGGCCGCCCTACACTTCGCCTAGCGGTACGAGGCTGCCACTCGAGAACCTCTTTTTCTCATCCGTTATCGGTTCTTCGAGCTATATGGCCGGCCCATTGCCACTTCAGCTTACTAATCCGTTGGGCTATGTCGGTCACTCTGGTTCTACTGCGGATATGTTCATTTCTAAGTTTATCACTTTTATCAAAAAGCTTTAATAATCTAATATTACAAGATTTATGTACAAACTAGCGACCCGCCCTGACTGCGTTTGGATAGGATATATAAATTTTGCGTTATTTAGATATAAGATAATAAGATACCATTTATTTTATCAAGTTTTGTTTTTTCTTAAAAATCTCCAAGACTTTCAAACAAAATATAGCCTAGATCACACCTGGCATAGCTCTCTATCTGTTCGTGAAGTTTCTTTACAATCAGCTCAGATATTCCAAAGATTAGACCATACAGACAGACAAAAATTTAAAAATGATTATTCATGTTTAATAACATGCGTCAGCTCAATAAAAGGCAGTTATATCGATATTACAGACAGACACATCAATTTTATTTGTATGTATGTATAGATAAATAAACAACAACCTAAATTAAAAACGATATAAATCACGGATCGGGCACTCTGCCATACATCAGACGTAGCGTGGTACTGAGAGGCACTCGACAGACCCTCGGCACAAGAGGCCCACCCATCAAGCTGTCAGCGGCCTGCGGTGGTCCTCATGGATTAGTGATCGCTCGGAGCAATCTAGTTTTGGATGGATTTTCAACAATTTGTAAATTACCTAGGAATTGATTAGTAGATTTTTTTGTTTAAATGGAACTAATTTTTACAGATTTTATCGCGTATATTAACTTATTTTATACTTCTACTAGCTGGCACCTGGCGCATTGCTGTCGCAGAAAAAATAATTGTGGAAATATGGTATTAAATTTGGAATACAAGCTTATATTGTTTAATTAGGAATGATAATACATTCATTGAAGTTGAATGATATATAACTTTCTAATTAAACTATTAATATACGCGCGCCACCTACTGTAAATTAATTGTACTATGCCTATGATCTTCGCGCAAGTGCAAGTTGGCAGTTTTACCGCAATCTGATGAACGGTATGGCAGCGCATAAAATACGAATTAACAAATATTTATTTTTATATATTAGATTGGGTATATAAAATAAGTTAATTTACGCGATAAATTCCGTACAAACTAGTTTCATTTAAATGTGTAGTGTTCGCATAAACATAAGGAAAGATTTTTTATTTCTAGCAGTTTATATTACATATTAGATAAATTGAAAATAGTTAAAACATTTTCACGTTTAACATAATTGCCTATTTTATGTGCGTTTAATATTATATTATTATTTAAATTTATATTACTATACTAGCTTTTTACCCGCAGCTTCGCTCGCGTGAATTTTTAATTTAGGAACATCATTAAATGCTGTTTCGTGCCAAATTTAGCAAAATTCGATCACTTTTAGAGTCACCTCGGTGTCCGTGTCTCTATGTCTATCAAAGTTTTTTTTTTTTGAATTTTAAAAGACTATTAGACGTAGATTAGGTATTTGGCTTAGATATAATATGCTACAGGAACACGTTAATATATATGTTTAGAAACACCTACTATTTTTTATATCGGGCGTATCTTCCGATGTATTCATAAGAAAGGTAAATTGTCTTGGAATCAAAATTTATTATTCATTATTTCAGCCCTTCACAAGTCTACTGCTGAACATAGGCCTCCCCCAAGGAATGCTACAAAGCATGGTCCTGAGCCTGCCTGCTGAGCCTGCATCCATCGACTTCCTGCATGTCTTACCAGGTCGTCACTTCATCTAGTGGGGGGACGCCCTACACTTCTTCCGCCGGTACAAGGCCGCCACTCGAGAACCTTCTTTCCCCATCGGTTGTCGGTTCTTCGAGATATATGGCCGGCCCATTGCCACTTCAGCTTACTAATCCGTTGGGCTATGTCGGTCACTCTGGTTCTACTGCGGATATGTTCATTTCTAAGTTTATCACGTTTATCAAAAAGCTTTAATAATCTAATATTACAAGATTTATGTACAAACTAGTGACCCGCCCTGACTGCATTTGGGTAGGATATATAAATTTTGCGTTATTTGGATATAAGATAATAAGATATCATTTATTTTATCAATTTTTTCGGACCGATACCAGCGATACGACTTAGGGACGTTCAAGAAACGAGCTTACTCCTTATTGAGGCCGGCAACGCACCTACAGTTCCCCTGGTGTTGCAGTTGTTCGGCGGCGGTCAACACTTACCATTAGGTAAGCCGCATACTTGTTTGCCCCCTCTTCTATAAAATATGTTGATTTACTACGTGATCGGCGGTTAAGGAAAATATCGCGAGGTTGCATGACTGAGGAGAATAAAAGTATTTCATAGACAAAACAAGTAAGCCAATTCGCACTGGTGCATTGCACTGGATCAATTGCTCCATAACCCCATTCCATTAATTAGAGAAAGCCTGTGAACATCACGGGGACGTATATAGTATACTATTTAAAATTAGAGCGGAGGAAGAAGGGGGGAGAAGTCTATGGCAAGGAACATTTCATTCATTCACTAGTCCACAGCTGAACAAAGGCCTCCCCATGGAATGTCACAAAGCACGGTCCTGAAATACCTCTCGACTTGTTTCAACAGGTCGTCACTCCATTTAGTGGCACGGAACATAATAAACACTACTAATTTTTACTGATGGATAAAAATTAGGTCAATGTCTAATATCTAGACATATATAGTATATACAAAAATTACATGTCACATTGTTTGTCCGCGATGAACTCCTAAGCTGCTGAACTGATTTTAATGAAATTTTGCGAACTGTGTGCAGTTTGGTCCAGCTTGAGAGACAGGATAGTTTTTATCCCGATAAGTGACCTGTATGAGCAGTTTAAATACATAAATTGCACGTGTACAAACAGACAGATATAGAACAATCGAAATTCAAAATAATTTTGGTAATTTTGTGCAGGTGGGCAACCGCAGAATTTTGGGTTGTTTTTGAGACGCTGCTGCCCATCTCCTGTTCCAGTTTCACTCTGTCGTCTCTTACGACGCTCACGGTGCGATATTGGATAGTAAATAGTACACTGCAACTACAAAGTGAGAATCTTAACCAGACGGAATTCCAAATAATGCTAGTATATTTCACGAACAAAAATTTATATATAAGAGCATACAGCGCAGTGCCAAGACCAACAAAATGCCACTGATTGGCACGGAGAAATTACATTGTAATGAAAACTGTACTGTGTTGAAATATTTTTTCTTATATAATATGGTTAGTGGATGCTGTGGCCCATATATACAAACACTTATCCTCGATTAAGAATCGAAATGTTGATGCGTTGTCACCCTTGAGGGCTAAGATGGAATGGCTCGTTTACAGTAAAAAAAAATTTATACGTGGTAGAGCCATGCTGCAGCTATATTAGTAGTATAGTTGTAGCACGAATGGGTCGGCTCGACCGGGGAAGGACCACGCTCTCACAGAATACCAGCGTAAAATATCAGCTTAACACTGCCGTGTTTCGTATGGTGAGTGTAGAGAACCAGAGACCCTTTTTACTGGAATAGAGGCATTCCATCTTAGTCCTCACGGCTGACAACGCATCTGCATTTTGATTCGCAAACGAGGATAGATGTAGATGTCTGTGGGCCACAGCAACCACTTACCATCAGGTGGACTGTGTGCTCGTTTGTCACCCTATCCTATAAAAAAAAGGTCTCCGGTTCTCTACACTCGCCATACGAAACACAGCAGCATTACGCTGCTATTTTACGCTGATATTCTGTGAGAGCGTGGTCCTTCCCCGGTCGAGCCGACCCATTCCTGCTGCAAACGTAATATAGCTACAGCGTGGCTCTACCACGTAAATTAAAAAGTAATATAAAAAACAAGTTAAAAGAACACGATGATTATTATTATATCGATTTATGGTTAAGCTTTACTATTGTAAGCCAACTGGAAATCATTTTAAGAATATATTGAAAGAAAATGATGGACTACTGAACCGATTGGACGCGATAATAACAGGTGACCGATGTTGGGGTTGGCCGACATTAATTATTCATAGAGGAAGCCATAGATAAAGAGGGCACAGACTAAACAATAATTCTTTGTATCAGTAAAGCACTGAAATTATTTTTATATTAGCAAGGGTGACAAACGAGCACACATTCAACCGTAAATGGATACTTCGGCTCACAGAATACCAGCGTAAAATAGCAGCTTAACGCTGCTGTTTCGTATGGTGAGTGTAGAGAACCGGAGACCCTTTTAGTCCTCACGGGTGACAACGCATCCGCATATTGATTCTTTATTGAGGATAGATGTAGATGTCTATAGGATACAGCAACCACTTACTATCAGGTGGACTGTGTGCTTGTTTGTCACCCTATCCCATAAAAAAAATAGACACCTTCTTCTATCCACTTTTACAAATCTGTGTGTGATGTGGTACTTCAAGGAACGGAACTTTTTATTGGAAGGAAGTTCCTTATCGCACGGTATGCCATTTGGCGGATGGGGGCTAGGCGAGAAAAAGTGTGAGATTTTTCCGTCACCACCCCCTTTCAATAGTGCGATCGAGGTGGACTAATATCCATCTCCCTCGCACTTTTTCTCGAAAGAAATATTATTTTAAATAACGCTTAATTTTAATAGACGCTAGTAATTCATTTATTTGTATTTGTTAATCAACAATATAATACGTTTATCAATAATAATATACTACGAAAGGAACTTCGTTCTAACCGAGTGTTCTACGACACTCACGCATGTTTTTTCCATCATCTGTAGTGCCTATCGGAGGCAGATCCCAGCCATAGTTTGGTCGCTCCTGTAAAACAACATCACGCTATAAGCAGGAGTGTTACCAGGCCTGAGGTGACGCATCAAGGTCCCGGGATGTAAACACCAGCGCTCTTAAAAAGAAGTATAATTCCGCCTCCAGGTCCTTTAAAAGAGTCATTGTCAATGTAAAGTCGGAGCACATTGGCAGAATTGGTGAGAAACTAGTTTACCTTCCTTCGGGAACCCGTGCATTCTGATCTCTCGCCAAGGCTGTTCAAGGGAACTTCTGTCAGCCATCTCTTCTATCTCTGCACTGGGAGGAAGACGCACCGGCCCATGCCGAAAAAATAAAGCCGATCTTTTAGGTTCTCCTTTTGCATCCAACTCGACTCTCGACGACGGACAAACACACCGCCGACAATCACACGGTATAAGTGCTCCATGCCGGATGTACGGTTTACGCAGCGCTCGGTGCGCAAAGCACTCATCTCCCTGGACGTCAACAAGTCGTGGAGCCTGGTGGTTTGGCACAAAGCGTTTCCTTTGAAGCTCCCTTGCTATACGCTTCCCATGAAATTATGCAAATGGTCCACCAGTTTTTTTTGCAGATCGGAGCATCAAAGTTGTGTAGTAGACAGTGCATGCTCCGATTACAAGCCTATTGATGCTGGTGTTTCACAAGGCTGCGTGCCATCACCTACGCTGTTGCTTCTGTATATCAATGTTATGTTGCAAACCAGTTATAATAATTTCTATGCGGACGACAGCACTGGTGATACATCGGCCATGCCAATATTACTCGGGAAAACGTCGCCGAGTACTGAAACAAACTTGTGTCGGAAGTCGAGTCTTTTTTGAACAAAATCTCGGATTGAGGGCGACCAAACCTATATACATACATATGATACAAATGCAGTTCAATCCCCAGAAGACACAAGTTTGCTAGTCTATCAGTAAAGGTCTCCGGTTCTATATTCTCAGCATACGAAACACATCAGCATTATTCTGCTGTTTCACGCTGGTATTCCGTGAGAGCGTGGTCCTCCCCCAGTCGAGCCGACCCATTCATGCTACAACGAAAATATACCACGTTTATAATATTGTCGGTTCCATAAAATGCATACATTTAATTTGTATTTATTAAAATTTAATGTTAAGTATAGCGCACACTGCGCCCTAATCGATGACAAGAAGGATGGTTCACGAGAACAAACACTATGAATTATGGAGCGTGAGAACGCACGGCTTGCACTGCCGAGCTTGTAGACACGATACCTATATAACTAAAATTGCACTGTATAAATATACACATAAAATACAATTTCCCGTTCCCTAATTTGAGGAATTTTAATTCAAACAGGATATATTTGGGCTATATTATAATTAAACTTTTAATAAAAAGAAAAATCGATTTCAAAACTAATAATTTTCAATTCAATTTCATTCCACGTCAATGTAACATCTATGATGGTAGTTTTTTTAACTTTATATTTTTGGGATTTTCATCAAAGCGTCACGCCAATCCCATCATACCTTATACTAATTATATCTAACACTATAGAACAAGGTATGAAGATATAATTATGAGTACAAATTAACATATTATGAAAAATTAAATTAACTAAACTAAAAACAAACTTTCTCTTAATAGATACTAAAGATGTGAAGATAATTATTTCTTATATTTACGCGAACACTACACATTTAAATAAAACTAGTTTTACAGATTTTATCGCTTATATTAACTTATTTTATATTCCCGACGTATCGAGTACTTTACAGCACCCATGGTCACGGGGACTGAGGTATTTGACGTCCCAATGTCATAGTTAACCACGGTTATGGTAGCACCCAGCCATCTGCTTGGGATCCTATAATTAATAAAATTAAATCCCAACCCAAGCATACAACTGCAAGACTTCTAGATACTGTAAGTTCATACTGCGGAGATTGAACAAAATTAATAATTTTAATCTGGAGGTAACCGTGGTTAACTATGACATTGGGACGTCAAATACCTCAGTCCCCCGTGACCATAGGTGCTGTAAAGTACTCGAAACGTCGGGAATATAAAATAAGTTAATATACGCGATAAAATCCGTAAAACTAGTTTTATTTAAATGTGAAGATAATTATTCCGTCCTAGTAACAAACCGGAGTAACTCCCTTGACCTTGACCCTTGTAGTTTGATAAAACCCTTTGCACTAGATCGACATACAAAACATTTGCGTTAAATTCTTTCAGCACAGTATGCTGGTGGTTGTTGGGAGCACTACGCTCGAATATGTTGACGTGTACATACTCGTTAACATATTCGAGATTCTAGTCGGACTATTTGTCCCAGGTAAACATTTACCTGGGGCAAATAGTCCAACTAGGTAAGTCCAACTTCGACCGAGAGGTGCGAATCAGTGCGTGTTGCCAGTGATAACCTATGTATCTGAGACGTGGTCCTTCTCTGCTGGCCGTATGAGGAAGCTCAAGGTCGCTCAGCGAGCTATAGAGAGGGCTACGCTCGGGGATTCTCTGCATGATAAACTTCGAAATGAGGATTTCCGCAGTAGAACCAGAGTAACCGACATAGCCCAACGGATTAGTAAGCTGAAGCGACAACCGATGGGGAAGTAAGGGTTAAGGTGAAGGAAGTCGATTCAGGTGGCTCAGGACCGTGCTTTGTGGCATTCCTTGCGGGAGGCCTATGTTCAGCAGTGTACTTGTGAAAGGCTGTAATGATGATATTATGGTGTAGCATAAATGGGTCGGCTCGAAGGGGAAGGACCACGCTCTCACAGAATACAAGAGTAAAATAGCAGCTCAATGCTGCTGTGTTTCGTATGGTGAGTGTAGAGAACTGGAGATCCTTTTTACTGGAAACGAGGCATCCCATCTTAGTTCTCAGGGTGACAGTGCATCTGCATTTTGATCCACTTACCATGAGAAGGACTGAAGTGATGATAAGATGTCTGCTTAACTAATATACGTACGCAATGATATAATATGAAATAAACGTTCGAAATTCAACCATTCATTCGTTGCAAATACACGCTCTTTATAGAAATGGCCGCCACGGAGTTAGAACCGTATTTTACTAGAAAGTACATCGGATTTTGTATTTTATATTTTCGTTAGCCATTTAATCAAACAATTAAACGAATCAGGCGTTACTTTGCGGAAATCCATTATACAAAAGGTGTTAAAATTAATTAGCTAATATCCGCGTAAATCCGCGTATCCACAACCGCATATCGTCTCATGGGTGTCGTAAGAGGCGACAGATGGAAACGAACCAGGAGATGGGCAGCAACGTCTTCCTGAAATCAACGATCGAGGAGAGTTAACTTTAGGGTCAGTTCACACTGCGCGCACTTTTTAAGATAGTGATATAAAATATAACTTTATTTATTACAGAAAAGATACACATTTTATTAAATAATGCGTAAATGCCCCGCGGCATCCCGTTACATCGCGTTGCGCCTATAGATGGCCCGCGGCGCAGTGCGGCACATTACAACGCAGCGGTGCTTCATCGGTAGGTGCATAGTGCATAAACGGTGCCGCGCCTTAGCAAAGCCACGTGTCGTGGCGACTTCATGATGCGCCTCGCGACGTCACGATGCGTCTCGCAGCGGCGCGCTGCGCTGTGCGAAACCACTGGCCTCTTCAAGCAACGTTGCGTCGCGACGCGTCTCTGTGTGAACTGACCCTTAACGGTGATGATTACTTTACCCTTAACATACTAGGCTACTTTTATGAGTACCGATGCTTAACAACAATTCCACCTGTTGATAAGTGGTGATGTTAACCTAAATACATATAAATAAAATTTAAATCTCTGTCTGTAATATCGAAATAAGTGCCTTCTTTAAAGTTCAGTGGATTCCTTGCATGCTATTAAGACATCAATGACCATTTAAAAAAATGCCATTCTTTTGTAACCGGACTTTGAGGAGAAAGCCCTCCTTCCTGCACCTGAAACTCCAAGGTTCTACAAGCGGTACGTAGACGATACTTTCACAATTTTACCATCAGACAAAGTAACTGCATTTTTAGAACATCTTAATTCCATAAACTCTAAAATTCAATTTATTAAGGAGTTAGAGGCAAATAATTCTTTAGCTTTCCTAGATGTGTTAGCCATCCGAAATCCTAACAACACCATAGGTCATGCCGTATATAGAAAAAATACCCATACAAACCTACAAACCAGGTCAGAGGTTTTTCCGAACCAGTGGTAAATTAAACAAAAGAGTGACTTTCAATCAATATTATTTATAATCTATATTGAATAAAAAAAGTTTCTGTTTCTGTTTCTTAAAAAAAAATATTCAAAAATAAACCATATCGACGTAAAACACTCAGTCCGGTTACGGCTAGCAGCATCAAAACCACACGTCTGGTTCTGCGATCATTCAATTCGCCTGCCAAGCATGACGGTTAGGGCTAATCCTTCCTATAAATGTTCTATCTCTTCCATAGACTTGGGTAATAGACCTATCACCGTTACTGTTACAGCCTATTAAAGTCCCCTTTGATTGCCATGCCAATTTTTTATTTTTAGTCGTCTTTAGGAAAACGCAGCTGCTCGTCTCCTCATTTGTTTCCCTCTGTCACCTCTTATAACACCCACGGGATGATATGGGGTAGTGGATATTCTTACACCGCCACTACACGGTACCACTCTTACCCTATATCAAGTCTCTATGTTTTCCATTTGAATATCAGATATTGAATCTATATATTTCAATATCTATGTATCGGTTGATATCTACGTGCTTTGTATGGAAGTCAAAGGTACACGGTGATACGCGGTTATTGATGGATTTGGTTTACTTATGCCCAAATACTCAAACGCTGTTTAATTAACCCCCGACGCAAAAAGAGGGATGTTATAAGTTTCACCGCTATGTGTGTGTCTGTCTGTGTGTCTGTTTGTGTGTCTATCTGTGGCACCGTAGCTCTTAAACGGGTGAACCGATTTGGGTGCGGTTTTTTTTATTTAAAAGCAGGTTTTCTAGCGGTGGTTTTTAGACATGTTTTATCAAAATCGGTTTAGCCGTTTCCAGGTCATCAGCTGTTTTATTAGCAGCTGTGGGGTTCTTTTCGGGGGTATTTAAAATTTTCAATTTAAGTTATTTTAAGATGCCGTTTAGTTTCTAGCACTTTAAGTCAAAGCGATGGTGAAACCACGAGACTTAACGATAGCTTAAACTTGAGTAGCGTTTGAGTATTTGGCAATTGGATTTTAAGACATATTGTAATATCTAAGTATGTATGTTAATACGTGTTGGTTAATATCTATGATGCTCTGAAACTAGTATATCCTATTCATAATCGTAGTAGATGCCCATATCTGTTTAATTCAATTATAATATCATGTATTCTTTCGCGCGCTCATATTCCGTTGAAGTTCGAATAAGTGTATCATATTATAGATATTTTACATTGTTATTATATCTTTGATTTCCATGTTAAAATGTTCTCAAAGAGTATACATAAATCACTACGTTTGATGTTCTGCATAATGACGCTGTACTACAGCGGTATCTAATACATAGTTAGTATGCCGCCCGATATGTGTACATGTGTGTGATGTCGGTACAATATCCAATACCTCTATTGGATATTGTACCGACATATTGTATCTATATACGATTTGTGTACTGGCTTGCCTTCATTACTTTTCTATCGCATCCTTCCTTCCAATAATATACAAAACTAAACTTATGGCGCCATCTGTTGGCCAACAACAAAAACGTCTGTAAAAGAAGACGCAATCGATACCCAAATGGAAATAAGAATCAAGACGAACTGCATCGGTAATGGCTGTTCTTGTATAAACCTTCCAAGAGAAAATCAATGTAATTAAGCGTTAGTGAGCGTGTCGAGTCGACTCAGCTGTGTGCATATAGACTATAACATCACGTAGGAGTGTGGTCAAGGAAAACCAAAGCCTTCCACATCAGAAGATATCGTTAAAGATAAGTCGATGCTGATCGCTGCTGCCACTAACCGTGAGTTTACCTACTTCATTTACCCTTTCTGGTGGGCCAGACTTTTATTACCTATTAGATAATTAGATAATTATGATTATCTCTCACTGTAGGTAAATTAAGTACCAATTCCAAATAAGATTTTAATTATTTTTATTTCAAGTAGAAGTGTTGCGATTACTACAAAAACGGAGTGCAATCCGCGCATATTCTAACCTTTTTCAATTTGTATAGTACACTCCTCTTCCATTGGCTCCATATCCGCGGCCCGCGTCGCTCCGTGCCACGGCCCGCTATCCCTAGATTATGATCGTTCGACAGTTGCCCGCTTTCCCACCAACATGCCTACCAGGACCACACTCCCCCGGGACCCATGTTACACGTAACACTCACATGAAAGACGGTTAAGTACAACGCTCAATTCACTTCCCCGGCTACGATGTTTGTGTTGATATTACGTGTTGTCGCATTATACCAAAAGATTTGTTCTTAATGCGTGCTTTTTATGATTTTCGTGTATTTTTTTATATAAAACTGAAATAGAATAAATGCTGTAGAAATGCGGTCATTAAGGAGTATGCTAGGGCTGAATCTGGATGACAGGGTGAGAAATAGTGTGATAAGAGAAAAGTGTGGTTTGCAAGATGACGTTGTGAGCAGGATTAAGAAAGGAATGCTTCGGTGGTTTTGTCATGTAGAAAGAATGAACGAGGAAAGAGTGACAAAGCAAATTTATGTTGCAGAAGTGAACGGAAGAGTCGGGAAGGGACGCCCTAGACGAAGGTTTATCGACCAAATTGGCGATATATTGAAAATGGGCCAGATTAGGAGTACCCTTAACCGACGAGCGTGTATGCGTAGATATATGGATGTAAAGGAGGCGAGAGAAGTGTGTCAGGATCGTGCCAAATGGAAGTCCGTAGTCTCTGCCTACCCCTCTGGGTGACAGGCGTAAGTGTTTATGTTATGTTTTGTTTAAAACTGAAGTGAGAAACAAACTTACAGTCGACCTGATGGTAGGTCTGGGCGGTAGGACTACGTTCTGCCTAGGAGCCTGGTTATGTACCATCTTTTGACCTGCCGTGCTGCTGGCCTTTCCGCCGTGCCTCAAGCACCAGTGCGTGCAATGTACTGGGCTGCAATAGCCACTTACTATCAGGTGGACTGTAAATTCGTAGGTGGCTAATTCAGCCTATGGACACCACCACCAACTTCAAATGAAGAAGGCAACAGCTGCGTTGTTACCTTTAAGGAAGGGCACACTGAAATTCTACGCTTCTCGCCGCTCGTAAGTGTTTGAATTTGGAATGTTATATTTTTTTAAACATTAGAAACTCCTATTATATTGATAAAAATGTTTTTTGGCGGGGAAGTCACGTATTTTAGTGTTTATGTAAGTATTGCAAGACAACAAGCTTCTGGTCCCGCGGCTACGGTCACAGTGACCGAGTAAAGCCAGCCACAGTCGAGCTTGTGCCTGCTGTACTACCATATCTCGAAGAGTCACAGACAAGATTGGCTATATCTTGAAGCAAGCTTCCATTAAAACATACTGTAATCCGCCGAAGAAGATTAGTCAATTTTTACCATCCATCAAGTGTAACATCTCTTTACAATATGCAGGAGTGTATAAGCTTGAATGTGTATGTGGTCTCTCTTACATAGGACAAACAAGAAGATCGATAAAAACCCGCGTTAAAGAACATATAGGTAGCTGACTTAAAACATCGGCGCTACGGGAAGTCTGCAGTTTGTGAAAATGTTCAAGATCGTCCCCGCCATTACATCAGATTTGATAGACCACAAATCCTTGCAAAAACACCGATTCCTACAAAGGATAATTCGCAAGGCTATTGAAATTAAAAAAAAAACATGTGTGCGGTTTACGCGCGGTAGAAGTGAAAGCTTCAAATTAAAGAAAATATAAAGCAAATTATTTATTTAATTTGATAATTTTTAACCACAAGTGCGGTATAAAATATAACATAAAAGATTAATTTTATAGCAAATAAATGTTACTACTCTTATTTTTAGACATGTAGATCCTAAATTTTAGTGCATTAAGATGATGTCTACTTCATTCTATAGGTAAAAGCATTTTATAGAACAAAAATTTATTGACTCTGAAGGTGGTCCGTAAAATAGACATTAGACACGACTAAATTAATGTAAATCGATAAAAGAAATAAGATATGAAATCGTGGATTGTTAAGAATGGTTTGGATATGATAATTTTGTTCAATATAATTAATTTTATTTGTTTGATAATAAATCTGTATTTTTTTAAATTGTTTATTTTATAGTTAAAAGTTATATTAACCATCTTCAAAAAACCGCACACAGATGAGACCGAGATAATAGGAAACACTTTTTACTGAACTAGCTATTCCCCGCGTATATCACACCCTGAGCCGTGCGACATGACACCTCGCGTTCACTGCTGGTTTCTCTCGGATCTCATCGGGTGGCTAGGCGTCGTTCGCGCGCAGAGCCGACTGTTGAATTATTTTAATTGTTCATTAAATAATTAATAAGTTTAACTCGATCTATTTTTTTATCTCTTCATCTATCATGAGGGAAGCCATGGAATGTAAATGGCAGTTTAATTTTCTTTTGTTTAGCTATAATAAATTTTTTTCGGCGTAGAAATGCCGAAATTTTCGGTGTTTTCATCAGCCTTGTAATAATTTATTTTACTAAATAGGCTGCCTCACTCACTCACTTCGGCCATTCGGCCACAGAGTGCCTTTGTACATTCGGCCTCAGCCGCCGTCGTGAGTGGATACTGTGGCTCAAAAAGATCGCTGTACAAATACAAAATATTCGAAAAACCAAATTTGATACATAATTGATTATTATAATAATCACAGATTTTTATAATAGATTCTATCTCATACTCTCTCAGGCCTATCCGATTTATATATTTGTCTCTTTTTAGTGTTGCTTTTTCGTTTCATAGAGTTTCAAATCACAACGATGCTAAAGAAGATTTCACTTCAAAAACATCCAAATTTAAATAGAGAAGATAGCTGGATGCTACCATCAGCTTGGGATCCTATAATTAATAAAAATAAATCCAAACCCAAGCATAGTACTGCAAGACTTTAAGATATTGTAAGCTCGTTCTGCGTAGATCGGACCAAAAATTAATATTCAAAAGATTTTCTTTCATCTTTTCAACCGCCTTGTATTAAATGTGTGACTTGCTAACAGTAAGAAAATTATATGTTCTACATTCTATTCTAAAAATTCATAAAACCTTAGTATATGACATAACATTCAAAATAAAAGAAGAAAGGATATATCGGATCCACGATTTTTTCTGCCACCAGGGCGGCGCCACTAGAAAGTGAGGTATAATATTTGACAGATTTCATAGCGAGGAGCGAGGAAGTTAATTTGTTCATAAAATGTAAAAGTTTTTGTTTCTTTCTGTACTATTAGCTATATTTTATATTAATAACATTAAAAAGAAATAAATCAAACCACAGATATTCATAAAAGTAGAAAAATTAAAAAAAAAGTTAAGAATGTGCAAAAAGTTAAAGAGCAAACCACTGATGCATTGTTTTGTGTATTAATATAATAAATACTCTAGAAACTGATAAGCTTTTATTATAAAACAACTTCTCAATTAATTTACATTGTGTAACAAAAAACTTTACCTCTGTGTCAACTAGCGACATCTGGTGAGCAGAAAATTATTACCCCTCATTACTAAAAAAGCGAATTGCGCACGCACGCACGCAAAAAATGGAATAAAAATGATTTTATTTTTTATTTATTTAAATGCTGAAGGTAGCCAGGCCAACTATGATATCGGGACGTCGAACGTGACTATACAGTGCTAAAGCACCCACATCCATAGAAACTTGAGTATAAAAAAAATAAGTAAATTAAACGCGATAAAATCCGTAAAATTTGTTTTATTAACCCGTAAAAACCTAGAGAATTTAAAAAATTTTTTACGTGGAAGAGCCATGCTGCAGCTATATTAGTAGTATAGTTGTAGTACGAATGGGTCAGCTCGACCGGGAAGGATCACGCTCTCACAGAATACCAGCGTAAAATAGCAGCTTATCACTGCTGTGTTTCGTATGGTGAGTGTAGAGAACCGAGATCCTTTTACTGGAAAAGAGGCATTCCATCTTAGTCCTCACAGGTGACAACGCATATGCATTTTGATTCTTTATTGAAGATAGATGTAGATGTCTATGGGTCACAGCAACCACTTACCATCAGGTTGACTGTGTGCTCGTTTGTCACTCTTTCCTATAAAAATTCATTTAAATATAAGAAATCATTTAACAATAAGAGTCTTGCTCATAAAAATCGACGTGTGTCTCTCTCTCTCTCTCTCTCTCTCTCTCTTCAACTTCACTTCAAATAAATGACAATAGAATGAGACAGAAATAGAGATAATTAATACGTAATTATAGTAAGCAATAATCAGAGATTAAGTAAGGACGTAAGTAACTACTTTGACAAAATCCATTTCGATTTGGTTAAACGCTCATTATTGAACATTGCCGTGTGAGTGGCAGCTCCAAATTGAATTTTCAATCCGCAGCTGTTTCATCTGGAAACGTCAAACACACCGGTGTGGAATCATTAACTTGTTAGTTTTTTTTTTGGTAGGTATGACAGCTAGCTGCCTGAACGAGAGTCTAAAATTGAATAAAACTATTTTTTAGTGTCCGACCGAAGCTTTCGGCCACCTTAAAAAAAAAAAACACTTTCGGCGAAACCTTTGGCCGAAACCGAAGGTTTCTAACAAGCGCCGAAATTAAACGAACTGTTACGAATGACCTAGATTGCGATGGACGTGGCGACGCAATTTTTATCATCTCCAGATCACTTCAGAGATGATTAAAATTACCTTTTTATAATAAACAGTCAATATAAACCTCTAAAACCTATCTTCAATTTAAAATTATTTATATTATTAATTTTAGACAATCTCTAACGGTGAGAGCCGTGAGAGCCGTGGTAGCTCAGGGGCTAAGCGCTCGCTGTAAATTTCACAGTAGGCACTTGAGCAACCCGGGTTTGATCCCCGCCGGCACTAATGAAATTGTTAGTTGCAATTTTAAGTGCTGATTTACCACGTGCACGGTGGTGAAGGAAAACATCGTGAGGAAACCTGCATGTGAAGTTCGCAAACACGTATTGAGGCAGCGCGACGGACATTGCTTTGCCCTAAAACCCTCTCAGAAATGAGAGGAGGCCTGTGTCCAGCAGTGGGACGTATAAAGGCTGTAACTTTAACTTTATTATCGATTGTTATCGACGATTTCTTAGGATTTACAAGCCTTTGGCTTCAGCTCCGATAGCCGATTAACTATTAAGGCGAAGTAATTAAGATTATTACTTCGCCCGCGTGGAATTTATTACGATTGGATTTCATGTTTTTTTTGCGCGGGACCCTAATTCACAGCCTAAACATCAAATTCCTAAACATCAGCTATCTGCCACTGAAAGTCCCGTCAAAATCGGTTCAGCCATTTCGGAGATTAGCTGGAACAAACAGACAGACATGCGGAAGAAGGTAAGAAAAATAAAAAATAAACTTTTTAATAAAATAACAAAAAGTAAATATCCTACTTTAAAAACTAAAAAGAATAAAATAATTTGCTCTTAAAGTTAAAAATAAGTTACAGCCTATAAAGGTCGCTGGGCACCTCTCAAAACCTCTCAGGCTTCCTCTCAAAAAAAAAGATATGTCTTCGAAATATTGTTTTTCTTATTTTCAGACATTCAGGTTTTCTCACGATGTTTTCCTTCACCGCCGAGCACGTGGTAAATCAGCACTTAAAATTGCAATTAACAATTTCATTGGTGCCGGCGGGGATTGAACTCGGGTTGCTCGCGTACTGTGAAATTGTATATAAAATAATTTCCTCTTATTAATTTGTAAAGTCGGTGCTTAGATCTGTGACATAGTGTATCGAAGAAAAGCCCAAATCATTCAAATCGGTCCAGCCGTTTTCGAGAAATTGGTGAACATGTATAAAAAAAAAATCGTTGAATATAGAACCTTTTTTGCAGACGGTTAAAAATAAAGGAACTCACTTTTCCGTCTCTCTGTGGACGTCGGCTGACTGTAATCGTTGTCCAGGACTTCTTCTTTAACCTTTGCTTCCATCTGCAACAAAGACCACGTCTATAAGAAACGAAAACCGGGGGTTGACTGGCAGAGAATGCCGATAGGTATTATGTCCGCCCTTTGTGGTAACAACCTTAATAAAATAGGGTACTATTTTATTAAGGTGTTAACAATAAAGGTTAAATAAATAAATAAAACCTGAGCATATTTACCAAAAACACATGTGAAAAAGGGAGCCAATATCAGTACAATCGACGTACAGGGTTGTCGGCTACTCCATGTATTCAGCGTTCATCTTTTAAATCAATGAGGGCACGACTTTTTGTGCCACCAGGGCGGCGCCACTAAGGAATGAAGTGAAATATTTGACAGCTTTCATAGCGGGTAAATTTAAATTGTAAGAAATTTGTGTTTCTTTCTTAATTAATGTTTCTTTTTGAAATATTAGTTATATTTTACATTGATTATATTAGAAATGGACAAACCAAAATACGGATATTCTTAAAAGTAGAAAAATTAAAAAAGTTAAAAATGTGTAAAAAATTAAAGATTACAGCACTGAGGCATTGTTTTGTGTATATATACACACTAGAAACGGAAAAAATTATAATTAAATGACAACTTTTCAATGATGATGACACTGTGTAACCATCTGCTTGCAAATAAGTTCACTTAGTCCCAACTAGCGACATCTGGTGAGCGTAAGATTATAAGCTCTCATTGGAAAACGTATTCTGTGATTTAAGGAACTACCATGGAGCTTTGCATTTCCAGATCTCAATTTTTTTTTAACAAGAATGCCCACCAGTCTAAATGTCGTTTGTGCTGAACTTGGGACTCTTTTCACATTTATGTTAAATACGTACGTCATACGTTTGGTGGGATTTCATAGTTCGCTGAGTTACGACTTTTGGCACTAAGGTGGCGCCACTTTGCAATGAGGTGAAATATTTGACAGATTTCATAGCGGGAAAATAATTTCTTAGGAAAATGTAAGGGTTCATGTTTCTTTTTGTATTATTAGTTATATTTTAAATTAATTGTGTGTACTGTGGGCGAATTCCGTGTACAAAGAATTTTACATTTCATAAAATATCATCAAAAGTTATTGTAAAATATTTTAAAACTATTGATATTAAGAAAACTGCGAATCTGTGGGGGATTTCCGTTAAAGTTATTGCGTCTATAATCGATATAATCGCGCCTCAACATGTTATTTATTTTTAATACTAGTATCGTATATAGTGTGTTTCCTGATTTGATGAAGCATAGTAAAGTAATACCTTTATTTAAATCTGGTAGTGTATTAGACCCCGCCAATTTTAGACCCATTTCTGTACTGCCAACACTAATTTTTGAAAAAATTATTCTTGGTCAAATGTTAATTTTTTTTAATGTAAATAATTTACTTCATAAAAATCAATTCGGTTTCACAAGGGGTCGCTCGACAACTGATGCTGGTGTTGAGCTGATTAAATATATTTTCAATGCATGCGAGAATTAACAGGGTGCTTTGGGTATATTCTGTGACATATCCAAAGCCTTCGATTGTGTTCACCATGAAACATTAATCAGGAAACTACAACACTACGGTGTAAGAAGTAATGCTCTTAAATTAATTGTTTCATATTTAAGTAACAGAACGCAAAAAGTTGTCATTAATAGTATGAGCTCTTCCAGGTCGATAGTACATATGGGCGTGCCTCAAGCCTCAATTCTCGGCCCCTTTCTGTTTCTTGTATATATTAATGACTTACCTTACATAGTAGGTGATAACCATGATATAGTATTATTTGCTGATGACACTTCTTTAATTTTCAAATTAAAACGGCAATTACTAAAATGAAGTAAATAATGCTATATCTAAATTAGTAAATTGGTTTAATGTTAATAACTTGCATTTAAATGGCACTAAAATGAAATGTATGAAATTCATGACTCCAAATGTCAAACAATTAAACACTAATGTAATGTTAAATGGGGAGGAACTGAGTCTTGTCGATACCACCATTTTTCTTGGAATAACACTAGACGCGAAGCTTCAATGGAGCCCCCATATGTCAAAATTAGCAAGCAGACTTAGTTCTGCAGCATATGTTGTAAAAATGATCAGAAATCTTACCAGTGTGGAAACTGCTAGACTTGTTTACTTTAGCTATTTCCATAGCATAATGTCGTATGGTATTTTGCTATGGGGATACGCGACTGACACTGAAATTTATATTTGTTTTACAGAACAGGGCCATAAGAGCAATCTATGGTTTAAAACCTAAAGAGTCACTCCGGCAAAAATTTAAGTAAATTAATACATTAACTTTGGCTTCTCAATACATTTATGAAAATGTAATGTACGTACACAAAAATAAAAGTAGTTATACAAAAATATGTGATATTTATTCTGTAAATACTAGGAACAGACACAAGCTAGTAGTACCAGTTATTCGCTGCTCGCTTGCTGGTTCTTCCCAGGACAGAGGTTGTTTTTCGAACCAGTGGTAATTAAACAAAAGAGTGACTTTCAATAAGTATTATTTTTAATCTATATTGAATAAAAAGTTTCTGTTTCTGTTTCTGTTTCAAAAATTAGATTAGTAATGAATAAACCAGATTATGGTAATAACTAAAGGTAGCAAAAATAAAAAAAAAGTTGTTAATCATTTTATTAACAAACTGCGCATACTAGGCTATTGATATGAATTATGGAACTAGTTGATATAATTCAGAAGCTAATAAAAAAAAACCCGGTCTCGATACGTCAATTTTTTCGGGAGTTATCGTGACCACATTTTGTATGTATCAACATCCGGACGCCCACGTAAATTTTTTTTCAAACCGTTTTATTTTTAAAGCAGTAATACGAAATGATTTTTTAGAAAATATAAGATGGATTAATTAGAGTGTTTTCTTGATATACGGCTACTCATATTACCGTATAAGTGCAACATGGTTATGATAGAAACATTTTAAGAACATAAAATTGCTTGAACTTGACGTGTCAAGAGTAAAGCACTACATAATAATGCTTCGCGTTATAAGGCATGCAAAAGGGTTAAAAAGTGTAATAAATTAAAGAGCAAAGCACTGAGGCATTGTTTTGTGTATTAATATAATACACTAGAAACTGATAAAGTATTATTAAAAATTAATTTCTCAATTAACTGACAATGTGTAACAAAAAACTTTACTTCAGTCACAACAAACGACATCTGGTGAGTGGAGGATTATTAGCCCTCATTAAATTATTAATTATTAATTTTAGTGTTGATTTACTACTAATTTTTCACCGGTTCATAAAAGCCTTTGACTTTTTACGATAAAGTTAATATTTTCAGAGTTATGAATTTTCAAATGTTTGAAAAACCCCAAATTCAGATACTTTGACTCATTAAAAATATATATAATTCCATGATATATGTATATAAGTCCATTTTCTGAGCGACTTGACCGATTGAGTGCATTGTTTTGTCTAGACAATGGTTTATATATGTAACAATGGTTTATGTATGATTGGGTAAAGTTATAAACAAATTGTGTTTAATTATGTATTTATTTATCAATTTTATCTTTTACCCAAAAAAATTGTACAAGTGGCGGACTTAATGCCATAAGACATTCTCTCCCAGTCAACCATAAGGCTAAGCAAAGATAAACATATAACTAGATTTTTGAATCCGATAAATCTCATTTAAGTTTGGACACGCCTCTGTCACTCTTGCTACCTGCGTGAAATAATTACCTACAATCGCGAGACGCCCCAGAGGTAGATCGCAGTTGGGGCTAGCGCGTTCTAGACGATTCAATGTTAAAGTTTTTTAACGCTGTTTACGTAAATAGTTTTTTTGTAAATACTTGTTGAAATACTCGTCGAAATAGTTTTTGTTTAGTGTTTAGTATATTTCATTGTAGGATAAAATAGTTGAAAAAGCTTTAATGTAATTTAAGAATAATATATATGGACATTACCTATCTATTTGATAAATTATAATGGCAAAACGTCGTTCCTACTATAATTGTTGCGGGGATGGATGTTTAATGAGCAATTAAAAGGATTCAGATATATATCATTTTTTAAGTTATATATAATGAAATATATATATATATATATATACATATGAATCCTTTTAATTGCTCATTAAACATATATGTATAATATATAATGATATATAATGAAAGGTGAATTTATTTCATTTTTTTGTTAGATAGGTACTTATAGCGTAAAAAGAATTAAGAAATAATTTAACTACAGAAGTAATACCTAAGTACTTTATAACAAAACTTAGTTGAAATTTACTTCACTACCCAAGTACCTACTTACATACCTATACTTGTCTTTGTAATTAAAATATTACAAGATTTTAACTAAGTAGATTACGACCATATTTCTGTTAGGAATCGTATTTCGGGTTTATTTGTTGTTTACACTATCTACCTATACGAACCAAGCATCGCGATTCCCGACAAATGGCCTTGCAAATTGCATGCGTTGGGCATCACAGAACTCACATAGTAGATAATATGGTCGATTACAGTCAGCATAGGTACTTTGCCTAAGTAACTTACCATTTCACAATGTATTTTTTTACTCTTTATTAGCCCTTAGTAACCACGGAAAGTCCGTCGTGACATAGGAAGGGGAAAAGATGCAAAGTAAAACCAACACTTGCGCGCAGCGATAAAGTTTTATTTAGCTTGCGTGCGCGATTTATCTGATTAATAATAACTATGTAGGCTATTAAAACGTCGGCAAGCAGTCATCATCAAAGGAGTGCAACTTCTGTACGTAGTACTATTATTTATTCTGTTGTCTGGATTTGTATTAACGCTTTACTTAAATATTTAACGTTAATGAGTGAGACATCTGAATCTATAAATGGTAAAAATAATCGGAACATATGTAATTCAAAGTAAGCCCAGGTAAACCTAGGTTTATTATTTCTTCTGACATTAAATACCCGTACCATGAATAAATTAGTCGGTTAATCCTAGTTGTTTTTTTATAGAATAAGGGTGACAAATGAGCACACGGTCCACTTGATGGTAAATGGATGCTGTGGTCCACAGACATCGACATCTATCCTCGATTAAGAATCAAAATGCAAATGTTTTGTCACCACTGAGGACTCACCATACAAAACACAGCAACATTGAACATAGTTCTTCCCCGGTCAAACCGACTCATCCGTGCTACAACCATAATATAGCTGCAGCATTGCTCTACCATTTCTTATATCTTAAATTAACAAAAAGTACAAAAAACAAATAGGCGAAATAAAAAAATAAAATTGTTCATCATGATTTTTATATTTACGCGAACACTACATTTAAATAAAACTAGTTTTACGGATTTTATCGCGTATATTAACTTATTTTATATTCCCGACGTTTCGGGTACTACAGCACCATGGTCACGAGGGGACTGAGGTATTTGACGTCCTAATGTCATAGTTAACCACCGTTACCTCCAGATTAAAAATTATTAATTTTGTTCCGATCTACGCAGTATGAACTTTGTCTTGAAGTCTGAACTATATCTTGAAGTCTTGCAGTTGTATGTTTGGGTTGGGATTTAATTTTATTAATTAGAGGATCCCAAGCAGATGGTAACACCAGCCATCTTCTCTATTGAAATTAGGATGTTTTTGATTTCAATAGCCTCGCGAATCATCCTTGGAAGGAATCGGTGTTCTTTAGCGAGGATTTGTGGTTTATCAAATCTAATGTAGTGACAGGGGCGATCCTGTACATGTTCACAGACTGCAGACTTCCTGGAGCGTCAATTCTTCACATCAGCTATGTGTTCTTTAACGCGGGTTTTATTGATCTTTTAGTTTTCCTATATAAGAGACCACATTCACAATCAAGCTTGTACACTCCTACATCTTGCAGAGGACATTACACTTGACTGATGGTAAAACTGACTAATCTTCTTCGGCAGCTTGAAGTATGTTTTAATGGAAGCACGCTTCAGGATGTAGCCAATCTTGTCAGTGACACCTCTGACATATGGCAGTACAGCTCGCTCGACTATGGCCGGCTTCACTCGTTCACTGTGACGTAGGCGCGGGACCTGAAGCTTATCGTCGTGCAAAACTTGCTTGACGTGTTGGAGCTCGGCGGCCAGGTGTTTACTGTCACAGATCCTCGTGCTCTCTGAAACAAAGATTTACCCACGGTAGCTAACTGTGAAGGATGGTGATGAGAGTCACCGTTTAAGTATCTATCTGTATGGGTCTTTTTTATACACAGTGTGGCTCAAGGTGTTATTAGGGTTCCGAATTACTAACACATCTAGAAAAGCTAAAAGTTGTTTGCCTTTAATTCCATTGTGAACTGAATTTTAAATTTATGGAGTTAAGATGGTCTAAAAATGCAGTTACTTTATCTAAAGGTAGAATTATGAAAGTGTCGTCTACGTACCGCGTGTAGAATCTTGGATTTACGGGAGAAGTAAGCAAGGCTTCCATGAATATATCGGCGACAATGGAGATACAGGTGAGCCCATCGCCACACCATCTACTTGCTTGTAGAACTCCTCCTTCCACAATAGGTAGCCAGATGTAAGGCAGTGTCTGAGTAATACTGCATATTCTATGGGCATGTTGTTTTCTTCCAGCCTTCTAGTTACAATCGAGATGCAGTCCTCAACAGGTAAGCATGAGAACAGAGACTGCACATCAAAACTGACCATAGTTTCATTGTCTGCCAGATAGGTCTTTAATCTCGCTGACAAATTGGTAGGAATCCTTTGTGTGTGCTCTTGTATGTCCCTGAGCGGTGTGAGTATTTTGCTAAGTGTTGAGCCAATCTGTAAGTTGGTGAATCGATTTGGCTAACTATGGGACGTAGTGGAGCATTGGGCTTGCGTATTTTGGTAACCCATACAACTTCGGTGGTTTGGCACACGTGGAATTATCGATTTTACGTCCAGATTTAATTTTTCGGGTGTTTCTTTATGATATCACTAGTTGTTTTAAGTGTGTTATTTGTTGGGTCGTTTTAACCTTTTTATAAGTTCTTGAATTCGATAAAAGTTCTTGTATTTTAAAATTATAATCTGACGTATCCATGACTACCGTGGCATTTCCCTTATCTGCGCGGAGAATCGTGAGTTCTGGTTTATTGCGTAGGTTATTCAACGCTTTAAATTCGTCCTTAGGTAGATTCGGTTTCGGCGCTGAATTTCGACGTAACATAGACGAAATGTCTTGGCGTATCGCTTCCAAATCTTCCTTTGCATATTATTTTTAAATAAACAGTCCCCGTGACCATGGATGCAGTAAAGTACTCGAAACGTCGGGAATATAAAATAAGTTAATATACGCGATAAAATCCGTAAAACTAGTTTTATTTAAAATTGTTCATCTTTACCAAAATAATATTTTTTATAGAATACGGAAAATTCAGCCTGATATGCCGAGGACTAAATCCAACAACCATAAGTAGAAATGAACAATCTTCACCAATACAATAAAACAATCATCATCGTTCTCCTCATACCATTTATTTCCCAACTTCCTGCCACCTATCTTACAGAAATCGCGATCTATGCTAGTTTTATTGGCATTTCGCTAACTGAACAGTGCTGACTGACAGTAGTGTTATGGCAACGATTGAGGCTGAGCAGTGTTGCCAGCTGTCTTGTAAAATATTTAAATGGAGAACGCGATAACACGAGCCAGGCAAACACAGACTAGCTAGTAACAGAGTAGGTATGCGTTTTAATAAAATAGGCTGTGTAATACTAGACTATTGGGAATTAAAAAATTGATTATTGCAAATGCAAATGTTAAGGATTTCTTGGCACAACCGCATTTCTAAATAATTTGATTGAGTTTTTATCTTATCATATTACTTAATACAAATCTTGCTTCTTTTTTTATTGAATAAATGTGTCAAACGAGCATACAGTTTACATGATGGTAAGTCAATGCTATGACTTATATTATTGTGTCACCCTCAAGGTCTAAGATGGAATGTTTCGTTTTCGTGAAAAGGTTCTCCGGTTCTCTACTCTTACCGTACGAAACACAGCAGCATTAAGCTGCTATTTTACGCTGGTATTCTGTGAGAGCGTGGTCTACCGACCCGGTCGAGCCGACCCATTCGTGCTACAACCATAATATAGCTGCAGCATGGCTCTACCATGTTAAAAAGTTACCAAATTAAAAAAGTTTAAAGTGGCAAAATGGCCTTTTTTTATTATTCTAAATCCCTTTTTAAACGACTTCAAAAAGGAGGAGGTACTCAATTCGACTGTATTTTTTTAAGTGTGTTACTACATAACTTTTTTCGAGGTGAACCGATTTTGATGATTCTTTTTTCATTTTAAAGCTGGTGCTTTTCATGTGGTTCCATATAAATTCAATCAAGGTCTGACCAGTAGTTTTTGAGTTATCCTTAATAATTTATATTGAAGTCGGTTATACAAAATTTTTAATTTACCACTTGTTTGTATTAACCTTGTTGGTATATACTAAACAGTAATTAATGATGATGTAGATGATATTATTGAAAATTTTCAAGAGTTTGTTATACAAAAACTAAAATACGAAAGTTTTGAAGAAAAGAGTAAATACTGTACTGCAAATATTAAGCGAATGATATAGTATTAAGATAAAAAAAAAATTGTAATATGGACCCGAAATACGCTCGAAGTGGCTGATAAATTTATAAAAATTGACAGTGATTACATTTATAATAATAATCTATCCTTGTTTAATCAATTTAAATTCTTTATTCTACATTAATTTGACATTTAATATTAATGAATCCTGAACTTTGAATACAATAGTAATTATTGTTACATTTTCCTAATGGTTATGAAAAATAGCAATTATAAACAACAGTAAATTATATTTTTCCAGCCATGACTGAATTGAATATAAATGACTTCCAATTTTGTAGACGTTCAATGATATTTTGCTATTTTTTAATACATTTCATTATTTTAATGTGATATTTGCACACTGACTTAAACGGTAGGATATGTTGGACGCATTGAGTTATATGTACTACGTACTAGAGAAGCTATTCAAACAAAAAATGTGCGCTACTCTATATCTTCGCGCATGCGCGGTAGATAGTAAAATATTACGATATTATTACCTATTTATTCACGTGAACAACAAAATTTTTACTTACTTGACTGCTGAATTGTTATTTACGTAAGGTTTAAACTTTAATTTGAAATCTCGTATTATTATCGCCGCTCCACACTGCATGAATATTGAAGCCACAGTAAATGACACTAAAGTAAGGTGTACGGATTGCAGTACAGTTCAGTTGAACATAGTGAATGTTCGGAATCCGAAATCTAGTGCGTAGTACATATATATTAATGGTTGGACGTTATTTTAGGTATGTAATACCATTGTTAAACACATTTTGAATTTGAATTTGAATTTATTCCGATAGCAGAACGCACAACAGGCATATATAAACACATATATATTATTTTATTAAAGCTGGGGACATTTCATCTTCTTCATCTTTCATCTTTACAGCCCTTCACAAGTCCACTGCTGAACATAGGCCTGGGGACAGTTATCCCTATATAATATATTACCCGGCGCGTTGCCGCCACAGAAAAAATAATTGCGGAAATATCGTTTTAAATTGGGAAGAGTTATATTGTTTAATTAGGAATGATAATACATTCATTGAAGTTGAATGATGTATAACTTTCAAATATATTTGTCGGTACGATACGCGCGCCACCTACTGTAAGTTAATTGTACCATGCCTATAACCTTCGCGCAAGTGCAAGCTATAAGTTGACAAAGTTTTAGCGCAATCTGATGAACGGTATGGCAGTGCATAAAATACTAACAGACAAACTTATATGGCAGCGCATAATATACGAACAAAAAAAAATAGATATAAGTATATTATATTTTATATATATCGTTGATGCGTCTGGTCTCTGTAATCGTGTAACTTCTGAACAGTTAACTGATTGAGGTCATATTCACATAACATATTTGTTTTGTTGACACCTTACTGCATATAAGAAAGAAAGAAATGCGTTTATTCCAATTTAAGCATACATCACAAAAAAAGAATAGGGAAAAAGATAAATAAAACTTAGTATTTACAACACCAATAATTTACGAAAATATACTTAAAAAAAGCTTAACATACTTAAACGCTTAGTGTTCATGTTTTTGACTTATTTAATGTACCTATGTATGTACCCATATTTAAGATTTATATTTTAAATTAATCTTTAAAAAAGTCCCGTTGGTTTCTCGTTGGTTCTTCCCAGAACAGAGGTTTTTTCCGAACCAGCGGTAAAGCTTAAATGACTTTCAGTAATATTGAATAAAAATATTCTATTCTATTCTATATTTCATAACATTTTAATGCGATATTTAAGTGTCACTGAATTCCCTCTACATTACCGCAACATTAAGAGTTTTTATTTAGTTCAGAAATACAAAATTATAAAGGTTAGTTTATCATTAAAATTAAATGGTATAATATCATGAATATTTGTTCATCATTACTCTGTGCACGCCTGCATTCGCGTCTGGAGTGCGTCAAATTAACCAAAGCCGAGCAGCTGGCCGGGGCCGGTCAAGTGCCGACACTTTGCAGCATCTAGACTTAGACCATGCGCAGTCGATTGCAATATAAAGATATCCTGAATTTCAGCACACATCCTGTTGATAAGTAAGACATTCGCTGTGACTTTTTTTTAAAGTTAGGGTGACTAATGAATATGCAACTTAGAGTATAGGTACATAAGTAAATTGTATACTCTAAGGCATCGGTCAGCAACAGGCGGACCGCGGTCCGTTTGCGGACCGCGAAAGGTCGAACCTCGGACCGCCAAATATTGTAATGTATTGCATACCAAGTATAAATTAATACGTAGATAAAGTATACTATACCTTTATTAATTAAAATAATATTTTTAATGGTGATCTTCAAATGGAGATAATTGATTTGCAAGAAGATGTGTCTTTGCAAATGTATAAAACGGTATCCACTGAAGAATTTTGGGCCAAACATGTCCCAGAAAAATATGAAAATTGCAAGAAACTAGCTACAAATTTGGCCACTATGTTTGGCTCGACGTACGTATGTGAAACATCATTTTCAAAGATGAATTTTTGAAAATTCATCTTTGAAAATGATGACACACTTCGAATTTGCTGTTCCTCTCGATAACCAAACTATAAAAAAAACTGGCTCAAGACCGTCGGTGTAGTTTCTCACATTAATTTTAGGTCTTGTGTTTTATAATTCAGAATTTGATTTGAAACCAAAATAATACATAGGTAGCACTTAATTATTATCAGTTGTTTTTTTCTGGACCTCGTTAAAACTTTCCCACAGTATCCGGACCCCACCTAAAACTACTTGCCGACCCCTGCTCTAGGGTATGCACTCTATCTGATCGTGTTTATTGAATGCTTTACTTCTTATCTTATCATCATAATCAATCAAAAATAAAAATGCACATTCCTTTTCACCTTTGTGAAATTCTATACTAGGTAGTAGGATTTTTTTAACGCCTTGAAGTTCATCTGGGTAGGAACCACCCTCTTTTTATAGAATAAGGCTGACAAACGAGCACACAGTCTACCTGATGGTCCTCTACACTCACCATACGAAACACAGCGGCATTAAGCTGCTATTTTATGCTGGTATTCTGTGAGAGCGTGCTCCTCCCCGGTCGAGCCGATCCATTCGTGCTACAACTATACCAGTAATATAGCTGCAGCATGGCTTTAACACGTAAAACAGTGCCTACGCGATACAGAAGAAAATTCTAGTGTGGGAGTAAAGTTTTTTTTAATTAAAAATATATTTATATAAGGATGACAAATGTACCTTAGAGTATACATAAGCAAGTGTAAACTCTGAGGTATGCACTCTATCTGGTCGTGTTGAGTGAATGCTTTAGTCCATAGACATACTTACAATTTATCAATATGCGCACGCGTAGTCACCTTTGTGGATTAAGAAAAATGTTACTAGGTTATTGGATTCTAGTTATGCCTGGGAGCCTGCTCTGCTATGTTCCGGTCTGATAGGTATAGAGAGTCAGTATAATTACAGGCTATGAGACATTCCATCTTAGTTCTCAGAGGTGATAATGCATCTGTAGTCTTCTATGTTTGAAGTTTGCTGCAGGTGTCCATGGACATCCGTAGCCAGTTACCATCAAATGCACTGTAAATTCCTTTGAGACTTCAGTTTAATAAAAGTATAATATTTTTCTATTGTTCATCTTTAGGAAGTCGATGTATACATGTGGCTCAGGACCGAGCTTTGTAGCAGTGGTGAAAAGCTGTGAAGATGTTGATGGTGATTATACTTAGTGTGAGCGCAGCAGCACACATATCTATATGACATAGGTATATTATATACATAGGTGTGTGTGTGTGTTTGTGTGTGTACAAATATAATATAATATGTTTATATTATATTATTACCTATGTGTGTTGCACCGCTACGATACTGAATAACGAAATCACCAAAATAGTTTTCAAAGTTCCTGATCATAACTTTCTTTCGAGTTTTGGCGGTTACGCAGCGAGTTTTATAATTTATCGAGAACAAAGAGTAGTTGTATGGGTGTTTCATCTAAAGGGGTGAGAGAGTGGGGTGGGTCCGGTGGCTGGGGCTCGTTAGAGCAGGTGCGAGTGCCAGGTGCTGCCTCGAATACAATTTTTACTTTCACACGTAATTGCAGAAAACCGGTGCCGATTATGGCGCTTCGGCACGGTTTCCTTCGAACCGACGCTGAAATATTGCTGTTAGTTTAATTATTACAGGCGATGCCTCCTTTAAGAAATCGGATAAACCTGAGACCTGAGTGAGGAGCGTCCAGCGGGGCGTGTGGCATGCGTTATAAACACACATCAACACTATCGAAGGATATTTCATTTTTATTAGCATATCTTTTAAAGTATTGGCCGTTTATAAACATTTATGACTTTATTTCTTTGGTAATGGGCTCGAACTATTGTACTTTTGCCAGTGTCTAGTATTACGAAATTATCCTTTTTAACAATTTGATCAAAAATTTTTGAAAATATATTTGATAAAAAATCTTAATCAGATTCTAATTACATAATTGTGCATCGAATGAAACTAGTTCGATGTCAATACGCGAGTTAATAACCACGAACCTGCAAACGTACATACATATATACACACACACAGACATGCTGTAAAATAGACTGGATAATTAAAATATATTACAGTAAATTTCTGCAAAAAAAGTTCTTTATTTATAAAACTTAGACTTTTAATAAAAAGTAAAAGCAGACTTCAAAGAACCAAAAAATAATTAAAAAATATTTTCTGCTTATATAGCTTCAGATTTTTTATATTAAGATTTCTGTCTTCATTTCATTCGGGATCTTTGCTTTTATAGATTTTCAGTATCAAGTGAAAATAATTCTTTATAGCTTCTTAGTTAATATATATATAAAGTTTATAGCTGCTTAATAGTTACATTTAAAATTTCATCCCATATTTTTTCGCCTTTAGGGATGGTTTTTTTTTTTTCTCCTAATGAATATAGGACTGTCTCTGACCTATTTAATAAAAAAATTGGATTATTGTAATATTACAATTGTTGAAAAATTCGAGTAACATTCATACAAAAAAATAACACTCGAATTGAGATCCTTCTCCTTTCATTGAAGTTTGCTAAAAATCTATCAAAAGGCTAATAATCTTCCACTCACCAGATGTCGCTAGTTGTGCTTGAGGTAAAATTTTCTGTTACACAATGTCAGTTAATTGAGAAATTAGTTTCAAATAAAAGTTTATCAGTTTCTTAAGTGTTATATTAATACACAACACTATGCGTCAGTGATTTGATCTTTAATTTTTTGTACTCTATACCTCTTTTCTGTTTTTTTTTTACTTTTAGTCATATCTATAGTTTGGTTTATATATTTTTAGTCTAATTAATATAAAATATAACTAATAATAGAGAAAGAAACATTAACCTATACATTTTTCTAAGAAATTATCTTCCCCGCTGTGAAATCTGTCAAATGATTTACCTCATTGTAAAGTGGCGCCGCCTTGGTGGCAGAAAAAGTGGTTCCCTCATTGCAAAACCGTGTAGTCACAGATTAACTAATAGTTACGTGTAGTGGCCGTGTAAATAATACAAAATTGCTTGACCTTGACGTGTCGAGAGTGAAGCACTACCTAATAACGCTTCAATACGCGCGGATATGTTGCTAAATGAGTGCTATCTCGCCAGTGCGCGCAAGGCTCGACAGAGACGGCAACAATATTTCCAAATACCTAACTCAGCCGCGCAGTCTGTAGGGGACCTTGGAAAACACGTAAAACCGTTGGCCCTGTGCCTGATCACTCTCCGGTGGTGTCGGATTCCGTCCCATCGGACTATGAGAGTCAGGGAATAGAGTGCAACTGTCTTTGCGCACACACCCGTGCGCTATAACCATCGATATATATGTACTACGTACTAGATGTGGCATTCCGAACATGCACTATGTTCAAATGAACTGTACTGCAATCCGTACAAATTTAGTGTCATTTAGTGTGGCTTCAATATTCATAGAGTGTGGAGCTGCGCTAATAATACGAGATTTCAAATTAAAGTTTAAACCTGAACGTAATTAATAATTCAGTAGTCAAATAAGTAAAATTATTTGTTGTTCAAGTTAATAAATAGGTAATAATATTACAATAGAAAAAATAAACTTCATTTATATGCCACGCTATCTACAATCATAGACTAAAATGTACTATTTCCCGCGCATGCGCGAAAACAGAGTAGTGCACATTTTTTGTTTGGAACGGCTTCTCTAGTACGTAGTACATAGAACTCAATGGCTATAACCCTTTCCTGCATTAATGGCTAGCCTCAGTTGAAATTGGCCGCCGTCACCTGATTATCAATTTCATTGGCGATGTTACTATATTTGTGATACAATATCGGTTGCTGCTATAGAGATTCGAACCTAGTACCCGACATTAGTAGTCAGGAGTTCTTATCAGTTCTTAGAGTTCTTAGATATCAGCATCGACGCCACAACAATCCAGTAGCCTAGCTAAAGATCTGACCTGGAAAAAATCTAGATAAAACTAACAATGACCCATAGGCATCGCTTTACGCAAAATCCAGATTCGCCGGGCCAATTTCAAGCCGACGAGTGACGGCTGCGGAGATATGCAACTTTATGGACTTCTCACATTTAACGGGGAGACGTCAATATGTTTCACATTTTTTAATCGCTGTGTGGTTGCATAAGATATAAGAGGCAATTATGGAAAAGGCCGATGGATATTTTACCATTACCGTTAAAGTTAATAAGTTAAGCTCCACGGCCGAACATAGGCCTACCCCATAGATCGCCTTATAGGGGCCACCGCATAGTTACCACCCTTGGCAAACGGGTTGGCAAGCGCAGTTTTTTTAATTTTAGTAATAGTTATTAGGAAGACGCTGCTGTCCATCTCCTGATGTCTCTAATCTTTATATATATAAATAGCGATCCGCCCCGGCCTCGCACTGGTGATTTATGGATCTCGACAACAGCGCCACCTACTGGGTCCAACTGTGTTTGCCGTTTAGGAAAAGTTCAGTGACAAACACACGTATAGAAGAATATTTATATATATAATTTTTTTTTCTGTATACTCATAATCTTTATATATATAACTCTTCTGTCCATCTCTAGTTTCAGTTTTCTGTTTAGGACTCCGTCAAGGTAGGTGTTTCTTATCTATTTCAAGCCATAATCCTTTTCTGACTAAATAGATAGTAATAAAAGGGACTCTCATGGGCAGTTTCCACTTACAATTAGCTGGAATATACACGCATTTTTCAGTCTATTTTGTTACTTTTCTTTGCTTTATTTTGTATTTTTAGGTGTTATAAGGAAGACGCTGCTGCCCATCTCCTGATTTGTTTCCCTCTGTCGCCTCTTAAGACACCTACTGGATGATATGGGGTAGTGGGTATTCTTACACCGCCACTACATGGTGAAGGTGAGTTTCGACTTACATTTAGGTGGAATGTACGCGCGTTTGTCACTTTTCTTTGTTTTATTTTTTATTTTTCCCGCGTGTGCGAGCGGTCCATCACCCAGCACAGTAGGAAAACACATAAATAGCAGTCGCCCCAACGCCATATGGCCCGCACGTGCTCGTTTAGTGCGTTTGCGTCACATCCGTCCATCCGTATCAGCCAGCACTCACTTCCGAGGAAGTCAAGGTTAGTGGATTTCAAGATTACATTTTACTAAGTGGTAAGATTCCATTTCTGCCGAGGAGCCCGTCTGGGTAAGTACCACCATCACCCGTCCGAATCCGGGGCGAATAGCTAGTTGAGTATAAATTACCCACAACCACCTCACCACTCCATGGGTTGGCAGATCCTTACTACAATACAAAATTTATCTCAAAACTCGTTTACAACTTCCATTTTGAATATAACTAAATCTAAGAACGGCACCCCTTTTAAATTTAACTATCCCTTTTTAAGGAGATGAAGGAATCGCAGAACTAGGTCAATAATGAATTCAATCACATTTTTTCAATCTACCGTATATGTGTCAAATAGGTTAGATACTAACACATCTGCTAAAAGCCTTTCTCAGTTATAAGCTTATAAAATTACCTTACCTTCCAAGAACGCGCCAGCTATGAAGTATTACTTCTTGTTTGGCTGTCGATAGTAAAGATGAGGTATCCCGCAGATATGGTGTTCAACCCGGGGGGCAGACAACTCTCCGTGTATAATACGCTCCATGTATGATATAAAATCTTGACCACCCTCTGCATATACAAACTTCATGCTTCTGTATATGGAAACATGCAGCTTGTATATACATCTATGCTCGATCAAGAACCAAAATGCAGATGCGTTGTCACCCCTGAGGACTAAGATGGAATGCCTCGCTTCCAGTAAAAAGGGTCTCCGGTTCTCTACACTCACCATATGAAACACATCAGCATTAAACAGCTATTTTATGCTGGTGAGAGCATGATCTTTCCCCGGTAGAGCCGAACCATTCGTGCGACAAACGTAATACATTGTTTCTCCCGCACAACTTCCTTATGTAATCGACTACCACGAGCGATTTTTCCGGACCGATACGACTTAAACGCCTTTAATAAAAGAGCTTTTTTAAAAGGCCAGCAACGCACCTACAATTACCCTGGTGTTGCAGTTGTTCATGGGCAGCGGTAGTCACTTACCATCAGGTGAGACGCATGCTCGTTTCGCACCTCTTATAAATTTTTATTTTATGGAATGAGGGTGATAATCGAGCACAGTCCACCTGATGGTAAGCGGATGCTGTGGCCCATAAACATCAACATTTATCCTCAATTAAGAATCAAAATGCAGATACGTTGTCACCCTTGAGGACTAAGGAATGCCTCGTTTCCAGAAGAAAGGGTCTCCGTTTCTCTACACTCACCATAGGAAACACAGCAGCATTGAGCTGCTATTTCACGCTGGTATTCTGTGAGAGCGTGGTCCTACCCCGGCCGAGCCGAACCATTCGTGTTACAACCATAATATAGCTGCAGCATGTCTGTAATGAATGAACAGTGCTGCCCGCGTATTAGACAGTACAATTTCCACGCCATACGTATCGATATTCCGAGAGGGGGAGGCCAACTGGCGCCCACATTAATATAGAAAAGATTTCAGGCACAATGTGGCGCCAGATGCCGTACAATAGACTCGGGCTGCAAGTGCCGCATGTTGCTTAAACGAATTTTATCAAACATTTCTAAGGCAGCACGTAATTTATCGAGTTTGAAAGTATTGTTACAATCATATTAAATATAAAAAATCAAAATACATGTGTGATGTCCTTGAGGACAAAGAACTTGTTGCCAGTGAAAAGAGTCTCCGGTCCTCGTCTCTCTCAATACGAAACACAGCAGTATTTTTATAGAACACCAGCTGGTACCCGGCGCGATGCTGCCGAAGAAGAAATAATTGTGGAAATATCGTTTTAAATTTGGAAGAGTTAAATTGTTTAATTAGGAATTTATTTATTTATTTATTTAAACTTTAGTGCACAAAAGAAAAATCGTACATATGGCGGACATAATGCCTTAAGGCATTCTCTCCCAGTCAACCATCAGGCTAAGCAGAGATAAAAATTTGGGAGGTAGTGCAGCAAAAGTAAACTAATAATGAGAAAAAAAAGGTAACGAAGTTCGAATAAACCAGAATACATATATATATATATATACAGGGTATTTTTGAAACGCTCCCGAAAACGAAGACAGATGATAATACTAAGGATACCTATGATGATGGGTCACAAAGAAATTCGATCCCGAGGGAAAAAAAATCATCTTTTCACAACGTTTTATTAACTTTATTCACGCTCCATCATGTTAGTATACAGACGTACACACATACATAAATCTACTTAAATACATTATATATATACATATATATATATGTGTGTGTGTGTGTGCCATGATAAATAAGGAAAATATGTGACAATAATTCATTGAATGATCTAGAACTTTCAAATATATTGTCGGTACGGTCGATAATAGTGTACGTTAATTGTACTATGCCTCGTATAACTAAGCGCAATAAGTTTACAAAGTTTTACCGCAATCTGATGAACGATTCGGTTCAGATCGGTAACGCGGTGTTGCGCTACCGATCTGAACCTAGCGGATGAGAATGTGGTCCTGTCCTCAACGTAAAATAGCAGCTTAATGTTGCTGTGTTTCGTATGGTGAGTGTAGAGAACCGGAGGCCCCTTTTACTGGAATCGAGGCATTCCATCTTAGCATTTTGATTCTTAATCGAGGATTGATGTAGATGTCTATTGGCCATAGCATCCACTTACCATAAGGTTGACTGTGTGCTCGTTTGTCACCCTCATTCTATAAAAAAAAGCATAAAATACCAACAAACAAACATTAATTTTTATAAATTAGAGATATGGTGACAAGTGAGCTCATAGTCCACTGATGGTAAGTAGTTGCTGAGAACCATAGATATCTACATCTATCCTAGATTAAGAATCAAAATGTAGATACGTGACCCCCTGAGAACTATGATGGAATGTCTCGTTACCAGTAAAAGAGTTTCCGGTTCTCTACACTCACCATATGAAACACAGCAGCATTAAGCTGTTATTTAACGTTGAGGGCAGGACCACGTTCTCATCCGCTCGGTTCAGATCGGTAGCGCAGTGGCTTAGAGATTTGAGTGGCGGAACTGCAAGTCGCGGGTTCTAATCCCGCGCAACAAGTATTTGTATAGTCTACAAATAATTGTTCCGAATCTGGATGCTTGTCCTTGTGAAATGTATGTATATAAACTGTCTCCAAGATACAAGAGAAAAAAGGTACAAGTGGGTATTTTTATTCATCATTCATTTCAGCCTGTCAATGTCCTCTGATGAACCATAGGCCTTGCCTATGTTCAGCAGAGGACATGGAGATATAGATTGCTTTTTTTATAGAATGTGGGTGACAAACGAGCACACAGTCCACCTGATGGTAAGTGGATGCTGTGTCCCATAGACATCTACATTTATCCTCGATTAAGAATCAAAATGCAGATGCGTTGTCACCCTGAGGGCTAAGACGGAATGCCTCGTTTCCAGTAAAAAGGGTCTCCGGTTCTCTACACTCACCATACGAAACACAGCAGCATTAAGCTGCTATTTCATGCTGATATTCTGTGAGAGCGAGGTCCCAACCCGATCGAGCCAACTCATTCATGCTACAACCACAATATAGCTGCAACGTCTGCCACTGTTTGGTGAGTGTAGAGAACTGGAGACACTTTTTACTGGAAACGAGGCATTCCATCTTAGTAATTCGTAATCGAGTTGAAGTGTAGATGTCTATTGGCCACAGCATCCACTTACGATCAGGTGTACTGTGTGCTCGTTTGTCACTCTTATTCTATAACAAAAAAACTGTCAGAGACTCATATTTGTGCCAAATCAAAAACGATCTTGAAGCGTTTATCAAATACCTAAACTGGATTGAGTCCCCATTTATTTTTCCTCAGCTGAAGGAGACAGCTGCGCTTGAAAAATGTAGTTTAGCTGCCGGGACCGTGTGGCTGAATCCTCATTTCTCAGAATATTCCTGTTTTCGCGACAGACGATACAAATGTGCAAGCCGTTTAATACTCTTAATAGAATGCGTTTAGACAAAATTTAAACACTCTAGCCCGTAAACCAGAGGTTGGCAGAAACTACGGACTTCTATTTGGCACAATCCTGACACACGTCTCTGACCTTTACCTACATTTATATACCAAACATGCTCGACGATTAAGGGTACTCTTAATTTTGCACATCTTCAATAACATCGTCAAGGTCGTCCCTTGCTGACTCTGCCGTTCACGTTTTTATAGAAGAAGGGTAACAAACGAGCACTTAGGCCACCCGATGGTAAGTGGATGCTGTGTCCCATAGAATCTACATTTATCCTCGATTAAGAATCAAAATGCAGATGCGTTGTCACCCCTGAGGACTGAGATGGAATGTCTCGTTTCCAGTACAAAGGGTTTCCGGTTCTCTACACTCACCATACGAAACACAGCATGTTTCGTATGGTGAGTGTAGAGAACCGAGGCCCTTTAACTGGAATCGAGGCATTCCATCTTGGTCCTCAGGGTGACAACGCATCTACATTTTGATTCTTAATCGAGGATAGATGTAGATGTCTATGGGCTACAGCATCACCCTATCAGGTGGACTGTCATCCTTCCTCGATTAAGAATCAAAATGTAGATACGTGACCCCTGAGAACTATGATGGAATGTCTCGTTACCAGTAAAGAGTTTCCGGTTCTCTACACTCACTATATGAAACACAGCAGCATTAAGCTGTTATTTAACGTTGAGGGCAGGACCACGTTCTCATCCGCTCGGTTCAGATCGGTAGCGCAGTGGCTTAGAGATTTGAGTGGCGGCACTGCGAGCCGCGGGTTCTAATCCGCGCAACAAGTATTTGTATGGTCTACAAATAATTGTTCCAAATCTGGATGCTTGTCCTTGTGAAATGTATGTATATATACTATCTCCTAGATACAAGAGAAAAAAGATACAAGTGGGTATTTTTATTCATTATTCATTTCAGCCTGTCAATGTCCTCTGATGAACCATAGGCCTGACTTATGTTCAGCAGAGGACATGGAGATATAGATTGCTTTTTTTATAGAATGTGGGTGACAAACGAGCACACAGTCCACCTGATGGTAAGTGGATGCTGTGTCCCATAGACATCTACATTTATCCTCGATTAAGAATCAAAATGCAGATGCGTTGTCACCCTGAGGGCTAAGACGGAATGCCTCGTTTCCAGTAAAAAGGGTCTCCGGTTCTCTACACTCACCATACGAAACACAGCAGCATTAAGCTGCTATTTCATGCTGATATTCTGTGAGAGCGAGGTCCCAACCCGATCGAGCCAACTCATTCATGCTACAACCACAATATAGCTGCAACGTCTGCCACTGTTTGGTGAGTGTAGAGAACTGGAGACACTTTTTACTGGAAACGAGGCATTCCATCTTAGCAATTCGTAATCGAGTTGAAGTGTAGATGTCTATGGCCACAGCATCCACTTACGATCAGGTGGACCGTGTGCTTGTTGTCACCCTCATTCTATAACAAAAAACTGTCAGAGACTCATATTTGTGCCAAATCAAAACAATCTTGAAGCGTTTATCAAATACCCAAACTGGATTGAGTCCCCATTTATTTTTCCTCAACTGAAGGAGACAGCTGCGCTTGAAAAATGTAGTTTAGCTGCCGGCACCGTGTGGCTGAATCCTTATTTCTCAGAATATTCCTGTTTTCGCGACAGACGATACAAATGTGCAAGCCGTTTAATACTCTTAATAGAATGCGTTTAGACAAAATTTAAACACTCTAGCCCGTAAACCAGAGGGTTGGCAGAAACTACGGACTTCTATTTGGCACAATCCTGACACGTCTCTGACCTTTACCTACATTTATATACCAAACATGCTCGACGATTAAGGGTACTCTTAATTTTGCATCTTCAATAACATCGTCAAGGTCGTCCCTTGCTGACTCTGCCGTTCACGTTTTTATAGAAGAAGGGTAACAAACGAGCACTTAGGCCACCCGATGGTAAGTGGATGCTGTGTCCCATAGAATCTACATTTATCCTCGATTAAGAATCAAAATGCAGATGCGTTGTCACCCCTGAGGACTGAGATGGAATGTCTCGTTTCCAGTACAAAGGGTTTCCGGTTCTCTACACTCACCATACGAAACACAGCATGTTTCGTATGGTGAGTGTAGAGAACCGAGGCCCTTTAACTGGAATCGAGGCATTCCATCTTAGTCCTCAGGGGTGACAACCCATCTACATTTTGATTCTTAATCGAGGAAAGATGTAGATGTCTATGGGCTACAGCATCCACTTACTATCAGGTGGACTGTCACATCCTTCCTCGATTAAGAATCAAAATGTAGATACGTGACCCCCTGAGAACTATGATGGAATGTCTCGTTACCAGTAAAAGAGTTTCCGGTTCTCTACACTCACTATATGAAACACAGCAGCATTAAGCTGTTATTTAACGTTGAGGGCAGGACCACGTTCTCATCCGCTCGGTTCAGATCGGTAGCGCAGTGGCTTAGAGATTTGAGTGGCGGAACTGCGAGCCGCGGGTTCTAATCCGCGCAACAAGTATTTGTATGGTCTACAAATAATTGTTCCAAATCTGGATGCTTGTCCTTGTGAAATGTATGTATATATACTATCTCCTAGATACAAGAGAAAAAAGATACAAGTGGGTATTTTATTCATTATTCATTTAGCATGTCAATGTCCTCTGATGAACCATAGGCCTGGCCTATGTTCAGCAGAGGACATGGAGATATAGATTGCTTTTTTATAGAATATGGGTGACAAACGAGCACACAGTCCACCTGATGGTAAGTGGATGCTGTGTCCCATAGAATCTACATTTATCCTCGATTAAGAATAAAATGCAGATCCGTTGTCACCTGAGGGCTAAGATGGAATGCCTCGTTTCCAGTAAAAGGGTCTCCGGTTCTTTACTCACCATACGAAACAGCAGCGTTAAGCTGCTATTTCATGCTGATATTCTGTGAGAGTAAGGTCCCAACCCGATCGAGCCAACTCATTCATGCTACAACCACAATATAGCTGCAACTTGGCTCTACCACGTATCTACCACTGTATGGTGAGTGTAGAGAACTAGAGACCCTTTTTACTGGAAACCAGGCATTCCATCTTAGCAATTCGTAATCGAGTTGAAGTGTAGATGTCTATTGGCCACAGCATCTACTTACGATCAGGTGGACCGTGTGCTTGTTTGTCACCCTTATTCTATAACAAAAAAAACTGTCAGAGACTCATATTTGTGCCAAATCAAAAACAATCTTGAAGCGTTTATCAAATACCCAAACTGGATTGAGTCCCCATTTATTTTTCCTCAACTGAAGGAGACAGCTGCGCTTGAAAAATGTAATTTAGCTGCCGGCACCGTGTGGCTGAATCCTCATTTCTCAGAATATTCCTGTTTTCGCGACAGACGATACAAATGTGCAAGCCGTTTAATACTCTTAATAGAGTGCGTTTGGACAAAATTTAAACACTCACGCCCGTAACTCAGAGGGGTTGGCAGAGACTATGGACTTCTATTTGGCACAATCCTGACACACCTCTCTCACTTTTACCTACATCTATATACCAAACATGCTTGGCGATTAAGGGTACTCTTAATTTTGCACATCTTCAATAACATCGTCAAGGTCGTCCTTGCTGACTCTGCCGTTCACGTTTTTATAGAAGAAGGGTAACAAACGAGCACTTAGGCCACCCGATGGTAAGTGGATGCTGTGGCCCAGACATCCTCAATTAAGAATCAAAACGCTGATGCGTTGTCACCCCTGAGGACTGAGATGGAATGTCTCGTTTCCAGTACAAAGGGTTTCCGGTTCTCTACACTCACCATACGAAACACAGCATGTTTCGTATGGTGAGTGTAGAGAACTGGAGACCCTTTGTACTGGAAACGAGGCATTCCATCTTAGCAATTCGTAATCGAGTTGAAGTGTAGATGTCTATTGGCCATAGCATCCACTTATAGGTGGACTGTCACATCCTTCCTCGATTAAGAATCAAAATGTAGATACGTGACCCCTGAGAACTATGATGGAATGTCTCGTTACCAGTAAAAGGTCTCCGGTTCTCTACACTCACTATATGAAACACAGCAGCATTAAGCTGTTATTTAACGTTGAGGCAGGACCACGTTCTCATCCGCTCGGTTCAGATCGGTAGCGCAGTGGCTTAGAGATTTGAGTGGCGGCACTGCGAGCCGCGGGTTCTAATCCGCGCAACAAGTATTTGTATGGTCTACAAATAATTGTTCCAAATCTGGATGCTTGTCCTTGTGAAATGTATGTATATATACTATCTCCTAGATACAAGAGAAAAAAGATACAAGTGGGTATTTTATTCATCATTCATTTAGCATGTCAATGTCCTCTGATGAACCATAGGCCTGGCCTATGTTCAGCAGAGGACATGGAAATATAGATTGCTTTTTTATAGAATATGGGTGACAAACGAGCACACAGTCCACCTGATGGTAAGTGGATGCTGTGTCCCATAGAATCTACATTTATCCTCGATTAAGAATAAAAATGCAGATCCGTTGTCACCCCTGAGGGCTAAGATGGAATGCCTCGTTTCCAGTAAAAGGGTCTCCGGTTCTTTACTCTCACCATACGAAACAGCAGCGTTAAGCTGCTATTTCATGCTGATATTCTGTGAGCGAGGTCCCAACCCGATCGAGCCAACTCATTCATGCTACAACCACAATATAGCTGCAACTTGGCTCTACCACGTATCTACCACTGTATGGTGAGTGTAGAGAACTAGAGACCCTTTTTACTGGAAACCAGGCATTCCATCTTAGCAATTCGTAATCGAGTTGAAGTGTAGATGTCTATTGGCCACAGCATCTACTTACGATCAGGTGTACTGTGTGCTCGTTTGTCACTCTTATTCTATAACAAAAAAACTGTCAGAGACTCATATTTGTGCCAAATCAAAAACGATCTTGAAGCGTTTATCAAATACCTAAACTGGATTGAGTCCCCATTTATTTTTCCTCAGCTGAAGGAGACAGCTGCGCTTGAAAAATGTAGTTTAGCTGCCGGGACCGTGTGGCTGAATCCTCATTTCTCAGAATATTCCTGTTTTCGCGACAGACGATACAAATGTGCAAGCCGTTTAATACTCTTAATAGAATGCGTTTGGACAAAATTTAAACACTCACGCCCGTAACTCAGAGGGGTTGGCAGAGACTATGGACTTCTATTTGGCACAATCCTGACACACCTCTCTCACGGCGATTAAGGGTACTCTTAATTTTGCACATCTTCAATAACATCGTCAAGGTCGTCCCTTGCTGACTCTGCCGTTCACGTTTTTTTTATAGAAGAAGGGTAACAAACGAGCACTCAGGCCACCCGATGGTAAGTGGATGCTGTGGCCCATAGACATCCTCAATTAAGAATCAAAACGCTGATGCGTTGTCACCCCTGAGGACTGAGATGGAATGTCCCGTTTCCAATAAAAAGGGTCTCCGGTTCTCTACACTCACCATACAAAACACCGCAGCATCAAGCTGCTATTTTACGCTGGTATTCTGTGAGAGCGTGTTCCTACCCCGATCAAGCCGACCCATTCGGGCTACAACCATAATATAGCTGCAGCGTGGCTCTACCACGTGAAGAACTTCTTATCTTATCTTTTTTTTAAACATTACGTCCACACAAGGATTTTCTCTCATATCGTCGGGGCAGTTTACATACACAGATTTCACAAGGACATCCAGACCCGGAACAATTATTTGTAGAACATACAAATATTTGTTCCGTGCAGGATTCGAACCCACGGCCCTCAGTGCTGCAACTCATTACCAAGCCACTGCGCCACGGAGCCGTCTAATTTCTAATCGTCTATTTATAGCGTTGCTTTGTTACTCTTTCCTCATTCATTCTTTCTCATGACCAAACCACCAAAGTATTAATTTCTTAATCCTGGTCACAACATCATCTTGCAAAAATTTTACTTTTAATAATTTAATATTTTCTAACATAATGTGTTGCCAATATTTATTCTCTAACATAATATTTTAAGAGAGCGAGAGAGGTAACTCGGGGTCTAAGCGCTCACAATAATGATCATAGTATATACGCGAGCAACCCGATTGCGATCCCCGCCTGCACCAATGAAATTATTAATTACAGTTTTAAGTGCCGATTTACAACGTGATCGGCGGTGAAGGAAAACATCGTTAGGGAGGCAGCATATCTGAGAAACTTAAAATAAATATGTATTTTGATCCGACACTATTCCGATGATATCCCGGACGTCAGTCTGAGCGAGATTAGAATGGCTCTCCAGCACCTTAAAAACGGCAACGCCCCAGGCGAGGATGGAATTACAGCAGAGTTTCTGGAAGCGGTTGGAAACCGGTACTTGAAGTCCTTCAGAAGCTTTAATTCCGTTCTCCATGGTGAGATTACTCGGAGGCGTGGAGCAGAAGTGCGGTGGTCTTGTTCTTCAAGTAAGGCGACAACGCTCTTGAAGAACTACAGACCGATTTCCTTCTGAGCCACGTCTACGTGCTGTTTTCGAGAGTCATTACGAATCGTCTTGAACGCAGACTCGACGACTTTCAGCCTCCCTAACAAGCCGGTTTCCGAAGAGGCTTTAGTAAAATAGACCACATACACACCCTTCGGCAAATTGTACAGAAGACAGAAGAGTACAATCTGCCACTTTGCCTTGCGTATGTGGACTATGAGAAAACCTTTGCTATCCGACTGCAGAGAGGTGTAAGACAGGGTGACGTTATATTCCCGAAACTCTTCACCGCTACATTTGAAGACGTTTTCAAGCTACTGGATTGGAAAGGATACGGTATTAACATCAATGGCGAGTACATCACTCATCTTCGATTTGCCGACGATATAGTCCTTATGGCAGAATCGCTGAAGGACCTAAGCACTATGCTGAATGATCTCAATAGTGTCTCCCAACGGATAGGTCTTAAGATGAATATGGACAAAACAAAGATCATGTTTAATGTCCATGTCACACCTATGCCGGTAGTTGTTGGGAGCAATAAGCGCAAAGTTGTTGACGAGTATGTTTACCTGGGACAAATAGTCCGACTAGGTAAGTCCAACTTCGACCGAGAGGTCAATCGACGAATGCAACTCGGCTGGGCAGCGTTCGGGAAATTACGGCACATCTTCTCGTCAGGTATACCTCAAAACTTGAAAACGAGACTGTACAACCAGTGCGTGTTGCTAGTGATGACTTATGGATCTGAGACGTGGTCCTTCACTGCTGGCTGTATGAGGACACTCAAGGTCGCTCAGCGAGCTATAGAGAAGGCTATGCTCGGGGTTTCTCTGCGTGAGTAGAAATGAGGATATCCGCAGTAGAACCAGAATAACCGACATAGCCCAACGGATTAGTAAACTGAAGTGGCAATGGGCCGGCCACATAGCTCGAATAACCGACAACCGATGGGGAAAAAGGGTTCTCGAGTGGTAGCCTCGTACCGGTAGGCGAAGTGTAGGACAACCCCCCACTAGATGGAGTGACGACCTGGTAAGAAATGCAGGAAGTCGATGCATGCAGGTGGCTCAGGACCGTGCTTTGTGGCATTCCTTGGGGGAGGCTTACGTTCAGCAGTGGACTTGTGAAGGGCTGTAATGATGATGATGATGATGATGTATTTCGAAGACATGTGCCGTCCGCCAACATGCATTGCGGTAACGTGGTGCACATTGCCTTACTCTAAAACCCTTTCAGAAATGAGAGGAGGCTTGTAGTAGTCGTGGGACGTATATAGGCTGTAAGTTTTTTAAAGAATAAGGGTGATAAATGAACACACAGTCCGCTTGATGGTAAGTGGATATTGTTGCCTCTAGACTTTACATCTAAACTCGGTTAATAATCAAAATGAAGTTATGTCACCTTAAAAAGACTATAAAGACTAAGATGAATGCCTCGTTTCCAGTAAAAAGGGTCTCCGGTTCTGTACCACCATATGAAACAGTAGCAGTAAACTGCTATTTTACGCCGATATTCTGTGAGAATAATTGAAGTTAATATTTATTAAGCGGTAAATAAAATTTATATAGATATAACGCCAATTATTGTATTTAATAATATTAATTCAAATAAATATTTTAGTATTTCATTACTTTCAGTTGCAGGTGTGCTCATTTGCACAGTAATCAACGCAACGCTAAGTCAAATCTATGGCGTCGTTAAACAAAATTAAAACCTTTTCTCGCGCGCATAAAACGTAAATTACATTAGCGCGTCGCAGTCTAGCACCTCGCCTAGATCTCAGAGCAAACACCATTAATCGCCTGCAGCTAAAATCCCAAATTATCCTGATATATATAAACCGTTGTTTGTTTGTCCGTGTTTGGACAGACCGCGCGGCCGCCGGCCAGATGGGCCCTGGTTATGTTTGAAAACGTATTTATTGTTTATTCGGCGCCGGGAACTTTTTAATCCTAACTCGGTGGGGCTGACGAATGTATTGCGAACGTTTGTTCAAATGTTTGACGGTCTTGGGCGTAAATTCGTTTCGTAGTAGTTTTATTGAGATTTAAAGCGATATCAGATGACTGTATTGCCATATGTGTAATAAAATATTGCAGAGGATATCATTCTATTCTATTAGTTGACTTCAAAAGGAGAGTTTCTCACTTCGATACTTTTTATCTATGTTACGATATTTTGGCCAACTGAGAACCGATTTTAATGATTTTTTTAAATTTAATATTTAAGGAAATATGTAAACAAATATGTCTGTTTGTTGTCTTTAAATAAATTATTTTAATTTGAAATAAGTAATTTGATTTTTTTTTTAATAGGTTATGACCCCAAGCGGTCTTAATTCTTGTCTTAATTAATGTCTTTGTCGTATTTAACTTTTTTTTAAACTTTTTTTTAGATTAAATTTAATTCGTTCTATTAAACGGTGTTGTGATAGCGTAAGAGAGTCAATCACCCCATTTTATAAAAACTAGTTTTATTTCAATTTATAGTGTTCGCGTAAACATAAGAAATCATTGATCAATTCAATGCCATAAAGTGTAAAATCATTGTTCACATCAATGAGTATCAAGTCTCGTAGATATTGACAATTAAACTGTTTCGGAGACCCTTAAGGTTCCTGGTTACGACTGCTACGGCACTACGCGCTACGTGAGTTACGTAGCGACTCGACGTTAAGATGCTACGGAATACTTCTCACAATGAGGGCTAATAATTTTCTGCTCACCAGATGTCGCTAGTTGACATTGAGGTAAAGTTTTTTATTACACAATGTCATTTAATTGAGAAGTTAGTTTTTAATCAAAGTTTATCAGTTTCAAAAGTATTCTATTCATACACAAAACAATGCCTCAGTGGTTTGCTCTTTAATTTTTTGCACATTTTTATCTTTTTTTTAATTTTTCTACTTTTATGAATATCTGTGGTTTGGTTTATTAATTTTTAATCTTATTAATATAAAATATAGCTAATACCACAGAAAGAAACATTAACCTTTACATTTTCCGAACAAACTAACTTCCCCACTATGATATCTGTCACTCACTTTTAAGTGGCGCCGCCCTGGTGGCAGAAAAAGTCATGGATAGATGTTTCCGCTAGTTACCCAGGTAGTGGTGGTGTAAGAATATCCACTACCCCTTATCATTCCGTGGGTGTGGTAAGAGACGACAGAGGAAAACTGAACAGAACAGAACTGAACTGAAGAGAACCTGATATAAATTCGAAATAATAAAAACAACTTCAATATATAAAATTTCTTTCAATATACAGAATTTGACCTGCTCAAAGTTTAAAAACTTTATCAAACAAAATTTGTATAAAAAGGGTTATTATAATATTAAGGAATTTATGGATGATAATAACCCCTGGGAATGAGGTGATCGCCACCAAGCTATTTCTAATTTGTTTTATGTTGTTAATTGTGTAACATACATGATTGTAAGCTGTTATTTAAAAAAAAGTCCTGCTGGGTTTTTTACTGGTTCTTCCCAGGACAGAGGTTTTTTCCGAACCAATGCAGTGGTAATTAAACAAAAGAGTGATTTTCAGTAAGTATTATTTATAATCTATATTGAATAAAAAAAGTTTCTGTTTCTGTTTATTCTGTCGCCTCTTACGACACCCACAATTGTAAATATCGTTAATATTCTTTTTACTAAACGCTTAACCGTGTAGTGGCGGTGTAAGAATATTTACTACGCCTTAACGTCCCGTGGGTGTCGTAAAAGACGACAGAGGGAAACAACCAGGGATGGGCAGCAGCGTCTATCTAATAACAACTAGAAAATAAAAAACAACCCGCCTGCCAAGCGTAGCAACTACGGCAAAATCCCCCCTATGAGGCAAATAATGGGGGGGGGCTATGTTTAGCAGTGGACTTTTATAGGATGTAATGGAATGGAAGTAATTTTTAAAGAAAAGGACTCGAAAATATTAATATTGAACAAAAATATTTTTACGGATTTTATCGCGATTTATTTTAATGTTTTCTTATATTTACGCGAAGACTACACATTAACCTTTATTAAAAAACTGAAGGTAGCCGGGCTAACTATGACATTGGGACGTCAAACACCTCAGTCCCCCCCGTGACCATGGGTGCTGTAAAGCACCCGAAACGTCGGGAATTAAAAAGTAAATTTAAACGCGATATAATCCGTAAAAATTAGTTGCATTTAATGCGATTTATTTTACTTATTTTTGATTTCCGACGTTCCTGGTGCTTTGGGGTATCTGACGACCAAATATCAAAGTTAACCCGTAGGTACCTTCAGCTTTTTAATTTACTTTTGGTCCGATCTACGCAGAATGAGCTCTGTGTTTTGAAGTCTTGCAGTGGTATTTAAATAAAACTAGTTTTTACGGATTTTATCGCGTTTTATTTTTTATCGCGTATATTAACTTATTTTATATTACCGACGTTTCGAGCACTTAACGTCGGGAATATAAGTTATATATTATCTTATGTAAATATAAGAAATCATTTCGAAATTATTAAGTTTACAGCAAGTCTTAAGCTCCAGCGGAGCCCAAAGAGTTCATTCATGTTTTAGAGATGCCTAATCGTATTAAATCTTACTTTTCTTATATTTTGTATACAAATTGTATAACAACACGATCGCTATCCGTCCGTCTGTCAGGTGGCCTGTTCGCACGCGGGGCTGCCCGGTATGCAAATGTTGTTGCCGCATCTTCGCTTCCTATCTCCGTTCACTCAGCGCGAAGCTTAATTGTATCAGTGATATCAGTTACGCGAACATGACCTGTATTACATAGCAGTTAAGTAGCGATTCTTGTTGTTTTCTTTTTAAATGATACCGCTGTGTTACTAACTGTACAACACGTGGTGAATTTCCCTAGCTGATGGAATTTCTGTTTTGTTAGGCTTTGAAGTATGTTTTTGAAGACGGATGCAAAATGTAGCGTGTTTTAGTTTATTGAAGAGTTTAATAAAAGGCTATTATTTAAACGGTCAGCTAATTTTTTTTATAGTAGAGGGGGCAAACGAGCATGCGGCTCACCTGATGGTAAGTGACTACGGTCGCCCATGAACAACTGCAACACCAGGGGAATTGCAGATGTATTTTGTCAGCAAACAAAGTGAATTGAGCTGCGTCTAGTAGTCGGCAAAAATAACTAAATTGATCAGCAAGTAATGTAATATTAGGCGGCCTTAAAATTGATGTTATAAGAAATTAAATACAGGGTTATTTTGCAATAACCGGCCAAATTTGTATAGAAGGTTCAGAATAAGTAATATAGGCAAATGGTGAAGAAAAATTATTTAAAATAAATCTCAATAATTCTGTCCTTTTTATCTTTTAAATTCAAAATGCGTGGTAATGCATTATTTTAACTGATCTTACTGCGCACGCACACATTTGTAAGGGTCAATCGGTAAGCAAAAACGTTGTTGCTTATAAATCACATTCAATTTGGGATAATTTCAAATAAAAGTAGAAGCCTTATTTACTTGTATTTTCAAAAACTTCAATAACGGTATATTATTATTTATATATTTGAACTTAAGTTTAAAATTTGACTTATATTTGAAAAATAACCCTGTATATCTGAGGCAATATTATTAATAGAAAAGCAAATATTTCATGTTAAAGAGCAAATCGTGATTGGGATTTTATCGAATTTCGGCAAGCTTTAAAATTAATTTTAATTTGCTAATTAATTTTATTTCTACAGCAACAAAAGTTTGCAATTTTTTTGCTTCGTTGAGTTAATGTAAAATAATTTATTACTTCGATTCATTAATTGACTGACTAGTGACTCCTCTACCCACTGTTACACAAAATTAAAATAAAACTAGAAAACCTAACATAACCTAACCGATTGCATGATCCCGCTGACCAAATAATAATTTTGTATTAGGACTATTTATTTTACAAGCATGCACATTATCAACCTGACCAAATGTCTGCGTATTTTCTGATAATCCTTGATTTAGTTCCTGAATAGATATTGCTGGTGGCTTTTGCAGTGAAAACTTCTTTAGGCACGTTGGGCACTTTTGGGATGGGGAAAAGCACTGAACTCGCGTGACCGTCACGCTCAGATACATAAAACTGATGAAAGTAATGTTGAAAATCCAATTTATTAAATTTTATAAAATTGATATTTATTTATTTATAAATTTGTTTGTATTATATAGATAATAATCATTCTTTTTCATGTAAAACAGCGTAATAAATAAAAAAAATATTACTATATTAATACGAGTTATAGATTCTATTCTATATTATTAATAAAAAATACTTCTTATTTTTATACGTGGTAGAGCCATGCTGCAGCTATATTAAGCTATATTAATAGTATAGTTGTAGCACGAATGGGTCGGCTCGACCGGGGAAGGCCCACGCTCTCACAGATACCAGCGTAAAATAGCGGCTTAACACTGCTGTGTTTCGTATGGTGAGTGTAGAGAACCGGATACTCTTTTCACTGGAAAAGAGGCATTCCATATTAGTCCTCACGGCTGACAACGCATCTGCATTTTGATTTGCAAGCGAGGATAGATGTAGATGTCTATGGGCCACAGCAACCACTCACCATCAGGTGGACTGTGTGCTCGCTTGTCACCCTTATCCTATAAAAAAAATTGCAAATCGAACGTAGTTCGGTTTTATTTTGTATCGAGAAAATTGTATTGTATCGTGTATTGATCGGGTACACCGTAAGGAGAAAAAATGTACCTAAAATATTTTTTTTTCAGATTCTAAATGTAATAATTTGCCTATCAAAAACCAATTTTAAAACGGATAAAAACAGGAACATCCAGCCTTAATTCGGCTTCCCATTTCCAGCATTGGACAACTAGGCGATCTGTGGGCGTTTTGTTGTCAATATTCCAAGCATTCAAACCAAACGGTTTCTCTTCGTACTGCATACAGCAAAAGAGTGGAGTAATAAGCCGTCGTATGTCTTTCCGTTCGATTACAATCTAGGTGTCTTCAAGGCAAAAGACAAAAGACACTTTTGTTACGCTGAGTGCAGTTCGGTTTACCATGTAATAATGTCCTCCAGACCGAATTTCGGTCACGGCGGCCAGTTTCAACGGAGACTAGCCTGCGGAGGACAAGATATAGTATCAAAGTGTATGCCCAAACACATGTGGACTCTCTATTCCTTCACTCTCATAGTCCGATGGGACGGTAATCTGACACGACGGGAAAGAAATCAGGCGCAGGACCAACGGCTTTACCGTGCTTTCCGAGGCACGGGAGTGGTAAAAACACCGCCAACTACCTGACTCCGGGCTGCTACTGTGAATTTCTTGTGAGAAAAACCCATTAACTGATTATTGACCCCACCCAGGATTCGAACTCAGGACCTCATGATCAGCAAACGCGTCTACATTCAGAAGACCAACAAGGCAGGCAAATCAGATTTGCCACCTAGGGCTTCAGCAACCAGTTGCCAGTTGAGCAATATTCGAATATGTAAAATATATGTATAATATAATAATATGCATAATATCGTCCGACGATACTCTTTCATAATTCGTTTTTAAGAATATTAAAAAAAAACATTTAGCATTTTTTTGTGCAAGCACCTATGCGAGTCCAGCAAGACCAGTATCACTGCGTCCAGTATGATCTATTGTGATCGCTGCTGTGGTAATAGTTCACTGGTAAGCCCTCATGTTCAATGAATTTTCAATGAACTGAAGGAGTTGCTTAGCTATGGGCATTTTCACTTCTTCTGGCCTAAGCAGGTAGTTTCCCAGACAAGTGCTACATTTGCTCATTAAAAGTCTGCAAGCAGTTAAAACATACAGAGATGTTTTTTCCGTTAAATAAAAGAATCGAAGAGAAATGAGAAAAATATTCGACGATACGCTTCCGAACATCACTGCAGTCTATGTGTAAACTTTTCCTCCGGAGCTTTCGGTGCCGAGGGTCAACGAGTCCCACAATGTTTTGCAATTTAAATATTTGCTTTCAATTTTCATTTAGTATCTAGACAGTATTCGCAAGTAAACATGTGAGGGTGAGAGTCGGTCTGCTCTTACAATTAATTTACCTTTAATTAGCTACTTGTACGAGTATGTTTTTTTTTAATTTTTGGCGTTAGGTCTAAGGCTTTCAGCCAAAAATAATAAATGAAACGCTGTAATACATTTCTTAACAAATTTCTTTACACTTAATGTGTTGGTACTATACATTGCGATGATTTAAAGTGATTTTGACGCGTCCAAAAAATTTGTTTTTAATGTCCTCCTGACTGAATTTCGATTACGGTGGCCAGTCTCAACGGAGACTAGTCATCTGCGCATCACACGATTGTAGTGCCCAAGTGTATGTGCTGAAACATGTGCACTCTTTTTTCCCTCAATCTCATAGTCCAATGGGACGGTTATCCGACACGAATGAAGAGAGATCACGCGCAGACCAACGGCTTTACGTGCTTTCCGGGGCACGGGAGTAAGACACCACCAACTAACTACCTGACTCCGGGCTGTTACTGAGAAATTCTGACAAAAAAATCTGAATAACCAATTTTTTTACGCACATAGAAAAATCGAATATCGAATAAACGAATGAAACTTAAAGGACCTCAAAACATTTTGTATTCTATTTTTTATAGCATAGGGTGACAAACGAACACACAGTCCACCTGATGGTAAATAGATACTGTGGCCCATAGACATCTACATTTATACTCAATTAAGAATCAAAAGGCAGATGCGTTGTCACCCCTGAGGACTAAGATGGAATGTCTCGTTTCCAGTAAAAAGGGTCTCCGGTTCTCTACACTACCATACGAAACACAGCAGCATTAAGCTGCTATTTTACGCTGGTATTCTGTGAGAGCGTGGTCCTACCGCGTTCGAGCCGACCCATTCGTGCTGCAACCACAATATAGCTGCAGCATGGCTCTACCACTTAAAAAATATTTACAACCACACACTAGACGCGATGGGATGCTCTAACTCCACCACTACGCGGTAAACGGTTTAAACCAGTTTAATTAGTTTCTTATCCTTGGGCGCGTAGTTGCAGAGCGTTCGTCAGAAATGTTCATTGTACGTGAATCATCATCATCATCATCATCACAGCCCTTTACAAGTCCACTGCTGAACATAGGCCTTACCCAAGGAATGTCACAAAGCATAGTCCTGAGCTATCTGCATGCATCGACTTCCTGTATGTCTTACCAGGTCGTTCCTCCATCTAGTGGGGGGTCGCTTGCTACTTTAGCTTACTAATCTGTTGGGCTATGTCTGTTACTGTGGTTCTACTGCGGATATCCTCATGTCTAAGTTTATCACGCATAGAAACCCCGAGAGAACGTGAATGACCCGAATTATGTCCTTGCCATTAACAATTTTATTGGTTTTTTTTTTATAGGAGAGGGGACAAACGAGCATGCGGTTCACCTGATGTTAAGTGACTACCGCCGCCCATGAACAACTGCAACACCAGGGGAATTGCAGATGCGTTGCCGGCCTTTTAAAAAGGAGTAGGCTCTTTTTTTGAAGGTCCCTAAGTCGTATCGGTCCGGAAAAATCGCTGGTGGTAATCGGTTCCACAAGGAAGTAGTGCGAGGAAGAAAACCTCTTCTAAATCGCACAGTGGTGGACCGCCAATCATCCAGATGGTATGGATGGTATCGCGAGTTTTGTCGGTGCCGACCAATGAAATTTTTAATTGTATTTTTAAGTGATGATCACGTGTACGGTGGTGTAGTACATAGTGGGGATGCCTTCATGTTAAGAAATTTAAAAAAAATATAACTAGTAAAAATTTAAAAATATTTTTTTCAGAATTAAAATTTTTAATGCATTTATTATGTATGTTAGATCGATTTGGAAGTTTTGAAGGGAACTAGATCCCCTGCGTATTTTTACTCCTGTTTGAAATGGATTTTGATACATAAAAGTGATATGATTTTATGTATTGAGTATCTGTGCATGTAAATTATTAGTGGAAACAAGTGCTCCGAGCTCAAGTTATTTGGTTCGCTTAGGCGCCTTAAGAATTTGAGATAAGGTCTGAGTCGATTGTGTAATGGCTTAAGCTATTGTCAAAATCTCCCAGAAAATCCGCAATGTGATGTGTCATCATATTGTAGGACATTTTTGAAAAATGTTACTAAGACTGACTTCGTAGGAACACTCGATTGTTATGTCTCCTCTATAACATCCTCCACAATCCATCCTCTCCCTCATACCTCAGAAGCCGAATTTCTTTCACCCATCCTCCGGATGAACTATGCAAACCCCTTGTTAAAACTCTTCTCAACTTTCCCGTCCATAATTCTGGTTTGTACTTCTATTCCTTTTCTGTCCACGCGGTTAGGTTGTGGAACTCACTACCGCCTAATATAAGAGGTTCTGAAACTTTATTGGCATTTAAGAAACATGTTAGAGATAATTTCTTTGAATCCTGTTAATTAATATACATACATATATTATTTTATTATATTACATACATACATATAATCACGCCTCTTTCCCGTAGGGATAGGCAGAGACCACTTGTTACCACTTGCTATGATCCTTACATACTTGTTTTGCTTCGTCCACTTTCATTATTCCCTTCATACATGCTTTTCGGTTTAGGGTACTCTTGACCTGGCCTTTTTTCAAGACGTCCCTGATTTGGTCTAGAAACGTCCGCCTGGGTCTACCCCTTCCAACACTTTCATTCACACTCGCCTTATACACTTTTTTCGTCAATCGTTCTTCATTCATTCTCTCGACATGGCCAAACCATCTCAGCATACCTTTCTCAATTTTTGTCACTACATCTTCTTTTATTATATTATATTAGTATTCGTTTATTATATTCGACTAAATACCGTGTTATACCTGAGTAACTAACCCTCCAATAATTTTACTCTTTGGTCTTACTCTCAGATAATTATATTATATATAATTATCGTTTTTTTTTTATAGAATAGGGTGACAAACGAGCACACAGTCCACCTGATGGTAAGTGGTTGCTGTGACCCATATACATCTACATCTATCCTCGATTACGAATAAAATAAAGATGCGTTGTCACCCGTGAGGACTAAGATGGAATGCCTCTTTTCCAGTAAAAAGGGTCTCCAGTTCTCTACACTCACCATACGAAACACAGCAGTGCTAAGCTCCTATTTTACGCTGGTATTCTGCGAGAGCGTTGTCCTTCCCCGGTCGAGCCGATTCGTGCTACAACTATACTACTAATATAGCTGCAGCATGTATCTACCACGTTTAAAATAGTGTGTATTATTTTTATTTAATGTATTATTTTATTTTTATTTATAGTATTAATATATTTAATATAATTTATGTAACATTTTGTTTATTATTTATTCATTAGTAGTATTAATGTATGCACTAAGTTTGCCTTTTTAATATAGTTTCGTTTATGGGTCTACTGGAAGATATTTCTGCAAATTGTGGAATAAGTAGAACCTTTGTACGAACTCACTATAAGATTGTATCTGTATTTCCTTGTGTGTACATAAATAAATAAAAAAGAACAATTTCCTATTACTTGATATTGGCAAAAGTACACCTGCATGAGTCCATTAACAAAGAAAAAAAAAAAATTGCCGCCATTTCGCACTTTTTTAATCACCGTGCTTGTCAAAAGATTTTCTAAAGTCGTGGCCGTAAATTGTGTACTGCTTAATATATCGAAAGTGCTTAGTTCAAGGTAGCACGTGCGTCGCACGACCCCCGCCCCCAGACATGGCACTAGCTTTTACGCCCGAATTTACACGTTACTCCGTTTTATAGTTGCAGTTTTAGTGGTGCTACTGGACTATATGGGATATACGAGTGTATACCAAACATGTGCATTCGAAATATTCGAAATATTGCTCTTAGTATAATATGATCCATATACATTTAATATATACATATATTATTATACTCATCGTCATCATCATTACAGCCACTAAGTCCACTGCTGAACATAGGCCTCCCCTAATGTGCCACAAAGCACGTTCCTGAGCCACCTGCATCCATCGACTTCCTGCATGTTTTATCAGGTCGTCACTCCATCTAGTGGGGGGCCGCCCTACACTTCGCCTACCGGTACGAGTCTACCACTCGAGAACCTTTCTTCACCATATTATTTACTACTATTATCAACTAATGACGGCTCCGTGGCGCAGTGGCTTAGCAGTGAGTGTCAGCGCTGGGGTCCGCGGGTTCGAATCCCGCACGGTACAAGTATTTGTATGGCCTACAAATAATTGTTTCGGATCTGGATGTTTGTCCTTGTGCAAAATTACCTCCACGATACAGTAGAATATCCTAGTGTGGGAATATCCTACGTTTAAAAAAAAACATGTGTGCAATTCACACGCGGTACAAGTGAAACCTTCAAATGAAATGAAATATAAAACAAAAACATTTCACAGCAAATGATTTATTTAATTTGATAATTTTCAACTAAAAGTGCGGCATGAAATAAAACATAAAAGTTTAATTTTATAGCAAATAAATGTTACAATCCTTAGTTTTAGACATGTAGAGCCTACATTTTAGTCTATTAAATCAAAAGAATATTTTCTTTCGACTAAAATTGCTTTGTAATAGCGCCATCTACCGTAGTCAATCAATTTTTGTTCGATAAAATGATTTTACCAATACAATGAATTCTATAGGTAAAATCATTTTATCGAACAAGGAAACAAAACTTGGATTGACTCTCCAGGTGTTCCGTAAAATAGAGTAATTTAATATAAATCGGTAAGATATGAAAATGTGGATGGTTAAGAATGGTTTGGATATGATAATTTTATTCAATATAATTAATTTAATTTATTTGATAATAAATTTATATTTTTTAATTCCTTATTTTAACATTTAAAAGTTATATTAGCTATGTTAAAAGCAACGTACACAGGGGAGGCCGACATATTATACTGAACTAGCTGTTCCCTGCGGTATCACCCGCGTATATCACGCATGGACCCGCGCGACACGACTTTCGGTTCTCGTCGGGTGGCTAGGCGTCGTTCGTGCGCCGAGCACAGCATTGAATTATTTTAATTTTTCATTATCTCTTAAACTACGCGTCCAAATAACATGCTATAAAGAGAAAAGTTTATCTTCATAAAATTGTCTTCATGATGAAGTAACTTTCGTTCGTGAGGATTATTATGCTATGCCTATAACACTCATAAATCACTTTTTTATTTTCAATATTTTTTGTCACAAAATGCGTTATTGTGGCTTATGTATAAGAAATACTACTATGGTATCGTGGACTTTTTTAGATGGAGGATAAATCTATATTTTTGCAGAATACAGTATTTCCTTTTCATTAACCATTACGCCACCAGTGCACGCTGATTAATCAGTTCAGGAGCGCTTTTTCTTCCAACTTGCTTAACAAAAATCAATATTTAAGGCTAGCTGAGAGGGGTAGCCTAATGCTAGATAGCCTATACTTTTTCTCGTAAGTCTGGTTATCATATACAAAAAGAATTTATCAAATCGGACTGGTAGTTCCAGACAATAGTGTGCTTAAACAAACAAAAAAACCTCATTCGCTTTATTATATTAGTATATATAGATTCTATCTCATTCACTCCTATAGATTTATATTTTTTCTCTTTTTATTGTCGCTTTTTCGTTTCATTTGTTTCAAAACACAACGATACTAAAAAAAATTTCACTTCAAAAAAAAACTAAGATCAATTAAGTCAATTAAGGTCCCGACTGAAAACCAGTGCTGCGGTGCCCAACAGATAGTCAGTGAGACGGGATCCTTTTTGACATCTGTTACTGATACAGCCTATTAAAGTCCACTGCTGAATATAGGCCTCCCCCATAGATTGCCTCATGGGGGGGATATTTGCCATTGTTGGCATGCTTGGCAACCGCAGTTTTTTATTTTTAGTCGTTATTAGGACGGCCCTGCTGCCCATTTCCTGATTTGTTTCCGTCTGTCGTCTCTTACGAAACCCACGGGATGGTATGGGTTTTACATCACACATCTGTATAATTACCCATTAGTAATTTCTAATGTACATAATATATTATTATACCACTACTATACCTACTGTTTCATATACATATGTACAAACAGCGATATCGTATTCGTATCGTGACTGCCTCGTTGATCTAGTGGTCATAAACTCGATTACTGATTATAAGGTGCCGGGTTCGAATCCCGGGTCGGACCAATATCAGTAATTGGGTTTTTTGTCAAGAAATTCTCAGTAGCAGCCCGGAGTAAGGAAGTAGGCACTGTTTCACACCCGTGTCTCGGAAAGCACGTAAAGACGTTGGTACTGCGCCTGTTTGACGGCTCCGTGGCGCAGTGGCTTAGCAATGAGTTGCTGCGCTGGGGGGCGCGGGTTCGAATCCCGCACGGAACAAGTATTTGTATGGCCTACAAATAATTGTTCCGGGTCTGGATGTTTGTCCTTGTGCAATTTATGTTTGTAAACTGCCTCCACGATACAGGAGAAAGTCCTTGTATGGAGTTAACGTTTTCCTTAAAAAAAAAAGAGATCTCTCTCCGGTCGTGTCGGATTACCGTCCCCTCGGCATATGAGAATGAGGGAATAGAGAGTGCACCTATGCTTACACTCGTTGCATACACTAGGGCTCTATAATCCAGTCCTGCGCAGAGTGCTGGCCACCGGACCGAAATTCGATCTGGAGGACATTATTATTACGATTTGTATACATTAAACTTATAAGCGTTTAGTGTCGAATTCTTATGTGGTAGAGCCACGTAGCATGGCAATACAACTCGAATGGGTCGGCTCGACCTGGGAATGGGACGATGTGGGGTAGTTGATATTCTTACACCGGCACTACATACTCAAAAATCCACCCATTTAGGCAATGTTAAGAGGGGGCCCATGTTTTATTGTTTTATTGACTGTAGTGGACGGATGGATGGAAATACAATTGGCTAGTTTCGAAAAAACCTGCCTGGCGGTAGGACACCTTTTCACCCACAGGATTATATAGGATAGTGGATATTCTTACACCGCCACTACACGGTTAAAATTCTTACGCTTAGTTGTTTTTTTTTTACTTATTATAAACCAGTTGATCACAATCCCACCTGGTGGTAAGTCGTGATGTAGCACCCAAATCGTAGATGCAGTCGTAAATCGCGTAACAAAATCTTAGCGTAACAAAAGCCTACCTTGCCTTGAAGACGTCCAAATTATATTCGCTTAGTGCAATATAAATACTTATGAATTGCTGTGATGATGGTAATAAAAGTGAAAATCAATTACAGTGCATACAAACTAGAGGATATGACACACAAGAAAATAATTTTTCGTTCAAAAACTCACCTTTTCATTTTTATTTATTTTTGCTAAGTTGAGAGTCACACGTGCACGTAAACATTCACTGACAATGTCTGAAAAAGTGAGGTTATATTCAAATGGCATGTAGCCATAGACAAAACAGTTGCGTTTTGTTTTTAATGATATGACAAACAAACCCCGTTAGGTTCATACGCAAGTTTTTTATTTTTTAGAATAAATGAACTGTAAACAAGTCAAACCATATGGTTTCCTATGCGTTAAAGGGTTAAGCTCCAAACCAAATTTCAAATTTATTTTGATTAAAAAAGGTCCGAAAACACAGTATCCATATCACCTCCTAGAGTTCCGTCGTCCAAATACCAAACGTTGAATTTAGAATTTAAATTTTTGATTATCGGATTTATAGCCAAACTAAAAATTGCTGGCCCAAGGGGATCACCTTGTTGACAACCTACTTCCGAGGACAGTTCATTAGAACGATATAACAATTTTGTTGGGTCTGCGTAACTGAGAAAAAGATAATTGTATATTTCCGGTATATGTTGTTTTATTTCCGTCAGCAGGGTATCCCTATTTACCGAATTGAAAGCATTTTTGACATCAATTTTGAGCAACACGTCAGGATGTCCGTAAGTTAGGAAAGAGCGTAGGGCATGGACGGCTGCCTCACACCCTCCTTTTACACCGAAGCCTAACTGTACGGGTTCAAATTCCGAATTTAATTTTGGTAAAATATGTCGAACAGCAATTTTGGAGGCCAGGCGTCGTAGTGTTGATCCAACAGCAATTGGTCTCACCCCTCCGTCCTTTTTGGTGAGGGCAATGAGGTTCGCGCCGAAAAGAATTGGAACAATTTCTGGATTGACATTACCGGAATACATAAAGTTGATTAATTTAGTGATCGAATTTACAAGTTGCTCGCCTGCATCACCCACAGAGTGCGATGTTAAGTCTTTCAGATGTTGGGGTGAGATTCCATCCAAACCTGCAGCCGAACCTGGTTTAAAAGATAAAATGGCACCTGTAACATCTTTTTTATGAATTTTTACCCTGCTGTTGGTCGGTCGAGAAAATATGGGTTTAATGGAGCTGGAGGATGTTTTGTCCGTAAGGCCTGTAGGGTGTCAGGGGTATCTGGTGATAGCACGTCGTTGGAGAACAAAAGGCGAGCGGCACCTTTGAGATCTCCGTCACAGATTTTGTTTTCGATGAGTTTGTTGCGATTACGAGGGGCATCATATTTGATTAGAGGTGCGGGAGAAGGTGAGGAGCTTACAGCACAGTTATTTTTAATCTTTTGAGTCAAAGATAAATTCAGTTCATCAGTTTTTATTATATGTAGTGTGCTGTATGAAAATAAAAATAGGTTCTGCCAGTCTTGAGTACAATTGCTTATGTAACATTTCTGGATTAATTGTGACAAATGTGTAGCAACGGTTATTCGAGCTCCTCGAGGGATTCTTTTAACTATCGGTATACTATTTTTCAAATGGCTAAGATATGTGTGGAAAGGAGTTGGATCGTTGGCTACATAAGTAGGCGCACTCGAAATAATGGGATGGATGTCTAAAGGTGAACTATTTTGGCTAATACATTTCCTGTGTGTTTTTGTAGTGTGTATGTTGAGGCCTTTCAAAGATTTGAATGACTTGTTGCACTGTGTACATGTATGGGTCGCGTTCGACGTGCCATCACAAGATTGGGTCACGGACTGCATTCAATAGTTAAAAAATCGATCTAACATACATATCTTATGTATGTTAGATCGATTTGGAAGTTTTGAGGAACTAGATCGCCTGCGTATTGTTACTCCTGTTTGAAATGGATTTTGATACATAAAAGTGATATGATTTTATGTATTGAGTATCTGTGCATGTAAATTATTAGTTCCATGGGTACAGTAAGAGACAACTACAAATATCTTATCGTAGTCTCTACACTTACCGTACGAAACACAGCAGCATTAAGCTGCTATTTTACGCTGGTATCCTGTGAGAGCGTGGTCCTTCCCCAGTCGAGCCGACCCATTCGTGCAACATCCATTGTATAGCTGCAGCGTGGCTCTACCACGTAAGAAGCTGCTGCCCACCTCATGATATGTTTCCCTCTGCTTCTGCTGCTCTGGTGCTATTGCTCCATAAATACTTGTAATTGTAACGGCTTTGAGGCAGAGTTGCAACGCAATGTATTTGTAGCAAAACAATGCGCGGGTTGGTCTCGCGCCAGGGCGCCAGGTGCGCCGGACGGCGCGGCGGGCTTGGCAAATTTTAATGAATGTTGCCAGCGATAGCCGTTCCCTGGATGTGGCACTCGCGATGCACGTTCTTGCGTATTTTTAACACGCTTTTGTCTATGTAACGGAATCTTTTAATGTAATTGTCACCAACTTGTAGACGGCCGATTAACTTGAAAATTTGCATATTTAATTTTATAACTTTATCCTAGTATCCTGATCGGTACCAACAAAATAAAATAAAATAAATCAGCTTAGGATTGATGCGTGTTATTTAGGTTTTTCTAAAGTCTAGTATTAGCTAAAGGAACGACAATAAAGACATAATTATGCATTTGGTTTGTGAAAATTCCTACAAGTTTACCAGAAAGAGGCGTCTTCTTTATAGACTAACCTGATCGTAATTGGATGCTGTGACCCATAGACATTATAATTACAATATCTTCGATTAAGAATCAAATGCACATTGCGTCTCCGGTTCTTTACAATTACAATATGAAATACAGCAACATTAAGCTACTATGGAGAGAGAGAGAGAGAGAGAGAGAGAGAGAGAGAGAGAGAGAGAGAGAGAGATAAAGTTATAACTTGAAAACATGGGAGAGGGGTTAAGTAGCACTTTTGTAATCTATACCTAGGAACTGCGTTTTAAGAGCTGTTGAATATATTGAGTACATAATTTCAATTTATATTGAAATATTAGAAACTACTATCAAAGGCAAAATTACCAATTTAAAAGATACACAGAAATATTAAAAACTCTGTAAATGTTAAGTTGTGAAAAGTGACCACGCTCACACTGGAAGATCAGTCTTTGAACTGTCAAAGATACAATCCTCAAGCCATATCCAGCGTCTCTATATTACCAACCGCCACCATATGCCACCGACTGGCGTGTTATATGGATTTTCATTTAGGAAATCGTATAATATTATGGCTCTTAGCCTGTCGCTAATGTGAATTTTTATGCTTAATTTTTTGAAATTGGCCGTGTTCGCAGGCGGCGCCACTGTCGCGTCTTACTAGAAATTTATTTTAAGATGTGTTCTGTAAATGGATTAATGACCTATTTTTATGTTTCTTCCATTAGATTTGTTTACTAGGCACTAGGACTTCGTTGAGGATGTTCTCTTTTGACTAATTCGGCCGCGAATACACTCCATGAGGAATTCATAGTTCTCGTGGCGAAAACAAGCATCGCCCAAGGACTATATTTGTCCTTCTTATCGATCTGTATTATAATCTACATATATTGAATAAAAAAGTTTCTATTGCTATATCTATTGTCTTGAACCACTCCTAGCACAAGCATTTAAAGCTTAGATGGAGGGATTAACAGAAGAATTATTAGTGTAAAATATTAGCTGGTATTCTTTTACTTTTTAACCGGCTTCAAAAAAGGAGGAGGTACTCAATTCGACTGTATTTTTTTAAGTGTGTTACCTAAGAACTTTTTTTAGGTGAACCGCTTTTGATGACTCTTTTTTTATTCGAAAGCTGCTACCTTTCATGTGGTTCCATATAAATTTGATCAAGATCTGACCAGTAGTTTTTGAGTTATCCTTAACAATTCGTATTTAATTGACTTGGACTACATTGATGATGTTTTCATTTTATTTATATTGAAGTCGGTGGTAAAAAACTTTTAATTTTACCACTTGTTTTACACAGCAACACTTCACTATTTTTATTTTATTTTTATTTAAAAATACTAGTAATGCTATTAAACATTACTTATATTCCTTAAACAACTTCTGGTAAGCTTAAAATGCTTGTGTTAGAAGTGGTTCACGACAGTAGTCGAATGGTGGATTCGAACCCACGACCTTTCGAGTTCGCGGTCCGCGCCCTGCCATTAGGCTACTGACGCTTTCGATATATCACTATATCCATCAAACTCATCTTCACTTTCTCTCATGGGCTTTTCCTAATCAACTTCTATATGTAGAGCCGTGGTACCTCAAAGGCAAACCGCTCGCTGTAAATTTCATAGTGCATGAGCAACACGGGTTCGATCCCCGCCGGAACCAATGAAAATGTTCATTGCAATTCTACGTGCTGATTTACCACGTGTTTTGCGGTGAAGGAAAATATCGTGAGGAAACCTATATGTCTAAGAAATAAAAAAATATATTTCGAAGACGTGTGAAGTCCATCAACACACATTTGGACAGTGCAGTGGTAACTTTCTTACTCTAAAAACCTCTCGGAAATGAGAGGAGGCCTGTGCCCAGCAGTGGGACGTATATAGGCTGTAACTTTACTTTACTTAATGATTTCTTATGTATACTTGAATACTACACATTAAATAAAACTACTTTTACGGATTTTATCGCGTTTCATCATCATCATCATCATCATTACAGCCCTCCACAAGTCCACTGCTGAACATAGGCCTCCCCCTAGGAATGCCACAAAGCACGGTCCCGAGCCACCTGCATCCATTGACTTCCTGCATGTCTTACCAGGTCGTCACTCCATCTAGTGGGGGGACGCCCTACACTTCGCTTGCCGGTACGAGGCTACCACTCGAGAACCTTACTTCCCCATCGGTTGTCGGTTCTTCGAGCTATATGGCCGGCCCATTGCCATTTCAGCATACTAATTCTTTGGGCTATATCGGTCACTCTGGTTCTACTGCGGATATCCTCGTTTTTAAGTCTATCACGCAGAGAGACGCCGAGCATAGTCCTCTCCATAGCTCGCTGAAGGACCACGTCTCAGATCCATAGGTCATCACTGGCAACACGCACTGGTTGTATATAATCTAGTTTTAAGGTTTTGAGGTATGTCTGACGAGAAGATGTGTCGTAATCTCCCGAACGCTGCCCAGCCGAGTTGAATCCGTCGATTAACCTCTCGGTCGAAGTTGGACTTACCTAGTCGGACTATTTGTCCCAGATAAACACACTCGTCAACAACTTCGAGCTTAGTGCTCCCAACAACTACCGGCATAGGTGTGACATGGACATTAAACATGATCTTTGTTTTGTCCATGTTCATCTTAAGACCTATCTGTTGGGAGGCACTATTGAGGTCATTGAGCATAGTGCTTAGGTCCTCCCACTACAAGGGCATATTATCGCGCTTAATTTTAACTTATTTAACTCCCGATGTTTTTTTTTCATTTATTTTTCTTTTTTTGTATAAATGCCTCTAAAAAAGTACGCCAACTGGCTTCATCATCAGTAGAATAACTGCATCAGCAGGAATGGGTCGGCTCTACCGGGGAAGGATTACCTTCTCACAAAATTCCATCGTAAAATTGCAGCATTATGTTGCAGTGTACCGTGTGATAAACACGAGAACTGGAGACCCTTTCACTGGCAACGAGGCATTCCATCTTAGTCCTCAGAGGTGACATCGCATATGCATTTGATTCTTAATCGAGGGTATATGTTGATGTCGACAAACGGACACACCAACAAACATATTCTAAAGACACTAGAATCGAAAATAATAGAGAGAGAATAAAAAGTCAATAAAAATTAAACTGTATAAGGGTACCTTCTGCGTGGTAGATCCACGATCTAGCTATTTTATGGCTTCAGCACGAATGGGTCGGCTCGAGCGTGGAAAATTTATGCTCTCACATAATACCAGCGTAAAATAGCAGCTTAATGCTGCTGTGTTTCGTATGATGAGTGTAGAGAACATGCGACCCTTTTTCTGGAAACGAGGCATTCCATCTTAGTCCTCAGGGGTAAGAACGCATCTGTATTTTGATTCTTAATCGGGAATAGATGTAGATGTCTATGAGCCACAGCATCCACTTACTATCAGGTAGACTGTGTGCTTGAATCTCTCCTTTATTCTATACAAAATCGCCTCTTGCGACGCCCACGCAAAGCGGCATGTATTCTCTTAAGCTAGTACACCTAATAGAATAGATTACAAGCATGAATATATATCACTCGAGGCGTAAACGGGACCACTCAACAATCTAGTGTTAAGCAACTCGCTGAGCCGGGCACCTTTTTCTCAAACATCGATAATTGTAATCCTTTCCCCCTGTGAGGAGTCGGCTGGGAGGGGGGTAGGGAGTCGGGAGGCAACATCTGCGCCGGCAATCCCTCGCAGGCGGCCTGTCAACCGCAGCCTCCGGACCACGCTTTATTTATTTGAAGCCACCAAATTGATTCGTTTGATATGTTCCCGTGTAATTTCGCTTTTGAACGCTCAGGTTTAACCGATGCTCTTGTTTCTTTACAATTATTTAAGGTTTGATAAACATTCAAGTACATTAGAGGCATACAGCGAGGAAACGCAGCCAGCGTTCCAGGCGCTGTATCGTCGAGAGATGGACTGTATGATAATTTTAGATTTTTTTACTGTAATAAATATTGTATATTTATTACAGTACATATTTATTACAATATAATTTTTTTACTGTAATAAATATTGTGTATGGACTATGTTAAATATAATAAACTTATCGGTGCTATTACAAAACGTGGTTTACTAATAGTTTCTGGGTGTAGAAGAATCTACAAGAAAAGAGTCTCTCAAACGCGGTGCCACAGACTTAGCGAAAAAAATTTGACATTTGATGTCAAATGATATCTTTCGCGTTTAATTACTAAAATCCGTAAAAGTAGTTTTATTCAATTTGCAGTCAATATCCATTACATTTTACACATAATATACCTAACTCTAGTTTAAATCTGAATCCAACTATACTAGTTTTTGAAATAAGACGGATATAGTAACAATATTATGAACCATCATAATTTACCAGAGTCTTCTTGAAGCGTGCTTCCATTAAAATATACTTCCAGCCGCCGAAGAAAATTAGTCAGTTTTTACCATCAGTCAAGTGTAATGTCCCTCTGCAAGATGTAGGAGTGTACAAGCTTGATTATGAACGTGGTCTTACTTATATAGGACAAACTAAAAGACACCTGTCAACACGTACAGGATCGCCCCCGTCACTACATCAGATTAGGTAGACCACAAATCCTCGCTAAAGAACACCGATTCCGTCCGATGATTCGCGAGGGTATTGAAATCAAAAAACATCCTAATTTCAATAGAGAAGATGGCTGCGTGCTACCATTTGCTTGGGATATTATAATTAATAAAATTAAATCCCCACCCTAGCATACAACTGCAAGACTTCAATCAAGATACTATAAATTCATAATGCGTAGATCGGAACAAAAATTTATAATTTTAATCTGGAGGTAGCCGTGGTAAACTATGACGTTGGGACGTCGAACACCTCAGTCCCCCCCGTGACCATAGGTGCTGTAAAGTGCTCGAAACGTCGGGAATATAAAATAGGTTAATATACGCAATAAAATCCGTAAAAACTATTTTTATTTAAATGTGTTAAATTAAAATGTGTTAATTTAAATTTAAATTCGGCCGAATCACCACTATCTCCACAAGGGATGCTTTACATACTTTTTACTAATTTGTTTGACAGTAACAAGTTATACTCATTGTAAAGGCTGGATATTTAGTAATAAATTTGAAAATAGAATACATATTTTTAAAGTATTTTTATTTAGGAAATGTTTTTTTCTTCTTTAGAACTGGCGGGAATTCACTCGCAGCAATGGAGCTCAGACGACGACATGGTTTTCGCCCAATGACGATAACTATGTCCTAAGAACGTTTTGAACTTTTGACTACTACTTACCTATTTTTGGTGAGTCGGCTAGTTCACGAGCAACAATTTTTTAATAGACTTTATGAATTCAAAAGAGAGTGGAGAAGCTTTAATAATGAATTGAAGACAAGTCACTCAATAATAATTTCAAGTAAGGAAAAACTTATTTGGTAAAACCGACGAATTACATAAATATAGACCTTGAGCGAGAACGGGGTATTGGATCAGCAGGAATGCAAAACATCATTCACGATCAACTTTCTCTCCGTAAGCGTTGTTTAAAATGGGTGCCGAACAATACCAATGAGCAGATATTTTTCTTTATTTATTACAAGCCAGTACTTGACTGCAATTTTAATCGGTAGTAATTGTCTCACTGTCAAAAAAAAGAAAAATAAGGTCTTGCTGCTGGTTCTTCTCAGGTTAGAGAATTTTTTCCGACCCAATGGTAAAAGTATACATTAATTTCCATAAGTATTGTAGTAATCTATATTGACTAAGAATTATTCTATTCTATTATTCTCTGTCACACTGTTTTAGGGTAACAGAAGTCTATTCACTCTTGTTTTGAAGACGCCCAAATTGTTATCGGATGGAACGACAGACGCCGGCAACATAATAACTCCTTTGCTGTAAGCATTACGAAAGATGAAGCAAACCATTTGATTTGAATGCGTAAAATATCAACAACAAAGGAGTGGAGACCCGCTGACCATCAGGTTTTTTTAAATAAAAATAAGCGACAAACCAACAGTAACTACTTACCATCAGCACACCTGATGGTAAGTGGTTACTGCAGTCCATGAACAACTGCAGCCATCTTCAAACAAAGAAGTTTTTTTTAAAGTAGAGGGGCAAACGGACATGCGGCTCACCTGGTAAGTGACTAACGCCGTCCATGAACAACTGCCTTCTCTTCCAAGTGACCACGAAACTGCACATCATTCGATATATCGAAGCCGAGGATTTCAATACTGCCTAGACCACAAGTGGAGTGCCTTGAAATTGAGAAGATACGACAAAGGGGTTATTTTTAGTGTAAACGCGCAAACTTGTGTCTTCACCTCTGAGGACCAAGATGGAATTCCTCACAGTCAGTATTTATACTGGCTCTCTATTCAGGCCGGAACACAGCAAACACTGGCAATTTGGTGGCAGAAATAGGTAAAAGGATGGTACCTATCCAGACGGACTCCTAAGCGGGAAAAGAGTCCTACCACCAGTAAAAGGTTGTCCAATGGTGAAAGAAATTTGTGACCGCAAGGAAAAAACGTTTACAATATACTTGGAGGTGAAACATAGCTTTATTCTTATATATAACTATATGATTCCGAAACTAAGCAATAGTTGACTAAACGATACTTTGATGAGCCAAATTCAACGAACTATCACCGGCCGCGAAACATACAGAAACCAATTCTCGCCTCGTTTTACTGCAATACCATATTAATACCGTGGTGCTAGAAAATCAAAAAACGGTTAACTCGAGTAACATGTGACAGTTTGTGCCCTAAAAGTTTGGTCTTTTTTTACATGGGGAAATGCCTACGCATACCCGCCTCGCGGGGTAAGGACGGGTTATGTCGGACTCGCACCGACTAAAACCCCATGGTGTTCCACCTTCGCCACATATTGGCAGGGCCACGGGAACGCTTTCGCACACATCCGCGGCCCCACCATCGCCGGCCGCCCCATTGCAGCCCCTTCTCGGGGGAGGACCTCTCCTCCCATTCTCCTTCTCAGGCAAGGCGCACCAGGAACACATGGCACGCCCCCTCCACGCCCTCCAACTTCACCTGCGTAATGGGCCCCCCCGAGTCCGATACGCGGAGGCCATGGGGCCAGGAAAATCCAACGCTCAGTAGCACCCGCTTTCCCGACCCCAGCGGCGGATCTGGTCTCTGGCTCCGCCGCCAACCAAGATTCGGCCGCGGAAGGTAGGGAGGGCGGCGCCTCGCAATACCGGCACTCCTCTCCCCCCGCGGCCCCACCACCACTGCATCAACGGTGCGGCCCGTCAGAGTCACGGAGGATAGGACGAGTGGCGCATCGCCATACCTCTTCCTCCGCGACTCCACCTCGGCTGCAGCGGTAGGGGGAGAGGACACCCCTCTCGTCGCAGTCCACCGACACACATCCGAAGAGGGCTGGCCAAGCCCACTCGGAGTGGCCACCTCGGGCCGGCCCTACACCACGGGCCAGCCCCGGGGTACCTCTTTGTTCACCGCGAGTGACCAAGCCACGGCTACTAAGCCCCCCCGCCACGACAAGGCGGGAACGCACTTATTACTATATAGCCGTTATAGCTCAGATGGTTAGCGCTCGCTGTAAGTTACACAGTACGCGAGCAACCCGGGTTCGATCCCCGCCGGCACCAATGAAATTGTTAATTGCAATTTTAAGTGCTGATTTACCACGTGCTCGGCGGAGAAGGAAACATCGTGAGGAAACCTGAGAAATCAAAAAAAATATTTCGAAGACATGTGAAGTTCGCCAACACGCATTGGGGCAGCGAGGCGGACATTTCCTTGCCCTAAAACCCTCTCAGAAATGAGAGGAGAGGCCTGTGCCCAGCAGTGGGACGTATATAGGCTGTAACTTTACTTTACTATTTTATGAACCATAAGAATAAAAAAGAATACTATTTATTCTTATGGTTATTGTAATAAAATACGAATATAAATAATAAGCCCAAGTTAGGTAGCAAAAAACATTTCACTACGGCGCTTCGTTTTAAAATACCCAATTTTCCTGCGGTGTAAGCCGATGCGGCACGTGCCAAGGCGGCGTGATACAAAGGCGACAGTATATGGTATAAATAATAGTTCAAGCATTCTAGATTGCAATGTATGGAAAAATTGGCAAAATTAATGGAGTACTTTTAACTATCGGCATACGTTATAGATCGAGGTTAAATTTGCTATTTTGAAAATTCACTGTCATCAGCTACTCTCGTCGATTAGACTGACTTACTGAACTTTTAAAATAACATAGCAATGTGAAATGAAAAAGTTTAGAAATAAATTATACCTCTTTTAAAGAACAAATTCTATTCTTTATTTTAGTCATACATATTTTGGCGGTAAAGTTTGAAATTTTGGATACAACTAAACTATGAGCAAAAAAAATCTCTAAATCATAAAAAAAATTATATTTCGTGGCGAATTGCGCGTAATTTATACGTGATATCGTTTCTGGATGTGGTTGATAGCTAATTTATCAAGGATCATTTCGATCATGCAAATTTTTTTAGTTACAATTTAAAGTGTACAGTTTTCCTTAAAAGTGGAAAAGAACCGCGCTTCGGGACACTTTCTGAGGCCCGGGGGATGATGCTCACCCGGGAGGGGGAGGGAGAGTAGATAAAACTTAACTCTGCTTTATAAGGTACATATGCCGATAAATAAAAGTACTCCATTTATTTTGCTAATTTTTTAACTAAAATACAAACATTTATATTTTGTTGAATATCCGAATCAATTAAATTTTAAAAGTAGCATAGCAACGTAAAATTAAAGAGGTTAGTAATAAATTATACCTCTTTTTAAAGAGCATATTCTATTCTTTACTTTAGTCATACATATCTTGGCGGTAAAATGGTAAATTTTGAGAAAACTAAACTTCGAACAAAAAAAGTGGATAAATGATTAAAAAAATTTATATTTGGTGGCAGATTGCGCGGAAACTATAAGTGATACCGGTTTTGTATGTATAAGAGGTTGATAGCAAATTAATCAAGGATTATTTTGTAGATACACACTTTTCATGTATCTTGTACGGTTTTCTTTAAAACTGAAAAAAACCGCGCTTTGGGGCACTTTCTTGGGTGCGGGATGGGTGACGCTCACCCGGGAGGGGGAGGGAGAGTGGATAAAATTTAACTTTGCTCTATAACGTACAAATGTGGATAGATAAAAGTACTCCATTAATTTTGCCAATTTTTCAGCTAAAATGACTAAACTATAAGCGAACAAACGATTAAGCGACTGTAATGTCAGCTTGGTGCTGCACTATTGGGTCGACTCCACCGGGGTGGGACCACGGTTCTATTAAAATACTGGCCACTTATAATTATGAGATTTCTGAAGTGTCTAAAGAAAAGTGGTTAGAGGTATTTTACAAATAAATTAAAGGCATAAAGAATATTACTCTCTTTTTTTATAGAATAAGGGTGATAAACAAGCACACAGTCACCTGATAGTAAGTGGATGCTGTGGCCCATAGACATCTACATTTATCCTCGATTAGGAATCAAAATGCAGATGCGTTGTCACCCCGAGGACACTCACCATACGAAACACAGCAGCATTAAGCTGCTATTATACGCTGTTATTCTGTGAGAGCGTGGTCCATCCACGGTCGAGCCGATCCATTCGTGCTACAACCATAATATAGCTGCAGCGTGGGTCTACCACGTAAAACTCACACTAATTATATCAAAAACAAATAAACAAGCTCTATATTTTACAGCAGACGATACTTCGTATAATCTTCTATCCTTCGATGCAACCATATGCAATTAAAAACTATACTTTCTTCCACTCTCGTGCAACGTACGATTTCCCGCTAAAATATCTGTCATCAGACTTTGAAATCTCGCCGGTGTGTGCAAATATATAGCTGAAACTGGTTTTGTGGAGGGCAAGGGGATGTGGAAGGGGTAATCGAGCTGTCAGAAGCACTCCCGCTCTCGACACTTGGAGTTGCAGGCCTGGGAGGATTGCAGGTTGAAATCAGGAGCAGGCGGCACGTTTTGTTAAATCAAACGAATATTGATGGTGCACTGTCAAAGGGTAAATGAATCTTAATTTGTTATCTTTAATTTAATTGCGGGAAAATTTTACTTTGCCATAATTAAGAAGAACAAAATAAAATATTTTTTTTCAATATAGGTTACAAAAATACTTATTAAAAGTCATTTAAGTTTTACCATTGGCTCGGAAAAAATACCTCTGTCCTGAACCAGCAAGAAGCCTAGCGGGACTTTTTTTAAACATTAATTTACAATATAATATTTTATACAATTAAGTATGAAAACCGCCGTTAAAAAGCCGTGGTAGCTCAGGGGTTAAGCGCTCGTAAATTTCACAGTACGCCAGCAACCCGGGTTTGATCCCCGCAGGCACCAATGAAATTGTTAATTGCAATTTTAAGTGCTGATTTATCACGTACTTGGCGGTAAAGGAAAATATTGTGAGGAAACCTGCATGTTTGAGAAATAAGAAATAAAATATTTCGAAGACATGTGAAGTTCTCCAACACGCGGCGAACATTTCCAGTTTCCTTGTCCTGAAACTCTCTCAGAAATGAGAGGAGGCCTGTGCTCTGCAGTGGGACGTATATGCCATAATTGCGACGCTTGGCAAGCGGGTTGCCAACCGCAGTTTTTTATAATTTGAGTTGTTATAAGGAAGATGCTGCTGCTCATCTCCTGTTTCATTTTCTCTGTCGCCTCTTACGACACCCTCGGGACGATATGGGGTAGTAGATATTCTTACACCGCCGCTACACGGTACAATAATTTTAGCAAATACACAACCTGAAAACATAATAACATAACCTCAAGTCGTAGCTAGCGCAAACTGTCGACATTTTAATGAAACTCCACCTGTAAATTTCTCACGGCACATTATCTAGGCACGGGCCCGCCAGTTTAGTTGATTGGATTGCTTTTAATCAAAGTTTTGCTTCCCGCCGGCGTGCCACTGACAGCTCGATTATGGCGCGAACCCGCGATTGTGAGCAACATACTCGATTATGAGCAAAAACTGTGTCGATGTTGTCACTGACAGGTCGAAATGTGAAAGGGAAGCTTTGAGGTGAACTGAAATTACAGATTAAATACTTATTTAATTACTAGAACACCTTTTTCATTGGTTATTAACTACTAGTACTACGAAATATGAAATATAATTTATTATAAAAGTAGGTACCTATATTACTGCTATTCGTGTATACAACCAATTACAACCAATTGAAACATTAAAAGCAAAATAAACTTTAAAATCTGCCGTCAAAATTTTCCAAAAACTGCATTAACATTTTGTGGAGAAATTACTTAACATATTTTATACTAGCTTTTTACCCGCGGCCTCGCTCGCGTGAGCTTGAATTTAGGAACATCATTAAATGCTGTTCCGTGGCAAATTTAGCAAAATTCGATCACTTTTAGAGTCAGCTCGGTGTCTGTGTCTCTATGTCTGTCAAAGATTTTTTTTTTTGAATTCTAAAAGACTATTAGACGTAGATGATTGAACACGTGAATATATATTTTTTATATCGGCCGAGTCTTCCGATGTATCCATAAGAAAGGTAAATTTTTAAACAATTTAATGGAAATATATTCAAAACAAAATTAAAGAAACTGTTAATTGAAAATGTTTTTTACAATCTAAATGAGTTGTTTAGTAAAAGTAATGTTAGTAAGTAGTTAATTTTAAATTTATTTTCTTTCTTGTTGCATATCCTACATGAGTAGACTGTTGAACCTGAAACTATATGTGTTTGTATTAAGATCATATTGTACACAGTTATGCAATAAATGTATCTTTATCTTTACTTTTCCATCCATCCATCACAGCCTAGAAAAGTCCACTGCTGGACTATATTATAGTTTCAGAAAGAATGGGTTTGCTCTATTGGGTAAGAGACAAGCTAGCACGAAAATTGTATTCAATTACCTACGTATCAGCGTCCAGAATGTACGAACGGCCAGACACACACAAACATCTTTTAAAATCATAGGCAGTTGTTAGCGCTCGCTGTGAGCCTTTTTGTGCCCAGGAACAACAGGCTCCTGTGGTACTTGAAGCTGCACCTCAGCAGGCACGCCGATTCCAAGACGGAGTGCGGCAAATATGCGGCGTATTGTGCTCGCGCGTTAGAACGTACGATACGCAACGGCGGACGCGAGGACAAGCCATCGCGTATGGAGGTGCTCTCCATACTGCTGAAGAACCCCTACCATCACTGTCTGCCTCATGCCACACCGTGCACATGCTCAATTAGAATCAGACTAGAGATTTTAAAAGGTGATGACATGTTTTCTTTTAGATTAGCAAATATTTCAATTATTGCAAAAATTAAACATTATAAAGATAGACACCTATTACGTGATAGAGCCACACTGGCTATTTTAAGGTAAGGCACGAATGGGTCGGCTCGAACGGTTAAAGTTCACGCTCTCACAGAAGGCGCCTAAAATAGCAGCTTGACGCTACTGTGAGGTGAGGGTTGAGAATCGCAGAGCCTTTTTACTGGCAACGAGGCCTTTGTATCCTTAATCGAGGATACCATCAGGTGAATTGTGTGCTCGTTTGTTACCCTTATTTTATAAAAATTAAAAATAAAAGTGTCCGTGTTAACTATGCCTTTGTTTTACTTTACTTGACATTTTATTCAATAAAAAAACTAAGGATTATACCGTTGTGAGATAAAGTAAATGGTTCGTGTTCACATCTCGGACAGTTTTGATGTGTTTATCGTCTCGAATACCCTCACCCTCTATTGAAGGGATAGCGGAGTACGTATTAGTCGTCAGTGAATTCCATTAATCATAGCACCTATCTGGAAGGGTGTCACTCTGCAAGGACAGCCTACCGCAGTACGAAAATTATTTAAACGTAAATAATAAAAATAATCGTTATTTCAATGACAGTGTATTGATCAAACTAATCATTTACTTTACTAATTATTAGACATTGTGAGAGAGCGAAATCTGATCATCATTCATCATCATTACAGCCCTTCATAAGTCCACTGCTGAACCTTGGCCTCCCCCAAGGAATGCCACAAAGCACGGTCCAAAGGCACCTGCATCCATTGAGTTTCTGCATGTCTTACCAGGTCGTCACTCCATATAGTAGGGGGACGCCCTACACTTCGCCTGCCGGTACGAGGATGCCACTCGAGAACCTTTCTTCCCCATCGGTTGTCGGTTCTTCGAGCTATATGGCCGGCCCATTGCCACTTCAGCTTACTAATCCTTTGGGCTATGTCGGTTACTCTGGTTCTACTGCGGATATACTTGTTTTTAGTCTATCACGCAGAGAAACGCCGAGCATAGCCCTCTTCATAACTCGCTGAGCGACTTTGAGCTTCCACATACGGCCAGCAGTGAAGGACCACGTCTCAGATCCATAGGTCATCACTGGAAACACGCACTGGTAGTACAATCTAGTTTTGAGATTTTGAGTTATGCCTGACGAGATGTGTCGTAATCTCCCGAACGCTGCCCAGCCGAGTTGAATATTACCTCTATTAAGTCGGACTATTTGTCCCAGGTAAACATATTAGTCATCAACTTAGAGCTTAGTACTCCCAACAACTACTGGCATAGGTGTGATATGGACGTTAAACATGATGAGAGAGCGATATATGATACTTTTAAATAATTAGTATTATTTTTTTTTGTTATTAAATTTTTATTTACATAACATAATATACAATATTTTATTATATACAATATTAAAAACTATAATAAAAAAAAAACTAAAACTAGTAATTTAATTATCAAACAGTCCTACTCCACGCGGTATCGTGCCAAGAACGCTGGCTGCGTTTCCCCGCTGAATGGCTATACTTATTTAATAATTATTTAGGAATTCTCTACCTATAATCTAAATTACTCTCTCTAGGACATTACTAAGGATTTTTATAAGAACTTAAAATTATAAAAAACTTCGACTGGCGACCCGACTGCAAGGGTTACTATGGCATATTCTCCTATGAGGAACCAATCCATAGCGTAGGCCTATGTCGAGCAGTGGACTTTTGATAGCTGTAATGAATGAAATGACTACGACTTTTTATACGTGGTAGAGCCATGCTGCAGCTATATTTTGGTTGCAGCACGAATGGGTCGGCTTGGCCGGGGAAGTACTACGCTCTCACAGAATACCAGCGTAAAATAGCAGTTCACTGCGGGTGTTTCGTATGGAAACGGGACATTCCATCTTAGTCCTCAGGGGTGACAACGCATCTGCATTTTGATTCTTAATCGAGGATAGACGCTGATGTTTATAAGCTACAGCATCCACTCACCATCAGGTAGACTGTGTGCTCGTTTGTCACCATTATTCTATAAAAAAATACGACCCCACACAGATAATTTCATTATATGTATAGTATTACGTACTAACTTTAGTAATGCGTAAACTATTCTATTTCGCAATGGTATCCACGCAAGGTCGGTCGTGATGCGGGCCGCCCGCATTCAGCGCTGCTATTGTGCTCGAAGTATCCGAGTGATAACAGTGACATGCTGGTCTGCAATGTGGTTATTTGATTTTATATATAAAATGTCCGTGTAGTGGCGGTGTAAGAATATCCACTACTCCATCCATATCATCGCGTGGGAGTCGTAAGAGGCGACAGATGGAAACAAATCAGGAGATGGACAGCAGCGTCTTCCTAATAACGACTAAGAATAAAAAACTGCGGTTACCAAACCGCTTGCCGGGCGTAGCAACTTTAGCAAATATGCCCCTATGAGACAATCTATGGGGAGGCCTATACTCAGCAGTGGGCTTTAATAAGCTGTAAAGATCATTTATAACAAGTGGTAAAATTAAAAAATTTGTACAACCGACTTCAATATAAATTATTAAGAATAACTCAAAAACTACTGCTCGGACTTTGATCAAATTTATATGGGACCACATGAGAAGCAACAGCTTTCAAATGAAAAAGAATCATCGAAATCGGTTCACCAAGAAAAAAGGTCTGAGGTAACACACATAAAAAATACAGTTGAATTGAGTACCTCCTCCTTATTGAAGTTGGTTAAAAAAGTAAAATAACAACCTCAAGGATGGTAAAGGTTTACTATGTGGTAGGACTTCTTTTCTGGCAAGAAATCCTGAGGAGAACTAGATGTAAACATTTAAAAACAGGTGTTCTTTCTTTGTTTGGCTATAGACTTGTGCGATTACTTTTGCCAGTGTCGCACCTGAGGACTTACATGGAATGCTTCGTTACCAGTATTCTCTCTCTACCCTGAATCGAGGGTTTACTAGTTAAAGTTACAGTTATCTGCAATTTTTTGTGAAAATTAGTTAAAATTACACTTCGACTTAGATTTTCTTTATTCTATATTATTAGGTTACCAGTAAACCCTCGCTAAATATAATTATAAATATATAAACGTGGTAGAGCCATGCTGCAGCTATATTAATTGTATAGTTGTGGCACGAATGGGTCGGCTCGACCGGGGAAGGACCACGCTCTCACAGGATACCAGCGTAAAATAGAAACCGGAGACCCTTTTTACTGGAAAAGAGGCATTCCGTCTTAGTCCTCACGGCTGACAACGCATCTGCATTTTGATTCGCAAATGAGGACAGATGTAGATGTCTATGGGCCACAACATCCACTTACCATCAGATGGACTGTGCGCTCGCTTGTCACCCTTATCATATAAATATATATATACATATATATACGGGTGATTTCTATATTTTGACAACAGCGCCACCTATTGAATATATAACTGAATCACACACACTCAAAATCTCTTCAAAATAAGTCCAGCCGTTTAGGAGGAGTTCAGTCTGGGTAGTTATTACCTTCTTACCTACTTCTGCCGCCAAATAGCGTGCACTGATGTGTTCCAGTCTGAAGGGTACAGAGACTCAGTATAGTTACAGGCTGTAAGGCATTCAATCTTAATGCTCAGAGGTGACAACTCATCTGTAGCCTTCTTGTTTGAAGTTGGCTGCAGGTGTCCATGGACTGCAGTAGCTTATTATCATCGTGTGAACCGTTAGCTCGTTTGTCCAGGAGCGTGACACGGGAGATTTGTCACTGATATAATTGAAAATAGAGCGTGTAATTGTGTACACTTACGAAGTGAAACTTCTTTACGATATCTCATTCTTCTTTTATTTTATATTTTACATAGGTAGGTTAAATAACACTTAGTATACTCATGCATAAAGTGAGCATACGTCCGGTTTTGAACGGGACAGTCCCTTTTCTCGGTCACCTGTCCCGTTGTCCCCAAATGTCCCATTTTCCAAAACCGCGCGAAAATTTAAAACCATGAAGTTTGTCAGACACGAACGGCGCCAGAGCAAGACCGACGAAAAAATAACCGAATGTGATAATTTAAAAGTTTCCGCAGAGACTCGTTGGGTGGAAATATTCAAACACTTTCGCACCAACAATCTTCAACATAATTTTTTTGCTTTTTAATCGAATATATTTTATGTCTACGTGGTACAAATGCTCCAGTAGAAAGAGTATTTTTCTATTATGAATAAATTGTGGACGTCTGAAAAAAATCACTTACGGTTCCAGTTCTAAAGGTGATATTGATAACAAAGGTCAATATAAAAAAAACATGCCCAGAATTTTATTCTTTATAAAGTAAATTTGTTCCACTGAAAAATATACATATGATTAAAAAAAATATGTTGCATTTAATAATTACCGTCTGAGGAACTTTGCTTTAATGAAGCTGGTGAACTTGTGATTGATTTTTATTTTTCACAATTTTTTATAATAAAAATAATTATAATTAATGTGAATATAATTATAGTGAATGCTAACTGGCGAGTATGAATAAACCCATGTCCCGTTTTGAGTTAAAAAATAAATGGTCAGTTTATTCATGCAGCCCCGATGGTGAAACGTTACAAGAAATTGTGACTTTTGTTTTTTAATATCGTACTAAATTTCTCCACTACGTCTATAAAGAAGAAGATTCACTTCAACAAAACTCAAATCTTGTATAATATACAAATTTCTTTTTTCATTTCATTTTTCATTATCATCAATTTTTAAATAAACATAATTTTAGGCTCCATGCCAACACGCGCCAAGAACATAAAAACGGGTTTCCGTAAACAACGAAAACAATAGCTGTACTCTACCCATTCAGCCCACGATTTCATAGTCCGGCCGCACGTGAAGTCACCGCACAGACGGACGGACAGATATCGAGGCGTCAATGTGTGTAAACTGAGATAAAATTATCCCAAACAACGTTGGGGTACTGAGCCTGTATACCGAGCGATGCGGGCGTGAGTAGCGTCGGCAAAGAAAGTGTTTCGTATTTCTCAATTCAATTAAGTGCTATACAAATGAAACCTCTTTATTTTTAGTCGACTTCAATAAAATGAAAATGAAATTCTTACATGTCATCAAATTCGGAGCTATGTTCAAAATTTCAAGTCTAGTTCATCGGAAGTTAATTTAAAATCAATTATAAATTCTACCCGAACACGAAAGCGAGTTAAATATACAAAATTAAAATTAATCAACTGAAACTGAATTGCCTTTGCATAAAAGTTACAGCCTATATACGTCCCACTACTGGGCACAGGCCTCCTCTCATTTCTGAGAGGGTTTTTAGAGCAAGGAAATGTCCGCTGCGCTGCCCCAATGCGTGTTTGCGAACTTAACATGTCTTCGAAATATATTTTTTCTAATTTATCAGACATGCAGGTTTCCTCACGATGTTTTCCTTCACCGCCGAGCACATGATAAATCAGCACTTAAAATTGCAATTAACAATTTCATTGGTGCCGGCGGGGATCGCACCCGGGTTGCTCGCGTGCTGTGAAACTTACAGCGAGCGCGAACCATCTGAGCCACCACGGAATTGCCTTTGCATGTGAAGGCTCAAAAGCCATTAGCTTGTAAAGGATTTTTTTTATAAAATTAGATTATTATTTTATAAATAACTAGCTGCGACCCGGCGCGTTGCTACTGCAGAAGAAATAATTGTGGAAATATCGTTTTAAATTTGGAACAGTTATATTGTTTAATTATGAATGATAATACATTCATTAAAATTGAACGATAAATGACTTTCAAATAAATGTGCCGGTACGATACGCGCGCCACCTAGTGTAAGTTAATTGTACTATGTCTATAACCTTCGCGCAAGTGCAAGCAATAGGTTGACAAAGTTTTACCGCAATCTGATGAACGGTATGGCAGCGCATAAAATACAAACAAACAAATATTATGCTGGGTGCAGCAAGTTCCGCCCTCTGAACGTATTTCTAGCAAAGCAAGAATGGAGAGTTTCCGGTTGCAAATGGAGATGCCAGGACTTCATCTACACTAACGAGAAAAAGTGTTGATTAACTGAATATAAATACAGGTCGACTCTTAGCTCGTTAAAGAATATCACAAAATTTTACCACGTTTAGACAATGTCAGGGATTTAAATGGAAAAATGTGAAAGAAGTGATTACATGGCCAGACCATTGCCTACAAAACCATGGGAGCTATAAGTCACAGACCAACATGGGGCTATAAGAGTATTACTCTGTGCGAATTTGATCGTATAAATGGAATAACAGCAGTAAAACCAATATTATTCTAATGCCATGCGAAAAGTTTAATTTATTTGCTCTGAAATCAATAATCGTTGTTTATGCACATATGCAAAGTTAGTTAGATGAGGGTGACAAATGAGCACACGATTAAGAATCAAAATGTAGATAAGCTGTCATCCCTGAGGATACGAAATGTCTCGTTATCAGTAAAAAGGGTCTCCGGTTCTCTACACACACCATACAAAACAGCAGTATCAAGCTGCTATTTTACGCTGGTATTCTGTGAGACCGTGGTCCTTCCCCGGTCGAGTCGACCCATTCGTGCTACAACTATAATATAGCTGCAGTATGGCTCTACCACGTAAAAATGGATGAATGAATTATTAATTATTGAAGTGCAACTTCTTTAATGACGTAGTGGAAAAATTAAGTACGTTTACTAGTCACGTTTTCTTGTAACGTTTTCAACGCCTGGTCTGCATGACTATACTATTATTTAACCTACTTATGTTAAATATAAAATAAAAGAAGAAAGATAAGTTGTAAAGAAGTTTCACTTCGTACGTGTGTACACAATTACACGCACAATTTTTCTAAATAATCTTTCTGATCTCAATTTGAAATTTTTGAAATTTCACTAAAAAAAAAATTATTTTGTCGACCGTACTTCCCGCATACGGGCGGGCATTTGAGCGTCGATCGCTTACCTTACCCGCACGACCCGATAAATTGTGTACCGAGTAGCTCCACTAATTAATATCCAGCATCGGTGCTGCGGGAGTGGCTGATTGGGTGAATTGCCTGATTGATCGCGCGGCCGGGACCCGTTTGGATTTATCGCCTTGAACTCGACGTGTATTGAAATTACTTGGCTCGAAGCTAAGTAAACAATGTCGCATATTTTGACGACCGCAAACATGTACTTATAACATCTAAGTATAATATACATGTAACAAAACCCTGTGGTTTCCGTTAAGTGCGTTATCAGAATCAGTATTGAAACCATAAAAAAAATATAATTTTTTTACACATTAATAACATCGGTAAAGCGGGGTTTGACAATACCCTTACTAATGCTAATGCCTCGTTGGTCTAGTGGTTGCAGTAGTGCGACTGCTGATCATGAGGTCCCGGGATCGAATCCCGGGTCGGGCCAAAAAAAATCAGTTATTGAGTTTTTCCATCAAGAAATTCTCAGTAGCTGCCCGGAGTCAGGAAGTTGGCGGTGTCTCACCCCCGTGCCTCGGAAAGCACGTAAAACCGTTGGTCCTGCGCCTGACCTCTCTCCGGTCGTGTCGGTTTACCGCCCCATCGGACTATGAGAGTGAGGGAATAGAGAGTACACCTGTGCTTGCGCATACACTTGGGCACTATAATCCTGTCCTGCGCCGATGGCTAGTCTCCGTTCAGGTTAGCCGCCGTGGTCGAAATTCGGTCTGGAGGACATTATTATTACTAATGCTAATGCAGTCTCCTATAAAAACACTCACGGGACGAAATATGGTGATAGATTATCTTATGCCTCCATTACATGACCGAGATGGATTGCCTCGTTACCAGTAAAGGGGGTATCTGATTCAAGTTACACACCACACGAAACACAGCAACATTATGCTGCTATTTTCCAGTGGGATCTTAAGCTTGTGCTGTAGCCATATTTCACAGCAGCGTGGACAGCAACACATACAAAAAAAAATACATTAAAAATATAACTATTGAAATAGTATGGTTTTTATAGGACAGAGGACAAACGAGCCGCATGTTTACCTAAAGGTAAATGACTGCCGCCGCCCATGAACAACAACAACACCAGAGGAATTGAAGACACCTTGTCGGCCTTTTAAAAAGAATAAGGCGCTTAAAGATCCCCAAGTCGTATCAGTCCGGGAAAAACCTCTATGGGAAAAGCCGATTCCACAAAGATGCGAAGAAGAAACCAGTTCCATCTCCCGGCGGGAGATCCCCCCTTTTCTGTTGTGGTGTTGGGAGTAGTGGTGCTGGGATTAGTGGTGACGGGGATAGTGCACTGTGCATGCAATTGAGGGAGGGCAGGAGGTGCTCTTCAAACTAGGTAAGACATATCATTTTATTTCATTGAGCGGATGTAAATAAAGTAATTTTTACCAACTTTAATATAATGGATTTTCGCAAAGTAACTTCTGATTCTATTAATTATCTTATATATTTTAGCAAATTATATAATGCAGTGACCCTTTCCCGATTTAGGAAGTACGTGCCACGTCACACTTGGCAGACGTATTGACTAAGTACCAAACGTCATGCAACTTTGTCACTACTGCTCGTCGCCAGTCTTGTTATTTTCTGTCTGGGGTAATCGAACTGATTATGTCGCAGCCGACTAGCTTAATTAGCCTTTCAGTTAAAAGCCTAGCCTTCTTCTTTCTGAATGGTATTCGGTATAGTCTTTTTTTTATAGGGTAAGGGTGACAAACGAGCACACAGCCCACATGATGGTAAGTTGTTGCTGTGGCCCACAGACATCTAAATCTATCCTCGATTACGAATCAAAATGCAGATGCGTTGTCAGCCGTGAGGACTAGATAGAATGCCTCTTTTCCAGTAAAAGGGTCTCCGGTTCTCTACACTCACCATACGAAACACAGCAGCATTAAGCTGCTATTATAAGGTAAGAGTGACAAACGAGCACAGTCCACCTGATGGTAAGTTGTTGCTGTGGCCTATAGACATCTACATCTATCCTCGATTACGAATCAAGTCGAGCCGACCCATTCGTGCTACAACCATAATATAGCTGCAGCATGGCTCTACCACGTAAAAATGTCCACTGTCCACCAATGTCCTAAGCGAATCTATCCATCCTTCCATCCATTACAGCCTATTAAAGTCCACTGCTGCACATAGGCCTACCCTATATATTGACACCGTTGACGCTGCTTGAAATAGAAATCAAAACTTTTTTATTTAATATAGATTATAAATAATACTTATTGAATGTCACTCTTATGTTTAATTTACCACTGGTTCGGAAAATACCTCTGTCCTGGGAAGAACCAGCAAGAAACCCAGCGAGTGTAATTTAAAAAAAAGAACAGCTTACAATCATATTTTACACATTTAACAACACAAAACAAATTAGAAATAGCTCGGTAGCGATCACCTCATTCCCAGGGGTTATTATTATCCATAAAACTCCATAATGTTATAATATTCCTTTTTTAACAAACATTGTTTAATAAATTTAATGACACTAATTTTTACGCATTATATCGCGTTTAATTTTAACTTTTTAATTCCCGACGTTTCGGGTGCTTCGGAACCACAAATTAATATTAAAAAACTGAAGGTAGCCGGGCTAACTATGTCATCGAGACGTCAAACACCTCAGTCCCCCCGTGACCATGGGTGCTGTAAAGCACCCGAAACGTCGGAATTAAGTTAAAATTAAACGCGATATAATCCGTAAAAATTAGTTGCATTTAATGTGTAGTCTTCGCGTAAATATAAGAAAATATTATTGTTTAATAAAGTTTTTGAAACGTTGCGGAGGTCAAATTTTGTATATTTTCTGGGATTTTGTTGCAAAAGCGTATACATCGCCCAAAGAATAATGCCTTGCTGTTGTGACGGCGCGGCGTGAATACCTAGTCTAGTGAATATTCATTCTTCCAAGAGACACCTAAAAGAACTAAGTTACTAAACAAACACAACGTAAATAAGGGTCCTAACTAAGACGATCACTCCATAAATTTATTAAACGGCCTATACTAAACCTTGAGAAAGTTCAATATAATATGTTAATTAATACTGGTCACGTAAATTTTATATATTTTTATAGACGGCCTCTTTTTTATATAAATTGGGGGGGGGGAGCGTTACATTGTCATCAGTCTGAGTATTTTATGTAAAAGAATTTATCACTCCATTTCGTCCAGTGGGTATCGTAAGAGTCTACTATAGGAAATACCAGTAATGTCATATAGCTTCCGATAATAGTTGGGCTAGTAAAATAAAAACTTCGGTTGCCAACCCGCTTGCCAAGCGTGGCAACTATGGAAAATATCCCCCCTATGAGGCAATCTATGGGGGAGGCCTATGTTCAGGAGTGGATTTTAATAGGCTGTAACGGTAATGGTAGTAAAAAAATTGTCCAGACTCTCCAGACATTATCACGGACGCCTCTGTACTTTGGATCTCATCATAGGTTCTTATTACAAGCTTTAATTAAAATAATCCATTCAGCTGCTAAAATAAATACAATAAAGCATCCAGAGACGCGACTTTACGGAAGCGCAGTCGGTGTCGGGCTTAACCGACACATCTGTGCGTCAAAGCGGCCTGCCCACAGCTGTGACTAGGGTTACCAAGAGACAATTAAAGATAATCGGGAACAATAAACGACAGAAACCTAATGGCAGGGTGCGGACAGTGAACTCAAAAGGTCGTCGGTTCGAATCCGCCATGCGACTACTGTCGTGAACCACTTCTAACACAAGCGTTTTAAGTTCACCAGGAGTAGTTACAGGGAAAATTTGTAATATTAATAGCATTACTAGTATTTTTTTTAAATAATGAATTAAAAAAATTAATAAACAATAATTTAGCTAGTTATCAAACAAACCAGAATATCGAAATTAAGTTCAATAGACCAAAAAAATAGATTTTTTTTAAAATAAAAGTAAAAGCCGACATTAAAATACTAAAAATAATTAAATAATTTCACATTCTAAAGTCGGTACTAAAACGTAGTATGTAGAAGAATTAGATCGACGACTTCAGAATGTGAAATTATTTAATTATTTTTACTTCTTTGAATTCGGCTTTTTAATTTTTATAAAAAGTTTAATTATTTTTTACTCTTCTGAGTGGAGTAGAATATCACCAGCTCAAAATAACAACTAGAATGTTGTTTACATAGTTACATTAAAAACTTTATGCTCTATTTTACCACACATAGGGGTGACATTTTTTCTCCAAATTCAAAAAAATACAGAGTCGTATTTACTATTTACAGTTACACGTGTGTGGGTATAGTATGCGTCTCTTACTTGAAACTTATTAAACGAGGACACCTTTTGTGCCTAGGAAACCATCTACCCACCTAACACTACTCTTTCACCTTTTTCTGCTGAAAGCATAAGTGAGCCGTGTTCCGGTCTGAAGAGTGGAGAGCCATTATAAATACAGACTGTGAGGTATTCCATCTTGGTCCTCAGGGGTGAAAATACATCTGTAGCGTTCTTTATTTAAAGTAGTTTGAAAAAAACTACAGTAGCCACATACCATCAGGTGAAAGATCAGTTTATTGGCTTACAATAAAAAAAATACAGTGTCCGAGGAAAAAGGAAGGAATGGTAATTCTAGCTGCCTATTTACAGTGGCACGGGTGTGAGCATGGCACGCGTCTTTAACTTGACACTTAAATATTTAAAATCGAAATATAAAATCTACTTCTTTATACTCTACCCTAAGAAATTATTAAGAATTTAGGTTTTTTTTTCTTTATGGACTTGTACGGTCGTACTTTTGCCAATGTCGAGTAGTAAGTTATCCTTCAAAATGAAAATGTTTCCCAAAAACTCCTCAATGCTTCACACTGAGGAGTTTTTGGGAAACTTTTACGACAACTTGAGCCAGCCAGCAGACGGTCGATCATGACAATATCTCAAGCTCTTATAGCGCCTAAGCGGACAACATAACTTCAGTAAGTCAAAAAAAGTAAAAGTAAAGTATCAAACCCAGTCCGAATTTCGGTTGCGGTGGCTAGTTTCCTTTCTGCGCAGGACAGGGTTATCGTGGCCGAGTATAGTGCACTATTCCCTCACTCTCATAGGCCGATGGGACGGTAATCCGACACGACTGGAGAGAGATCAGGCTCAGGACCAACGGCTTTACGTGCTTTCCGAGGCACGGGGTAGAAAACACTGCCAAATTCCTGACTCCGGGTTGACCCCACCCGTGATTCGAACTCGGGAACTTATGATTAACGACCGCATTTACGACCACTAGACCAACGAGGCAGTTCAAAAAACTAAAGTTAAAAGGTTGGTATATCAACATCAGTTCACGTGTTTTGTCGTTGCCACTAATAGTTCACAAATTAATACACAAATTTAAAAAATTTTAATACACAAATTCGCATCACCTTTACGTATCAAAATTCACTTCAAACTTTTATTTAAATAATAAAATAGGAGCAATAATCCACCAGCTGTAATTTCCCGCCAAAAATCCTAGAATTTAATTATTGCTTTTGCCCGCTTCTGCAAAAAATATATCATGTTTTATGCCTGCCATGTTGCCCGTAGCATAATTCTATACGACATTATGTGTAGCAAACAGTAAATCAAACCAGCTGTATCAACGTTGGTTAGGTTTTTAATCTTTCTAACAATATATATGTTTCCTGGCTAGTTATTTATTTTACGAAAGCCTCGCTGAAGCTGAACATACTCGTAATTTTTTTTTTAATTTTTAGAATAAGGGTGACAAACGAACACACAGTCCACCTGATGATAAGTGGATGCTATGACACACAGACATCTACATATATCCTCGATTAAAAGTCAAAATGCAGATGCGTTGTTCACCCCTGAGGACTAAGATGGAATTCCTCATTATAAGTAAAAGGGTCTCCATTACTCTATACTCAACATAAGAAACACATCATTATTCTGCTGTTTTACGCTGTTATTCTGTGAGAGCGTGATCTACCCATTCGTATTATATCACTGCAGCTCTACGCCGTTAATTCGAACTTCTTTCCGTGTATTGCAAGAAGCGTTTATACCATTTTTAAGGAGCCGTGGTCGCTCAGGGAATCAGAGGCAACCTTAATCCATAGGACAGGACCAGGCGAATTTGATCCTTCCAGCTACAATGATATTGACAGTTACAATTTCCAGTGGTGATCTACCATGACTTAATAAGTGCGCTATCTCGCATTATATAAAACCTGTGTTTTTATTGATTAATATACTTTGAAAAAAAAGTCCCGCTGGGTTTCTTCCCAGGACAAAGGTATTTTACGAACCAGTGGAAAAAGTAAAAATTGACTTTCAATTAGAATTACTTGTAATCTATATGGAATAAATTATTCTATTCTATTCTATTGGGGCAAGACGATAGGCTCTTCTCTGTCCCGAAACCCATTCAGTAGTCGAAAGAAGCCTGGGCTCAGTTGTCGGATTATATATAGGACATATAAACTCTATATTTACACAGAGATATACAAATAATTCAACAATAATCAACCAAGTAGCGGCAAACTAGGACAGTGATCATCGACAACAGGATGCCATATTGTTCCCGCAAATCTGCGGGGGAGTGCACACCTGCTCGCTCTCTAATTGTCCCTCTAATGACGTGCATTACTGTGTGTGTACAAGGACTAATTGTGTGCGCTCTCAGTTCTGTTTAATGAAAGAATTAGGAATGATAGATACACCGTATTTGTATAGTTATTTTCAATATAAAAAAAGAAAAAGACAAAAGATCTAACTGCTTTGTTGAAAACTTTTTTTTTCAAATGTATAAGCAAAAGTATAGTAATTGCTAATTTATTACGTCCTTCACCGCTAAGAAGGAAACATCGTGAAATAATTCGAAACCATGTGAAAAGCAGATACGAAAATTAAAATTCATGGCGTCAATGCGTGCAGAAAAATTAACTAGAAAACAAAAGAAAACTTGCGGCACGTGGGATTGTTTGCGTGTTTGCTTAGGTGCTTTGTCGTTGTGTAGGTGTATCCGTGTGTGTGCAAATATTATTATGGGACCATGTTTTTACACACGGTGAAACCAGACTGCAGCTATATTATGGTTGTAGCACGAATAGGTCGACTCGACCGGGGTAGGACCAGGCTCTCACAGAATACCAGCATAAAATAGCAGCTTAATGCTGCTGTGTTTCGTATGGCGAGTGTAGAGAACCGAAGACCCTTTTTACTGGAAACGAGGCATTCCATCTTAGTCCTCAGGGGTGACAACGCATCTGCACTTTGCTTCTTAATCGAGGATATGTAGATGTCTATGGGCCACAGCATCCACTTACCATAAGGTGGATTGTGTACTCGTTTGTCACCCTTAGTCTATAAAAGAAGTCTCTCAAAAATGAGAAAAGACCTGTAACCAGCTCTAGACGTTTATAAGCTGGTTACTTTACTACGTTCCTTCAGCAATTCTTTATTTTTCTCAGCAGATTTGAGTGAAATGGTATTTATTTAATTTATTTATTTATCTATAATTTATATTGCAAACACCTAAAACCAAGGATTACAAAGGCCGAACTTACGGGTGCCTTATGGCATTCTCTACCGGTCAACCCTGTATTTGATATTTACTAGGTTTTGGATTAGTAAGCTCAAGTGGCAATGGGCCGGCTATATAACTCGAAGACCCTACAACCGATGGGGAAGAAAGGTTCCAGAGTGGCAGCCTCGTACCGGTAGGCAAAGTGTGGGGCAGCCCCCCACTAGATAGTGTGATTACCTGGTAAGACATGCAGGAATTCAATGGATGCAGGTGGCTTAGGACCGTGCTTTGTGGCATTTCTTGGGGGAGGCCTGTGTTTAGGAGTGGAATTGTGAAGGGCTGCAATGATGATGATGAAAATGATGATGAAGTTTTAGCATAGACTTTTATGATTGTAATATACATAGAAGTCTTTGGGTTTTAGACTATTTTTGTGTTTCGTAGTGATATGTCGAATGAAATAAAATTTCTCACATGTATATATCTCTATATATAAGATCAATTGCTGTCCGTTAGTCTCGATAAATCTCAAAACTGCCTCGACCGATTCTTATGAATTTTTTTATGTGTGTTTATGTGAGTGGGTCCCTGGATGGTTTAGATTCACAATTGGACGCGGTAGGTGACGCTATTGTCGAGATCCAAAAACAACTCATGCGAAGCCTTGTAATTTATAAGTAATTATTAATACATTAATAGTATCGAATAATTATTAATACATTAATAGTAATTATTAATAATATCGAACAAGCAACGGCTTTGTTCAAAAGTAAAAATTGCTAATAATTTTTTATACAGAGTTATAAAGTGAGACATACGCCGGCAACTAGGTCCCAGGTGTAGCACGTTTGGGTACAAATTCGGACAGCATGCGATATATTCGGAACGATTTTTATTGCCGTCTTGGTTCGACAAACATCGATGCATCATTTCCGTACCCGCCTATATAATTTCAGGATACCTAGGATCAGTATTGTGTAGTTAACCCATTCGCTGTCCCGTGTATTACATATAGTTCATTGCTATTGTCTTACTATTGTGTCTGAAAATCGGACAGTCAAAGTGTTAAATACTAGACATGTTTGGTGGGTCAGTACCAGTCTTTGTGGCATTCCTTGGGGGAGGCCTATGTTCAGCAGTGGACTTGTGATGTAAAAATAATGATGCAAGGACACTTTTTTCTAGATTATCAAATGACGTCATTAGCTTGTAAATCCCTTTAAAGTAATATGTACAATGTACATAGTACATATTATTGCAATGGGACCTTTCTTACAATGTTTTCATTCACCGCCAAGTACTTCAAATTGCAGTGAACAAATTTATTGGTACCGGCTAGGATCGAACTCCTTTTCTATATCATAAGGGCGACAAACGAGCACACAGTCCATTGGTAAGTGGTTGCTGCGTCCCATAGACATCTAAATCTATCCTCGAATACGAATCAAAATGCAGATGCGTTGTCACCCGTGAGGATTAAGATGGAATGCCTCGTATCCAGAAAAAGGGTCTCCGGTTCTCTATACTCACGATACGAAACACAGCAGCGTTGAGCTGCTATTTTACGCTGGTATTCTGTAAGCGCGTGGTCCTTCCCCAGTCGAGCCGACCCATTCGTGCTACAATTATACTACTAATATAGCTACAGCATGGCTCTACCACATAAAATTTAAAAAAAAAAAATCAAATGACGTCATTATCCTTTTAGCTTGTAAATCCCTTGAAAGTTATATGTACATAATAAATATTACTTCAATGGGACCTTCCTCAGAATGTTTGCATTCACCGCCGAGTACCTAAAATTTCAGTGCATCTGTTCTATGAATTATTTAGGCGAGCGCTTATACCTAGAACTACTACTTGTTTCCTAATTTTATGTATTAAAAATTTTACGTTCCACAGATCTTTACCCGCATCAACAACCCGTATGCAAACTTTCGACAAACGACCCCCATTCGCTGGACCAATAAACTCTACTAATCAGTATTCACCCGTCTCACTATTCACTATATTCAACTACCATCTTAAAGAGTCCTTCATTCGTAGCATAAGCAGAATTGTAGTTGTGTCAAACGCAAGTCAACACAACCAAATTCTTTTAAAAAATATTATTTTTATAATTACCTATAATTAAAAAAAAAATTATGAATAAGGGTGACAAACGAGTCCATCTCATGGTAAGAGGATGCTGTGACATCTACATCTAATTTCGATTAATAATTAAAATGCGTTGTCACTCGAGGGACTAAAATGGAATGCCTCGTTTCCAGTAAAAAGGTCTCCGGTTCTTTACACTCACAATAAGGGAAACAGCAGCAAAAAAGCTGCTATTTAACGCTGGTATTTCGTGAAAGCGTTCGTGCTGACTGATTCGTGCTATAACCAAAATAAAGCTGCAGCATGGCTCTACCACGTGGAAATACGCGCGACAATCTTTCCCACAGAGTCAGAGATATAAAAATTCTCCGTGTTCACGTACGGTCTGCTGGCAGTGTAAGAAAATCTACCCCATATTCTATCTATCTATTTCACCTATAAAAGTCCTCTGCAGAACACAGGCCTCCCCCATAGATTTAGACACCCCTATGAGGTAATCTGAAAGACTAATTGGGGTCATATTCACAGAATATATTACCGTTACCGTTACCGTTACAGCCTATTAAAGTCCACTGCTGCATATAGGCCTCCCCCATAGATTGCCTCATAGTTACCACTCTTTGCAGGCGGGTTAGCAATCGCATGTTTTTTATTCAACTGTTATCAGGAAGATGCTGCTGCCCATCTCCTGTTTCAGTTCCCTCTGTCGCCTCTTACGACACCCACGGAACAATATGGGGGAGTGGGTATTCTTACACCGCCATTAAAAGAACATGGCTATTTTATACGTAGTAGAGTCATGCTGCAGCTATATTAGTAGTATAGTTGTAGCACGAATGGGTCGGCTCCACCGAGGAAGGATCGCGCTCTCACAGAACACCAGCATAAAATAGCAGCTTAACGCTGATGGGTTTCGTATGGTGAGTGAAGAGAACCGGAGATCCCTTTTACTGGAAACGAGGCATTCCATCTTAGTCCTCACGGATGAGCCGAAAGGACTAAGATGGAATGGCTCGTCCCCACTACCCCATATTAGCGTTATATTTCTTAATAATATAACACTAATATAGTGTAGTGGCGGTGTAAGAATACCCACTGCCTCATATTATCCCGTGGGTGTCGTAAGAGGCGACAGAGGGACGCATCTGCATTTTGATTCATAGTCAAGGATAGATGTAGATGTCTATGGGCCACAGCAACTACTTACCATCCCTTTACTATAAAAAAGTGTGTGTGTACTTATATACGCACGTAGGAAGTTATACTTCTTTATCGTAACAAAACAAAAAAACTTGAGAGACAATTACCCACTGAAGTTGTCGCTTTTAGGTGACATTGTGCGCGCGCATCGTAACAACTTCATGGTGTCGTTTTTAGCTGTCGGTGTGCGCTCGCATCGTAAAAATTCACTCTCATCATTTTTCCCAAACGCCCCAAAAGAAGTATAACTGCAAAAACATATTTCGTGATTTCTATAAGTTTTAAATTTAATTATTGAATCTGTATAACAAATATGGCAAAGCTTTTGTCCGGTGCGATAATATAAGAAAATATATAATGAACTGAGCGCTGTGACAACACACAAGCGCCCAGTAATCGTTTCCAACATTAAATTGACTATATCTTTTCACATTACAAGCACGTGTAGCGGGAAACTACTTCTCCTAACTACCCGCAAAACTGCAATTAGCACAGGTGTGGAAACAGCACACCTGGGCCGGAGACGCGTGCTCCAACGCCGACGAGAACTCGACCCATCAAATCTGAGATGTGATTAATGTTGGCAAACAAACTGTCTCCTAAATCTTTTTATTTTAATGCTGGCATAAATTTAAAAAGCAAATTTGTAAGTAATTTTTTATTTTATTTTACTAAACGTTAATGATGCAATGTACCTATTTTATATTATTTTACTGGCAATATTTTTATCGGATGTAAAACATTACAGACATTTAAAAAAATGTTATTCTTAAACTTTTAATATAAATAAAAATTATGATATTATTTCTTTTATTTGTTAAAATAGGAAAAAAAGAAAACGTTTATTTGGCACATTAGTTATACAAAAGAAAAAAGAAATGAGAAACAGAAAAAAAATCTTTTCACTATAACAAAAAAAAAGAAATAACTTAATATGCAGCAAAATGGTCTCCACTCAGAGTTAAAGTCACAAATTGAAGATCAATTCGTAAAGCTGATTTTCATTGGAGCCAGTAGTACGAGGCAAATGACAAACTACAGCAAAATATATATATATATATATATATATATATATATTATATCAAATAATATATAAATATCAAATAACAGAAAATTATCATACCTATCGTAATAAAATTCACCATAAAGAGCTACGTTGCAGAGTTACTAGACTCCACAGAATTAGTAATTCATTAATGGGGTAATGTATACGCTTTTACAACAAAATCCCCGAAAATGTACAAAATTTGTCAATAAACAAGTTTAAATGTTTTATTAAAGAATAATTTAAAATTTTGTACAACCGACTTCAATATACATTATTTAGAATAACTCATAAATTATTGGTCAGACCTTGATCAAATTTATATGGGACCACATGAGAAGCACCAGCTTTCAAATAAAAAAAGAATCATCGAAATCGGTTCACCCAAAAAAAAGTTATGAGATAACACACATAAAAAACATACAGTCTAATTGAGTACCGTCTCCTTTTTAAAGTCGGTAGAAAAATTGTACGAAAAGTGTTATTATAATATCAAAGACTACATAAATGAAAAATAACCCCTAGGAATGAGGTGATCGCCACAATGCAATTCATTTAAAAATTGTACAAACAAAATTATTGTAAAGTGAAATATGTTTAAAAAAAGTCCCGCTGGGTTTCTTGCTGGTTCTTCGCCGGACAGAGGTATTTTGCGAAGCAATGGTAAAAAATAACTTTCAATAAGTATTATGTAATAATCTATATTGAATAACAATAATTCTATTATATTCTATTCTATAACGTTCCTTGTGTAAAACACGGAACAAGACTTCGTGACGTGCATATGATAGACGTTAGAATTAGAAGTCAGGGAAAATATTTTTTTTACTTTTTTTTTCTTTCATATAACTTCATGCTGAACAATGTTAATATTTTAAATGTCTAAATGTTATTATAAAATATTATATTATGAGTAAATTTCTCTAATATAATTTTTTTCCTATGAGGTAGCGGTATGAAAATCTTTTTATGCTGTGCTTTTCGTAAAGGTTGGTTCATGAAAAATCTGATTTTAAAGAACCCTTTACACGGCAAATACGTCAGTAGTTTTTTAAAGATACGTTTTTCTTTTATTTTAATTTTGAATTATAGATTTTTTATTTTCTTTGCAAATATAGTAAGTGCATCTTATAATATTTCCTCTTATAAATAATATTGAAGTGTCTGTCCGTAATGTCGAAATAACTGCCTTACATTGAGCTGAGGTCATTTGCATAGGATTAAGTCATGAACCATTTGTAAAAATTTTGTCTGTCTGTCTGTCTGTCTGTCCGGGCTAATCTTCGTAATGGCTGAACCGATTGTAATTGAAACTTCACAAAAAGATAGTGATCTAGGCGATATTTTATATCAAAAGTTTATTTAAAAAAATCAGCACCAAGCTGTTTTTTAAAATAAACGAAATCTAAATAAGAAAGTCTTAATAAGACATTAATAGGTCTTAACCAAGCGAAGCAGGGGCGGGTTGCTAGCTATTTTTGAGTGTGAAACAAAAATTTTATAAATTAAAAATATATAAAATGAGCGGGAAAACCATTGATTTAAAAAAAGTCAATGGGGAAAAAAAGCGTTCAAAATGGCGCCTTTTTGCCGTCGAAGGGTTTAATGACTCTATATTGGTTGTGCCAGCTGATGCTGTACGCGCCCAGGTGCCGCTTTATGAAATCTAATAACATTTTATTTATTCCCGCCGATAGTGTTCGGGGGAGCTACGGCTCAAGTAGCTTCTGTTTTTTAATATCCCTTTCTAAGCCAAGTTTATGTACAGGCATATGAAAATAATTCATATTGTGATTCATACTGTTTGGTTCAGTGATATAAAATTTCGGTTTTATATTGAATTTTAATCGATCACGTTTTTATTTAAACTTAATATGAATATATCAAAATAGATAAAAAAATAAATTTGGTAATTTCTCACTTAACATAATTTTAAGGATTCATTTTCCTTTAAACTCTGGCTTAGAATAATAATTTTAAAAAAAAAGCTACAGCAAAATCATGCTACTAAAATGTTGTTGCATGGTAACAAAAATACTATATAACTTGGTCAGAATATCAAATAATTCAAATTAAACAATCGCATTTAAATAATATCTAACACACAGACGATAAAAAATATCGATGGAGCACGATGGAGCACGAATGGGTTGGCTCGACCGGGGAAGGACTACACTCTCACAGAATGCTAGCGTGAAACAACAGAATAACGCTGTGTTTTGAATGGTAACTGTCTAGGACCGGAGACCCTTTTTACTGGTAACGAGGCATTTCATCTTAGTTGTCAGGGGTGAGAACGCATCTGCATTTTGATTCTTAATCCAGGATAAGTGTAGGTGTCTATGAGTCGCAGCATGCACTTACCATCAGGTAGACTGTGTGCCTGCTTACCCTTATCCTATAAAAATACATGTGGCTTTATGTGCAGTTAATGTAATTGTTAAACATTTAATATACGAATTTACACATAGAAAGATATGATATGGATGTAAAAGAAGCGTGAAAGGTGTGTCAAGATCGTGTCAAATTAAAATCTGTACCTAATCTTTGCCAATCCCTCTGTGTGACAGGCTTGAATGTTTATGATATGTTACGTGAAAAATCTCAACTCCATAAAAAACTAAAAACAAAAAATCGCATATTTTATATGACCGATATTTTAGACATGCCTGTTTTCTATTTATCCCAATATGCACCATAAAAGTCACGATTAATGCTCAAAAATATGTGAAATCTGTTTATCCGTAATTTATACCGCAGCAATAACTCACAACCCGACTTACCTCAACGTTTTTGACAGCTGACAACTAGCAGCTTTACCAGCTTTTGCCGCAGTTTCACAAAACACACGCACTTTCAAAATAAATCACTGAAAAAAATACGTGGCACGTATTTTTTCCAAAAAGAACACGAACAGAACAGAAAAACTGATAATAAATAATATTTCTTATTGTTTATAAAATATTGCTAATTTAATTTTAAACCAATTTTTTTTTCTTTTTATGATTTAAGCCAATAAAAGAAGTTAGTTTTTTTTAATTTGTAATTTGGCGGGAACGCATTAAAAAGAATGTGCAAAAAGTCAAGTGTAATCAGTAGGGCACTATTTTCTTTATTCGTACGAAACGATCGCGATAGCTTAAAAGCGCTGATCACGTACGTTCCGAAACGCGTCTGGCCACAGACTGTGAGGGCGGGAACATTGCCGCTGTGGAAAGCGGACGTTTTATGAAAACTGTTGTTGGGCTAACGGCATGCGTCCTGCTTGTTTCTCGCGTTCAAAGCGTTTAATAGGGTGCAAATTCTGCATTAAAATCTCTGGACTTGACTTCTTGAGAATCAAGTTTGTAGGCATGAAATACTTCCTTCATAAAATTTATTTTACGATGAAGTTAGATAGATTATTTACTGGCGTAGCGTTTGTAGATAGAGATGATTTGATTTTTGCAGTTGCCAAGACAAAAAAACAAAGTAAGGGCAAAGTAGGCCAATGCCTATTGGCCCCGCGTACCTCGCGTAAATACGAGTATAACAATTCGTTATATTTACGCGAACACTATACGTTCAATAAAATTTCTACGACTTTATCACGCTTATTTTTACTTTTCTACCGACTTCAAAAAGGAGGAGGTACTGAATTCGACTGTATGTTTTATTTTATGTGCACATCATAACTTTTTCCTATGTGAACCGATTTCGATGATTTTTTTTTAGTTGAAAGCTGGTGCTTTTCTGCGGTCCCATATAAATTCGATCAAGGTCTGAGTATTAGTTTTTGAGTTATCCTTAATAATTTATATTGAAGTCGGTTGTACAATTTTTTTAATTTTACCACTTGTACTTCTTTTGTACGTTGTAGAGTCATGCTGCAGCTATATTATGTTTGTAGCACGAATGGGTCGGCTCGACGGGGAAGGACTACGCTCTCACAGAATACCAGTGTCAAATAGCCACTTATTACTGCTGTGTTTCGTATGGTAAGTGTAAAGTAACAATGGTAGATAGATTGCCTAGGGTGTTTATGACGAATAAAAACACTTGTTGACTTGTCAGGAGGCAGCTGGGGTCAGCGCAGAGTTTCCTTGCGATCTTTCTTTTTTTCTACTTTTTCTGGTAAGGCCCGAACATCGAATGAATCCCCCAGCCAATCGGTGCGATTTCTATATGTTTTCTAGCAACTTTCTGGGCACTTCTCTGCCTCGCCCCCCTCCGGCCATGATTATTTAATTTATCAAAAATCTTTATTTATTTGTATTGTATGTACATATATTTTTCTTATGTTTAGGTTTTCACTTACATTATGCTACTTACATTATACATACGTGCGCACCCGGCGCCGCTTGGTTTAGAAATGATAGCGCGATTTTTTTTCTGGTTTCTGTGATGTTAGTGCTGTTAGCCTTTTGGCTTTTACAGCTTCATCGGACCCAGGGCTCACGGCCTGATGATGTTCACCTATGACAGTGTACAGTGCACATAAATGAGTTATATAACGACCGTCCGAACAGGGGACGACGTAATAACTCGTATCGTTCAATGTCTCGTATCGTTCGACTCTCCACTTTCCATCAGGTGACTGTGTAAGTAAATCTTTTATTTACGTTTCTGTAGACAACTCCAAAAAAATGTTATAAACAATATGTAAATCTACAACTTACATTGATTTGATTTATTGAAAAACACTTCAAGATTTTAGAATTTGCTTATGCCAGCCCTAGTGGGGAATAGTGGACGATAACGTTATTATAACAGTGTAATTTTTCCCACCAAGAAACGATTAGTGGGGAAAAGTAGACGAAAACATTTTAAGCCGTCCACTTGCATTGCTCTCTATATGTTTGTCAAGTTTCATTATCAGTTTTATAATGACTTCCACAATTCCGAAGACTAGCTAGGACAGACGGACAGATAGGCAGACAAAAATTATAAAATTGGTTATTCGTGTTTTAGTGGCATACAAATAACCGCCCTCAGCTCAACAAAAGGCAGTAATTTCGATATTGCAGACAATTCAATTAAATTAGAGTGTTTCATATACAGAAGTTCCGCAGTTCATACATTACATTTCGAATTAAATTGAAAAGTATGGATTTTGATAACATTAGCCAAATTTCTTGAAGACCGCTTCGACTATATTATGGTTGTAGCACGAATGGGTCGACACGACCGTAGGACCACGCTCTCACAGAATACCAGCGTAAAATAGCAGCTTAATGCTGTTGTGTTTGGTATAATGAGTGTAGAGAACTTAAGACCCTTTTTTAACCGACTTCAAAAAAGGAGGAGATACTTAATTCGACTGTATTTTTTTTATGTGTTACCTCAGAACGTTTTTCTAGGTGAACCGATTTTGATTACTTTTTAATAGCAAGCTGGTGCTTTTCATGTGGTCCCATATAAATTTGATCAAGATCTGACCAGTAGTTTTTGAGTTATCCTTAAAAATGCGTATAAGTTATAATAAAAAAAAAGCGGTCGCCAACCCGCTTGCCAAGCGCGGCAACTATGGCATGTATGAGGAAATCTATGGGGGAGGCCTATGTTCAGCAGTGGACTTTAATAGGCTGTAACGCATAACGGATATTGTATATGTATTGTATATGATATCAATATTCTCAATGCATTTATAGCTATGCAAATAAATAGTCAAATCTTATACAAAACCTGAGGCACTATTTACCTCAGGTTTTGTTAAGATGCATGAAAATATAATTAAAAAAAATAAAATATAATTCTCGAAAATTTTAAATATTTGAATGCATTATCACAACTTTGGATTTGATTAATTAAATGATAGAGCTCCGTGAAATAAATTTTGACAGATATTATCAGGGATTTCGTTATTAAAAAGTCAAACAAACAGTATTTAAGACACTAAAGTATATTTTAAAAATTGTAATTATCTTACTTCAATAAAAAACCAACAATAAATTAAAAACTATAACACTGTTTGCTATAAAAATCTAGGGCACCAAAAAGTTTAATCCGGCGCTGCTACTATCCTTAGCTTACGCTGAGTTGTGACCAGTTGTCGTCACCGCACTACAATTACACTCCTAGCACTGAATGCAAAAATACTTATAGTATTTATAAGTAATTATTAGTTATTTTCTTTCATGTAAGAAAAGTGCAGGTAGGTTTTCCCGCCACGGTTCTTTGAACGAAATCATCCGAAGAGCTCTTGTCTCTATAAATGTTCCCTCGGTTTTAGAGCCTTTTGGAATATTTAGAGACGATGGCAAGAGACCCAACGGTATGATTTGGTCCCTTGTGAGAGAGGTAAAGCCCTAGTGTGAGATGCTACTTGCGTAGACACTTTCACACGCGTGACCTCTCATCTCAAGGATACCTCGTTTAGAGCCGGGACGACATCAGAGGCAGCTGAACTGAGAAGTGGCGCAATATTAGGTCCTTACATATGAAATTGGCGTTTTGTACGGGAGGAATATAAAGTCAATTTTTTTGTAAAATATATTTAATTAATCAAAGTATACACCGTTGTTATCTATGCACTTTTGCCATCTCATAGGTAGTTCATTGATCCTTTACTAAAAAACCATGGGGCGAGAATCAATAAACTCTTTGAAGGCGGTTTGGACTGCCGCATCGAAGTTGAATTTTTTCCTTGTAAGAAGTTGTCCAAATTTCGGAAAAATGGTAATCTGTTGGAGCAAGGTCCGGGGAGTACGGTGGATGTCGCAGACATTCCAATCGTAGCTCATCTAACTTAGTGGTTGTTTATTGTGCAGTGTGGTCTTGCGTTGTCGTGAAGCAGCAGTGGCCTAGAGCGATTGACCAATCTCGGTTGTTTAGCAGCTAGTTCTTCCTTCATAGTTTGCAGTTGCTGATAATAGATATCTGCCGTAATCGTTTGGCCAGATTTAGAAAGCTGTAGTGAACGACACCGGCGCTTGTCCACCAAACACTCAAGTAACTTTTTCTGAGTCAATTTTCGCTTAGGGCAGGATTTGGCTGGGTCTCCAGGGTTCAGCCATTGCGACGAGCGCTTCCAACTATCGTACAGTATCCACTTTTCATCACAAGTAATGATTCGATTTAAAATCCTTCATTATTGTGTCGGTTGAGCAAAGTAACACAGCAGTCGACGCGTGTTTGCAAGTTCGATTCATTCGATTCATGAGGTACCCATTGTTCAAGTTTTTACTTTCCGATTTGCTTCAAGTGGATTAATATAGTTTTATCACTTACCCCAAAGCCTGCAGCTATCTCTGAAGTGCTTTGTGATGGATCCGCTTCCACAATAGCCTATAATTTTCATTTTCCACTTTGGTCTCCGGCCGTCCACGGGGTTGGTTCTGAAGGTCGAAATTTCCAGAACGAAAACTTTGAAACCAAAACGTACCGTGCTTTCTTTTACATTATTCCTTCGAGCTGTTTCTGCAGCACTGGTGCCACGGTAGAACTCGTACTCGTAAATATACCGATATTTGATGTTTTCCATTGTACGGTAATAAGCGACGCCAAAGAAAAAATAATTAGGAAAAACAAATGAATGACTGTTTTCATAACTCAAATATTTTCAAAGCTAAATGAATTTATAAATTTGAATTTGGAATTCTTAACCAAAGAGGAGATATTTCAGATCAAAGTGGTCAGTACGACAAAACGGTAATTTCATTTGTAAGGACCTAATATGAGTCTCTGAGAGATGACTACATATTTGTGCCATTTGCTCTAGAGACTATCGGTCCGTGGAGCCCACGTGCGGTGAAGTTCCTAAAGGAACTCTATCCGAGACTGGTCGTTACTGCTGGTTCTTTTCTCGCCCAAAGGATAAATATTTCCATATAACGAGGAATCGCAGCCAGAGTTCTTGGCACGATACCACGAAATTTTTTTTTCTTTTTTTTCTTTACTATAGTTTTTTTTTTAATATTGTGTGTAACCGTTTAGTTACATTTAATTAAAGATTACTACAATGTTATAAGTACAAATAAGATATATTTTATATATAATGGTAATACTGTTTTAAGTGTCTTGTGTTCTGTGTCGGAATAAAGATTTGTCTATTGTCTATTACTTACCCAGACTGACCCCTAGGCAGAAAAGGAATCCTACCATCCAGTAATCCATTAATTCTAAAAAAGTCACAAAGGTGAGTAGCGTGGGTCAGTACAATTTGACAAAAAGTTCTCAATCTGTTACATAAGTTCACAGGAATTAATAAATAGAATATAAATCATCCGTCAGTTTGTATGGCGCAAGTGGGCCATTTTTCACGGCCGGCGATACGTCGTTATCGGTGTGGAGCCCAGGTGGCACATTAAATTTGTTGAACCCATATTACACGTACACTCGCGTCGATAAGTTTTATATTTCTATTATGTTTTAATGGTATCAGCTGCTATCTGTTGACATTTTTTTTACATTTTAAAAATTATAAAAATAATAAAATAAAAATAAAATTGATTTATTTCAGACGTTTGTCCATAATATTGTTAGTAACATAAAAAGAGATCTTAAAAAATATTTAAATCAGGGTGACAAACGACCACACAGTCCACCTGACGGTAAATGGATGCTGCGGCCCATAGATAGCTACATTAATCCTGGATTAAGAATCAAAATGTAAAAGCGTTGTCACCGCCGAGGACTTAGAATGCCTCGTTACCAGTCAGTTGGATGTCCGGTTTACACTCACCATATGAAACACAGCAACATTAAGCTGCTATTTTACGCTGGTATTCTATAAGAGCGTGTTCCTTCTACGATCGAGCAGACCCATTTGTGCAACCACAGACATCTGAAATACGTTTGCCGATCCTCGATGAAAATTCAAATCAAACTATGTCTTATAAAGTAAAGTGAAGTTACAACCCATCCATCCTACTGCTGATCAACGGCCTCTCATTTTAAGAGGGTTATGGAGTCTTTAAAATATTTCCATTCCTTAGATATGAAGATTTCCTTAAAATGTTTTCCTTTACTGCCTGACACTTGCCAAATGGTCACTTAAAATTGCACCAATGAGTACCAGCGGGGTTCGAACCTGAGTTACTCGCGTACTGTGAAACTTACAGAGAGCGCTTTTCCCCTGAGCTACCACGATTTTATTGTCATATTATATAATTTTATTATTAATTACATTTCTAAATACTATTAACATGCAACAACTGATAAACATACAACCTAGTGTGTAATGGTATAACGAAAATGTCGTGAAAAGCGAACATGGAAACTTCCAGAAAGTCCTCCTTCCAATAGATGGCGTAAATCAAAACAATCCGAGATAATTTATTACATCAAAAACAATTCGAGAAGAAATTTCAAAGTTACTTGAAAAAAAAAACTTTTTTCGAAATTTTTCGTTAAGGATTTCTCTTCAAAGCATCAACCGATTTTGATGCGGTTTGCAGCAATCGAAGGCGTTTTTCGAGTTTAAGAGCTAATTTTGGAATTGATCATTACATCTGTTTAAAAGTTATTTGGAAAAAACATTTTTTTTGAAAATTTTATTTTTGAGATTCCTCAATATCTACCGGTTCGAATCGGTTCAAATGGTATAGAAAATCTAAATTTGGTGAAATCCTTTCGAAAGCCGCTGAGTTCGTTCAAATCGGCCAATCCATTCAAAAGTTACGCACGCACGCACGCACGCACGCACGCACGCACACGCTCACGCACACGCACACGCACACGCACACGAGATCTGATAAAACCTCGGTTTTCGAAGACTGGGGTGAAACCAATAAGTTCCCGATTGACGAGACGCTGCAACTATATTATGGTTGCAGCATGAATTGGTCAGCTCGAATTGGGAAGGACTACGCTCTCACAGAATACTAACGTAAAATAGCAGCTTAATGCTGTTGTGTTTCGTATGGTGAGTGTAAAGAACCTTTTTACTGGAAACGAAGCATTCGATCTTAATCCTCAGGGGTGACAACGCATTTGCATTTTGATTCTTAACCCTTTCCCTGTCCCATGAATCATATTATATAAACATTTCGATTGTTTAACTATTATGTCTGTTTCGCGGATAGGGAAGCTGTTAATCGATAGATGTGGATTTCTATGGGCCACAGCATCCATTTACTATCAAGTGGGCTGTGTGCTCGTTTGTCACCCTTATACTATAAAAAAATATAGGCTAATGAAGAAGAAAATATGCTACCTATGTGAATAAACAAATTCTAGGACTAGTTCAACAGATAGACAATTACTACAAACTTAACACTTCTGCCGCCGACTGTACCAAACTCATTTCAACGGCTCCCGCCCTAAATTGCAGTTTAAGTTTATGTAATGTATCTTATTTAGTGACCTGTACGCAGATCAAGTCGATTTATGTGTATTTAATACGTAACTACCTCGTTGGTCTAGTGGACGAAAGCACCATTGCTAATCATGAAGTCCCGGTTCGAATCCCGGGTCGGACCAAAATAAGTTACTGGGTTTATCTGTCAAAAAATTTTTAGTAGCAGCTCGGGATCAATAATTTGGCGGTGTTTCAACTACGTGCCTCGGAAATCACGTGAGCCGTTGATCTTGCGCCTGATCTCACTCCGGTCGTGTCGAATAACTGTTCCATCACAGTAATTCATTCTTGGGGCGATGTATACGCTTTTACAACAAAATCCCAGAAAATATACAAAATTCAACCTGCTCAAAATTCAAAAACTTTATTAAACATAGTTTGTATAAAAAGGGTTATTATAATATTAAGGAATTTATGGATGATAATAACCCCTTGGAATGAGGTGTTCGCTACCAAGCTATTTCTAATTTGTTTTGTGTGGTTAATTTTGTAACATACATGATTGTAAGCTGTTATTTTAAAAAAGTCCTGCTGGCTTTCTTGCTGCTTCCTAGGACAGAGGTTTTTTTCGAACCAGTGGTAATTAAACAAAGAGTGACTTTCAATAGGTATTATTTAAATAATAATAAATAATAAATTTATTTATTTACCAGAAAACACTTAGCCAAAATACATAAGTTCTGTGACTCCACACTAGGCATGGCCTGTCTCGTGGGGTCAAACAAAAGATTTTACAATAGATCAAAGTGGCTATTTGTCGAAATTACGTAAAACAATTATGCGCAGCAAAGCAAAAATTACTTAAAAATTTGTGAAAATTACAGACATAAAAACAGATTCTAATTAAAAGGCGCACGTGTACTTGTGAGTGAGTTGATGAATGTGTGTGTTTTGAATTTATAATCTATATTGAATAAAAAAGTTTCTGTTTCTGTTTCTGTTTCATCGGACCATGAGAGTGACAGAATAGAAAGTGCACCTGTGTTTGCGCATATACAAACCATAATCCGATCCTGCGCGGATGGCAAGTCCCCGTTGAGACTCGCTACCCTGACCGAAGTTCGGTCTAGAGGACATTATTACTATTCTGAATGTATAGTACGGTACGTTGTTTTATTGCTGACTAGCTGTTCCCCGCGACTTCGCCCGCGTGGATTTTTTTTGCGCGGTCCCTAAATTAAAAGCAGCCTAAGTTACTCCATATAACATCAGCTATCCGCCAGTGATAGTCCCATCCAAATCGGTTCGCAGGTTTCTGCGTGATGCGTGTTCAGACAGACGTCGTGTTAGACTTTTATTATAGTAATAGATAGATAGATAGATAGATATTGATTACTTGCGTAAGGAAGAGAGCAAGTTCAACATCCATTTCCGTTTCCATTTTTATAATGAACCCATTGATGTGTTTCCTACATGTATTTGAACTATAAAAAAAAATCCGCAAGGGTCGATTTTTCTCGAAAGAGGGCGAAATAGTTCCACATTGGTTTAATGCAACAAAAAGAATATTGTATTTTTTTTTTCAGAATTAAAAACTAGCACAAACTAACAACTCCACACAAAAAAGATTGCCCGATCACATAATTTGCATATGAATGTACAAAAAAACAACAAATTCGACTAATATTCCCAGATTATTGGGCGGAAAACAGAAATCGATCATAATACAATACAATACAATACAGTACTCTTTATTGTACACCAAGGATAGATTAATGTAACAAAAATAAACATTATATTATTATACGTGGTAGAGCCATGCTGCAGCTATATTAGTAGTATAGTTGCAGCATGAATGGGTCGGCTCGACCGGGGAAGGACCACGCTCTCTGGAAAAGAGGCATTCCATCTTAGTCCTCACGGGTGACAACGCATCTGCATTTTGATTCTTTATTGAGGATAGATGTAGATGTCTATGGGTCACAGCAACCACTTACCATCACGTGGACTGTGTGCTCGTTTGTCACCCTATCCTATAAAAAAAAATATTGAGGGAGAAACAAAAGGCGGTCTTATTGCTACATAGCAATCTCTTAAAGACAACCAAGAAGAAGAATTCAATAAAAAAAAAATAAGAGAAAGATTAACGGGTACGGTCAGAATATCGTCGAGTTAACCTATTCCCACGATTATGTCTGAAAATATAAGAAAAACACCTGGCTATAATAAACAATACATTGTTACTATCATGACGGAATATATCACCACCTGTTTAAACCACTTACAGCGTGGGTCCAAGTTTACTTAAGTGTTGCCAACCACCAGACGCCACGGTTTGGACACGCGTTACAATTAGATGTAAACATTAAAACACGTGGTAGCTCAGGGGCTAAGCGCTCGCTGTAAATTTCACAGTACGCGAGCAACCCGGATTCGATCCCCGCCAGCACCAATGAAATTGTTAATTGTCAATTTTAATTGCTGAATTACCACGTGCTCGGCGGTGAAGGAAAACATCGTGAGGAAACCTAAATGCCTGAGAAATAAAAAAAATATCGAAGACATGTGAAGTTGGCCAACACGCATTGGGGCAGCGCGGCGGACATTTCTTTGCCCTAAAACCCTTTCAGAAATGAGAGGAGGCCTGTGCTCAGCATCGGGACGTATATAAAGGCTGCTTTATATTTTATCTTTTAAGGAATATCACAATCTCAATGTAGCCTAAATAGTTACATTAATAACTTCATCCCCTATTTTCCCCCCTTAGGTGTGGAATTTCTTTTCCAAATTTATATGGCACAACCCCTGAAGTATAACATATTTATTAAAAAAAATCAAAATCAGTCCTCAATTGACGGAATAAAACGGTGAAAATACATAAGAAAAAACAGAGGCAGTCATAAGAACTGCCGAACGAATTGAAAATTCAATGATACAAGCCAGACTAGCGACGCGTAGTAGACATGCTCGTGATGAATACGTCACGAGCATGTCGAGGTCATCGGTGAGTTTTTCCCCTACCAAAAATCGTTCAACGAGGCAAAAGAAGTCTTCACTTCAAAATACAGTCGAACATAGAACCTCCTCTTTTTTTGAAATCGGTTAAACAGAACTTAGGTGTTGATGATTTTAGCCGATCTTCGTTGAAAGTTGTCAACCAAATTATCTAGATTACGATAATGCGCCACATATCAAAGTTAATACTTTAAAAATGTGCCAGTGTTAATCGAACCCGGGTTGGTCGTAACGTAGACTAGCATGCAGTTTCAGAGACACAGGGACAGTCACAAGCTAGAGTGTAATCACAAATGTTGGTGTTTTCGGCAGGATTAAAGCTTCATGTGTTTGATTTTTTTAAGAGTTTAATTTCGTATTTAAGAAAAACATGTATATAAATTTATATTTTTATGTGAAGAGTAACAAAGGTATATGAAAATTAAAAACTAGCTAAGTGCGCGGGTTACTGTCGCGGCTATCCTATGTGGAATGCGGCGGTCGTCGACTGCCCCTCCACACTCCGCCGCCGCCTCCCTGCGGCCCTGTGTCCGCCTCAACATCTTGGGGGGCCTTTTTTTTTATAGGATAGGGTGACGAACGAGCACACAGTCCACCTGATGGTAAGTGGTTGCTGTGACCCATAGACATCTACATCTATATTCAATAAAGAATCAATATGCAGATGCGTTGTCACCCGTGAGGACTATGATAGAATGCCTCTTTTCCAGTAAAAAGAGTCTCCGGTTCTCTACACTCACTATACGAAACACAGCAGTGTTAAGCTGCTATTTTACGCTGGTATTCTGTGAGAGCGTGGTCCTTCCCCGGTCGAGCCGACCCATTCGTACTACAACTATACTACTAATATAGCTGCAGCATGGCTCTACCACGTAAAAAGGAAGGAAGCAAGCTTGAAAGGAGCAATGTCTTCTTTCAAAATTTCATGAGTATCGGCTTTTTCCAGTAGATACTGGAGCTTCTTCTTTACCATTAGCACCGCCTGTTGCAGCCTTTTCAGCATCTTCATTATCATCGATGTCTACTGGGAGAGGACAAACTTTATTAAGTACTCGTCGTTCGATGCCTCGGTGAGTAATGAAATCTGCAACCCTGTTAATGCCATCAACTCCAGTATAAAGTTGAAGAACACGTCCAAGTTTCCACTTCAGGGGAGGTAAGTTTTCTTATTTGAATACTACTAACTCACCCAATTTCAGGTCTAACTAAAATTCGAATACAGAACCCCGCAGCAGAACAACCACTACTCCGTGGTACCCACTTGTCGAAAAAGCTCGTGCTACGTGTAACGTGTAAGGTTCACGGCTACGTGTCCTCGGTGCTCAGCTATGGTATCATAATCTGGAGAACATCAGTGGAATTTCAGAGAGCATTCATTCTCCAAAAAGAGTGCATTAAATCCATCGCTAATGTCTGGGGTGTTTAGATAGTTGCAAACCATTATTTAAAAAATATAAAATTCTTTCCTTACCGTGTATGTATAATAAGATAAGTTTGCTATTTTGTAAAACGGCACTCAGAATACTTTCAAAAGTACACAGATATTAATACTAGACAGCAAAGAACTCAACATTTAAACCTATTACACCAATCTCCTTGTCATACTTATATTTATAGAAAAAAATTATATAATATGTGTTTAATATACTTTATATTTAATAAATTGCCGAACTTTATAAATAAACTAGCTGTTACCCGCGGCTTCGCCCGCATGGTCACTGAGAAATGAACTATCCATTGCTTTTTGAATTGAAAGAAAACTGAGTTTTATAGATTTGTCAGAGATTGTCAGCCTATTTAAATGTTTTGAAACGCAGCGTATAGGAAAGCATGAAAATAGCCTGTTTATTCCAAATGGAAATGGGATATTTTTTTAATTAAAGGAAACTGAGCATAATTATCCGTCAGGGATGCAGACTTTTGAAAAGAAACTGAGCTAAATTGATTCGTCAGAGATGCAGTTTTCTGAATTGAAAGGAAACTGAGCCAAATAAAAGATCCGTCAGGGATGCAGCCTTTGAGTTGAAAAGAAACTGAGCTTAATTGATTCGTCAGAAGTGCAGCATTTGGAATTGAAAAGAAACTGAGCTAAATAGGAAATTTTGAATTGAAAGGGAAGATCTGTGGGAATTCTGATTAATTGATTGTGGGAATTTTGGAAAAAACTAACTGAACACTATTTTAAGACGCTACTGTACACAATGTTATATGTTTTTCCATTCGGGGAAAGAATGTGGAGATTCTGGGCATTTGACACACGCGAACATGTATACAGCTGACCATGAGAGAAGCACGGTTTTCTAAGTTGACCCCGCTACCTGTAACGTTTGCCCTTGCGCTTTATTAATTGTCATTGCAAAACTGAGCTTAATAGGAACTGCAACCTTTGAATTGAAAAGGAAGATCTGTGGGAATTATAGGATCCGTGGAATAATAACATTTTCACCTTTTCCTACGCCTGTCAAAATTGTAGCACCGATTATGTTCCGTCCAAGATGTGTCACACGCAGCCTTGTCGCGTTACATAACCGAGGAGCATCTAAATTTCGCATTAGCATGACTGGGACGCCTAATTTTAATTGAAGCTATGTGAGGGCACACCTGACAACTCTAGAGAATTTAGAAACTCTACGGGATATGAAGTGCTCTGTTCTGTGTCCATAACTGTGTCTACTGACAAATACCTGTTATTTCTCCTGCTACTCGCTTAATATATCTGAATTTATTTTGTTAACGCTCTCATTTTTGGTGCAAGAATCGCCTTTCACATAACCATTTGTCTTCATGCATGTTGTTCGTTAAATCTGAATAAACGCTCGCAATTAATTCGGAATGACTCTGTACTAAATTACAAAAATCTCTCGTCAATTTAACGCAGCCCTCAGCATCCGTTTCCAACCGCCCATCGCCAATTTTTAATAGTGTGTCAGCATAGTTTCCAGCATTGATATAATTATACAAATGCACTCTCATATTCGTAGTTAAACTGAATTTTGTCACCTTGTTCCATAAAATAGACGACTTGAGGCATGCTTTAATTTCATCTGCAGGTGTGCCCTTTTGAATGACAGGTAAAGTTTATGAAAGTCACCAGCCAGTAAAACCACCATTCCTCCCATTACATTGGTATTGCTGCGCAAATCCTGGAGCGTTCGATTTAGTGCTTCTACAGCTTTTTATGCGACATTGTACTTTCGTCCCACACTAAAAGTTTGCATTGTCGTAGCATTATACCTCGTGCACTATTTTTGCTAAAGTTGCAGATCGGCGATTCTTCCTGGGCTAGATTTAGAGGGAGTTTTAAAACAGAATGTGCAGTGCGGCCCCCGCTTAGCAGCGTGGCGGCTATACCGGAGGAAGCTACGGCCACAGCAATGTTTTTATCTTTCCGTACTTGCGCTAATAATAAATTTAACAAAAATGTCTTCCCAGTTCCTCCAGGGCATCTAAAAAGAAAAGTGCACCATTTCCAGATTCAATTTGTCCTAATACTTTGTCAAAAACTCGTTTTGTTCGGGAAGCAAGCGGGGTACAATTCGGCTACTTGCTGCTGCAAAGCTGGTATATCGTAGTTTGTTTCACGTATAATTTCATCACTTAGTTCATTTTCGGTTGTTCGCTGAGGGCTTATCATTCCAAAGTCGCTTAATTTTTTGCCTACCATTGCCATTACTTTATCTTCAATTTTTCCAAGTGCTTCATTATAAATGTGTTCATTGTATGTCATATTCGCGTGTGTCTGCTGTAACCTTCGCAAAATATCTTCCGCCATGTACTTTATATTTGTCCCACAATTTATGTGCATTAGATAGCCCGCAAGATGATATGAGAGTTGCATAAAGATCCCTAATTTTGCCTGGTGACTGGCACTGCACAGCTTCCTCCATGGTTTCATCCCAGTGATTATCGTTTTCTAAAAGATGCAGAGCTCACATGCTTCTATAAGTTGTGCATTCCTGACCGTTGACAGTTTTAAGGTCTTTATATCCTGTAGGACCCCGAACATGGTGCAGCAGCAATCGTAAACAGAAACATTCAAAATTAGTTACATGGACGGTATACACACGACCAAAGGCATCTGATGACTTTACACCGGGCCAATTTGCAACAGGCGCGCCTTGAATACGGCGTTTCCACTCCTTCCTAGATGTGTTCCAAGTATAATAGCGGGGGACTTCAGAATATAACAACGTTTTTGCAAAGGGGTCGGTTTGACAAAGTTGAAAGAAGGCTGTTAGTGTAGTTTTGGCGGTGATGCAATTCTTTCTTGGAAATTTCTTTCGGTGAAATATACACGCTCCATTTTCTAAGTGCACAGCAAGGTGAGTAACTGTTGAGTGCCTTTCGTGTAAAGGGAAGCCAAGGAGACGCCACGCTGCCTCGTTACTGCTGACATAACGCCCTGCTTGAAAGGTCTGTACTTCATTAACGGGATTTGCCTCACCTTCACTCCTGAGATGAAATATTGCTTGGTCGCTTCCTTTATTTATGTACTTACAGATATACTTGATTGCGCGGACAGAGCTACATGCTTCTACATTAATGTGGGCATTAAACATTTTGCATAGAATGGGCGAATACGTCCCGTGTAGTGGCGGGTAAGAATACTCACTACCCCATATCTTCCCGTGGGTGTCGTAAGAGGCGACAGAGGGAAACTGAGGCAGAGGATGGGCAGCAGCATCTTTCTGATAACAGCAAAACAACAATAAAAAACTGCGGTTGCCAACCCGCTCGCCAAGTGTGGCAACTATGGCAATATACCCCCCATGATAGTAACGAAGAGACGGCCCCCAGTCCCCGGCGGCCCCGCTATTCCTGGCTACGGTGGCGACCATGGTAACGGCGGGGCAGGGGGTGCTAAGAATCTCCGGTGGAGGTTCGGTTGCCACCTACGACGACTCGACCTGGCAACTTATAACGCACGTACCCTGAGGACTGACGAGAAGATCCTGGAGCTGGAAGAAGAGATAGACAATAAATTAATAAATTAACTGAGGTCCGAAGAGAGGTAGAGGACACTGTAATCCTCGAATCCGGCAACTTGTTCTATCACCGGTAGGGCGACCATCTGTCCTAAGGAGGTGTCGGATTTATCGTCCACAAATCTCTCGTAAACAAGGTTGTAAAGATTGGGAGTGTGTCGACGAGGGTTGCGTACCTTCACTCAGGATCACCAAACGGTATTCGCTGAAGGTCATACAGGTTTACGCACCATCCTCGGCATATCCTGATGGGGAGGTGGAGGAAATGTATGAGGATATCTCTAGAGCCATGCATTCCTCCAAAACCCACTATACGGTGTTAATGGGAGACTTCAACGCAAAACTAGGCACAAGAGAGTACGGTGAGCTGAAAGTAGGGAAATTCGGAGTAGGGCAACGGAATCCAAGGGGCCAGCAGCTGGCCGACTTCATGGAGAGAGAGGGACTTTTTATGATGAACTCTTTCTTCCAGAAGCGGCCCCACAGGAAGTGGACCTGGTCGAACCCCGACGGTTCGACAAAAAATGAGATTGACTTCATTATGACGACCAAAAGACAATTGTTTAGTGATGTCTCAGTGATCGCGAGGGTGAAAACCGGCAGCGATCACCGAATGGTGAGGGGCACACTGAACCTAAACGTAAAGTTGAAGAGGTCACGTCTAATGAAGTCAACGCTCCGTCCTCGTGCTCTAATCCAAAGTCCTGAAACCTTTCAGCTCGAGCTACGAAACCGTTTTCAGTGCCTAGAAGATTGCAATGCAGTGGACGATATGAATGACAAGCTCGTGGAAACTGTCCATGCGGTCGGAGCTAAGTTTTGCAAGACCCGCCGCAGAAGAACACAAAACTCTCCGATCACACTCTTAATCTCATGGTTGTTAGACGGATATGAAGCTGCAGTCGTCAGTAGATTTGACAGAATACAGGCAACTGAACAGACAGATCGCCAAATGCATGCGGCGGGACTTGCGCAACTTCAATACAGCTCGTATTGAAGAAGCGATCGAGCGGAACCAGGGCTCCAAAGTCTTTGCTAGAGATCTGTCTGCCAGAAAGAGCCAACTGTCGAAGCTGAAGACCGAGTGTGCCAGCGTCGTTTCCGGGACACCTGAGATTTTGAGTGAGATTGAGAGGTTCTATGGGCAGCTGTACACATCATCATTGGAGCCATACGCAAGTGTGAGTAACGATCCAAGAGCGAGTCTTATCCGGCACTATTCCGATGATATCCCGGACGTCAGTCTGAGCGAGATTAGAATGGCTCTCCAGCACCTTAAAAACGGCAAGGCCCCAGGCGAGGATGGAATTACAGCGGAGCTTCTGAAAGCGGGTGGAAAACCGGTACTTGAAGTCCTTCAGAAGCTCTTTAATTCCGTCCTCCATGGTGGCATTACACCGGAGGCGTGGAGCAGAAGTGCGGTGGTCTTGTTCTTCAAGAAAGGCGACAACGCTCTCTTGAAGAACTACAGACCGATTTCCCTTCTGAGCCGCGTCTACGTGCTGTTTTCGAGAGTCATTACGAATCGTCTCGCACGCAGACTCGACGACTTCCAGCCTCCCGAACAAGCCGGTTTCCGAAAAGGCTTTAGCACCATAGACCACATACATACCCTTCGGCAAATTGTACAGAAGTCCGAGGAGTACAATTTGCCACTATGTCTGGCGTATGTAGACTATGAGAAAGCCTTTGATTCCGTCGAAATTTGGGCGGTGCTGCAGTCCCTTCAGCGGTACCAAGTTGACTATCGGTATATCGAAGTGCTGAAGTGCTTGTACAGTAGGGCTACGATGGCTATCCGAGTACAGAACAGGAGTATGAAACCTATCCAACTGCAGAGAGGTGTAAGACAGGGTGACGTTATATCCCCGAAACTCTTCACCGCTGCATTGGAGTACGCTTTCAAGCTTCTGGACTGGAAAGGATACGGTATTAACATCAATGGCGAGTACATCACTCACCTTCGATTTGCCGACGATATAGTCCTTATGGCAGAATCGCTGAAGGACCTAAGCACTATGCTCAATGACCTCAATAGTGCCTCCCAACGGATAGGTCTTAAGATGAACATGGACAAAACAAAGATCATGTTTAATGTCCATGTCACACCTATGCCGGTAGTTGTTGGGAGCACTAAGCTCGAAGTTGTTGACGAGTATGTTTACCTGGGACAAATAGTCCGACTAGGTAAGTCCAACTTCGACCGAGAGGTCAATCGACGGATTCAACTCGGCTGGGCAGCGTTCGGGAAATTACGGCACATCTTCTCGTCAGGTATACCTCAAAACTTGAAAACGAGGCTGTACAACCAGTGCGTGTTGCCAGTGATGACCTACGGAACTGAGACGTGGTCCTTCACTGCTGGCCGGATGAGGAAGCTCAAGGTCGCTCAGCGAGCTATGGAGAGGGCTATGCTCGGAGTTTCTCTGCGTGATAAACTTAGAAATGAGGATATCCGCAGTAAAACCAGAGTGACCGACATAGCCCAACGGATTAGTAAGCTGAAGTGGCAATGGGCCGGCCATATAGCTCGAAGAACCGACAACCGATGGGGAAAAAAGGTTCTCGAGTGGCGGCCTCGTACCGGCGGACGAAGTGTAGGGCGTCCCCCCACTAGATGGAGTGACGTCCTGGTAAGACATGCAGGAAGTCGATGGATGCAGGTGGCTGAGGACCGTGCTTTGTGGCATTTTTTGGGGGAGGCCTATGTTCAGCAGTGGACTTGTGAAGGGCTGTAATGATGATGATGATGATGAGGGCGAATACGGGACAATCCAGCTGTAATCTAAGGTTTCGAACGCTCTATATAAAACTGCATCTTGTAAATGTATATAATTCTCAACGCGCAGCTTTTTTTGATTTAAAGATATATAACGGAGACGTTCACTTTCTACCTTCACATACATGTCTACCAAAAATTGATGAAATAATTGTCTACACCGGGTTAAGAGGTTAAAATCATTTTCTCGCAACATCATATGATACGCATAAAAATCCATAGCAGCATTAAGCTGCTATTTGTGCAGGTATTCTGTGAGAGCGAGGTCTTCTCTGGCCGCGCCGACCCATTCGTGCTCATCCACTCAGACACTAAATAGCCCAAGCGCAGATCAACACACATAAATTGCACCTTGTTCAAACATCAATTCAATTCAATTCAATTTATTTGCTATTCTTGTTGTACATTTGGTCTTAATTTTAAAAAATTGTTCCAAACAAGAACCCTGCAAGGGCACTGCAAATATTGGCAATTATTAAAATTATTATTATATTAACATTATAGTATTATTAATAAAATTATAATTTAATGAATATTTACAATTAACTTAAATATTAAAGAGATCATACTATATTATTTATTCCTATTTCCTACTCAATCACTAAAAAACTCTTGCAACGAGTAATAACATTTTTTCGTTAAATATGTATTAACTTCCTTTTTAAACTTTTTTATGCTTTTAATGCTTCTAATCCGTTCTGGAATTTTGTTATATATTTTTATTGACATGGCATAAGAGCCGGTGTTTACGATTTGTAATTTTGATGTAACTGTGGATAATTTTATTTTTGGTCTTAAATTTTTAGGGCGAAAATATTGAGGGAACCAGTCGATATTATTTCTAACTAGTGAGCATATTTCAGATATATATAGGGATGTTAATGTCAGGATATTATAATTGACAAAGTAATTTCTACAACTTGTCCTGGAGTCAATATTTGCAAGTATGCGAATACATTTTTTCTGAATTAGAAATACTTTGTTAGCGTCTGTGTTGTTACCCCAAAGTACCACACCGTAGCGTAGCCAGGCGTCTGCGTACGCGTAGTAGGCACAGGTTGCTGTTTTTAAGTCAGTGGTTTTTTTAAGTTCCATAAGAGCGTATTCCATAAGACTCGACGACTTCCAGCCTCCCGAACAAGCCGGTTTCCGAAAAGGCTTTAGCACCATAGACCACATACATACCCTTCGGCAAATTGTACAGAAGTCCGAGGAGTACAATTTGCCACTATGTCTGGCGTATGTGAACTATGAGAAAACTGATTCCGTCGAAATTTGGGCGGTGCTGCAGTCCCTTCAGCGGTGCCAAGTTGACTGTCGGTATATCGAAGTGCTGAAGTGCTTGCAGTAGGGCTACGATGGCTATCCGAGTACAGAACCAGAGTACGAAACCTATCCAACTGCAGAGAGGTGTAAGACAGGGTGACGTTATATCCCGAAACTCTTCACCGCTGCATTGGAAGACGTTTTCAAGCTTCTGGACTGGAAGGATACGGCATTAACATCAATGGAGTACATCATCACCTTCGATTTGCCGATGATATAGTCCTTATGGCAGAATCGCTGGAGGACCTAAGCACTATGCTCAATGACCTCAATAGTGCCTCCCAACGGATAGGTCTTAAGATGAACATAGACAAAACAAAGATCATGTTTAATGTCCATGTCACACCTATGCCGGTAGTTGTTGGGAGCACTAAGCTCAGTTGTTGACGAATATGTTTACCTGGGACAAATAGTCCGACTAGGTAAGTCCAACTTCGACCGAGAGGTCAATCGACGGATTCAACTCGGCTGGGCAGCGTTCGGAAATTACGGCACATCTTCTCGTCATGTATACCTCAAAACTTGAAAACGAGGCTGTACAACCAGTGCGTGTTGCCAGTGATGACCTACGGAACTGAGACGTGGTCCTTCACTGCTGGCCGGATGAGGAAGCTCAAGGTCGCTCAGCGAGCTATGGAGAGGCTATGCTCGGAGTCTCACTGCGTGATAAACTTAGAAATGAGGATATCCGCAGTAGAACCAGAGTGACCGACATAGCCCAACGGATTAGTAAGCTGAAGTGGCAATGGGCCGTATATAGCTCGAAGAACCGACAACCGATGGGGAAAAAAGGTTCTCGACTGGCGGCCTCGTACCGGCGGACGAAGTGTAGGGCGTCCCCCCACTAGATGGAGTGACGGCCTGGTAAGACATGCAGGAAGTCGATGGATGCGGGTGGCTCAGGACCGTGCTTTGTGGCATTCCTTGGGGGAGGCCTATGTTCAGCAGTGGACTTGTGAAGGGCTGTAATGATAATGATGAAGAGCGTATGTAAAACTAGATAATTTTTTGACAACTTTATTAATGTGTTCCTTCCAATTTAAATGTGCGTCTATATTTATACCCAGGAGACAGTGAGAGTTAACAGGTTCTGAGAGAATATTTAGGTATTGGTAGTTGATATGTAAGGGGCGTTTTTGGTATGGTCTAAATTGCAAAAGTTTAGTCTTTTTGAGATTAATCTCGAGGTTGTGATCTTGGAGCCAGCAATTTATTACATTTAAATTAGAGGTTAGGAGATGGTGTAAATCTGTACTATTGGGACAGGGAAGAATTAATGAAATATCATCAGCAAAAAGAACACAGGGGATATTACATATATTCGGAAGATCATTCATATATATTAAAAACAGTAAACAGCCCATCACGCTACCCTGGGGTATTGAGTGTTTTAAGAAAATTTTATCAGACCTTACAGTCTCAACTATTCTGGTTTGTGGGTCACTGTAGCATATATCTACATATTGGACGCGTTGATTAAGGTAAGATACAAACCATTCGTGGGCCAGTCCTCTCACACCTACATTATAAAATTTATTTAATAGGATCGAGTGAGAAACCCTATCGTATGCCTTGCTCATATCTAAAAATATGCCAATAGCGTGTTGTTTCTTGTCAATTATCTTCAACACTTCCCTTATGTATTGATACACTGCGAGTCCTGTAGAGCGACCCTTTCGAAAGCCATATTGTCCGTCATTTAATATATTATATTTTTCACAGAAAGTATAGAGTCTGTTATACATGACTGTCTCAAATATTTTGGAAAATGTTGAGAGAAGTGCTATTGGACGATAATTATTGCAATTTTCGGGGTCGTCTTTTTTGTGTAGCGGTTTGACTATTGCTATTTTTATTAAGTCTGGGACAATTCCTTGCAACAGTGATTGGTTAGTAAGAAGGTAAGTGGTGTGTAAGTTCATCGGCACATGTCTTTATTAAAATTGGTGGTATTTCATCAAATCCATGGCTTTTTTATTTTTAGTTTTTTATGATATTAAATACTTCTATTGGGTTAGTTGGGCCGATAAATATAGAGTTATCGATAGTAGTGGCGGCAGACCAAGCTTGTGAGCCAGAATTGTTCGCGGGAACCCCCATTGAGGTGAAGAAAGTGTTCAAATGGTTTGCAATTTTTATGGGATCTTCAGTAAGCACATTATTTATTTTAAATTTTAAATTATTTTTAAGTTTCTTTTTTGTTTTATTTGTACGCTCCTTCACTATTTGCCACATTGTTATGATTACATTATCTGAATTTTTTACCCTATTTTTATATTCGATTTTTTTTTGCAGTGGCTACTGCTTTCTTCAACATTTTTTCGTATTGTTTATAATGACTTTTTAAGATGTTATTGTTACTTTGTGATACAAGTATTTTTAGTAAGCGTTTATTTTTACAAGATATTTTTAAACCGTTGGTGAGCCAACTGTTATTTTTTTATTCTTCAATAGTATTTGTTTTTTAGGTATGTTCTTATCTAGAATATATTGAATTTTTTCATGGAATGAATTAAAGTTTGTGTTTATGTTTTTAGTCTCCGAAATTAAATTTTCCCAATCAGTTTTCTTAAGTTCAGTTTAAAATTTTTCAATATTTTGTAAACTAAAAATTCTCTTTTTCATGGACCAATTTTTTGTATTTTCAGTTTGTACATTATTAATACTGACAATAACTCCCTTATGATCTGAAAATCCATAATCTTTTGTTTCAATTGTCAAAGTATTGTTAATATTTTGCATATTACTAAATATTAAGTCTATGCACGTAGTAGAGGTTTCGGTAACTCTGGTTGGTTTTTTAACATACTGAATGAAATTAAAACTTTTCATAAGTGTTAAAAGATTTGAAGTTAAGTTATTTGATTCTAAAATATTGACATTAAAATCACCGCCAATAATAATATTTTTACATTTGTCTTTTTTATTAACGTGTATGTAAGCTACTGCAAGCTTTGTTAGTGTTTTACAAAACATTTCAGGCATTCTAGTTTTATTAGGCTAATACAAAACTATCAAAAGTAGTTTAAACTTAGGTATTTCTATTGCACATATTTCCAATACAAGTTCTAATGAAATACTAGTTATATCTTCCCTTTCTTTAAAAATAATATCTTCTTTTAAAAGTATACATACACCTCCCCCTTCACAACTAGATCTACAAAAATAAGATGCGAGCTTATGCGAGCATCCAGACCCGTGCGGGATGAACGCTTAGCCACTGCACTACCGAGCCGTTCTACCGGTCTCTTACTGACTAAAACCCTACGGTGATCACCATCGATGCCGTCGAGAAGTTCAGGGATGATCCAGCCTGCAAAAAGTTGTCCGGCTCTGGAGGTTTACATCTGCATGATACAGGAGAAACTCCTAGAGTAGGTGAAACTTTTTTTTAATAAAAATTATAATTAAGTGACTAATGTCAATATAAGAGCGTCAATATAAAAGCAACATTCAGCATAATCGTCATCATCATTACAGCCCTTCACATATCGCTGACCAGGCGAGTTGAATCCGTCGATTGACCTCTCAGTCTAAGTTGAACTTACCTAATCGGACAATTCGGCAAATATTATCTACTAGCTGTCCCCCGCGACTTCGCCCGCGTGGAATTTACTACGATTTCATGGGTTTGAATTTGTTTGCGCAGAACCCTAATTCTTTTTCTAAAATAAAAGTATTCTAAGTTGCTCCTTATAACATCAGCTATCTGTAAGTGGATGATGTGGCCCATAGACATCTACATTTATCCTCAATTAAGAATCAAAAATCAGATGCGTTGTCACCCTTGAGGACTAAGATGGAATGCCTCTTTTCCAGTAAAAAAGGTCTCCGGTTCTCTACACTCACCATACGAAACACAGCAGCATGAAGCTGCTGTTTTACGCTGGTATTCTGTGAGAGCGTGGTCCTACCCCAGTCGAGCCGACCCATTCATACTACAACCATAATATAGCTGCAGCGTGGCTCTACCACGTAAAAAATAATAGGATAGGATAGGTTTCATACTCTTGTTTTGTACTTTGATAGCCATCTCAGCCCTACTGTATAAGCACGTAGCACTTCGATATACTGACAGCCAACTCAGCGCCGCTGAAGGGACTGCAGCACCGCCGAAATTTCGACGGAATAAAAGGCTTTCTCATAAGCAGTCCACATTTGCAAGGCAAAGTAGCAGATTGTACTCTTCGGTCTCCTATACAATTTGCCGAAGGATATAAATGAAGCCTGTATTACTAAAGCCTTTTCGGAAACAAACTTGTTCGGGAGTCTGGAAGTCTCAAATCTACGATTGAAACGATTCGTAATTACTAAAAAACAGCACACAGACACTACTCAGAAGGGAAATTGGTCTGTAGTTATTTAAAAGAGCGTTCTTGAAGAATAAAAGCATCGTTATTCTACTCGAGGCCTCCGGAGTGTTAGTGAAAGATTATATTGAAAAGCCTCTGAAGGACTTTATGCACTAATTTTCCCACCCACTACAGAAGTTCCGCTGTGATAGCATTCTAATCATACTGACGTCAGGGATATCGTCTGAATAGTTTATATATAAATAGTCGGTATAAAAGCAACTTATAAAAAAGTTTAAATGCATTATTACACCTGAGGACTTAAATGAAATGTCTCACAATCTTTAATTACATCTTACAGACGAAAAACTTCGGAATATAATTACCTACTCTAAATCTAATCTTACATGGTAGAGCCATGCAGCAGCTATATTAGTAGTATAGTTGTAGCACTAATGGGTCGGTTCGATCGGAGAAGGACTACGCTCTCACAAAATACAAGGGAGTAATAGCAGCTTAATTCTATTACAGCTTTTTTTATAGAATAAGGGTGACAAACGAGCACACACTGGAGTGTGTGCTAGTTTGTCACCCTTATTCTGTATATTTTGTCCCTTTTTATGTATATTATGTCCACCTGATGGTAAGTGGATGCTGTAGCCCATAGACATTTGCCATTGGCCATTGACATTTATCCTCAATTTAGAATTAAAATACAGATGCGTCACCCCTGAGAACTGAGATGGAACGCCTCGTTTCCAGTAAAAAGGGTCTCCGATTCTCTACACTCACCATACGAAATACAGCAGCATTAAGCTGCTATTTTACGCTGGTATTCTGTGAGACCGTGGTCCTTCCCCGGTCGAGCCGACCCATTGGTGCTACAACCATAATATAGCTGAAGCGTGGCCCTACCGCGTAATATTAGATTTAGAGTTATTAGCTTATATTTATTATATTTTAGAGTTATAGAGCTGCTATGTTTCGTATCTTGAATGTAGAGAACCGGAGACCCTTTTCATTGCAAACAAGGCCATAACATCATATACCATCTTAGTCCTCGAGGGTGACAACGCATTTGCATTTTGATTCTTAATCGACGATAGATGTAGATGTCTATGGGACAATGCACCCACTTACTAGTTTGCTACATATTTATTTATCTATGAGCATCAGGTGGACTGTGTGCTCATTAGTCACCCTTATTCTATAAAAAAATCAAATGAATTGTCAAATAACTTATCAGATTGCATGTGTTACTCATCATAAGATTAATGTCTCTAGTATATATCATAGACTTAGAATATACTGGCGAGTATATTCTAAGTCTATGGTATATATACAGTAATCTATGGATTAATGAAAAGTTTTTTATTGTACCTATAGAGGAATCTGAGAAAGCTTGAGCATGAGCAAAGCATGAGCTGAATATTTTAAATTCAACGTGTGGTGACGGTGAAAGAGTCGTCAAGAGTAGGTTTCGTAAGAGGAGATATAGAAAATGCCAGAAAAATCTTATGACTGTCGTTACCCCACAGGCAGTCCAAGGTGCGAGACCCCTGGTAATGCAATCGCCAACACGCCTGTATAGGATGATTAAGGCAAACTCCTACCACGAAAAAGGCCCATGTCCTGATTAGCATGAGTAACTGAGGTGTTTGACACCCTGAATCCCGATGTTATAGTTAAATTAAGCCAGACTACCTTCAGCTTTTAATTAATTAATTTTTGGTCTGATCTCCGCAGAACCAGCTTACAACATCGTGAATACTTACAAAGGTATAGGATCCAGTGGCGTAGCGTGCCTTAGACGGGCCTGTATCAAAATTTGTTTGGGGCCCCAATTGAAGGGTAAAAATTTGTCACTAAAGGAACAAAAACGCTCGCATTGAATAAAATAATTATATATTGATTATAAGTTATTACTTACAATTAATACTCCTAGGAACTAAGCTAGCCAAACAATTCAAATCAAATATGTACTTTTCTTGCATTTTGTTCGTCGAACTTATATATTAAAACATTCATAGCTGAAGACTATTTCCACCACTGGGGTAATTTCTTTTTCTTTCACTATTTTTTTTCACAAATTAAACTTATTAACCAATAAATAATCACAAGAACAAGATTTTATTAGGCCGGCCTTATACAGTCGGAATTCCGTTTCGAAAAAAATATTTAAAAAAATTCTTTGGATAGGCTCGTATTTTGACTGTTAATATTATTGACTATCTTAAAATCTTAGGGTGTTAAGGCGATGCACCCAGTAACAATGATAATGCAATCGCAATCAGAAAACGTTGTCCATATTCGCTGGCAGAATGTCTGGACTCAATGCATAGCGTCTCTCAACATTGTTATTCCGAAGGGAAATAAACGTATGTGTGTGGTGTATTTACGGAATCTCGAATCGATATTCCGAAACGGCTTTCGAAACGGAATTCCGAATGTATGTGGCAGGCCTTAAACGGGGGAATCCCGCAATAACTGATGTATAATATACACGCGTCTCATCTCGTCGCGGATTTAGTAAACTGTGGTCGCGGGTTAATTGTGACGTGAGACGTCCTGTGTTGCCAACTTTTGGGCGCCCGCTAAACCCGAGGAAAAAAAGAGATTCCTTTTTTGACTTTCGTAATTTTTGAAGTGAAAACTTCTTTAGGCACGTTGGGCACTTTTTTATATGTTTTTTTTCTCGGGAAGTACGACCGAATTTTTGCTTACACACATTCGGGGCTCTGTAGCCCGGGGGCCCCGTATCATTGATACAGCTGATACAGCGGTAGCTACGCCCCTGATAGGATCCCAAGAAGATGGTAAGTGTAAAAACCAGATTTCAATCCGAAAGTATTGAGATATTTTTATTAAAACTATCACAACAGACACGCCGGACGGAAAACCACGGAATATTAACAATGAAGAAACAGCAAAGCACCAGATTTATTGAAATGCCCGCCAACCAAATAAAATATGGCCGCGAGAGGCAATTAAAGCGGCATCAGCGCGCACACGCGCCATCTGGCGCGGACGTGACGTCACGCGGTGCCATTTGCATTTTTTCTGCCGCCGACCACGAGTTTGCGGGGTTTGTTACGAAACACAGCTCTGAACTGGTACGGGAATAGAATTACACTGAAGTTTAATGCGTGCCCGTTTGCTTTTGATGTGTATTTTTATATTTTTTTTTATTTAAATTTAAACTATTAGTTCGCGATATAAAGTTACTTCTATAGAATAGTTAGTTCTATAGAAAACGTTATTTTATTTCCTATTTATGTTGAAAAAGTTAACAATCTTGACAAAAGAATTCTTGTGATATGGTAATAATGGCTCCTATATAGGTATAGTATAGTTACAACTTTTATACGTACCACAGCTGGGCACAGGCGTCCTCTCATTTCTGGAAGGAGAAAGAGCACAGAAAATGTCCGTCGCGATACTCCAATGCGTGATAACAGACATTATGACTGTGGAGTTATAGGTTTTGTTTTTGATTTTCCGCCAGAGATTACACCATCCCTAGTGGCCGTTTATTAACTAATGTTACACATTTTTTAATATAGTTTTGTTAACAAATTCAGGATTATTCTACAGAGACGGGTAATTACAAACAGCACTGCGATTTGATACAGTGGTGTTGGTTTGACCGTACGAGTATATAATTATAAATTTACGAGTTTCTGCACTATTTACAAATTGTCTTATTATATACACTGTATATACTACTATGAAAAATTAAACGTTTTAGGATTATTAAAGAAAATGTTGTTAATATAAAATCATTAAAACAAAAGAAAACACTCAATTAGTGACATTTTGTCTGGATACTAGTTAATATAAAGTAATGAAATTACTAACAAAATCAAACTTGAATTGTAATAGGTACCATAAAATTAAAAGTTTTATCTACATTATGCCTAAGTTATATCTAGGTATTATTAAATTTTTTAAGTCTGTTTACAATTGTTTTAATGAATTTAACAAAGGAGTTCAGGGTTGATACTTTCTTAATGAGTTCGGCTATTTTAAGGGAGACACCGAAATGCTACAGATTAACTCATGATCATTTCTCGCGGCACTAAACGCGGGACATTGTTGGAGTAGATGTTCAATAGTTTGCGTAGCTGAATAATCGCAAGGGCATTTGTCATCCGCGGTGATTTTAAATCTGAACAAATAACTTTTATGGTATCCGTGGCCGGTGAGAACCTGAGTCAAGTGGAAACTCATATTGGTAGCCGCTCTAAGTTCCCGTATGAGATCCAGCGTCGGTAGTAATTCTCTGGTATGTTTACCTGTTTCAGAGCTCTCATACCTGGTTTGCCAAAGAGTGTGCGTGTCAATTTTGATTCTGTGTTTTATGTAAGACGTAGGTGTTGCGAAGTAGTCAGGTGCCTTGTGTGCTTTGGCTCCTGCTTTAGCCGCCATGTCTGCCGTCTCATTGCCAGCTATGCCAGTATGGCTCTTGACCCAGGCAAAATCGATGGTGCCAAAACATTTGTGTCGGTGAATAGTGTGGTGAATCTTGTTGACAGTTGGGTGTGTATTGGATCTGTCTTGTATGGAATGTAGAGCTGAAAGAGAGTCCACGTTTTCTCTGAAATACGTAACTATAGTGTTGCCAGCAATGTTAGCAGTAAAGTACAACAATATTTTTATATTGTGGCCCGGCAATATGGCCAAAGATGTTTAGTATTTTTTCCAATATTTTTGAACGAACGCTCCGTCATCAAAAATGATGCAATATTGTCGTGCCTCGTCGTTGCTCTATTAATGTTTCATTCGCCGTCGCATCTCTTTCTGAAGCAACGTGATAATGGCTTGTGATGACAACACGTTTAATTTGTATATTTGTGATTTTGGGTGTTTATTGTTGGATATTCTTAACGAATTGAAAAAATTGTTAATTAATAAGAATACAAGTGGTAAAATTAAAAATTTCGTTCAGCCGACTTCAATATAAATTATTAAGGATAACTCAAAAACTACTGGTCAGACCTTGATGAATAATTGAAAGATTTATATGGGACCACATGAAAAGCACCAGCTTTCAAATAAAAAAAGAATCATCGAAATCGGTTCAGGCGTCTTCGAGTAATCGGTGAACATACATTAAAAAATATTCCGACAAATTGAGAAAAGATTTTATGGGGTAAAATCAAACGTTACGTCATGCGTTACGTTATGTATTTATGTTTATGAAACATAAATACATAACGTAATCATAGGACTACGTAATGTCGTGCGCAACTTATCTTGCACAAAGTACTCTCGACTGTACTACTTTATATAAACAAATAACAACTATCAACCATCTGTCAACTTGCGGAGTTTTGATACTAAATTTCATATATAATCGTTCGTAAGGAGTAAACTCCAGTCGTGCGTCGGAACTGACACACACACTTTTTTTTACCATTTTTCAAAAATAATAGCCGCTGCAACATGAATGGTTTAATCGGCCGTTTTTGCCTCTAACCGTAGTCAGTGTGGAAGGCAAGCATCATGGGCCATACTATAGTTTAAATTTAGACTCTAAAACTGTAGCCATACTGTTGCAGATATGTTGTTCCGGCATTATTGTGCAGAAAAATATTGCTGCGTTTGCCGGGCTATTTTAAATTATTGCAGCCACTTATTGTAGTGCAACGCCCGTTTAGAACCACCTTTATCAAAATAATTAACGTCTGACCAAAATACCGTTAAGAATTATACGTGGTAGAGCGATGCTGCAGCTATATTAGTAGTATAGTTGTAGCACTAATGGGTCGGCTCGAGCGAGGAAGGACCACGCTCTCACAGAATACCAGCGTAAAATAGAAGCTTAATGCTGCTGTGTTTCGTATGGTGAGTGAAGAGAACCGGAGAACCATTTTAAAGGAAACGAGGCATTCCATCTATTCAAGGATTCGTAGTCGAGGGTAGATGTAGATGTCTATGGGCCGCAGCGACTACTTACCATCAGGTGGACTGTGTGCTCGTTTGTCACCTTTATGCTATAAAAAAACTGGACCTGTTGGTTTCATTATCTGTATACGGTAGTCCTTATGGTATGAGCTACTCTAACTATTCTCTATTTCTTATCCACGTAACAAAATTAAATTTTAATTGTTATTACAATAAGAAGCAATTTAAATCAACGTCCAATTATCTTTTAACGATCTTGTACTAAAAATGAACACATTTAAGATCTATAGCTGTATGACTTTTCTGAAACAAACAATTATAAATATTTTTTTTCAAATAATTAAAATATTTCTCTAATAAAGCATAATAATAATAAATAATAAGAATTAATTGTATATTAATTAAGAAACTATGCACAAAATTATCAAATAAATAATAGTACCAAAGTCTACAATGGTGGGTAAGAATAATTAAGAAAAGTAATTATTACCTATACTTAAATATAATTACAGGCTATAAATGAAACAAATGTTTACGGATTTTATTGAGTTTAATTAACATATTTTGTATTGTCGACGTTTCGAGTACTTAACAGCACGCATGGTCACAGAGGAACTCACTAAGAAATTATTATACTCATTGGACGTGGTAAGATATGCAAGAAGTCGATGGATGCAGGTGGGTCAGGACCGTGCTTTGCGGCATTCCTTGGGGAACGTCTATATTAAGTATTGGACTTGTAAAGGGCTGTAATGATGATGAGGAGACGAGGTAGCTCAGAGGCTACCGTTACCGTTACAGCCTATAAAAGTCCACTGTTTAACATAGACCTACCCCATAGATTTCCTCATAGGAGGGATATTTGCAATAATCGCCACGCTTGGCAAGCTGTTGCAAGGGTTGACAACTGCAGCTTTTTTATTTTTAGTCGTTATTAGGAAGTCGGTGCTGTCCATCTCTTAGTTTGTTTCCCTCTGTCACCTCTTACAACACTCGCAGCATGATATGGGGTAGTGGATATTTTTACACCGCCACTACACGGTACAATTAGCTCAGAAGCTAAGCTCGATGTAAATTTCACAGTACGCGAGAAACCCGGGTTTGAACCCCGCCGGCACACGGAAATCTTTTTAATATTAAACTTGAAAACTGATATTGAAGTATCAAGATCTCTCGCCCGCTTCGAATGATCCAACCATTCTTGTTCTTCGTCAGCTCATCAAAGCCCACCACTGGGCATGGGATGCTCGACGGCGTTTTTTAAGTTTAACAGCTAATTCGATTTTGGAATTGATTGTTACATCTATTTAACAGTTATTTCAGAAAAACATTTTTATGAAAATTTTATTTTAAGATTTCTTAAAATCTACCGGTCCGAATCGGTTCAAATGGTATAGAAAATCTAAGTTTAGTGATCCTCTTCTGAACGCCTCCGTGTTGGTTCAAATTGGTCAAGCCATTCAAAAGTTATGAGAGGGTTACATACATCCATACACACATACACGCGCGCGCGCACAACACACACACACACACACTCACACGCGCGCACAACACACACGCACACTCACAGACACACACACACACACACACACACACACACACACACACACACACACACACACACACACAAACCCATACATACTGACATAGTGACATCCTCGTAGGAATAGTCAGAATAGCTTCCTAGGACCTCAATACGTGAGGATCTGATGAAACCTCGATTTTTCGAAAACTGGGGTGAAACCAATTACTTACCGATTTTTTGAAAATCATTGATTTTCATAGCTTTTGGTTTCATACCTTGTTAAAAAAAATTGTCGAAATCCTCTTGAATATTCTTGGCTATGGGGTCAACGAAGAGAGTATTTTTTTCTATTATAAAACGTTACCACAGTAGGATTTTCTTCGTTATAAATGTTTAATTTTTTATAGAATAAGGGTGACAAACGGGCGCAGTTCACCTGGTAATAAGTGCTAAGGCCTATACACCTACAACTATCTTCGATTGAGAATAAAAATGTAGATGCGTTGTCACCTCTGAGGACTAAGACGGAATGCTTCGTTACCAGTATGAAGACAACACAACACACAAAATACACAGCAGCATTAAGCTGCTGTTTATGCAGGTATTCTATGAGAGCGTGGTCTTCTCTGGCCGCGCCGACCCATTCGTGCTCATCCACTCAGACACTAAGGCCCGTATTAATAAACGTTACTCAACAACGAACTCAAGTGCGTAATCATTTGATACGCCCTCATTACGAAATCAGCATCTCAAGATCGTTGCTAATTAATAAACACATAAAAAAACAGTATCTCAAAACGCTGTACTTAGGAATACTGTTTTGTGACTTGCACTCAAGTATACACACTTGAGAGTCGAGTTTCGTTTATTAATCAGTGTGGCACTCAGCTGATATCGTAAACCTAAACCGCATCTTGAGATATTTTTATTAATAAGATCATAACCTCAAGATTGTACTCAAGTGCGTGTACTTGAGCTGAGTAACGTTTATTAATACGGGCCTAAATAGCCCAAGCGCAGATCAACACACATAAATTGCACCTTGTTCAAACATCCAGACCCGTGCGGGATTTGAACCCGAAACACTACAACGCCACAACCGAACGCATAGCCACTGCGCTACCGAGCCGTTATACCGATCTCTTACTGACTAAACCCATACGGTGATCACCATCGATGCCGTCGAGAAGTTCAGGGATGATCCAGCCTGCAAAAAGTTGTCCGGCTCTGGAGGTTTACATCTGCATGATACAGGAGAAACTCCTGAGTAGGTGAAACTTTTTACAAATTATGATTAAGTGGTTAATGTCAATATAAGAGCGTCAATATAAAGCAACTTTAAGCATAATCGTCATCATCATTACAGCACTTCACATATCGCTGACCAGGCGAGTTGAATCCGTCGATTGACCTCTCGGTCTAAGTTGAACTTACCTAATCGGTCAATTCGGTAAATATTATCTACTAGCTGTCCCCCGCGACTTCACCCGCGTGGAATTTACTACGATTTCATGGGTTTTAATTTGTTTGCGCGGAACCCTAATTATTTTTCTAAAATAAAAGTATCCTAAGTTACTCCTTATAACATCAGCTTTCTGCCAGTGATAGTCCCGTCAAAATCGGTCCAACCGTTTCGGAGATTAGCTGGAACAATCAGACAGACAGATAGACAAAGTTTTTAATTTTTTTTTTTTGTTATTAGTACGGTATATACTTTCATATGGATTTAGTATAAAGCTGTTATTTTAACATTACAAACAGACACTTCAATTTTATCTATTTGTATGTATGTATCTATAGATTAACCAAATTTTGGTTAATAATATTAAGTAAGTAATTAATTGTTGGGTTCATATTTATGGAGGGGGAGGGACAATTTGCCCTAGGTAAACATACTCGTCAACATCTTCGAGTGTACTGATCCCATCTACTACCGGCATAGGTGTGGCATGGGCGTTACACATGACCTTTGACTTGTCCAGGTTCATTTTAAGACCTATCCCTTGGCAAACACTATTAAGGCCATTGAGCATAGTGCTTAGGTCCTCCAGCGATTCTTCCATAAGTACTATAACGTCTAAAAATAACGGTGTAAGAATATCCACTACCCAATATCATCCCGGCGACAGAGGGTAACTTAACCACGAGGTGGGCAGAGCAGCTTAAAGAATAAAAAAAAACTGTTATACCAATCAGCTTGCCAAACGTATAACCTATGACAAATATCTTACCTATGAAGCTGTCTATGGGGGAAGCCAATGTACAGCAATGGACTTTTGATAGGACGTAATGGACTATATTGTCTGCAAATTAAAGTTGAGTAAAATATACTTGCCGTTGATGTTAATACCGTATCATTTCCAGTTCAGTAGCTTGAAAACGTCTTCCTATGCAGCGGTGAAGTTTCGGGGATATTACGTCACCCTGTCTTACACCTCTCGTCGCCGAGTACCGGAACAAACTTGTGTCTGAAGTCGAGACTTTGTTGAACCAAGTCTCGGATTGGGGGCGACTAAATCTAGTCCAGTTCAATCCCCAGAAGACACAAGTTTGCGCGTTTACCGCTAAAAGGAACCCCTTTGTCGTATCTCCTCAGTTTTTAAGGCACTCCCCTTGTTGCCTCAGCCAGTATTGGAATCCTCGGCGTGACATATCGAGTGTCGTGCAGTTTCGTGGTCACTTGGAAGAGAAGGCCAAATTGGCCTCTAAAAAACTTGGCGTGCTCAGTAGAGCGGGGCAATATTTTATGCCGGCACACCGCCTGCAACTTTACAAGGCGAAGGTTCGGCCTCACATGGAATACTGTTCCCATCTCTGGGCAGGGGCTCCCCAGTGCCAGCTCCTTCCACTTGACCGCATTCAGCGCAGAGCGGATCGAATCGTTGACAACCGAGTTCTTTCCGATCGGCTTGACTCACTGGCACTGCGTAGAGATGTTGCATCTCTTTGCGTATTTTATCGCATGTACCACGGGAAGTGCTCTGAGGAATTGTTCGCACTAATTCCAGCCGCTCAATTTCACCATCGCACATCGCGACAAAACTTGCGATACCATCCATACCATCTGGATGATTGGCGGTCCACCACTGTGCGATTTAGAAGATGTTTTCTTCCTCGCACAACTTCCTTGTGGAACCGATTACCACCAGCGATTTTTCCGGACCGATACGACTTAGGGACCTTCAAGAAAAGAGCCTACTCCTTCTTAAAAGGCCGGCAACGCATCTGCAATTCCCCTGGCGTTACAGTTGTTCATGGGTGGCGGTAGTCACTTAACATCAGGTGAACCGCATGCATGTTTGCCCCCTCTCCTATGAAAAAATAAAGGTAGGATCCCGAGAAGATGGTAACTGTAAAAACCAGATTCCGATCCGAAAGTATTGAGATATTTTTATTAAAACTATCACAACAGACACGCCGGACAGAAAACCACGGAATATTAACAATGAAGAAACAGCAAAGCACTAGATTTATTGAAATGCCCGCCAACCAAATAAAATATGGCCGCGAGAGGCAATTAAAGCGGCATCAGCGCGCACACGCGCCATCTGGCGCGGACGTGACGTCACGCGGTGCCATTTGCATTTTTTCTGCCGCCGACCACGAGTTTGCGGGGTTTGTTACGAAACACAGCTCTGAACTAGTACGGGAATAGAATTACACTGAAGTTTAATGCGTGCCCGTTTGCTTTTGATGTGTATTTTTATATTTTTTTTTATTTAAATTTAAACTATTAGTTCGCGATATAAAGTTACTTCTATAGAATAGTTAGTTCTATAGAAAACGTTATTATATTTCCCCTATTTATATTGAAAAAGTTAACAATTTTGAAAGAAGAATTCTTGTGATATGGTAATAATGGCTCCTATATAGGTATAGTATAGTTACAACTTTTATACGTACCACAGCTGGGCACAAGCGTCCTCTCATTTCTGGAAGGAGAAAGGGCACAGAAAATGTCCGTCGCGATACCGCCCAATGCGTGATAACAGACATTATGACTGTGGAGTTATAGGTTTTTTTTTTGATTTTCCGCTAGAGATTACACCATCCCTAGTGGCCGTTTATTAACTAATGTTACACATTTTTTAATATAGTTTTGTTAACAAGTTCAGGATTATTCTACAGAGACGGGTAATTACAAACAGCACTGCGATTTGATACAGTGGTGTTGGTTTGACCGTACGAGTATATAACGAGTTTCTGCACTATTTACAAATTGTCTTATTATATACACTGTATATACTACTATGAAAAATTAAACGTTTTAGGATTATTAAAGAAAATTTTGTTAATATAAAATCATTAAAACAAAATGAAACACTCAATTAGTGACATTTTGTCTGAATACTAGTTAATATAAAGTAATGAAATTACTAACAAAATCAAACTTGAATTGTAATAGGTACCATAAAATTAAAAGTTTTATCTATATTATGCCTAAGTTATATCTAGGTATTATTAAATTTTTAAGTCTGTTTACAATTGTTTTAACGAATTTAACAAAGGAGTTCAGGGTTGATTCTTTCTTAATGAGTTCGGCTATTTTAAAGGGAGACACACCGGAAATGCTACATATTAACTCATGATCATTTCTCGCGGCACTAAACGCGGGACATTGTTGGAGTAGATGTTCAATAGTTTGCGTAGCTGAATAATCGCAAGGGCATTTGTCATCCGCGGTGATTTTAAATCTGAACAAATAACTTTTATGGTATCCGTGGCCGGTGAGAATCTGAGTCAAGTGGAAACTCACATTGGTAGCCGCTCTAAGTTCCCGTATCAGATCCAGCGTCGGTAGTAATTATCTGGTATGTTTACCTGTTTCAGAGCTCTCATACCTGGTTTGCCAAAGAGTGTGCGTGTCAATTTTGATTCTGTGTTTTATGTAAGACGTAGGTGTTGCGAAGTAGTCAGGTGCCTTGTGTGCTTTGGCTCCTGCTTTAGCCGCCATGTCTGCCGCCTCATTGCCAGCTATGCCAGTATGGCTCTTGACCCAGGCAAAATACAAAACATTTGTGTCGGTGAATAGCGTGGTGAATCTTATTGACAGTTGGGTGTGTATTGGATCTGTCTTGTATGGAATGTAGAGCTGAAAGAGAGTCCGTGTAGATTACTGTATGCGTGCACCGTTTATTAGCTGCCCATTCACACGAACAGTTCGGTCTGGAATACAGTGCACGTTGAGTGGAGATTATATTTCTTTATAGCTTCTATCGAGCTTTCCGTATGTGCGTTATTGTCCGTTTGAGTGGTTTTGTCGGTGTGTCGTGTGAAATGGTAACAGACAAAAGCAGCGCCAACTGCTCCGTCTTCCAGTTTGCTGCCATCTTTAAAAAAAATTGTTGTCTCAAGTCCAACAAGAGCATCGACTTCCGCCTGTGAAGTGGTGAGTTCAGGATTGATTTCAATTCTCTCTGCTGGGTGTAGTAATTTGTGTATCGGTGTGGGTTTCTCTAAAGGAAGATCGCGTGTTATGTCATGAGAAGTGCCTGTAAGTCTGGACTTTTCAATATTATGGACTTGCCTTACCTTAAGATCTAGGGGTATCAGGTCAGCGAGAGCTATGGCCGCAGACGTAGATACTGTGCGGAAGCCTCTTATTGCTTTAATAGCAAAACCACGCTGTATACCCTCAAGGTTCCTCCTGATGCAGGTTTCTCACGATGTACACCTTCAGCGCCGAGTACATGGTGTATTAGCATTTAAAATATAAAAAAATTTATTAATGCCGGTGGGGATCGAACCCGGGTTACTCTGCGGCTATTACGGCGAGCGCTTAGCCCTTGAGTTCTAAATGGTTCCTAAGTACCTTAAAATAAATGAAGCCTATTGCAGGAACCGATGGATAAAGCGCGCTTGGTCACCAGCAGTGATCTTAAAAACGATTCATTGAGAAGCGACAAACGGAAATGAAACAGACGATGAGCAACAGCATCGAACCCGCCTGCCAGGCGTGGCAACTATGACACTTTTGATTGGCTGTAATTAATGAATGACGAATACAATAAATTATTATCTTTCATGATGGAAGCTGCTATCTTCAGGATTAAAAACTGACGGTGCTTCTAAACGGGCCACGTTTTCTATGAAATAGGTAACTATAGTGTTGCCAGCAGTACAGTATGATATACAACAATATTTTTAGTATTGCCCGGCAATATGGCTAAAGATGTTTAGTATTTTTTTCCAATATTTTTAAACGAACGCTCCGTCATCAAAAATGATGCAATATTGTCGTGCCAGCTCTATTAATGTTTCATTCGCCGTCGCGAGAGCATCTCTTTCTGAAGCGACGTGATAATGGCTTGTGATGACAACACGTTTAATTTGTATATTTGTGATTTTGGGTGTTTATTGTTCGATATTCTTAGCGAATTGAAAAAATTGTTAATTAATAAGAATACAAGTGGTAAAATTAAAAATTTTGTTCAGCCGACTTCAATATGAATTATTAAGGATAACTCAAAAACTACTGGTCATACCTTGATGAATAATTGAAAGATTTATATGGGACCACATGAAAAGCACCAGCTTTCAAATAAAAAAAGAATCATCGAAATCGGTTCAGGCGTCTTCGAGTAATCGATGAACATACATAAAAAAAATATTCCGACGAATTGAGAACCTTCTCCTTTTTGAAGTCGGTTGAAAAGGAGTTCAAAGTCACTTTTTGATATTTCTGTAAAGTTTTTAAATCATTATTTATATGGCTTATTCTTTAAATAATGTTATCTCCTTATTGAACGAAGGTCAAATCCACGTTCCTGTTCGTGTTTTTGGAGTTTACTCTTTAAGAATCGATTTTCATATATAAGCTCGGGGTATGAAAATTTATGGGGAGTAAAATCAAACGTTACGTCATGCGTTACGTTATGTATTTATGTTTTTATGACTACGTAATGTCGTGCGCAACTTATCTTGCGCAGCCCCCAGCACAGAGTACTCTCGGCTGTACTACTTTAAATAAACAAATAACATCTATCAACCATCTGTCAACTTACGGAGTTTTGATACTAAATTTCATATATAATCGTTCGTAAAGAGTAAACTCCAGTCGTGCGTTGGAGCTGACACACACACTTTTTTTCCATTTTTCAATAATAAAAGCCGCTGCAACATGAATGGTTTAATCAGCCGTTGTTGCCTCTAACCGTAGCCAGTGTGGAAGACAAGCATCATGGGCCATACCATAGTTTAAATTTAGACTCTAAAACTGTCGTGTTGAATGCCGGAACAACATACTTTTGCAAATATGTTGTTCCGGCATTAGCAAAATATTGCTGTGATTACCGGGATATTTTAAATTGTTGCAGCCACTTATTGCAGTGCAATGTCTGTTTAGAACCACCTTTATCAAAATAATTAACGTCTGACCAAAATACCGTTAAGAATTATACGTGGTAGAGCCATGCAGCAGCTATATTAGTAGTACAGTTGTAGCACGAATAGGTCGGCTCGACCGGGGAAGGACCACGCTCTCACAGAATACCAGCTTAAAATAGCAGCTTAATGCTGCTGTGTTTCGTATAGTGAGTGTAGAGAACCGGAGACCCCTTTTACTGGAAACGAGGCATTCTATCTTAGTCCCGACGGGTGACAACGCATCTGCATTTGATTCGCAGTCGAGGATAGATGTAGATGTCTATGTGCCGCAGCGACTATTTACCATCAGGTGGACTGTGTGCTCGTTTGTCACCTTTATCCTAAAAAAAATTGGACCTGTTCGTTTCATTATCTGTATACGGTAGTCCTTATGGTATGAGCTACTCTAACTATTCTCTATTTCTTATCCACGTAACAAAATTAAATTTTAATTGTTATTACAATAAGAAGCAATTTAAATCAACGTCCAATTATCTTTTAACGATCTTGTACTAAAAATGAACACATTTAAGATCTATAACTATATGACTTTTCTGAAACAAACAATTATAAATATTTTGCTTTTTTTTTCGAATAATTAAAATATTTCTCTAATAAAGCATAATAATAATAAATAATAAGAATTAATTGTATATTAATTAAGAAACTATGCACATAATTATCAAATAAATAATGGTACCAAAGTCTAAAATGGTGGGTAAGAATAATTAAGAAAAGTAATTATTACCTATATATAAATATAATTACAGGCTATAAATGAAACAAATGTTTACGGATTTTGTTGAGTTTAATTAACATATATTATATTGTCGACGTTTCGAGTACTTAACAGCACGCATGGTCACAGAGGAACTCACTAAGAAATCATTATACTAAGATATGCAAGAAGTCGATGGATGCAGGTGGGTCAGGACCGTGCTTTGCGGCATTCCTTGGGGAACGTCTATATTAAGTATTGGACTTGTGAAGGGCTGTAATGATGATGACGTTACCGTTACAGCCTATAAAAGTCCACTGTTGAACATAGACCTACCCCATAAATTTCCTCATAGTCAAAAAATATCCCTCATATTTGCAATAATCGCCACGCTTGGCAAGCGGGTTGACAACTGCAGCTTTTTTATTTTTAGTCGTTATTAGGAAGTCGGTGCTGCCCATCTCTTAGTTTGTTTTCCTCTGTCACCTCTTACGACACTCGCAGCATGGTATGGGGTAGTGGATATTTTTACACCGCCACTACACGGTACAATTAGCTCAGAAGCTAAGCTCGGTGTAAATTTCACAGTACGCGAGAAACCCGGGTTTGAACCCCGCCGGCACACGGAAATCTTTTTAATATTATACTTGAAAACTGATATTGAAGTATAAAGATCTCTCGCCCGCTTCGAATGATCCAACCATTCTTGTTCTTCGTCAGCTCATCAAAGCCCACCACTGGGCATGGGATGCTGTAGGGAAGATTTGCCTTGATGGTCACGCTGGCAGGCGGATTGACCACCCTTGTGTGAGTGAGCACCCTTGACGTTGCTGCCTATCGCCGCTCTTGATATTTTACGTCTGGCTTAAACTACAAGGTTGTAACGCCATCTATCGGTAGTCGTAAAGCATCATCCTGTTAACAACCCAAATTAAAAACTACGGTTCCCAACCAAGCGTGGCAATCGTAAATATCCCTCTTCAGACGCAATCTACAGGGAAGGCCCATGTTCAGCAGTGGACTTTTAAAAGGATGTAATGATGTATATATAAATGTAAAAATTCCAGCATTTCCCATAGGTGCCCCTTACAACACCCACGAGACGAATCGGGAATTCTCTTATGCGGCCAAGACATGGCAACCCTTATTATTTTATCCTGTATAATAAGTTGGCTTGTATTTGCAATCTAATCACGTGGTAGGCCATGCTGCAGCTATATTATGGTTGTAGCACGAATGGGTCCACTCGACCAAGGTAGAATCACGATCTCAGAGAATACCAGCGTCAAACACAATCAAGTATCAACTAGCAGCTTAATACTGCTGTGTTTTGCATGGTGAGTGTAGAGAACCGGAGGCCATTTTTACTGGAAACGATTAATTTCATCTTAGTCGTCAGAGATGACAACGCATCTGCATTTTTATTCTTAATCCGCGGTAGATGTAGGTATCTAAGGGTCACAGCATCCACTAACCATCAGGTGGACTGTAAGCTCGTTTGTCACCCTTATAAAAAAATCAAATGCATAAAGACAAAGTATGACGATTCAATTTTCAAAGTCCTTTTTTGGCGTGTTGGTTCCATAGCGTTAAGATAAATAATGTTTAGACTGAGGTTATTTGATGCTGTGTGACGATTGCAGCAATTTGATCAACTTGTGTGAGACTACGTATAACTATCGACTATGTTATAATACAGGGCTTATGATGAATTCAAATAAGTAATAACTTTTGTTTTCTCCTGACTGTATTCCTTACGAAAAGATTTATAAAATATTTATAATGTTTTCTACCTTTTTTTTGCAGAATACTTTTTGGTTTATTCTTTATTTTGTTGCTGCAGTAGAATGTCAATATCAGGTGCTATCGGCTTTTAAACCGGACATAACATTTGACGATCGCAACGATAGATTCGACGTGAAATCTCTGATCCGCTATCAAAATAAATACTACAATGATGATATCCCATCAAACAGACGTAGTAATTCACAAATAAGTGACAGAAAAGATCACGTAATTATTATAGAAAATGATAAAATAGTTAACAGAGAAATCAAACCAAACGAAATTATAAAGAAAATTAAACAGAAAGTGAGAAAAGAATTAAAAAATGTAGCAAAACATATAACTATGAAATGGAGACGATCTTTAGATGATGTATATCCCATAGATAATAAAATGAATAGAAACGACGTAAACAGTATTGAAAATTTTAAGGCAACAGTTGACGATTTTGCTGGCAGGAAATCTTTAAATGATATTTTCGTAAACCTACATGACAGTAGACGTAGAGGAAGTCACGTAGTTGATAAATCATCTAAGAAAAAGGATATATTTAATCCAGAAGAGGATACAGCTTTAAACTACGCTTTTCCTATTCAGATGATCGTACGCGGGTTTTTGTTACCACCTAGAGTCGCTTGATTTCATAATTTTTTGCGAAGATCCTGATTAAGTTTGAATTTCTAAATAAATTAAATATACAATATTAAAAAACTATAATTAAAAAAACTAATAAGTTAATTATTATACAGTCCTACTCCTGTGGTATCGTGCTAAGAACGCTGGCTGCGTTTCCTCGCTGAATGGCTATACTTAGCCTTTGAGCGAGAAAAGAACCAGCCCTCTTATCACCAGCAGCAGCGACCAGTCTCGGGTAGAGTTCCTTTAGGAACTTCACTGCACCTGGGCTCCACGGAGCGATAGTCTCTACAGCAAATGGCACAAATATGTAGTCATCTCTCAGAGATATAGATTACATGTAATCCTTGCTGTAAGTCATTTTTTTACTTTACCACTGGTTCGGAAAAAAACTCTGTCCTGGGAAGATCCAGCAAGAAACGCAGCGGGACTTTTTTAACAACAATTTTCAATATAATATTTTATACAATTAAGTATGAAAACATTTTAGAAACAGCATGGTAGCGATCACCTCATTCCCAGCGGTTATTATCACTCATTAGTAGTATAATAACTAGAGACCGACCGAAGTTTCGGTTTCGGTTTCGGCAAGTTTCGGCAAAAAAATCAAGTTTCGGTAATAGTTTCGGTTTCGGCAAAAAATCTGCCGAACCTTCGGCGGCGCCGAAACTCGGTGGTCGTGTATTATTGTGCGTCGTTCGGATGAGTTCGTGACTCGTGTGTTACTCGCTCGTAAAAAGTATTGTGATCTTTGTTGAGACTGATAGTTATATTAGGTTAATGCTTAACTGAAGATCTCATTAAATAACGTATTTGTTGTAACAATATTGAGAACACAATAAAATATGTTCTCAATTAGCGAGTAACTTTTTATATTTGTAAGTGTTGATTTTTGACAAAATCTACTTAAAAAAGTATTTCTTAATGTTGAATTGTTGAATTTTTACTTTAAAATAAATAAATAACAGGTCGGGGAAAAAGTTTCTTAGTATTTTGTTTGTATAAATTTGAAAAAAATTCTCTTTGGTTGCACTGTTTGTATCTGGCTGGTTTTAATATTAATACATATAGGATATTAAGAAAAAGAAAAATAAAAACATGCGTGAGTGTCGTGAAACACTCGGTTGGAACAAAGTTCCTTTCGTAGTATATTATTATTGATAAACGTATTATATTATTGATTAAAAAATACACATAAATGAATTACTAGCGTCTATTAAAATAAAGCGTCATTTAAAATAATATTTCTTTCATGGCAAGATAAGAAAAAGTGCGAGAGAGATGGATATTATTCCATCTCGCTTCCTTAAAGCCGCCAAGGCCGTCTACATTACGTCAGAAGGGGTCGTAACGGAAAAATCTTACACATTTCTCGCCTAGCCACCATCCGCCAAATTCGTACCGTCCGATAAGGAACTTCGTTCCAAAAAGTAAAATTTATTACAAAAAAGGAAAAAATGAAAAAAATTGTGACGTTTATGGATCTAATGCAGTGCCAATAAGAGTAGCACAAAGTTGGTTCAAGCGTTTTCAGTCCGGGAATTTTGAACTCAAAGATGCAGCTCGCTTTGGTCGCTCTCATACGGATAAAGTCAATTTAAATTTTTAAAAAGCGGAGCATGATCGGCATATTAGTAGTTACGACATAGCCGAGGAATTGAGGATTGACAACAAAAGAGTTTTGACCCATTTGAAAAAGTCTGGCTATACAAAAAAGCTCGATATTTGGGTACCACACGAGCTCACTGAAAGAAACTTAGAAACTTCATCGTGTACTCATTTGCGATTCTCTATTGAAACGTAATGAAACCGAACCATTTTTGAAAATGGATAACTTACGATAAGAACGTGCAAAAAAGAACGTTCGATAATAAAACGATATTGAACAATATGGCACATATAATATAAATAAATGTAATTAAAATTTGAAAAAATAATGTCTTTAATTTGTATATAAAATACGAGGAAACTTTCCCCAATCTAATATATTGCTACATGACTACTACAATTACTGTTTTTCATTAATACAAAGTATCTACACACACATATGTACATATATGTGTGAAAATATACCAGATTTCAATATATAATAAAAAATAACATGTCTAAATAGGTTTCGGTTTCGGTTTCGGTTTCGGCCGCAACTGACATCAGACCGAAGGTTCGTTTTCGGTTTCGGTTTCGGTTGAAAATCCTGTTTCGGTCGGTCACTAATAATAACCCTTATTAAACAATTTTTGCTTAGTAAAAATTTTAAACTTTTTGATAGATATTTTCTGCATAGTCGTATTTTCTGGGACTTTGTTGTAAAAGCGTATACATAGTACCATGAACCCATAAAGGAATTACTGACTCTTTGCAGTCGAGCAACTGATATAACTAGATATTTACAGAATTTACATCACTATTTTTAATAAAACTATTTTTGTCCTTGTGTACATACATTAAATTTTCGTAAATATACTGAGACGCCAAAGTTAATATATTTATTTCTTTAAATTATTCTCTAAGGGGTTCTTTCAGACCTAGGTTATAAATTGCTCTTATGGCTCTCTTCTGCAAAACAAACATAATGTAAATGTCAGAAAATCGGAGGACGGAGAAAAAGGCCGGAACCTAAATAGAATCATTTTGTTGCAAATAAAACGGATTCTTTTTTATTTTGAAATAGGCCCTAAAAATTTATAACACTCATTTTAGCTTTGCTTGATCTAACTATAGTATGTTCGCTTAGATACGGTTGCTTTTATGTCGCACTGCCTTGACACGTGCCGCATCTTGTCAAAGGCGCCACCGCGACATTAAAGGTAGCCGCGTGCACTGGCAGGAGAATTTTGCATTTTAAAACTAAGCGACGCGCCGTAGTGAAAGGTTTTTTGCTACCTAACTTGTGTTTATAATTTATAATAGTTTTTTATTCTTAGAATAGAAAAACTTTTATTTAACACACAGTAAAAAATAATAAAATAAAAGCAAAATTATAAGTGCACCTCCGGGTGTACCGACATTATCTTAGCGAACAGACACAAGCGGTAGATGCTCTTGGGCTCAATACTTGTTTTCAATTTTACAGTACTGGATCAATCTGAGACCGATATCAGCCCGGCGCGGCGCCGGAACCATTCAAATTACTTATTATACTGTAAAGGCTAATTTATCACTTGCTCGATAATGTAGGAAAACATCTTTAGAAATATTATACGTAAACATAAATGCTTATAATTAAATATATTTCGATTATAGTCCACTGAGAGAGCGAGGTGGACTGTCCCCTTTCATCATCCTCTCAATAATGAAAAAATTCTGTAGTAAGTAGAAGGACGTTTGTCAAGTACAAGTTACTTTTTTTTAAATTATGTACGAGCAGCTGTGCAGGTCTAGAGAGACCAGTATCACTGCGACCTAAAAGATCTATTGTGATCGCTGCCATGTCTACAGTTCACTGCTAAGCCCTACGTCCTCAATGAATAGAAGGAGTTGCTTAGCTGTGAGTAATTTCACTTCTTCTGGGCGAAGTACATAGTTTCCCAGATGAGTGCTGCGTTTGCGCATTAAGGGTCCGCAATTTGTCAGGATGTGTAAAGGCGTTTCCTCCTCTAGGGAGTGACATGTGTTTCAGGATGGACATGTGCTTTTTAAGACAACAGTGTCCAGTCAGGGCTCTTACCAGAATGCGCAATTTATTTTTACCTAATCCCAGGGCTTCGGAAGCGAGTTTACGATCGAAAGCCCGGATTAAGATTTTAGAATGTTTTAAGCCTGGTGTATAAGACCAGATCTTAAGTGATTTATTGTGGTAAAGAGTTTCCAAGGTCAATCGGGGGCGGCTTTTTGAGATTCCAAATTGTGTACTGAGCCCTCCTGTGCGAGCTACTTTACATGTTTAATTACTTTACATGTTTAATTAAACGATAACGGAAAACAAGTGTGAGTAAGCAATCCAACTTCATTCGTCTTTTGCAATTTCAATTATACGCAAAATAAAATAGCCATTCGACTACAAATTTTAAAAGTCAGTTAACCCCAACACATTTACTTCTCAATTTTAAGTACCGTATACAATTTTGTATACGGAAAGGGAATTTAAAATGATCGTTTACCAGCTTCAGTTTGTATTAATATTTGGAGCTTTTAAAGACACGTGGGAGAGGAATCTCGGGGTTGAAACTAGAGCTGAAATTGAAAAAATTTTGAAATCAGTTAATTCAATTGAAGATACTAACGAAGACAATAATCAAGAATATGAAGACAAAGATTTAACTAGAAGTCGCAATGGTAATAATAATGCAGAAATTGTCGACTTAGATTCTTTGAATTCAATTGTAAAACGTATACTGAATAGTGATAAAGGGGAACAGTTTAACGATAACGACTTTAACAAGCATCTTCGAAACCAAAATGATGCATTGTGTCAGAAAATAGGGCGATGTGGGTGTCGACCCGGTATCACCAGGTGCGGCGATACAGATGTAAGTAATCAGAAAACACTTAAAGATGTAGAAAATTTAATTAATGACTTACAAGAAAAACTAGACATAGGCTTAGATTCAGGAGAAGACACTAGCGGAGATGGCGACCTATACTACAAAACTAAACATAATGTTGAATATGACACAAAAAATTACATAGATTTGCATAAGGTCTTTTCGGATAGGGATGATTTGTCGGGACAAAAAAACTTATCAAAATTAGGCAAACAAAAAACATATAATTTGAACTCGGTTTCTGACTATGGTACAAATTACAAAACATACAGGTATAAAGATATATATAAAGATTATATACATAAACCTATTATTTTGGAGCTTGACAATGTTTTTGATAAGCCTGGATCGGTAAAAACAAATGGAAAACCTAAACGAATAATCTCACACACCGAAAATATCAATCCCGATGTTTTTTTCAAACGCTTCAATTACATGAGAGAAAACATAATTAATATTTTATTTGAATATGTAACTAATAAAGAAGAAAACGCGCCCAGTATTTTGTTTCAGCTTAAGAACAAGCTAATACGCAAAATCAGTGCACTAAAAGATGAAATAAATCATAATAAAAAAAGGCTTACAAATGAGGAAATAAAAAATGAGATAAATGCCATAGTGTTCGATGATTACAATAAAATTAAAATCATTCCTAGCGACGATTCGAAAAACATCATTGTTCCCTCTTGGATTTACCATTACGTAGTATCTACAAGAGCAAAATATTTCAAATTACCGAAAAGAACGCTGCCTTTAACAACAAAGGAGAGAAATCGATCAATGAGCAAAAATAAAAATCCAAAACAAAGTCCAACAATCAGTAAAATATGGCGACGCAATTTTGAACCAAATTTACAAGACTACGCAATACCTTTCGAACTTGCTATACAGGGCTTAGCACAATACAACGATTAAGAGAGTGTCCAATTAAAAAAGTGGGATACATCCACGAATCAATAATGTTATGTGCAATAAACAATACATTTAGTACATTTGCCTTTTTTATAGAATATGACAAACGAGCACACAATTTACCTGATGGTAAGTGAATGCTGTGGCACTTAGACACCTACATTTATTCTCTATTAAACTGTAGATTGTGGCCCTTCACTGCTGGCCGTATGACGAAGCTCAAGGTCGCTCAGAGAGCTGTGGAGAGGGCTATGCTCGGAGTTTCTCTGCATGATAAACTTAGAAATGAGGATATCCGCAGTAGAACCGCAGTAGATTAGTAAGCTGTAGCGACAATGGGCCGGCCATATAAGAACCGACAACTGATGGAGAAAAAAGGTTCTCGAGTGGCAGCCTCGTACCAGCAGGCGAAGTGCAGGGCGTCCCCCCACTAGATGGAGTGTCGACCTGGTTAGACATGCAGGAAGTCGATGGTTGCAGGTGGCTCAGGACCGTGCTTTATGGCATTCCTTGTGGGGCGGCCTATGTTCAGCAGTGGACTTGTGAAGGGCTGTAATGATGATGATGATGAAATTGTACCTATGTATCAAAATGCGGAGTGTTATAACCCCTGAGGACAAAGACAGAATGCCCCGTTACCAGTAAGAAGGATCTCCGGTTCTTAACGCTCACCATACGAAACACGGCAGCATTAAGGTCATATTTTAAGTCGGTATTCAGCGAGAACGTGGGCTTGCCAGTTCGAGCCGACCCATTCGTGTTGCAGCCTTAGTGTAGCCGCAGCGAGGCTCTAACACGTATAAAAACCTATTATTATGCATGTATAAATTCACTCATGTGCATAATTTTTATTTTTTTAACTCTGTATAATACTACCCTTACTCTACAGCTTATTAAAGTCCACTGCTGAACATAGGCCTCCACTTAAATTTCCTCATAGGAGGGATATTTGCCATAGTTGCCACGCTTGGCAAGCGGGTTGACAACCGCAGTTTTTTATATAGTTGTTGTCTTCCTAACGCTGCCGCCCATCTCCTGATTTGCTTCCCTCTGGATGATATGGGGTAGTGGATATTCTTACACCGCCACTACACGGTACATACTAATACCTTGTGAATTCGTTGTTCACTTTGTGGTACCATAATTTTATGCTACAATTAGCCGCATCCCAACTGCAAACATTCTAACTCGGTCTTTAGGGGTGACAATGCATCTGCATTTTGATTCTTAATCGAGGATAAATGAAGATGTCTATGAGCCACAGCATCCACTTACCATCAGGTGGACTATGTGCTCGTACTTCATCGTTCTTACGTCACTTTTTGTCCTGTTGGTTCCGTAGCTTTAAGATTAATAATCTTTAGACGGAACCTATTTGATGCTACATGACGATAGCAGCAATTCGATCAGCTTGTGAGATTCTACTTAGATTGTGGACTATATTATAGGGAGCTCATGATGAATGCAAATAAGCAATAACTTATGTTTTCTCCAGAATATACTCCTTAAGTAAAGATTTACAAATAACTTAACCACCATTTTTCTTGGAATAACACTAGATGCGAAGCTTCAATGGATCCCTCATATATCAAAATTAGCAAGCAGACTTAGTTCTGCAGCATATGCTGTAAAAAAGATTAGAAATCTTACCAATGTGGAAACAGCTAGACTTGTTTACTTTAGCTGTTTCCATAGCATAATGTCGTATGGTATTTTGCTATGGGGACACGCGACTGTCACTGAAATTATATTTGTTTTACAGAAGAGGGCCATAAGAGCAATCTATGATTTAAAACCTAAAGTCACTCCGACAAAAATTTAAGAAATTAATATATTAACTTTGGCCTCTCAATACATTTATGAAAATGTAATGTACGTACACATAAATAAAGGTAGTTATACAAAAATAAGTGATATTCATTCTGTAAATATTAGGAACAGTCACAAGCTAGTAGTACTATTACTCGACTCCACCGAGTCAGTAATTCATTCTTGGGGCGATGTATAGGTACGCTTTTACAACAAAATCCCAGAAAATATACAAAATTTGACATGCTCAAAATTCAAAAACTTTATTAAACAAAGTTTGTATAAAAAGGGTTATTATAATATTAAGGAATTTATGAATGATAATAACTCCTGGGAATGAGGTGATCGCTACCAAGCTATATCTAATTTGTTTTGTGTGGTTAATTGTGTATCATACATGATTGTAAGCTGTTATTTAAAAAAAAAGTCCCGCTGAGTTTCTTGCTGGTTCTTCCCAGGACAGAGGTTTTTTTCGAACCAGTGGTAATTAAACAAAAGAGTGACTCAATAAATATTATTTATAAATATATTGAATAAAAAAGTTTCTGTTTCAATATATTTACGAGTAGAATGAATAGAATAGAATCATTTTTATTCAATATAGATCACAAGAATACTTATTAAAAGTCATTTTTTAGTTTTATTACTGGTTCGGAAAAAACCTCTGTCCTGGGAAAGAACCAGCAAGAAACCCAGCGGGACTTTTTTTAAACATTAATTTACAATTTAATATTTTATATTATATTGTTATGCAGACATTAGAAACAGCTTGGTAGCGATCACCTCATCCCCAGGGGTTATAATAAATAGTTCATGATTGTATGATATAATAAAAATAGTTATATAAAAATAGTTACATGATATAATTTAAAAAAAACTTTTTGATAGATAAGGCCTGCATATTTTCTGGGACTTTGTTGTAAAAGCGTATTCATTGCCCCACTGACTCTGTGGAGTCGAGTGGCTGGTATAACTAGGCGAATAATCCCTAAGGCAAACTAGGCAGGTGCCTAGAGGCGCACGGTTAAATAGGGGCGCGCGCGGTAGTTTTTAAACGAATATAAGTTCGTCTATTTGATTACTCTTACATCGCCGTCACTCTCTTATCATATTTTTAATTCACGCCCACCTGATAAGGGTACTCGTGTCTTTATTATTTTGCAACTATTATGTTACTATTAAACTATATTACAAATTATAATATTATACACTCATGGACAAATTTAGACGAACGCAATAATAGCGTGTATAAAACAAAATATCATAGATATTTATGACACAAAGTTTATTATTTTGGATTTTGCTTATTATTTGTTAATTTTAGTATTGCAAACGTCGAAAAAACAAACGATCAAATGAAAAAAAATAACCCAATTAAGAATAAAAGAAAATTTCACAAGAAAGAAACATTTTTTTACTTAACGTTTTATTAATTCTTTTTATAAATACTTAGGGAAGGCTATAACGTTGGCTATAATCGGTAGGTACTAAGTGTTGTCTCCTCTAGGTCTTCAAACTGCTTCCAGTCTTCTTGGCATACTCCTAATCAAGTAATCAATAAAATTTTGAGAGATTGCGTTTTATTCTTACTGTAATGCGTTTTTAAGATCTCTCCAATTGGCGGGGGCAGCATTCTTTTCTTAATTTGTTTTCCGAGGTTATGCCATACATGCTCTAAGGGGTTTAAGTCGGGCGAGCGCGCCGGTCATCCCATAGCATTGATTTCAACGTCTCTAAGGTATTCTGCAACTACGGCCGCAGTAAAGGTGCGTGCATTATCATGCATAAAACAAATCTATTTGCTATAAAAGAGGCAAATGGCACTATAATTTCTTCTAAAATTACAGTTACATATCGTGCCGCTGTTAGTGATTCATTCTTAATGACGCGGAATTCCGTACATGCCCCCATACAAATACCTCCCCACACCACACCATACTTAGAAGCTCTAAGACGCCATACCATCCTGGGAGTATGGTAGGAGGTGACAGAGGAAAGAAACAGAAGATAAGCAGCAGTGTGTTCCTGATAATAACTTAAAATAATAAATAATTGCGGTTGTCAACCCAGTTGCTAACAGGGGAACTATGGCAAATATTCCCCCATGATAATTTATTGAGGAGTATAGGAAAACCGATAATACTTTCCTAATCAATTCATTGGTAGTTGTGGTGGAGCGAGAACAAGTTGTGAAACTAAAAAATTGTACAACGGACTTCAATATAAATTATTAAGGATAACTCAAAACTAATGGTCAGACCTTGATCGAATTTATATGCGACCACATGAGAACCAGCACCAGCTTTCAAATAAAAAATTATCAAAATCGGTTCACCTAGAAAAAGTTATGAGGTAACACACATTAAGAAAAATACAGTCGAATTGAGTACCTCCTCCTTTTAGAAGTCGGTTAAAAAGGAGGCAGACCTCGGTCGTGCGGCAGTCTTCATACTATCGTAGCAATGCCCTTGTGTACTTTCCGTGAAGTAAACCGGTATCGATCAGACAAACACAAATAAATAAAATTGTTTAGTTATATTTCTTGTGTAACCCATAATAAGAAGTCAGGAAGACTAAACAGAAACAGAAACAGAAACTTTTTATTCAATATAGATTATAAATAATACTTATTGAAAGTCACTCTTTGTTTAATTACCACTGGTTCGAAAAAACCTCTGTCCTGGGAAGAACCAGCAAGAAACCCAGCAGGACTTTTTTTAAATAACAGCTTACAATCATGTATGTTACAATTAACAACACAAAACAAATTAGAAATAGCTTGGTCGCAATCAATCATTCCCAAGTGTTATTATCATCCATAAATTCCTTAATATTATAATAACCCTTTTATACAAACTATGTTTAATAAAGTTTTGAACTTTGAGCAGGTCAAATTTTGTATATTTTTGGGATTTTGTTGTAATACATCAACCAAAGAATGAATTACTGACTCGGTAGAGTCGAGTAACTGGTACTACTAGCTTGTGTTTGTTCCTAGTATTTACAGAATGAATATCACTTATTTTGTAAAACTACTTTTATTTTGTGTACGTACATTACATTTTCATAAATATATTCATAAAAGTCAGGAAGATGGCGGTGTTTCACCCTCGTGCCTCGGAAAGCACGTAAAGCTGCTGCTTGCTGTCCCAACGAACTATGAGAGTGAGGAAATAGTAACTACACTTGTGCTTGCGCTATGTGTTCGTGTACTAAAACGCTGTCCTACTCCGATGGGTAGTCACTGTATATACTGGCCACCGTGAATTTCGGTCTAAAGGACATTACCACAAATAAAGGACCAAAAATGTATTCGCGTTAAAATTTACAATCAAAAGTAAAATCACCGTGAAGAAGTTTTTGTTGTTATTGTTGCGCGCCACTATTAATGTCTTGTACATTGCAACACTAGCCACTAGCGCCTCTAGTAGCGAGTAGCAGAACTAGGAGAGTCAAGATCCTTCTAGAAATTTCGGGACCGATACATTATTAATCTTACCGCATCTAACACCACACATTTTATAACTAAACAAGTTTTATAATGCGAAACTTTTAAAAACAAGTGTAACAAGAATTTTTATAACTTTATTAAAGAACTGCGGCTTAACAGCAAAATTAAAGGCAATTTAAATTATTTAAAAATATATTAATGATAGTACATATGTATTTTGTTTGACAATGTCATTAATAGTCATATTATGAAAGAAAGAGATCAGAGAAATACATTCTATAAGCTATAAGAGTAAGCAGGGTAGAGATAGCTGCCATTAAATTGAGGGCTAATAATTTTATACTCACGAGATGACACTAGTTGGGAGTGAGGTGAAATTATTTGTTACACTTGTCATTATAATTGAGAAATTGCGTTTTAAATCAAAGTTTATCGGTTTCCAAAGTTTGTAAATTTATACACAATTTAATTATTATTAATTTTTTCAATAAAATTCAACCGTGGTAGAGCCATGCTGCAGCTATATTATGGTTGTAGCACGAATGGGTCAACTCGAGCTCGACCGGGTAGGACCACGCTCTAACAGAATACCAGCGTAAATAGCAGCTTGATGCTGCTGTGTTTTGTATGGTCAGTCTAGAGAATCGGAGACCCTTTTACTAGAAACGAGGCATTCCATCTTAGTCCTCCGGAGTGACAGCGCATCTGCATTTTGATTCTTAATTAAGGATAAAATGTCTACAGGCCACAGCACCCACTTACCATTGGAGGACTTTGTCACCCTTATACTATTCTATAATAAAAAATCCTCAGTTGTTTACTCTTTAAATGGTTGCACCTTTTTAACTCTTTTTAAAATTTTCTACTTTAAGGAATATCCGTAATTTGGTTTATCCATTTCTTATAACTATAGTTTTACAAAGAAACAATAATTCTTACATTACATCCGAAGAAATTAATTTCGCTTGCCATGAAATCTGTCAATATCCTCTACTTCATTTATAAAAGATGCCGCCCTGGTGGCAGAAAAATCGTGAATAAGTACCGTTTCGTACATTTATTTTTTACTTTGGACTACCCAAGGGTATTAGTGTTCCTTGGACAAAATATCATGTTTTAGTGTATAATACTATCTTATCTATGCTTGTTATTATCGCTATTCTGCGTAAATAAAGGATAAATAAAGAGCAACACGGGCCACTGGTTGATTGGAGGGACTAGCCATACGCACTTACGCAGGCGTTCCCTCTGTCAAAGCATAATAAGTCCATGCGTACAATAATAGTTGCAGCCGCACTACTCATTGGACTAAATCTAGTTGCGCAGCTGAATCGATTCCAACAAAAATACCGAATTGATAAGTTTTTTTTTTTTGTCGGTGAAATCTGTCACATTATTGCTATTTACTTTTTTACTAAAAATACAATAATATACATTAAAAAACCTACTTTTACAGATTCTATCGCGTTTAATTAACTTATTTTTATTAAAAGAATACATAGCTGACGTGAAACACCAATGTTCCGGGAAGTCTACAGTTTGTGATCATATCCTAGACAGCCCCGCCATTACATTAGATTTGATAAACCACAAATTCTCCCGAAAGAACATCGAATCCTGCCAAGGATGATACGCGAGGCTATTGAAATTAAAAACAGCCTAATTTCAATAGAGAGGAGGCTGGGTACCACCTGCTTGGGATCCTGTAATTAATAAAGTTAAAACTAAATCCAAGCATACCACTGCAAGACTTCAAGACATAGTAAGTTCATTCTGCGTAGATCGGACCAAAAGTAATAATTAAAATAGCTGAAGGTACTCCGGGTTAACTCTGATATTAGGACGTCAATCACCTCAGTCCCCCGTGACCATGGGTGCTGTAAAGCACCCGAAACGTCGGGAATTTAATAAAAATAAGTTAATTAAACGCGATAGAATCCGTAAAATTAGTTTTGTTCAATGTGTAGTGTTCGCGTAAATATAAGAAATCATTACACAATAACGGTGGTAGAGCCACGCAGCAGCTTTGCTGTTGCACGTATGGGCCGTCTCGAGCCGGGTTAGTACCACCACCCACAGAATACCGAAGTGGAAGCTCTGCTTTTGCGTTTCGTCTGGTGAGTGCAGGTGACCGGCCCAATTCACCCCCATCAACATGGTAGCGGAATTAAATCTTAGACTACCCCAGGAGGTACCAGCACCCTGGAGAATCCTCGCTGAGCATCCACGACCATGCTACTCCACTCCTGAGCGTGGGTGCTCAGGCTGCCCCGCGTATTCTGGGGGCCAAAATTCCGCTCAAAACAATAACTGCTCGGGGCAAACTGAGCAACAAGACCAAGGCGACCCCTGCCACCGCTATCCGTGAATTTCTGCAACATCAGGGACTTCACTCGAACCTAAACGCCGTCCACTACCATCTCGAGACGGCGAAGCCGGCCTTGCTCTTTCTGACCGAGACGCAGGTGTCCTCTTCGGCTGATACTTCGTATCTCCTACCCGGGGTACAAATTGGAACACCTTTGTGCCTCGGGCTGGAGTTTGCGTATACGTCAGAGGACATCTGTTCTCGACGCCTCGGCAGTCTTGAAGGTTCGGACCTGTCCATCCTTTGACTACACGTAGATAACGACGACCATCCGCGCATCTACGGGTGCCTCTATAGGTCCCATAGCGGTAATGCCGAAACAGACCGACTCATCGAACACGTCCAAATGGCTACAGATTCCTTGCTACAACAGGTCCCATCCGCAGAGATCGTGATCCTTAGCGATTTTAACGCCCACCACGCCGAATGGCTCGGTTCACGTTTAACCGATCATGCGGGAGATCTGTTTATGACTTTGCTTTGGCATATGGTCTGACACAGCTGGTTACTTCGCCTACGCGGATTCCAGATGTGAAGGATCATACACCTTCCTGTTGGACCTTCTGCTGACCTCTCATCCGGACGGATATCAGGTTTCCGTCAATGCCCTCTCGGCTCTTCGGACCATTGTCTGATCCGGAGTGGTGCCACTCACGCCCTCGCGGTTGCGTTCTGCAGGTTGCCGCCGTGTTTGGCATTACAGGTCGGCGGATTGGGACGGAATGCGATCTTTCTTTGCATCCTACCGATCGGGTTTGGCACAAAGCTCTTCTTTCGAAGCTCCTTCCTATGGGCTTCCTGAGAAATTGTGCAAATGGATCACCAGCTTTCTTGCAGATCGGAGCATCAAGGTCGTTGTAGACGGTGCATGCTCCGACTACAAGCTATTAACGCTGGTGTTCCACAAGGCTGCGTGCTATCACCAACGCTGTTTCTTCTGCATATCAATGATATGTTGCAAACCGGTAGTATTCATTGCTATGCGGATGATAGCACTGGTGATGGTCTATACGCCGGCCGTGCGAATATTTCTCGGAAAACGTCGCGAGTACCGGAACAAACTTGTGTCTGAAGTCGAGTCTTTGCTGAACAAAGTCTCGGATTGGGGCGACTAAATCTAGTTCAGTTTAATCCTCAGAAGACACAAATTTGCGCGTTTACCGCTAAAAGAATCCTTTGTCGTATCTCCTCAGTTTCAAGGCACTCCTTTGTTGCCTCAGCCAGTATCGGAATCCTTGGCGTTGGCATATCGAGTGACGTGCAGTTTCGCGGTCACTTGGAAGAGAAGGCCAAATTGAGCTCTAAAAGCTTGGCGTGCTCAGCAGAGCGGGACAGTATTTCATGCCGGCACAACGCCTGCAACTTTACAAGGCGCAGGTTCGGCCTCACATGGAATACTGTTCCCATCACTGGGCTGGAGCTCCCCAGTGCTAGCTCCTTCCACTTGACCGCATCCAGCGCAGAGCAGCTCGAATCGTCGATGACCGAGTCCTTTCCGATCGGCTCGATTCATTGGCGCTGCGAAGAGATGTTGCATCTCTTTGCATTTTCTTCGCATTTACCACGGGAGTGCTCTGAGGAACTGTTTGTATTAATCCCAGCCGCCAATTTCACGAACGCACATCGCGGCAGAACTCCCGATACCATCCACACCATCTGGATGATTGGCGGTCCACCACTGTGCGATTTTGAAGATGTTTTCTTCCTCGCACAACTTCCTTGTGGAATAGTTTACCTCCAGCGATTTTTCCGGACCGATACGACTTAGGGACCTTCAAGAAAAGAGCCTACTCCTTTTAAAAGGCCGGCAACGTATTTGCAATTCCTCTGGTTCCTGGTGTTGCAGTGGTTCATGGGCGGCGGTAGTCACTTACCATCAGGTGAGCCGCATGCTCGTTTGCCCCTCTCCTATAAAAAAATATAGTTTTGTTTTTCAGATTTGTTTACCAACACAGGCCACTCGCCCTCGTACAATATGCAGATCGATTGAGCAACTGATCCAAGTCTGTATCCGGTTGTCGCTGTCACCGAGCGATTCCGTTACAATGTGTGTGTGAAATTGTTAGTTTATTGTTGTAGTTGTTATGTGTGAGTTTCGTAGTGACAGACTTTTATTTTAGTGTGCGCTGATTTCCCCCCGCAAAAAAATTACAGAAGGTTTTGTATCGGAGAAAAAGGCTATGGCTACTCCCCTCCGGTCCACTGGCGGCCAATGTTGGGGTTGGCTATAGACGTCCGGTACTTGATTTTATTTATGTTTTCAGTTTAGGACGCTTGTCAGGGTTAAGCTTGAACCTTTTACCCTGTTTGTGGATGTTCGAAATGTTAGTGTTTTTGTCAAGCTCACATCCGCAGCTTTGGCTTATTGGTCGTCTTCGGCGACCAGCCTCAGCCGCTACGGTGAGTAGGATAGAATTGGGGCTTCTGCGTCACTTGCTCTCGCTTCGCTCGAGCTACGTGCCGCTGAAGGTCCCAATTCTCTCCAGTAGAGGTTCCACTTCATCGTTAAAATGCAATTTGGTACAAAAAAAAACAGTTACTTTAATAATGCTAATCGTTGCCGGTCTGAAACAATTTTTTTTCTCCTCCTCGAACACAAGGATAGTTTAAATTAAAATATGAAGTTTTTATTTACATATATTTTATTGAAAATCAAACAATCACTTTGTTTTCAAAACACTATTTCTTAATACATAAAACATTTTTTAACGCACAGATTTTCTTATGAGTAAAACAGTTATACAGTAAAGTATCTTTACAATAAAGTTCACAAAGAGTATTTAAATTAGAGCTGCTAAGCAATTTATATCTATGATAGTATTATTTTCATCACAAAGATTTTGTACCCATTTTATTTTTCACATCCTTTTAAAAAAGCTTTTATCTTTCAAATATGTCTTGATAATTCTGTGAAACTCTCTATAATCAAAAAGCCCTCACTCCGTCGATACCTCTGTGCTTTTCAATCCAGCAAATTCGTTTTTCTCTTCAAGAGATAGTGATAAGGAGGTTTATTAGGAATATTTTGTACTCTAGAGTGGCTATAGCAAATTCTTTTACTATAAATTCATTTTTGCTATTTTTGAATCCTTGAAGATCTACGATTATTGTATTGCTATTCATGATATTTTCTTAACGATATTACTCAGTGGTTTGTACTCGAATATACAATCGTTTAAAATCAAGCAATAAGCAGCTGCTTCATCAGACAGCTGTCTGATCTGGTATTTCTTGGTCTGTTTCGATTTCAACTCTCACGTCGATCGAACCTTTAAAGTTTCGTTCTGTCTTGAAAAATCAATTACAAATAATGGCGCTACGTCTCTGAATTCCTTTAAACCCATCAACGGCTCTGACCGGCGTCCGTGATACGACTGTTGAAATCTCGCATACTGTTCGTATAATAAAGAAAACTTATCTTCTGAAAAGCTGACATTCAGTCCTCATAAGGATAATATGATGAATTTAAAAAGACTCTTACATCACGTACGTGACAATGGTCAAACTCTGCCATTGATAATGCCGCGTTATGTTTGCGGTTGGTTTGTAAGGCGATGACAACAAATCGTGGTTTCTCTATTTGCGATGAAGTTTTTTAGACCAAGTATGTAACGCTAATGGAATAGCTCTTTCTTTCTCTAAATGTTTTTAATCACGATCATCTACGACTTCACCTGTATTTAACTTGATTGCATTAAGATTCGTATTGCTTCGTAATAATACTAACTCGTGTTTACAATTAACTATAATTTTTTCATAATCTTCCGCAAATCCTAATATCTTGTTCAATGGTATAGATGCGAAAACGCTACCACTAGTATTGCTTGTTCCTGCAGTTGACCAGCCCCAAACTCGTGCACATTTGGATTCATTTTCATTTAAGGATAGATAAGATTTTATTGTAGTAGTGATACCCGCATTCTTAATTTTATCTATTTCTACCCCATTAAGTTCATATCTTATGTCTTGAAATAGAAATAGTGCTGGATTATTAACGAAATGTACGTTTGATACCTTTTCTTTCGTGGTGCTGTTATAAACGTTCACTTTTCCCTCGATATATAAACTACTGAGTGAAGGTAGCACGTACAGGTCTTGCTGATTAATAGGAATACGTATTTCGTCATTCTTGTTAAAACTAGTGACATATGGTTTGTATGAATGATACTCGAAACTTTCAATGCTGTTATCGTATGATTTTTGTTGCGATATGTTTAAAATATTAATTTTATTAAGCCAACTAGCTTAAGAAATTCTTCGTTAGTCTTGGTGCTTCTTTTTAGCTGAAGAGGTGTGCCTTTATGAGATGTTCTTTAGAACTGACTTTGATACACGACGTAGGTGGGCTTTTATTGAAATTTATCATTTTTTCGAAATGTAAATACAGTTGTACTTCTTCACCTCGTAAATTTATCACTTTATTCTCAGCGTCCAACAGCTTTATATTGATAGCACTTATAGAACTTTGGTTAACAGGAAAATAAATAAAGTTTTTAGGTGTTTCAATTATTCGATAACCAGGTGGTACATTAGGTACAAATTCATAAATTATATGGCTTGCTTTCCCGTTGACAAATGAACCACTAACTACATCGCATTCAACCCGCACGATGGTTGTCGATAGAATACTGACAGGATACTTTGATTCAGTAATTATATTTGCTTTTATTGTTTCCATACCAAAGTCTAAAATTTTACCCACTGATTCGCTTCTATTAAAGTGAACATCTTAAGAGCAAAAATATTTCTTTCAATGTATTATTGTTACAAGTTAGTTTGAATACAGTGTTCTTAATGTTATTTTTAGATAATCACAAATATCTTGAAGCTTGTAAGACCCTTCAGGAATTTTGATCATTTTTTCACCATAATAAAATTTATTGTTTCGTTCATCTATATTGGGAATAGAATTCAAAGTTGAAAAATGCAAAGACCATTCGTAGTCTCCTCGTAGTTCCAATATCGGTGCATAGTTTGGTGATAAAGATGCTCCTGTCCCAGTTATAGACACAGTGAAAGACATTTTATACTGATACGTTTATTTATTTCATAAACTATATAAATGCTTTTCAGTAATTCCTTAAAATTTTAGACAAAGATGACCACAGTTTGTAGCGCCAAACGCTTGATGTCGTGCATAATTATAGTTGATAGGTAAGTTATTTAACTAATTCTAACGGTGGCTTTAAATTACCAAAACTATCATAATATTCTACGTATTTATTGTGCTTTACGAAGGCTACCCAATGCGTTCCAAGATTTTATAGCTATCCAAATTCAATATTCCACTTTCTATCTTTCTCGGTTTCAAAGGTAATTTATTTCTCATGAAAACGCCGCGAAAATATGGAATGTCACTTGTGTGTTCTAATGTGTCTAGATTAGTGAGCGCACGTCTGGGTAGTCGTCTAATTAGTTTTTGAGGGGTTAAGATATAAACCAGCTCCTTGTTTATGATGTTTTATATATAATCCTTTACCTAGAGCAACCGCTTCCATCATTCTGTTGTGTCTTTCAGATTCCTGAAGACTCTTTTGTGCTGCTTTTGAATCATTAACAGCATTTGCTATACAACCTGCTCCACCAGCTAATGATCCTAAAGCTGACAATCCCGCAAATATGGGAATAAGCGGTAAAGTCCTCCACACTTTGGAAGAGGAATACAACGAGGTAAACTTATTCCTTTTTATTACTAAATATTTTCTTGCAGCTGCATAAGCATATTTTATAGCCGAGTGGCTGTCTTTGGATTTCAGTTTTTGTAACTGAGACTGTATTTTTTATCTCCTTCTTAAATGCTTTTATACCACTCCCCCGGATTTTTGCTTTCATCGCATTTTGACTATCCATGAGGCAAATTTTTCTCCTTTCCTAGCATCTTTCGATTTCAACCTCCCTTAGCCATATTCAAAAGTTCTAAATCCGCTTTTGTCGAGCGTTCGAATCTTTTTTAATGTAAGCAATATCATGGAGCATGCAAGCTTCATTCAATTTGTTTACTTCGGGGCCACAAAATTGATAGCCGGGTAAATGTAACTCAAACGGTAAATTATCTATCACGTTATTAATTATACCACCGCCTTCCTTCATCGATAAGTATAAAATGAGATAATTAAGTAATAATGTGTTATTTATATACCTACACTACTAATTCACTTTTGTCCACCCAACTATTTTCTTCATCACTCAAGCCTAACCATTTTACTAAAAGCTTATTTCCTTTTCTTTTAATAACTTTTTCAATAAGATAAAGGTCTGGAAATTTAGTTTTTTGTAATTCGTAACCGTAAAAAGAGCCTAGAATATTTTGATTGTGTTTGTCTTCTATTTGATAAGTTTGAGGATTGGTTTGGTTGACTTTAACGATACGAAATATTTCTGTAGACCAATTAGGGGTATAACCTTTATAAAAATCTCCTTTGTATTTGCTTATACGAACATAATCGCCAACGCAAAACGTTGGTCCTTGGCGTATCTTAGGCTTTTGAGATTTCTTGATGTTTGACATAACTAAAATCGCATTTGAATCATTAACGTTGATAGGCTTGAATTTTGTAATGCGATGCAAAGTATTATTATACTGCTTTACTACAAAATCTAAATTATTTTGGAACCATTGATATCGTCCGCATAGACTGAATATTTTGTAAAGGCGAGTTTTTAAAGTTCTTATTACTCGTTCTACAATGGAGGCTTTTAACGGAGTACGTGGAATAATGATTTATATTATAATTTTTCATTAAGTTCTTAAAATAATCATTATAAAACTCTGTACCAAGATCTGTTTGTAAATTTTTAGGTTTTCGTCTCGATTCAGATAATAAACTTTGCATCGCATTTTTGACACAATTTTATGTTTCGATTTCAATGCTCTAACCCACACGTATTTCGATAGAGCATCGATTACTACTAAAACATATTTATATCCTTTATTAAACGTTGAATATTTTTGAAAATCAATCAGGTCAGCTTGCCATAAATCATCTATTGCTTTAATAATTGTATGTTGACGAGAAAAAATTCTTCTTGCTGCTTTGTGAAGCTCATTGACAATATCTTGTTTACTCATTTTGTGTAGGTTTTGCTGCAATCATGAGGTCGATTTCCTTTTTCGTGTAATACAATGTACTGAAATTGATAGTAGTCATTTTTTTAAATTGTTAAGGTACTTTTTTATATTATTCTGAATTGCTTTCATTTCATTTTTTAGTTCTTGAACACATTTATCCACATATTCTTTATTTACAGCCTGATCGTCTTTTTCAGGAGATTGCAGTCCTTTTAATCCTGTTGATTTCGAATCAAAGTCACCTGCGTCTGTTCTTAGTGAATTATTACTGAGAATATCAGTGCATTCAGATAGTCGCAAACGCTTATGAACGTGATGACCGAATTTGTCTATATTCATTGTCGTCTTGTCGGCTTCTGTAATGAAATGGTACTGCGTAATCTTCCTGTAGGCAGCTTAATATATTTAATCTTTGATGATGCTAGTTTCACGCATTTCTTCGATTTTGCATAAATTTCATTATAAACCCCAGTGTTACCAGCTGCCCATGATCCGAGAAGTAATTTTAATCGTTCCACTAACTCGTCTGGATCGTTCCAGTAAACCAAATCAGTATCTTTTTTAACTTCTTTTAAAATAACAACTCCTTCTCCCTTTGGAAGACTTTCTATACTACTTTTATGATTTCTAGAGTACTGAAACAATGGTTTGATCACTCGCATATATTTAAATCCTTTGTTACTGTTAATCGGTTTGGCTGGATCACAACTACGTTTGTGTGCATTAGTATCCAAAAGTAACAATTTATAATTTTGTAAGTCTTCCTCTGTTATAATATCTAAATTTGGTAGGTTTTTAAACAATAACTCTTTTAAGCCTGGAGTTTTTTCAAACTATGATTTCCAATTTTTAAGATGCGACCATCGTCATAGACGCGAGTTGTGCCAAGCATTAGTTTCCCACGCTCATGTCTTTTATATACCATAAGGTACATCTTTTAGTACTTCAGATGACGTAGACCAAGATAAAGAATCATTTGCAATACTTGGTGTTGATTGAAGTGATTTAAACGAAATTTCATTCGCGTCATTATCATCCGCAGGAAGCGAGTGAGTGAGGGTTTTGTTGGATGTTGTATAAACATCGTTATCTGAGTTTTCTTCATTATTAACAGGATCCTCAAACACATCACTTGAAGAAATCGATGACTCACTTTCGCTGTACTTAGTTTTTTATAAGGTGAGTTTGATCTGTATCTTCATTTAAATGTTTCTTTTCTTCAGTTTTTCTGGTAAGTATATTAAGCGGATCAACGATAGGTTTAAATATTGTTTCCAATTAAAGTTGTAAATATTTACTTTGCAAACATCCGCTTAATAAAATAAAATGATGTGTCTTACCTAGTTTGAAGAGCACCTCCGCCCTCCCTCAATTGCGTGCACTATCCCCGTCACCACTAATCCCAGCACCACTACTCCCAACACCACTACACTAGAAAAGACACACACCATGACAATACTAAGCGGATGTTTGCAAAGTAAATATTTACAACTTTAATATAATGGATTTCCGCAAAGTAACGCCTGATTCTATTAATTATATTGTTTCCAAAGCCAGATTTTTTGTATTTTTGCATCTTTTATCATTTTTACCTTTCTTTTTACATCTGTAGCAGATTTTACAATTTGTTTCTTGAAATCTCGTTTCATTGTAAAGGATTGTACTCTGTTTGACTACTCAAATGAAACTGATTGCTTTGTGACATAGCAGCTATTTTAACTAATAGTATGAATGTATCAAACTTCTTTTTGTAACAGCCTTTATTTCGTTCACAGTCTTTATTTATAACAACATAATTGAAAGGTTTACTCCACAGTTGAGCACATTTCACGGAACTGAGACCATGTCATGTCAGACCTTACATGTTCATCATAAATGTGTCTCAGATTTATGTCGTCTTGTTTAAACAATATGATCAGGTTAGCGTTATCTCTTACTAGTTGCTTAGTTATCTTAGTATACGTTTGATTAATATAAAACAGTCAATGTTCTTATGTCGACCCATGGCAAAATAATCGCGTATGTTGTTCTGATTTTTGATATAAAGACTTTGAATATACATAACGGTTGCGGTAACGTGGTCCATTCTGGTGTAACAATAAACTGATAACTAAGTTATTTTTTCCGCAATTCGATGGACGCAGACAATACTTATACGTAATGTTTGGCAATAAGTTTCCATGACGTTTAACCTCATTTTTTGGTGCAGGACAGATACATTCTAATTTAAGTGATTCTTTTTGTTTGAGAAATTTCATAACAGGTTTGTTAACTTGACCGTATTGGTTGATAGGTTTCAATGAACTAACGTTATTTCAATCGCGTTAATAATTTAAACTTGAAAGAGCTACTGAAGATTATCTTAACCACCAGCTTTAGTTCAAATGCATTCACTCACTCTCGCTTCGCTCGAGCTACGTGCTGCTGAAGCCCCACTCCCCCCAATTCTCTCCAGTAGAGGTCCAAATTTTTAGTCTAACCAAATTAGTGCCTACATGCTCGCAAGTTTCTATATTATATCAATTTATTTAACCAATGGTGTTGATCGCAATGGTCTAGTGGTTTGTACTACGAGCGGACTACAAAGCCTGATGGTTGCGGTTCGATTCCCACACAGTACAAAAATTATTGCGCATGAACACGTTTGTTTGTATTGTTGGAGGCCTTTTCTATGTGTAACTAGCGATCGCTAGTGGCTTCGCACACGCAGTCTACTATTTTTCTATCCCACGGGAACCGTACTTTTTTCAGGATTAAAAAAATTTCATCCATATCCGTTCAGCTGTTCTATTCTATATTTTATATATTATATGAGTAACAAATATCAAAATTTTCAAACTTTCACATTTATGATATTATTTCCAGGATAAAAAGTAGCATATGTGTTATTCCAGACTATATTCTATCTCTATACCAAGTTTCATCCATATCCGACACCTAAAAATCCAGGACTTTCACATTCATAATATTAATTCCGGGATAAAAAGTAGCATGTGTTTTTTTCAGACTATATTCCATCTTTATGCAAAATTTCATCCATATCGGTTCAGCCATTCTATCATGATTGAGTAACAAACATCCAAAAACATCTAAACATCCAGACTTTTACGTTTATGATATTAATTAATAAGATAAGTATGTATTAACGAATAAAATAAAATTCAGCTTAAAATTAAAATTAAAAATAGCTATTTATAAAAAAAAAACTTTTCTGTTACAAAAGTATTAATTTAATAAAGATATATTTGTAATGGATCTCAATTTAGTTACTACATCGACCGCTATATGTTGACCCATTCCGTATTTGCATGAGTACATACGTTTACCATATAAAAATTTCGTCTCAACTTGCGCCGACATCACGGCGCCGCTCGTCTCTAGTTGCAGTGCCGTCGCTGCAACTAGAGACGAGCGTTTTAAGTTATTTTATACGAACATACAATTAGATTTACTTTCAGATATTGAAATGTACCAATTTTTAGAAAAAGGAATTCGCGGTGGTCTTGCTCAATGTTCTCTAAGATATGCAAAAGCAAACAATAAATACATGTGCTATTATGACAACAAGGATAAAAACAATTTTTTAGTTTATCTTGATTGTGTAAATTTATATGGTTTTGCTATGATGCAAAAGTTACCAACGGGGACTTTAAATTTCTAAGTGAAAAAGAAATAAATCAATTTGATGTAATGAGTGTTCCTGATGATAGTGATATTGGATATATTCTTGAAGTAGACTTGCACTATCCAATTGAAATACATGATGATCATTCAGATTTACCATTTGCAGCAGAAAAGTTTGCTCCACCAGGAAGCAAACATGAAAAATTAATAGCTAGTTTGTACGATAAATGTAAATATGTTATTCATTATCTGAATTTAAAAGAATGTTTACGTCATGGTCTCATTTTGCTCAAAGTTTATAGGATATTGTCATTTATTCAAAATGCATTTAGCACCATATATTTTATTAAATATAACACTTAGACAAAACGCGAATACAGACTTTGAAAGAGATTTTTTAAAAACAAAAATCTATTTTGGAAAGACAATAGAGAATTAACGAAAACAAGTCGATGTAAAATTGGTAAGTGTATGGAAAGATACATCCAATAATACTAATAAACTATGTGCAGCTGAAAAATATGTCAGTGCTCCTAATTTTAAAATTTGTCGATAATTTCAGATTCGTTAGTAGCAATCCAGTTAGAACTATCAAAAGTTATCCTTGATCGCCCAATTTACATTGGGTTTTCAATTTTGTTTAGCTAAGAGTCATTTGTACCATTTTCATTACCCTATAATGAAACGCCTGTATAAAATTCGCTGCAACTCTGTTATACTGATACTGATAGTCTGTTGTATCTAATAAATACAGATGATTTTATGAAGACATGAAAAAAGATAAAATATTTTGATACAAGTAATTTCAAAAACGATCAGTATGATATGCCTGAAGTAAATTGTAAAATTCAGGGTTTTCAAAGACGAAATGGGTGGTGATATAATAACTGAATTTATTGGATTAAGAGCGAAATTATATTGTATAGATTCCAAAACAAACTCAATAAGAAAAGCTAAGGGTATTAAAAATCTGTTACTAAAACCTTAATATTGAAAATATAAACGAACGTTATGGTCTGATGAAAACTTTAGAAAGAGTATGTGTATAATTAGATCAAAGAATCAACAAATATTTACTCAAAAAGTTGATAAACTTGTACTTAATAGAGATGATGACAAAAGACAAATTATGGCAGATGGCTACAATACGTTACCATGGGGACACTATAAAACTGTATTTTAATAAATTTGAATGTAAAACTATGTAATGCTACTACTATGTACTGTATAAGTAAGTAAGAGATAAATGTATAGCTTAAGTCATAGACTTAGACTAGTATATCCTAAGTCTATGGCTTAAGTTACATGTATTATCATGTTTATAACTTTATATTTAGTTTTAATAAATACATTCGTTGGAACAATAAATGTCTTTCTCTTTTTCACTCTACACAATTAAATAATGATGATGATACATAATGAAACAACAATAAAATTCAATGTATAATAACTTTTATTATATTTTAAAAGATACATTACTTAAATTACTAGTTCTCAGATAATTTTCACCTATTTTTTATAAGACAATTTGTAGCATCTAACACTTCATCATACATTGAATCCAGGACATATTGAACACTTATATTAGCACTAAAATCGTTGATGACATTTCGTTTTGCTCATTAAGTTCGTAAATGTTGATTTTAATTAGACGACAGCCTCTTTTATCTTTATCTTGACGGATAAAATATGATGATGATGATGATTCTTGAGAACGCTCTTCCTGGAATATTTCTTTGATTTCGATTGCTGCTCTTTATTTATAGCTATCCTATTTGGTGGTAAATCATGAAGCCGCCCCTCTTGGTTGTAATAATTTAGAATAAATTTATCCACATCCTGAGCATAGTAATACGGATTAGTGATAGGATTAGAATCAATCAAGGAATCAAATGTAAGGTAAAACCCGTTTTAGGAATGTTACTGTTTTGACATCAAAGTATCGATAATTTTGTTGAAGGTTACTAAGTTTATAATGCTTTACGATATAATAATAGGAATATGCATGCTTCTTTATTACATACATAACATATACATAAACACTCACGCCTGTCACCCAGAGGGGTAGGCAGAGACTACGGACTTCCATTTGGCACGATCCTGACACACTTCTCTCGCCTCCTTTACATCCATATATCTCCGCATACACGCTCGTCGCCAATTTGGTCGATAAACCTTCGTCTAGGGCGTCCTTCCCGACTCTTCCGTTCACTTCTGCAACATAAATTTGCTTTGTCACTCTTTCCTCGTTCATTCTTTCTACATGACCAAACCACCGAAGCATTCCGTTCTTAATCCTGGTCACAACGTCATCTTGCAAACCACACTTTTCTCTTATCACTATTTCTCACCCTGTCATTCAGATTCAGCCCTAGCATACTTTAATGACCGCATTTCTACAGCATTTATTCTACTCTCATGCTTCTTCTGCCAGATCCAACTTTCACTACCATAAATTAAATTAGGACTAACACAGCATTATGAATTGCCATACGTGCCTTTTTGACATTCTGACTTTCATAATAGCATGTAGAGCCCCATTCACTCTATTTTCTGCGTTCACTCGTCGTTCTATATCTTTATCATATCTACCATCCCTGCTAAATAAACATCCCAAATATACAAACTCATCCACTTGCTCAATCATTTCCCTTCTATTCTTATTTCACATAACGTTTTACTTACTTCTCTTTCAAAAATCATCACTTGCGTCTTACTTGCGTTCATTTCATACCCCTTTCTTTTAATGACCAGTTCATTAAAGTAACCAACATTCGCAACTCGGCCGCCGACGATGCAAATATGACTTGATCATCGGCGTACAAAAGGCATTTGACGGTTAACTCACCCATTCTCAACCCACATTCTTCAACTTTCAAAGTTTGCAAACAACTGTCCATAAATAGGTTAAACAGCCACGGAGAAGCTACACAGCCCTGTCTGACACCTTTTTGAATGCCAAACCAGTCCGAGTAGACCCCATTGATCCTGACACAAGCACTAGAGTCCCTATAAAGAGACCTTAATGCCTGTATCAAACCAGCGCTCAAACCAAATGAGTTAAGTGTTTGCCATAACACATTCCTGTCCACTCTATCATAAGCCTTTTTCAAATCCATGAACGCACAAAAAACTTTCTGGTTTTTGCCAAAAACTTCTCCGCAATCAAACGCATGGAAAAAACTTGATCCGTACACCCCATCCCTTTATAAATCCAGCTTGCACATCCCAAATTTTTCCATCAGTTTTTCCATAACTATTTCAATTAACACCTTAGCATACAGTTTACCCACAATGCTAAGCAAGCTAATCTACGGTAGTTTTACAGTCCTGCTGTGACCCTTTTCCCTTATATATTGGGACTATAACGGCTTTGCACCAGTCTTCCGGTACCCGCTTCAGTACCCAACATAAATTTAACAAGGTGTACAGCAGGCCTGTCACCACTCCTCTCCAGCCCTTAGCATTTCGAGTGATACTCTATCATATCCGGCTGCCTTACCTGCTTTCATGCTTTTCATTGCTTTCATTATTTCATCTACACTTATCTCCCTACCTCTCTCACTTCTTTCGGAATTTCTATTTCACTTAATTCAGACGACTCTTCACTCATAAACACGCTTTCAAAGTATTCCTTCCATCTCTTTAAATTAGAAACTTCATCATTCAGCATACAGCCATTCTCGTCTCGTATAGCATTCATTCTAGGCTGTATTGAATTTCCCCTGGCAGTTCTTACGAGTTTCCAGAACATTTTAATATTTGCCTGGAAGTTATCAGATATCCTTCTATCATTCTTATCCGTTCTTTATTGCTTTTTCCTTTCAACAACTTCTTTTACTCTCTTATATACGTATAAAGTCTGCCTTTTTCTATCAATCTCATCAATATTACCGTTAGAATTACCAGCTTTGGTTGCTAGTAAATCTAGCCATGCTCTCTTCTTTGCTTCAACTTCCATCCGTACCTCATCATCCCACCACACCGTATTATTTTCCTTTCATTCGTTCTCTTACACCACATACTTCGGTGGCTGCATCCACCAAACCTTTCTTGACATTATACCACACAGTCTCCAAGTCTAAATCATTCATATACAATTCATCCATACCACTTATATTTTCTCTCAGTCTACATTTATTTTCTCTATTCTTATATATAACGCAGTGGTAGGCACAGATGTCCGATGCCGCCAACGCTTGAATAGAACATTAATTCGGCATAAGACCAAGTAATGATCCGTCCCTACGTTGGACCCTCGGTAAACCCTTGTATCTAACACTGCACTCCTCATTCTTTCATCCACAATTATGAAATCTATCATGCTTCTATCATCACCTCTTTCCCATGTATACATGTAAATCCTCTTATGGCCAAAGAAAGTGTTCGTCACAAAAGATTATTTTCCACATACGGTGAGGAGGTCTTCACCATACTAATTTATACTTTCATCGCCAAACGTTTCTAATATCCTTTCATAACCAGACCTCTTCACCCCAACCCTTTCATTAAAATCTCCTAACATAATAATATTTTCATTTACCTTACATTTCATCAACACCATCCTTACCATGTCCCAAAACTGCTCTCGGATATAAGTGGGCTTAGACATGTCTGGGGCGTACACCCTAGCACAAACAACTTCTTTAAGCCCACTTTCATTCGTATCCATAGCAGCCTTGGGCTTACACATTCATACTCTTTCACACATTGACCCATTCTTTCTGAAAGGATGACACCGACTCCCTGGCATGCCCGCTCGGTCTCGTCTACACCAGACCAGTAAGCGGTATATATGCTATGTGCAGTGGCATCCTTTCCCTTTCATTCGTCTCATTTACACATAACATATATACCTCTATCATTCATCATTTCGCATACTTCATCCATCTTATCATTCATTGCTCACATACATACAGCGTAGCCAGACGGGCCTCCGCAATCCACTTTTCGCCCCTCCGGGAGACAGAACGTGACGGGTGGCAAACCTCGTCGCCGGTTTTCTCCCGGAGATTTTTCACCCTGCCCCATTAAAGTGGCGCCGGGAACTCAGGGCCATTTCTTTCTTGCTGGCTCATGGTGCAAACTAAGGTGGTATTTTACGCCGCTACCATAAGGCGAGGAGCCGAGTCTATCCTTTCGGCTTTGTCGCTCGTTTAGCACCACCCGGGGACACGTGTAGGGTGGGCCTAGGTTAGGTGGTCAAAGCCTACGGACGCGAGCGACTCATCCTCCTTCTTTATTGTATAAATCTATTTATTATGACTCCCATTACACCAAAAGAATCATATATACTTTTAAGTCATGAATAACGTCATAAATGAAATGAAATGTCATGAAATAAAATATTTAATATCCAATAACTAAGAATTAATTCACAATGGTGGGATCTTAAATGATGTCACTAGGTCTTATAGCACAATGAAACACTTATGCCTAGTCGCGCGATTTTAGAAAAGAATCGAATCCACTAAGCCACTGCGCCACGGAGCCGTCAAATCATGCAAGCAAACATCGAAGCATGCAAGCAAATAACTGCACGCTTTCCATAAAAAATAACTCTATAAAAGGTTTAGACATAATTGACCCAACAAATGATAAAAGTGGCAAAACTGCTTCGATTGTTCCTGTTATTAGATTCTTTGCCAATATTTTCCAAAATAATAATTTCCACCAAATTAATACAGAATAGCGTGTTCTGAGAAATTGTGAACAAATAAAATCATTTCCTGAAGACATAAAACTCTTTTGACACTCAAAAGTTTCCTTTGTTGTCTTCATTCGTCTTTACTGTTTTATCACTAACCTATTCATCCGCAAATGTTGAGCGTATATTCTCGCACGTTAATCTATTGAAAACTTAACATCTCATTATATTTTCTACCGAATCAATCAATGGTTTACTACACACAAAACGTCTGTTTAATGACTCTATGAGGATGATTCGCTCAAGTCCGTAGGCTTCGACCACCTAACCCTAGGCCTACCCTACACGTGTCCCCAGGTGGTGCTAAACGAGCGACAAAGCCGAACAAAGCCGAAAGGATAGACTCTGCTCCTCGGCGTATGGTAGCGGGGTAAAATCTACCACCCTTAGTTCGCACCATAAGCCAACAAGTTAAAGAAATGGCCCCGAGTTCCTGGCGCCCCTTTAATGGGGCAGGGGTGCAAGAATTTCATGACGAGGTTCGCCACCCGGTCAGGTTCTGTCTCCCGGAGGCGAAAAGTGGATTGCAGAGGCCCGTCTGGCTACGCTGAATGTATGTGGAGCAATGAATGATAAGATGGATGAAGTATACGAAATGATGAATGATAGAGGAATAGATGTGTTATGTGTAAATGAGACGAACGAAAGGGAAAGGATGCCACTGCACATGGCATGTATACCGCTTACTGGTCTGGTGTAGACGAGACCGAGCGGGCATGCCAGAGAGTCGGTGTCATCCTTTCAGAAAGAATGTCAATGTGAAAGAGTATGAATGTGTAAGCCCAAGGCTGCTATGGATACGAATGAAAGTGGGCTTAAAGAAGTTGTTTGTGCTAGGGTGTACGCCCCAGACATGTCTAAGCCCACTTATATCCGAGAGCAGTTTTGGGACATGGTAAGGATGGTGTTGATGAAATGTAAGGTAAATGAAAATATTATTATGTTAGGAGATTTTAATGAAAGGGTTGGGGTGAAGAGGTCTGGTTATGAAAGGATATTAGAAACGTTTGGCGATGAAAGTATAAATTAGTATGGTGAAGACCTCCTCACCGTATGTGTGGAAAATAATCTTTTGTGACGAACACTTTCTTTGGCCATAAGAGGATTTACATGTATACATGGGAAGAGGTGATGATAGAAGCATGATAGATTTCATAATTGTGGATGAAAGAATGAGGAGTGCAGTGTTAGATACAAGGGTTTACTGAGGGTCCAACGTAGGGACGGATCATTACTTGGTCTTATGCCGAATTAATGTTCTATTCAAGCGTTGGCGGCATCGGACATCTGTGCCTACCACTGCGTTATATATAAGAATAGAGAAAATAAATGTAGACTGAGAGAAAATATAAGTGGTATGGATGAATTGTATATGAATGATTTAGACTTGAGACTGTGTGGTATAATGTCAAGAAAGGTTTGGTGGATGCAGCCACCGAAGTATGTGGTGTAAGAGAACGAATGAAAGGAAAAATAATACGGTGTGGTGGGATGATGAGGTATGGATGGAAGTTGAAGCAAAGAGAGCATGGCTAGATTTACTAGCAACCAAAGCTGGTAATTCTAACGGTAATATTGATGAGATTGATAGAAAAAGGCAGACTTTATACGTATATAAGAGAGTAAAAGAAGTTGTTGAAAGGAAAAAGCAAGAAAGAACGGATAAGAATGATAGAAGGATATCTGATAACTTCAGGCAAATATTAACATGTTCTGGAAACTCGTAAGAACTGCTAGGGAAATTCAATACAGCCTAGAATGAATGCTATACGAGACGAGAATGGCTGTATGCTGAATGATGAAGTTTCTAATTTAAAGAGATGGAAGGAATACTTTGAAAGCGTGTTTATGAGTGAAGAGTCGTCTGAATTAAGTGAAATAGAAATTCCGAAAGAAGTGGAGAGGTAGGGAGATAAGTGTAGATGAAATAATGAAAGCAATGAAAAGCATGAAAGCAGGTAAGGCAGCCGGATATGATAGAGTATCACTCGAAATGCTAAGGGCTGGAGAGGGAGTGGTGACAGGCCTGCTGTACACCTTGTTTAATTTATGTTGGGAACTGAAGCGGGTACCGGAAGACTGGTGCAAAGCCGTTATAGTCCCAATATATAAAGGAAAAGGGTCACAGCAGGACTGTAAAAACTACCGTGGTATCAGCTTGCTTAGCATTGTGGGTAAACTGTATGCTAAGGTGTTAATTGAAAGAGTTATGGAAGAAACCGATGGAAAAATTTGGGATGTGCAAGCTGGATTTAGAAAGGGGATGGGGTGTACGGATCAAGTCTTTTCCATGCGCATGATTGCGGAGAAGTTTTTGGCCAAAAACCAGAAAGTTTTTTGTGCGTTCATGGACTTGGAAAAGGCTTATGACAGAGTGGACAGGAATGTGTTATGGCAAACACTGAACTCATTTGGTTTGAGCGCTGGTTTGATAAAGGCATTAAGGTCTCTTTATAGGGACTCTAGTGCTTGTGTCAGGATTAACGGGGTCTACTCGGACTGGTTTGGCATCCAAAAGGTGTCAGACAGGCTGTGTAGCTTCCCGTGGCTGTTTAACCTATTTATGGACAGTTGTTTGCAAACTTTGAAAGTTGAAGAATGTGGGTTGAGAATGGGTGAGTTAACCGTCAAATGCCTTTGTAAGCCGATGATCAAGTCATATTTGCATCGTCGGCGGCCGAGTTGCGAATGTTGGTTACTTTAATGAACTGGTCATTAAAAGAAAGGGTATGAAATGAACGCAAGTAAGACGCAAGTGATGATTTTGAAAGAAAGTAAGTAAAACGTTATGTGAAATAAGAATAGAAGGAAATGATTGAGCAAGTGGATGAGTTTGTATATTTGGGATGTTTATTTAGCAGAGATGGTAGATATGATAAGGATATAGAACGACGAGTGAATACAGGAAATAGAGTGAATGGGGCTCACACGCTATTATGAAGAGTCAGAATGTGTCAAAAAGGCACGTTTGGCAATTCATAATGCTGTGTTAGTCCTACTTTAATTATGGTAGTGAAAGTTGGGTCTGGCAGAAGAAGCATGAGAGTAGAATAAATGCTGTAGAAATGCGGTCATTAAGAAGTATGCTAGGGTGAATCTGAATGACAGGGTGAAAATAGTGTGATAAGAGAAAAGTGTGGTTTGCAAGATGACGTTGTGACCAGGATTAAGAAAGGAATGCTTCGGTGGTTTGGTCATGTAGAAAGAATGAACGAAGAAAGAGTGACAAAGCAAATTTATGCTGCAGAAGTGAACGGCAGAGTCGGAAGGGACGCCCTAGACGAAGATTTATCGACCAAATTGGCGATATATTGAAAATGAGCCAGATTAGGGTACCCTTAACCGACGAGCGTGTGCGTAGATATATGGATGTAAAGGAGGCGAGAGGTGTGCCAGGATCGTGCCAAATGGAAGTCCGTAGTCTCTGCCTACCCTCTGGAGAGTGTGTATGTTATGTTATGTAATGACTCTAATTGTTATGATTTCGAAATTAGTTCAAAATGACAGCTGCTATGGATAAAAAGTATTGGTACCATCCTAAAGTTTGTAAAAATAAATCGATTTAGTTGTTATCAAAGAAATTACATTTCTTTTGTTCTGAGCGCTATGTCTGGTACATTTCATGTCATTGATTGTTAATTTCATAGGTTAGACTAATTATTTATTGTTATTTGTTAATTTAAGTACGTAGGTATCTAGTATAGGTAAATCCACCGAACATCTAATAGTTTTAATAATATAATTAGTGAGTAAAATAACATTCTAGTTTAAAATGAAGAGATTTGATCATTGGGTTTTTTCATTTACCGATTTTTGGTCCAAATATACCGATTTTACTTGGCAACCCTACCCATTTCGCATTTTGACTTTCGAGACCCGAGACCACTGTTGACACTATAGTGCGCGCAAGATAACTCTGCGCGCGGCCAAAATTGAACTAATCGTGTGCCGCCATCTTACTGTTTATGGCAAGTGTCTAAACAGAGTGGTAGGTGTCCTGTTTTTATTCTTTTTGCAGTAATTAATCGTTATCATTATGCCGAAAGTGATTAAAAGTGCTGGCAGGATGTTATTTTGAAGGTCAAACGTGCTTGTGAAGAAGAACGAGACAATAACGGGCCTATAGTACCGTTTTCCAAAGTTAGAGCCCGCGTTGCATATTTAACAGGTAATTTTAGGGATGCCATTACAATAAAATTCCAATTTTTCTATTTGTTCCTTTTAATTTCCTCGTGTCATTAATATCATGTATTTATAATGCATTGTTTTATTTTGTTTTAGGTGTTTCTGAACGCACCGTCACCCAGATAAGTCAAGAGGGTAATATAGCAGAAGCTTCATCTTCTAAAATTGTGACGCCGGGAAAAACTAGGAACCGAAGGAAAAAATTTATGATTTAGACGATTTCGATATGTGCGCTATAAGGCATTTAATTCAATCATTTTACGTCGTGAAGAAGGAGATTCCTACCATAAATAAACTTTGGTTGGAATTGAAAACTGATATTGGTTTTAAATATGGCAGAACATCGTTGAGGAGTATTTTAAAGACTATGGGCTACAAATACAAAAGTGCCAGTCTAAACGAAAAGTATTGGTAGAACGCAGTGATATTGCAGCTTGAGAGCAAAATATATTCTGAGGTTGCGCAAGAATCGTCAGGAAGAAAATCGACCGGTAATTTATGTTGACGAAACGTATATACATGCTTCATACCACCTTCAAAAATGTTGGCAATCGAAGGAACAGCCTGGTATTCTTGCTTCTGATAGCGTCGGTGCAAGATGGATAATAGCCCATGGTGGAGGTAAAACTGGGTTTGTTGAAAACGGACTGCTGCTGTTCAGGTCTAACTCCAAATCGAGTGACTATCATGACGATATGAATTCAGCTAACTTCATGCGGTGGATGAAAGAAAAATTGTGCCGAATCTTCCAACGAATTGCACTGTAGTGATGGATAATGCGTCATACCACTGCACAGATCAACAAGGCGCCTACAATTGGCAATACAAAAGCAGAGCTCAAGGATGGCTTACGAGAAATAGTATTACATTTGAAGACTGTTGGACGAAAGCGCAATTATACGAATTAATTAAAAATACAAAGGAGACCCACAGTACGAAATAGATCAAATGCTAAATGAATATGGACATGAGGTTCTCCGTTTGCCGCCTTACCACTGCGATTTAAATCCATAGAAAAATTTGGGCAATAGTAAAGAGACGCATTGCAGAGAAAAATATCACTCAAGCTCCTAGCGAAATAGCTGCTATTACTGAGGCGGCGTTTAGAACAGTAACGACAGAAGAATGGTTCAACGTATGCCAACATGTAGAAAAATAGAAGATAAATATTTCCAATCAGATAGGCTGATGGATATGGAAATGGATGAATTTGTAATTAATGTTACAGGTGACACATCCGAGTCATCTGATGAAGACTCTAGCATGGATTCTGATGAAGATATGCGAATGGAAGGCGTTGATCCACTGCAGGACCATTGTTACACCAAATTTATAAATAATAATAGGTATTCAATAAAAGATTTACAAGGTTTCTTTGGACTTTTATTTCGTTCTTTATAATAAATATTATAATGCTATTTCAGTTGTTTCAAAATATCTTTTGGAAAATTTATTATAGACAAAATATCAGTAGTCATTAATCTTAGTATTAGTCCTTTTATACACGCATATAATAGGTACCTGTAATTGTGTAAAAAATTGTAGTGGCGTAGTTAAACTTGTGTAGTGAGGCATCAAACTTATGAAAGTTAGAATCAAGAAATATATTTATTACGCGGATCTTAAACAATAAATATGGGGTTTAAAAATTATTAGGTCTTTGTAAGTTTAGGCTGAACATTACAGTTTTTTAATTGAGATTTGGTAATCAATTAGGTAATTTATGTAATTTGATATAATTATACAATTCCAGTAATAAGATTAAACGAAGGAAAAATATTAGTTAAGCTGGCAACATTAAGCACGCCATCAGTCGCGCGCAGAGTTATCTTGCGCGCACTCTAGCTTGCTACATATCTATTTATCTATGGTTGACACGGGTTTTAGCAGGAACTTGATCGGCGGCGGTTTGCTGCTCCTGTATTATTGTTTGAATAATGGTTTAAAGTGGATTTTGAAATGTAAAAGTGGTGCGATTTTATGTATTAAGTGTCTGCATGTGAACTATTAGTGGAAACGGTGATACAAGTGCTCTGATGGTAATGTGATTCTCAAGATAAGGTGTCTATCTGCTTAGGCGCCTTGAGATACCATCGCCAACTGTCAGCTGTCTGCTGACTCAAGTTGCCGTCAAAATCTCCCAAGGGCTGCACTGTGACGCATCAACATATTGTGAAGGAGTGTACTATGAAGAAAATTATAATAAACCGAATAAAAATACCTAAGACTTGGCCTAAAGGTCTAGATACCAGGCCATAAACTCCAAAAAAAATTTGACAAATGGTTGACAACTATATCTAAATTTTATTTAGGATGCAACATCGTTCTGGAAAACATCGATATTTTAAATCATCGATGTTTGCATGAAAAACATCGATGTGCAAAAATATCGTTGATATGGGCGATATATCGATGTTTTTGCCGATGTTTTACTTTTTTAATAGGATGCTTCATTAACACTAGCATTAACACATTTTATTACATTAAAACACATTTTATTACACAAACGTTATTTATTTTGAATAATATAACAATCCTGAGACAGAGTTAAAGAAAACAATCTTAGACATGATGTTATGACAGCTGCTTCAGCAGCAGAATCATCTTTGTCGTTTATCATGTAATAAAATGTAGATAACATTTTATTACATTACATTGTTTATTTAGAATTTAATAGTCTTGACACAGAGTTAAGGAAAAGAAGCTTAGATAATCTAGACCCTAACAGTCTATTTCTTTGTTGAGTAATGGTTGCTCCAGCTTCCGAGAACAACCGCTCACTTGGGACAGACGTGGCAACAATTGGAAGGCTTTTGTAAGTTTTGGAAAAGAGATTTCATATCTTCCCAAATTTCAATGGCACAGGAGATGAAAGGTACATCTGGACCTCGGTTTCGCTGATGGAGCCTGATAGTGGCATAGCTGTAGCAGATGATTTATTTTCATGTTTTATGTGTCAACTGCTTATGGTATTTCCAAATGTCAAATTCAGAATCATCTTTATCAGATTCATCAAAGGTGTCACTTCTTGTTGCAGTTGCAGCTCCAGGCGAGTTGTTATATTCCCGTACAAATTTATTTAAGTAATTAAATACTTTACTTTTGGCCACTGGATCTTTAAAATGCATGAACTTGAATCTGAGGTCAAGAGTAGTTGAGATAGCTAGGATTGAGGAATGCTCTAGGGTATCAAATCTTCTAGCTAGTTGTTTCTTTAATTCCTCTTTAAATTGAAGTATTATTTCATTTTTTGGTTTTATGTTCTCTAGTACTTCACGGACACAGCTAACTAGCGGAATCACTTTGCTTACCGTTACGTAACTATCTCCAGAAAACTCTTTTGTCAATTTCTCAAACGGGCATAGTAATTCTATCATTTCTTTAATGCAATCCAGTTCACTGCTTGAGACCATTGGTGGAGCTTCAGGTCGAGTCAAAAGTATTGATCCTACAATGGACACCAATTCCATGAACCGTTGAAGCATATAAAAACAAGAGTTCCATCTTGTGCGAACATCGAGTATCATTTTTTTTAATTGACCTTCTTTTAGTCCCATCTCTAACTGTCTCTTCCGTAATTCGTCACTTGCATTGACGCTCCTTTTTATAAACTTAACTATATCCCTAACTTTGGTTATTAACTCAGTACAATTGTTTGAATCATCAATGGATTTTGTTACGACTAAATTAATTGTATGAGCAAAACAGGGAATGATTTTTTTTTCTCCAAACATTTCCCGATTGGCCTTCATAACAGCGCTATCATTGTCTGTAATAACAGCTGAAACTTTTTCAATGGAAACATTCCACTCGGTGAAAATATCGGTAAGTTTCTGAATAATGTAAAGCGACGTATGGCTTTCGGTCAACTCAAAAACGCCTAAAGTTCCACTGAGAAGTCGAGACTTACACTTATCCAAAAGTGAATAGTGACACCTATAAATGATTTGTTTTGCATGATTTCGGTCTAAATGTCGTATGTAATGCAATAGCTTTCAGCATTTTTATGTACATCTTAAAAGATAACTCAATGCCTCATATTTTTCATCTATTCTCGTTTTAATTGTCTCTCTACTCGGCACGTTGTACAGTGGACACACTTCTTTCATCAGTTTTCGAAAACCTTTTTCTTCAACAGTCGAAATTATGAAATTCGTAATGGCTGGCCTTCTTTGATTTTGCACCATCTTTTGTAGTTATACTCTTAATGTTGTTTATAAAATCATCTACGTTTTGCTGAGCAGTTTTTTAGAATCAATAACAATGTCTGACTATGTACTAGCAACAGTAGCAACTGACTTTTGAGATGAAGGTAATACTAAATCTTTAACACTGCTTGAACTGGTCGATGGTTGGTTAACGTCGACGTCGATGTTTGATTGTAATGAAAGGTCAACATTATGACTACTGGTACTTGCAGTTGCTTCATCTATGCACATGTAACTAGTAATGTTACCGACCTTTTTTTTTTGCTGGTACATCAATATCTTCCAATTGCTGGGAATGTACATTTTCTAAATGACCTCAATTTGCCGTATTCCAGAAGTTTTAAGACTCTTGTTGCATATATTGCAAATAGCCTCCTTAACAATTTTTTAAAGTAGTTCCAAATTTTACTTTTTATTTTATTGGAAGGCATAGTTAATTGGTTATCTGTAAAGAAACAAAACATTGTTTATTTTTATAAGTAATTAAAAATAGATTTTATTTTTATGTCATACATACATACATACATGCGCTCGAAAAACATATAACACTCCTACTTGCGCAGTCGGATAAAAAATTATACTGTCGCTCCATTCGGTATAAGTCTGTTTGATGCTCGCAAGCGTTAATAAAATAAAATTACATGAACATGATGGTAAATTAAATTAATTATTGTCATCATTAAATTAGGCAAATAAAAAATATCAACTGTAATTTCACAAGCTGCTCTACATATCAAGCTATGCGTTTTGTTAATTTCTTTTAACCTGAAATGACACGCTCACTTTGCACGTGCCTACACAAACCTAATGAAAAACAAACTAACATAACCTAACTAAATTATAAATTAATATAACGAGTACATTACTCACCCAATCAAGATATCCAAAATGTGTATAGGTGTCGTTGGGTAGTCAAATAATCGGATCGTATTATATTGAATCAAATTCATCCAAACCAACCATACACTTAACGTGTCAACACAAAGCAATGCGATGCGAGCGAACGTCACAGTGATTCCGAGAACGAGCAGACTGAAGAACGATGTCGATGTTTGTGAATGTAGCAAACGATGTATCGACGATATATCGCTCTTCAAAACACCGATATAACATCGATGTTTATGACCGATACCTCGATGTTTTACAAACCTCGATGTATCGTTTGCATCCCTAATTTTATTGTGTATTGACATTTGACAATGACATACAATTTATTTTTTAGTATGTTCGTAAATATATAAATGAATTTCAATGTTGATTTCAGTTTAATTTCCGCTCGCAGAATCCTTTAGTAGTTGCTAAACTAGGAAAAAAAATATCAATATTAGTTAAAAATAGAAAAATAAAAAGATACTCAGTAAAAATGGCTAATGACACACCGGAAAGCGATTTCTCAATAGAATGTTTTCAAAACTATTCTGCACCGGAGGTTTTTGTCCAAGGTCTAGCGGGAATGGTTGATCAAACTGATGTTGAAACTATTATTCGTGCTCAAAAAGTCATGTAAGTTCATAAACTTTTAAGCACCTTATTCTGTTCATGGAATAAGCTAAAATTTAAACGATATTTTTTTACTTAAATAAGCATGCCCCTCCACGTTCTTAGTACAAGAGTAAATTATACTAATGGTGCCAGTGGCGTAGCTGCCGTAGGGCTAGGCGGGGCAGTGCCTCGGGGCCCCCAAGATCAAAGGGCCCTTTATTTTTACAAGCTTCCGCCCGCGACTTTATTCGCCTGTTATGGACCAACATTGAAAATTCACGGGATATTTTGGGATAAAGTTATCCTATGTTTTAACTAGGTCGAGCTCTATCCGTGTGGAAAATTTCATCCAGTAGCTTTTGTGCAAGTGTAACAAACAAACAAACTTTCACATTTATAACATTATTAAGACGAATGTTTACATATTATCTGCTGCGTTACACATAATACTTAGTAGTAAGTAGCTTTGCTTTATGTCTTGCAGTGGGCGATAAGGATATGAAGATGAAGTAGTTTTGCACCTTTAAAGTATTTAGTTTAGTTTAAATAGGGCCCCAATCTCATTTTGCCCCGGGGCCCTTGGTTACATAGCGACTCCACTGGGTATAGCCGCGATATAAGTATAGCAATGGACAATATTTCTACCAAAGCCTCAAAACAAATTTCACAGCTTATCTGTTAGACGATGGTTAAATTATATACAAATGTGTTGTCACTTCAGAGGACTAAGATGGAAAGCCGCACAGCCTACAATTATACTGCACCAGTCTTAGTTCTGCCATCAAATAGCAGTGCCCTCAGTGCTGTATTCTGGTCTGAAGGGCATAGAAAACCAGTATAATTACAAGCTGGTTGGCAATCCATCTTAGTCCCAAGAGATTACAATGCATCCACAACTTTCTTTGTTTAAATTATCCATGGGCTGTAGCAGTCATTTACCATCAGGTGAACTATAATTCATTTGTGACTTTAGTTTTATATAAAACAACCGATCTACTCTGGCTTTGCAAGGGTGATTTCTGCATCTTGTTAACAGTGGCATCTACTGGGTCTAATTGTGAATCTAAACAATTCTTGATTCAACTTAATAACACACAAAATTTTATCAAAATTGGTCCAGCTGTTTAAGAGTTCAGTCACATACACATGGACAGAAGAATTATATATTTAATGCGTGTATTATACATACAAACCTTCCTCATGAATCATTCTGTCTATTAATGTAAACCGCATCCAAATCCATTGCGTAGTTTTAAGCGTACAGATGGTGGGAAGTGACTTGCAGTTATACAAAGCTGCATAATTAAAAAAAATTACCTTTTTGTGATAAGTTTACTAAATTGGTTGTTAAAGGTTGCAACGTTTTGAAAAAACAACAGAGATGCTGACAAATTGTAACCAGCTATCAGCAAGCCGATTACGTGCAGCTTCTGCAGAATTCAAGAAGCACACGCAGCTATTACTAGATATGAGGAAAGATTTAGAATTTATTTTCAAAAAAATTCGGGCTATGAAGACTAAGTTAGCGTAAGTACAATGTTTGTTATATCTATTATCATTTTAGTAATTCATTTTTAAAAGTACAATTTTTATACGATATACAACATTTTACTATCATACTTCAATAAAAGATTTGAATCATCTAAAACTGAGTATAGCCAGTTGCCAGTTAAGATGCAGCTGGAGTGGCTCATGAACCAACCCTGAGCAGCAAACATTTATATAACATGCAAAGGGTAACTAGTGCTAGTGGCCTCTGTTCACCAGTGGACTTTTATGGACGAAGTAATCTGTCCCAAAAGTGGAACCGTTGGGAGTCAAAGGCGGATTAAACATCGACAGCGCCCTAGGCTAGCACCTCATCGGAGCCCATCTAGCAGTCATATATTATAAATTGTAACTACTCATTTTGGAAATAAACTATATTATAATTTAAAATACAGTTTAATAATAGCAAAATAATTAGGACATGAGTATCCTTAATGTAAAATGTGATGAGAGGGTAAGGGCGATGTAGGAGTAATTAAAGAGAATTTTTTTTTTCGTTTAAAAACTTGAGCGCCCCTTTTTAACCTTGCGCCCCTAGGCATGTGCCTATTTTGCCTTAAGGATAATCCGCCACTGGTTGGAGTAGACATGTCGTAGAGTAGAGACTGCACTTAGGTAAACACAGTGTGAGACACCCCCTGGCTGGATAGAGTGACGATCTGTGCTAGGCGGCTGGCAGCAACTGGATGTGTGAAGCTGAAGATCGGGCTAAGTGGCGCACATTTTTTCTTCATTCATCTGTTTATTATGGACCACCACAGAAATTAGGCCTACTTTCAATTCTCTAGTAAAATCTTAATAAATGGGGCTCTAGCTAAGCCAGTGTGCTGTACAATCTCTAGGATAAAATAATTATTCCCTTATATTTTTTTATATTGAATTTCAGGCAGCAGTATCCTGAAGCATACAAAATGGCAGTAGCAGCTTCAATCACTAACAAAAAACCCATTGAAGAAGATGATGATGAAGATTTTGGATCATCAGAGACCAGAGTGCAATCCAAGATGGTGGCTACAGTCTCCACAGAAACCTTAAAACCCACAACTAGGGAAGATAGCAAAAAATCTAAAAAGAAAGAAGTCAAACAAAACCAAGAAAACAATAATATTGAACCAAACTGTAGTAAAGATGGTGTTGCTAGTGCAGAAACTTTCTTATTAATGGGAAAAAGTTAAAAAGGCAGCAGTTCTTCAGAAACCGAAAGTGCTAGTTCTGGTGATGAAAGTAGTACAGATACTGGTTGAGAGTATTGGTTAATTCTAACTTTGCTGAATTTGGATTTTATGGAATCTAGTTTACCGAGGAGAAAATAATCTTGTTTTGCTTTCATTTTACCAGCTTTTTTTGAGTACCTGTAAATGATTTCTTTTTTAATGAAAGTGGTAGTCGTCCTTTTAAATGTATAATTTTAACAAAATAACGTGTTTTAATCATTGTTGCCTATCATAGCTAAATTATTATTTTGTGATTGTTATGAATAAACACTTGGTCTCTCTAATGGATATCATACACAATCAGTTTACCGTCAAGTTTGCAGCACGCTTGAAGCGGCGTTCAGTTTGCAGTGCATACATAAAGACCACTCACATTCAAGTTCGCCTTCTAGTTTGCATGATGCTGCACTATCTGAAACCATGGCGTCACCAGTGACGGACGACGACGCGTTAGCTACCGTCATGCATACTTGACCGCATCATACACACGTTCAAGTTTACATGACACTGCAATCTTGATCAATTCGGCAGAATCGAAATTCAATTTTTGCTTCAAGTAGACTTGTCATGCACACTGATAGCCATAAACCGTCAAATTTACCGGACGCCGCTTCAAGCAAGCGCTGCAAACTTGACGGTAAAGTGGATAGTTTATGGCATCCATAATGTTGGATGGTAAATGTTTTCATATTTAATTGTATAAAATATTATATTGTAAATTAATGTTATAAAAAGTCCCATTGGGTTACTTGCTAGTTCTTCACAATGGTAACGCTGAAATGACTTGTCAATAAGTATTCTTACGGGATATAGCGTAGAGGCATGCTGCAGCTATATTATAGTTGTAGCTCAAATGGGTTGGCTCGACTGGGAAAGGACCACACTCTCACAGAATACCAATGTAAAATAGCAGCTCAATGTTGCTGTGTTTCATATGGTGAGTGTAGTGAACTGGAGACCATTTTTACTGGAAATGAGGCATTCCATCTTAGTCCTCAGGGGTGACAATGTATCTGCATTTTGATTCTTAATTGAGGATAGATGTAGATGTCTATGGGCCACAGCATTCACTTACAACCAGGTGCACTGTGCACCTATGCTTGCACATACACTCAGGCACTATAATCCTTTCCTGTGCAGATGGCTAGTCTGTTGAAACAGGCTACTGTGACCGAAATTCAGTCTGGAGGACATTATCATTACCTCATACAACAAAGTTCAGTATTTGATGTAGCTATCATATGCATTTTAAATTACGCGCCTTTTCGCTCAATCCAGCTAACATTTAGTTCCTAAGGTTCTCTTTTTAACTTTTTTTTTTGCGTAAATTTATTTTGAGCCAGGGCTGCTAGTACACCTTACACCTACCCTTAATTTTGTAAATGACCTTATAGAAAATCTAACTTGTCACCCCTGAGTTCTCTTTCTAAAATCAAATTCTTGAATTCTTATACAATAAATTATCAATTGAAATATTACATAATTATTACATCCTTAAATATTATATATGTGAAAATAAACCAATTCAAAGTAATAAGGATTTTTTATTTTAATCATAAGGTTGAAAATGGGTGAATTTGTTTTATTTAAGTATGCTTCCAATTAATTAAGCTTGCTTTTAGGGCCTTATCTAGCTGATCTACTCAGGTTTACAATACAGTTATAAACAAAAACCTTATGTAATCCTGTCATAGAACTTGCTGTGGTTGTGTTATCTATCGGCCAAAAAATGGGAAAAAAAGGATACCTATGAAATCTTTTTTCACCATTTCTTCTCTAGTCAGAGTAACCTAATTATAAAGCAATTACTGACATTAAATTAACGGGATGTGATATTTTATTTTTACATATCCTAAAACAGTGTAAAAAGTTTTCATTTCAACACAAGTGTATGAATATGACTAATATTTCTCTACACCTTTTAAATAGTTTTTTTTTCTAGACTCGCCCTTACCCCAATTACAATGTAGTTCTAAATTAAATCCTCATACAGTACAATATTAGCTCTTTTTAGGCTGCATGCCAGTTGCATACTTCTCAGTAAGCCTTCTTGCATTTTCTTTAAACTTTTCTATATCAAACTTGTATTCACTGGCCACATCCATCATAAGAGGGTCATCTGGATTCGGATTAGCTAGGAGAGTCTGAAGAGAAACCAAGAGGGTCTCTAACGTGATGGTTGGAAGCCATGCCCCTTTTGGTGGCATTTTTAACATGTCCATGCAAATTCTGCCTTCTGAAACCAAAAAAATTATAACACTATTAAACTAGGTATTAAAAATTAATGAAACAGGGATTTAACAATTTTATTGGCAACAGATTATTTTATTTATTTATTTCAACACTTACAACTATCTTTACAGGTTATCCTAATACAATAGTGTAACTATTCTATATGCTATTATTATTATACACAATTATCTTTTTAAATTAGGTACATAACAAATAATGTATAATGCTAGCTTTGTGAAATCAGTGGACAACAAAACAAGTCTATTTCTGGTATTTCTTTAGTAATCTGCGGCATGAATAAATGGTCGCCGAGTGGCCGGGGGAGGGGTGGGAACCTCTCCCTAAAAGTGGAAAGTGCCTGAAACCCCCCCTTTTTTTAATGAATTTTTAAAGTTTTGTTACATATTAAGGCAAAATCGCTTTCGCTTATTAAAAAGGTCGTCTGGCAAAAAGTCACATTCGGGTCCAGGTGGGAATGTGGGAGTTTTCAGGGTGGGAAAAAACCGTGGGAATTAACACTATTTTGATTCTGCTTCAGCTCCAGCTCTGCGGCAAGTGCAGCCCCTTCGCCCTTACTTCGCCTTTCCCTCCGTGCTTCCGGGTTTTCATATACACTCTAGGGGTAAGAGCGGAAAGACCATGTGGAAATCTGGGTTGACAGATTCGGTTTTGTAATTTATACCTTCTGGTACTAGGGTTTGATCAAAAGACGACCAAATATAATATTATAAAAACATTTATTTATAGACATGTATATTGTTGTTGCGTGTTATTTTTTAAAACAGATACAGGCCATGCTCTATTGCTATCTCTTTCTAATAATTATATTGTTATTTCCTTTTTGTATCATTTTTAAATGGATATAACCTCAAAACTATAATTATCGATATCTTGAAAACTAAAGATTTCCGGCATAAAAAGCAGCTAGATAGTAATCAATAGCATCATTGCCTGTCAACTAAAGCTAAAATGATCACTTAAATCGTGCCGCAGATTACTAAAGCCAACCCCTATTTCTCACTATTAAATTAAGTGTGCAGAGAGCAAGGTGTGAGGGGCACCTGATGCATTAGGTTTGGTTTCACATTCATATAGGTATTTAAAATTAATATATATATTTTATTATGAACATTTAGCACAGACTAGGAAAATTATATAGCATCAAATTGTGTCACAATAATTTACTCTTTAATTTATGATTAAATTTATGTTCAATAACGGCTCCTAACTTTTAGGTTACACATGGACGTATAACTTTATATACGTCCATGAGGTTACATATACTTTGATGTCTAAAAATTTAGAAGCGTCAAGATACAATAATTATGCATGCATTATTCACATATAATGCCTACCTTTATCAATGTTAGGATGATAAACTGGTGTAACAAATTTCACAAGTGGAGGTTCAAATGGGTACCGTTTTGGAATGTTAATAGTTAGTTCAAATGAACCCTTCTCGTATGGTGACCCTTTAGGACCCAGCATATTTACAACCAAGACATCATAGACGTCCTCCTTTTGGGGAATGCAAGTGATTCCCCATGGAGATTTTGTTTCAAATTTTTTAATTTCACGTGTTATGCGTACATTACGTGCACTGGACATCACTATCAAAAGTTTCCCAGTACAATTTTTATGAATTAAGTGATTATCAACAAAGTCCTAACGAAGTAACACTTAATTGTGTCTCAATACTTTTTTTTATATAATTCAATTTTTTTCAACCATATTAGATATCTGTGTGTCTGATATCCAATTATCACATTTTTAACATTACCGCCTTTTTACTAAAAACAATTCAAATATATAAAATTACAGTTTACTTTACACAATGGATGACAGCACAGAACATATATAACCCTAAAGGGATTTTTTTTTTGGAGTTTATGGCCTGGTATCTAGACCTTTAGGCCAAGTCTTAGGTATTTTTATTCGGTTTATTATAATTTCCCCAAATGTTTATTCATCCTTCCTAGTACACTGCTTCACAATATGTTGATGCGTCACATTGTGCAGCCCTTTGGAGATTTTGACGGCAACTTGAATCAGCAGACAGCTGACAGTTGGCGATGGTATCTCAAGGCGCCTAAGCAGATAGACACCTTATCATGAGAATCACATCACCATCAGAGCACTTGTTTCACCGTTTCCACTAATAATTTACATGCGCAGACACTTAATACACAAAATCGCACTACTTTTACATATCAAAATCCACTTCAAACCATTATTCAAACAATAATACAGGAGCAGCAAACCGCCGCCGATCAAGTTCCCGCCAAAACTTACCCTAAAGGGATGACAGGCAGTGACCATAGATTACTGATTACTGTATATATCATAGATATAGTATACATTAGATTGGCGATAGAGTGATTAGGGTGAGACCAAAAACGAAATGTACCGGTTGAGTGAAACGTGCATGTGTGCGAGACGAATAGTGCTGCGCCATGCATAACTTCAATTATCGATATAGAGCGTTGTGTCCGTGTCATAAAATGAATATTTTTGTTTGAGGGCATAAAATAAACCTACAAACAAAAGTTTGTGATATTTATTTTCACCAAAATAATTAATTTATTGTAAAAATGTCGTAAGCTCTCTTTAGAGGTATTTTGCAATTTGCTTCATACTTCAATCTAATAATCAAATAAATTTCGATTATTAATTTAATAATTAAGTGTTTATGGTTCTATATTGCTGGCGAATCATACATATATGTCAAGTATGTAAAAGTTATTTGCAGGACACAAGGCATTCGTTTACTTATTTTCGAAACATATTTTCGTTTACAATTTTTCCTTTCATATGTTTTCGGAAAACTCGTTCAGAATGAATACCTATCTCATAAACGTCTTGAGAGTGATAAACAGCAGTGCTTACACTGCCGCTTATCGGCCCATTGTGTACAGAGAGCCTTTTAATTATTTAAGGCATTTTATCTTAGTCCTCAGGGTGAAAACACATTTGTAGCTTTCTTTGTTAGAAGCTGACTATGGACGGTTTTTTAATTACGTTTTAACCTTTAAGCTCGTTATAATATAAAACTGTATTGACAAACAAACCTACCAATTGATTAACCAATTGATTGATGGTAATTGGTTACTGCAGTCAATGGAGTACTTAGAGAATGGAGGACTTGCAGCCAACTTCGAACGAAGAAGGCTACAAATCGTTTTCACTTGAGGATAATATGAAATATCTCTTTGTGCACTTCTATGAAACAAATAATTTTGTTCAAAATGCTTGCTACATAAGTTGAATATTTTTGGGAACCTAGTCTTCTATTTATCATTTTTAACCATTTTGTTTAACCTTAATATTTTTTGGAAATCTGAGACATTATAAGAATTTAAATTAGCTCATTAAAATATTTACTATAATGCCATTTGGCTACAAAACCCTAAAAATTAAAATAGAAAATTATAAAATTACGAAGTTACAAGAGGCTGCATCCAAAGATATGTCTTTGACTGTTAGAAACATATTATCGATAAGATAATATTGATAATGTCAATCTCTACAAAAATTACATCAGAAATAGCGGAATTCACGTATTTGTTATTATTTTAATATAATTCTTACGCATTTAGAGCATTATCTTAATAAAATGCGATATTTTTCCCTATCCATTTGTGTATAAAGCATTTGTACCAGTTCTAAAATATTGCATTTAGAGTGCTAAATATTTTAATTATACTAACGTGTGAAATGTGTAATTTTGTGAATTTTCCTTTCTTGATGAACTGCATTCAGGTACTGCACACGTCAGTATATTTAAATCACACATTTTAAACAGTTATAAATACTTTAAACCCAAAGATATCGCGAAAATAAGCGGCATTTGTTTCGTTAACGATTGACGTCAGCCCGATTTAGGCCTATAGCGTATACGGGTCTAGCCATTCTATCTCGTTCTAACGTAAGCATATGCTATGCCCTTTCTCTTTTACATTTCCAATCTAACATAAGTATATACTAAATCTAAGGTATATATACTAGGCCGTAGACAGAGAAAACTAGGGCAGTGAAACTACACTACACTACGTCACAGAATAAATAATAGTACTACGTAACTACGTCATAACTCACACTTGAGGTGTGTTCCGATAATCCAATATACACTGTGACCACACTTCTTATTAGTTTGTGTCATATTATATAGTTATATTACTTCTTTTTTATTAATCGATTGTGATAATTTTGATTGTTTCAACCAATTCTTCAGTTTTGAGTAAAGTAAATAAAGATTTGTTATCAAAATTATATGACAATAGTAACATTATTATTTCCTTAATACCTGCCAAAATTTCACCTGGGCAACTAAAAACCAAAGACGATCTCGGTTAAAATAATTATTTTATTTTAAGTTTTCATTAGTTTACTAATTGACCTCAGAGTAATTACTAGTATAGAGGGAATCTTAAAATAAGAACAAAATTCTTGTATTTAAACTATTTATGGCAACCTCGTACTAGTAGGCGAAGTGTAGGGTGGCCCTCTTACACTTCGTCTACCAGTACGATCTTTGTGTTTTGTGGCGTTCCTTGGGGACGTCTATATCACAGTATAATAAAAACATACAGTAGGACGACGCTTTTGATCTCGTGGTAAATGCCGACAACGTCTAGACAGCGTATGGAGGTTAGGGTTGTCACAAATTAACAACTTTTACAAATTTCATTATTTATTTTAGATCTACATCGTGATCAACAATATGATTACTAATATAAAGAATAAGTAATAATTTATTCTTACATTTTCCTGAAAGTACTCAAAACGCTAATTGCACGCCTCACAACGTGAGGGAGTGCTCTACTCTCGATATGTGGCCATACCTCAGTTTCGTTACGTAAAATCGTTCTTATACTCTTAGCTAGACATCAAATCCATATATATATACACACACACACACACATATATATATATATATATATATATATATATATATATATATACCTTACAATTACTACAGACATTGAATTATTGGTTTATTTTATAACTGAAACACTTTAGATTACACAACAAAAAATGTAATTGAAAATATATCGACTGCCGTCCGTTTGTCTATGCGTCTGAGTCTTCTCGCTTAATAGAAATGTAAGCAATAGATTGAGATATATAGTATTAAATAAGATTCCATATATTCTAAGGAGGGTCCTTATTGATTTGAAAGAATTGAAATTTGAAAGATATGAAAATGGATGCCAGTTTCGTAATAAGCACCCCAAGAAACCCCGAAATTGATATCCATATCATATTATTAAAAAATGTCCGCCATCTTGATATGAAAATGGATGCCAGTTTCGTAATAAGCACCCCAAGAAACCCTGAAATTGATACCCATATCATATTATTAAAAAATGTCCGCCATCTTGATATGAAAATGGATGCCAGTTTCGTAATAAGCACCCCAAGAAACCCCTGAAATTGATACCCATATCATATTATTAAAAACCGCCATCTTGGATATGAAAATGGATGCCGGTTTCGTAATAAGCACCCCAAGAAACCCCGAAATTGATACCCATATCATATTATTAAAAAATGTCCGCCATAAAAATGGATGGCGTTTTCGTAATCATCACCCCAATAAACTTTGAAATTGACATCCATATCCTACATATATAAAAATGACCGCCATCTTCGATTTAAAATAAATGCTATTTTCGTAATTAGCACACCGACAAACTTAAAATTGACCCCGAAATCTTAATATTTTATAAAAAACTTCGAAAGACCGAAGACGAGGCACTATAGTATGGTCTAAAACCTTAGCCTGTCCAACCACGATTTAGATGAAGAAAAATCAGTAATGCCCAGCGACTAGTACCTATTTTTACGTCCGCCATTTCTTTTACGTTGGCTATTTGGCATGACATGACAAAATATACATAATGTAAAAATAATAACAATATTTATTTACCTTTCTTCCGTGTGCGGAATTTGGTGAAATCACAGATCTTTATTTATGCGAGATGACGACTTGCAATCTCTCAGAGCACACGTCGTATGAACCATTTTAATTATAATTATCAACACTAAATTTAAAAATAATAAAAGCAAGCGCGTTAACCCTGGAAGTCGTGTCCCGAGCTACTAATACGATTGGCATAAGCAGATCGGGCTCGTCCTTCCGCGTCTCACCCTCACACCCCGCACGATTGCCCCGTCTAGACGTCTTCGTCGGACGACTGTATGGATTTATAGACTGTGTCTATATGCAGCAGTCGTCACTCCATCGAGTGGGGGGATGGCCTACACTTCGCCTGCCGGTACGAGGCTGCCACTCGTTTTATGTCGTATTAAATAAGACACTTGTAGCTATATTATTATTTTCTTTTACAATCTACTTACACCTCTATTGATGTGCCATCAAAACAAAATACGTTATCACTTCTTACTACTTCGCGATACGTTGTCATTTAGTCTATGACTTAGAATAATTAAGGATATTGATTAATCCGGTGCGTAATACTTATTTATATCAATGAACGTTATTAGAAGCTTCATCTAAAAATCTTTAACAAAAACGTCATCAAATAATGCGGAATTTCGCACTATCATGGTAATTTAAATGTTAACATATTAATCAAGACTTTTATTTTCATCTATAAAAAATATTACAGTACACCCATATACACTATTTCTCTTTTTTATGTTTTCAAACCGTGATAACTTTCTTTGCTTTTGAAAAACAGACATCAACATCGTTACCGTTACCGTCACAGCCTATCAAAAGTCCACTGATAAATAGGTCTTTTTTATTATAATTTTTTTTAAACGTTACCCCCACACTAGGATTTTCTCCTGTATCGTGGAGGCAGTTTACAAATATACAATTATTTGTAGGCCATACAAATACTTGTTCCGTGCGGGATTCGAACCTGCGGCCCCCAGCGCAACAACTCATTGCTAAGCCACTGCGCCACGGAGCCGTTGTAGGTCTGCCCATAGATTGCTTCTTAGCTAGCACTTCTTATTAGTTTGTGCTTCTTAGAGAGGATATTTGGTATAGTTGCCACGCTGGGTACGTGGGTTGTCAACCGCAGTTTTTTTATTTGTTATAAGGAAGAAGCTGTTGGCCATCTCCTCGAAAGGTTTCCTCTGTTGCCTCTTATGACACCCACGAAAAGATACGGGGTAGTGGATACACTTACATACATCGCCACTACACGGTCATCATCATCGCAGACATCAATATACCAAAGAGAAATTAAACAAACCAACACACTCTTCACAAAAAGTGAATGTTCGGAAAGCGCGAGGTGATTTTTTTCACTCGATTACGAGATTTTTTGATAGCACTTATGCATAGCACTTATGTTACTCGAGTAAAATTTACTACAACGAGTCGTATTACTACAACAGACAACATAACAATATTTTCGTGATGAAAGCATACCTTCATCATCATTACAGCCCTTCACAAGTCCACTGCTGAACATAGGCCTCCCCCACGGAATGCCACAAAGCACGGTCCCGAGCCACCTGCGTCCATTGACTTCCTGCATGTCTTACCAGGTCGTCACTTCATCTAGTTGGGGGACACCCTACACTTCGCCTGCCGGTACGAGGCTGCCACTCGAGAACCTTTCTTCCCCATCGGTTGTCGGTTCTTCGAGCTATATGGCCGGCCCATTGCCACTTCAGCTTACTAATCCTTTGGGCTATGTCGGTTACTCTGGTTCTACTGCGGATATCCTCATTTCTAAGTTTATCACGCAGAGAAACCCCGAGCATAGCCCTCTCCATAGCTTGCTGAGCGACCTTGAGCTTCCTCATACGGCCAGCAGTGAAGGACCACGTCTCAGTTCCATATGTCATCACTGGCAACACGCACTGGTTGTACAATTTAGTTTTGAGGTTTTGAGGTATGCCTGACGAGAAGATGGGTCGTAATCTCCCGAACGCTGCCCAGCCGAGTTGAATCCGTCGATTGACCTCTCGGTCGAAGTTGGACTTACCTAGTCGGACTATTTGTCCCAGGTAAACATATTCGTCAACAACTTCGAGCTTAGTGCTCCCAACAACTACCGGCATAGGTGTGACATGGACATTAAACATGATTTTTGTTTTGTCCATGTTCATCTTGAGACCTATCCGTTGGGAGACACTATTGAGGTCATTGAGCATAGTGCTTAGGTCCTCCAGCGATTCTGCCATAAGGACTATATCGTCGGCAAATCGAAGGTGAGTGATGTACTCGCCATTGACGTTAATACCGTATCCTTTCCAGTCCAGTAGCTTGAAAACGTCTTCCAATGCAGCGGTGAAGAGTTTTGGGATATTACGTCACCCTGTCTTACACCTCTCTGCAGTTGGATAGGTTTTGTACTCTGGTTCTGTACTCGGATAGCCATCGTAGCCCTACTGTACAAACACTTCAGCACGTCCATAAACCGACAGTCAACTTGGCACCGCTGAAGAAACTGCAGCACCACCCAAATTTCGACGGAATCAAAGTCTTTCACATAGTCCACATACGCAAGGCAAAGTGGCAGATTGTACTCTTCGGTCTTTTGTACAATTTGCCAAAGGGTATGTATGTGGTCTATGGTGCTAAAGCCTTTCGAAACCGGCTTGTTCGGGAGGCTGGAAGTCGTCGAGTCTGCATGCGAGACGATTCGTAATGACTCTCGAAAACAGCACGTAGACGCGGCTCAGAAGGAAATCAGTCTGTAGTTCTTCAAGAGAGCGTTGTCGCCTTTCTTGACGAACAAGACCACCGCACTTCAGCTCCACGCCTCCGGTGTAATGCCACCATGGAGGACGGAATTAAAGAGCTTCTGAAGGACTTCAAGTACCGGTTTTCCACCCGCTTTCAGAAGCTCCGCTGTAATTCCATCCTCGCCTGGGGCCTTGCCGTTTTTAAGGTGCTGGAGAGCCATTCTAATCTCGCTCAGACTGACGTCCGGGATATCATCGGAATAGTGTCGGATAAGACTTGCTCTTGGATCGTTACTCACACTTGCGTGTGGCTCCAACGATGACGTGTACAGCTGACGTGCCCATAGAACCTCTCAATCTCACTCAAAATCTCAGGTGTCCGGAAACGATGCTGCCACAATCGGTCTTCAGCTTCTACAGTTGGCTCTTTCTGGCAGACAAATCTCTGGCAAAGACTTTGGAGCCCTGATTCCGCTCGATCGCTTCTTCAATACGAGCTGTATTGAAGTTGCGCAAGTCCCGCCGCATGCATTTGGAGATCTGTCTGTTCAGTTGCCTGTATCTCCCGTCTAACAACCATGAGATTAAGAGTGTGATCGGAGAGTTTTTGTGTTCTTCTGCGACGGGTCTTACAGAACTTAGCTCCGACCGCATGGACAGTTTCCACAAGCTTGTCATTCATATCGTCCACTTCATTGCAATCTTCTAGGCACTGAAAACGATTTTGTAACTCGAGCTGAAAGTTTTCGGGATTTTGGATTAGAGCACGAGGGGGACGGAGCGTTGACTTCATTAGACGTGACCTCTCCAACTTAACGTTTAGGTTCAGTGTGCCTCTCACCATTCGGTGATCGCTGCCAGTTTTCACCCTCGCGATCACTGAGACATCACTGAACAGTTGTCGTCTGGTCGTCATAATGAAGTCAATCTCATTTTTTGTCGAACCGTCGGGGCTCGACCAGGTCCACTTTCTGTGGGCCGCTTTAGGAAGAAAGATTTCATCATAAAGAGTCCTCTTTCTCCATAAAATCGGCCAGCTGCTGGCCCCTTGGGTTCCGTTGCCCTATTCCGAATTCCCTACTTTCAGCTCACCGTTCTCTCTTGTGCCTAGTTTTGCGTTGAAGTCTCCCATTAACACCGTATAGTGGGTTTTGGAGGAATGCATGGCTCTAGAGATATCCTCATACATTTCATCCACCTCCTCATCGGGGTGTGCTGAGGTTGGCGCGTAAACCTGTATGACCTTCAGCGAATACCGTTTGGTCATTCTGAGTATAAGGTACGCAACCCTCGTCGACACACTCCCGATCTTTAACGTTGTTAACAAGAGACTTGTGGACGATAAATCCGACACCTCCTTGGGACAGATGGTCGCCCTCCCGGTGATAGAATAAGTTGCAGGATTCGAGGATTACCGTGTCCTCCCCTCTCTTCGGACCTCGGATAGTCCTATTATATTCCAGCGTAACTTATCTATCTCTTCTTCCAGCTCCAGGATCTTCAATCTTCGTCAGTCCTCAGGATGCGCGCGTTATATGTTGCCAGGTCGAGTCGTCGTGGTGGCAACCGAACCTCCACCGGAGATTCTTAGCACCCCTGCCCGCCGTTACCATGGTCGCCACCGTAGCCAGGAATAGCGGGGCCGCCGAGGACTGGGGCCGTTTATTTGTGTCGTCGCTCATGGGGGTATATTGCCATAGTTGCCACGCTTGGCGAGCGGGTTGGCAACCGCAGTTTTTATTGTTTTGACTTTTATCAGAAAGATGCTGCTGCCCATCTTCTGTATCAGATTCCCTATGTCGCCTCTTACGACACCCACGGAAAGATATGGGGTAGTGGGTATTCTTACCCGCCACTACACGGGAAAAAGCATACCTACTGCACGAAAATAATTGGAATTGGCTTGTCAACCTAAAAGCACCGATACCGTCGTAGTCCACGAGTTCCTGGCCTTTGTTCAATAAAGATTTGACGTCATGGACCAGGTGTCTCTGGAGCAGATACTGATGACTAGTTTCACCGAGGACGAGATCATCCAAGCAGACTCAGCTGCGACCAAAATCCCTCTTTTCACACGTAATAGGAATGGACGCGGTAAAAAAGACCCGCAAGACATCTTTTTTTATATGATAGGGTGACAAACGAGCACACAGTCCACCTGATGGTAAGTGGTTGCTGTGACCCATAGACATCTACATCTATCCTCAATAAAGAATCAAAATGCAGATGCGTTGTCACCCGGAGGACTAAGCTGGAATGCCTCTTTCCAGTAAAAGGGTCTCCGGTTCTCTACACTCACCATACGAAACACAGCAGCATTAAGCTGCTATTTTACGCTGGTATTCTGTGAGAGCGTGGTCCTTCCCGGTCGAGCCGACCCATTCGTGCTACAACTATACTACTAATATAGCTGCAGCATGGCTCTACCACGTATAAATCTTCAGGCTGTTTAGTGAGACCGACCTTGCTGACATCACAACTTTCGTCGCGCGTGATCTAAACAAGCTGCAAGACATCCATTCTATTTTCTGTGATGTAAGTACTGTTATAACTCGACGAAGATACGACGAGATAAACGACGGATTCAACTCGGCTGGGCAGTGTTCGGGAGATTACGACACATCTTCTCGTCAGATATACCTCAAAACCTTAAAACTAGATTATACAACCAGTGCGTGTTGCCAGTGATGACCTATGGATCTGAGACGCGGTCCTTCACTGCTGGCCGTATGAGGAAGCTCAAAGTCGCTCAGCGAGCTATGGAGGGCTATGCTCGGCGTCTCTCTGCGTGATAGACTTAAAAACGAGGATATCCGCAGTAGAACCAGAGTAACCCACATAGCCCAAATAATTAGTATGCTGAAGTGGCAATGCGCCGGCCATATAGCTCGAAGAACCGACAATCGATGGGGAAGAAAGGTTCTCGAGTGGCAGCCTCGTACTGGCAAGCGAAGTGGGGCGTCCCCACTAGATGGAGTGACGACCTGGTAAGACATGCAGGAAGTCAATGGATGCAGGTGGCTCGGGACCGTGCTTTGTGGCATTCCTTGGAGGCCTATGTTCAGCAGTGGACTTGTGAAGGGCTGTAATAATGAAGTACTGTTAGTTAGTACGGCGTTAGTAGTAGCGGCTCTTACAACATTATGCGATATAGGGCTCGCGGCCTAAAGGCCGCAAGCTATTTGAAAAGGTAAACGCAATATCTCTCAGGAACATATAGGTTTAATTGCCTAACATTTCAGCGTTATGCAATTTTCCTCTGAGTATTTTAAAAATATACGAGGTGAGCGCAAGTTCCTTCTAACTTTTAATTCATTATATCCTACCATACATTAAAGGATAAAATGGGTATACATCGTAATAACGCATATATAAATATCTAATAAATTTATTCTGTACTCGCCTAGCATGAGACTATACTTAGTTTCATGCGGAGCCCAGATGACTGCATTACATTCAAGTTGACTCCGTACCAATGTATTATACAAGGCGATAATCGCTTTATGTTTGTAAATCCTCGGACCGTACGAAGCATAAATCGTAGATTTCTATGTTTTTTACAGATATTTATGATTTGATCATTTTGATCATGAAAAGTAAGCTCTGTGTTAAAAGTTACTCCTAAATCTTTAACTTCTCTGACCCTTGTCATCGGCAGCCCGTCAATGTGATAGTTATTTAAAATAGAGTGCGCGCGAGAAAAACTAATTAACACGCACTGATGATTGGTAACAATACCAAATCATAAACCAACATCATCCTCATGTTGGTTTATGATTTGGTATAAAACACACGGCATGGACACCACGGCTGGACAATCGCAATGAGACGTATTTACGCTACCAGGTTTTCACTTTAAAGTACGGCGCCTTTTACGAGCAAAAAATACTTGCAAGTATGAAAGTATGTGTTGTTCAAATACTTGCATAGAAAATGATCTATATCTCAATAGCAATAAGAAACTCAATCGTATTTGTGAATGAAAATACTTTGAACTTCAAAGTATTTTTTTATTTATACGACTTTGCTCCTTATTCATACTAGGCTAACATGGAAAACGGGTCGAATTTCTATGCAAGTATTTTCAAAATATGACACCGCGGCTGGACACGTCGCGTAAGTAATAAGAATTATGTTTATATTCGAGGAAGTAAAAGTTTTGTTTCTTTTTTAATTCAGTAGTTATTGTGAACTGATTACGTAACCTACTGACCGTGAACTAATTTTAAATAGTTATTTCGCGTGTATATTGAATTTAAGCCAAAAGAAGGAAAGATTTAATTTCGTTAACAAAAAAATTAAAAAACGTTTAGTCTAAATTGTTGCCCGACTCGAATCGAAAACTGGTATTTTTCCGTACTCATACTTAGAAGTCCTGGTATTAAATTTTGCAAGTATGTCTCATCTCTAGATCAAATCATAAATATCTGTAAAACCTTATAAAAATCTACGATTTATGCTTCGTACGGTCCGAGGATTTACAAACATAAAAGCGATTATCGCCTTGTATAATACATTGGTACGGAGTCAACTTGAATGTAATGCAGTTATCTGGGCTCCGCATGAAACTAAGTATAGTCTCATGCTAGAGCGAGTACAGAATAAATTTATTAGATATTTATATATGCGTTATTACGATGTATACTCATTTTATCCTTTAATGTATGGTAGGATATAATGAATTAAAAGTTAGAAGGAACTTGCGCTCACCTCGTATATTTTAAAATACTCAGAGGAAAATTGCATAACGCTGAAATGTTAGGCAATTAAACCTATATGTTCTGAGAGATATGTGTGGCGCCGACGGCAGCCGCGACTGTTGGTGGAGCCGCGCGGTCGGACCAACCTTCTGGGTAAGGCACCTGTGACGCGCGCACTCCATACGCTCAACTTAATAGCTAGTGAAATGGACCTGTTCTGTTGTACCCTGAGTGAATTCACAAAGACTGCATTGTTTGTAATTTGTTACAAAAATTAAAGCATGAATGCAAATCAGTTAGACAGCTACACTATCGCATTAGGTAATCCTGTAATGATAGTTGTAAGTTTCAGAAATAAATAAATAAATATATCTTAAAAAAAATCATGTCCTTTCTGTTGAGGTTTTTTTGAGCTATCTAACTGCTGTCCGAGTGGAGGAGTGCGAACGCCCACCTCTGACTGCTTAGCTCGCGTCGGTCGATATTCACGTACACGTTCATGTTCACCATACACCCACGTACGTGAGTGTACGGTGTGTACGCGGTGTGTGCTGGAACGCACCGTGCCCGCCTACGGGGCTTACGCCTAACGTCACAAGCTGCGCCTCGTGGCGTTCGATCACGTAGACGTAGATCGTAGATTTTTGAAAGACAGCAGAATGTAAATACGAAACGCGGTAACTGTAATAATAGTCATATTTCACCGATGATTGCGACTCCGTCACGTGATACCGTCTGTTAGCGGGTTGATGACCGTGAAACTAGGGCGACCTCAGTCGTCGTTGCATTAAAGTCCACGGAGGTAATAAAAACGCCTTCATACCAAATGCCCATCTCATTTTAAGTCTCAATTTAAATCGGGAAGTTATCATGATGAGATGAATTGAGAAAATTTCATGAAGTTACTTAAAGAAAAACTTGCTAAATCTACCTACCTAAGTCCATTTAGTCATGAATAATGCACCATTTTTATAGGATAAAGGTGACAAGCGAGCACACAGTCCACCTGATGATAAGTGGTTGCTGTGGCCCATAGACATCTACATCTATCCTCGTTTGCGCATAAAATGCAGATGCGTTGTCAGCCGTGAGGACTAAGATATAATGCCTCTTTTCCAGTAAAAAGGGTCTCCGGTTCTCTAAATTCACCAAACGAAACACAGCAACATTAAGCTGCTATTTTACGCTAGTATTCTGTGAGAGAGAGCGTGGTCCTTCCCCTGTCGAGCCGACCCATTCGTGCTACAACTGTACTAATGATATAGCTGTAGCATGGCTCTACGACGTATAAAACCATGCAATTGCGGTCAAGAGCACCAACTATTTCTAGCTCTGCTTCTTATTAGTATGTGTTCTAGCACAAAGGCTGTAATGCAAGAATGGATTATAAATAAAAGGCGTTACTTATTTCCCGACGATGGTAGAAGCTCAATTATTAAGGCTTCCATCTTACCACTGTTATTTAAACCCCATAAAATTTATATGGTCTGTTAAAAAAAATTGCAGAAAAAAACGTGATTCAGGAAGAAAAAAATGTGATTAAAATACCGAAGAGCCTTTTCCTGTATAACTCCTTTGGGGAGGCTCTTTCCTTCCATCCCAATAAAGCTATGTATTATCTCCAGAATTCCTGTGTAGTAGTGTACTTTATTCAAAAATAATTTTTACATAGTTGTAAAAAATCAAACCGAAATTAGTAGGCAATTTGTTAAAATAGTGTAGTCGGCAAATCTCCTAATATTAAATAACTTCATTTCATTACTCAAAAATAGCAACAATAAGGCCGGCTACATACATACGGAATTCCGTTTCGGGATTCCGTTTCCGAATTCCGATACGAGATTCCGAACGCAGCAAGTTCATATAAAATCTATGACCCGTCACACACGTACGGTAGTTTCGTAGACTGGTATACAGTAATCTGTGGTATTCCGTTCGAAATTTTGCGGTAAAACGGGATTCCGTATGTATGTGGCCGAACCGCTCGGAATTCCGAATTCCGTATGTGGCCGCCCTAACTCTTTGCTCTGATAGCTGCTAGTCCCCCTATATAATATATATAATGTACTGTACTCTGTGCTGCTAGTCTATGATTCGAACGACAAGTAGTAGGTGCGGAGAGAGATATTGTATGAAAATTCCTAAGGTTAAGTTTAACTTGCTTTAGATAGAATTTCTCGTGCTTTTGAAACTAATTGTTTACTAATCAAGTAATTTTTATCACTAATATCTATTTAAAAATTTTCAAAACGTTATTTAAGTGGTATAATTGGTGTGTGAACTGTTGAGTTCATTGCGGTAATTTCATCATCGAATTATTCGGTAAGTAAAATATTTTTTACGATCAACTAACTCTATAATATAACTTGAAATACTTAAAAATATCGTTGCATAGTGATAACGTTGGTTTTTATGAACGTAATTTGTAGTAATAGAAAGAATATTTGATACTATTAAGCGAATACCTAATTGTACATTATCACTGTAATTTGTCTTTTTTTTTCGATTTATTTTATCGATTAAGGTAATGTGGTTTTAATTTATTTGGAAGTAGCGCTCTTGTAATTTAGGTAAAACAATCGATCATAATTGTACAGCTTATACGCAGTGGATATCGACCCATTCCAATGTTTTGTTTCTGCTAGACTGCCGGCAATTGTCTCTCTAATTCTCCGTATGCCACTACTTCGTATGCATGATTATGCTTAAACGGGTTTTTTTTTTTTTTAGAAAAAGGGTGATAAATGAGCACACAGTCCACCTGATGGTAAATGGATGCTTTGACCCACAGACACCTATGTCTAACCTCAATTATAAATAAGAATGTTTTTTTTATAGGTTAAGGGTGACAAAAAAATACACAGGCCACCTGATCGTAAGTGGATGCTGTGGCCCATAGACATCTACATCTATCCTTGATTCAAAATGTAGATGCACTGTCACCCCTAGGGACTTGAAGGAACAATTAAAGCAATAGATTATTTAATTAATAATTTAACCATTCAGGAATTTTATCGACTCCTGCTTTAAAATTTAAATTAATTATTTGATAAATAAATCTCAAAATATTGTCTGCTCTGTCTGATTGCTTTTTAATCAAATTTCTCGAACTGGATTGCTTTTAAACTTAAATTCTTAGAAGTAATAATATGACAAATAAATAGTTTGTTTTGTCTTGAGTACCCAACTTCAGAACCTATTACATTATATAAAAACTATCTTCTTTAAGTGGATTATACTTATTTTTCTTAAATTTAATTATTAAGACCTCTTGAGTGGACTTGGCGATATGATAAGCTCAGGGTACGAACTTTTTTTTATTATAGATTAAGGGTGATAAAGGAGTTCACAGTCCACCTGATGGTAAGTGGATGTTGTGGCTCATAGTCATCTATAGCTATCCTCGATTAAGAATCAAAATGTAGATACTTTGCCACCTTGAGAACTAAGATGGAATGCCATGAAATTTTTTAATATAGTTACATAATACATATTTTTTCCCATCTATAGTTGTGTAATTTTTTTCTTCAAATTCACATATGAGTAAGAAAACGAAAAATAATTAAAGATTTCTTATATTTACATGAGTACTATATATTAAATAAAACCAACCCAACTGATTTTATCACCATTTAATTTAAAATAAAAGTCGGTTTTATTCTAATTTGAATTAATCAATTAATTCAAATTAAACACGACAAAATTCGAAAAAAAAAGAGAATAATTACAATCGGTTAACAACTATTCAGGAAAAACATTAAAAAAATATTCGAAATTCAGACTAAATTTTGGTCATGGTGGTCAATCTAAACAGAAACAAGCCACATGTGCAGGATAGGATGGTAGTGTGTAGGCATGCACAGGTGCACTCTCTTTACCCTCACTTTCATAGTATGATCGATGGCTTTACATGCTTTACGAGGCACGGGAGTTAAACACCATGAACTTCTGGACTTCAGGCTGCTGCTGAGAATTTCTCGATAGAAAAGTCTAATAACTGTGTGTGTAAGAATGTACTATGTACATATATTTTTGTATATTTATATAGCTATGTTTAAAATGTGTACCTTTAATATGATTAAGATGTTTCGCAGCTGCCAATATTTGTCTTTGGCACCTAGGTTTGACTTGCCCCCCCCCAATCCTGAACGGATTCCCGCCTTGTCATGTTGTGGGGGCTAAGTATCCATGCCTTAGTCACGCATGCCAGGCCTAAGATTAATAGCCAGTTGAATGTGCCACTCAGAGTAGGCTTAGCGAGCAGATGTGCATTGGTGGACTGAGGAGGACAGGAATTTTGGCAGGTGAGTCCGCTCAATCGGGGTGGGACCACACTCTCACAGAATACCACCTTAAATAAAAGGTTTATACTGCAGTGTTTTATATGTGCGTTTCTTATGGTGAGTGACAGAGAACTGGGGCTCTTTTACTCGAAACGAGGCATTCCATCTTAGTCCTCAGGGGCGACAATGCATCTGCATTTTAATTCTTGATCGAGGATAAATGTAGATGTCTGTGGGCCACTTAGCATCAGGTGGACTGTGTGCTCGTTTGTCACCTTTATTCTATAAAAAAATGGTGATGCGCCACTTGCCCTATCCTCCGCGACTATGGCGGGGCCGCACCGTTGGAGATGGTGTGGCTGTGGGGGGAGAGGAGTGTCGGTATTACGATGTTCCGCTATCCCTGCACTCCGCGTTTGAAATGTGGTTGGCGGCGGAACCATAGACCACCGCCGCTGTGGTCAGGAAGGCTAGTTCTTTAGAGTGCTTGTTTTTCTGCGTTCATGGCCGCCGCATATCGGAATCGGGGGTCTGTTGCGCAGGTGGTGTTGCAGGCTGCGGAGGAAGGCGCCAGTCAAACTTTAGTAACAGTTACTGACTTAGTGCTAAAAGCTTTTAAAAAAATAAAATCAAAGTATTTTATTTACTACTAGCTGTTCCTCGCGACTTCGCCCGCGTGGAATTTGTTACGATTTTATGGATTTTAATGTTTTTACGTGGAACCCTAATTCTTTTTCTAAAATAAAAGTATCCTAAGTTACTCCTTATAACATCAGCTATCTGCCAGTGAAAGTCCCCCCAAAATCGGTCCAACCATTTCGTTAGTAAAAGCAGTTATTTTAACATTACAAACAGACACTTCAATTTTATTTATTTGTATAGATAGCAGCATTTTAGTTACGTGGTAGAGCCACATGAGTAAATAGCTGTCTGTTTATTATTTAAAATATTCAAATTCACCGCAGGAATTGCGTGTGACGTATATCCGTATGTAACTTGCAAATCGGGGAACGTCGGTGTTTCTGCCTTTCAGATATTACGACCGTGTTGTTTTGAACGTCTGTGCGGAACGGTGATCAGCTCCTGACGAAATTTCTCGTCATCTTCTACGAGATGTATTGCTCTTGAATCATCCGCAGTATCCTGGTGATTGTGTCTGGGAACCACAGACGACCGCATCGCAGCTGTCGAAGTGAGGATTGCTTAATGTTCAATGATTCGCAGGTGATACAGGCAGGGTATCTGAACACGCAATTACCCGCTGAACCTTCGCTTATGTACCTATTTAAATTGAATCGGCCTCTACCGGGGGCCTGAGCTATCGTAAGAGATCACACAACATATTCTACCCACACCACTTGGTATTCCGCAATATTAAATAGCCCCCACCGCGTGTTGTCCTCATGGGCCACAACACGTGTATAACACGCAGTATGAATGTGTTGGTTCGACTGATGAAGAACCACGCTAGCAGGAAATATCGGTGTTAATAGCAGGGGTAATACTGCTGCGTCTTTTTTGGTGATATGAACTGAAGACTATTTATTGGTAACAATGCATTCCATCTTAGTCCTTAGCGGTGACAACACATCTGCATTTTATTTCTTAATTAAGGATCATAGCTATTACTGTTACAGCCAAGCGAGCACACAGTCCACCTGATGGTAAGTGGATGTTGTGGCCCATACACATCTACATTTATCCTCGATTACGATTCAAAATGCAGATGCGTTGTCACCCGTGAGGACTAAGATGGAATGCCTCGTTTCTAGTAAAACGGGTCTCCGGTACTCTACACTCGCCACACGAAACAGCAGCGTTGAGCTGCTATTTTATTAGTATTCCGTGAGAGCATGGTCCTACCCCGGTCGAGCCGACCCATTCGTGCTTTTTTTTTTTTGCGCCCAATGCAAAGGCACCCTCCGGAAGCGGGGGAGGGAGGTGGTGAATGCTCTAAGCATACCACGCAGCCGACTGCGTGGTTATGTGGGACTCACTGTGACTAACCTAACTACCTAAGTGCCTACCCACTAAACACCACCTTGGGAACGGCTTTGGCCATAGTGGCCTTTCTGCCGAATCGGACGCGACCCTCTTTAGGGAAAGAGGGCGCAGTGCCATTCGTGCTATAACTATACTACTGATATAGCTGCAGCATGGCTCTACCACGTTAAAGACTATGATGGTATATCCCACGGGCTGTAAATTATGCTGGCTCTCTTTACCATTTAGACCAGACCTCGGCAATACAAGCACTGCTGTTTGGCGGAAGAAATAGGTAAGGGGGTGATAGCCACCCAGACGGACTTCAAGGACTGCTACCACTTATCACCGGCTACTCTAGTAGTTGATGGGCATTTTAAAAATATATTTGATTTTCTTTAAAAGAGATCTTTGTGAGCGGATCAAAACCCACCCTTGATCTACCTTCTTTGGCGTGAAGGTAGATCAAGACATTCTTTATTTGGCCCACTAGAAATTTTAACGTAACTTAATTTTATTACACGTAAAAGAAGATACCAACTTATTATAGTAAACGGCCTCAAGATTTTATGAAAATCTAACCGGAATCATGAAATCTGAAGAAAAGAGTTGTTTTGATATTCGTGTTCTGGCTAATGTAATATGAAAAAAATGCGTGTAACGAAGAACGAACTACATCAATCTTAAACTACCTATAAATGCTGAGTGTACCTACAACTTTGTTTTATACTATTAATTATTGACCAGTGCACTATTTTAACTTATAATACCGTTTCCCTTTATCCCCGGTGAAAATTACTAGACAATCGTTTTAAGTTTGTTTTTAGGTTATTGTGATATTCATATATTCATATTTAGTTGTTAATTTCATTATTCCCGTTAGATACGGTAAAACTAATATTACTATTGTAATCTATAGATTATAAGGAATAAATCGACATGTATTTCATTAAGTTACGCCACAATTTGTGGTGGGCCCATTCTCCATACAAAAAGAAATTGTCTTCTTTCAAGTTTCACCTAAAAGTGGTCAAGGTTTTTGGATAAGCGAGTCAGTGAATCAGAAAGTAATAAAAATTTCTGACGTTAATGACTTAAGAACTATTATAGGGTTATACATAAATTAGGATTCTAGGTATTCAAGGGCCCTTTTAAGAGCCTGTCAAGGCCTTCAAGAAAAATAGGTTACTCCTTTTTAAAAGACCGGCAATGGACCTGTTGTTGGGGGCGGAAGTCGACTACCCTCAGATGAGCCGCACGCTTGTTTACCCCATCTTGTATAAAAAAACATGGAAAATTACAATTGTGTAGATATAATAAGCGCACTGCCATGTATCTAGAGATATTTTTTTGTATTTAATATTAGCAAATTCGCGTCACCGCGGTCAAAACCCACCAAGAAAGCCATCAGACTTTTGAAATTGCTTAAAGTTACAGCCTATATACGTCCCACTTCTGGGCACAGGCCTCCCCTCATTTCTGAGAGGGTTTTAGGGCAAGGAAATATCCGCCGCGCTGCCTCAGTGCGTGTTGGTGAACTTAACATGTCTTCGAAATATTTTTTTTCTTATTTCTCAGACATGCAGATTTCCTCACGATGGTTTCCTTCACCGCCGAGCACTTGGTAAATCAGCACTTGAAATTGCAGTCAACAATTTAATTTGTGCCGGCGGGGATAGAACCCGGGTTGCTCGCGTACTGTGAAACTTACAGCGAGCGCTAACCATCTGAGCCACCACGGCTCAGATTGAAATTGCTTAGCTTTATATAAATAGTTTTTAGCTATTATCCGTGTAGTAGCGGTGGAAGAATATCATCAGCTAGCCCATATCGTCACGTGGGTGTCGTTAGTGGTGACAGGGGGAAACTAAAACAGAGGAAGTGGATACGTGGTAGAGCCTTGCTGCAGCTATTGTAGCTCGAATGGGTCGGCTTGTCCGTGGCAGGACCACGCTCTCACAGAATACCAGCGTGAAATAGCAGCTTAAAGCTGCTGTGTTTCGTATGGTGAGTTTAGAGAACCAGATATTTTTACCCCCGAAAAAACAAAGGGGTGTTATATGTTTAACGTGTGCATCTGTGTATATGTGTGTCTGTCTGAGGCGTCGTAGCGCCCAAACGATTTAGGTTTAGTTTTTTTTTCTGTTTGAAATGTGACTTCATCGAGAGTGTTCTTAGCTATGATTCAAGAAAATCTTTTCAGCCGTTAAAAGATCATCAGCTCTTGTTTCGGGTTTTTAAAATTTTCAATTTAATATTATTACTGGAATTGAGACATTCCATCTTAGTCCTCAGGGGCGACAACGCATCTGCATTTTGATTCTTAATCGAAAATAGGTGTAAGTAGATGTCTATGGGCCACAGTATCCACTTACCATCAGGTGGACTGTGTGCACGTTTGTCACCCTTATTCTATTAAAAATAAAATTCTGATAACGACTCAAAATTATTAAAAAAAACTGTGGTTTACAACGCATCTGCCAACCGAAGCCCGCCATCAAGCATTAAGCTAATGCAGAAGATATTTCCTTGCCCTAAAACCTGCCGCAATGAGAGGCCTGTGCCGAGCCGTGTAACGCATATATAGGCTATTACTTTACTATACTCGGCTATAGTTATATCTTCTAGTTTTTTTTTTTATTTTAAAACCCTACCCCCACACTGGGATTTTCTCTTATATCGCGGAAGCAGTTTACAAACATAAATTGCACAAGGACAAACATCCAGACCAGTTGTCGATAGATGTCGTCGTTGAAATAGGCCAGGGTTCATCACGTGTCCAGTTTGTATGTCACCGAGCGTTATTACGGACAATAGAACAATGGCGGTGATGTTTTCACAACATTGTATAATTTACATCACCGCGAACGGATATTTGAAACTTTGTGGCATATGATACTTTTAATAATTTATTATCATAAACGCGTAATGTTGCCATGTTTTTTTTTATAACCGATGGATCCGAAAAAAAAACACGTAGGAATCATTATAGCACATCGCAAGTCCATTGCTAAACATAGGCCTTCCCAGAAATTGATGTAAAGAACTCTTCGAACACCTGTGTACATGGGCGCCGGCAGCAGGGTGCAAGGAAGTCCACCGCGGTTTTTTATTGACCCCTGTCAAGAAAAAAAATACATAGAAAAACTGAAGGCGTCTAGGTTATTGCAATAAATTCAGTATCCTCTTCTACTCTTTCGTAGCGGGGATTCTCCGAGCAATAGTGCCAACCATCGACTACAGAGGTTAAGTATCAATGAAATACCCGCGCGATTTGACTTTGACACTACATTTAGCTACATATACATGTCTATATTTTATATTAGTTAATAGTCTTAGATTATTTACTCTCTAGATAGAGTAACGGCGGCTCAAAAGCGTCGAAAAAAATATCAGCTAACTGTTAGCCTCTAAAGCGCTCCCCGCTCCTCACTGTCAATTGTAACGCCAAGAGATACGTACGCACGGCTCATTTTTTTGAGGTAAATTATTTTGGTGAAAATGACAATTTGCGCGATCAAAATTTTCAGAAATTACAAAGGACGTTTACAAACAACTAACAAAATCTCCTACCATCCTTAAGTAACTCAAAACTAATAGTAATTTACGAAAACAAAACTAATAAATTGATAATTTTAGTAACAAAATCAACGCGTCGTTTTTGGTGTTGCCAGTCTTGGATTGCGAATTTCCCCGTATAGTTGTCTTAAAAGCTGATGTATGTTCATTTTTACCCGACTGCACCAGAAGGAGGAAATACATCATGGTGTGTGTATGTATGTGTATGTGGGTATATTTCAAAAATTGTTTGGCTGAGCCTACAGCCTAAACGGATGGACCGATTGTTTTTGTTTTTTAAGCTTCCGCGCAGTCGGGTGTTTTTTATTGAGTCTTAAATATTTTTTTCTTTATTTTTTCTCTTTGTTATTTTTATTACTAAATAGTATTGTGTAATAATTGTCAAAATCGAATGTGACCATTTGGATACATGGTTTTAGGATACTTATTACTATAATTAGAAGTCGATGGGTGGACATAATAAGAAAAAGAGAAAATATTTCGGATGAAAACGGAGGAAATGTGTCTCGATTTTTAGATGATTCTTCATTATCTGAATATACACAACAGATCGTTGGTTACATTTCAGGTTGTGTTGTGAGATATCTGCGTAGACAAATCAAATGTACTGCATGCATTGAATGTTTGTTTTCAAATGAAAAGCATGAATACCGTAAACTAGTTAGCGCACGGGCTGAAGGCGGATTGATTTATGCTTCAAGGGATGTATATTCTATATGTAAGACTTCGGAGACAGTAATCAGAAAGTTTCTTAGACAAAATTTTATAATGACTAGGCCTACTTACACAAAAATTTTATCTTGTATATTAAAACAATTTATTAGTCATAAAAATACTTATTTTAAAGTTGAAACTGAACACGCGTGTGGTTCTCTTCACCAAGTGAACCTAATAAGACTGGTCGCCGAAAAACATTTGAACATACGCTGTTATCATATAGCTAAATTAGATTATGTAAAAAGTGATGTAACCTCAAAACGCAAATTATTTAAAGAACAAGTTCAAAGAGAGGGCAATTAAATTAGTAGTTACAAACATTAATGGTAAATAATGATAGGTTAAAAATAGAAGAGACTACTGTGTTCCTGGGGGTGACTGTGTTCAATGGGGCACCCATATATCAACTCTTGCTGGCACAACAATGCAGGACGGAATAATTCTTCTTAAAAGGATCTGTTAAACTGTAGAAACGCTATGGGATAAAATATTACGGCAAAGGGTACCTGCGGGTTAAATTATTTAACTATGATTCAGGCAAAGCCGCCGGCCAACCTCTAGTATTTTTAGAAGTCGATACCATACATTAAATAATAAAACATATTTTGTAAATGCGTAATTGATTTTTATTTGATTATATTTTTCTTTACAAAAAAAAATTAGATTCTAACTAAACAGACAACTAAACACACAATTGAAAGCACCATATTAAAATATTATAATTTATGATTTTATTAACATGACATAATTTTACAGTTTTTCCCTATTTTATCGGGATAGATTTATTAGCTGGTATCTCCCAGATACAAATGACGCTGGTGTAAGCCATAGTTATTTATTCTGTCGCCATAGCAACCGCTAAGCGTGTGTGCGTGCCTCACGCACACGCGCTTGTAAAAACTGGCCTGTTTTTGTTGCATCGCTCATTGCGTGACGCGTTATCTAGAGAGTAAATAATCTAAGTTAATAGTATTATGTGTAGATGCAGATGCACATCCATGAAAGTAATCCTCACTCCATATAGTATGGGGCATATTACACTGCGTTTGTCGGTATAATGCTATCACTCTAGAATATTTTTTCCTCATAGGCTGTATAGGTATCCTCGTTACGGATTTTATCACGAAGAGATTTTTTTTAAGAATCGTTACCTTCACGTTAGGGTTTTCTCCTGTATTGTGGTGGCAGTTGACATACATAAATTACACAAGGACAAACATCCAGAACCGGAACAATTATTTGTAGGCCATACAAATAATTGTTCAGTGCGGGATTCGAACCCGCGGCGCTTATGTCTGCAACTCATTGCTAAGCCACTGCGCCACGGAGCCGTCAGATATATATTACACTGCTTTTGTCGGTATAAAGCAGTCACTCGAAAATCTTTCTTCCCCATGAACTGTATTGGTAACTCACCAGTCGCGCTGTCTTTTTTTTATAGAATAAGGGTGACCAACGAGCTCACAGTGCACCTGATGGGAAGTGAATGATGCGGCAGTGACATCTATTAAGAATAAAAATGCAGATGCGTTGTCAACCCTGAGGACTAAGAAAGAATGAACTAAGATAGAAATAGAAGATAGAATAGAATAGAACTTCGTTTCCTCAAAGGAGGATACTTGCTATAGTTGCCGCGCTTAGTAGACAAGTCGGCAACCACAGTTTCTTATTGGTAGTTGTTAATAGGAAGATGCTGCTGAAGGAATGTACATACATTCCTTCTGAATTTAATATTTATAGATATAGATAACATTAAAGTAAATGGATGTTATTAGGGAATACATATTACAGTGTTAATATTTGATTAAATACACTTCGTTTCCAGTGAAAAGGGTCTCCGGTTCTCTACACTCACCATACGAAACACAGCAACATTTAGTTGCTATTTTACGCTGGTATTCGAGTCGGTCGAGCCGACCCATTCGTGCTACAACCACTATGTTTAGCAGCAGCATGGTTCTACCACGTAATTCTCCTACACTTGCGGATTTTTATCTCGCAGGGAAACTTCGAACATTCTTTTTAGAGCATTTTCAAGGTGGCACGACTCCGTACCTGTTTCTGTCACCAAACATCGTTGCCTCGCACTACTGGTTTCCAGCCTGATGAAGGGCACATACAGCCATTGTAGTTACAGGTTCTAAGATAATTCATGTTAGTCCTTGGAGGTGACAACGCATCTGTAGCCTCCTTTGCTTGATGTTGGTTGCAAATTTCATGTTACCATCCACACCATATGGATACTTGCGGTCCATTACTGTGCGATTTAGTAGTTTTCTTCCTCGCACGACTTCTCTGCGGAATTGTTTACCACCGGCGATTTTTCCAGACCGATACGACTAAGGGACGTTCAAAAAACGAGCTTACTCCTTTTTAAAGGGCCAGCTCGCACGCATCTGCAGTTCCCCTGGTGTTGCAGTTGTTCATGGGCGGTGGTCGACACTTGATGAACCGCATGCTTGATTGCCCCCTCTTCTATGAAAAAGGTGACAAATAGGCTTAAATGTCCTTTTAATCCGCGACATTTTTTACTTAAGAAAGAACCACGCACATTTTATTGCCGTCAAACTAAATAAGCAAATTTTAAAAATATGTGTTTATAGTGCTAATTCCTGCTTCGTAATGTTTAACAAGCTAGACACATGGCTTTGTTTGTGTCCTTTGGACACTCACGTAAGTATATGTATTACCATCACAAAGTTAAAGAGACAAATTATTTTTAAAAAAAATCTGGAAATATGGTAGTGAAAAGTAAAAACCCTCGTATTTTGGTTTTAATTCTAGTTTGAAGTCCGTTAAAAAGAAATGCAGGTAGCATTTCTTTTTAACCGACTTCAAAAAGGAGGAGGTACTCAATTCGACTGTATTTTTTTTAATGTGTTACCTCAGGACTGTTTTCTAAGTGAACCGATTTTGATGATTCTTCTTTTATTTGAAAGCTGGTGCTTCTCATGTGATCCCATATAAATTTGATGAAGGTCTGACCAGTAGTTTTTGAGTTATCCTTAATAATTTATATTGAAGTCGGTTGTACAAAATTTTAATTTTACCACTTGTTTTATATTTTAAAAAACCGTACGTACTTTAACAGGAGGATTTTCTCAGTTTTTACTAGGTACCACCTATTAAATAGATACCACCAAAAAATATAAGCAAACCGCTTTTATAGCCATGTCCTTACCAGATAAGATCATTCGGTCATTGATTCCTTATAAATTATAAGCGTACTATATTTCATTTCCTGTTCTCCGGTTCAAGAACGCGGAACTTACTTCATTAATCTCAACAAATAAATACGTAGTTAATGTCTGTCAATAATTTTAAAATATATGTATATCGTGTAATTTTTATTATTTCATTTTATTTCTTTCGTCTACATCAACCCGTAGAAGTCCAGGAGACATGAATCTCTCCCGTTGCATTTGTCTTTATCATCGCGCGATATGCAAAGAATAATAATGTCCTCCAGAACGAATTTCGTCCACGGCGGTCTCAACGAACACTACCCAAGTGAGCAGAACAGGATTATAGTGTCCGAGTGTATGCGCAAGCACAGATGCACTCTCTATCCCCTCACTCAAAGTCTGATGGGACGGTATACCAACACGATCGGAGAGAGATCAGGCGCAGCACCAACGGAGCATGTGCTTTCCTAGGCACGGGGGTGAAACACCTCCAAATTTCTGTCTCCGGGGTGCTACTGAGAATTCATAGACATAGACATGCATTTATTCATCAACTTACACTCATACAGTTTTGATACAGAAAATAAAATGATACATAAAAAAACATCAAAGATAAAAGTAGATAAGAAAAAACAGACATAAAATTATCCGATTGCATGAGTGATGTGATGCTGAAAGGGGCACTGACTCAACATAATGCTATCGCAGTTGGTTTTCAGCAATTCCTTGACAGAAAAACCTAATAACTGATTTTTGCCCCGACTCGGGATTTGAACCCGGGACCTCATGATCTGCAACCGCGTTTACGACCACGAGACCAACTAACAAGCATTCAAGTATCTTAACAAAGTTTCAAAATAAGTATAGATTTTGACATCGCATGGCCTAGAATCTCAGAATAGTACTCTACTATATACGTGGTAGAGCCACGTTACAGTTATGGTATAGTTGCAGCACAACTGGGTCGGCTCGACCGGGGAAGGACCACGCTCTCACAGAATACCAGCGTGAAATAGCAGCTCAATGCTGCTGTGTTTCGTATGATGAGTGGAGAGAACCGGAGAACTTATCTAATATGTGCCGGTGATCCTTTTTACTGGAAACGAATCATTCCCACTTAGTCCTTAGGGGTAAAAATGCATCTGTTTTTGATTATTAATCCAGGATAGATGTAGATGTCTATGGGTCACGGTAGTTAAAGCAAATCAACAAGGAGTAAAGCCATCTGTTTGTGAATAATACAATCGAATTCACAACCCCTTTTTTGACAGTTGGATTAAACGAATGCTACAAACATTAACCTAATTAGTTAAAATCGTTCAAGTTTATAGCTACCAAGGGACGGATAAACGTTTGAAAGTCCTAACCTCCTTTGGCTTCGTCGTAATCGGTGAAATATCTTGTGTCACTATACGATTAAAAAGTAGGTGAGCGATAAAATTATCTCTTTTAAACGTCGTCGCTTTGATAATACGGCTCCGTGGTGCAGTGACTTAGCATTGAGTTACAGCGCTAAAGGCCACGGGTTTGAATCCCGCACTGCCTTCAAACTGCCTTTACGATACAAGAGAAAATCCTAGTGTGGGGGTAAAGTTTAAAAGAAAAAACGAGAATGTGAATTTGTAGATCGACAATCAAACGCGTGGTTAATCTGTCGCTGTGGCGACCACATCTGCAGTAATATTAGAATTTTGGAATTGGAATTGGTGGGAAATGGGGATTGTGGTTCTACTACCTATACTGCGATTTACCTATACTTTCGCAATTCGGTTGCCGCTCGCGCACGAAATTATAAACTGCGGTTGTCAACCCGTCTGCCAAGCGTGGCAACTATGGCAAAATCCCCCTATGAGGCAATTTATGTGGGAGGCCTATGTTCAGCGGTGGACTTTTATTGGCTGTTATGGATGGATTCGTTAACACTCACTTAACACTAGGTTAATTGATTATATGATTCATTAATTGTTGGGAATCAATTTGTATCTCCCATTTTAAATTTGAATCATGTAAAAAAAAATAGTGCTGTGGAACACTCGGTTGGAACGAAGTTGCTTTCGTAGTATATTATTTTTGATAAACGTATTATATTTTTGATTAACAAATAGAAATAAATGAATTACTAATATCTATAAAATGAAGCGTCATTTAAAATAAAATAATATTTCTTTCATGGCAAGATAAGAATTAATTTGTACCCCTTTTTAAGTATATTGCGCACACAGAGGAGTATGCGATTTATCATAATTAAATTTTATGTGGAGAAGTATCTACTCGAAGCAAAAATTCACATACATAGAATTATTACGTATACGAGGGGTGATCCAAAAGTAATGATAATCGGTTACTTCAGGTCCGCATAAAAATCCAAAAAAAATATTTTTTGCTTGCTTATATACTCACTACGTCAGCCTAAAAAAATCATATAAATAGATCACGATTTCCGGGAGATACATTCATTTGAATACGAACTGTCAAAGAGATAACATCAACATGGAGAAAAACGAAATTAGAGCTGTCATCAAGTACCTCTGTTTGAAAAAAATGTCTTCAAAAGACATACACAGTGACTTAGTGGAAACATTGGGGGACTCTGCTCCTCCATATTCTACAGTTGCACGCTGGGCCAAGGAGTTTAAACTGGGCAGAACATCCACTGAAGATGAACATCGCGAAGGACGCCCATCCACGTCCCTCACTGAAGACAACGTGAAAAAGTCGAAGATGTTGTGTTGGCAGATCGAAGAGTGACCATCAGGCATGTAGCTGAGGTCACAGGGATCTCATATGGCAGCGTTCAAAGAATCCTTGCGAACGAGTTGCATATGAAAAAGGTCTCTGCGCGTTGGGTACCCAGAATGTTAACCGACGAGCAAAAGAAAAATCGAGTTGACATTACGAGGGTCAATCTCGAAAAGTTCCAAGCAGATCAAGAAAATTTTTTGTACCGTTTTTGACTATGGACGAGACCTGGATCCACCATTTTGATCCTGAAACGAAACAACAATCGATGACTTGGAAGCGAGCCTCCTCACCGACGCCAAAGAAATTCAAAGTTTCAAGTTCGGCGGGAAAGGTTATGGCATCTGTTTTTTGGGACGCTCAAGGCATAATTATGGTGGAATATTTGGAAAAGGGAGCCACTATTACTCTTCTACTCTTACTACGCAGACCAAATAAGAAGATTACGGGAGGCCATTAAGGAAAAAAGACGCGGCAAACTGCGAGCTGGAGTGCTGTTTCACCAAGCCAACGCACCGGCTCACAAAGCCGCAGTTGCGATGGCTGGCATTCAAGAAACGGGATTCGAACTGCTCGAACACCCTACCTATTCGCCAGATCTAGCTCCTAGTGATTTCTACCTCTTTCCTCGGCTCAAGGAACGCCTCCGAGGCAAGAAATTCGAAGACGATAGCGAAGTAATGGCCGCTGTTGAAGCGTTTTGGGAGGGTCAAGACAAAGAATTTTTTTCAAAGGGAATCCTGGGTTTAGAAAAAAGATGGACTAAATGTATTGATTTGTTAGGAGACTATGTAGAAAAATAAATTATTATTTTAACTTTAATTACCGTGTTTTATTTTCATTATCATTACTTTTGGATCACCCCTCGTAGAAGCGCAGTCTAGTACAAAACACGAGCGTTAAAGTGAAGCAAGGTCATTATGTTAGTGGGCGCGAGTCGAATATGCCTACGCTCGTCACACGCACACATACACGCCATTCAGTGATACCAGTTTCTGGCGTTTGCAATCAAATTGTGCAAATCACTATTTTATTGATTAATTTTAAATAATCGATATAATAAGGATTACGTATTGCGTACGAAGACGTATTTTATGAGAATAATAAATGGAATAAAATAAACACGATAATGATGGTACTAATATAACTTTATTATACATATTTTAATGGTACAAAAATGCAGACGTAATAAAATTTAAGAATATTATTAAACACAATTAATTTGCTCGAATACAATAAGCACATCGTGTAATGTTTAATTTTAACCGACTTCAAAAAAGGAGAAGGTTCTCAATTCGGTGTATTTTTAATGTTTTTACCTCAGAATTCTGTTATTTCTAAATCGATTTCGATTTTTTTTATTTAAAATTATATACACACAGATTGATCCCATATACACGCTGAAATATTTAATGGTTGTTTTCCCGAAGTCAAATGATTTTGTCTTGGTAGTACAATAGATTTATTAATATAAAAATTATTAAGATGCAAAAATGGCAGATTTACAATAGAGAAAAACAAAACTCGAATGCGACCTCAAACCAATAGCAATATCTCGCGAGTAGGTTGGACATGCAGGCTAGCTTATGCCGTATTACTACGCGTAAGAATTTATTTAGCTCTGAATAGTTATTAAAAATAAGTCATTATTTGTTAAAGGAAGTGATATACATCCTCGAAATCGACATGACCCTGACCAACTTGTCCTAGATGTCATTCCTAGGCTCGTTAAATAGAACAAAAATTGTCTTAATACGAGTATGTGTGTAAAAATATTTAATAAAATACCTAAAGAATTTAAATTATTAAGCGAAAGGTTATATAACAAATATTTGTATAATTGGTTAAAAATTGAATGCTTTTATGATTTAAAAGATTTTTTTTAATAATTATTAAGATTTTTTTTTTAATTTTAAATAATTATCAATATTGTCACTATACAATAAAAAACTGCGGTTGCCAACCCGCTCGCCAAGCGTGGCAACTATAGCAATATACCCCCCATGAGCGACGACAATGAACGGCCCCCAGTCCCCGGCGGCCCCGCTATTCCTGGCTACGGTGGCGACCATGGTAACGGCGGGGCAGGGGGTGCTAATAATCTCCGGTGGAGGTTCGGTTGCCACCTACGACGACTCGACCTGGCAACATATAACGCACGCACCCTGAGGACTGACGAGAAGATCCTGGAGCTGGAAAAAGAGATAGATAAGTTACGCTGGAATATAATAGGACTATCCGAGGTCCGAAGAGAGGGGGAGGACACGGTAATCCTCGAATCCGGCAACTTATTCTATCACCGGGAGGGCGACCATCTGTCCCAAGGAGGTGTTCGGATTTATCGTCCACAAGTCTCTCGTGTCGACGAGGGTTGCGTACCTTATACTCAGAATCACCAAACGGTATTCGCTGAAGGTCATACAGGTTTGCGCACCAACCTCAGCACACCCCGATGAGGAGGTGGAGGAAATGTATGAAGATATCTCTAGAGCCATGCATTCCTCCAAAACCCACTATACGGTGTTAATGGGAGACTTCAACGCAAAACTAGGCACAAGAGAGAGCGGTGAGCTGAAAGTAGGGAAATTCGGAATAGGGCAACGGAACCCAAGGGGCCAGCAGCTGGCCGACTTTATGGAGAAAGAGGGACTCTTTATGATGAACTCTTTCTTCCAAAAGCGGCCCCACAGAAAGTGGACCTGGTCGAGCCCCGACGGTTCGACAAAAAATGTGATTGACTTCATTATGACGACCAGACGACAACTGTTCAGTGATGTCACAGTGATCGCGAGGGTGAAAACTGGCAGCGATCACCGAATGGTGAGAGGCACACTGAACCTAAACGTTAAGTTGGAGAGGTCACGTCTAATGAAGTCGACGCTCCGTCCCCCTCGTGCTCTAATCCAAAGTCCCGAAAACTTTCAGCTCGAGTTACAAAATCGTTTTCAGTGCCTAGAAGTTTGCAATGAAGTGGACGATATGAATGACAAGCTTGTGGAAACTGTCCATGCGGTCGGAGCTAAGTTCTGTAAGACCCGTCGCAGAAGAACACAAAACTCTCCGATCACTCTTAATCTCATGGTTGTTAGACGGGAGATGAAGCTGCAGTCTTCAGCAGATTTGACAGCATACAGGCAACTGAACAGACAGATCTCCAAATGCATGCGGCGGGACTTGCGCAACTTCAATACAGCTCGTATTGAAGAAGCGATCGAGCGGAACCAGGGCTCCAAAGTCTTTGCCAGAGATCTGTCTGCCAGAAAGAGCCAACTGTCGAAGCTGAAGACCGATTGTGGCAGCATCGTTTCCGGGACACCTGAGATATTGAGTTAGATTGAGAGGTTCTATGGGCAGCTGTACACGTCATCGTTGGAGCCACAAGCAAGTGTGAGTAACGATCCAAGAGCAAGTCTTATCCAACACTATTCCGATGATATCCCGGACGTCAGTCTGAGCGAGATTAGAATGGCTCTCCAGCACCTTAAAAACGGCAAGGCCCCAGGCGAGGATGGAATTACAGCGGAGCTTCTGAAAGCGGGTGGAAAACCGGTACTTGAAGTCCTTCAGAAGCTCTTTAATTCCGTCCTCCATGGTGGCATTACACCGGAGGCGTGGAGCAGAAGTGCGGTGGTCTTGTTCTTCAAGAAAGGCGACAACGCTCTCTTGAAGAACTACAGACCGATTTCCCTTCTGAGCCGCGTCTACGTGCTGTTTTCGAGAGTCATTACGAATCGTCTCGCATGCAGACTCGACGACTTCCAGCCTCCCGAACAAGCCGGTTTCCGAAAAAGGCTTTAGCACCATAGACCACATACATACCCTTCGGCAAATTGTACAGAAGACCGACGAGTACAATCTGCCACTTTGCCTTGCGTATGTGGACTATGAGAAAGCCTTTGATTCCGTCGAAATTTGGGCGGTGCTGCAGTCCTGCTGAAGTGTTTGTACAGTAGGGCTACGATGGCTATCCGAGTACAGAACCAGAGTACGAAACCTATCCAACTGCAGAGAGGTGTAAGACAGGGTGACGTAATATCCCCGAAACTCTTCACCGCTGCATTGGAAGACGTTTTCAAGCTACTGGACTGGAAAGGATACGGTATTAACATCAATGGCGAGTACATCACTCACCTTCGATTTGCCGACGATATAGTCCTTATGGCAGAATCGCTGGAGGACCTAAGCACTATGCTCAATGACCTCAATAGTGTCTCCCAACGGATAGGTCTCAAGATGAACATGGACAAAACAAAAATCATGTTTAATGTCCATGTCACACCTATGCCGGTAGTTGTTGGGAGCACTAAGCTCGAAGTTGTTGACGAATATGTTTACCTGGGACAAATAGTCCGACTAGGTAAGTCCAACTTCGACCGAGAGGTCAATCGACGGATTCAACTCGGCTGGGCAGCATTCCGGAGATTACGACCCATCTTCTCGTCAGGCATACCTCAAACCCTCAAAACTAAATTGTTTAACCAGTGCGTGTTGCCAGTGATGACATACGGAACTGAGACGTGGTCCTTCACTGCTGGCCGTATGAGGAAGCTCAAGGTCGCTCAGCGAGCTATGGAGAGGGCTATGCTCGGGGTTTCTCTGCGTGATAAACTTAGAAATGAGGATATCCGCAGTAGAACCAGAGTAACCGACATAGCCCAAAGGATTAGTAAGCTGAAGTGGCAATGGGCCGGCCATATAGCTCGAAGAACCGACAACCGATGGGGAAGAAAGGTTCTCGAGTGGCAGCCTCGTACTGGCAGGCGAAGTGTAGGGCGTCCCCCCACTAGATGGAGTGACGACCTGGTAAGACATGCAGGAAGTCAATGGATGCAGGTGGCTCAGGACCGTGCTTTGTGGCATTCCTTGGGGGAGGCCTATGTTCAGCAGTGGACTTGTGAAGGGCTGTAATGATGATGATGATGATGAATGATTGTCATTATATACCTAAACATTTTAAAATTATAATTTGCATTGAGTCAGGAAAGCGGGAAAACAACCACTAAAATTACAGCATGTATATACGAATTGATCTAGAATCGTCTTAGAAATCAGCGTACATACATAATTGATAACCTCTCCTTTTTGGGAGTCGGTTAAAAATATACTCTAAAACGTCGACTTGGTCAATGAACAAAGCAATAAAAATAAATTAGGTTGCTATAATAGTTGCGTTAAAATGGCGACGACGGATCGCGATCAGCTGATCACTCCGTATTAGTTTTAAATAGGCACTCATTGTTAATATTATGTTAATACTTAGAGAAGTAGGTATCTACATATAAACATTTGAGTTTTACACAGAGCGTTGCGATTAAACGTTTTAAACACAAATAGAAAATAAATATTTTTTAAAAAAAATTGTGATTTTTTCCCCCACAACTAGCAACATTTGTATTATAATAGCTTAGGTAAGTATTTTTTTTAGTTTTACGTACTAATAATGAATTAAATATATGAACTTACCTGTGAAATGTAATACCATCACTTTTTTTATGTTTATCATCACTGTTGTGTCAATATTTTACAACACAAACGGTCATTTTTACAATTTTTCGCGAGCTCTTCTCCCTAAGACGTGACGTTGCGCACTGACGCGTCGCTGAGTGAACTTACGCGGTTTCGCGTTAGTTTTACTTGCTTCACTTTCGGTGCGCGTACTAGTATTCTATACGTAATAATTCTATGTTCACATATTATGTCTGTGTACGTATGTGTATGTATGCCAAATTACATAATTATGTAGGTATGTATGTTTATAATATGTGATACAAATAGATTAAACAAAATAAAACAAAACAAAGTTTTTTTGCTTACGTTCATACTGTCAATGTCAAACATAATTGTCGCTCGGACAAGTCGTTAGTTGACGTTCACACTGCCAATGTCTGAATAAGCGGTGAACTTGGTGTGATTTTAAATGTTCCTTTTTCAATAGTATGTGGAGTGTATATCAAGGCAAAAAAGCGTTTATTTTATATTTTGTATATTAAAAAATTTGTGTTTTATATACTAATATGCAGTTGAAAGTGAAATACAGTTTGCTTAATATACAAACCTAGTTATTTAATGAATTACGGCCGAATTTCCCGACCCGGGATTCGAACCCGGGACCTCATGACCAGCAACCGCGTTTGCGACCGGTAGACCAACGAGACAATCACACATGAATAAGCCAATCGATGAAACCAATATTTATCTACAAATACGTCAAACATTTGATCAAACAGCAATCAACACTAACGACATTGACTTATGGTGACGGCGTCAACAAAAAACTCTGCAGTTTGCATTAAGGTGAGGCTATCAAGGCAATGACTAATCAACATTTATATGCAATCGATTTAAGACATTACGAAGCACGTAACTGAGTATAATAATCGGTGTTTGGCCGCGATCTTAAAAAGTCCGTCCTCGTATTGCTTTTGTGTTTTTTCTGAAGTGATTTTTTTTAAATCATTGTGATTTGAAACTTGATGAAATGAAAAAGCGGCACTAAAAAGAGACAATCATTTACATCTATAGGATTTAGCCGAGAAGTAAAAAAAGTGTCTACAGTTCTCTACACTCAACAACAAACACAGCAGCATTAAGCTGCTATTTTACGCTGGTATGAGAGTGTGGTCCTACCCCGGTCGAGCCGACCCATTCATGCTACAAACATAACATACCTGCAACGTGGCTCTACCACGTGAATAATGATATGTACCACGTAAATATGATGAGAAGAATAGTTTGAAGTGAATTTTGATAAGTCGTGAAAGTGGTACGTATTTTAGTATTAAATCTCTGCGTAGTTAAGCTATTAGTGGAAATGATAAAATAAAAAAAAAACATGCGAGAGTGTCGTGGAACACTCGGTTGGAACGAAGTTCCTTTCGTTGTATATTATTATTGATAAACTTATTATATTATTGATTAACAAATACATACATAATACATACATAACACTCACGCCTGTCACCCAGAGGGGTAGGCAGAGACTACGGACTTCCATTTGGCACGATCCTGATACACTTCTCTTGCCTCCGTTACATCCATATATCTACGCATACACGCTCATCGGTTAAGGGTACTCCTAATCTGGCCCATTTTCAATATATCGCCAATTTGGTCGATAAACCTTCGTCTAGGGCGTCCCTTCCCGCCTCTTCCGTTCACTTCTGCAACATAAATTTGCTTTGTCACTCTTTGCTCGTTCATTTTTCTACATGACCAAACCACCGAAGCATTCCTTTCTTAGTCCTAGTCAAAACGTCATCTTGCAAACCACACTTTTCTCTTATCACACTATTTCTCACCCTGTCATTCAGATTCAGCCCTAGCATATTCCTTAATGACCGCATTTCTACAGCATTTATTCTACTCTCATGCTTCTTCTGCCAGACCCAACTTTCACTACCATACATTAAAGTAGGGACTAACACAGCATTATGAATTGCCATACGTGCCTTTTTTGATACATTCTGACTTTTCACAATAGCATGTAGAGCCCCATTCACTCTATTTCCTGCGTTCACTCGTCGTTCTATATCCTTATCATATCTACCATCCCTGCTAAATAAACATCCCAAATATACAAACTCATCCACTTGCTCAATCATCTCCCCTTCTATTCTTATTTCACATAACGTTTTACTTACTTCTCTTTCAAAAACCATCACTGTCGTCTTACTTGCGTTCACTTTCATACCCCTTTCTTTTAATGAATAGTTCATTAAAGTAACCTTCATTTGCAACTCGGCGGCCGACGATGCAAATATGACTTGATCATCGGCGTACAAAAGGCATTTGACGGTTAACTCACCCATTCTCAACCCATATTCTTCAACTTTCAAACTTTGCAAACAACTGTCCATAAATAGGTTAAACAACCACGAGGAAGCTAGACAGCCCTGTCTGACACCTTTTTTTAAAACTATTGATGTTAAGAAAACTGCGGATCTGTGGGGCATTTCCGTTAAAGTTATTGCGTCTATAATCGATATAATCGCGCCTCAACTAGCTATTATTTTTAATACTAGTATCGAATATGGTGTGTTTCCTGATTTGATGAAGCATAGTAAAGTAATACCTTTATTTAAATCTGGTAGTACATTAGACCCCGCCAATTTTAGACCCATTTCTGTACTGCCAACACTAATTAAAAATTTTGAAAAATTATTCTTGATCAAATGTTAATTTTTTAATGTTAATAATTTACTTCATAAAAATCAATTCGGTTTCACAAGGGGTCGCTCGACAACTGATGCTGGTGTTGAGCTGATTAAATATATTTTCAATGCATGGGAGAATTCACAGGATGCTTTGGGTATATTCTGTGACATATCCAAAGCCTTCGATTGTGTTCACCATGAAACATTAATCAGGAAACTACAACACTACGGTGTAAGAAGTAATGCTCTTAAATTAATTGTTTCATATTTAAGTAACAGAACTCAAAAAGTTGTCATTAATAGTATGAGCTCTTCCGGGTCGATAGTACAAATGGGCGTGCCTCAAGGCTCAATTCTCGGCCCCTTTCTGTTTCTTGTATATATTAATGACTTACCTTACATAGTAGGGGATAACCATAATATAGTATTATTTGCTGATGACACTTCATTAATTTTCAAATTAAAACGACAATTATTAAAATATGACGAAGTAAATAATGCTATATCTAAATTAGTAAATTGGTTTAATGTTAATAACTTGCATTTAAATAGCACTAAAACGAAATGTATGAAGTTCATGACTCCAAATGTCAGACAATTAAATACTGATGTAATTTTAAATGGGAGGAACTGAGTCTTGTCGATACCACCATTTTCTTGGAATAACACTAGACGCGAAGCTCAATGGAGCCCCATATATCAAAGTTAGCAAGCAGACTTAGTTCTGCAGCATATGCTGTAAAAGATTAGAAATCTTACCAGTGTGGAAACAGCTAGACTTGTTTACTTTAGCTATTTCCATAGCATAATGTCGTATGGTATTTTGCTATGGGGACACGTAACTGACTGAAATTATATTTGTTTTACAGAGGACATAAAACAATCTATGATTTAAAACCTAAAGAGTCGCTCGACAAAATTTAAGAAATTAATATATTAACTTTGGCCTCTCAATACATTTATGAAAATGTAATGTACGTACACAAAAATAAAAGTAGTTATACAAAAATAAGTGATATTCATTCTGTAAATACAAGAACAAACACAAGCTAGTAGTACCAGTTACTCGACTCCATCAGTCAGTAATTCATTCTTGGGGCGATGTATACGCTTTTACAATAAAATCCCAGAAAATATACAAAATTCGACCTGCTTAAAATTCAAAACTTTATTAAACATAGTTTGTATAAAAGGGTTATTATAATATGGATGATAATAACCCCTGAGATGAGTGTTCGCTATAAGCTATTTCTAATTTGTTTTGTATGGTTAATTGTGTAACATACATGATTGTAAGCTGTTATTTAAAAAAGTCCCTGGGTTTCTTGCTGGTTCTTCCCAGGACAGAGGTTTTTCGAACCAGTGGTAATTAAACAAAGAGTGACTTTCAATAAGTATTATTTATAATCTATATTGAATAAAAGTTTCTGTTTCTGTTTCTGTTTGAATGCCAAACCAGTCCGAGTAGACCCCATTGATCCTGACACAAGCACTAGAGTCCCTATAAAGAGACCTTAATGCCTGTATCAAACCAGCGCTCAAACCAAATGAATTAAGTGTTTGCCATAACACATTCCTGTCACTCTATCATAAGCCTTTTCCAGTCCATGAACGCACAAAAACTTTCTGGTTTTGGCTAAAACTTCTCCGCAATCATGCGCATGGAAAAGACTTGATCCGTACACCCCATCCCTTTCTAAATCCAGCTTGCACATCCCAAATTTTTCCATCAGTTTCTTCCATAACTCTTTCAATTAACACCTTAGCATACAGTTTACCCACAATGCTGAGCAAGCTAATGCCACGGTAGTTTTTACAGTCCTGCTGTGACCCTTTTCCCTTATATATTGGGACTATAACGGCTTTGCACCAGTCTTTCGGTACCCGCTTCAGTTCCCAACATAAATTAAACAAAGTGTACAGCATGCCTGCCACCACTCCCTCTCCAGCCAAACAAATACAAATAAATGAATTATTAGCGTCTATTAAAATGAAGCGTCATTGAAAATAAAATAATATTTCTTTCATGGTAAGATAAGAAAAAGTGCGAGGGAGATGGATATTATTCCATCTCGCTTCCTTATAGCCGCCAAGGCCGTCTACACTACGTCAGAAGGGGTCGTGACGGAAAAATCTTACACTTTTTTTCCTAGCCCCATCCACAAATTCGTAACGTCCGATAAGGAACTTCGTTCCAAAAATTGTATTGTGGATGTCGTTTAGTCTGTGGTTCATAAATTCACTGTGTAGAAGACATCTCGAGTACTACTTAACGAAACGAACAAATTTTTTTTCACTATCTTCAGAATTATGTAGAGCTGGTTCCTTTCGATAATCACTTCTGTAAGGGGTGTGCACTTTTGTATTTTCCATTTTTATTTTTTTATTCAATGTGTTCAAGTATTCTGTGTTAATTATTCTTTTGTAGAAGATAGATCAGGTCGTAAAACTCCAATGTGGACATATAAGTCTTTCCTGTTGTCAAGTTCCAACAAGTGCTCCGATAGGCGCCTAGAGACTTGAGATAGTATCCTCAATCGTAAATCGACTGCTGGCTTAACCTTTATCTATGGACGTCATTTTTTTGTCACTACCATGGACGCGCGGTCTCTCGGGCTGCTATGTTATGAAGCCAAAATATTACATAAATATTCATTTTATTTTTATGCGATTATATTTATTATTATCTAGGCATATTAAAATGAAATAATTTGGATGCTTTATTTTTTTTTGGATCTTTATTTATTTCTTAGATAATTGAAGCATATTAACTGTTAATGGCAGTATTTGGCATAAATTTGCTTGAGATCAGTTTTAGGACTGAAAACTTAAATCAATTAAACTTTTAAGAAAATTAACCTTTCTATCTTTAAATCTAAGGCTGATACAAACATAAAACAATTAAAACTCTTCTCAAAATAAAATATAAAAATTCTGACAATGATCCAATATGTATCAAATTATTGACAGTCCTTGCACAAGGGTTTGGAACACTGTAAACATATAACCTGTTTACAATTAATACAAGTATCTTTAGTTTCAGATGACAAGGACGACATGTTTTTCCCTTTGATGTGTCAGTCTTCTGAGTAGGAGGTTCGTCAGGAGGCATATCTACCCTAATATTTGGCTTTATTGCACGTCTGCATATGTGGAACGGCTAAAGATCGTGCAATTTTTTTTTAGAAAATCACCCCTTTTTATATTTTTGGCCGAATATTCACTTACTCGTATAGAATATAAGCATTGACACGACATAAGTCAAGAATTCATCGACTATAACCACTACAAAATTGGCGTAGATCTCAATGACCAATATGTATCCTATTATTCGTTGAATAGGAAAAGTATGAAATGGTGAAAAATATTTTTAGTAAAGCGCGTTCTCTGGTAAACGCTACATTTTGTACAATAAATCCAGAGAACAACGACGCCGCCTGCGATTCTCGCAGTTTCTGATGGACTCTGGGGAACAACTGGTGGAAACTGCATCAGATGCTGAAGCAGGACCTCCCATGGTCCACATGCTGTCGGGACAAGCACGAGGCTCGTCGGTAGGCACTTCATAGAGAGGATTCCAAGCTCGGAAAAAGGAGAAAGTCGCACGAGTTTGCAAAGTGTGTGCCGACATTTCAAAAAAGAAACCGGTGCAAGCAAAGAGACCATTTATTACTGCCCAGACTGCAATGTTCCTTTGTGCTACTATCCCTGCTTCAAAATGTTCCACACACAAAAATTACGTTCTTTAGTTAGCTCAAGTATGTAAGAATGTTTATGTTGGAGTTTTTTTTTTCGCTTGTAGACCCTTTGTTAATTTTTTTCATAAATATTTTTCATTATTTTAATGTTTTTACTTCTTCCTTTAAAATATAAAGAACAATAGTACATATAAAAGAAGAATAATATACATATCACAAATAGTTTTTATTTTATGAGTCATAGAATATCGGCAAAAATCACCGGCGTACCAGGAACGGCCACCTTTATAACGGTCGGCTGTTAAAGTGTTAAATGGGGAGGAACTGAGTCTTGTCGATACCACCATTTTCTTGAATAACACTAGACGCGAAGCTTCATGGAGCCCCATATATCAAAGTTAGCAAGCAGACTTAGTTCTGCAGCATATGCTGTAAAAAGATTAGAAATCTTACCAGTGTGGAAACAGCTAGACTTGTTTACTTTAGCTATTTCCATAGCATAATGTCGTATGGTATTTTGCTATGGGGACACGTAACTGACACTGAAATTATATTTGTTTTACAGAAGAGGACATAAGAGCAATCTATGATTTAAAACCCAAAGTCGCTCCGACAAAAATTTAAGGAAATTAATATATTAACTTTGGCCTCTCAATACATTTATGAAAATGTAATGTACGTACACAAAAATAAAAGTAGTTATACAAAATAAGTGATATTCATTCTGTAAATACTAGGAACAAACACAAGCTAGTAGTACCAGTTACTCGACTCCATCGAGTCAGTAATTCATTCTTGGGGCGATGTATACGCTTTTACAATAAAATCCCAGAAAATATACAAAATTCGACCTGCTTAAAATTCAAAAACTTTATTAAACATAGTTTGTATAAAAAGGGTTATTATAATATGGATAATAATAACCCCTGGGAATGAGGTGTTCGCTACCAAGCTATTTCTAATTTGTTTTGTATGGTTAATTGTGTAACATACATGATTGTAAGCTGTTATTTAAAAAAAAAAGTCCCGCTGGGTTTCTTGCTGGTTCTTCCCAGGACAGAGGTTTTTTTTCGAACCAGTGGTAATTAAACAAAAGAGTGACTTTCAATAAGTATTATTTATAATCTATATTGAATAAAAAGTTTCTGTTTCTGTTTCTGTTTGAATGCCAAACCAGTCCGAGTAGACCCCATTGATCCTGACACAAGCACTAGAGTCCCTATAAAGAGACCTTAATGCCTGTATCAAACCAGCGCTCAAACCAAATGAGTTAAGTGTTTGCCATAACACATTCCTGTCCACTCTATTATAAGCCTTTTCCAAGTCCATGAACGCACAAAAACTTTCTGGTTTTTGGCCAAAAACTTCTCCGCAATCATGCGCATGGAAAAGACTTGATCCGTACACCCCATCCCCTTTCTAAATCCAGCTTGCACATCCCAAATTTTTCCATCAGTTTCTTCCATAACTCTTTCAATTAACACCTTAGCATACAGTTTACCCACAATGCTGAGCAAGCTAATGCCACGGTAGTTTTTACAGTCCTGCTGTGACCCTTTTCCCTTATATATTGGGACTATAACGGCTTTGCACCAGTCTTTCGATACCCGCTTCAGTTCCCAACATAAATTAAACAAAGTGTACAGCATGCCTGCCACCACTCCCTCTCCAGCCAAACAAATACAAATAAATGAATTATTAGCGTCTATTAAAATGAAGCGTCATTGAAAATAAAATAATATTTCTTTCATGGTAAGATAAGAAAAAGTGCGAGGGAGATGGATATTATTCCATCTCGCTTCCTTATAGCCGCCAAGGCCGTCTACACTACGTCAGAAGGGGTCGTGACGGAAAAATCTTACACTTTTTTTCGCCTAGCCCCCATCCGCCAAATTCGTAACGTCCGATAAGGAACTTCGTTCCAAAAATTGTATTGTGGATGTCGTTTAGTCTGTGGTTCATAAATTCACTGTGTAGAAGACATCTCGAGTACTACTTAACGAAACGAACAAATTTTTTTTCACTATCTTCAGAATTATGTAGAGCTGGTTCCTTTCGATAATCACTTCTGTAAGGGGTGTGCACTTTTGTATTTTCCATTTTTATTTTTTTATTCAATGTGTTCAAGTATTCTGTGTTAATTATTCTTTTGTAGAAGATAGATCAGGTCGTAAACCCAATGTGGACATATAAGTCTTTCCTGTTGTCAAGTTCCAACAAGTGTCTGATAGGCGCCTAGAGACTTGAGATAGTATCCTCAATCGTAAATCGACTGCTGGCTTAACCTTTATCTATGGACGTCATTTTTGTCACTACCATGGACGCGCGGTCTCTCGGGCTGCTATGTTATGAAGCCAAAATATTACATAAATATTCATTTTATTTTTATGCGATTATATTTATTATTATCTAGGCATATTAAAATGAAATAATTTGGATGCTTTATTTTTTTTTGGATCTTTATTTATTTCTTAGATAATTGAAGCATATTAACTGTTAATGGCAGTATTTGGCATAAATTTGCTTGAGATCAGTTTTAGGACTGAAAACTTAAATCAATTAAACTTTTAAGAAAAATTAACCTTTCTATCTTTAAATCTAAGGCTGATACAAACATAAAAACGAATTAAAACTCTTCTCAAAATAAAATATAAAAATTCTGACAATGATCCAATATGTATCAAATTATTGACAGTCCTTGCACAAGGGTTTGGAACACTGTAAACATATAACCTGTTTACAATTAATACAAGTATCTTTAGTTTCAGATGACAAGGACGACATGTTTTTCCCTTTGATGTGTCAGTCTTCTGAGTAGGAGGTTCGTCAGGAGGCATATCTACCCTAATATTTGGCTTTATTGCACGTCTGCATATGTGGAACGGCTAAAGATCGTGCAATTTTTTTTTAGGAAATCACCCCTTTTTATATTTTTGGCCGAATATTCACTTACTCGTATAGAATATAAGCATTGACACGACATAAGTCAAGAATTCATCGACTCAACAAATTTTACTCGAACGCTGTTGCAGTGGTGACCTTGACTTTTGTTTTGATGTAGATACGCTTTGAGTACTATTTATTGACATTTTTAATGAAAATATCCAAAAAAAAGTCAGTTTTTAGTCAAGATTTTTATATAGGAAACGTGGACGTGCGGTCCCACAGACCGCGGTCGAAGGTTAAAGTAAAATAACTCACCTAATTTGCAGCCGGCGACACAACTTCCCACCTCAACATACGTTTCGCCACTAAAACTAAAGCTATTGAGCGCCAATTGACGATACGTCCGTCAATCCAAATTGAGTGGATGCCTTCCAAAATTGTTTCGTGAATGTGAAAAACGTATGCCATTTGAATGGACGTCGTCTAGATTTGGATTTCCAAACGGATTGAAATCCATGCGTCCAGACCAAAAGGACGTCATCCGCGGCCGTCCGTCAATGTCAAAAACGTGCGCCACGCAATTTGGAAGCCGTCCGAATTGTCTGTGAATGGGCGAAACCACGTCCATTTTTTTTTTGTGATTTTTGTCTCAGTTTGTGATCATTGTATTGACGGCGGTATATGTGCTGGACGGTACATATACCGCCGTACATATACGGACGGCGGTACAGGAGGCCACGGAGTGGCTGAGTCTATGAAACGCTTAAACAAAATTCTCCGGATTGAATTATATGTTATTATGTCTACGTCTGCAAGTGACTTTGTATTAGAAGTAATTGAAAAATATAAATCGCATCCATGTTTATAGCAAGTGAAACATCTTTATTATCACGACAGGGAAAATAGAAATGCAATGCATGTTTTGTTGGCGTTGTTTGTTTTAAACTTTCCAACCACCCTTTCATCCGTTTTCTCTTACGTTTTTTCTGGGTTTTTTTTAATCCAAATACACACTGCTGTTGCCACCATTAAAAAATCCATTGTATTATTTGTTCCGTACGTGTGATTGAACAGCATGCAGCGTTCGAAGTGACGGCGCGTACGTCCAAATGGAAGTATAGTCAATGTGCCTTTAATCTGGAGTACTTCCATTAGGATGTATTCCATTTAGAAGCATTCCAAACAGACGTATCGTCAAAAAAACCTTTAGACGCGTGGAGCGAGGGGAATGGGGTGAACACGAAAATTACAAACTGCAAGCGGCCTGTGAGACCGCGCGTCCACAGTTAAAGGTCGCGTCAAATATTGTAAAGGAATTTATTAACATATTAATGTATTGGATAATGTATTACGTCGGAATATACATTTTAGCTGAAGGTCTTGTAGCCAATGCCATAATAAATTAAAAAAAAAATATAGGTATTAAGAATTATAGAAGAAAATAACGAATTAATAGCGAAGTGCGTTTTGAAACACGGCTTTGTGGCGCAGTGGCTTAGCAATGAATTGCGGCGCTGAGAGCCGCGGGCTCAAATACTTCAGAACAGAACAGAACAGAAACTTTTTTATTCAATATAGATTATAAATAATACTTATTGAAAGTCACTCTTTTGTTTAATTACCACTGGTTCGAAAAAAACCTCTGTCCTGGGAAGAACCAGCAAGAAACCCAGCGGGACTTACAATCATGTATGTAACACAATTAAGCACACAAAACAAATTAGAAATAGCTTGGTAGCGAACACCTCATTCCCAGGGGTTATTATCATCCATATTATAATAACCCTTTTTATACAAACTATGTTTAATAAAGTTTTTGAATTTTGAGTAGGTCGAATTTTGTATATTTTCTGGGATTTTGTTGTAAAAGCGTATACATCGCCCCAAGAAGGAATTACTGACTCGGTAGAGTCGAGTAACTGGTACTACTAGTTTGTGTTTGTTCCTAGTATTTACAGAATGAATATCACTTATTTTTGTATAACTACTTTTATTTTTGTGTACGTACATTACAATTTCATAAATGTATTGAGAGGCCAAAGTTAATATATTAATTTCCTTAAATTTTTGTCGGAGCGACTCTTTAGGAAACAATTATTTGTGTGAATGGAACAAGTATTTGTATGACACCTGCAAATAATTGTCCCGGGGCTGGATGTTTATCCTTGTGAAATTTATGTTTGTAAACTGCCTCCACGATACGGGAGATTTTTTTATCGTCGCCGTCGGTTAGTCTGCCGTAAAAATAGTATGTTTTCAAAATAACTCGAGAACGACTGGTCAATGTGTGAGTAGAATGGCTCATGTATGTAGTATAGTCTGCTGACCGACAGATGGCACTGTTTGATTTAAATATGCGCGTTCGTATTTACGTGAGTGTTTATCATTTCAAACTTTTTCACTATCTTTTTTTATATAGAAGAGGGGGCAAACGAGCATACGGCTCACCTGATGATACAGAAAACATTGCATGATATCTTGAGAATCATGCAATGTTTTTGTATGTTTATCGATAATCGATTTCGGAAACGACAACGGAATTTAATGATACTTTTTTACCCGACTGCCCAGAAGGAGGGTAATGTTTTTCGAGAGTATGTATGTATGTATGTATGCCTAATTTTTTGCCACGCTCTGTATTTTAAACAACTTGATGGATTTTAACATATTATGGTGTTAGATTCGTCTTAGTTGTGAAAGTGACGTGGGTATCATTTTTTTTTAACTCTTTTCAGTAAATTTTTTTACGCACTGTTTACTGTTTTAACTTTAAGATTGTTATTAGTATACTGCAGGGATGGTCCCATATAAATTTGAAGAAAATTTTCAGGTTAAGGTGGAAAAATGGGGGATGAAGATTTAGTTTTGATGTTGGGTTATACTAAATAAGTCTTATTAAGGGTTTAATTTTAAATTATTTTGTATGTGGAATAAAATTTATATTTTTTTATAAATTAAAAGTTGAAAGTAGCCTTCGTTAACTATGACATCAGGACGTCAAACGCCTGAGTGCCCCCCGTGACATTGAGTGCTGTAAAGTGCCCAGTGTCAGGAATTAAAAAAGTTAAAATTAAACGCGATGAAACCGGTAAAATGAGTTTTATTCCATGTGTAGTATTCGCGTAAACGTTTCTACTTTATACGGTTTTTTTTCATCCACCCATCCATTACAGCCTAAGTCCACTGCTGATCATAGGCCTCCCTCTTAGATTTCCTCATGGGGGGATTTTGCCTTAGGGATTTTTTAATACGAGTGCAGAATTTGCACTCAACCACAGAATAAATAATAGTACTAACTCAACTAATAAATCAGTCTATTTTCAGCACTGAGCGCGGTTGTGTCATCATTTACCGTCCATATCAATTAATAGTTAATTATTATTAAGTGTTGGGGAATCACAATGGTGTAATGGTCCAAAATTAACAGAATTGAGATATTCTGCTCGCTTGATCAATTAGTATTATGATGTCTTAAAATATTGTTGTTTTTAATAAAAAAAACAAATACGGAGAAAACACGCCATAGTAGATGTAAATATATGCATATTGCAATTCGCTTACATTTTTTTTAGATAACTATAATAAATTATTATGATTATTGAATTAATATTACGATCAATCGAGTATATTTATACAATTTTTTTTTGTATTAATGCTAAGTGGATACGAGGCATTTCATCTTAGTTCTTAGGTGTGACAACACATCTGCATTTTGATTTTTAATCGAGGATAGAAGTAGATGTCTATGAGCCACAGCATCCACTTACCATCAGGGGGTGTGCTCGCTTGTCACCCTTAGCCTTAGCCTTAGAGAGACAGACAGGCAGACAAAATTTAAAAAAGGGCTGTTCATGTCTTAATAGCCTGCAAATTACCCCCTGAACCTAATAGAAGACAGTTATCTCGATATTACAGACAGACACTTCATTTTTATTTATACGCATAGATTATGTGTGACGTCATGTTTTACACTTTGGAATTTAACATAAGTACCTACAAAAGTGTCAACACTTTATATAAACTCTATTAATTATTATATTTTGAATAAAACAACAGACATTTCCATTTTCTAGTCATAAAAACAGACATTGGTGAATCAGTGTAAATAAGTAATGCTATATCTTTATATATATAATTATTTTGTACGTGCATTTGTCACTGGACGCCTCCTAAACTGTAAAATTTTGATTAAAAAAAAATTGTGCGGGTCTCTGGATGGTTTAGATTAATTTCACCCGGTAGGTGGTGCTGCTATCGAGATCCAGAAATCACCCGTGCAAAATCGGGGCGGAACGCTAGTTGTATTTAATAACAAAATGGTTAAAATGAAATAGATAAAAATATAATGGTTGCAAACATTCTCTTCAGAATTCCGTGGAGAAGTCGGCGGGCAAAGTAAGGACTATACGTATAATATATTCTCATAAAGTATCAGAAATACGTTACTTTCTTTATCTTTAGTTTTTATAAGCGCCAACCGCATTAGCCGCAAACTAACTAAGTCATGATGATTCCGAAGGTTGTTCAAGGTTGATTATACTTAGTATTTTGCGTATGTTTTTTTTTTAGAATATGGTTTGGGTTTTATGGGTTTTTAAAGATTTTTTTTTTCTCTTTTGAGTGGACTTAGGCAAGGGAACAACTAGAATGCCGTCTAGTTACAATAAAACCTTAACTCTATTTTATGAAAGAATGATTCTTCATTTAGACTTTTATGAGAAATCGGCGAACATACATTAAAAGAACCATATTGGTTGATTATTAGAACCTCCTTTTTTGAAATCGGTTAAAACTGTGTAAACTATGAAAGCGAAATCTTATTCCTGATGAAATCATTCGCCATTATGTACTTTTAGAGCGTTGTCCCGCTTTTCTAAGCCACATCCAGCATTGTGATTTCGATTGACTTGACGGCTCAGTGGCGCAGTGGCTTAGCAATGAGTTACAGCTCTAAGGGCCGCGGCGCGGATTCGAATCCCACACGGAATAAGTATTTGTATGGCCTACAAATAATTGTCCCTGATTGTTTGTGTGTTTGTGTTTGTGAAATTTTATGTAAACTGTCTCCACTATACAGTGATCACTATACAAAATCTTAGTGTGGAGGTTAGGTTTTTTTTTTAAGTGAAATCTTCTTTAGAATCGTTGTGTTTTGAAACTCGATGAAACGAAAAAGCGACACTAAAAAGAGACAAACATATATATTTAGCCTGATTTAGCCTGCGAGAGAATGAGATGAAATACAGTGTACAGTGTTTCCTATTATCTTGGTCTCCATTTCTGAAGGTTCCACTTCTATCGCCTGTGAACTGCACACATGTTTTTATTTATAACAAGTGATAAAATTAAAAATTTTGTACAACCGGCTTATATATAAATAAAATGAGAACATCATCAATGTAGTACGAAGTCAATTAAATACGCATTATTAAAGATAATACTGGTCAGATCTTGATCAAATTTATATGGGACCACATGTGAAGCACCAGCTTTCAAATAAAAAAAGAATCATCAAAATCGGTTCACCTAGAAAAAAGTTTTGAGGTAACACGCAAAAATACAATCGAATTGAGAACCACCTCCTTTTTTTGAAGTCTGTTGAAAATCGGCAAATTCGTGCACTAAGGCCACTTGGCAAGCCTAATTTTAGGGTACATTTGCCTCAACGGGCAAGTTGGCGCCTGTCAAACGACCTGGATCCGACGATCGCAATACCAGATGTCTCGCAACTTGGACACTGCTGCCCATCGTCGGTTGGGTATACTACTATTCACGTAAACGGGATCGTTATGCTGCCATCGCCATCGGGTTGGATTGGGATCTATCGGAAGCCGTGAGATTTTTTGAAAGTTCCCATAGTATACGTAATACGACACTACGGGACGAAATGGTGTCATTGACTCTCTTACGCATGTGGCATGTGCTAAAGAAATTTCTCGCATCCCGAATGCGTCTCCTATCGACCAATGAAAACGTTTTTCTGAAACGGACTTTATAGCATTCGTTTTCTGAATCTTTCGCATCCCGAATGCGTTTCCTATAAACCAATCAAAAAAATTTTCCGAAATGGACCTTATAGCATTCGTTGTAGGAATCTCCCGCATCCCGAATGCGTTTCCTATAAACCAATGAATACGTTTTTTTCGAAGGCGGGCATTATAGCATGTGTTTTTGAAATCTCCTACAACCCCAATGGGTTTCCTATAAACCAATGAAAACATTTTTCCGAATGCGCGCTTTATAGAATGAGTTTTAGAAATCTCCCACCTCCCGAATGCGTTTCCTCTAGAGTTTAGACCAATGAATAGTTTTTGCGTAGGCGGGCATTATAGTATGCGTTAAGAAATCAAATGGCGAATGCGTTTCCTATCGACCAATTAAATTGTTTTTCCGAAAACGGGCTTTATGGCATGAGTTAAGAAATCCCCCGCATCGCGAAGGACATTATAGCATTCGTTTTAGGAATCTTCCGCGTCCCGAACGCGTCTCCTATCGAGCCATGAAAACGTTTTTCCGAAGTGGACCTTATAGCATTCGTTTTAAAAATCTCCCACATCCCGAATGCGTTTTTTACCGATCGATGAAAATGAGACCTAAAGGCGTGTGGATATACAACAGAAGCCGTAGACATGGTAAAGTAGGGCAAAAACGTCTCCACGCTTGAATAACCAATGTCACCACGACCCGCAAATAGAATCTGTAACATAGAAACACGTGCGTGCGCGGTTTTACAAACTGTTACTGTGGATACAATTGCTATTGAAATATTTTTAATGACCTAGAGGTTTAATAGTCAGCCTCCCTTCTAGTCCCTATGGGTGTCGTAAGTGACGAAAGAGGAAACAAACCACGAGATGGGCAGCGGCGTCTTCCTAATATCAACTAAAAAGTAATAATACTGCGGGTGTCAAGCGCACCCTAGCGGCAATTTATGAGGGAGGCCCATGTTTAGCAGTGGACTTTTGATAGGATGTAATGTACCTTTTAGATTTGGGTATTAGATTTTATTTGGTATTTTTTCATGGCATGAGATGATACCCACACGGCTGGGTACTACCACTCGCTTGGCTTCCTGTAATTAATGAAATCATACCCAAATCTAAGCATACCGCTGCAACTTCAAGATACTGTGAGCTTATTTTTTGTAAATCGGACCAAAATTAGTAACACAGAATACCAGCGTAAATTAGCAGCTTAATGCTGCTGTGTTTCGTATGGTGAGTGTAGAGAACCGGATACCCTTTTTACTGGAAAAGAGGCATTCTATCTCAGTCCTCACGGCTGACAACGCATCTGCATTTAAATTCGCAAACGAAGATAGATGTAGATGTCTATGGGCCACAGCAACCACTTACCATCAGGTGGACTGTGTGCTCGTTTGTCACCCATATTCTATAAAAAAAAAAAGTTAAAGGTACACTTCAAGTATCACCGTGACCATAGGTGCTGTAAGGCACTCGAAACATAGGAAGTTAAAAATAAAAATAAGTTAAATTTAACGTGATCCGTAAAAGTAGTTAATTCAACGTGTAGTGTTCGCGTAAATATAAGTAAAGTAAATTATTATGTACCTGGAACTGGCTGCCAGGATACAGGCTTTAATAAATAAATAAAAAATATTTTTATTTCAGGCACAAAAAAAGAAAATTACTAAAAAAAATTAAAATAATAATATTATAATAATATCTAAGTCTAAATGGATGGAACCATCACGTCAAGCAGCTATCTTAAGCGATTTTTGATAATAGGCTGTGGCTATAGCTATGCTAGCTATGATTAAGCTAAATTGAAATACAGCAGGGCTAGCATGGGCAGGAGACAATTTTATCCCCGGGGAAAGGAGAAAATATTTATCCCCGCGCTTAGTTTTATCCACCCATAGAGCATGGGCACACCGGTGGATATAATATCCACAGTAGATAAAATGGGAGATAGACTAAGGCTTAAATAGATTTTTTGTATGAATATAAACTTAAACCCACGTCCAATGAACTAGGATAAAATCATCCCTTTCAAATGTCAAAAAACCATAATTTTTTATCTTTCATTTAGCTCCATGCTACGGACAGGGGATATATGTCTACTCGTTATGTCAAACGGAGATATACTTCTCCCCGTTTGACATAACAAGATAATTTTATCTCTTGTCAGTGGATATAATCGGGGGATAACATTTTTGTCCCCCGCCCATGCTAGCCGGGCAGGTCGATAAACTGAAAACCTAATGGAGTGGCACCGTGTTACTGCGAACCCGCCCACGCCACGCTTGCGATTTAGATAATGAGACACTCTGTCATTAGTTTGTATTAGTATTAATTATAAAACTTTCCTGGACGAGCGGCTGTTTGGAAAATCCAGTTCGAACATAGTTTTATTTTGTCGTAGTGTCATGAGACTTCTTATGAATTGATCTTTTTTGCAATGAAAATAATATTCACGTTATCTAAATTGGCAAATTCTTATTTCTCAGCTCGTTATAAACCACGGCTGGTCGATGGATGCAGGTGGCTTAGAAACGTTACTTGGATTTTTTTATAGGATGAGGGTGACAAACGAGCACACAGTCCACCTGATGGTAAGTAGTTGCTGTGGTCCATAGACATCTACATCCATCCTTAACTAAGAATCAAATGCAGATGCGTTGTCACCCGTCGCGACTAAGATAGAATGCCTCGTTTCTAGTAAAAGGGGTCTCCGGTTCTCTACACTCACCATACGAAACACAGCAACGTTAAGCTGCTATTATACGCCGGTATTCTGAGAGAGCGTGGTCCTTCCCCGGTCGAGCCGACCCATTTGTGCTACAATAATACTATTGATATATTTGATAGGATATAATAATAATGATGATAATGATGATTGGTGACGGTAGTACGAGATATCGCCGCACCTTTTCCGTTGCTTACCGTCGCCGTGCTACTGGCTTTCCCTGGTCTTTGCCGTAATCGCCCCATACAACGCCCATGGGGAATAGGATGATGGATTGATGAATTCGCTTACGCTACTGCCAGATGTATGTCCCTGTGTAGTGGCGGGTTAGAATACCCACTACCCCATATCTTCCCGTGGGTGTCGTAAGAGGCGACAGAGGGAAACTGAGGCAGAAGATGGGCAGCAGCATCTTTCTGATAACAGCAAATAACAATAAAAAAAACTGCGGTTGCCAACCCGCTCGCCAAGCGTGGCAACTACGGCAATATCCCCCCAATGAAGAAAGTTACGAAGAGACGGCCCCCAGTCCCCGGCGGCCCCGCTATTCCTGGCTACGGTGGCGACCATGGTAACGGCGGGGCAGGGGGTGCTAAGAATCTCCGGTGGAGGTTCGGTTGCCACCTACGACGACTCGACCTGGCAACTTATAACGCACGCCTCTGAGGACTGACGAGAAGATCCTGGAGCTGGAAGAAGAGATAGACAAGTTGCGCTGGAATATTATAGTTATCCGAGGTCCGAAGAGAGGACACGGTAATCCTCGAATCCGGCAACTTGTTCTATCACCGGAGGGCGACCATCTGTCAAGGTGTCAGTTTATCGTCCACAAGTCTCTCGTTAACAACGTTGTAAAATTGGGAGTGTGTCGACGAGGGTTGCGTACCTTATATCAGAATCACCAAACGGTATTCGCTGAAGGTCATACAGGTTTACGCACCAACTTCGGCACACCCCGATGAGGTGGAAAATGTATGAGGATATCTCTAGAGCCATGTATTCCTCTAAAACCCACTATACGGTGTTAATGGGAGACTTCAACGCAAACTAGGCACAGAACGGTGAGCTGAAAGTAGGGAAATTCGGATTAGGGCAACGGAAGGGGCCACAGCTGGCCGACTTCATGGAGAAAGAGGACTCTTTATGATGAACTCTTTCTTCCAGAAGCGGCCCACAGGAAGTGGACCTGGTCGAGCCCCGACGGTTCGACAAAAATGAGATTGACTTCATTATGACGACTAGATGCCAACTGTTCAGTGATGTCTCAGTGATCGCGAGGGTGAAACTGGTAGCGATCACCGAATGGTTAGAGGCACACTGAACCTAAACGTTAAGTTGGAGGTGTCGTATAATGAAGTCAACGCTCCGTCCCCTCGTGCTCTAATCCAGGTCGAAACCTTTCAGCTCGAGTTACAAAACCGTTTTCAGTGCCTAGAAGATTGCAATGCAGTGGACGATATGAATGGCAAGCTCGTGGAAACTGTCCATGCGGTCGGAGCTAAGTTTTGTAAGACCCGCCGCAGAAGAACACAAAAACTCTCCGATCACATTCTTAATCTCATGGCTGTTAGACGGGAAATGAAGCTGCAATCTTCAGTAGATTTGATAGCATACAGGCAACTGAACAGACAGATCTCCAAATGCATGCGCCGGGACTTGCGCAACTTCAATACAGCTCGTATTGAAGAAGCGATCGAGCGGAACCAGGGCTCCAAAGTCTTTGCCAGAGATCTGTCTGCCAGAAAGAGCCAACTGTCGAAGCTGAAGACCGAGTGTGGCAGCGTCGTTTCCGGACACCTGAGATTTTGAGTGAATTGAGAGGTTCTATGGGCAGCTGTACACGTCATCGTTGGAGCCACACGCAAGTGTAATAATGATCCAAGAGCGAGTCTTATCCGACACTATTCCGATGATATTCCGAACGTTAGTCTGAGCGAGATTTAGAATGGCTCTGCAGCACCTTAAAAACGGCAATGCCCCAGGCGAGGATGGAATTACAGCGGAGCTTCTGAAAGCGGGTGGAAAACCGGTACTTGAAGTCCTTCAGAAGCTCTTTAATTCCGTCCTACATGGTGGCACTACACCGGAGGCGTGGAGCAGAAGTGCGGTGATCTTGTTCTTCAAGAAAGGCGACAACGCTCTCTTGAAGAACTACAGACCGATTTCCCTTCTGAGCCGCGTCTACGTGCTGTTTTCGAGAGTCATTACGAATCGTCTCGCACGCAGACTCGACGACTTCCAGCCTCCCGAACAAGCCGGTTTCCGAAAAGGCTTTAGCACCATAGCCCACATACATACCCTTCGGCAAATTGTACAGAAGTCCGAGGAGTACAATTTGTCACTATGTCTGGCGTATGTGGACTATGGGAAAGCCTTTGATTCCGTCGAAATTTGGGCGGTGCTGCAGTCCCTTCAGCGGTGCCAAGTTGACTGTCGGTATGTCGAAGTGCTGAAGTGCTTGTACAGTAGGGCTACGATGGCTATCAGTACAGAACCAGAGTACAAAACCTATCAACTGCAGAGAGTGTAAGACAGGGTGACGTTATATCCCGAAACTCTTCACCGCTGCATTGGAAGACGTTTTCAAGCTTCTGGACTGGAAAGGATACGGCATTAACATCAATGGCGAGTACATCACTCACCTTCGATTTGCCGATGATATAGTCCTTATGGCAGAATCGCTGGAGGACCTAAGCACTATGCTCAATGACCTCAATAGTGCCTCCCAACGGATAGGTCTTAAGATGAACATGGACAAAACAAAGATCATGTTAAATGTCCATGTCACCTATGCCGGTAGTTGTTAGAGCACTAAGCTCGAAGTTGTTGACGAATATGTTTACCTGGGACAAATAGTCCGACTAGGTAAGTCCAACTTCGACCGAGGGTCAATCGACGGATTCAACTCGGCTGGGCAGCGTTCGGGAAATTACGGCACATCTTCTCGTCAGGTATACCTCAAAACTTGAAAACGAGGCTGTACAACCAGTGCGTGTTGCCAGTGATGACCTACGGAACTGAGACGTGGTCCTTCTGCTGGCCGGATGAGGAAGCTCAGGTCGCTCAGCGAGCTATGGAGAGCTATGCTCAGGTCTCACTGCGTGATAAACTTAGAAATGAGGATATCCGCAGTAGAACGAGTAACCGACATAGCCAACAGATTAGTAAGCTGAAGTGGCAATGGGCCGGCCATATAGCTCGAAGAACCGACAACCGATGGGGAAAAAGGTTCTCGAGTGGCGGCCTCGTACCGGCGGACGAGTGGGGCGTCCCCACTAGATGGGTGACGACCTGGTAAGACATGCAGGAAGTCGATGGATGCGGGTGGCTCAGGACCGTGCTTTGTGGCATTCCTTGGGGGAGGCCTATGTTCAGCAGTGGACTTGTGAAGGGCTGTAATGATGATGATGACTGCCAGATGGTAGAGCCACGCTGCAACAATATTATAGTTGTAGCACAAATTGGTAGACTCGACCGGGGTAGGAACACGCTCTCACAGAATACCGGCGTAAAATAGCAGCTTAATGCTGCTGTGTTTCGTGTGGTGAGTGTAGAGAACTGGAGACCTTACTGGAAACGAGGCATTCCATCTTAGTCCTTAGGTATCACAACGAATCTGCATTTTTATACTCAATCGAGGATAAATGTAGATGTCTATGGGCCACAGCATCCACTTACAATCAGGTGGACTGTGTGCTCGTTTGTCACCTTATTCTATAAAATTAGAATAAAACATGGCATTACAAAGACCCACAGTAAAACACAAATAGGCATGCCGTGGTTGCAACTCAAGAACTACCGGCACGCGGGCAAACAATTTTGACGAATAATGCCAGCTACTGACGTCACTGACGTATTTGCGACTAATGACGTCAGTGGCTGATACGGCGCTCTATATCGGCGGCGGGTACGAATCTAGTGCGGATCAAAAGTTTGTATGGCCTACAAATAATAATTGTTCCGGGTCTAGATGTGTGTTCTAAGCAATTTACTTTTTTTAAATACTTCCACGACACAGGAGAAAATCCTACTCTGAGGAAAACGGATTTTTTGGAAAGGAGGGAAAGTAAAAGGAAAACATATGCGCAGTTCACACCGATAGAACTGAAACCTTCAAAAAAGAAGGCCGAGATAATAGGATGCACTGTATTCTATCTCATTCTCTCGCAGGCTTAATCATATAGATGTTTGGCTCTTTTTAGTGTCGCTTTTTCGTTTCATCGAGTTTCAAATCACAACGATTCTAAAGAAGTTATCACTTCAAAAAATCTAGCTAGATCCCAACCGGCACAGATGAATTTATACACAGATTTATTTTCGAAATATACATTATTACTGAATACCAGCGTAAAATAGCAGCTTAATGCTGCTGTGTTTCGTATGGTGAGTGTACAGAACCGGAGATCCTTTTTACTGGAAACGAGGCGTTCCATCTTAGTCCTCAGGGGCGACAACGTATCTGAATTTTGATTCCTAATCGAGGATAGATGTAATTGGTTTTGTCTATGGACCATAGCATCCGCTTACAATCAGGTGGACTGTGTGCTCGTTTGTAACCCATGTACCATAAAAATATAACCAAGTGATTGGCGGTGAAGGAAAACATCACGAGGAAACCTGCATGTCTGAGAAATGAAACATTTTAATGACATGAGAAGTCAGCCGACATGCACTGAAACAACGCGTCGGACTTATTGACATCGACATAGACGTGCGTTTTATTAGTAGAGATGTTAATAACAACAAACAAACTTATGTTCTTAATTTCTTGAAGTGAAAACTTCTTCAGCCGCGTTGAGCGATTTTTGGTAGGGGAAAAACTTATGGGTTCGCGTCACCGATGACCTCGACATGCTCGTGACGTATTGCGCTTACGCCAGACTAGCGACGCGTAGTACAGCGGCCTGTGTACATGTATATGCATATATCATTGAGTTTTTACTTCTGTATGCAGTCCTTATGACCGCCTCTGTTTTATTTTTCGTAAGCAACTTATATTAACTGCTTATTTGCTTAATTGCTTATAATTTTATTTTTCGTTTTGTAACTAACCGTGACTCGTTTTAAAAAACTACGTTAATAAAAACATTAAGTATTTGCTGTTATCTTAATGACGTGTATTAATTACTGTTAGTTTACTTCACTTTATTATAAACTACCGCTCCGCTCCGATCCGCTCCGGCTTCGCACGATTGATTTCTGGATCTCGACAACAACGCCACCTATCGGGTCCAATTGTGAATATAAACCATTTTTTTATACTAGTAATGCTATTAAACATTACTAATATTCCCTTTAACCACTTCTGGTAAGCTTAAAATGCTTGTGTTAGAAGTGGTTCACGACAGTGGTCGAATGGCGGATTCGAACCCACGACCTTTCCAGTTCGCGGTCCGCGCCCTGCCATTAGGCTACTGACGCGGCTAATCTAAACCGTTCTATAATCAACTTAATCACACACACAAAATTTCAGCAAAATCGGTCCAGCCGTTTAGGAGTTCAGATCAGTCGCATAAGCACGGACAGAAAAAATAATAATATGCATGTATTAAACATATAAACTTTCCTCTTGAATCATTCTGTCTATTAATGAATACCGCATCAAAATCCGTTCCGTACTTTAAAAGATCTAAGCGTACAGACGGCGGAGTTAGTACAAAATGGAGGAGGTTCTCAATTCGAGTGTATGTATGTTACGCGATATCTTCGCAGATTGAGAACCGATTTTAATGATTCTTTTTTTTTATTAAATAGCTTATACTTCAAGGGTGCCCCCATAAAATTTTGGAGAAAAAATTCCACCCCTAAAATTTAATAATAATTTTATAATTATATATATATTTATAGCAAATAAATAACTTTTTTAACAATTTGAAGTCGGTTTTTACTTTTTGTTAAAAGTTATAATTATATACTATGTAGAGATTCAACGAACTTTTCTTCGTATTTAACACGGGCTTAGAACTGTCTGCATATAATTGAAATTATTATATTTGGGGTCTGTTGTCTAAAATAGGTGTATTATTATTATTAATCGTCCTAGATGGTGCTGTTTCGAAAATTCATCAAAATGCAAGTGAGCCCAATTAATTTAGAAATAAGCAATTAACTTGAATTGTTTTTTAAATATAACTTGTCAATTTACTTACATTTAAAAGTGCTGTTATATTGTATGCTTATCATAGACTTAGAATATACTGCCGTATAGACGACCTGACAGCCCGAAAACGCGTGACTAATTTTGATGAGTCATTGTGTGCGTTAGCTAGTGATGTACATTTTACTTACAAGGACTATCGAAAAATGATTGTTAAGGAAGCGGTAAAAAGGTTAAAAAAAATAGTTTAGTTCACGAAATTGAATAACTTCAAAAATTAACTGAATTTTTACCATGATTGTTCTAAAATAATTAAAAAATATTCATATAACATGGTCCTGGGAATAAGCTGAACCTATCTGCCTTTTGTTGGATTTTAATTCAAATGTAAAAAATCCCAGGTGACTCTACCGATAAACTTAAAACTCTCCAAGAATCAGATTGGAAAGTTGTATTTTCGAGTTATGATCTTTGGAGAAAAATATTTACTACCATGGACAGTTTCCCCGGTATTTCTTTTTTAACATATGGTCAATATAAATAGGTAGATAATTAACCTTAATCATTACAGCCCTTCACAAGTCCACTGCTGAACATAGGCCTCCCCCACGGAATGCCACAAAGCACGGTCCCGAGCCACCTGCATCCATTGACTTCCTGCATGTCTTACCAGGTCGTCACTCCATCTAGTGGGGGACGCCCCTACTTCGCCTGCCGGTATGAGGCTGCCACTAGAACCTTTGTTCCCCAACGGTTATCGGTTCTTCGAGCTATATGGACGGCCCATTGCCACTTCAGCTTACTAATCCTTTGGGCTATGTCGGTTACTCTGGTTCTACTGCGGATATGCTCATTTCTAAGTTTATCACGCAGAGAAACCCCGAGCAAGTATAAGTAATAATAATTAATAATAAAAATAACAAGTTTAAGTATATACCTATTTATATTTTATATATTTTATAACATGTTTTGATGGGGAAATAAAAAACTGGAATACGGAGTACATAATGGCTGCTTTATTTTTCATATAAGTATTACTTTTGATAATTACAAACATTTAATAATTAATAATTAAATACATTATTGAAGTTTATTTTAACATTCGACTTAAATATGAACGTAAACTTAATAATTCAAGTAAGGAAACTTGTAGGAATCAGTTAAATAAGATTGCTCTGTTTAAAGGCCAATATGTTTATGAGGCTTCATCATGCTTCATGTTTAAGTATATTCTTTCATCTGTCCCTGAAAAGTATAAAGTAATAATAAACTTATTATCATTTTAGCTGCATGAATTTTAAAAACATAATGATCTTGAGAGAATAAAGTGCACCAAGTGTCTGAGATGTTAAGGATATGGTCACTCATTCATGGACTAACCGCATCAAGTGCAACTTAATCTTGCAGATCTATTGATCCGCGCAGCTATTACTTAACCACGAGTTCCTCTTCTCTACGACTAACGCTGTAGGCAATAAACCACGCTATTTAAGTACTTGGCACAATGTTGTCGGCCATCAAGCATGAATCGGGCATCGAGCGTTGTGAGTATCAAATAATATGAAATTAATACTATCCTGGCACATCAAACCGCGCGTCTCATGCGCGGGCGTCTAGTGGCGCTTCAAGAGCATTACTAAATATATTATTTCTCTAACTACGCTAAAAGTTATATCATTGTGACTTGGGGATATAATCCGAAGCTCCGCGCAACCCCTTGGGGAAAATAGCGTGATGCTATGAATATTGCACTAGTGTCACTATGAGGTGCGGGTGGTTAAGTAAGGTTATACATTTTTTTTGGTTGATAAATAGATACTTAGTTGGGTTCATAATGGCTTAAATAGGATAAGCTCAAGATTTTTTGTTTAATGTACTACAGTTTTATAATGTATAAAAATCTGTCTCTATTTTTATTTAAAGTTTTGAAAGTTAAATTTTTTAAGTCTTATAACAATATTATACTTACTGGTACAAATAATTTAGAAATGGCTTCTTTTAATAAAATTGTTTTTATTCTACTTTTTCTTTTATACTTCTCAAGTAAATGTTTGCTGCAAATTGTTGAGTTTTTCTTTGGATTCCAACCAATCCGTCCAATTAACCTTAACCATTTTTTCTAATTATCATTTAGAATCCGGAGGGAACCTGTTTGACAAACTGCAAAATAAAATTATATTTATAGAACGCAAACCGAGGATTTATTTTCTTGTTGTGTGGTTGTCTATCGATTCAATATAAACATTCAAGATAAATATCGACATTAATTTTGATATAGTTGAGTCAATCCCTAGCGTACATGTAATATATTTTGTATAAAAATGTATTTACCAAATTCATGCAAATTATCAACAAAGTGGCTTTTTTCTTTACAAAATATCAAAATTAACAAAATAATTGAAAACATTCTATCTATATTTTAAATAGTATATAACATGCATTTTAACCAAAAATAAACGCGTCATAACATTGACGACGTCTTGAAAATTTATTATTAACACCACTAAAAAATTTCAAAATATCTAGGAGCTTATTTCTCGCGTGCCGATTTGTGCCGACCTGTCATTCAAAATCAGTTACAGAGTCATGAGATTTGGTATCCTTCTCTATCTTCATTTTTGCCATAAGTAATTTTCTTCTCCCTTGCACACTATGTCGGTCTATACGCCAGTATATTAGTCTATGATGCTTATCGTTAAAAAGTATGCCATTAACATGTAGGAAAACATACAAGTTAAGGGAAACATAATAAAAAAATAATCTCAACAAGAAAACTACTTTCCGTGCGATGTGATCCCAAAAAGAATTCCGACTCAGCGCCGCAGTGTAATGAATATTCACTACCCCATATCATCCCGTGGCTGTCGTAAGAGGCGACAGGTGAAACAAATCAGGAGATCTTCCTCCAGCGTCGACAGCAACGTCTTCCTAATAACGATTAAAAATAAAAAACTACCGTTGCCAACCCGCTTGCCAAGCGACAACTATGGAAAACATCCCCCCTTGTTCAGCAGTGGTCTTAATTGCAGCGCTCATTTTCAGCGGAGCCCTGATAAATATTGGTGTCGGTATTGCGCCTGCGTCGCTATCGGTGCTACGAGTAACTTTCCATTTAAAAATAATGAATCATTGTCTGCTCACCCCTCTTAGAAATAAGGGAAGATCTTTACCCAGTTGTGGGTCGGATATAAGCTACCATATTACTATACTAGGCTTTACGCTATAAGAATATAGTTGAAGAATATTTTGATGGCATAAACAGTCGGCCTCATAATGTTTTCTTATATTTACGCGAAGACTACACATTAAATTAAACTAATTTTTACGGATTATATCGCGTTTAATTTTACTTTTTAATTCCCGACGTTTCGGGTGCTTTACAGCACCCATGGTCACGGGGGGACTGAGGTGTTTGACGTCCCAATGTCATAGTTAATCCGGCTACCTTCAGTTTTTTAATATTAATTTTTGGTTCGATCTACGCAGAATGAGCTTACAGTATCTTGAAGTCTAGCAGTGGTATACTTGGGTTTGGATTTAATTTCGGCCTCAGTTAATTATTACCGAACTACCGTAGGTAATGATGTTGTGTTTTGTATGGACGCGTATGACTGTGTGATCGCGTACCACAATTATTTAAAAAAAATATACACCGTCACCATTAGTCCCCTGGGGCAATCGGAATAATAGATTTAAACAAAAGGGACGAGTTAAAGGGAGATAAAATATATTTAATTTATTGTTGCATTGTTAATCTCAATGGGTAAATAAAAATGACGCGGGGCTTTGTGATCGATTACATTCATACATCAATTGTTTCGTCCTTGTAACACTAGCCGCGGCACGTTCTCCATGGCTACCTTAATAACGACGTAGTCGTATCATAGAATATAATTAAATATTTTGTATTCAATATTATGTATATTACAAAGTGAGCCGTAGTAGCTCAGGGGCTAAGCGCTCGCTGTACATTTCACAATACGCAAGTAACCCGGGTTCGATCCCCGCCGGCACCAATCAAATTGTTAATTGCAATTTTAAGTGCTGATTTACCAAGTGCTCGGCGGTGAAGGAAAACATCGTGAGGAAAGGTAGAGCCATGCTGCAGCTATATTAGTAGTATAGTTGTAGCACGAATGGGTCGGCTCGACCGGGAAGGACCACGCTCTCACAGAATACTAGCGTAAAATGGCAGCTTGACACTGCTGTGTTTCGTATGGTGAGTGTAGAGAACCGGAGACCCATTTTACTGGAAAAGAGGCATTCCATCTTAGTCCTCACGGGTGACGACGCATCTGCATTTTGATTCTTTATTGAATATAGATGTAGATGTCTATGGGTCACAGCAACCACTTACCATCAGGTGGACTGTGTGCTCGTTTGTCACCCTATCCTATAAAAAAGAAAAGAAAAAAAAGAAAGAACTAGCAAGATATCCAGCGGGACTTTTTATTCAAAGTAAAATTTTACAATAAATAACATCCATAATTAAAAAATATATCTTTAAGTACCCGAGTTTCTCTACGTGACAGACTTTGTAATGAGGATATTCTCAGTAGAACCATAGTAACCGACATAGCCCAACAGATCAGTAAGCTGAAATTTGATGGGGAAGAAAGGTTCTCCAGTGACAGCTTCCTGCAAGTGAAGTGTAGGGCCGCCCCCATACTAGATGATGAGTGACGACGTAGTAATCGATGCGGGAAGTCGATGGACGGAGGTGACTCAGGTCCGTGCTTTGTGGCATTCCTCGGGTAGGCCTATGTTCAGCAGTGAACTTGTGGTGGGCTGTAATGATGATTATGATGAAGTACCTGGGCGACCGAGCTTCTAGCTGCTAGAAAAACTTGGAAAGTAAAATATTATCTTAATAAGTACAAACTTTCATCCAAATCGTTATAGTGTTATTATATGATAAGGATATAGAACGACGAGTGAACGCAGGAAATAGAGTGAATAGGGCTCTACATGCTATTATGAAAAGTCAGAATGTATCAAAAAAGGCACGTATGGCAATTCATAATGCTGTGTTAGTCCCTACTTTAATGTATGGTAGTGAAAGTTGGGTGTGGCAGAAGAAGCATGAGAGTAGAATAAATGCTGTAGAAATGCGGTCATTAAGGAGTATACTAGGGCTGAATCTGAATGACAGGGTGAGAAATAGTGTGATAAGAGAAAAGTGTGGTTTGCAAGATGACGTTGTGACCAGGATTAAGAAAGGAATGCTTCGGTCGTTTGGTCATGTAGAAAGAATGAACGAGGAAAGAGTGACAAAGTTTTATGTTGCAGAAGTGAACGGAAGAGTCGGGAAGGGACGCCCTAGACGAAGGTTTATCGACCAATTTGTTTTGCAAGATATTGAAAATGGGCCAAATTAAGAGTACTCTTAACCGACGAGCGTGTATGCGTAGATATATGAATGTAAAGGAGGCGAGAGAAGTGTGTCAGGATCATGCCAAATGGAAGTCCGTAGTCTCTGCCTACCCCTCTGGGTGACAGGCGTGAGTGTTTATGTTTATGTTAACGAAGGGTAATAGGATCTCTACATAGTATAAAACAAAGTCGGTTCCCGCCGTCTGTGCGCTTAGATCTTTTAAACTACGCAACGGATTTTGATGCGGTATGTTTATATGTATAATTATATATAAAATTCTTCTCTCCGTGTGTATGTGACTGCACTCCTAAACGATTTATTTTGTGCGTGTGACTAAGTTAATTCGAGAATGGTTTATATTGACAATTGGACCCTGTAGGTGGCACTGTTTTAGAGAAAACACACGTGCGAAGCCGGGGCGGATCGCTAGTTCTATATAATTTATGTACGGAGGACCAATCCCGCTGATCATAATAGACAACCAAACCTTGTGTGCACAGTTAGTAGGTACGGTCGTCATGCTTTCTCTCTCGCCTGTTTACTACTCTTCTTCACTCAAGTGAAATTGAACAGTTGGGCATTGGCTTCTCCCGTTGTGAAGATTTGCTATAAACGTCGCGCTTGTCAGACGGATTGACGATGGCAGTGTCAGATGTGAGTTTTTGAAGTGAATACTTACTTCTTTGGTATCGTTGTGATTTGAAACTCGATGAAACGAAGAAGCGACACTAAAAAGAGACAAACATATATACATCTATAGGGTTTAGCCTGCGAGGGAATGAGAGAGAATACAGTGTAGATCAGGAACTCAAAAGGTTGTGAGTTCGAATCCACCATTTTACCGTCTTTTTTTTTCTTTTAAAAAATACTATTGCTAGTATTTTTTTTAAGTATGGTGTTCCTATTATCTCGGTCTCTTCTTTGTGCGATGATTTAAAGATAGTTAATATAAATTTTAACTGTTAAAATAAACAATATAAAAAATTTACAAATAAATAAAATTAACTATATTGAATAACATTACCTTAATATACCAATCCATTTATAATTTATTCAGGCGCCTATTTTCCGTACCATCTTGGAGTCAGTAATTATTTTTCGATAAAATGAATTTACCTATAGAATGAAGTAGGTGGCGCTATTACAAAGCAATTTTACTCGAAAGAAAATATTTTTTTGATTTATTACACTAAAATAAGTCTAAAAATAAGAATTATAACATTATTTATTTGCTATGAATTTAAACTTTTATCTTACAAATATTTTATGCGGCACTTGTGGTTCAAAATGATCTATTAAATAAATCGTTTGCTGTGAAATATTTTTATTTTATAATAGGGATGATCGATAAAGAAAAACATCGATGTTGACATCGATGTTAACATTGATTCAAAAGTATCGATGTAAGATAAATATCAAAAGGTAAATACTGATGTCCGAAAACATCAATGTTTTAGTTGTCAAAATAAACAATCTAGGAATATTTTATTTATTAAATGTATTTATTAAATTATATCGATGTTTCGATACAATTCTCGTAACATCGATGGTTCGATGTTTTCCAGGACTTAACATCGATGTAAAAACATTTATCTACCGTCTATGAATATCGATAATCCCTATTTTATAATTTATTTCATTTAAAGGTTTCACTTCTACCGCGTGTAAATTGCACACATGTCTTTTTTTAAATAAAATAAGTTTTCTTATATATACGCGAACACCACACATTGAATAAAACTATTTTTTACGGATTTTATCGCGTTTAATTTACTATTTTAATTCCCGACGTTTCGGGTGCTTTACAGCAACCCATGGTCACGGGGGGCGACTGAGATGTTTGACGTCCCTATGTCAAAGTGAGCCCGGCTACCTTCAGTTTTTTAATATAAATTTTTGGTTTGATCTACGCAGAATGAGCTTACAGTATCTTGAAGTCTTGCAGTGGTATGCTTGGGTTTGGATTTAATTTTATAGCTGACGTGAAGCACCGACGCTCTGGGAAGTCTGCAGTCTGTGAACTTGTGAAAGATCGTCCCCGCCATTACATCAGATTTGATAGACCACAAATCCTCGCAAAAGAACACCAATTGTTATAAAGGATGATACGCGAGGCTATTGAAATTAAATAGTAAATTAAACGCGATAAAATCCGTTAAAATTAGTTTTATTCAATAAAATAACTTTTTTTCTTCTACACTATCCCAGAAGGAGGTTTATGGTTTTCGAGAGTTTGTATATATGTATGTCTATTTCTTTATGTAATAATTGTGGGAGTGACATAGGCTATATAATATTTATTTATTGCATCAGCAAATGCAAACAAAGGGTGGGGAAGGTTTTTTAACACCTTCGGGTTTTTGACATTACTGTTTTAACCATTTTGCTTGTTATAAAATAAGGGTGATAAACTAGCACACAGTCCACCAGATGGTAAGCGGATATTGTGGCTCATAGACGTCGAATCTATCCTCGATCAAGAATCAAAATGCAGATGCGTTGGCGCCCATGAGGACTAAGATGGAATGCCTCATTTCCAGTAAAAAGGGTCTTCGGTTCTCTACACTCACCATAAGAAACCCAGCAGCATTGAGCTTCTATCGTGCGTATCCTTCCCAGGTCGAGCCGACCTATTCGTGCTACAACCATAATATACCTGCAGCATGGCTCTACCATGACGTCTGGCGTAAACGAGACTGTATACTGTACGCAGAAAACATAATTTCCCTCTTGCATTTTAGTCGCTTCTTCGACCCCACGAGACGAAATGGGATAATGATTTCTCTTACAGAGCGACGACAGGTTGCAACGTCGATCAAATATTTTTACAATGTCAGAGGGCTATGTCCAGACGTGGACTGTCCCTGGCTAAAAAATGAAAAAGTCAATAAAAATTCTATATCTCTGCAATGAATTAAGACGAGTCACCATCATCGTCATTAACTCATCATCATACATTGTAGCACTTCACAAGTCCATTGCTGAACGTGGTCCTCCTCAAAGGAATGCCACTAAACACGGTCCTAAGCCACCTGCATCCATCGAATTCCTACTTGTCTCACCAGGTCGTAACTCGTGTTGTGGGGGCCGCCCCACACGTGTGTATTCATTTTGCGATAAGATTTCACTATCGCGTTCGCGGAAGCCCGCAGTCACCGCAATAACCACCATTGTCATTATCAACGATTGAACCACAGAGCACAGAATGAATCCATGATTAACTTGTGTTTGAACTCTTTTTTTTATTCCGTTTTCTTTAATAATTTTTTTGCTTATATTTACTACGTTATCCAGCCAGCTCTATCTGTATAGTGGTCTCCTAGTGATCGAAATTCGACCGTAATTCATCAAATTATTAAGTTTGTACTACTACTGAAAAAGGAACATTTGAAATGACACAAAGGCAACATTTTTAAATTCTTTGTCGACAGTCTCTACTCTGTGCGACTGTTTGATCACAGAATATTATGTCTTTGACGTTGGCAGTATAAACGTAAACACACACAGATTTATATGTGGCAATTATGAACGTATACAATTAAAGTTTTATTTTATTTTATTTAATGTATATGTAATACATATTATAAATAAATTTTAGCTTTCTGTACTCTTTCTCCATATAAACTTTAACTATGCCCAATCTCACTCCTCAAAAATTTTATAAAATGGTTATTCATACTTTAACAGCAACCAAATAACCTTCTGAGCTTAGTATAAGGCAGTTATTTTGATATTCACGCGATTGATTTAATTGCACGCCTCATAACGCGAAGCGTTATCAGGTAGTGCTTTACTCTCGGTTAAGCAATTATGTGTTCAGTGAGCCAAACGTCTATAAAGATCTGCAATACCAGAGAAATTGCAAGTGCGTAGAAAGGAGTAGACTCTTTTAAGTATGATATTTTGTCTCACGAAGGCGGGCGAGCTTTACTCTGCTGCTTGGAAAAAATTCATTTTTTAATAGAATTAGTGTGACAAACTAGCACACAATCCACCTGATGTTAAGTGAATACTGTAGCCCATAGACACCTTCATTTATGCTCAATTAAGAACCAAAATGCAATTAAGAATAAAAAAATTCTTTAGGATCGTTGTGATTTAAAACTCAATTAAACGAAAAAGCGACATTAAAAAGAGACAAACATATACATCTATAGCATTTAGCCTGCGAGGGAACAGAGAATACAGTATTTATTATAAATTACATACAATACAGTGTTTCTTATAAATTTATTTATATTATAATTACATAATATAATTATCCTACTGCTGATACTCTGCATTCGTTTTTTAGTCTGAAGGTTTCACTTCTACCGCGTGTGAACTGCACACATGTTTTGTTTTACATCACTGAATAAATGAATATTTTTTTCCGTTTCCTTTCCGATAATAATTATCGAGTACGGTCAGAATTGATTGAGCTCTCGAGTTACGCACTCTATAACAATGTGCATGTGTGGTACTTGTTACTTACACTACTTCAATGACGGGTTGGTCTTGTAGTAAGACCAACCTGTCATTGGAATACTATTATGTATGGTGATTATGTTACAAAAATTTATATTTAAGTTATTTTTTACGAGCCAGTCGATTATAAGACCAATGGAACTGTTAATCTCAATTTCATAGCTTTGGGTATTATTTCCTTCATAAACGACCGTACAGTCATCCGCAAAAAGGACCATAGATTGTTGTATCACCGATGGAAGGTCATTAATGTACAAAAGAAATAGGAGTGGACCCAAAACGCTTCCTTGTGGAACGCCGTAGTACACAGCTCGGGGTGTCGATCGATAAACCTTTTCTGTCAACTTTATAGGACATTTTCTCCTTATTTCAGTAATCTGCGTTCTGTCAGTAAGATATGTCTCAAAAAGATCTAAAACTGTCCCTCGCAATCCATATTGTTGTAATTTTCTTATTAAAATTTTGTGATCCACAAAGTCAAAAGCCTTAGTCATGTTCATGTATAGCGCGGCCACAGGTATTTTCTTGTCTATACATGTCGTAATTTTATTGAGCAGGTCATAAATTGCCATGTTTACAGATTTATTTTTGCGAAATCCCTTTTTGCTCATTTACGAGTATCTTATTGTCTTTAAGATATTTATTTAAACGTTTATTATTTATTAAAACATTTTCAAAAACTTTCGCAAATATAGTAATCAAAGCAACAGGGCGATAACATCCAATATCATATCTGTAGGTTTTTTTTAAATAATGGATTTAATATTGACAGCTTTAGAGACTTAGGGAATTTGCCTTGCTCTATACATAGGTTTATTATATGACATAAAATACCCGCAATCAAAAATGCTGTCTCTTTGACTACTTTAGTAGTTATTCCGTCATATCCTGTGCTTTGGGTATTTTTAAGTAATTTATAGTTTCATATATTTCAACAGGGTAACAGGGGCCATAAAAATTGACGAAGACCTATTAAATTGTATACAATAGCTACCTGCGTTCTCTTCATTAACCTGTTTCTTATGCTCCATATTTATAAAGTGATCGTTAAAAGTTTGAGCTATTTCTTTCGGGTTTGTTATTACTCGATAATTATATATAATTTTCTCGATTTGTTTTATAGGGGCATTTGTTTTGTTATTCTTAATAACCTTCCACGTAGCTAAACATTTATTTTTAAGTAGATTGTACAATTTTTTTTAATTTACCACTTGTTTCCACTGAATATTTTGTTAAGTTTTTTTTTTTATATGTAAAATTAACGTCTTGTAGAAGCAAGTTGCAGCAATAAATAAATATGCTCTTTGCTTCTTTCTAACTAAAGCACAGAGCAGGATTTTTTATTGCTTTGCATTTTTAAACTTAATTCCCGTCATAAAAGGTTTATTTCTATTGCAACAAAGATAGTTTTAGAACCTTTTGAACAATATTTATGATTCGTAAACCGAGTTTATTCTCAAGTTATTAAAGTTCACATTTGTATGAATTGAAATAATCTGAAATTCTTCCTACTCCGCGATCACGCCTTAGCAGGCACATATGTGCCTGCTATGGCGTGATCACATCAATAGAAAGAAGACAAAACAAATGTGGGGTTAATTAGATTAACCCTTAGCCACACATGTCGCTCGTTATCATATAAGACGTGTAGCAACGGTCGATCTCAATCGCTTCCTACAATGTAAGAGTTTATTCAACTTTGAAATTATTTTCAGTATCTAGCAATTTAGTAATTAATGAAGAGTTCGCCTGGCACGCTAAAGAGAGAATGAGAAAGGATGTCTTGTATCTTTAAGATGTATCCAGTTGCTGTTGCAAAATTTAAACTCTGCATAGTTCAAAATCTTTATTAAACAAAGTTTGTATAAAAAGGGTTATTATAATATTAAGGAATTTATAGATGACTAGCGATCCGACCCGATTTCGTACGGGTGATTTCTGGATCTCGACAATAGCGCCACCTACCTGGTCCAAATGTGAATCTAAGCCATCTAGGGACCGATAAACCAGTGGCGAAGCTAGGGCTCCAAACTAGGGCAAGCCCAAGATATGGTTTTGTTGTTTTTAGCAGTTTTATAAAAATACACCAATCTTGATCTGTCTCCAATCTTCAGTTTCATATTCAGTGCTGTCGAGGACGTGTTTAACAAATCACACAGAAGGCATACTACTGCTAGATAGATTGTATGACATATCAGCAATTGCATATCTTCAGTGGCTTTGAAAAAAGCCGTTTGGGTTTGCTTGAGCGAAAGAAAAAGATATTTACATACAATACAATACATGAACAAAAGAAACGCATGAACAAAGTACAAACAAACTATGTACAAAATTAAAACAACAAATTATTTATATTCTAAATCGAATCGTCTCTCTTTCTTAAGGAAAGATTTAATTACGTCCGCGTAAAATGTTGGTGAACGTTTTAATTGTACCAATAACTGTTTTTCAATTGCGATAATTGATAAGTCTGAAAGACTCTCTTGACCTTGCGTATTTCTCAAATAAGTATGGATGCGCTTCAGAGATGAGAAAGCACGTTCCGCGGAGGAACTTGTGGCTGGAATAGTTACGACAAGATAAGCTAACTTTAAAAACTGGGGAAAGGCCTCTTCAAGACTATTTTCGTTTATAAAGTCAATGAGTTCGAAAACATTGCGGTCCTTCAATTCAGGGGAGTAATACAATGAAATCAATTGGTTTTTCAATGTTTGTTTATCAAAATGGTTTGCGTAATTTTCAAATAATGAATCTAAGGCAGAGGCATCTAAAGGAAAATCTGAACGATATTTTTCGAATAGTTTGTTGTTAAACAATTGGAAAAATTTTAATTTGAAAATTTCAGAATATCGGCCATTAATTTCTGAAGATATGTTATCAATTATTTCAACAAAAAGTCGTTTGCATTCTGTCTGAGCACAGCGCACATTGCGTCTCAAACGAGGAGCAGAGTTATTTTGCAATGTGTTCTCATAAATGTGATCAAAATCTGACTGAAATTCAGAACGTAACCATGTCTGAAACTCCTTTATTTTATTACTGCAATAACCGACATCAACTTGTGATTTTTGTAAAATATTGTACAAGCAGTCGGTTTTTTCAAACACCCAGTGGAAAATTGAAAGAAAAAAATTGAAATTAAATGAACGCAATGTGTTTTCAAAATTCTCGGCGGCCAAGATCGTATCGCCGTCCCAGTTCTGCGGATTGTCGCACATATCAGAAAACAAATTAATCAATTTATCTTTTTGTTCGAATACTGTATTCACAATTCGTGACGTATACGTCCAACGATGTGCATCATAAAAAGACGACCGTTTTGTGCTGTTATTAAAAAAATTAAATAAAGCCTGAAGGGCTGAAAAACAAGGTTTAGATAAAACTAATGCCAAAATGTGTGCATTACACCAAATATACATGGCTTAGGGACAAACATCTTTAACTTTTTGTTGCACTCCATTTCTGACACCGGACATGACACTTGCACCGTCATAGCTTTGCGCAACTAGTTTTGTGGTGCAGTCATGTTTGTTTAATAATTCCAATATGATATTACAAAGTGTGTCTGCTGTGCGACTTTCAGACACATCTACATACCCCATAAAACGTTCATGAATATCGTTTCCATAATAATATCGGAGAATCAGACACAATTGCTCTCTGTGACTAACACCGGGAGTTTCGTCAATAATAATTGAAACGAATTTTGACAATTTTACTTCGTACTCGATGCGAGTTTTCATTACATCAGCGACAGAATGAATAATGTCATTTTGGATTGTATTAGATAAATAACTCGGCCGTTTGTCGCTTTGTTGATGCTGCATATGTTTTTCTAACACGAGATCCTACTTCGAAAAAAGCGATACAAGTTCTAAAAAATTGTCTCTATTTAATGAAGTTTTCGACTCATCGTGACCTCTGAAAGGAAGTTCTTGTTGTGCTAAATGGCAAACAATATCGACTAATCTTTGAAAAACACTACGGTTGTGATCAACACGCATGTTGTGTTTTGTAATTTCCTCGGATAACTGACGCGACAAAGATGTTTCAATCCGATTTTTTTTTCAAAATTACTAAACGAAATTACCGCATTCATGTGTTTTTGAGAATTCATATGCCTTTTAATGGCTCTAGATAAGTTATTTAAATCATCATATCCAGTAGTATTCCAAGCTGTTTTTTCGTTGCAAAAAAATATACAGCACCAGCAGTACGACTTATTGGTATGAGATCTATTAAATTGCCGTTTGTGGGTTTTACTCGTTTGAGAAATACACAGATCAGGCGTTGGTTTCGGCGTGAATATGAGCTGTTTTTTCTCAACAAAGTTTAAAGATTATTTAGATATTATTCTCCATTTTCACTAAAAATCTTTAAAAAAGTATAAATTTTCAACTCAATATTGCGAGTTTCATTCGCTCAAGTAAACACACAGAGTAAACATTGAAATGTGAAGTGCACTGCAAATGTATCGCCCGAACGCCCCCCTCTCGACAACTTCACACTGAAATCCTGACTTCTGCGCTCCATACTAATTGCTATATAAACAATCGTAGTTATATTTCATTATAGAACATTTTGCCACAGGTTAGAAAGGGAGCGATCGTCTTTCAGCCGGTAAAAGCCCACGCGTGCGAGGGAGACGACTAATCGGCAGCAGTATCGCACAGTTTTGCCGCGTGTTGACGTTCGAGGTCACGACCTGTGTATATTGTATAACAGAGGAGCGCGCCGGAAATTTGAAATAGTTTGAAACAGTTTACGAGTTATTAGTTGATATTATTGATTGAGCAGTTTGATAGGGCAAGCCTGGCTTCTCGGCTTCTATGGAGGCTTCGCTACCGCGATAAGCTAGCCGAGCTATTATTAAACACCCAATAGTCTTCGTGCTAAAAATTAAACAGGAGGATATCGTCATCAATAATTTACCGCACAATATTTTTTTAAAGACGTTACCGCTACACTAAGACTTTCTCTTGTATGGTGGAGCCAGCGGAGGCAGTGCGCCATGGAGCCGTCGCTTCCTATTTAAACTAATAACATCCGAGTCCTACGTTCGTTGTAGTTCTCCAAAAACATCCGCTACTTCGCGTTACTCCGGTCACTCACATTCGCACGAATACGCAAACCCACAAGTGTGGAACGACATTTGCAAATGATTATGCAAAGTTTTCGCTGCATTCGCGGTTTTCCAAGCTGTGTCGGTTTTATAACGGACATCAAAGCGCGCGAACCTCGATCCTTCGCGTACTCTCCCACACATTCGTGCGACCAGTTGCGCACACGATTGCGAAGGTAACGGACTTTTCGCCATTTTCATAGTTCGTGACGTCTACTGTGTAGCGTACTTAAACTAACTTCATCATGGATTGCAACAACACCTAGGTGATGGAGTTCATTGAACTTCTGCAGAATGAATCGACCATATGGGATACTCAAAAGAAATCCCATAAACAAGTGTAGAAGGAAGTGCAAACGGGTTCGCAAATTGAGTATGCGAACCCAATGTCTGACGGCCCTTCACATGTGTGCAAACATTCGTATATTGTACGAATGTTTGCACACATGTGAGTGACCGGGGTAAGACCTTAACCCCGGTCACTCACATGCCCGCAAAATATTCGATGTTATCGGGTTATCATAATATTATGTCAAATTCGTCATTTTTAATTAGTTTTTTTTTTAATATATTTAGTTTTTTTACGTGACATTAGCCTAAGATGCAGTATTTATTGTTCACTCGTGTATTTAATAATAGTAATAATAATTTCAAAAGATGACATTTTTATATACTTCACCTTTTTTTTTCTCTATATAGACGTAAAGACGCCATTACGAAATATGTTATTTGTCATAGGTATCATTGCAGGATGCTTTTCACCTATAATATTTAACATTTTTGTGAATATTTAATACCACCTACACAGATGATTATTGTATTTTTATAATGTGCAATCAATTTTAAAAGTAATCCATTTTGCTTTTTGTGGTGTACAAATATATACGTAAAGAAATATATTTGTACACTACACTGTGGTAGAATACACGATACCTACTGTAAATTTTACTAACACCTAACTCACTGTATTCACAAATAAATAAATGAATTTGAATTTGAATTCAATATAAATAAAATGAGAACATCATTAATGTAGTCGAAGTCAATTAAATACGCATTATTAAAAATAACTCAAAAACTACTGGTCAGATCTTTATCAAATTTATATGGGACCACATGAGAAGCCTGCAAACCAGTTGCAAACCAGTTGCATACTTCTCACTTACAAATAAAAAAAGAATCATCAAAATAGGTTCACCTAGAAAAAAGTACAGAGATAACACACATAAAAAAATACAGTCGAATTGGGTACCTCCTCCTTTTTTGAAGTCGGTTAAAAATAAAAAAATAAAGCATACGAAAAAAAAAACAGTCAGCCGCTAATAAATAAACTGGCTGTTTCTGGTTTACCTGTAGTATATTTCATTAGTTGACAGCAGTTTTTAGATTGCTACATGGCTTAGAGGTCATTTGCCTTATGGTCGTCATAAATCCTTCTCAATAAAAACAATTAAGTGTCGATTATAGCGCTAGTATAAAGTTTGGTTCGCCCAAGGTTTGATTAGATCTAATAACAGTATTCCAACTTGATCCGGAGGTGTGAAACATTTTTATGACATTTACTATATTACTTACTAGCTGTTCCCTGCGACATCGTCCGCCGAGGAATTTATTACGATTGGATTTCTTAAATAAAAGTTACGCTTTATAACATAAGCTACCTGCCAGTGAAAGTCCTGTCAAAATCGGCCCAGCCATTTCGCAGATTATAATAATAATAATAATATATTTCTGCGAACGGGCTAATCCCGGTCAGCCTCTCGGGTCATCTGAGGCGACTGGGACTCCTTGAGGGACCGCTCCGTGCTCAAATGCAGAAGGCGGTGCTCCTCGACACCGCCCTCATCGTCCGCCGGTTTCTTCCCCTTTCCCCCTAACTTTCGGCCGTTTGGTGTGAAAAGTGACCCACCTTTTCTATATGGATGATCTCAAGTTATTCGCCTCCAGTCGCTCCCATCTTATGGAATTGCTAAACATCACTTGTGATTTTAGCAATTCTATTAGAATGGAGTTGGGGACGGATAAGTGTGCGGTCCTCCATGTTGAAAGGGGAAGGGTTGCTAACTCTGAGGGCATAGACTTATCTATGCCCGTCAACATAAGGACCCTTTCCGAGGCTGAAACATACCGATACCTGGGTATGTCACAAAATATAGGTATTGATGAGGTGGACATGAAACAATCAGTTTGCGATCTGTTTTATGCACGCTTGACCAAAGTGCTTAACAGCCTTTTGTCGGGCGTGAATAAGACATATATATAACTGTTGGTTCATGTTTGATTTTTTTTTGTCTTCAAAATTGTCCTTTTTGTATACCTTTGGCATGCTCAGGTGGACTCAAACTGATCTTAACGCCCTGGATAAAAAAGTCCGCACTACCATGACGTCCCATAGGATGCACCATCCGAGATCATCAATAATGAGCCTGTACTTGCCGCGGAAACATGGTGGCCGTGGCTTTTTAAGCGCGCTCACCATGCACAACCGTGAAGTGTGCAGCCTCCGCAATTACTTCCTGGCGGGATCGGATGATTCATTCTATAAGGACGTCATTTCTTGTGATAAAGGGCTTACCCCTTTATCCTTAGCCAACGAGCAGTGGCAAGACCCGGCAGTACATAGCATTTCCAACCGGGAGACCGTATGGAAGGAGAAGGAGCTCCACGGGAGGTTCTACAAGGCTCTACATGAGCCTTTCGTACAGTCGCCTCCCTCCACTGGCTACAGGATCAGGTTATGAAGACCAACAACTATCGGAGATACATCCTAAAGGATGGCAAGCTTGTCGCCATCCCGGTGAGTCACTTAGGCATGTCATCTCCGGTTTTTCGGCGCTTTCTAACTCTGAGTATTTGCACAGACACAACCTAGTAGCCAGGATTCTACACCAGAAGCTCGCTCTGAAATACGGTCTCGTGGATCGGAAACTGCCTTATTATAAGTACTTCCCGGATGCCGTGCTCGAAAATGACCGCGCCAGGCTTTACTGGGACCGGGCCATCATCACAGACAGGGCTATTCTTGAGAATAAGCCTGATATTGTGCTGATGGACCGGGCACAGTCAAGGATATTTTTGGTCAACATTACCATTCCGTATGACGAGAACCTCGTGAAAGCCGAAGCGGATAAGAAGACAAAATATCTGGACCTGGCTCACGAGGTGAACGACATGTGGGGTGGTCTGCCGACCGAAATTATACTTGTTTCTGCGAACGGGCTAATCCCGGTCAGCCTCTCGGATCATCTGAGGCGACTGGGACTCCGTAACGGACAGCTCCGGGCTCAAATGCAGAAGGCGGTGCTCCTCGATACCGACCGCATTGTGGTACACCGCCTTCTGCATTCTTTCCCTTTCCCCCTAACCCTCGGCCGTTTGGTCTCCCCTGCCGAGGGCTTCCATCTGGTTGGTCCTTTATTTATTCATGTATTTTTTATTTACTTATGTTAGTATATTTAATATATATTTAAATTATGTGTATTTATCATTTCCTTTTATATATTTACTCAGCCCAACCAGATGAGAATACTTTATGGATACCCTAATAATAATAATAATTTATTTCAGACCCATAATTATGTTAGTAATTAGCTTAACCTATGTTAGTCTTAAATTATTACACACACAATTCCCTCAGATTCTATTGGAGCTCCCACGAACCTTGCGCATGAGGGATGCGATTCTCTTTCGAATAATGGCATGAAAGTCGTCCGTACCGTACGCTGTAAACATCCCTGAAGCGCTACAATACCGCGGAAGTCCCATTAGCACCCTGAAGGCATTGTTATATTGTATAGATTAGATTAGACACAAATTTTAAAAACTGTCTTTTTGTTATAAGTACCGTATATACTTTCATATGCATTTAGTAAAAGCTGTTATTTTGACATTACAAACAGACACTTCAATTTTATTTATTTGTATAGATGAGTTACAGTCCACTCAATAGAATAGAATAGAATGATTTTTATTCAATATTGATTAATACATAATATTATTGATAGCCATTTTTTTTATTTACCACTAGTTCGGAAAATACTTCTGTCCTGGGAAGAACCAGCAATAAACCCAGCGGGACTTTTTTTAAACATATTTCACTTTACAATAATTAGGTTTGTACAATTTTTAAATGAATTTTAATAGAACCAGCATGGTGGCGACATGGCGTTATTTTCATTTATGTATTCCTTGATATTATAATAACCCTTTTTGTACAATTTTTTTTAATAAAACTTTTAAACTTGTTGTTAATAGTAAGTGGCTACTGCTGTCCATACACATAAAACATGCCATGCCATGCGGCATCAGTGTCTGGGGCCTGCTTAACGACTAACGTACTAAAGTAAGTCTTTAACCAAGCCCCATACACTGATTTGAACTGATAAGAACTATCGTTAGTGAACTTTTACCTCAATGGCACAGGTTAAGATAGTGCGTAGTAAGTTAAGTGTCATATAATTTTGTTGCTAACACCGGTCACTCACATTCGCACGAATACGACATTTGCAAATGATTATGCAAAGTTTTCGCTGCATTCGCGGTTTTGCAAGCTGTGTCGGTTTTTTAACGGACATCAAAGCGCGCGAACCTCGATCCTTCGCATACTCTCCCACACATTCGCGCGACCAGTTGCGCACACGATTGCGAAGGTAACGGACGTTTCGCCATTTTCATAGTTCGTGACTTCTACTGTTTAGCGTACTTAAACTAACTTCATCATGGATTGCAACAACACCTAGGTGATGGAGTTCATTGAACTTGTGCAGAATGAATCGACCATATGGGATACTCAAAAGAAATCCCATAAACAAGTGTAGAAGGAAGTGCAAACGGGTTCGCAAATTGAGTATGCGAACCCAATGTCTGACGGCCCTTCACATGTGTGCAAACATTCGTACAATGTACGAATGTTTGCGCGCATGTGAGTGACCGGGGTAAGATCTTAACGCGAAGTAGCGGATGTTTTGGAGAACTACAACGAACGTAGGACTCGGATGTTGTTAGTTTAAATAGGAAGCGACGGCTCCGTGGCGCACTGCCTCCGCTGCCTCCACCATACAAGAGAAAGTCTTAGTGTAGGGGTAACGTCTTCTAAAAAATATAGTGCGGTAAATTCTTGATGAGGATATCCCCCTGTTTAATTTTTAGTACGAAGACTATTGAGTGTTTGACATCCAATATAATTATATATTTTCAAAGAGTAGACAAATTTAAACTTAAGTTCAACTATATAAATCAGAGATTATCAAACTTATTTCTTTTACCGCCCCCTTTGAAATTCAGTTATTTTTCAGCGCCCCCAATTTTTTAAACACTCCTAAAACTTAAAAACCACAATTTCATTACTTTAATTAATTTAGTTATGGTGTGCTATATTAGTCGGTTTTGGTGTTTAAACTTACATTCTAAAGTAGACATTATTACCAGTGAGAGCAATTAAAACGCAACTTTATAATATTAAGAATATATTTTAATCAAATTAAAAGAAACAATATAGATAGGTAATCAATTTTAGTTTTTAAACTAATCTAATGAGATGGATGAATTTTATGATTTTTAACAATTTTGTTGATATCAGGTTCGATTTTACTCAAAAACAGTCGGTAAGTCGCCGCGTTCGGTAACATGCAAACGATTTCTTTTTTTAGTAAGCAGCGTTGTCACTGGGAATGCTATCAAAAATCGTTGAACGATCGACCACAATCCAGAGTACAACTGCGGGATTGACTTTTGTAGCCTAATTCTTGGTAGCCATTTTTGAATTTGATTTTTATTTCCTCGTTCGTTGTCAGTTCTATAAGTTCTTATTCCCATCAATTCGTCTTTGCACAGAACTATTGCAAAAGGAATTTTCGAATTATGTCTGCCGCCGGTTTATGGAGCACAGTAGTTATAACTTCTTTTATTGCCGGCAAAACTAATGTTTCTCCGATGGTGTGTGGTTTACCTGTTTGAGCAATTAACAAAGAGATATTGTATGAAGCTCGAAGTCCGTCATCGTCTTGCTTAGCAGCCACCGAGAAAAGTTTTGATACACTTGGCTGAGAATTATGCTTCTTTTCCAGGTCTTGAAAATAATTTTATTTAATTTTTGTCCTTCTTATCTGGATGCATTTTATTCAAATGATCTTGAAGTCTTGAAGGCTTCATCGTTTCGTTTGAAAATGTTTTTGAACAAAGAAGGCACAAAGGCAAAGATGGATTTGTCGAATTTTCTATGAATCCATATTTAATATATTCTGCACTATATTGCCGTCTTTGTATTTTGCTTCCGACATGGCTTTGTTTTTACAAATATGTAAATAAAGTAAAGTTAAAAAAAAGTTAGAGCCTATATACGTCCCACTGCTGGGCCACAGGCGTCCTCTCATTTCTGAGAGGGTTTTAGGGCAAGGAAATGTCCGCCGCGCTGCCCCAATGCGTGTTGGCGAACTTCACATGTCTTCGAAATATTTTTTTTTTGATTTCTCAGATGTGTAGGTTTCCTCACGATGTTTTCCTTCACCGCCGAGCACGTGGTAAATCAGCACTTACAATTGCAATTAACAATTTCATTGGTGCCGGCGGGGATCGAACCCGGGTTGCTCGCGTACTGTGTAACTTACAGCGAGCGCTAACCATCTGAGCTACCACGGCTCTGTAAATACTTGTTTAAAGATGGCAATGTAAATAAAGTGTTGAACTTAAATACTTGTTTAAAGATTGCGCGCGAAACCACTAATGAAAATATAAAAAAAATTACAAGGTTTTTTATAGGATTTAAATACAGCACGCGCCGACAGGAATAAGACAAACACGCACAAACTTGTTTATCTCTTTCGACGTTCAATCGTACTGAGCAAGTTAAGACAAGTATCGATGAACCAGTCGATTGCTACCGGATTGCACCAATAGCGTTATTTAACAAAAACTTGTTACAACTTGATTGCGTACGGCGTACGGGCTATCCTACGAAATCTATGTTAAGTATTTCTAGTTTATATACCATCATACAGGGCAGAAATATAAACTAATTAATTATTAGTTTATATTACCTACTACTCAATATCGAATAATTAGTAATTATTCGATATTGAGTAGTAGGTAGGTTTTAATTTTAGTAAATTTTAAAATATGAAGTATCTAAATGAAATTACAAATCAACCATCGCCCCCCTAAACCACGTCAACGTCAACAATTTTTTTCTGGGCCCCTTAACGCCCCCCTCTAGGTCTCCAACGCCCATAAGGGGGCGTTATCGCCCACTTTGAGAAAGACCGATATAAATAATAATATACCGTTATTGCAGTTTTTGAAAATAAGGGTAAATAAGGCTTCTACTTTAATTTGAAATTATCCCAAATTGAATGTGATTTATGGGCAACAACGTTTTTGCATACCGATCGACCCTTACGAATGTGTGCGTGCGCAGTAAAACCAGTTAAAATAATGCATTACTACGCATTTTGAATTTAAAAAATAAAAAGGACAGAATAATTGAGATATTTTTAATTAATTTTTCTTCACCATTTGCCTATATTACTTATTTTGAACCTTCTCTGAAAATAGCCCTGTATATAAAATTCTGGTGTGCGTGTGTTCCTAATTCTTCTCCTCCTAAACGGCTTGACCGATTGTGATGAGATTTTTATGCTCGCAAGGTCACCTGGATGATTCTTAGCTATAATTAGACGCCGCCAGGTGGCGTTGTTGTCGAGATCCAGAAATAACCTATGCGGAGCGGGGCGGATCGCTTGTTAAACTATAAAAACTATGACGTCATTAGACTATATTATTAATTATTGTTATTTCTTTTTACGTGGTAGAGCCATACTGCAGTATTATTATTGCAGCACGATTGGGTCACCTTGACCACGCTGTCACAGAATACACGCATGGAACACCAGAATAAGGCTGCTTTGTTTCGTATGTTGACTGTAGAGAACCGGCGACTCTTTTTACTGGAAACGAGGCATTCTATCTTAGTTCTCAGGGGTGACAACGCGTCTACAATTCAATTCTGAATTGGGGATGGATGTAGATGTCTATGGGCCACATCATTCACTTACCATCAGGTGGGTGGACGCTTGTCACTCTTATTCTATAAAAAATAAAATAATCTTGAAGCCATGTTCGAACCAACCTTGATTTTGTTCACGCTCGGTTATCGCGGCCATGACCAGTATGAACTTATAACAATGCAAAAAACGTTATCTATCTCGAATCTATTGAGACGCATATTTTCAGTTACTTCAACTTGGACATCAGAATATGAATATGCTCGTTAAATACAAGTTAGTGTTAAATTTAATTCTTGTCAGTAGGCTTCAAATAATTATAATTCTAAATGGCAACCATTTTTAGGCACGTTCTAGTCCTGAGTTATATTTAAAGTTTCAAATCTTTAAACTCATCGGAAAGTTTGTTTGAAATCGATTGCAAAATAACAAGGGCAAAAAATAGTTGACAAAAATTATTGCGTCTAGAAATGACTTATATATAAAATGAGTTTAATTATTTTTCTATGATTTTTCAAATAAAAATGTATTTTAATTAAAGCCACAGAAAAGAAACATACATTTTTGGGAATATCAAATGACTTTAAACATTATACACTATTCAAGTGTTGCCATTTACTATATTCATACTATTTTCGTATACACTTTGTAAGACTACCAACACAACACACAAACACAAAATATTTTTATATTAAGTTATTATTAGTAATAACTATACTATCAGTAATAATAAAAATTAAAGTGATATGGTTGAAAATAAGTCTCTTACAAAGAACTTTCTGCAATAGTACATTATCTCAATCATAGTCATTGAGTTATATGTACTACGTATACTAGAGAAGCTCTTCCAAATAAAAAATTTGCGCTACTCTATGTCTACGCGCATGCGCGGTAGATAGTAAAATATTACGATATTATTACCTATTTATTCGCTTGAACAACAAAAAATTTTACTTACTTGACTACTGAATTGTTATTTACGTAAGCTTTAAACTTTAATTTGAAATCTCGTATTATTATCGCCGCTCCACACTGCATGAATATTGAAGCCACAGTAAATGACACTAAAGTAAGGTGTACGGATTGCAGTACAGTTCAGTTGAACATAGTGAATGTTCGGAATGCGAAATCTAGTGCGTAGTACATATATATCAATGATCATAGTACTATGTAACAATTCCATTTAATGTTATGGCAATACTAGCTAAAACAAAATGTCAATATGTGGCACAAAGGCTCAGAAGCCATAAATGTACATTTATAGTATGCAGATATATAATAGGTTCACGCCTGAGATCATAGAAAATATCAAAAAAAAATTTCCATCTGAAGAGATTTAAGCAAGAAGGAAAATTATTTAACAAAGAACTATTTAACTTTTATCGATGGAGGGTTAAAATTTTGATTGACAAAGCATATCAGCAGCATCTTAACTTGATACAGAAAAGCATAATTGATGATCCGGTATTATTTTGAAATATGTAAGTGATAAAAAAGAAAGACGACATACGGAGACATATAGTTATAAGGGTAAAGAAGTATCAGGTCAAGATGCGGCTAATGCCTTTGCTGAATACTTTTGCTCTGTATTTCATGATGAAAGCCCCTATTAAATTATGCCGATGCCGAAAGTGCGGCTAATTTACAAGTTAATATGGTGCCCATCTCAGTCAGGTATGTAGACGAGTGATTTTAGATTGGCAATAAAACGCCTAAAGCCGCGATCCGCTGGTGGTCCTGACCGCATTCCTGCTTTTCTTGTCAAGGATTGTGCGCCAGTTCTAAGATCACCGCTCTTATTCATTTTAATCTGTCTCTTAGACAGGCTAAATATCAGAACAGTGGAAAATATCTAGGGTGACTCCTGTTCCCAAGGAGAACCTGGAAAGGATGTTTCTGCTTTTAGACCTATAGCGGTGCTTTCGGTTCTGGCGAAGGTATTTGAAACCATATTGAACTTTCACATTAGCAAACAGTTAGATAACATTTGCATGACAGTCAACATGGTTTTCGGAAAATCGCTCAACGAATACTAACCTGATAACACACGTTGACTATGTATGTACAGAGATGGATTCTAGAAGACAGGTAGATGCCGCATATTTCGACTTTAGGAAGGCTTTTGACCTGGTGAGTAATGACATACTGTTACAGAAGCTAGCTAAGTTGGGTTTTACTCGAAGCTTCTTCAATTTTTGCTAGCTATTTGGATAATCGTCGTCAATTCGTTAGAGTAAGTGGTTACGAATCCGATTATTATTTTACTAGATCTGGTGTGAGTCAGGGTAGTACTCTTGGCCCAACACTGTTCTTGAGTTTTATAAATGACTTGCCTACCAAAGTTAAATCTGCGAAGTGCCTGTTATTCGCAGATGATCTGAAATTAAGCTTGGGAATTGGCAGTGCTGCTGATGCACAGGCTCTTCAACAGGACATAGATAGGGTATCGGAATGGAGTAAAGTGAACCATCTTCCTCTTAATGAGACTAAATGCAAGGTTATTACTTTTGCATTAAAACCGAATCCTATCATTATTAATTATAACTTATTTGACGCGCCTATGGTAAGAGTATATGACATAATTGACTTGGGCTTATTATTAGATACTAAATTAAATTTTCACAATCATATGACATCCATTTGCAAGTCGGCTAGTAAGACTTTGGGTTTTGTGATGAGGACTGCTGCTGACTTTGACGATATAAGGGTGGCTAAAACTTTGTATAATGCGTATGTTCGGAGTAAACTGGAGTATGCAGCTGCGGCCTGGAATCTTATGAGAATAAGTATACTATCATGTTAGAGAGAATACAACGTAAATTTGCTCGTTGGCTTTATAAGAAGATTCACGGTTACTACCCTTATTTGTATCCTTCCTATTTGTTTTGGGTATGGTTGATTTAGAAACCTTAATGTTTAGGAGGGTGATGTCAACTATTAGGTACTATCTTTTTATAATTCACCACAAGTTAGACTGCCAGTCGGTTGTGGAGAGAATCGGTTTGTTGGTGCCCAGGTACCTGCAGAGTGATAATGGAGTAACGGTGGCTCCGCGCCGTAGGCTGCGTCTCCTAGACAGACCAGTTACACGTACCAAACGTGCAGCCTATGCACCAACAAATCGAGCATTGATACTAATAGGGGACATACTCACTCAACACGATGAAATTGACATATTTGCAGACAGTATGACACGTCTGCTGAATCTTTTTAGTAAAATTATCGATAATAAGATAATTAATAATTTGACAATTTAATTTGTTTGACAATGTACTATTTATTAATTTGTATTTAAGATGTAATTTTAATTATGGACATATATTGTAATTAGCTTTTATTTGACATTGCATTGTAAATTAATATGACAAAATATTTCATAGCCTGACATTGTATGACTGTATCCTTTTTCTTTTTCTTTTATATTCATATTTTATTATGTTATTTTCATATTTTAATTTCTCAACACGCTGCTATAGGCTTGGAGATTTTGAAGTACTAATATTGCATAATTGTTTAATTTATTACTATTATTTTTAATTATAAATTTATAAGTGATAACTATTAACTCGTTTATTATAATTGGATGATTTTTTAAAATATTTTTGCATGTAAAATTAAACCTTGTGTGCGTGTTGGATTTTCTGTAAGCCACAAGAGTTTTTAAAAGAAAAATAAAATAAAAATAAAATAAAAATAGAGATACAATAATCTAAAAACTCTCAATTATGTAGGTAGGTACATTATGTTGAGAATGTATTAAGCTAACATCAAACAACCACAGGACGCTTGACTTTTTCCAAGTGACATAAGACATAACCTAAAAAGGTTAAAATCTAAATATCTTTTTTTTGACGCCTTCTCAGGACAAAATTCTTTAACAAAGTTACTCAGGGACTGACGCTTAACATTTTAAGATATTTTTGTTGTAGGGACGCTACCATTTCTTCTCAACTAATTTTATATATGAAAGTCTCCCATTGTTCTTTGTATCTATTGTTTATCTATGTCTATTTGTTTGCCTATACAAACAGATAGACAAGAGAGCGAGTTTATGTCGCATTGTCATCCAGCACTGACCTATTTTTAAAATTTAAAGTCTGTAACTCATCGGGAAGTTAGTTTAAAATCGATTGCTAAATTTGTGTCAAACAAACGAACAAACAAACAGATAGACAAGAGAGTGAGTTTATATTGCATTGTCATGCAGTTCAGAGCTATATTTGAAGTTCCAAGTCTCTAGCTCATCGGGAAGGTAGTTTAAAATCGATTGCTAAATTTGTATCTATTGTTTGTCTATACAAACAGATAGACAAGAGAGCGAGTTTATGTCGCATTGTCATCCAGCACTGACCTATTTTTAAAATTGAAAGTCTGTAACTCATCGGGAAGTTAGTTTAAAATCGATTGCTAAATTTGTATCGAACAGACATACTAACATACAGACAGACAAGAGAGTGAGTTTATATTGCATTGTCATCCAGTTCAGAGCTATATTTGAAGTTCCAAGTCTCTAGCTCATCGGGAAGGTAGTTTAAAATCGATTGCTAAATTTGTATCTATTGTTTGTCTATACAAACAGATAGACAAGAGAGCGAGTTTATGTCGCATTGTCATACAGCACTGACCTATTTTTAAAATTGAAAGTCTGTAACTCATCGGGAAGTTAGTTTAAAATCGATTGCTAAATTTGTATTAAACAAACGAACAAACAAACAGATAGACAAGAGAGTGAGTTTATATTGCATTGTCATGCAGCTCTGAGTTATATTTGAAGTTCCAAGTCTCTAGCTCATGGGGTAGTTAGTTTAAAATCGATTGCTAAATTTGTACCGAACAGACAAGAAAGCGAGTTAATTAAAATGTGGTAATAAAAAGGAAGGATGTTCTCAATTCGGCTGTTTTTTTCTGTATATATGTATGTTACGATATATCTTGTCAATTGCGAACCGATTTAAAGTATATAAATTTGTGGGTAAAAAAAATAAATGAAAAAGTAGGGAATACATTTTTTTATGAAGTACTAGCGATCCGCCCTGGCTTCGCTCGGGTGATTTCTGGATCTCGACAACAGCGCCATCTACCGGGTCCAAATGTGGATATAAACTATTCAGAAACTCACTCAAACACACTTTAAAAATTTCATCAAAATCGGTCAAGCCATTTTCGGGTTTTTTTGAAGACTTACGCACGGCGATTGATTTTTTATATAAATAAATTTAGATGACATTCTCGTTGTTTATTACCTTGAACTTGTGATATTCCTTCATCATCATCATCATTTTAGCGTATCATATTCTACTGCTGAATATAGGCCATCCCATAGATAGGCTCATAACAGGGACATTTGCCATAGTTGCCGCGCTTGGCACGCGGGTTGAAAACTGCAGTTTTTTATTTTCCAGTTGTTATTATGAAGATGCTGCTGCCCTTGTCCTGGTTTGTTTTCTTCAGTCGCCGCTTACGAAATCCACGGGACGATTTGGGTTAGTGGATATTCTTACACCGCCACTACACGGTATTCCTTATGCCTACTTTTTTTATAGTATAAGGGTGACAAACTAGCACACAATCCACCTAACGGTAAATAGTTGCTATGGCCCATAGACATCTACATCTATCCTCGATTACGAACCAAAATGCAGATGCGTTGTCACTAGAGGTTGCAATCGAATATTCGAATTATTCGAATTTTATTTCCAAATTTATATTCGAATAGTAAATAAAAAATACTAGTCAAGTCTATGTTGGTAGAACTTAAAAATTGTTGTTGGCAACACTGCTTAACGGCTTGAGTGACTTGACGCCATTTTGTTGAGTTCATTCACTTACAGAACGCGTTGTTATATACTTGCAAAGCTGTGCATTTTGTCTTTTGTGAAGTGATTTGATTCTGGTGTTTATATAAAAGTATTTGTGGATTGTTTTATGTAAGTATTGTGTATTTTGTTATTTTTTTGCAAACACGGTGGTTGAATTTATGACTTAACCTAAAAACTCACTTTGCACTGATCACCAAATACCTACGTTATATGTATTTACAAGTATCAAATTCAATTACATTGCAGATCAGTTGACGATGGATAAATTGGTTTTTAAAGAGTACACAAAACGTACGTTTGACAAATCTTCAGTATGGAACTCTTTCTTACGGACTGAGGATGGAAGTCACGCAAAATGCAAATTATGCAAAAGAATTCTTCAATGCTCAAATACCACCACATGCTTACACAATCACTTGAAGAAACAACATCCAAGTGTACCTGGTTAGTCACTCATTTAACTTACTTTACCTTTATTAACTACTTGTTCACTTACATTTATTACTTTTGACCAAAAGGTATTAACGCTTTTACTCATAAGATTTTTTTTTATTGTTCGGTCTACTAGATACAAGAAGAAATATTCGACAGATTCCAGCGACTGCTACGCCTACCACTCCCACAAATGAGGCAGTACAAGAACAAGATCAGCGGCCCATGCCCAAGACAAAAAAAGTCAGAATTGACGATTACTATCAGAACACCAAAGAAGATAATATGGAAACTGTGATTTCCAAAATGACTGCGTGTGATGGTCAACCATTCAACATTTTTTGCAAATCAGAATCTATACGTATGCTTTTTTTAAAAAGTGGATACGAAGCTTTGCCGAAATCTCCGAACACAATTAAGAAGATTGTTATAGAAAAAAGTGACCAGTTAAAACAAGAACTGAGAAAAGAATTGTCGGTTTTAAAAGCAAAGGACAGAAATTTTCCGTCTCTCTTGATTGTCTTTACAAACAGATAGACAAGAAAGCGAGTTTGTATTGCATTGTCATACAGCACTGACCTATTTTTAAAATTGAAAGTCTGTAACTCATCGGGAAGTTAGTTTAAAATCGATTGCTAAATTTGTATCGAACAGACATACTAACATACAGACAGACAAGAGAGTGAGTTTATATAGCATTGTCATCCAGTTCAGAGCTATATTTGAAGTTCCAAGTCTCTAGATCATCGGGAAGGTAGTTTAAAATCGATTGCTAAATTTGTATCTATTGTTTGTCTATACAAACAGATAGACAAGAGAGCGAGTTTATGTCGCATTGTCATACAGCACTGACCTACAGGGTGGCGCAATAGAACGTGCATATTGCGTCTTCTTTTTTCGCGGGGTAAAGTGTGCGCGGGCGGGGGGAGCCTAGCGTGGTTGGATAGTGACACTCGTGAAGTTTTAGTAACCATGAGTCACTTCGACGGGAAGCGTCGCGCTTTTTGTGTTCGCACGTTTTACGAGAACGGTCGTTCATACATTTCTACAAGGCGAATGTATTGTTCTGAATATGGATTAACACACACTAATGAAGCTCCGAGTGCTAATTTAATTAAAATATGGATAAAGCGTTTTGAAGAGACCGGTTCCACGTTTAAACCACCAGCAAAGGTCGTCCAAGAACGTCTAGGACCACAGACAATATTGAGAGGGTGAAGGAGTCAGTAGGAAAAAATCCGCAAGTGTCTACTCGGAAGCGATCGGCAGCTTTAAACTTGTCGCGACGAAGTTTACAGCGAATTTTGAAGTTGGATCTTAAACTGCATCCTTATAAGCTCCAGTTAACACAGGAATTAAAAGAGGCCGACTTCGGAGCAAGGTTGGCATTGCAGAAGAAATGCTTAGTCGATTTTCCTCTTTGACAAACATCCTTTTTCTGACGAGGCTCATTTTCATTTAAATGGGTTCGTAAACCGACAAAATTGTCGCTATTGGAACGACGAGAATCCAAAAATGAAACATCAAAAACCACTGCATAGTCCTAAAGTAACGGTATGGGCAGCAATCTCAAGCAAAGGAATTATTGGCCCTTTCTTCTTTGAAGATTCACGAGGACGAAACATCACCGTTAACACCGACCGCTATGTTGCGATGTTAGAGGAATATTTGACTCAGAACTTGCGAGATCGAGAATAGCGAATACGAGGACTTGGTTCCAACAAGACGGAGCGACCTGTCACACATCAAATGACTCTATGGCGGTTGTGAGACAGATGTTTCCTGCAAGAATAATTTCCAAAAGAGGTGATATCCCTTGGCCCCCACGTAGCCCTGACTTGACGCCTCCTGACTTTTTTTTGTGGGGATACCTCAAACATAAAGTCTACATGAACAATCCGAGGAACATCAGTCAGCTAAAGGAAAAAATCCGTGGGGAAATGGCAGCTATCACCCCAGATTTATTGACAAGAGTTTTCACAAATCTGCGTTCGCGTTTAGAGGAGTGCCTTCTTCGAGAGGGCCGTCATTTAGATGATGTTATTTTTAAAAAATAAACTACATTTAATTATCTCATCATCTTATATTTTATTTCAACTATACCTTTTGTATTTATTTTTTAGCCTATACTTAATAAATGCACGTTCTACTGCGCCACCCTGTATTTTTAAAATTGAAAGTCTTAACTCATCAGGAAGTTAGTTTAAAATCGATTGCTAAATTTATATCAAACAAACGAACAAACAAACAGATAGACAAGAGAGTGAGTTTATATTGCATTGTCATGCAGCTCTGAGTTATATTTGAAGTTCCAAGCCTCTAGCTCATCGGTATGTTAGTTTAAAATCGATTGCTAAATTTGTACCGAACATACAAGAAAGCGAGTTAATTAAAATGTGGTAATAAATACGAAGGATGTTCTCAATTCGGCTGTTATTTTTCCTGTATATGTATGTTACGTGATATCTTGTCAATTGCGAACCGATTTAAAGTATATAAATTTGTGGGTAAAAAAATAAATTAAAAAGTAGGTAATACATTTTTTTATGAAGTGCTAGCGATCCGCCCCGGCTTCGCTCGGGTGATTTTTGGATCTCGACAACAGCGCCATCTACCGGGTCCAAATGTGGATATAAACTATTCAGAAACTCACTCAAACACACTTTAAAAATTTCATCAAAATCGGTCAAGCCATTTTCGGGTTTTTTGGAGACTTACGCACGGCGATTGATTTTTTATATAAATAAATTTAGATGACATTCTCGTTGTTTGTTACCTTGAACTTGTGATATTCCTTCATCATCATCATCATCATCATCATAATTGTAGCCTATCAAATTCTACTGCTGAATATAGGCCATCCCATAGATAGGCTCATAAGAGGGACATTTGCCATAGTTGCCGCGCTTGTTTTTTATTTTCCAGTTGTTATTATGAAGATGCTGCTGCCCTTGTCCTGGTTTTATTTCCTCAGTCGCCGCTTACGAAATCCACGGGACGATATGGGTTAGTGGATATTCTTACACCGCCACTACACGGCATTCCTTATGCCTACTTTTTTTTATAGGATAAGGGTGACAAACTAGCACAGTCCACCTAATGGTAAATAGTTGCTGCGGCCCATAGACATCTACATCTATCCTCGATTACGAATCAAAATGTAGATACGTTGTCACCCCTGAGGACTAAGATGGAATGCCTCGTTTCCAGTAAAAAGGGTCTCCGGTTCTCTACAATTCAGCATACGATTCCACACACTCACCATACGTTCTTTCCGACTTTTTATGACATTATGTTAATTTTTTTAAGGGCATTAATCATTTTATTTGCTATATTTTGTAAAATTCTAGTCTGGTTGGAATATAAAAAAAATAAAAATCGTAAGATAAAATATAAGTTAAATACAAAACTATGTATAAAATTTAATAAATAAATAAAAACCCAACCAGACGTATACGTGGTAGAGCCATACTGCAGCTATAATAGTAGTATAGTTGTAGCACGAATGGGTCGGCTCGACCGAGGAAGGACCACGCTCTCACAGAATACCAGCGTGAAATAGCAGCTTAACGCTGCTGTGTTTCGTATGGTGAGTGTAGAGAACCGGAGACCCTTTTTACTGGAAAAGAGGCATTCCATCTTAGTCCTCACGGGTGTCAACGCATCTGCATTATGATTCGTAGTCGAGGATAGATATAGACGTATATGGGCCACAGTAACTACTTACCATCAGGTGGACTGTGTGCTCGTTTGTCACCCTTAAAAAAAAGACCCAACGAGGGCTTCCCCTTGCCAAGGGAGACCAAGCGGCCAGAGAGGAAAAAAAATCGGCGGCCGATGCGGGCAGTATCGAGGACTACCTCCATCTGCATTTGAGTCCATTGTGGAGCCCAGTTCCCTTAGTTGACCCGAGGGGCTGACCAGGATAAACTCGTTTGCAAAAACGACTTCGGTTGGCAGACATGGCGGTCATCTTGTGATTCAGTTCCAGACATTTTGTTTGCTTATCTGTTTCGGCTTTCACGAGGTTCTCGTCATATCGAAAGGTATTGTCGACCAATAATAACCCTGTATGTGCCCGTGCCCGGTCCATCAACACAATATCAGGCTTATTCGCAAGAATAACCCTTTCCGTGATGTTGGCCCGATCCCAGTAATTATTATTATTAGTTTTAGTATTATGTTGTTATTAACCGATTTCAAAAAGGAGGAGGTACTCAATTCGACTGTATGTTTTATTATGTGTGTGTGTGTTACCTCATAACTTTTCTAGGTGAACCGATTTTGATGATTCTTTTTTTATTTGAAAGCTGGTGCTTCTCATGTGGTCCCATATAAATTTGATCAAGGTCTGACCATTAGTTTTTGAGTTAACCTTAATAATTTATATTGCAGTCGGTTGTACAATTTTTTTTGTTTTACCACTTGTTTTACAAGGGCGTTCTGTGAGAGCGAGGTCCTTTACCGGTCAAACCAATGTCATTCCATTCGTGCCATTCATGCCTTTTTTTTTATAGAATAAGGGTGACAAGCGTCCACACAGTCCATCTGATGATAAGTGCATATTGTGGCACATAGACATTTACTCTCGATTAAGAATCAAAATGTAGATGCGTTGTCACCCCTGAGCACTAAGATAGAATGTCTCGTATCCAGTAAAAAGGGTCTCCGGTTCTCTACACTCACCATACGAAACACAGCAGCATTAAGCTGCTATTTTACGCTGGTATTTTGCGAGAGCGTGGTCCTTAACCGGTCGAGCCGACCCATTCGTGCTACAGACATAATATAGCAGCAGCATGAAAGTTCAGCTTATATACGTCCCACTGCTGGGCACAGACCTCTCATTTCTGAGAGGCTTGTAGGGCAAGTAAATATCCGCCGCGCTGCCCCAATGCGTGTTGGCGAACTTCACGTCTTCGAAATATTGTTTTATCTTGTTTCTCAGACATGCTGGTTTTCTCACGATGTTTTCATGAGCACGTGGTAAATCAGCACTTAAATTGCAACTAACAATTTCACTGGTGCCAGCGGAGATCAACCCCGGGTTGCTCGCGCACTGAAATTTACAGCTAGCGCTTAGCCCCTGAGCTACCACGGCTCTACCACTGACATGACAGCTAATGAGTAGAGCCATGCTGCAGCTCGCTAGCTGAGCTGCAGCAAGGCTCTGCTTATTCGTGTTGAAGCCTTACATAATTTATTTATGTATTCTTTATTGAACGTTACACAATGTATAGGAACAAAAGGCGGACTTAATGCTAAAATCATTCTCTACCAGTCAACCTTAGGGCAGTGATATAACGTCGAAGACGTAACAATTATACAATCGCAACATGGCCTCACCCATAAAAAACCTCAATAACCCTAATCTTATTTTTATCTATCACGCACGAGCGACTATCATACGGAAGAAGAGTGATTGTGACTGTTTCTTTTTATACTTCGTTATCTGTCTGTATTACTGAACTACGCCGTCTAGTCTATTCTATACACTAAACCAGGGGTTTTCAAAGTGGGGGGCGCGCCACCCTGGGGCGGGGGGCGCAGATACCTGCAAAGGGGGGCACGAGCTAGCTGCGTAGTTAGGGACCTTACGACCAAGAAACGTCCGTGGGTAGGTGCAGTGTATGTACACCGAAAAAATTGGTGAAACAATGTTTTGGGCCAAATATTTCACAATTTATCTCAATATAGCAGAGGAAGCACTTCAATCGTATTTACCCTTTGCCTGTACATATTTGTGCGAAAGGAGATTTTTTGCTGTTATAGCAATAAAAACCAAGTCCAGAAATAATTACATTTTTGAACGTTCCGATCGAACGATTGACGACCGACATTATCGAGCGGGTCTCACAGAGCACAGAGTATCCATGGCGGTTGGCGTTGGATGGCGGAGTCTCATCCCCGTGCCTCGAAAAGCACGTAAAGCCGTTGGTCGTGTAGGTTTACCATCCGTCGGCGGACTATGAGAGTGGGGGACTCTATTACCTGTACTGCACCTGTGCTTGCGCATACACTTGAGCAGGCCGCCGTGACCGAAATTCGATCGAGATGACATTATTTATCTATACAAATACAAATAAATAAAATTGAAGTGTCTGTTTGTAATGTCAAAATAACTAAATGCATATGAAAGTATATACGATACTTATAATAAAAACACAATTGTCAAACCCATGGTCACTGGGACCCCCGTGACCATGGGTGCTGTAAAGCACCCGAAACGTCGGGAATTAATAAAAATAAGTTAATTAAACGCGATATAATCCGTAGTTTTATTCTATGTGTAGTGTTCGCGTAAATATAAGAAATCATTATAAAAACACAATTTTTTAAATTTTTGTCTGTCTGTCTGTTTGTTCCGGCTAATCTCCGAAACGGCTGGACCGATTTCGACGGGACTTTCACTGGCAGATAGCTGATGTTATAAGCAGTAACTTAGGCTACTTTTACTTAAGAAAAAGAATTAGGGTTCCACGTAAAAAACCTAAATTACACGCGAGCGAAATCGCGGGGAACATCTAGTTAATAATAAAACTTCAAATTTTAATAGACTCGTTTACTGGCAACACATGGAGCTTAAAAGAGATAAATGTGTCAAAAAACGTGAAACCTTTCGGCGCTATCGATAAAACACGCCACCGATGATTTGTTATCTAAATAAACGATAATATTATGCAAACTCACAAGTGAAAACATTATCATATTTATAACATAAAACTGATAATATTTTACGATGTACTGGAAACAGAGCATGAGTTATTAGTTTTATTTTATAAAATAAAGGAAGGGTGACAAGCGAGCACACAGTCTTATCTAATGGTAAGTGAATGCTGTGGTCCATAGACACATCTATTTTAGACTAGCTGTTCCCCGTGACTTCGCCCGCGTGGAATTTATTGCGATTGAATTTTATGGGTTTTAATTTTATCGCGCGGAACCATAATTATTTTTCTTAAACAAAAGTAGCCTAAGTTACTCCTTATAACATTAGCTATCTTCCAGTGAAAATCCCGTCAAAATTGGTCTAGCCGTTTCGGAGATTAACCGGAACAAACAAACAAACAGACAGATAAACAGACAAAATTTTTAAAAATTGTATTCTTGTTATAAGTACCGTATATACTTTCATATGCATTTACTAAAAAGCTGTAATTTTGACATTACAAACAGACACTTCAATTAGAGTCGTGGTAGCTCAGATGGTTAGCGCTCGCTGTAAGTTTCACAGTACGTGAGCAACCCGGGTTCGATCCCCGCCGGCACCAATGAAATTGTTAATTGCAATTTTAAGTGCTGATTTACCACGTGCTCGGCGGTGAAGGAAAACATCGAGGAAGCCTGCATGTCTGAGAAATCAAAAAATATTTCGAAGACATGTGAAGTTGGCCAACACGCATTGGGGCAGCGCGGCGGATATTCCTTGCCCTAAAAGCCTCTCAGAAATGAGAGGAGGCCTGTGCCCAGCAGTGGGACGTATATAGGCTGTAACTTTACTTTTTACTTCCAATTTTATTTATTTGTATAAATTAAGAATCAAAATGTCGATGCGTCGTCACACCTAAGGACTAAGATGGATTGACTTGTTACCAGTACAAGTGGTAAAATTAAAAATTTTGTACAACCGACATCAATATAAATTATTAAGGATAACTCAAAAACTACTGGTCAGACCTTGATCAAATTTATGTGCGACCACCTGGGAAGTATACCCTTTGAAACCAAAAAAGAATTCTCTAAATCGGTTCAGGCGTCTTCGAGTAATCGATGAACATACATAAAAAAAAGATTCCGACGAATTGAGAACCTCCTCCTTTTTTGAAGTCTGTTGAAAAAAGGTCTCTGTTTGGAGGAACAGATTATTCTATAAAAGTAGGTATAACGGCCTAAATAAGTAGCGTGTAAGTAAGAATTAATAAATATATATAAGCACTATTATGGCAGCCTGTGAGGTGTTCTATCTTAAACCTCTAGGCATTACAACTGAACACATCTGTGACCTCATTTGTCAAAAGTTGGTTGCAGGTGTCCACATGTTGCAGTACCAACTTAACTTTAGGTGCACTTTAAATTCGTTTGTTACTCTCATATATCTATATATTATATAATAAGCGAAATACCACTGTGACTCACTCATTCAGCTCATCATGAGATCTCCAAAACTACGCCCGATTGACTTGAAATTTGGCACTCCTTTCTCGACGTAGACACCCACAAAGAAAGGATGTTGGAAAATTCAAGCCTATATAACAAGATAACCGAAATACCACTGACTCACTCACTCAACAAGAGATCTCCAAAACTATACGCCCGATTGACTTGATATTTGGTATATATACTCCTTTCTCGACGTAGATACCCACTAAGAAAGGATGTTAGAAAATGCAACCTATGAGGGGATGAAATAGGGTGTTACAGCTTGTATAACATAAGTACCTGTCTTATTTCTTCATGTAAATTAAGATTTAGCACGTTGTTCCAGCGTGTATATGTAATATGTACTCGCACATATATAAGGAGGATATATTATCATTATCATTATAAGAGCCCATAATAAATTGACTGCTAAACGTAGGCCTCTCCCAAGAAATGTCACAAAGTACAACACTCCTACACTCCGTTTACCAGTACGAGGCTGCCACTCGAGAACTTTTCTTCCCCATCTGTTGTCGGCACTTCGAGATATATGGCTGTCCCATTGCCACCTCATTTATTTGAACTAGGTATTAAAGTTTAGTGCCCGACCCCAAATTTTTTTTTTTTATCGTAATCTCGATATTTTTAATCTGTGAACGATAACGGTGTATAAACATACAATCAGTTTTAAATACAGTCGAGATTCCGCCATTGTAATTCAAATTTGGAACTAGCTCTGTCATTCATCAGTTTATTCGCGGTCGCGGTCCAGTACAGACTTATCTCCAGTGTGGTACTAGAGTTGAACAGTACAGAGGTGTTGTACCGGCATTTAGAACTATTTTTAATGCCTTGAAGTTTCGTGTTATATGCCAGTGTAAATTAGTAAGTGTTATGTGTTTAAGATATTTTTTTTAAACAGCGGGGTTAATTTATTAGCAATATAAATTAATTATTGTTTCAACTATTTCTATTCACATTCATAATAATCATTAACACGATATAAATATATTTTAAACATATTTAGAGTCAGTTTTTGTTATTTTTTGGTTTTTGAGTTGAACAGCACAGGTATTGTGGCGGTATTTAGAACATTTTTTATGACTTATGGCTTTTAGTTTCGTTGTATGCCAGTGTAAATTATAACCAAGTTTTATGTGTTTATGATAATTTATCTTTTTTTTAAACAGCGCGGATAATTTATTAACAATATCCAATTATTGTTTCAACTATTTCTATTCACATTCATAATCATTAACACGGTGTAAATATATCTTAAACGTAATTAGAATTAGTATTGTTTTAATGCTCTGACTTTTCGTGGAGACTACTATTTTTTAAATCGTGTGGTAAAGTCATGGATGGGGATTTCGGCGGGAACTTGATCACCGGCGGATTGTTGCTCTTGTTTTATTGTTTAAATAATGATTTCAAGTGGATTTTGATACATGAAAGTGATTTGATTATGTGTATTAAGTGTCTGCGCATGTGAACTATTAGCGGAAGTGACGAAACAAGTGCTCCCATGTTGATGTAAACCTCAAGTTATTTTGTTCGCTTAAGCGCCTTAAGAACTTTAGATAATGACATTGATGACTGTCCGCTGGGTTAAGCAGTGACGTATTCGCATATTGTATTTCTTTTTAAAAACGTAACCTCCACACTAGGATTTTCTCATGTATCGTGGGGCAGTTTACATACATAAGGACAAACATCCAGACCCGGAACAATTATTTGTAGGCCATGCAAATACTTGTTCCGTGCGGGATTCGAACCCGCGACTCTTAGCGCTGCTACTCAATTGCTAAGCTACTGCGCCACGGAGCCGTCAAATTGTAAAGAAGTTCAAACAAAACATTTTCAATGAGAATTTCTTATTACTTGAAACTGGCAAAAATATAACCGTACGAGTCCTTGACCAAAAAAAACAGGATAATTAATGGCCATTTTACATCGCAAAGTTGTTTTGGAATAGACTTTTTTGTGTGACCATATTAAATTTTCAATCACATGAGTTGTCCGTTCAAACCAGGGATAAATAAAGCAACTAAATAAAATTTTAGAATAGAATGGAATATTGTTTTTATTCAATATAGACTACAAGTAATTATTGAAAGTAATTTTTTACTTCTACCACTGGTTCAGAAAAAACCTCAGTCTTAGGAAGAACCAGCAAAAAACCCAGCGGGACTTTTTTTTCGAACTGTATTATACAATAAGAACACAATTTGTACAAACCATAGCTTGGAAGCGACCACCTCATTCCCAGGGTCTTATCAACCATGTATTCGTTTATTATAGTAACCCTTTATATACAGTTTTTGTTTAGTAAAATATTTAAACTTGGCAATAGCCTTTATATTTTCTGGAACTTTATTATAATTACTGACTCTTTATTTCCTTAGTTTGAAATTTCACTTTTATAATTAACCGATTTCAAAAAGGAGGAGGTTCTCAATTCGACTGTATTTTTTTCTTTTTTTAATGTGTGATAACTTTTTTCTACGTGAACCGATTTTGACGATTATTTTTTTATTTGAAAGCTGGTGCTTCTCACGTGGTCCCATATAAATTTGATCATGGTCTGACCAGTAGTTTTTGAGTTATCCTTAATAATTTATATTGAAGTTGGTTGTACAATTTTTTATTTTACCACTTGTCTTGGTCTTTGTTGTAATAGCGTGTAGATTGCCCCCATGAATGAGTTACTGACTCTTTATTTCCTTAGTTTGAAATTTCACTTTTGCAATTTGACTCACATTTTTCATAAAAACAGGAAAGGCGAGATCCAAAGTTCACTTGTAGACATGGGCATTTACCGTTGCTGTGAGGATTTTCCTTAATCACCACGCTTTATACGTGGTAGAGCCATACTGCAGCTATATAATGGTTGTAACACGAATGGGTCTTCTCGACCGGGGAAGGACCACGCTCTCACAGAATGCCAGCGTGAAATAGCAACTTAATGCTGCTGTGTTTCGTATGGTGAGTGTAGTGAACCGGAGACCCATTTTACTGGAAAAGAGACATTCCATCTTAGTCCTCAGGGGTGACAACGCATCTGCATTTTGATTCTTAATCGGGGATATATGTAGATGTCTATGGGCCACAGCATCGACTTACCTTCAGGTGGACTGTGTGCTCGTTTGTCACCCTTATTCTATAAAAAAATTGCAGCACCAGAGGTCTCGCACTTTTGACGTTGCTGCCCGTCGCCGGTTCAAATACAATATCGGAAGCAATGAAATCTTTCTTTTTTATCATATTCTGACTCATTTTATAAGGCTAATAGCGATAGGCCCCGGCTTCGCCTGGGTAGGATCTATTAACGTGGCGATATTTAGATTTGAGATGTCAAAGAACATTTATAATGACCCCCTCAGCTCAATATAAGGCAGTTATTTCGATATTACAGACAGACACTTCAATTTTATTTATAGTAACTTAAAACTTTTAATTTAGAGCCGATATTTAAAATAACAGATAACATAAATGGCTGCTATATTTTTTTTTATGTAAAATGGCTATTTGCATAAAAAAAAACGTTTAGTATAGCAATATCACCTTTGAGGCTCATTCACACTAATTTTAATGTTTAATTTTTATTTTTATTTTAAGTAGATTTATGTATTTGTGTACTTATGTATTAATATCTTTATATTATATGTACATTTGTATGATATATGTGTAGAATACCTTATATATATATATATATATATATATAGGTTTATTCGAACTTCGTTACCTTTTTTTTCTCATTATTAGTTTACTTTCGCTGCACTACCTCCCATATGTTTATCTCTGCTTAGCCTGATGGTTGACTGGGAGAGAATGCCTTAAGGCATTAAGTCCGCCATATGTACGATTTTATTTTTCTACCGACTTCAAAAAGGAGACGGTACTCAATTCGACTATATGTTTTTTTTTCTGGGTGAACCGATTTCGATGATTCTTTTTTATTTGAAAGCTGGTGCTTCTCATGTGATCCCATATAAATTTGATCAAGATCTGACTTGTAGTTTTTGAGCTATCCTTATTAATGCGTATTTAATTGACTTCGACTGCATTGATGATGTTCTCATTTCATTTATTTTGAAGTCGGTTGAACAATATTTTTCATTTTACCACTTGTTTATTATACTAAGGTGACAAACGAGTTTTCAATCCACCTGATTATAAGTGTATACTACAGGGTATTGACGCCTAAAAGCGACATAAAACAAAAAGAAGGTTACAGATGCGTTGTCACCTCTGAGGAATTATACTGGCTCTCTGTACGGCTTGATTCACTGACGATACGAAGAGAATACCTTCGCATTTTCTATCGCATTTACCACGTCCAAACTCCACCATCGCACATCGCGATGAAATTTGCGATTTTACCAGATGTTTTCTGCCTCGTGCGGCTTCTTTGTGGAAGCGACTACCACTACTTTTCCGGACCGATATGACTTATTCCTTATTCCGTATCGGTTCAATAAATGGGCCTACTCCTTTTTGATGTTACAGTTGTTCATGAACGGCGATCGTCACCATATGGTGAGCCGAATGCTCGCTTGCACCTTCTAAAAATGTGCAATCGCAGTTAAACGAATGCTCGTGTGAAGAGGCTTTAATGTTCATAGCGTCATGCGATTCGCGAACTTGAATTGTATTAATAGCTTGTTTCTAAGTGTTTAATAATGTAATAATACATCTTATAATAAAAATGTAAATTACAGGTGTCTGTACATTATATGTATATTTGTGTGACAAAATGATTGAGGGGGACTAAAATTAAGTAAATAAAAATATTTCTATCATTTTTAGTATTGTCTGTCTATGAACATATCACGTCTTAAGTACGTAGGTTACTCAATAAGTTTTGAGATGTTCGAAATTTAAAAATGGAACGCACCCGTGTTATATGTTTCTAAAAAGCAAATTTATTTAAAAATAGAACTCCATAAGCCAATTGCTCAATATTAAAAAAAAAACAAAGTTCTATTAATTTTCCTGCAACGCTTCCCGCGCTTTTCATTTAAAACGATGGATCTTAACCGTGAACATTTGCGCGCCATGATATATTATGATTTTAAATTTGGTTTAACCGAACAATTAAGTTTACAACGGTTACAATCAGCATTAGGGGACTCAGTTCCATCACGCGCAACAATTTTTAGGTGGTTTGCTGAATTCAAAAGGGGTAAAATTAATCTTAAAGTTGATCAAAGAACCGGGGCCCCGCAAACAGCAGTAACGGCAGAAAATGTATGGACTACTGAAATGTTAGTGCGAGAAGACCCACGAATCACATATACGGACATCGAAAAGATTGTAGGCATTAGTTCGGGGAGCATTCATACCATCCTACATCAACATCTTGGAGTGAGGAAGCTTTGTTGTCGATGGATCCCTTGTTTGCTCTCCGAGAGCGAAAAACAGACTCGTGTGGATTGGTGCCATGAAATGCGTCTATGTTTTGAAAACGGGGCATCTAGGCGTGTTTCAGAAATCGTTACTGGTAACGAGACATGGATCTATCAATTTGATCCGGAAAATAAAATGCAATCATCGGTATGGGTCTACTCAGAAGGACAGTTACCGACAAAACTGCAAAGACCTCGCAACGTCGGCAAAAAAATGGTGGCTAGTTTTTTTTCGCGGAGCAGACATTTGTCGACGTCAATGCTGGAAAATTGTAGGTCAGTCAACTCTGAATGGTATACTACAGTTGCATTACCCAAAGCTTTTCAAGCTGTGCGGGAGAGAAGACCAAAGACCGGGCTTCGGGTAATCATGCTGCATCACGATAACGCCTCTTCACATACCTCAGCATTTATTGAAGAATCTGGTATTAAAACTCTAAGTCACCCACCCTACAGCCCTTACTTAGCTCCTTGTGATTTCTTTTGTTCCCAAGAGTCAAAGAAAAAATAAAAGGCAAGTTTTTTTCAAGCGCCGAAGAAGCCGTGGCTGCCTACGAAGAAGCGATTTCCGACCTGTCAGATCAAGACTGGCAAAAGTGTTTTCAGAGTTGGTTTAGGCGAATGGAACTTTGTATAGAGCATGATGGAGAATATTTTGAAAAGATATAAAATAAATATTAATAGTAGGTATCTAGAATACTTTTTGTATATCTCAAAACTTATTGAGTGACCTACGTACTACCTTTTTTTTTAAAAATAATCGTTAAGGAAGTAAAGCGTATCTCCGAGTAACATTTAGTCCCCTTGTTTCATTAAAATCGCTTAATTCTATCTAGAGTTATAATTATTATTTTGAAGTGTGGGTACGAACTTGTTCAATGATGTTGATGAGTCAGTGAGAGTTCAGTGAATTTTAATCATATCTCAAAAATAATTAAATGATATAAAATAATCTATACAAGTAATTAAAATTGAAGTGTCTGTTTGTAATATCAAAATAACAACGTTTATAAAATGCATATGAAAGTATATACGGTACAAAAAAAAATTAAAATTTTTGTCTGTCTCTGTTTGTTCCGGCTAATCTCCGAAATGGCTGGACCGATTTTGACGGGACTTTCATTGGCATATAGTTGATGCTATAAGAAGGCTACTTTTATTTGAGAAGAGTTCCGCGCAAAAAAAATGAAACCCATGAAATCCAATCGTAATAAATTATAATTTAAAATAAATGTCCGTCTCACTGCGGGGCGTCCTCATTTTATTATGCGAGCGTTCCTCGCATCCATCACGCTGCTTCTTTTTACTTATTATGATAAATTATCATTCAATATAAAAGTATGATATCACTAACTGTATGTAATGTGTTTGATAATATCTCAAAGTATGTTTTCACAATATCTTCTTCATCTTTACAGCCCTTCACAAGTCCACTGCTGAACATAGGCATCCCCCAAGGAATGCCACAAAGCACGGTCCTGAGCCACCTGCATCCATCGGCTTCCTGCATGTCTTACCAGGTCGTCACTCCATCTAGTGGGGGGACGCCCTACACTTCGTCCGCCGGTACGAGGCCGCCACTCGATTACCTTTTTTCCCCATCGGTTGTCGGTTCTTCGAGCTATATGGCCGGTCCATTGCCACTTCAGCTTAATAATCCGTTGGGCTGTATCGATCGCTCTGGTTCTACTGCGGATATCCTCATTTCTAAGTTTATCACGCAGAGAAACTCCGAGCATAGCATTTATTTCACAATATAATTGAAATAAATCAAACGTAGGGTTTTTTCCGTGCATCTGGGTAAGTAAAACACATTTTTTTAAATTATTTATTTATAGTTTTGTTTTTAAAACAGAAGTGACAAACGAACTTACAGTCTACCGGATGGTAAGTGGCTACTGTAGCCCACGGATACCTGGAGCCGAATTCAAACAGAGAAGGCTGCAGATGCGTTGTCACCTGTGAGGACTGAGATGGAATGTCTCACAACCTGGTAATTATACTGATTCTCTGTATCCCTTAGACCGAAACACAGCAGTGAAAGCACTGCTATTTGGCGGTAGAAATAGATGAGAAGATGGTACCGTGTAGCGGCGGTGTAAGAATATCCACTATAATATCGTCCCGTGGATGTCGCAAGAGGCGACAGAGGGAAACTCTACGTGGGAGAGCCATGCTGCAGCTATATTTATAATATAGTTGTAGCACGAATGGGTCGGCTCGACCGGGGAAGGAACACGCTCTCACAGAATACCAGCGTAAAATAACAGCTTAATGCTGCTATGTTTCGTATGGTGAGTGTAGACAACCGGAGACCCTTTTTACTGGAAAAGAGGCATTCCATCTTAGTCCTCAAGGCTGACAACGCATCTGCATTTTGATTCACAAATGCGGATAGATGTAGCTGTCTATGGGCCACAGCAACCACTTTCCATCAGGTGGACTGTATGCTCGTTTGTCACCCTATTTCAAGCGTGGCAACTATGGCAAAATTCTCCCTATGAGGCAATCTATGAGTTCTATGTTTATCAGTGGACTTTTATAGAATGTAATGGATTTTTCTTCATCATGAGTAAATTTAAAAATGAATACTAGTAACCCTATACTTCCGTCACCACTCCAAGTAAGCTTAAAATGCTTGTTGCATTTAAAAAAAATATATCCTTCTTTATCAAAATCTAATCTCTTAAAGTTTACTTCTAGATATGGGCTCTCTCGCATTGTTGACGCTCGTATGTCTCTCTGGTCTCATTGTTTTACAGTCCAAAGAATATAGACTCAGTTACAGCAGGCCGCCGTCACTCTTGCTACCTGCGTGATATAAATACCTACAATCGCACGGAACCTCAGGTTACATACGCAGTCAGGGCTTTCGCGTTTTAGGCGAGCGACGCGACGTACCAGTGAATTTGAATTTTTTGTTAACACTTTACGTAAATAGATTTTTGTTATACACTTGTATCAATATTTTTGTTTATTGTTTAGTATATTTAGTTATAAGATAAAATAGTTTTTTTTTTATTTATTTCAACAAAGTAACAGTTTTAATTACAATATAATTTCTTCATGCCATTAAACACAATTGTGTTTGTCTTGGCACTGCACAGTTTGCTCTAATATATTATTTTACTTATACTTTTATTTACGTAATATTGAAATTAACCTTTACTTAAACTAAATACAAAGTACTATTTTAAAATTGTGTAAAAGAATATTAAACACTTTTGGTATTTACAATATTTTATATAAAATTTGTAGTAGATATTTCTTAAACTTGAAAAGGGTCACAGCAGGACTGTAAAGACTACCGTGGCATTAGCTTGCATTTGCATTGTGGGTAAACTGTATGCTAAGGTGTTAATTGAAAGAGTTATGGAAGAAACTGATGGAAAAATTTAGGATGTGCAAGCTGGATTTAGAAAGGGGATGGGGTGTACGGATCAAGTCTTTTCCATGCGCATGATTGCGCAGAAGTTTTTGGCCAAAAACCAGAAAGTTTTTTGTGCGTTCATGGACTTTGAAAAGGCTTATGATAGAGTGGACAGGAATTTGTTATGGCAAACACTTAATTCATTTGGTTTGAGCATCAATGGGGTCTACTCGGACTGGTTCGGCATTCAAAAAGGTGTCAGACAGGGCTGTGTAGCTTCCCCGTGGCTGTTTAACCTATTTATGGACAGTTGTTTGCAAACTTTGAAAGTTGAAGAATGTGGTTTGAGAATGGGTGAGTTAACCGTCAAATGCCTTTTGTACGCCGATGATCAAGTCATATTTGCATCGTCGGCGGCCGAGTTGCAAATGATGGTTACTTTAATGAACTAGTCATTAAAAAAAGGGGTATGAAAGTGAACGCAAGTAAGACGAAAGTGATGGTTTTGAAAGAGAAGTAAGTAAAACGTTATGTGAAATAAGAATAGAAGGGGTGATGATTGAGCAAGTGGATGAGTTTGTATATTTGGGATGTTTATTTAGCAGGGATGGTAGATATGATAAGGATATAGAACGACGAGTGAACGCAGGAAATAGAGTGAATGGGGCTCTACACGCTATTATGAAAAGTCAGAATGTGTCAAAAAAGACACGTTTGGCAATTCATAATGCTGTGTTAGTGCCTACTTTAATGTATGGTGGTGAAAGTTGGGTCTGGCAGAAGAAGCATGGGAGTAGAATAAATGCTGTAGAAATGCGGTCATTAAGGAGTATGCTAGGGCTGAATCTGAATGACAGGGTGAGAAATAGTGTGATAAGAGAAAAGTGTGGTTTGCAAGATGACGTTGTGACCAGGATTAAGAAAGGAATGCTTCGGTGGTTTGGTCATGTAGAAAGAATGAATGAGGAAAGAGTGACAAAGCAAATTTATGTTGCAGTGGTGAACGGCAGATTCGGGAAGGGACGCCCTAGACGAAGGTTTATCGACCAAATTGGCGATATACTGAAAATGGGCCAAATTAAGAGTACCCTTAACCGACGAGCGTGTATGCGTAGGTATATGGATGTGAAGGAGGCGAGAGAGGTGTGTCAGGATCGTGCCAAATGGAAGTCCATAGTCTCTGCCTACCCCTCTGGGTGACAGGCGTGAGTGTTTATATATTCTGTGTGAGCGTGGTCCTTCCCCGGTCGAGCCGACCCATTCGTGCTACAACCATAATATAGCTGCAGCGTGGCTCTACCACGTAGTTTTATTAAATAATTATATAACTGCGTCCATTGAGTTATATGTACTACGTACTAGAGAAGCTACTCCAAACAAAAAATGTGCGCTACTCTATGTCTTCGCGCATGCGCGGTATATAGTAAAATATTACGATATTATTACCTATTTATTCGCTTGAACAACAAAAAATTTACTTACTTGACTACTGAATTGTTATTTACGTAAGGTTTAAACTTTAATTTGAAATCTCGTATTATTATCGCCGCTCCACACTGCATGAATATTGAAACCACAGTAAATGACACTAAAGTAAGGTGTACGGATTGCAGTACAGTTCTGTTGAACATAGTGAATGTTCGGAATGCGAAATCTGGTGCGTAGTACATATATATCAATGACTGTGTCTATATTTTTTGATATAACCTGAAACGATAATTCAGATAACTTCTCGGGTCGACCTCTCCGAATGAAACAGCTTTTGTAATACGGTACATAAAATTTAATTGATTACAGCAAGTGGTTACTCTTATCTCTTATAGAATGTAATGATTTCTTATAAACAAGTTGTTATATACATTGAATGAATCTAACTACACAATTATACGTGGTAGAGTCACGCTTTAGCTATATTATGGTTGTATCACGAATGGGTCGGCTCGACCGGGGAAGGACCACGCTCTCACAGAATACCAGCGTAAAGTAACAGTTTAATGCTGCTGTGTTTCGTATGGTGAGTGTAGAGACCCTTTTTACTGGAAACGAGGCATTCCATCTTAGTCCTCACGGGTGACAACGCATCTGCATTTTGATTCGCAAACGAGGATAGATGTAGATGTCTATGGGCCACAGCATCCACTTACCATCAGGTGGACTGTTTGCTTGTTTGTCACCCTTATTCCATAAAAAAAAACTAGATTTTTCGTTTGATTCTAAACTTATGTTTCCGAAGTTTCTAGACCGTGGATCAGGTATGGATTATGAGCTTGATGTCTTGTTAATCCTAGCTACCTCCAGGTTTTAGTTAAAAAAAATTGTTCCTGAACGTGGCCCGGGATTTACATGGTAGAGCCATGCTGCAGCTTTATTATGGTTTTAGCACGAATGTGTCGGCTTGTCCGGGGAAGGACCACGCTCTCTCACAATACCAGAGTGAAATGGCACTGTCCGTTTTTCAGACACAATGGTAAGACAATAGCAATGAACTATATGTAGTGCACGGCACAGTGAATGAGTTAATGCTGCTGTGTTTCGTATATCGACGGTACGGAATGGGGTGATAGATTTTTTTACGCCGCCACCACAGGGTAATTTAGGACATACATCCAGACCCGGAACAATTATTTGTAGACTATACAAATAAGATGTTCCTGGCGGGTATCGAACCCACACCCCGCAGAGCTGCAGCCAAACACTTAGCTCCTGCGCTATCGAATCAGAGTTAATAATATCATCCATTACTGCCTATTGACCGTGTAGTGGCGGTGTAATAATATCCACTACCCCATGTCATCCCGTGGGTGTCGTAAGAGCAACATAAAGAAACAACCAGGACTGATCTACTTAATAACAGTTGAATAAAAATAACAAACTGCGGTTACCAATCCGCATCTGAAGTGTGGCAACTATGGCAAACATCCCCCCTATGAGGCAATCTAAGAAGGAGGCCTATGTTCAGCAGTGGACTTTTAATAGGCTGTAATCGTAAATTACAGCCTATAAAAGTCCACTGTTTTCCCATTAGTCCACTGCTGAACATAGATTTCTTAATAGATGGCCTCTATTGTACTCATAAGGGGTTTTCGTTCCACATACTTTAATGGTACAATTGCGCTTACTGACCCCATCGATAGTACCTATCATATCACGTGAGATCCATTGACTATGTGACACTAGTGACACGACCCCGTACATTTTGTGATAAAATGTGGTAAGTGTGCGCGAGAACGAACACTCGTAACTGTGACGTTTTGTTTTTTAATTTTATTTCGAGCGTAAGTAAAACTCAAGGTTAATGTGACTAACGAACTTACAGCCCTCTTGATGGTACCTAAATTAGTTAGTAGTTGTTAAATACGACATGAAATGCCCTTTTTATTAATTCACACTCGTTGTTCACTTGTGTCTAGACTCTAGACCAGGGTTTCCCAACATTTTTTTGACCAGGGACCACTTTGATTTCTTTGTTGTTAGCAGGGACTACAAGGTGAAAGAAAAAAACTATGTTGATCTAACAATAAATTTAAATCACAACTTTTAACATAATTATACGATAAACTAAAAAGAAGCATTAATCGCAATATTATAATTAGTCTATTTATTGTAAATGAAATCATACATGTTTGGTAAAAAATTGCGATTTTTTACCAAACGCGCGGTGTTGTACTGCCCGCGTCACGTGAAAATGATAAATGTGTTATTTACAAGGATTAGGTAGATAAAATATGTAAATCTTTCGCGGACCATATTTAAACTCTTGAGGACCACAAGTGGTCCCCGGACCACTGGTAGGGAGTCACTGCTCTAGACCGACATCGTTTATTTGGCGTCGACATCAATAAACATAATGAAGTATATTTAGGGATATGAATACGTGTCGATTATTTAGGATATCGATAGGGCAAGTCGCAGAATGTACTATTGTAGTATTTTTATAGACACGCATTTTAGTTCGGGCTGATGGTATCAAATTTACTCGTAAATAAATCGTAATAATCTTACAACACATAATAGTGCGAATAACTATGGTTGCGTTTCCTCTCTAAACGCCTAAATAACTGATACTACCGTCCAGGTTTACACTCTTGTATAAATATTTAATTAAAGATGATCAATTTGTTAGATAAACCTCGGTAACTTTAAAACTGTCACAGCTTGCCCAAAATATATCTTTAAAGTATCCTAATATTACCGATATTATATCTGGTGTTAGATAGTGAAAAGGTATATCTAAAGTGACCACTAAATATATTATAGTTATTCTATTTCACGATGAAGGTTTCGCCTTGATTGTAGTAGTGACGTGTACCGATAGGCGCGTTTGTGTGTGTAACTGCGATTCGATCGACTCGCGATCGCGACTGGGCGCACCCGAGGCCTACCCACACTAACACAACGTGTATGTGCATGGCTAACAACAACCAAAGTCAAACCTTCATCGTGAAATATAAAAATATATACGTGGTAGAGCCATGCTACAGCTATATTAGTAGTATAGTTGTAGTACGAATGGGTCGGCTCGACCGGGGAAGGACCACGCTCTCACAGAATACCAGCGTAAAATAGCAGCTTAACACTGCTGTGTTTCGTATGGTGAGTGTAGAGAACCGGAGACCCTTTTTACTGGAAAAGAGGCATTCCATCTTAGTCCTCACGGGTGACAACGCATCTGCATTTTGATTCTTTATTGAAGATAGATGTAGATGTCTATGGGCCACAGCAACCACTTACCATCAGGTGGACTGTGTGCTCGTTTGTCACCCTAACCTATAAAAAACCAAAAAAAAAAAAAATTAGAATAACTATAACCTGCAATATACGAGTATTAATTTTCTCTTACTTTTAATAGTCGTATGCTGTAGCGGCCAAAATGTCTTATGTTTTTTTTTTTACTAGGATTACTAACGAGCAGCCAGTCACTTCATGGCCAATAAATGCTGCAGCCCATAGACACACCTACTTCTATCCTCTATTAAGAATCAAAATGCAGAAAGCTATAACTCCTCTGACTTCACGAATGTCTCGTTACCAGTAAAGAATCCCCGGCTCTCACCACTCACCTTACGAGACAATGCAGCTTTATTTTGCTATTTTACGCTGATATTTAGTGCGGGTGTGGTCTTTTATCGTTCGAGCCAATCCATATATACTCCTATATAATAATAAAATAAAAACATGCGTGAGTGTCGTGGAACACTCGCTTGGAAAGATTTACAATTAGATGCACGTTGTTCATTCTTTGGGAAGTAGAAGTCTTAAATAAATTGGTTATAAAAAGTGTCAGCGATAACGAAAGTGCGTCAAGGTCAAATGCGCCGCTAAGGCCGATTAAAAAGCGAAAAAAGCAAAAAAAATTTTGCTTTTTCCATAAAATACTATATTTTTTTGTAGTGAACTATATTTTTTGTAGCTTATTTTGAAAAAATATTATATTCCGGCGAAGAAGTGTTGATACATACTTTCGAAAAACATTACCCTCTTTCTGGAGAAGTCGGGTAAAAATGTGTAATTATACCACTTATCTACAACAATACAATAATAATGACTTCCTTACAAATAAGTACTTGTACTGTTTCTAGAAACGTATAGAAAATTAATGACACAAACACTACTTTATCGTTCTTGTAATGAGTGTTATTTAGTAAAATCTCCAATATGTAAATAAAGGCTCTACCAAGTAAATAGTGTGTGTAATTTTGTACGATATTGAACTTTTCTTGTAGCAAACTTGAGAAGAAATATAATGGTTTCTTATATTTACGCGAACACTACATTGAATAAAACTATTTTACGGATTTTATCGCGTTTAATTTTACTTATTTTGATTCCCGACGTTTCGGGTGCTTTACAGCACCCATGGCCCCCCGTGACCATGGGTGCTGTAAAGCACCCGAAACGTCGGGAATCAAAATAAGTAAAATTAAACGCGATAAAATCCGTAAAATAGTTTTATTCAATTGAGAAGAAATAATTAAAATTAAAAATGTTGTACAACCGACTTCAATATATTAAGGATAACTCAAAAACCTTGATCAAATTCATATGGGACCACATGAGAAGCACCAGCTTTCAAATAAAAAAGAATCATCGAAATCAGTTCACATAACATAGTTATAAGGTAACACAAATAAAAAGTGTGTGTACTTATGTACGCACGAAGGAAGTTATTCTTCTTTAGCGTAACAATACAAAAAAAACTTGAGAGACAATTACCCACTGAAGTTGTCGCTTTTAGGTGACAGTGTGCGCGCGCATCGTAACAACTTCATGGTGTCGTTTTTAGGTGTCGGTGTCGCGCGCATCGTAAAAATTCACTCTAATCATTTTCCCCAAACGCCCCAAAAGAAGTATAACTTCAAAAAAAACATACAGTCGAATTGAGTACCTCCTCCTTTTTGAAGTCGGTAGAAAAGATAGGTGTGGATGCGATCCAATCGATAGGTGGAGTTCACCTCTCCGTCGCGCAGTGGCGTAGCAATGAGTGCAGCGCTAAGGGTAGCAGGTTTGAATCCCGATCGAATTACGATTGGATTTCATGTGTTTTAATTTTTTTTGCGCGGATCCCTAATTCTCCTTCAAAAACAACAATAGCCTAAGTTACTCCTTATAATATCAGCTATCTGCCAGTGAAAGTCCCGTCAAAATCGGTCCAGCCATTCCGGAGATTAGCCGGAACAAACAGACAGACAAAAAATTTAAAAATTGTGTTTTTGTTATAAGTACCGTATATACTTTCATATTCATTGAGTGAAAAGCTGTTATTCTGACATTACGAACAGACACTTCAATTTCATTTATCTGCATAGATATAGATGTATAGATTTAACCACATTTCGATCTTTACAATGTTGTTTTTTACTTGTTACAGGTTAAAAAACCACCCTGAATACTTCAACGAGAACGTATACCATAGACCTGTATTATTTACGAGTTCGTCGACGCCGAAGAAAAATAAAATAGCATTTAGAACAGTCCGTAAGACTTTAAACTGCCTGTGATATAATTTAATTGCTTAATTTATTAAAGAATTTGAAATTCGAACACTGAATTCTAAATTCGAAACCACAGAATAATATATAATTATAAAGATATAATCGGTTTACTAAGAAAAGAAACTGCGAGGGTCGTACGATAGAATCTGCGCCGGTATAATGAGGGACAACATGAAACCCTGCCAACACACTTTATCAGATGACGTGATCTACAAGGAGGTGGTCGTAGTCGGTAAGTTTCACATTCATTTTTTTCATATTTTTTTTTGTAAATAAAACTAGCACTAGTTACTTTCTAGTTAATGGAACTGCTTTTCTGTCCAGGAGTTCGTCCGGGTAGATACCTACCTACCTACCCATCCCCTATTAAATATTTTGATGCCAAAGAACTGCTTGCAAGCTGTGTGCCATTCCATCTTATTCTCCACTTAAGTGACAACGCATCCTGTAGCTTTCTTTGTTTAAAATTTGCTGCATGTTCAGGTGGTTTTTACGTAGTAAAGCCATTTTGCAACTATATTGGTTGGCTCGACCGGAGAGGACCACGCTCTCACAGAAAACTAGCGTTAAATAGCAGCTTTATACTGCTGTGTTTCGTATGGTGAGTGTAGAACCGGAGTCCCTTATTACTGGAAACGAAGCATTCCATCCCAGTCCTCAGGGATGGCCACGCATCTGCATTGATAGATGTAGGTGACTATGAGCCACAGCATCCACTTACCATCAGCACGGCCAGCATGGGCTGGGGACAAAAAATTTATCCCCCGAATATATCCACTGACAAGAGATAAAATTATCTTGGCCTTTGCCAAAGCACGGCAACGGGGAGAAGTATATCCCCGTTTTACATAACGAGTAGACATATATCCCCCGTTCGTAGCATGGAGCCAAATGAAAGATAAAAAATTATGCTTTTTTTGACATTTGCAAATGACAATTTTATCCTAGTTCATTGGACGTGGGTTTAAGTTTATATTCATACAAAAAATCTGTCTAAATCTAAGTCTATCTCCCATTTTATGTACGGTGGTTATTATATCCACCGGTGTGCTCATGCTCGAAGGGTGGATAAAACTAAGCGAGGGGATAAACATTTTCTCCTTTCTCCGGGGATAAAATTGTCTCCTGCCCATGCTAGCCCTGCTGGTGGACTGTAAATTTGTCACTTCAGGTTTAAAACAAAAACAAGCAAACTATAACCACTCCAACTAAGCTTTAAACGCTTATATTAGAAGTGGTTCACAATAGTAGTCGAATGGCGGATTCGAACCCACAACTTTTGAGTTTCGCGGTACGCGTATCCTTAATCATTAGGCTTCTGTCGCTATAATTAAATCTTCATTAGCTTTTCAATCATTACTTTACTTATAGATTACTAAACCCAAGACCTTTGACGGCTCCGTGGTGCAGTAGTTTAATTTTTTTTTAATATAAGAGGGGGTAAACGAGCAAACGGTTCACCTGATAGTGACTACCGCCGCCCATAGACAACTGCAACACCAGGGTAATTGCAGGTGCGTTGCCGGCCTTTTGAAAAAGAGAAAGCTCTATTCTTTAAGATCTCTAAGTCGTATCGGTCCGGAAAAATCGCTCGTGTTAGCCGATTTCACAAAGTTGTGCGTGGAAAAATACCATAGTATAGCAAGTTTTCTCGCGATGTGTAATAGTGAAATAGCGGCTGAATTTAGTCCGAACAATTCCTCTGATCACTCCCCGTGGTAGGTACGACGATAGAATATGTAAAGCGATGCAACATATCTTCGCAACGCCGGTGAGTTGTGCCGATCATAAAGAACTCGGTCGTCGCCGATTCGAGCCGATCTGCGTTGGAGTTGCGATGCTCAGGACGCCGGGTTCGAATCTCCCACGGAAAAATTATTTGTATGGCCTAAAAATAATTGTTCCGGGTCTAGATGTTTATTTTTGTGAAGTTTATGTATGTAAACTGCCTCCATAATACAGGAGAAAATCCCAGTGTGGGCTACTACACATTTCCTATTTCGGTTTTATCAGGTACCCTTATTATATAATTATTATTATTAATGTGTGAACGCAAATATGTAAAATAATTTAAATGTTATTTGTGTATAATTGAAATAGATACCTACATGCGTCTTGCTGTATGTGTCATAAATATTGACGGCTCATAATAAAATAATAAAGCAATTTATCAAATACCCCCCATTAAGAGATGACCCCAGGGTATAAGGACTACAACTCAGTTGCTCAGCTAGGGTTGCAATTGTTTATATTATGTTGGTTTATTATATTTACAAGAAAATAATGAAACTTGAACCTATTTTTGCAACATAGTTGCGGGAGCGTATGAGGTGTTGACGTACGTACAAAGTACGTACTGACTACTGGTGAGTTGTAGTGTGCGTGCCCGCAATGTTTTGACAAAAAATAATAATATTTTTGTTTACGCCGTGTACCCTTTTTGTAGGAATAGGGTGACAAGCGATCACTAACCAGCAGTCCACATGATGGTTAGTGGTTGCTGTGGCCCATAGACATCTACATTTATCCTCGTTTGCGAATCAAAATGCAGATGCGTTGTCAGCCGTGAGGACTAAGATGGAATGCCTCTTTTCCAGTAAAACCGGTCTCCGGTTCTCTACAGTCACCATACGAAACACAGCAGCATTAACCTACTATTTTACGCGGGTATTCTGTGAGAGCGTGGTCCTTTCAGCCGACCCATTCGTGCTACAACTATGCAATTAATACAGCTGTAACATGGCTCTACCGTGTTTTGTGTCCCCTAATATAAACTAGAAAATAAAAAACTGCGGTTGCCAAACCTACCTGCCAAGCGTGGAAACTTATATTTGTGTATGGATTGGCAACCCTAGTCTCAACTGTCGTAATTGTCAACATATTCTAGACTGTGGACTCACCTAGAACTTTCTTAGCATTGCATATTTTTGTTTAAAAGAACTCCCGCGTACTTTCAGTCAGCTTTAAAAATACACTAGTACTTGAACATGTTCTTAGTAAATACTTACAATGAGGACTGCGTAAATTGATAACTGGAAACCACCAGTACATTGTTATCTTTGTATTGACTCTTATCTACTATCTAATAACAATAGCATTTAAAGTAAAAAATACAGCCTATTACGTCCCACTACTAGGCACTAGTTTCCTTTTGCTTCTGAGAGGGTTTTTGGGCCAAGAACCTACTACCGCCAAGCAACTTGTGAATCAGCACTAAAATTGCAATTAACAATTTCATTGGTGCTAGCGGGGATCGAACCCAGGTTGTTCGCGTACTGTGAAATTTGAGCGATCGCTTAGTCCACATTTAAAGCAGCAAAAATTGTTTTAAGTGGTAAAGCCATGCTACAGCTAAATTGTTGAAGCGGAAGGTTCGGTTCGACCAGGAAGGACCTATGTGTTTCACAGAATACCAGCGTAAAATAGCAGGTTAATGCTGCTGTGTTTCGTATGGTGAGTGTAGAGACCCTTTTCACTGAAAACGAGGCATTCCATCTTAGTCCTCAGGGGTGACAACTCGTCTGTATTTAGATTATTAACCGAGGATAGATGTAGATATCAATGGGCCACAGTATCCACTTATTATCAGGTGGACTGTGTGTCCGTTTGTCACCCTAATGATATAAAAAATATATATTATATAACATAGATTGCCTCATAGCGGGATTTGCGATAGTTGCAACGCTTGTCGTGCAGCTTGGCAACCACAGTTCTATTATTTTGAGTTGATATCGTGATGATGCTGCTGCCCATCTTCAGGCGAGTTTGGCAATCGTAGTTTGTTATTATTTTGAGTTTCAGAAATATATTTAATTGTTTAATTTACCTCTGTCAGCTTTTACGACACCCACAGGATATAAATGCGCTACAGAGCCAAAAGATACAGAGCAGGGACCGTACTTGGTTTGCTAGTATGGTGCTCACGTCTGGTACTCTGTAGTTGCTACCTCTGTACTATCAATCCTCTGTCAAGCAGGATGATTAAGTCAAATCCTCCTGCAGCAGCAGGGGCTCGTGTCCAGCTGAGGACTTTACATACTGGTGAAGGAGGAAAGAAGTAGGTGGTACCGTTAAGCTTTTAGCCGTGTGGTGGCGCTGACGTCGCGCCACAAGCGAAATACACCGAAGGCTAAATCACGCTATCAAAGTTCCGAATTAATGCGCTAGGTATATAAAGAACAGCTCTGTACTAACGCATGGAGTATTGGCTGCTCCCTGACAGAACACCTTGCCCGGCGGAAGATGGAAGATCTCCCTTTTCCTACCACGGTCAAAAGCGCATCGCAATTGAAATTATATTTATTTCTCCGCCATAAATGCACCGTTACCGTTTACCGTATAGTGGCGGTGTAATATCCACTACCCCGTATCATCCCTTGGGTGTCTTAAGAGGCGACAGAGGAAACAAATCATGAGATGGGCAGCAGCGTCTTCCTGATAACGAACAAAAATAAAAACTGCGGTTGCCGACCCGCTTCCCAAGCGTGGCTACTATGGCAAATATCCCCTGATTGAGGCAATCTATGGGGAGGCCTATGTGCAGCAGTGGAATTTAATAGGCTGTAACGATATTGGTAAATGCATATAAATAGGTCGTCTACTTAACAGAGATATGGAATCGTGTGATGTTTTGCGGTAGACTGGAGCCTAAAATAGAGTATCCCTGTTTTTGAGGACTCTAGGTCGCTGGCTCACTAATTACTTCCGAGTTTGTCGGAATTTGCGGAATGAACTGCTTTGCCCTATTTAGGTATTGGGTGTCCAGGTGTACATACCTATAAATAAGAATTTTCCATTTGATAGCAATACACAGCCTTACTTTATAGTTTATTATCGCTTGCTTAGTATTAATTATCTTTATACCTATCCCTTTCTAGTGTAATTTATTGAAGAGAGACAAAGAATAATAAGCATTGCTTAAAATTTAAAATAAATTTAAGCCTTTAATTGACTTCAGTAAACAAATTTTACGGATTTTTATCGCGCTAAAATCCGTAAAATTAATTTTATATTTTGTTCAATGTGTAGTTTTCGCGTAAATATAAGAAATCATTTGATGTCGATTTTATGATGCCGATATTTCTTCACTTATTATAACGACTTGTTAATTAAACTACGTGGGCCTTATTCGTGAAAATCGACAATAATTTAGAAGTTATTAAAGTTGCTCTATCTATCTCCCTTTTCACTAAAAAGTAAGGTCGCATATTTCTACGGTATTGACATGTCACTGTTCATTTCTAGTGACCCGATCGTTACAGTATTGATTCATCCTACGATCCATTCAGGTCGATCAATCAAATCGATCATTTCGGGTTTCAGTACCTACTCTGTGATCTGTGAGATCTGCTCGATCCTGTCGGTCGTCAATCATTACCACAGAGTATGTTTTATAAACCGGAAATCATTACTATACTTTTGGTCGGTGGAGACTCGCGAAAACAGGTCATTCGGTTTCAATCGAACACAAACATATATATTTCATTCTACCGTTTATATATTTATTGTATAGTGTTCTGACCTATCGACTTGATAAGGGGCCGTCCATTAATCACGTGATGTTTTTTTTTTAGCATTTTAACCCCTGGTGATACGTGGTGAGGTTTAAGACTAACCCCCACACCAAAATCACGTGTATTTTTAGTACCTACAAAGAATTTTAGAATATTATCTTTAAATACCGGTATAAATTATAACCTAATTTTATTCTGAAATTAGGACCATGATAAAATGTCAAGACAGGTTGTTATTGATTGGCATAAAATAATAATAAAGGAATGGTGTAATCATGCAAAAACATATATTGTACTAGTAATTACTTAATGTACATTGTCTTCGGACCATCATGTCACGTGATATCTTACTACACCCCACTCCCATTGTGATATTTCATGATTTTTGACAAACCCCTCCTTTCGAGCCTCACTTAATGGACGACCCTAAACTGCTTAGCGCGAATCAATAAATTCATAATAATGTACTGCGTAATTCGAAGTCAATCACGTTTCGCAAGTGTTTTTGATATCTGCTATCAGTGGGTGGATCGGATCTTAAATTGAGTGGCTTAATTTATACGTATGACCAACTTTTTGTTCACTATTGAAGGTTTGATCCAAAAGTGTATGCGTTCCTCGTGGTCGTTTTTATGGTGTGGCGGTATAAGAACACTACCCCATATCGTCCTGTGGGTGTCGTATGAGGCGACAGAGGAAACAAACCCGGAGATGGGCAGCAGCGTCTTCCTAATAACAGCTAAGAAATAAAAAGACTGCGGTCGCCCACCCGTCTGCCAAGCAAGGCAACTATGTCAAATATTTTCCTTTGAGATGATCTTTTAGAGAGGCCTATGTTCAGCACTGAACTTTTGATATGCTGTAATGATAAAGGGGTTGCCAGGGTAAATGAAGTTGTCTGAAGGGTACGCTTTTGACTAAAGTAAGGGTGAAGGACAATCTCTGAACTACGTAAAAGTCCCTGAATTTTTCATACGTAGTAGAGCCACGCTGCAGCTATATTAATAGTATAGTTGTAGCACGAATGGGTCGGCCCGACCGGGGAAGGACCACGCTCTCACAGACTACCGGCGTAAAATAGCAGGTTAATGCTGCTGTGTTTCGTATGGTGAGTGTAGAGAACCGAAGATCCTTTTTACTAGAAAAGAGGCGTTCTATTTTAGTCCTCACGGCTGACAACGCATTTGCATTTTAATTTGCAAATGAAGATAGATGTAGATGTCTATGGGCCACAGCAACCACTTACCATCAGGTGGACTGTGTGCTACTAATATAGTTTTCTCATCTGGTTTGGCTTTGTATAAAAGAAAATGATAAATATACATAAACATTTTCACTTAAAAAAATCTTCTCTCTAACTCTCTCTCTCTTTGTTAACAGGCAATGGCCCGAGCGGATTGGTCACATCGTTTATGCTCGCCGGCAACGTGCCTTACTTGAAGAGGGAGATACCGGAAGACCTGCCTATTGACGAAATGCTGAGAGCCAGGTAAGTAACACAGCATCTTGGAGTTTACAGCCTCGATTATTAATCGGAAGATTGTACAAGAAATATTTGTGTAATTGATTAAAAATAACTTTATATGGAATAACGGTGACAAATGAGCACACAGTCCACCTGATGGTAAGTGGATGCTTTGGCCCATAGTCACCTACATCTATTCTCTATGAAGAATCAAAATGTAGATGAGTTGTCACTCCTGAGGACTAAGATAGAATGTCTCGTTACCAGTAAAAAGTAAAGGTAGCCGTTGAAGGAAACCGGGCAAGGTGATCGGCCCGGGGAGCGGCCAATGCTCCGTGTTTTTTACGCTGTTGGCCCTGCGGCCTTTACAGCTTCATCGAATTAGGCTCGTAAGCGAGGACCTACGAGCTATTGAGTGCAACGATCGCCGACTGCAGTCCCGAGGCACCCCGACTCCTGCTTTCAGAGCGAGGCTCCTCAAGCTAGGGGGGGGGGGGGGCTCGATGCGATTCAAGGGCCCCTCAGAAGGAGGTACGAACCTCGGCTTGAACCACTATCGCAATGTGGGAGACGGGTCGCAAAATTAAAAACGCCCCGTAGCACGGGTATTGAACCTCGTGTACGGGGTGTGTCTGTGACCTCGCGTTCGCCGGCGAACGCGGTGTGCCCTAGTGTTCTGTGCTAGTGTAGTGTCTGAATGTGTGTGTGTTAGATATATGAATTCCCTCTCCTGTGGAGGGGGTTGGCGGGATCGACCTATTCATGGAAGTGATTTCGTCATCGGGATCTAGAAGAACGTTCTTGGGACGTCTCCTGTTGGGGGCAGCATCCCTCTGTAGGGAATACGAGCCCGCTTCAGTCACCAACGGATTGTTGTGTTCTTTAATCGAATCGAAATATCTTAGAAATAATTCCTTAAGAACAACTTGCAGTTGCCGGAGATGATAGGGATGGACGTGGGCAAAGGACACACCTGCGTATGTCATAATGGGGCGTACGCAGGTTTTGTAAAGATGCAGTTTGTGTCTTAAGGACAGCTTACTGCTTTTTTGAGTTAAGCTGAATAGACGAAATGCTACAAATCTCGCCTTATTCTTTATCTTTTTGATATGATGAGAGAATGTCATCCTACTATCTAATATTACACCCAGGTTTTTAACCTTTTTATCCCAAGGAATTTGGATGTTGTAAAGGGAGATTGTTCCTGTCCTGTGTCGTTTGAGTCTAAGTAGTGTTTTATTTTCGCGAGCTCTCGTGTTGAACATGATAGCTCTGCTTTTATCAGGATTGAGTTCGATTCTCCATTTTCTGCACCAATCGCCTAGTGCGTTTGCTGCAGAGAGTCGGTGAGAGGACAGAGCCCTGGGGGACCCCCGCTCTGATGGGTCTGGAGGAGGAGAAAGTCCCCTCGACCCTAAAACGAAAGGACCTATTGGTTAGAAAGTCTTGTATGACTTTGACAAATCTTATAGGCACACCTATGTGGATTAGTTTATAAACCAGTTCATTGTGCCATACTTTATCAAATGCCTTAGCCACATCAAAGAACAAAGCACCTGTATATGCAGTGCGTCTGTTCGAATTTGCGGCGTAATCTAATATGTGCTCCGTGAGGCGGTGCACTTGTTGAACACATGAGTGTTTGGCTCGAAAGCCAAACTGCTCGTTTGGAATCATGCTTTTATTTAGCAGAACATCCCTCAGACGGCTAAGGATGATGCGCTCATAGATTTTCCCCATGGCACTGAGGAGACTAATGGGTCTATAGCTAGATGCCCTATCTCTTGGTTTGTTCGGTTTGGGAATACCGATGACAGCCGCTTCTTTCCACACATCTGGGAAAGTGCAGGTGGATAGAAGTGTATTGAAAATGGCCACTAGTAGGCAGATCAGCTTAGGAGGTAAGGCTTTGAATACCTTATTATAAATACCGTCTGCGCCTGGCGCTTTCCGAGGCTTGAGATTCTTGATGATGGTTTTAACCTCATCGAAGGAAACGGGGGGGGGAGTGGACCATCCGTTGGTGACATGACGGATAAGTTAGCCGCTTCCTCGTCCAGCTTTTTCAGGTGGACGGGGTCGACTGGCAGAGTGCTGAGAGAGCATTGGCTCTCGATGCTGTCTGCCATGCATTCGGCCTTTTCCGAGTCGTCGAAAGCGAACTGACCATCTGATCTAACTAATGGGGGCATCGAAGCGACTTGCTCTGACTTCAGAGCTCTCGCCAACCGCCAGAAGGCAGTGTGTGAAGGCGTGATGTCTTCCATCAGTCTATCCAATCGTGTGTCCCTCAACTGGGCCATGCGCTCCTTGATCTCTCTGCAGAGGCGGCGCAAATTGGACCTATTATTGACAGTTCTATAACGGTCATAGGCCCTAACCGCAGCGTTTTTCTCTCTCAGTAGCCGTCGTACATCTCCGGGGAGTTCAAAGCGACGATCGCTCGTCACCCTGACCTCGAGGACTCTCCGGCGACGACCTTAATATGAGAGGAGAGCAGGGAGATGGCTTCTAACGCCGTCTCCTTGGTGTCAATAGAGTCTGGCACATGATCTAAGTGTTCAGAGTTCATAGTTTCGAAATTAGCCTCGAACCTATGCCAGTCCGTCGCAGTTTTCGTTAGAGGAACCTCACTGCCGGGCTGTCCCAATGTCATGAGGACCGGGCGATGGTCCGATCTTAACTCGTACATCACTTCTATAGAACGCAACGGTAAGGTTACGTTCCTGAAGAGAGCCAAGTCGATTCTGGACGAGCTATGAGAGATATCCAATGAATACCACGAGCACACAATCCACCTGATGGTAAGTGGTTGCTGTGACCTATAGACATCTACATCTATCCTCGATTACGAATCAAAATGCAGATGCGTTGCCACCCGTGAGGACTAAGATGGACTGCCTCGTTTCCGGTAAAATGGGTCTCCGGTTCTCTACACTCACGTGCGTGGTCCTTCCTCGGTCGAGCCGACCTGCTAACCCGCCTGCCGAGCGGCAATCTCCCTATGGCAAGTCCCCCCAAGTAGGGCAATATATAGGGAAGGCCTATGTTCAGCAGTGGAATTTCGATAGGCTGTAGTAAATGAATAAATACTGTGCTAACGTGGTCTTTCTTCGGTCTGCTTCGTGATGTAGCGTGGCTCTACCACGAATAAAATATCCATCCGTTACCAATACAGCCTATTTAATGTCTCCTGCTGAACCTAGGCCTCTCCCATAGATTGGGGGATTCCTCATTGGAGGATATTTGCCATAGTTGTAATGTTACTATTGATTTGAAAATTTCACCTCTCTGTGGGTCATGTGCTCCTGGTAGATTATCTTCTATACATCCATCCATTATAGCCTATTAAAGTCCACTGCTGAACATAGGCCTTCCCCATAGATTGCCTCATAGGGGGGATATTTGCCATAGTTGCCACACTTGGCAAGCTTGTGTAGCTGTTATTAGAAAGATGCTGCTTTTCTCCTAGTTAAGTTTCTCTTTGTTGCCTTTTACGACACCTACAGTTTGATATAAGGTAGTGGATATTCTTACACCGCTACTATGCGGTTAAGAACTAAATATGAAAACTTTATATTTAAAGGTTTTCTTTATTAATTTTTCGCCGTGGTAGCTCAGGGATATGTTAATCACAATGTCACAGTACGCGAGCAACCAAGGTTCGATCCCCACCGGCACCAATGAAATTGGTAATTGTAATTTTAAGCGCTGATTTACCACGTGCTCAGCGATGAAGGGAAAAATCGGACATTTTCTGTTCTAAACCCTCTCAAAATTGAGAGGAGGTTTGGGTCCAGCAGTGGGACCCATATAGGTTGTAACTTTAACTTTTTTCATTAATTTTCAGATTATTGAACTTGCCACCAGGACAGAATTTACTAGAAACAGATCTAATGGAGTTGGCAGAAGGCCTAGAAGGAAGAAGCCAGAACCCTTTTCCGTTGTTGGTATGTATCATTTCCTCTTCTTCGTCTTTGAAAATTTCACTGTAAATCGTTAAAAATAATATATTTAGTTTTTTTTGACTGTTCGAAATTATATGCAAGTGATTTTTTTTTTAAATTTAATATACCACGTTTTTTCATATTCCTACATTGTCATTCGATTCTGAGCTATGTTCAAAATTTCATGTCTCTGGCTAATCGGAAAGTGCTCTAAATTTGAGTTGCAAGATTCCACCCCGAACGACAGACAGATAGTCAAGAAAGTGACTTAATAAAAAAGTGGTAATTTGAAATACATTATAGAACTATTAATGACTAAGTTTTCATATACTGTATAATACGCCACGGCAATGCAAGCTACTGTTCTGTACTGTATAATAATATATATACTTTTACGTGATAGAGCCATGCTGTAGCTATATTATGGTTGTAGCACGAATGGGTTGACTCGACCAGGGGAGGACCACGCTCTCACAAACTACCAGCGTGAAATAGCAGCCTAATGCTGCTGTGTTTCGTATGGTGAGTGTAGAGAAGCGGAGACCCTTTTTACTGTAAACTGTCGTCGGGGGTGACAATGCATCTGCATTTTGAGTTTTAATCGAGGATAGATGTAGATGTCTATGGTGCTGTGGGCTGTGTGCTCGTTTGTCACCCTTGTTCTATAATAATGTTACGAGCTTGGGGTTCGAGACAATTAAAACTGCTGAGTCATCATTCTCTAAACCATTTCCATTATCTGGGGTCGGCGCAGTAAATCTTTTGTTCCATTCTCTCTATCAGCCGTCATTTCCATACTTACTCCTTTCATTCTCATATCACTCTTCACACAATCGATCCATCTTTTATTCGGCCTTCCTCTGCCCGTGTGTCCCTCCACATTCATATTCAACACTCGTTTTGTGACATGACTTTCATTCCTCCGCATCACATGCCCAAACCATGCCAATCTGCTTCCTCTCACCTTTTCTACCACTGGCGCTACTTTCAGGCTTCCTCTTATATACTCATTCCTTATCTTATCCATCCTTGTCACACCACATCCATCGTAACATTCTCATTTCATTCGCATGCAGTCTATTTTCATCCTTCTTCTTGACGGCCCAGCATTCACTTCCATACATGACGACAGGTCGGATGATCGATTTGTAATTTTCCTTCAGCCTTATTGGCATTCGGGGTCGCACGTTGTGGCTGTGACCTGTCGCCATTTCATCCACCCTGCGTTAATCCTATGCTGCACAGCTCTATCTATTCCGCCGTCGCCTTGAATGAGGAAACCGAGGTACTTGACATCTGAGCAGATGGGCAGTATAGCGCCATCCAACGACATGGGTACAGGACTGGAAAGGCCGCCGAAATCACAGCACAGATATTCGGTTTTGGATCTGCTGATCTTCAAGCCAACACTTTCCAGCCTCCGTTGCCACCCCGTCAGTCTGCTCTGTACCTCGATGCCTTCTTCCCCGACAAGCACGATGTCATCGGCAAAGAGCATGCACCAGGGTGCCTCATCCTGCAGGTCCGACGTCAAAGCGTCCATAATCAGTAGGAAGAGGTAAGGGCTCAATGCCGACCCTTGGTGCAGCCCTACCGCCACATCGATACTGCCCGTAGTTCCCGCGGCAGATCGTACACATGTACGGGATGCTCTGTACATAGCACGGACCAACCTCACATACTTCCCAGGCATACCTTTCATCTTTAACGCCCACCACAAAACCTCACGGGGAACCCGATCATACGCCTTTTCAAGGTCGACACAAACCATGTGCAGATCTTTATGCACGCGCTTGTACTTTCGCACAATTGGCGTAATGCGAAATGGCATCTGTCGTACCTCGACCGGGCATGAATCGAACTGGTTTTGTGTTATCTCACACTCTTCTCTCATTCTTCTCTCTATTATTCTTTCCCAGACTTTCATCGTATGTGACATGAGTTTTATTCCCCGGTAACTGCTGCAGTTTTGGACGTCTCCTTTGTTTTTAAAAATGGGGACCAGTATACTGCTGCACCATTCCTCAGGTATTTGTTCTTCCTGCAACAATTTACCGAAAAATAAACTCAACCACTTCATCCATCCGCCCTCAGCAACTTCCACACTTCTACTGGTATTCCATCTGGGCCGACCGCCTTCCCATTCTTCATATTCCTAACAGCCATTTTACTTCTTCCACTAATTTCTCTCACTAAGCCCATATTCACTGGTGGGTTTTCAAGCATACCATTCCATTCATTCTCCTCATTCATCAATTTCTCAAAATACTCCTTCCATCGCTTCTTTATACTTTCATCGTCAGTCAAAATCCTTCCAGAATCATCTTTTATACATTTTACATGAAACATCTCTTCCATTCCTTTCTCTCGCTCTTGCAATTTGAAAAGTCGTTTTGCCTTCGAGGCTTTCAAGGGACCGATATAATTTATCTTGCGCTCTGCCCTACAAATAGCAACTTCCTTCTTCGCTCTCTTCTTACATTCTTTATACGCTCCTCTCTTACTTTCTTTTATGGATTCATTCTGGTCTTCTACGCTCTGCCATTCTTTAAAGGCATTTTTCTTTTCTCTCAAAACTTCTCTAATACTTTCACTCCACCACCACCCATCCTTATCTATCATACGCTTCCTTTGATTCTCCTAACACCTTCCTTGCCACACTTCGGATACAATCAGCCATTTCCTTCCAGCACTCATTCACACTCATTCCTTCCATATCACCCATCTCTATCATCTTGTTTACAACTAGCTCTCTAAATTCACTTGCATACCCCTCCTTATGCAACAAATGCCACTTTATTTTGGGTGGGGGACGATCCTTATGTTTGTTGAGGCGAACAGTTAAGCAGATGTCAGCCAGCAGAATTCGGTGCTGGGATACTAAGTCTTCACCTGGAAGCACTTTGCAGTTTTTTACACTCTTGATTTGGTTCCGTCTTATCAGAAGATAGTCGATCTGTGTCGCGTGGTGGCCACTTTTATAAGTAACAAGATGCTGATCTCGTTTTTGGAACCACGTGTTTACTACAGCCAGGTCGAAAGCACATGCTGCTTGCAGAAGAACTTCCCCCTCACGGTTCCGCATTCCGTACCCCCATCCACCGTGTACTCTTTCATACCCGTCATTCACTCTCCTACATGTCCATTAAAATCTCCTCCCATATAAACATCCTCACGCTCAGGTATTCCCATCATCATACAATCAAATTCCTCCCAAAACTTCTCTTTCACACTCTCTTCACAGCCTGTTTGCGGAGCATACACACTTACAACATTCACTACTTTGTTTTCAATCATTAATTTAACAACTATCATTCTGTCATTTACTCTTTTCACATCTGTCACTCGTTCTTTCATTCCACTATCTAACACAACTCCTACTCCATTTCCTTCCATCACTTCCACAATAATAAAACTTGTATCCTCCCCAATCTCTCTTGCTTTATTGCCCTTCCATTTTGTTTCCTGCAAACAGGCAACATTCACTCTTCGTCGTTTCAAAACATCTGCTAACTCTCTTCCTCTTCCAGTCATCGTACCTATATTCCAGCTTGCAAACCTCACTCTGACATTCTTCTCTCTCCGGGCTTGCCTCTTACGTCGCACCCGCTCCGTAAGGTGCGACAACCCTTGCCCACTTCCCACAGGAGCCGGGTGCTGCCCTGCGCGTCGCCTGTGGGTACGCCCTAGCCCTGTCACATATCCCACAACTCGTACTATTCATTTACTGCATGGGATTTGGCAGAAGTTTTACAGTCGGCCGCCTGCCTGACACCAACCCTCTTTGGGTATGCTATTGTTGGTAGAGGAAGCTACCATTTTGGGAAAGGAAAAGAAGTTTGGGGTAGGAGCATAGGTGTAAGGATACTGTTATCTCGGCAGGAAAGGTATGAGAATAACAGTAGCTCGGGGAGCTGGGGTCGCGTACCCGTATTCCATAACAGGATCACTGGAAAGGTAGGCCAGCATGGAAACCCCTGACCTGAAATTGACACTTTAATTACACTTAAAACCACACTAATTACAAAACACAATTGTACTACAGATCACTTTCGTTCGCAGTTGTTTAGCTTCGAAGTATTCGCTTGTATCGCCAATTCAATACTGACTCAGTCGCGGTCTATACCGGCTTTATATAGGGCCTCAGATAGTTTCCAGAACCTTCTACTGTAGAATCATCCACAATGTTCGAGTACATATCGGTCGGCTAGTGTTGCCATGTACAAGACATTAATAGTGGCGCGCAACAATAATAAAAAAGCGTGTACGTCGTATCTGTAGGTATACGTGTTCTGTTCGAATGGAACTAATAACTACATATTCTTACAAAGGCTTAGAAAAGGTAATTGTATTACAGTACATAACAAGATATTATAGGTTAGAGACACATACGTCTTCCTTAACATTATTAACGGCGCTCGAGTATTCGAAGCAAACAATGTTGTTATATCATATATAATGTATATATTTTGTTTAACATCTCACTTATATCTATCATAACAGGATTCTACCCAATGCGATAGATAAAGCACGATTTACAATCCTATAATACCTTATAGCTAATTATCCATAAAGCAAGTTTCCCTGTCAATCAGGTTTAACGTTCGAAACGCTCGCGTCAGGGGTGCCTCAAGCAGTAAGTTAGTGCGACATCTAGGGACGGCCAGTGGGTCTGGCTGACGCCGCCGCCATATATAACTATCGGGAACACCGACACTGATATTCTACAACATATTCCCATTAATGATCTTAACCCTAAGAAGCATAAACATATATGAAACTAGTCAAAGTTCTCTCCTTATTCTGAGCTGATTGTATCCCACCATACCTAGGACAAATAATGTAGGATATTGCAGTGGGTAATAATTAAAAATAAAAAATGTTTGTACAACCGACTTCAATATATATTATTAAGGATAACTCAAAAACTATTGGTCAAACCATGATCAATTGACAATTGGACCACATGAGAAGCACCAGCTTTCAAATAAAAAAAGAATCATCGAAATCGGTTCACCTAAAACAAAGTTATGAGGTAACACACATTTAAGAAAAACACAGTCGAATTGAGTACCTCCTCCTTTTTGAAGTCGGTAGAAAAGGGTACACCCATATAGCTTGAGATACAAATATCTTATAAATTTGTTCTGTACTTCTTCTCATGAGGAGCCCAAATTATTGAATTACACTCCAAATGACTCCGTACTAGTGTGATTTAATTTTATTATATTTTAATTTTATTGCAATTTTGATACGGCGTAAGAAATACGTTTTTACATACTGCAGCTATATTACTGGTACCTATAGTTGTAGCGCGAATGGGTCGGCTCGACCGGGGAAGGACCACGCTCTCACAGAATACCAGCGTAAAATAGCAGCTTAACGCTGCTGTGTTTCGTATGGCGAGTGTAGTGTAGAGAACCGGAAACCCTTTCTACTGGAAACGAGGCATTCCATTTTAGTCCTCACGGGTGACAACGCATCTGCATTTTGATTCTCAATCGAGGATAGATGATTGTCACCCTTAACCTATAAAAAAATCTATCTTCCCATTTCGTCCCGTGATGTCGTAAGACGACTATGGAAATGCCTAAAAAACCTTTTAGCTTCCAATAGATAGTGTTATATCATCTTTACGTTGACTACCTTGTTGGTCTAGTGGTCGTAAACGCGATTGTTGATCATGTGGTCCCGGATTTGAATCCCGGGTTGGGTAAAAAAAAAACAGTTGTGATTTTATATCAAGACATTCTCAGTAACTGCCCGGAGTCTGGACGTTGGCGGTGTTTCACCCCCGTGCCTAGGAAGGCACATAAAGCCGTTGGTACTGCGCCTGATCTCTCTTCCGTCGAGTCGGATTTTCGTCCCATCGGACTTGGTAGCGATCACATAAATAAGAGAGTGCACCTGTGCTTGCGCATACACTCGTGCACTATAATCCTCTCCTGCGCCGATGGCTTTTCCGTTGAGACTGGCCGTCGTGACTGAAACTCGGTCTGGAGGACATTATTATTATTCAGACATTATTATACTATTTACAACCTTAAACAGAGAGAGTCTCTTAAAGAAAACTTTAAAGAAATAAATATTTTAACTTTGGCCTCTCAGTATATTTACGAAATATTAATGTATGTTCACAAAAACAAAGATAGTTTTAGTAAAAAAAAGTGATATACACTCTGTAAACACTAGAAACAAACACAAGCTAGTGATACCAGTCTCTCGACTCCACAGATTCGGTAATTCATTCTTGTCAATGTATACACTATTACAACAAAGTCCCAGAAAATATACAAGGTCTCGCTATTACCAAGTTTAAATATTTAATTAAACAAAAACTGTATAAAAAGGGTTATTATAATATAAATGAATACATGGTTGATAATAACCCCTGGAAATGAGGTGGTCGCTTCCAAGCTGTTACTAAAATAAATTTTGTAAATAATTTGTAACCATTTACTTATATTGTAAAATTTATTTAAAAAAAAGTCCCGCTGGGTTTCTTGCTGGTTCTTCCCAGGGCAGAGGTTTTTTCCGTACCAGTGGTAAAGTAAAAAAAATGACTTTCAATAAGAATTACTTGTAATCAATATGGAATAAAAGTTATTCTATTCTATTCTATTATTACATTTTTTATGCATTATACAAACTTATTTTTTTTTATTGTTTACGGTCGATTTTCGACCACCAGGCGACCGCTAGTACAGAACAATTACAGGCAGTGAAGTATTCCATCTTAGTCCTCAGAGGCGACAGCGCATCTGTAGCCTTCTTTGTTTGAAGTTGGTTTCAAGGTGTCCACGGGCTGCAAGTAGCCACCTTTCACTCATAGTTTAATCGTCACTTCATTTAAAAAATCTAAAAACGGTTCATCCTGCAGGCCATTCCTGGAACTTCCCGCTGAAATAGATTTTCGAACGAAAATCTATTTAATATTTGTTTTTTGGTTGTTATTTTTTGAAAATCTTTGAAACGGCTCTACCGATTGACTCGAAAATCTAATCAGCTCGAGTTCGCAATGAACACTTTTGAACGCCGTGTCGTCCATCTCGATCGGATGATTCGTTCTAAAGATATCGTACGACAAAATTTTATTTATACACACACACACACACACACACACACACACACACACACAGAGAGAGAGACACACGCGCGCGCGCGCGCGGAATAGTCGGAACGGCTACCTAGGACCTCAAAACGCGGAGATCTGATGAAAATTCTCAAAATCGGACCGAAATCTATAACTTACTACTTTTAAAAATTATTAATTTTCAAAGCGGGAAGTTAAAAACACTGAATCCACCAGTCTCCTGTGGATCATCTCTCAGAAACGGCAATAGAGAAATGTGTGAGGAAATATAAGCTTGTTGAAAAAAACAACAAATACGTAGTAGGTATATACATTTTTGTTCCTTTGACTGTAAAAGTTAACTGTTTAAAAATTCTCGCGTTCCTAATTACCATGCCCGTCCATTGGTTTTGATGACTTGTTTTGATGTCACTGGCCACGTGTGCCCATTGTGTGTTAATTTTTTTAATACTTTGAAATGAAGAAATGAAATGTATATATCTATTGTTGAAAAATAAAAATAAAACATTTGGAAAATCCTAAATGCACACCTCGAACGGGACGGTTTACAATAGTGAAATTCAAAAGGCTTCCGAAGGATTAAAATCTAAAGCTAATAAAAAAAATCAAAGTGATAAGTTCGGTTTTTCGAAAGATATTTTGTTCACATCCATACCGACCAACTGACGTCCAAGTGAAATTATTTTCAATTAACTTTTTTTTAATAATAATCGAAATAAATAATCTTATAACTACGTCAGTAGGGCTAGCATGGGCTGCAGGGCTATCACGGGCAGGAGACAATTTTATCCCCGGGGAAAGGAGAAAATGTTTATCCCCTCGCTTAGTTTTATCCACCCTTAGAGCATAGGCACACCGGTGGATATAATATCCACAGTAGATAAAATGGAAGATAGACTTAGACTTAGATAGATTTTTTGTATGAATATAAACTTCAACCCACGTCCAATGAACTAGGATAAAATTGTCCCTTTCAAATGTCAAAAAAACATAATTTTTTATCTTTCATTTGGCTCCATGCTACGGACGGGGGATATATGTCTACTCGTTATGTCAAACGGGGATATACTTCTCCCCGTTTGAAATAACAAGATAATTTTATCTCTTGTCAGTGGATATAATCGGGGGATAAAATTTTTGTCCCCCGCCCATGCTAGCCGTGCTGTGAAGTATTAATTGAAATCTCCTCTTGCTATTAGTGTACTTTTTTACTAAATAAGTGCAATATAAAGCTGGTGGAAGTGATTTAAGTTAAGAGAATCGCGATTTTTTGATGTGGTGACAATAAAGCACTACATCTCCGCTTCGCGTTCAATGTGTGCAATACATAAACATAGTACATACATTCCACCGCTGGAATTTATAATGGAACGCTAATGGAATTTATAATTCAGTATTCACCCACTTGCAGACGTCTGAAAGATCTTAAAATTTTCAGACATATCAAGAGTGACTTCATGACTATGGCCTAGTATTGTTTTTACTAGGATCGTCTCAGCTCATGACTAACTGACGTGTTTAAGTTTTTTAGAACTCGAATTGTATTATGAGATGGTTTTAGAAGTCCTAGAGGATAACCAATCAGCTCTTTGCACCCCTCTTTTTAACCGACTTCAAAAAGGAGGAGGTACTAAATTCGACTGTATTTTTTTTGTTTTTCTTTTTATGTGTGTTACCTCATAACTTTCTTCTAGGTGAACCGATTTTGATGATTCTTTTTTTTTATTGGAAAGCTGGTGCTTCTCATGTTGTCACGCTTGATCAAGGCCTGACCAGTAGTTTTTGAGTTATCCTCAATAATTTATATTGAAGTCGGTTGTACAAAATTTTTAATTTTTCCACTTGTAAAATGTAGGTCCGGGGCTGCAGCGCCGCATTTAACTTTTGGTGCTTTAGGTTTTATAGCAAGTGGTGCACTAGTTTTTCATTTTATATTGGCTTCCTTTTGACTATCGATTTGCATAGTTATAAATGAAAATACGTGCAATATTAAATATGAGAAAAAAACATTGCGAATATTAATATCATATACACATTTACGGATCGCTAATTTTTTTTTTTGTATAATTTATATGAATACATGGTTGATAAAAACCCTGGGAATGAGGTGGTCGCTTCCAAGCTGTTTCTAAAATAAAACTTGTATCCAGTTTGTACAAACCTTTCATGTAAAATTTACTTTAAAAAATACCGCTGGGTTTCTTGTCTTCCCAGGACAGAGGTTTTCTTTTTCGAAGCAGTGGTAAAGTAAATAATGACTTAATAAGAATTACATTCATGTGGTCTATATTGAATAAAAATTATTATTTAAAATTATTCTATTCTATACAAAAAAAATCTAAATACATTTGTAATAGCGGGAGATTCATTTCTATTTAAATTGACTAGTAACATCATTTTTCCGTAATAAAATATATAATTTTTATCAGAAATTTAATAACCGATGCCATCTCTGCGGTGATCCTCTAGGCCATTGTCTAGTATGCCTTATTTATTATAAATACATCACTGCGGGGTTGCCTTACGCACATTAAAACAATGTGCATGTGCACTTATACTAATCTGCCATCGTGAGATAAAAATAAGTACACATTGTATGTTAGTTATATAATATCAAAATATACGTGGTCATGCTGCAGCTATATTAATAGTATAGTTGTTGCACGAATGGTCGGCTCGACCGGGGAAGGACCACGCTCTCACAGAATACCTGCGTAAAATAGCAGCTTAATGCTGCTGTGTTTCGTATGGTGAGTGTAGAGAACCGGAGACCCTTTTTACTGGAAAAGAGGCATTCTATCTTAGTCCTCACGGCTGACAACGCATCTGCATTTAAATTCGCAAACGAAGATAGATGTAGATGTCTATGGGCCACAGCAACCACTTACCATCAGGTGGACTGTGTGCTCGTTTGTCACCCTTATTCTATAAAAAAAAAATACAAAACTTATTATAACAACCAGCTGTTCCCAGCAACTTCGCCCGCGTGGTATTTATTACGATTGGATTTTATGTGTTTTAATGTTTTAGCGCGGCACCCTAATTCTTTTTCTATAATAAAAGTAGCTTAAGTTACTCCGTATAACATCAGCTATCTGCCAGTGATAGTCCCGTCAAAATCGGTCCAGCCATTTCGGAGAAGCCGAAACAAAAAGACAGATAGACAAAAATTTTTAAAATTGTTTTTTGTTATAAGTATTGTACATACTTTTATATGCATTTAGTAAAAAGCTGTTATTTTGACATTACAAACAGACACTTCAATTTAATTAACTTGTAATAGATTTTAAAAAAGAACTAAAATTATTGGTACCAGAAGTTACGTAGTAACATTATTTAATCTGTGCTATAAGCCCTACTTTCGTGCGTTTCCTCGCTGAATGCCTATCTTAGCCTTTGAACGAGAAAAGAACTAGCCCTCATACCACCAATGGCGACGATAAGTCGCGGATACAGATCCTTTAGGAACGGTCCACACGCGGACCCCACGATCCGACAGTATCTACAACTAATGGCATAAATGTGTTGATGTTATGAACGTTGACAATTTATATACTCATTGGTATGTTAGATATAGTCCAAGTTTCTGATAGGAATTGCTTGTCGATTAACAAATTACTTGGAATTATTGCGAATTGGTGGCTGAGAAAGAAAATCGATTTTTCTAACGAAGATGGCGTAAAGATGTGAGAGACTCGATGTTTTCTTTTTTTATAGAATAAGGGTGACAACGAACACACAGTCCACCTAATTAAGTAAAGTGGATGCTGTGACCTATAGACATCTACATCTATCCTAGATTAAGAATCCAAATGCAGATACGTTTTCACCCCTGAGGACTAAGGTGGAATACCACGTTTAAAGTAAGAGTCTCGGGTTCTCTTCACTCAACATACGAAACACAGCAGCATTAAGTTGCTATTTCACGCTGGTATTCTGTATGACGTGGTCCTTCCCCGGTCGAGCTACAACCATAATATAACTGCAGTGTGGCTCCACCACCTAAACTTTTACGATCGCAATATATTAGCACAATACAAATTAAAATAATATATAAAATATTCTTTCCAGATGGACAATCTTCTAAGGCCCTGTGCAGATTTGGGATTTCACGCAGATCCTCTCATAGAGTGGAAATACGACGTTGAGAAACAGGTAATGATCCCGTATCGACGTCTTAATCCACCTTAATTTACTCTTGGGCATAGTTCGTTCCGAGAAGGGTCCAGCTGCATTCATTAAGAGTTACTCAGACCACGCTGGACTGATGGGCTACTGACGCGAAGTCGATATCTTCGTTCTAATGATGCAGGTGCTCATTACCAAACTGTGAACTTTGAGTGGTCTGGTGTCGGTGCCCATTTGGTTTTTTTTTATAGAACAAGGTGGGAGCACCCAGTACACCTGATAGTTAGTGGATGTTGTGGCCTATAGCACAACGGACCTGTAAGCTGAAGTGGCAAAGGGCTGGCCGTATAACTATCGTTAGAGACCGATAAATCGATTGGCAAGAAAGGTTCTCGAACGGCAGCCTCGTACCAACAAGGGCGACAAACAAGCACATAGTACACCCGATGATAAGTGAATGCTGTGACCCATAGACTTCTCCATCCATCTTCGATTAAGAATCAAAATGAGTCGTTACCACGTAAAAAGGGACTCCGGTTCTATACACTTACCATGTGAAACACAGCAGAAGAATCTGGTGCTTTTCCGGTTTTCTTTATTTATGAGAGGGTTACGTAAAACTTAGTTTTTTTGCGCTACGTAATTGGAGTTAGAAGACTTCACATGGCCTTGAAATATTTTATTTTTTTGACATTTAGTTTCCTTCACTGTCAATTACGTGGTAAGTAAGTCAGGTTTTCCTCAAGGACCTTTAGGTCGTTGGTCATGGGGGGATATTTGCCATTTGCCGCGTCTGGTAAGCGGATTGGCAACCGCAGGTTTTTTATTTTAGTTTTTGCTGCTGCCCATCTCCTGTTTCAGTTTCCTTCTGTCGAAAGGTGGTCGAGAGTCGTAATATCATGATATAGGGTAGTGGACATTCTTACATCGCTACTACACGGTTTATCTCTACTTATATGTGCTATGTAAATTTTGGTAAATCTATACAGGGTCATTTTGCAATAACCGGCCCAGTTTGCAGAGAAGGTTCAGAATAAGTAATATAGACAATTGATGAAGAAAAATTAACTAAAAAAAAATCTCAAATATTCTGTCATTTTTATCTTTTAAATTCAAAATGGGTGGTAATGCATTATTTTAACTGATTGTCATTCATGAATATCTGACGCGTACTATTTTACGCATGCACACATTCGTAAGGGTCGCTCGGTAACATACCTTGTCGTGCGTCTTCACACGCCCATTCCTTCTATTTACCGTTACATCGTTAATACCTACGGCCGCTCGCCCGGCCGACAGCTGACAGTGTTGACCGTGACCTCATTACGGACGCTTCGTTCCCAATGACGTAACGAAAATATTCGTACCGCGGATACTATGTAATGTTTAGTGTTTAGTATATTTAATCGTATGATAAAATAGTTGAAAAAGTTTTAATGTAATTAAGAATAATATATATATGTATATTACCTATCTATTTCATAAATTATAATTTCAAAGCGTCGTTCCTACTATAATTTTTGCGGGGATGGATGCTTAATGAGCAATTAAAAGGATTCATATATATCATTTTTTAATTTACCGAAAGATAATGAAAGGTGAATTTATTTCATGTTTTTATTAGATAGGTACTTATAGCGAAAAAAGAAGTAATATTTTAACTACAGAAGTAATACCTAAGTACTTTATTACAAAACTTTGTTGATATTTACTTCACTACCCAAGTACCTACTTGTCTTTGTGAATTAAAATATTTTAAGTTATAATAGCACAAAATACTGAAATTAAAACTTTGTTTAAGTACAAGATTTTTAACTAAATAGTATACGATCACATTTATGTTAGGAATCGTATTTCGGGTTTATTTGCTGTTTACACTATCTACCTATTTCTTACGAGTCGAGCATCGCGATTCCCGACGAATGGCCTTGCAAGTTGCATGCTTTGGGCGTCACAGAATTCACATAGTAGCGGAAATATGGTCGATTATAGTCAGAATAGGTACTTTACCTAAGTAACTTACCATTTCACAATGTATTTTTTTACTCTTTATTAACAGCCCTTAGTAACCACGGAGAGTCCGTCGTGACGTAGGAAGGGGAAAAGATGCAAAGTAATACGGTCACTCTCGCGCAGCGATAAAGTTTTATTTTACTTGCGAGCGCGATTTATCTGATTAATAATAACTATGTAGGCTATTAAAACGTCGGCAAGCAGTCAACATCAAAGGAGTGCAACTTCTGTTCGTAGTACTATTATTTATTCTGTGACAAGATGCCTTAGGTATTTTTTGTGTTCTTTCCAAGGTTTTCGATTGTGTTCATCATGAGATATTAATCAGGGAACTACAACATTATGGTGTCAAAAATATTGCGCTTAGACTTATTATTTCATATTTAAATAACAGAACTCAAAAAGTCGTTATCAATGGTAAAGGTTCCTCCGGATCAGTAGTATCAATAGGCGTTCCTCAGGGCTCGATTCTTGGCCCATTACTGTTCTTAGTCTATATTAATGACTTACCTTATCTTGTAGGGGACAATCACGATATAGTATTATTTGCTGATGATACCTCTTTAATTTCCAAACTCTAACGACAGTCAATTAATTTTGACAATGTAAATAATGCTCTATCGAAATTAGTACATTGGTTTAACGACAACACTTTGCTCTTAAACGGCAATAAGACAAAATGTATTAAATTTACAATACCTAATGTTAAACATTCAAATACCAATGTGCTCTTAAATGGGGAAGAGTTGTCTTGTGGATACCACTGTTTTTCTTGCTATTACTATTGACGCGAAGCTTCAATGGGGCCCCCATATATCTAAATTAGCAGGCAGACATAGTTCTGCAGCATATGCTGTAAGAAAGAAGTCTCACCAATGTTGAGACAGCTAGATTAGTTTATTAGAGTCCCTTAGAGAAAAATTTAAAGAAATAAATATATTAACTTTGGCATCGCAATATATTTATGAAAATGTAATGTACTCGATTGTACGTAAAAACATAAATAGCTTAGATAAGAATAAAGATGTTCATACTTTAAATACTAGGAACAAACATAAGCTTGTAATACCAGTTACTAGACTCCACAGAATTAGTAATTCATTTATGGGGCAATGTACATATTATACGCTTTTACAACAAAATCCGAGAAAATGTACAAAATTTGTCAATAAATGAGTTTTAATGTTTTATTAAAGAAAAATTGTACAAAAGGGTTATTACAATATTAATGAATACATAAATGAAAAAAAAAACCCCTGGGAATGAGGTAAACGCCACCATGCTGGTTCTATTAAAACTCATTTAAAATTTGTACAAACAAAATTATTGTAAAGTGAAACGTGTTTAAACAAAAGTCCCGCTGGGTTTCTTTTTGGCTCTTCCCAGGACAGAGGTATTTTCCGTACTAGTGTTAAATAAAAAAATGACTCAATAAGTATTATGTAATAATCTATATTGAATAAAAATTATTCTATTCTATGAAACTATGAAATGGTACGATATTACATTTTAATCAATGAAAGTTTACGTGGTGTGCAAAGATACTAAGGTGAGTCTTTACTGCGGCAAGAAATTAACGTACGTGTCGTAATTAACCTACCAGTCGAAGAACAATTGACAGATAATCAAACTATTCAAGTGCAGTGAGCGATAACTTAAATAGTGAATATTGCTCCGTTGACGGAAGTTAAAAGTGCTCAAGAACAGGTAATAAGTGTAAAAAATAATTTAAGAAAACGTGCTCGTCTATGCATAAAGAATGTGGTGACACGACCCGGCCTGTTCATCCGTTTGGCAATCTTCGGAAGCCCTCGGCTGCGCGGGGGCAACCGGTTCGGTTTTTCTCGCCTCGCCAGTCGATCCGCTCGTTCGCGCTCTGATCCGCTATTTTGAATTTACGTTGTGAATAAACGGTTATTTAATATGTGGTGTGTTCGTTATTCACATCCCCACAAGAGAAACGGATTCCATTTTGAGGTACCAATATTAGATATTGGGACTACTTGCGTAATTTAGTTGTAAATAGTTTATTCCAATTTTGTAAATACGCCATAGTAAGGACAGTCGTCGGTTACGACGTTGATAAGCAAAAAGATATTTATTAATTTTATTTATTATGACGATCCTAAGCCCGTTAAGTGTAAAAAGAAAATTGGAATCATGATTCGCGTCATGTAGTTATTATCTTAAGCATTAGTAGTAAGCGTGTCACTAAGAAAGTAAACAGTAACAAACAAAAACTTAAGAAACGAAAACGTGAATTGAATCACATACACAGGGGCGCGTAAGAGTAGTTGTTGCCCATAAATCACATTCAATTTTTGATAATTTCAATTTCAAGTAGAAGCCTTATTTACTCGTATTTTCAAAAAATGTTATATCGGTATATAATAATTTATTTATTTGAACTTCAATATAAAGTTTGGCTACTCTTCGTAAAATAGCCCTGTATGTTTATATATTTGTCAAGAAAGGAGTATATACATACTCGTAGGTATATACTCCTTTCTTGACGGGTGTCTTACCCACTAAGAAAAGATTTTAGTAAAATCAACCCCTTATAAGGTGAAATAGGCACAACTTGTTTATATATTTATGTTAATAAAAGGTGGAGCACGTGGTGCTGGGGAGAGGTCCCCGGGGGCGCGTGGCACTCGTTCCCTGCGGAGCTGCGCACGCTTTCTCCGGCTGCCTGGCTGGCGCTGCCTCCGCACACCACCATCTCCCCCACCTCCACCCCCTCCCCCAACCCCAGCTCCCCCCACCAGCGGCAGCCGGCGCGCGCCGTGGCCGCCTACTGCCGCCGCTACGTGCGCCTCTGCAACCTGCAGGTCAGTCCCAACGACCGTTTTTTATTCATTTTGTTTATCATTACAGTGACCGCAAATCAACAGCAACTACGGATGTATGTCGGTGTAACCCTTTCATAATAATAATGTCCCTCTACCACTCTAGATCGAATATCGGTCACAGCGGCCAGCTGGACAGGATTATAGTACCGAAGTGTGTGCGCAATCCCTCTCTCTGATAGTCCGATCGGATGGCAATCCGACACGACCGGACAGAGATCAAGCTCAGGACCAACGGCTTTACGTGCCTTCCGAGGCACAAATGTTAAACACCGCCAACTTCCTGACTCCGGCCTGCTACCAAGGGTCGAGAAATTCTCTTGATCCAAGAATCAAATAACTTATTTTAACCCGGGCTTCCAACCCGGGACAACTCTCTGTTCCATGATGTCATATAAACCGGGATCATCATTGGTATTGTGAACTTCTTGATCATCATTACCCTGTAGAAGTCCTCTGCTGGACATAAACTTCTCGCGTTGAAAAGGATTAACGAACGCAGTACCAGATGTGAGAATCTTTGACGCCAGTACCTGTGTCTCCTTAAACAAGATGGTTTCCGTATATAGAATAGAATAGTATAGATTCATTTTTAATATAAATTACAAAAATAATTATTGAAACTCATTTAAGTTTTACCACTGGTTCCGAAAAAACCTCTGTCCTGGGAAGAACCTGCAAGAAACCCAGCGGGACTTATTTGAAACATTAATTTACAATATAATATTTTATATTGTTAAGTATGAAAACATTTAGAAACAGTATGGTAGCGATCACCTCATTCCCAGGGGTTATTATCAATCATGTAGTAGTAGTCTTTAGTAGTATAATAACCCTTATTATAGAACCGTGGTAGCTCAGGGGCTAATTTCACAGTACGCGAGCAAACCGGGTTCGATCCCCGCCGGCACAAATGAAATTGTTAATTGCAACTTTAAAACAAGGAAAAATATATTTCGAAGACATGTGAAGTTCGTAACCACGCAGTTGGGGCAGCGCGGCGGACATTTCCTTGCCCTAAAACCCTCTTAAAATGAGAGGAGGCCTGTGCCCAGCAGTGGGACGTGTAACTAACCCTTATTAAACAATTTTCATTAATAAAATTTTTAAACTTTTTGCATATTTTCTGGGACTTGTAGGAAGCTATAGGATTTTTTATAGGAACCTATAAGCTTTATCTGGCATTTCTCATACTAGCATCTTACGACAACCACGCCACGAAATAGGGTAAAGGCTCCTACGTCTTTTGTTAGAATGCATGTTTCTCAAAGTATCTTATCATTCCGCAGCGCTTCTTCAGATCTGGAGTGATCGTGACGAGCGTTACTTGCGCCCCGAGAGGAATCGGACCGCCGTGCAGCAGCCCTAGTTGCCCGAGGTCGGCCGCCTTTTGCGTTTCTGGGTAAGATATTCAATACTTAAAATATCAATGATCAATATACTATATTTAGAAAAAGCTCAGAGATTAACACTATCGAATCATCTGTGATATACAGGGTTATACCATCTCCTGTTTCAGTTTCCTTCTGTCGATACCCCCTTGGTCGAGAGTCGTAATATCACCATATAGGGTAGTGGATATTCTTACACGGTTTATCTCTACTTATATGTGCTATGTAAATTTTGGTAATCTATACAGGTTATTTTGCAATAACCGGCCAAATTTGCACAGAAGGTTCAGAATAAGTAATATATAGGCAAATGGTGAAGAAATTTTAATTTAAAAAAAATATCAATCATTCTGTCTTTTTTATCTTTTAAATTCAGAATGCGTGGTAATGCATTATTTTAACTGATTGTCATTCATAAATATCTAACGCCTACTATTTTACTACGCACGCACACATTCGTAAGGGTCGCTCGGTCGGCAAACACGTTGTGAATTCAAACGCACACAGAGTTGTTGCCCATAAATCAAATTCAATTTGAGATAATTTTAAATAAAAGTAGAAGCCTTATTTACTCGTATTTTCAAAAACTGCAATACCGGTACCTATATGATTATTTATATATTTGAACTTAAGTTTAAAATTTGGCTACTCCTTGAAAAATAACCCTGTAAGTATATTCCCTGGTCTTTATGTTGTGTTACGCCTAGCGTCAAAGATAGTTATACATAACTATCTTCTGACTGACGGCTTCTGATATATAACTATATATCAGAAGCCGCTAGAAATCTTAAAGGTACTATCCGGCTATCTGGCTAATAACACTAACATCACAGAAACTAAAAAGATTGAGAAAGAGAGAGAGAGAATGTGTTTTTGACTTTGCTTTGATGAATCAACTTGTTTTATTTCACAATCGCACCGAGCATTTTTTGGGACTTCAACAGTTATTATTAAATGATGATATTAGATGATCGGTAGAAGAAGTGTAGGGCGGTCATCCACTAGATGGAGTGACGACCTGGTAAGACATGCAGGAAGTCGATAGATGCAAGTGGCTTAGGATTATGCTTTGTGGCATTCCTTGTGGAAGGTCTTTGTTCAGCAGTGGATTTGTGAATGGCTGTAATGATGATTATTATTTTTTTTTATAGGAGGGGGCAAACGAGCAAGCGGCTCACCTGATTGTAAGTGACTACCGCCGCCCATGACTGCAACACCAGGGGAATTGTAGATGCGTTGCCGGCCTTTTAAAAAGGAGTAGGCTCTTTTCTTGAAGGTCCCTAAGTCGTATCGGTCCGGAAAAATCGCTGGTGGTAATCGATTCCACAAGGAAGTTGTGCGAGGAAGAAAACATCTTCTAAATCGCACAGTGGTGGACCGCCAATCATCCAGATGGTATGGATGGTATCGCGAGTTTTTTCGTGATGTGCGATGGTGAAATTGAGTGGCTGGAATTAGTCCGAACAATTCTTCAGCGTTAATAGGCTTGTAATCGGAGTATGCACCGTCTACTATGACTTTGATGCTCATATCAGCCAGAAAACTGGTGATCCAATTGCACAATTTCTCGGGAAGCCCATAGGAAGGAAGCTTCGAAAGAAGCGCTTTGTGCCAGACCCGATCGAAGGCCTTCGCTATGTCCAAACTAACGGCCAATGCCTCCCCCTTGTACTCGATCGCCTGCGCCCATCTATGTGTTAGGTAAAAAGATCACCAGCTGAGCGACCCCGACGAAAACCGTACTGGCGGTCACTAATCAGCTAATGGACTCCATTATTTTCGAGAACAAGGAGGTGATGGCGATAGGCCTGTAGTTGGACTGATCAGAGCGTTTATCTTTTTTAGGGGTCGGGTGCACGAATGCTGTCTTCCATGAATTTGGGACAACGCCTAGAGAGTAGGAGTACCGGAAAAGACGCGTTAGAGCCGGTGCCAACTCTGGAGCGCACGTCCTCAGCATAATTGGCGGGATTCCGTCAGGCCCACTCGACTTGTGTATGTCGAGGGAGAAGAGTGCTTTGCGTACTGAGCACTGTGTGAATCTCACATCAGGCGTAGAGCACTCATACTGCGGGATGGTCGGCGGTGTGTTCCCCCCCGTCATCGAGAGTCGAGTTGGACGCAAAAAGGGAGCCTAAAAGGTCGGATTTCTCTTTTGCGGCGTGGGCCAGTGAGTCATCCTCCCTGTGCAGAGATGGTAGTGATCGCTTACAGAAATTCCCTTGAACAGCCTTGGCGAGAGACTAGAATGCACGGGTTCCCGAAGGAAGGCGAACTAATTTCTCGCCAATTCTGCCAATGTGCTCATACTTTGCGTTGGCAATAACTCTTTTGAAGGACCTGGAGGCGAAGTTATATTTCTTTTTAAGCATGTTGGTGTTTACATCCCGAGCCGCCGAAGCCTCAGCCCAGGCCTGATAACACTCCTGCTTATCAGGCCTGGGCTGAGGCCTCTCTTACAGGAGCGACCAAACCAATGCTGAGATCTGTCTCCGATTGCTACCACAGATGATGGAATAAATAGTTCCATTCCCTGTAGCACCACATCAGTGACAGAGTCAGCAACAGCATTGGGATCATCCGGCAAAAAGCAAACCCGTCCCCATGGGTAGGATGCGAAGAAAGACCGCATTCTGTCCCAATCCGCCGATCTGTAATGCCAAACACGGCGGCGGCCTGCATAACGCAACCGCGAGGGGAGCGTGAGTGGCACTACACTCCAGATCAGACAATGGTCCGAAGAGCCGAGAGGGGCATCGACGGAAACCTGATATCCGTCCGAATGAGAAGGTCAGCAGAAGGTCCACCAGGGAAGGTGTATGATCCTCCACATCTGGAATCCGCGTAGGCGAAGTAACCAGTTGTGTCAGACCATATGCCAAGGCAAAGTCATAAACAGATCTCCCCGCATGATTGGTTAAACGTGAACCGAGCAATTCGGCGTGGTGGGCGTTAAAATCGCCAAGTATCACGATCTCTACGGATGGGATCTGTTGTAGCAAGAAATATGTACCCATTTGGACGTAGTCAATGAGTCGGTCTGCGTCGGCATTACCGCTATGGGACCTATACAGGCACCCGTAGACGCGGGGATGGTCGTCGCTGTCTACGCGCAGCCAAAGGATGGACAGGTCCGTACCTTCAAGACTGCCGAGGCGTCGAGAACAGATATCCTCTCTGACGTATACGCAAACTTCAGCCCGGGGCATAAAGAAATGTACTAATCCCGGGTAGGACAGGTATGAAGTATCAGCCGGAGAGGGCACCTGCGTCTCAGATGATGAATGATGATTATTATTGTAAAGGTAAGAGTGGTGCGATAAATGTCAGTGCATGTGAACCATAGACATAGAGAATGGACTGAGCGTTAGCCTCACAAAAGTGATCATTCTCTAGAAAGAGATAAAGCGACTGTGCGGTCAATACCTGTCTCTTTCCTGCAAGGCTGATTGGTCCAAGTCCTGCAAGCCAGGGACGTCGACCAATCAGAATTCTAGAAAGAGACTACTACTGGCCGCACATTCGCTTTGCCTCTCTCGCACTTTTCGGTCTGTATTCACTGCACAACTGAATACGGAACGCACAGTCCATTCTCTTTATTAAATTGTGATGATGATGAGTGCGATTATGGATTGCGTGCGTTGTGGTGTGGCAGCTATGACGTGCACGAGGGCCGCTGCGTTCGGTTCGTGTGCTCGCGCGTGGTGCTGGCGAGCGGCGGCGCCGACCAGCCCGCGCGGGCCCCCGCCGCGCTGGCGCCCTACGCGCTGCAGGACCTGGCCGAGCTGCACCGCCTGCCCACAGGTGGGTCCCCACGCCCAGCTCCACTTGAGCCACGAATGGCTCCAACCGAGTTATACACGGTTATTTTGCTACATACGCCAAAATTTGCAGAGAACGTTCAGAATAAGTAATATAGGCGAATTGCAAAGAAAAAATAATTTAAAAAAAAATCAAACATTTTATCTTATAAATTCAGAATACGTGATAATGCATAATTTTAATTTTTAACCGATTGTCATTCATAAATATCTAACGCCTACTATTTTACTACGCACGCACACATTCGTAAGGGTCGCTCGGTCGGAAAAAACGTTGTGAATTGAATCGCACACAGAGGAGGAGCGCGGGTACGCTTAATTGTCTCTACATAGTATAACAAAGTCGCTTCCCGCCGTCTGTACGCTTAAATCTTTTAAACTATAATTATTTAAAAAAACAAATGTGCAGTTAACACGCGGTGGAAGTGAAACTTGTTTTGCTGACCCTACCTAACTGGTTTGGATTGCATAGTATTGTCCATTACCGTTATTCATTATAGTCTATAAAGTCCACTGCTGTACATAAGCTATCCCACAGATTGCCTCATAGGGGGGATTTTGATATAGTTGACACGCTTGGCGAGCGTTTTGTCAATCGCAGTTTTTTTTATTATTTTGAATTGTTATCAGGAACATGCTGGTACTCATTACCCGTGTTTGTTTCTCTCTATCCATCGATCACTAATAAAAAATTAGTGATCGATGTCTCTATCGCCTCTTTTGACATCCACATGTTGATACACAGTATTGTATTGTGTTCTGTTCGCTAAGATAGAGTCAGTATACCTGGAGGCGCACTTATTAGTTTGCTTTTATTTTATTATTATTTACCGTGTTTGTTAAATAAATGTTTTTTAAACTAAGAATAAAATAGAATATTATTTTATGCTTGTGGTTATTGTAATAAAATACTAATATAAGTAATAAACACAAGTAAGGTAGGAAAGAATTTTCACTACATCGCTTTGTTTTAAAATGCCAAATTCTCCTGCGGGTGTACACATTTGATCTCGCGGCGGTGCTTTACGATACGTAACGTGGCACGGCGACGCGACACAAAGGCGACCGTATGTAAGCGAACGGACTATATCGTATTGTATGGTGTGTGCGCAGAGCTGGCGGGTCCGGCGCTGGTGGTGGGGTCGGGGCTGAGCGCGGCGGACGCGGTGCGGCGGCTGCGCGGCGCGCGCGTGCTGCACCTGCACCGCGCGCCGCCGCCCGCGCTCGCCGCGCTGCCGCAAGCCGCGTACCCGGACTACCACCAGGTGTGTACAACTGGTACAGCTGGTACAGCTGGGGTGGGGTCGGGGCTGAGCGCGGCGGACGCGGTGCGCTGCCAACGATACGCGGCGCCCTGCCAACAACATTTCATACCCACCTCGGACACGAGACTTTCTGCCAATAAATTTTTTAGCTGCCTCGGACACAGCTTTCTGCCAATAATTTTTTTCTACCTGCCTCGGACAAGGTTTTCTACCAATAATTTTTTCTAGCTGCCTCAGACACGAGGCTTTCTGCCAAGTTTTTTTTCCTAGCTACCTCGGACACAAGGCTTTCTGCTTATAACTTTAACTAGCTTAGCCGCTTCAGACATGAGGCTTTCGGCCAAAATTTTTTTAATAATAAATTCTACACGTGACTTTCGTTCGATCAGCAACTTGTTTTAAATAACCAAAAGCCTAGCTTCCTTCAACACAAGGAACACATCATATCAACTTTTATTTATCTGTTTCTCGTAAGGTATTAAAATATTAAGGTATTCTCTACCACTCAGGTAGAGAATACAATAAGACATTAAGTCCGCCCATTGTAACCCTTTATCCATTAAGGTATCTTACAATAAAAATTAACTAAATAAATCCTCCGCCACAAAGTACGGTCTTGACATGCATTCATTTGCATCCATCGACTTCCTACATCTCTTACGTACAAGACTGTCGCTCGAGAACTATTCTTCCCCACCGATTGTCAGTTTTTCGAACTATATGACACTTAAACTTCCTGATCCATTGGCTTGTATCGGTTATTCTGGGTCTATTTTTATAAAATAAGAATAACGAATGAGCACACAATTTAACTGAAAATAAATGGGGCCCATAGACGAAACAAAATGCAGATGCGTTATCAAACCTGAGGACTAAAATGTATTGCCTTGTTACAAGTAAAACTGGCCTTCGGTTCTCTACACTCACCATACAAAACAGCAATCATCATTATCTATCTTAATTATAGTCCTTCACAAATCCACTGCTGAACATAGGTCTCTCCCAAAAAACTCCACAAAACACGCTCCTGAGCCATCTGCATCCGTCGACTTCCTGCATGTCTTACCAAGTCGTCAGTCCAACAAGTTATCGGCCGCCCTACACTTGCCTACCGGTACGAGGCTGCCAATTGAGAACCTTTCTTCCCCATCGGTTTTTAATTCCTCGAGCTATATGGCCGGAACATTGCCACTTTACTAATTGATTCTACTGCGAATATCCTCCTTTCTAAGTTTATCACATAGAGAAACCCCGAGCATAGCCACCCCTGAGAGACCTTGAGCTTCCTCATGCGGACGGCAGTTAAGGACCAGTATAAAGTTCATCGATGAAGATTAGGAATAAACTTGGCCCAAGCACACTGCCCTGGGAGACACCGTGAATAAAGTGGCAATCTTCACTCAAATGCATGCCAATTTTTACCCTTTGCTTTTATTTTAAAAGAATACCATTTATTAATCTTAAGGATAGAAATTTTACTCCAATTTGTTCCAATTTATGTCTGAGGTTAAGGATAGAGATAGTATCGAATGATTATGTTAATACTCTAGATTATGTAGGTACTGGAATGTGTCATAAGTAAATTGCGATGGAAGTCATGTGGCCTTAATATCAAAGGTAAAAACTTGAGTCACTTAAGATTCGCAGATAACCTGGTTTTATTATCTGAAAATAGTCACATGTTACAATGCATGATAGACACTCTCCACACAGGAAGCATAAAAGTGGACTTAGAAATAAACTTATCAAAAATAAAAATCATGACAAATAGCTCAAGAAAAAACATTATTATTGAAAATAAACCGTTAGAATATGTGGAACAATATATCTAACTCGGAAAGCAAATAGGGTTTAAAAACAATAACAACGAGCTGGAAGTAGAACGAAGATCAAAAATAACTTGGAATAAATTCTGGTCATATAAGGAAATATTAAAGAGTAACATGCCGGTAGAGTTAAAAAAGAAAATTATGGACTCGTGTATACTTCCCTGCTTAACGTACGCTTGCCAGTCGTGGAAATTCACTAGAAAAAATTAAAAACAAAATAACAACATGCCAGAGAAGCATGGAGCGTAGTATGCTAAAAATAAGAAAAGTATATAAAGTCCGACATACAAAAATAAGAAATATCACAAAAGCTATTGATGTTCTGAGTTATGCTCAAAAGTTAAAATTTAGATGGGCCGGCCATGTAGCACGTCCAGAAGATAAGAGGTGGACTTCTATCATAACCACATCGAATGGCCCTCCAGGAAAAAGACGCACAGGCAGACCATACACGCGCTGGGAAGATGGCATAAAAAAGATCGCGGGACCACATTGGACACAAATAGCAAAAACAGAGACAAATGGAAATCTTTGGAGGAGGCCTTCACCTAAGGGCGGTCCATGCAAAGCAAACAAACACAAATGAGTAAATAGATCTTCTTCTTCTTCTTCTTCTGGTGCCTCTCCGACTAGCGAAGGTTGGCAGTCAGCTTAGTGAACTCCGCTCTATTCTTCGCGAGGCGAAACAGTTCGGCGGCACTCGCGATTCCTGTCCACTCCCGGATGTTACATAGCCATGACTTTTTTCTGCGACCGACGCCTCTTTTTCCGGCAACTTTTCCCATCACAATGAGTTTTAGGAGTTCGTACCTCTCGTGCCTGAGCACGTGCCCTAAATATGCGACTTTTCTCATTTTGACGGTTTGCATAATTTCGCGCTTTTGGTCGACTCGTCGCAGAACTTCCACATTCGTTATTCTGTGAGTCCAGCTAATACCCAACATTCATCTGTATGCCCACATCTCGAAGGCTTCTATACGTTTTCGGAGGTCCTCTTTAACTGTCCACGCCTCACATCCGTATAAAAGTATGGGCCAGGTGTAACATCGTAGTAGTCGAGTGCGCAAAGAGATCTTAAGTCTACGGTTGCAGAGTACTTTTTTCATTTTGCTGAAGGTACTTCGAGCCATTTCAATTCGGGTCTTAATTTCTTGGTCGCTGCTCCACGTCTCGTTTAACCACGTACCTAAATATTTATATTTGCGCACTCTTTCTAGTTTTTGGCCTGCTACTGTGATGTTAAAGTCGTCAAAATGATTCTTAGAAATGACCATGAACTTTGTCTTCGAAACGTTCATCCTGAGACCAGCTCTTTCACTGCAGTCATTTACTCGGGTGACAATTCTCTGTATATCTTCAGCAGATGACGCTATGAGGACTGTATCGTCTGCATATCTAATATTATTTATATTCCGGCCATTTAATTTGTATCCTATTCATGATGTTACAAAAATCAAATCCATTTAAAATAGTCAATTAGTAGTATTTTTTAAAAAGTAATATTATTCCAATGTAAGTCATTGGAAAAATATTACAATGTTAAATTTTAACCAAATATTATAAAAATAATTGTATTACTCAGAATTATGACATTAATTAACTCAATCAAATTAATTCAACAATTGTAATAAAATAAAAACATAATTAATTAATAAAAATAAATTAATGTATTAAAATCTAAAAGGAATAATCTAAAATTATATTTTCAATTTCCTTTATGAAATGCAAATTATATTGTAAAAAGTTATATTGTAAAACTTATTTGGCATGGAATAAAAGGCTTTTTTATTTTATTTTATTTATTTATGTTAATACTCCTGCTTAAAGACAAATGATTCTTTAATTACTTTTGCTTTCTTTTATCACCATTTTACCATTAAATTAAGATTTCCAAACACATTTCCATTTTCAACAACGATTTTCTTACCTCCTACCTAATACAGCATAATTGTACTGTAAAAGTAAAAGTACCGTAAAAGGTGATGATCGATGGGAGCCGTGTAGTGGCGACGTAAAGGAATCCACTAGCCCATATCATCCCGTGGGTGTCGTATGAGGCGACAGATGGAAACAAATCCACGGGTTTGTTGGGCAACAGCATCTTCCTGATTACAACTTAAAAAAATAAAAGACTGTGAATACCAACACGCTTACCATAGGTGGCAACCATGGTAAATAAACCTATGACGCAATCGATGGAAAGGGTCCACGGTTGAACATAGGTCTATAGGAAGACCTGTGTTCAACCGTGGACGTTTGATAGACTGTGATGAATGAATAGATGAAAAAGGCGACAAAATCTTTCTCAAGCATAAATAATCAAAAACATGTCTAATTTGTATTACAACCTGTCAAATTGAACGCATACATCAAACTAGTTATTTTATCCCACAGATCTACAAGATGATGTGCGACGGACCGTCGGGCAACCATCACAACTACACGCCGTACCCGGACCATGTCGTAGTGGAAGTCACACCGTTAGAAGACCAAGAAATCACCGACAACAAATTATGCCTCAAAAGAGTAAAACTCTTGAATCTAGTCACAAACGAAACTACGGAAGTAACGGTCTCCTTGATCGTGGTCCTCATCGGCTCGAGACCGGACCTATTCTTCTTACAAACTAACTTTAATTTAAGCAACATTGACGTAAAAAAAGACTGCATTAAATGTTTGAATGAACAGAAGCAAGCGGACAAAGGCAATATTGACAAAGCGAACCAAAGGCAGTGCTTCCTTAAAAGCCATTGGCATTATTTAAAATCTGTTTTGGGACAGAGCATACAGAGTTGTAAGTCGAGATATCTAAATTATACAGAGATAAATGGTAACTCGGACACAAAATGCATCATTCTGGACTGCAATAAGAGAGACGATGACTTGAAATGCAAATGCAACGCTTTGGAGAAAGTCGAAAACGGATTTGAAGAGTCTAAATGTGAAGTTATACCCTACACAGATACTGTTGACGGGAAGGTGAAGTGCCAGTGTCAGCCAACAAACCCGTATTCCAGCGGGTTGGGATTTGGAGTTGACCCAACGAAGCCCGTAGATGGCAGGTCGAACCCAATCGCTATTGACAAGAGCACTCATGAGCTTCTGAACGCTCCCAAGGGTATTTATGCCCTTGGACCACTCACCGGAGACAACTTCATCAGATTCATTCCAGGTGGAGCCCTAGCCATTGTAGCGGACATACACAGACAAATGAAGACTACAGCAGAGTGAATTGTTAGTTACTCAGTGAAATAAATGTGATTTGCTATACTTAATTTTTTTTACAATAAATTATTTTTTTATACCCAGTATAGTATTTTATTCGGTAATTTGGAACCTGTATTTTTTTTATAGAATAAGGGTGACAAACGAGCACACAGTCCACCTGATGTGTGATGTGTAAGTGGATGCTGTGGCCCATAGACATTTACATTTATCCTCAATTAAGAAACAAAATGTAATGTGTTCTCACCCCTGAAGACTTCGGTTCTCTACACTCACCATACGAAACACAGCAGCATCAAGCTTTTACTTTACGCTGGTATTCTGTGAGAGTGTGGTCTTACCCCGGTCGAGCCGACCCATTTGTGCTACATCATAAAGCTGCGGCATGGCTCTACCATGTCAAGGTTTAGTTATCCAGTGCTGAAATCATAAACCATATTATTGAGTGAGGCTTTAAATATGATAATTTTAATTTTACGAATATAACAAAACAAAAAAAGACAACTATAAACATTTTTATTAGGAGACATTACAACAGTAAAATCACATTTTGTACAACTTCATAATTTATCTTAAAGCCGCATACAGCATTCCTAAGTAAAAATCTATTATAGATTTATACCCTAGCACCACTTAAGTCCATCTCATCTCACCACCAATAAATTACTTTCTTCATAATTCATTACAATAAATATATAGTATATAGGCCACCTAAAGCAGGCTACTGAAAGATTTGAGAAGAATTTTGACAATTCTTATTAAATATAAAGCTTTCATACTTAATCAATTTTTTTTTATTAAAAATTTTGGCTTGGATGCTTGTCCTTTAATCCATGTCTTCATTTATCTCAGTATTAAGTGATGATAATCCTTTATATGTCACATTGCGCATTGTCCCTGGGAGATTTTGACGGCAACTTGAGCCAACAGACCGTTGGCGATAGTATCTCAAGGCGCCTAAGCAGACAGACACCTTATCTTAACATTCACATCGCCATTGGAGCACTTGTTTCACCGTTCCCACTAATAATTCACAGGCGCAGACATTTAATACACAAAATCGCACCACTTTTACATATAAAAATCCACTTTAAACCATTGTTTAAACAATAATATACCACCAGTCAAGTTCCCGCCAAAACTCTATACAGAATCAAACTTTTAATTTTACACAGATAATGCATTTTTTTCCTTTTAAAGACCAGTGATATAAATTTAAACTGTGAAATACAGTAGAGCGTCGATTATCCGAACGTCGATCAACCGAACGTTCGCTTAACCGAACTACTACCACGCCGAGATATAGTCATAGGCGTTTTTGGATTTGGACGCAAACGGATATTTATCCGATTTCAGATTTCAAAATCCGATTTCAGTTACGCTTAGCCACGCCAATTCGTTTGCGTATTTATTAACGAAACGACAAATGCAAATGTAATACAGAAACAGATTTGCGCGATTATCCTTTATGCTTCAGTCTAGGCTTAGGACTAGCAGAAAAGTTTTGTAGGAAATTAAAACTTATCCCGCGCTTTTTAAAATCGGCATATTTATAATGATTTCTTAATATATTTTTTTTATCTCCTAATTCGGTACTTGTCTTTTGCGCCAAATAAATTGAAGCGTGAGATCGTTTTAAATGAGCTTCTAGATTACCCGTTGTAGATTTATATGATATATTTTGACTACAATATTTACACACTGCAACTCCAGAAGCATTTTCTTTTTTGTCAAAATGAGTCAATACCTCATTGTTATGTAAACTTACTTATAAATATACTCACACACAATTCACTTAGTTAACTAATTTTTTTTTACTCTAAACTCTACTAAACAAACGGGCAATAAACATACTTGTAATTACAACATATCCTGTAATTCACTGATACGACTGACCGGCACGCGCGCTTATCACCAAGGTCAAATTTGCATCTAAACGAAAGCAACATGAAAACAAAAGATAATTTCTAGTAAACAAACACTAAACCAAAAACAAATATTTAAACAATCTCGCAAATATAGTCTTTAACAACTTAATAATAAAAACAATATAGATCGTATATTTCAGATTCTAGTAAGCAAAAATTCATCAACACATAATCTCGCAAAGCAAATGTAGACTTTAAGTACTTAGCAGTAAGGATAATATTGATCGCATATTTCAATGTGCAAAGATTTCCATAGCCGACAAACTGAAATCCAAATCGCAAAATTCACGCCATCCTTTTTATTCAGCTATGTTGTGTTTAGTTAGAAAGAGAGAATCCAAAATTTTAGATTTGGTTATTGTCGATTCGTTTGGGTGTACAGATCGTAAGATCGTAGCTTAGTTAGGTCGATTTTTGAAATCGGATTTTCTAGTTTGAGAAATCGATACGATTCGATTTGTGTTTGAAATCGGATTTTAGATTCGTTTTGATATATCTGACGCATGCCTACTGAGATACGACTGCCGCAGCAGCGAGCTGCGAGTTGAGTGAGAGTGAGGAGTTTTTGTACCCGCTGTAAAAGCCCATCAGCTAAAGAATGGAAAAAGAGAGAAAACTTTATTGCTCCTTGATAATGCACCAAGTCATCCATCATGTGACATCCTAAATGAAAAGGATGAATTTATAAAAGTGATGTTTCTTCCACCTAACGTAACCCTAATGTAGTAGAGCAGTGTGTGCCCTTTCTGGCCACACACTGCTCTACTCGCGCAATTAATCGCGACGCTCCGCACTAGATCGCTCGCGTTTGCAACACAATGGTTAATACAACTGTGGCAGCATGCGCGCTATATGCATATTTAGTATAGCTAATTATATCAATGTCATAAAAAAGAAATATACGTCGTCGTTCTCGCCAACGAAGATGTTGGATGATGACATCTATTCATCGAAATAGAATAGAACGACGCTTCCGTAACGAGCGCTCGATTCGGACTGCGTTTGCGCGAGTATGTGGCCAGCCACTCGCGGCGCTCATATTGCCAGTTCTTTGACTCGCGCCCAAAAAACCGACAAAACAGGGAGCGATGGGCATGACGAGGAGCGTGATGTGCGGCATTACGAGTATTGTGGCCAGAATACGTCTCTGCCTCCTTTCCTCGCTACTTCACATGCCACTCGACTGTGGCCGGGGGGTAGTAAACGAAATTTGTATACCAATATAAATATGTTTTATTGGTATATTGGTACATAAAATTATACAGTTCGATTATCCGAATAAATCGGTTTTCCGAACACCCATGTCCCCCAATTAGTTCGGATAATCGACGCTCTACTGTAGTTATATTTAATTGTACATAAACATTTAATTTTGCAAACTTTACAGGTACTATTTAACAAAACCTTACCCCATAAATAACACAATTTTATATTGAATATGGCACATTTACCTACTTTAAAATTATAACATCTATGTTTAACTTATATTATTAAAAATACATTTAAGTCAAAAAATATAACATCAAATAGATGAAAGTAAACAAAATATTTGAAAAGGTATAAATGGATTATAGTTTTTAATACTCTGTTAAAAGTTAAAAACAAAAATTTGAATTTTATATATATTTTTTAAATTGGTATTCACAATTTGGCATCCAAAACTGTGAATTTGTAAAGAGCTTTCTTTACAGTATACAGAGCTGAGTAAATTATGTTAATTAATGTACATGACTACCCTTTTATTCCATATGTAGTTCTATCTATTATTTATTCTTTGGTTCTATTAAATATAGAGTAACTAGCTGAACCCGGCACTCATTGTCCTGCCAGTTAATATCAAAGGTTGTGTTCAGCAACGTTTTTTTATTTTAACGCATGTAATTTAATTTATTATATGCAGCACATGATTGAAAAAAAAGCAAATAAAATCAAAAATTTTAAATTGTGTTTGATTGTACATTTTTTTTTAGTTTATAAATATATACCTTCTCCTCCATACTAATTTTCATCGATCAAATAGATATTGAGTTAAATAATTTCATATATACAAACATCCTCTTTTATATGTATAGATTTAAAAAAAGAATTGATCTCATTCCCAGTTTTGAATGCTAAATGACATAGCATATTTTAATTCACATTTTTGCATTTATGAAGACTACTTTAATTTTATTTTTACATAAAATCCCTAATGCTAAGTATGTAATTACATTACAATATTCAATCTATTATGTACATTATAAAAGTTATACTTTGTGTACTACATTATCTATAAATTATCAACATCATTCATCCGGCAAATGTAAATGATCATGCCAATGTAGCAAGGACAGTGAGTCATTGTTAATATTACAAAATCTGCAATAGTCATTGAAATACTACATAATGCATGAATGGTTTAAACAAAGAACAGACTGCTGAAGTTTGGAAAATATATTTTATAATCTTCAGCAGGCTTCATAAAACTGGGCGCTTATTTTTAGGTAGATTAATAACTATTTATAAGTAAATTCCCTGTAATACTACTGATTTGCCTTTGCTATAAAGAGCATATAAAAAGCATTCTTATGAACAAAGGATATTACAAAGTGATGATAATAAGATAATGCTTAATGTATATATTTTAAGTTAATATTATAACTGTTGGGAGAAAAATTGTCTACTTGTGTGTTTTCTGCCACTCCTCACAAGGTATCTTGCAGTAAGGCCTTGTTGAAGCAACATGTAGCATTTGAATTTCAAAGTTTTTCAAATTACTTTGTAAAAGCCATTTTGAATAAAATTTTTGACTTTAATCATTTTTTTAAAATAATTATTAATACTGTCTGTATTTAGAGTGTAGAAAGATGAAAATAGAAAAAATAAAGGAAACTCCCAAATCTAAGGTCCAATAAAATTCAAATGAAGAAACAAAATATAACAATTTTTCATTAAGTTAACTAGTGAATATATTTTTATTAAGTTTTTAATTAAATTAGTATTGCCATTCGGCACATTCCTAAAATATACAGCTGAAAATTAGCATGTATAATTAATGATATTTAATAGTAAACTTATTTAAGACACTTATAGAAAGTTTGTAGCTCAAATTATATAAAATAAACATACATTTGAACTGGTTAATCTTGACAGTTTAAATGCAGTAGATTATCACAGTTTTTAGGGTACTAGTAAGTATAAAAATACACATGCAGAAATTAAAAACGAAAAAGTGAGTAAATAGGCGAAAAATCAGCAAAATAAAAGAAGGCAATAAACAATATTGAGTAAAATATAACCATGACTATAGTGAGAAATAAAAAGATTACTCGTTGTCAAGTGCTTAACCCTAAAAAAGGTTCTTGATGCAAGATTTCAGTCAGTAGTCTCAATTCTTGTGCAAGCACCCGTGGGAGCTCTAAAGATTCCACATCACATGTGTCTGCTAGGTTTAATGCCAGGAACAACAAAGCTGTCCTACGGAGTGATCGGACTCCTATAGTAATATTCCAATTTGTCCTGTACATCATGCCACCAATGTTTCTCGGAGGCCTATAAATAGTCTTATTGTTGATCACATACCTCTCTTTCGTCGCTACATCGGTAAACTCCCATGGATGCGTTATAAATGTATTTATATCAAAATACGTGCCAGCTTCCAAACGGACATAGTGGCGCCTTGCCCCATGAAAATCCCGCCACCACACGTCAATTGTACGGGAAGTCCTGTTTGTGAAACGCAGATAAGCTCGTTGAATAGATTCAATTGATCTCACGAGCACCCTTTGACCTTCGTCATCTATCTCGTATACCAAATCGTTTTCATTAATTTCTGCCATCATTGCTACGAAGAACTGATTTCTTTAATTACAGCTAAAAATTAAAATCTTATTACATTTGCATGTTTACTTTCGCAATAATCACTGAACAATTAAACTTTAATGGAGCCGGAGTAATAATTTCAAGATAGCCCGCCACAAACAAAAATTAATGCCCCTCATGTTGGCAGAACATTACACTTCCGTTGACCTTTCATACACAATGGCTGTTTGTGTCGCTGTTATTGGAAAAGATGTAAGTGTTTCTCCATATTTTCTAACCAATATTGCCGTCACACACCTCTGTTTAAAATGGCTTCGAATAGCATATATTAGCTTCCACTTTATCTTTATAATAACATATTACAATGTACACAAAACAACGAACAATTTTACATTCTCACACGTCATTTTCACTTTTCTTTTCAACCAGAGATAAATTGTTAAATTATTAAAGGCAAAAGATCTATGACTATACAGCCCGCACACTCACAAATTCTTCACATTAGGTTATTGTGTCACATTGCGAAGTGCTTGGGAGATTTTGACGAAAGGTTAAATCAGTGACCGTTTGATGTATAAAGTATTTCAAGGCGCCTAAGCGGACGAACGAAATAACTTAAGGTTTATATCACAATTGGACAGAAAAATAATAAAATGTAATGCATAAAACCGCATCACTTCTACATATCAATTTCAACTTCAAACCATTATTTAAGCAATAACGATGTGACAAGAGCGACAAGTCGCAAACATTCAAGTTCCCGGCAAAACTCCACTGACTTAGAAGTATATGGACTGGGCATACGTACAGAATTAGCGTGACTACCCACAATACACTGGCGTATAAAATGGCCCCCCCTTAAAAGGGTTGTAACTCAGCAATATGGGCAGCTGATATCGATATTTTTACTAATATGAATTTGTTCTCATTTCATGTAATTGAATTTGTTGCTTTATTTATTTTATTCCGTAGGTATTTATATAGCTATATTTTCAATCGTCAAATAACTTATCTGAGGAATAAATAATGTGTCTGGCAGTTTTATGGCTTTTGTGTAGATAGAAATTAAATCCGTAGCCTAATTGTGTAACACACTAAAATGACAAACCATACCAATTTGTCAGTTTAACAATATCCATTGCGTTGTTTTTGTTGTCAAGCAAACGAATTTTTCAATCACATGAAGCAATGGATATTGTTGGGTTGTCAAATTAGATTTGGATTGCTATCCCTTAAGTTTCGCTTGAGCTGCTTCACCAGGCTTCACCGCATATGTACTCTTAAGCAGTGCATACTCTGCTACAGATTTCTTGTATTAGGTACAGTCAAAGAGTTAAGTGTGCAGGCAGCTAACTTGCAACTTGTTTTAAAATGTTCTGAGTGTGCTAAGCACTTACTCAAGTTTTTACATCATTTATATAATTGTGAACAAAGTTAAAAAGTTATAACGCACACAATAAAAATGAATATTGACAGAGTAGTGGGAAGATTTTTGCTTGTATACCAAATTTATTTACTGTACAATATTATTGGGATGGAGATCCCTGATCCCATATTATAATTCCATATTATAGTATTTTTAATATAAAATAATAATGATTAGTTGTAAAAATAAACTATTTTAAAAATCAAAACTTATTTATTATTAATTGGTATATAGGAACGTTCTGCACATAATTGATCACAAATGGTAAGTTACACAAGCATGTTCGGTCTTGCTGGATATAATAGATTATAACAGATTTTAAATGAAAAATATTATTTTTCGCAGGTAGGTACATTAATTTTGTTTATTTGAAATTCGAAAATCTGGCACGATCATGAAACATGATATCCGGGATTTATAAATTATTAATATTATTTATTCATTTCTGAACAAAATTAATCTATTAAAATAATATTCTACTATATTCTAGTGCAACACTTTGTTACTGCTTTTTGACAGTTTGACAGCAGATCTACCACAAAACTTGGCGCTTAACATGGCGACTCAGTCACGCATGGATGAGCAAATGACGTCACACGAAAGTGTTACGAAAATAAGCACTTGACAAAGTGTAGTTGTCTCTCTTTTGTATTGCAGCTACTGCTTTGTTAAAAAGAGACAAAACTGTTTTTGACAAGTGTGTGTCGATATTATAGATATTTGATTATTTCTATAGTAGAATATGGTGCCTCCATAGGTATATATATATCTCTATGCAAAACTCTGTTAATCAAAGATAATAGTGTTGCAATTTTATAGTTACGCTATTTCAATGGAAACATTACTTATTTCAGAATTCTCCATTATATATTGGTGGCGTGGGCAATGACACAAATACCGATAATGAACTCTCTAGGCAGTGGCTCGTTCATACAGCTCTTGACGCTTTAGAGGAACGATTGGCAACTAATAATACCAACACTGCAAATTCTGCGTCGAATTCCTCACGCACTGATCTACGGGATTTGTATCTTGGATTACTTTACTCAACAGATACTCATAAAATGTAGGTTTATTAGCGATTAAAGTATTTTTTTTATAGAAACATGTAATTGAGTATATTTTCATAACTTTTTATTTTTTGTGAATCTACAATACGTTGTAAATGATCGTGGTCGAACTTAAAAAAATGTATTTGTTTTACAGCTACGGATATGTAACCAATACGAGGATAAAACTTGTGCTTGTAACAAGTTCCACATCCCCTAGCGGTAGTAACATAAGAGATGCAGAAGTTCGGACTGCTTTACGGAGATTACATGCCTTGTATGCCGATGCAATTTGTAATCCGTTTCATTTGCCTGGGGATCAAATAACTTCATTGTAAGTTTTGATATTATCATCCACTGAAATATCACACATATGTCAATTTTTTTTCTATTTCTTTTTTTTCTTCTTACTGAAGTTTTGGCAACTTTAAATTAAAACGATTGATATTTCAGTATTTGAACGAAAAAATTGCGCAAATACTAATTGGTAAATGTGTAAATTAGGGTTTCACTGTGCAGATTTTTTTTTCTTAAGGCAATTTTTACAACAGTAATTAAACCTACTATGTTCGTTACTACCTGTGCGGTTAAAGAATGGGATTGAAAATGGCGTCGCTTCTATTCACCTCCCGCTCGCACACTGTCGCTATCGATATTCATACCCGGCGGTAAAGACTGCAAAAAAATACGTTGCGATATGCGTTTTTCGGTACGTTCTATAACTTCAGTCTAACTCGTCATTGGAATCAATGACAACAAATTCCCATAAAGTATAAAAATCCGGTTTTGCTAATTTGTGAACTACGACACATTCTGAGAGTTTTTTCATAATTATTGTTGATTTTGTTGGTTAAATTTTTGTATAAAATATTTACATGCCATTAATACATGAGTTACCACTTTTTAAATTTTCGTTTGTCTGTCTGTCCAAGCTAATCTCCGAAATCGAAATCGGTAGTAATAAAACTTCAGGAACAAATAGAGGTAATAGCAGGTGTGATCTAGACTGATTAAAATAGAAATATTGATAAGATAAAATAAATGTTCTTTAATGATTATCATAAGTCTAAATAACGCCACATTAATAGATCCCACCCAAGCGAAAACAAAGCGGGTCGCTAGTTATAAATGTTATTTTAAAGTGAATATACCTACTTGGATATACAATTATTTTCAAATATTTTTTCATTAATAGAAAATTTCCGATTAACCGATTAATATAACGTTATAACGATATACCGTTATTAGTGGGTTTTACGCTAATGGTACTGTGTATGTTGGCGGTACGGGCTGGATGAGCCGCCATTTCTAATACCATTCTTTATCCGTACGGACTATACTTTTTTTTTAATAATCAATGAGAGCTATATTTTTTTTTTTTTGATGTTTTAATGCCCACAGTTTTGTGGGCTACTTTCAAATTAATATTTAGAAAATTTTACTTGCTAAAAGTGTTTTAGACTAATATAGGCGGATACAACTAAATTAAAAGGGTTCCGCTTGTATGAAATCTCCAAAAAGTAATTACCTAAAAGAGATAACTTACTGATTTAACTATTTTTCTTTGCAGGAAATTTGATAAACAAGTGAAAAACTTGTTGCTTAATAATGTTTAGAGGAATTTAGGTGGCCATTCTTTGTTCTGTTATACGAAAAACAACGGCACACAAAAATTAGTAAACTATAATTTTAATTGTTTAACCTGAAATGCATCTAAATATAAGTATCTAATTATTTGCAAATAACTGAAAAATAAAGTTATAATTCTAAATGTATTTGTACTGTTATCAGCGTCTTTCCGATATTATATTTTTGTATAGTGTATGAAAATGAATGGTCAATAATCATCATTACTATCAACTATCACTGATGAATATAGATTGCTGCTCCCCATAAATTGCCTCTAAGGCTTAGATATCTTGGATATTTGTCATAGCTGCCGAGCTTCGCAGGTGGATTGGCAACCGCTTTTTTTTAAGTTTGGCGGTGCCGCCCATCTCCTGATTTGTGTCTCACTGTCGCTTCTTACGACGTCCACGAGACGATATGGGGGAGTGTTTGCATATTAAGAACTTACACTCATTATTATTCGCGTTCGCAAATAATTTTTAGTTTTACTTGTAATTTTGGCACAAACCTCGCAGTGACCACTAAGCCATTATCGATAATTTATGGTGGAAATGTCTGCTTTACTCGTATTTAACCAACTTTAACCCAAACTGTTTATAAAATAAAAGTGATTGGATCATATAAACAAGTGTTGCGTATTTCCTGCTACTACGTTCTGCGTTAAAATGTTGGAAAGGCTACAGGTTTCCTGTTTTGTCAGCTTATAATAACATTATCATGATTAAAAACGAGAGAACAAAATTCAATAAAAAACGTATCCATTCGCCAAAACAATTGGCTGTTTTCTTTTCATTGCAATTTAACTGCTTAGTGTGGCTTACTAATAATTTATGTCATCGGTGTTTTATTTTTGTTTTATTAAGACTGACACAGACATTTTGGAAAATACGGTATTTTCTAAACTAAGCAGGTTTTGGCAAGCCCTGCCTCTAAAAGTACGTTATTTTCAATTAATCAAAGATCTTGATCTATGCAACCACTTGTAATGTTCTTAAAAGCGAATAACTTGAGCTTATTCGATGTGTTACATTTATATAGAATGGATAAACGAGATCACATAATATATTATGGATTTGATACGGCACGGCATTAGATTATCTTATAAGTTGTACGTTACAACATATTTTTGGATTCTTTTGGGATTCTAATCAAAACAGTGAACAAATAAAGCACCATCAAGAAACTAAAAACCTTCACCATATTGCGTACTGCAATCGCCAAACAATTTGCCTTTTGTAATTATGCCAAGTAGCCGTTACAACAAGTCATCTTTACAATGAGTGACGTCTATCTAGGTCATCCACGTTGTCAAAACTGTGAACAAATAAAGCTCGACCAAGAAGCTAAAAACCTTCACCATATTGTGTACTGCGATCACCAAACAATGTGCCTTTTGTAATTATGCCAAGTAGCCGTTACAACAAGTAATCTTTACAATGAGTGAGGTCTATCTAGGTCGTCCACGTAGTCAAAATAGTGAACAAATAAAGCACCATCAAGAAGCTAAAAACCTTCACCATATTGCGTACTGCGATCGCCAAACAATTTGCCTTTTGTAATTATGCCAAGTAGCCGTTACAACAAGTCATCCTTACAATGAGTGAGGTCTATCTAGGTCGTCCACGTAGTCAAAATAGTGAACAAATAAAGCACCATCAAGAAGCTAAAAACCTTCACCATATTGCGTACTGCGATCGCCAAACAATTTGCCTTTTGTAATTATGCCAAGTAGCCGTTACAACAAGTCATCTTTACAATGAGTGGCGTCTATCTAGGTCGCCAACGTTGTCAAAACTGTGAACAAATAAAGCACCAACAAGAAGCTAAAAACCTTCACCATATTGCGTCAATCAATTTGCCATTAGCAATTATGCGAAGTAGCATAGTTAGAACAAGTCATCCTTACAATGGGTGAGGTCCATCTAGGTCATCCACGTAGGTCTAGGTCTAGGTGGTAATTAACGTTTACTGGCTGATAAAGAAGAAAAAGAAGATATTGCAAATATTCTTAAAACTCGCCTAATTTACTGATGTTTTGTATATTCTTTTTTTTTAACAATTTTATTCTATTACACCATACACTCGACATAGTTTGTACATATTTCTAATCTTAAGTGTTTAGTGAGTACTTTTTTTTTCAAACTTTTAGAATTAATCTAAATGGATGGAATGAATGATGAAATATGACAAACTCCAGTCTCCAGTACAACGTTGCATTAACTTAAAATTATTCACATCAACCGTTTACCGTCTAATAACAACTTTAGGGGCGCTACTTACGTTTGCGGCAGCTTAGGGAGGGTTGAAGTGGAAGGAGACGAAGACTTTCCTATATCACTTTTGTTTTCTAACTTACAAGTTAACTTAGTTACTGTGACAATGTGAGTACACGGGAATGATGGACTACAAACTAGCTTAATTACTACTGGGCTATTTTAACAATTAAACTCTGGGTTTTATACTATGTTGAATATTCTTAAGTCACTTAAGTGAATTGAGTCACGTCTTTAAAGACCTACTGTTATTTGCTTAGCAGGTGGTGCTGTATGGTTGGTGACTTCCTGATTCCCGCAAGGTCCTAGTAGTTAAATGTAACTCCTCCACCCTCAGCGCGTCGACTATTGCAGCACATTCAGCGAAAAGCTCACCGGGACGTCTCCGTGATAGTGTGCCAGAACTCGGTAGGCATATGTAACTAGATCGGTAGGCATATGTTACTCCTCCACCCTCAGCGCGGCGACTATTGCAGCACAAAAAATGTCACCGGGTCGTCTTCGGAGGTCCCCACTCGTATGATATTTGAAGGATTTTCTCGGGTTTTCTTTGGTTTTCTTCTTGGTATGTATCGTAGTCGGGCTTAGTACGGAATTGATGCGTAACTACCTTCTCGCATAGATACCAAGTGCTGATCTTCGGGCATTCTGCCTCTATATATAAGAATGAGTTCTCTGTGGTTGCAATGAATGGGAATGGAGGTATAAGAGCCTGGGCACTCCTATTGGGTACTATAGCTAATTTATATAAGTCGAAGTTTCCTTTGGAAATTATTGGAAATTTAAATACGAATACTATTTGCCTACCACTATAATAATATGCTGGATCAATGATGTCATAATACTCTCTAAAGTCTAGGTTTAGAAACTAATATAATTATTGAACTCGGATCCCATCTTATCCTGATTGCTTTGAAGTATCATAATAATATGTTGATTTGTAAGTAAATCGGCGGAATAGTCATTACTATTATTGTAATCTGAGTCTAGGTCAGTATTAATACAATCGTAAGCATTATTATAATCGGTGTCAATGCCTGCACATTCATTAACATGCATTTCGCGAGTCTTAAAGCAGTTACTAGGCGGTGGATTTCCGTACTTAATTAAAGCTGTCCGAATACCTAACCAACTGTCGGGATTCCCATCAAACTCTAGGATAACCTGTATGGCTTTAAATACCTTGTCAGGGCTCTGGGCCATATCGGAACTGAGTGGTTAATTATAAAAAATATCCCTATTGTTTTCTACTATCTGTTGGCGGGCCTGTCGCAATTCAGGCTCCCGATCTCTAGAAACCTAGGGTGGTAAACCTTGAAAATAGTTAACCTAACCCTAATTAATTATCTAACCTATCAATATAATTATTAAAAGCCTCTGGAATGGTATACTAGGATTAATGAAATAAGGTGAAGGGAATAGTGGAAACAGGAAGCCATCCCGGTACTCCGCTTCCGTTTCTGCCACAGGTCCGTGCAATAACCATCCGACTGCGCCACTTACGTTTGCGGCAGATTAGTGAGGGTTGAAGTGGATGGAGACGAAGACTTTTTCCTATATTTCTTTTATTTTCTAACTTACAAGTTAACTTAACTAGGTACTGTGACAATGTGAGTACACAGGAATGATGGACTACCTAACTTACAAACTAGCTTAATTACTACTGGGATATTTTAACAATTAAACTCTGGGTTTTACACTATGTTGAATATTCTTAAGTCAAGTAAGTAAATTGAGTCACGTCTTTGAAGACGTGCTGCTATTTGTTTAGCAGGCGGTGCCGTATGGTAGATGACTTCCTGATGGCACTATGTTGAATATTCTTAAGTCACGTAAGTGAATTGAGTCACGTATTTAAAGACGTACTGTTATTTTCTTAGCAGGTGGTACTTTATGGTGGGTTACTTCCTGATTCCTGCAAGGTCCCGGTAAGCATATGTAACTCGCCCGATCAAGGTGCTTTATATCAACATTTGAATTTAGGATTTATTTAATAAATTAAAGTGACTAATGAATTTACAGTCCAGATGATGGTATGTGGCTACTGCAGCCTAAAAACACCTGCCACCTTTTTTAACATGGGAATGTTTACGCATACCGCCTGCGGGTACAAGGACGGTTATGTCGGACTCGCACCGTCTAAAACCCCATGGTGTTCCACCTTTGTCGCATATTGGCAGGGCCACGGGAACGCTTTCGACTCATCCGCGGCCCCACCAGCGCCGACACTCCATGGCAACTCCTCCTCGGGAGAGGAGAGGACTACCTCCCCATCTTCTTCTCAGGTAAGGCTCACCAAAACACATGGCGCGCCTTCTCCACGGTCTCTCAACTACACCTGCGCAACAGACGCCCCGTGTCCGATGCGCGAAGGCCATGGAGCCGGGAAAACGAGCACTCACATTCAGAAGCACTAGCCTTCCTGACCCCAGCGGCGGATTTGATCTATGGCTCCTGCCAACCAAGATTCGGCTGCGGAGGTAGGATAGCGGCGCCTCACAATACCGACATTCCTCTCCCCTGCAGTTCCACCACCACCGCATCAACAGTGCGACCCTGACAGAGTTGCGGAGGATAGGGCGAGTGGCGCATCGCCATACATAGACATAGACATATGTTTTATTACCATCAATACACTCACAAAATATACATTTAGAAGTGAATAAAACGTAAAAACATAGAAGGTAGGTGGAAAACATATGTTTATTATATGAAATAAATACACACACACACACATATATATATATATATATATATATATATATATATATATATATATATATATATATGTATATATTTATAGATATAGAAAATATATATATAATATATTTTATTATATATTATATACACATTAACTATCCATATAATGTTTGTTAAATCGTATTTATGAAATAACCTGCCACTACACGTGAAATAATGATTTTTGAGGTGCTAAAAGGTGTATTTTTAATTGAGCTTTAAAACCTTTTACAGATTTAGTTTCCCGTATAAGTGGTGGTAAATTGTTCCAACATTTAGTGGCCATGTATCTAAAACTGCCACGAAACGCGGCTGTTCGATGATATGGGGTTGCCAGTATTGGGGTAACCGTTCTAATGCTTCGACCATCATCTGCTCTTCTCCATTTTAATTTCTGAAAGAGGTATTCCGGTCTTTCTGATTTTATGCATCCGAAAAGAAGCGTAGCTAAATGTAAATTTCCCCTCAATGACATCCTTAATATGTCCGACTTATTAAGATACGGATGTACATGATGATATCGAGGTATATGAAAGATGTACCTTGCACATGCGTTTTGGACCCTTTGTATTGACCTATTTGTTTTAGCAAATAATTTAGGACCATACACAGTATCTGCATACCCAAGCCTTGAAAGTACGAGTGACTCACATAGGCGAACACTCTCACTGAAATAATCACGCACTTGGTACAGTACTTTGAGCCTATAAAAACAGTTGCGTGTGATCTCAAGTACATGATTCTCAAAGCGAAGACCCTGGTCCATCAGCAATCCTAGATTACGAGTCTCACTTACACGTTCCACCGGTTCTCCACGAATGGATATAACAAATTTCGTTTTCATTATACGGTCGATCTGTCGCTTTGACCCTAACAGCATGAATTTGGATTTGCATGGGTTAAGCACAAGTGTATTTGCTTCTCACCATAATGAGATGTGATGCAAATCCTCATTTATTTTTGCTACTGCACTTTCTACGTCGTTAGGAAAAAATGGCAGATAAATCTGTATATCGTCAGCGTATAGGTGGAACTTGCAGTTCCTTATATGGCAACATACGTCTGCTGTATATAAAATAAAAATAAGTGGACCAAGTATAGAACCTTGAGATACTCCCCTAGTTACAGGGCATGGAGACGACTGGATAAATAGTGAATCTGTGTCCGATTGGATAAATAGCTATCGAACCATCGAATAGCGGGCTATTCAAAACCATAATAACTCATTTTGGATAGCAATAAGAGAATGTTTATGGCATCAAATGCCCGGGAAAAATCAAGCAAGACCATTAACGTGCCTTGTCCAATGTCTTGTGATGTCAAGATATTGTCAACTACGTTCATTAAGGCTGTTGATGTACTACGTGCCTTTCTGAACTCGGATTGAAAAACAGGTAATATACATACACACGATTTTCTCCAGTACTTTAGGTGTCGGGAAAAGTAGCTGTGCGAAGTGACGCGTTTATAATAGCTGTAATAACTTTGAGTGTACGTGGAAGGGTCAGTAGCAACATTTCAAGAGAAATTCCGTCACTGCCCAGCGCATTTGATTTTAATGTACGTATGACTTTTGAAACTGTGGTTTCATCAGTGGGCTTGAACTCAAAAGATACGTTTCCAAAACGATGAAATTCGTAATAAGTAAGATTCGAGATTGGTGTTACTATTTTTCCGGGTACTGTACAAAAATGAGAGTTCAGTCTGTCTGGGCTTTGTAAGTGCACAGGGATTTCAGTAACACGGTGTTTGCCGGCTAAATTAGTATATCGTTTCAGGTTCTTCCAGAGAGCTTTTGAGTTATTCAGGTTACGGTTTATATAGTGATAGAAATACGCACGCTTTTCATTTTGTAATGCTGTAAATACATAACTCTTCAGCTCCCTGTAATAATCTCTATGCTTGCTCAGGTCAGACGAGCGATAACGCTTATAAGCTTCATTGCGTAATTTCATTATCTTACGGATAATATATGTGATCCAGGGATATGTATTTTCCTTAATACGAGTACTTTTGATGGGTGCGTGGCAATCAAAAAGAAAAATTATGGCGTTGTTAAACTGGAGCAACATCTCATTTACATCTGCCACGTTTGACATTGCCTCCCAGTCAATAGCGTCAATGTCATTATTAAAAACATTTATATGGATGTTTTTTAGTGAGCGATATGTGATTTTACGGGCAGGTAGTTTTGGTTTAGTTATTTGGAGTTCTGCTTCTACGAAAGCATGACTGCTTAGACTCGGTATAAAATCTACTTTTACATTTGTAACTGCAAGATCACTACAAATTATATCAATTAATGTTGAGCTATGCTCAGTGAAATGTGTAGGCTGTGTTACATATTGTGTTAAATTAAAATATCATACCAACACTCCTCTTCCTCCGCGACTCCACTTCGGCTTCAGTGGTAGGGGGAGAGAGGACACCCCTCTCGCCGCAGCCCACCAACACACATCCGAAGTGTGCTCGCCAAGCCCACTCGGAGTGGCCACCTCGGGCCGGCCCTTCACCTCGGGCCAGCCATGTGGGTTCCTCTTTGGTCACCGCGGGTGACCAAGCCACGGCCACTGCATTTTGATTCGTAATCGAAGATAAATGTAGCTGTCTATGGGCCACAGCAACCATTTACCATCAGGTGGACTGTGTGCACCCTTATCCTATTAAGAAAAAAGGTTAGGCGGGAACTTAATCGCTGGTGGAATGTTACCTTGTATTGATGTTTGAATAATGGTTTTGATATTTAAAAGTGGTACAATTTTGTATGTTAAATGTCTGCGAATGTTGACTATAAGTGGAAATGATGTAATAAGTTCTTCTATTACTATATTAATTTTAAGATTTAGTATCCGCCTTGGCGCTTTGTGACACTATCGTAATCAACTGTCTGCAGGGTGAAACTGTCATCAAAATCTTACAAGAATTTCGCAATGTGACGCATAAACATATTGTAAATAAATTTTAAATGAAATACGTCAACCTAGGCTGTATGATCCTTTGCCTGACTTAATTGGCGTATGTTAACGTATGTTTATCGGAAACAATTCCACAAGTGCACTCTTAATCTCATGGCTATTAGACGGGAAATTAAACTGCTGTCTTCAGCAGATATGACAGCATACAGGCAACTGAACAGACAGAACTCCAAATGCATGCGGCGGGACTTACGCAACTTCAATACAGCTTGTATTGAATAAGCAATCGAGCGGAACTAAGGCTCCAAAGTCTCTGTCTGCTAGAAAGAGCCAACTGTCGAAGCTGAAGACCGAATGGATCTGAGACATGGTCCTTAACTGCTGGCCATATGAAGAAGATCAAGTTCGCTCAGCGAGCTATGGAGTGGGCTATGCTCGGGAATTCTCTGCGTGATAAACTTAGAAATGAAGATATCCTCAGTAGAACCAGAGTAACCGACATAGCCCAACGGATTAGTAAGCTGAAGTGGCAATGGGCCGGCCATACAGCTCGAAGAACCGACAACCGATGGGGGAGAAAGGTTCTCGAGTGGCAGCCTCGTACTGGCAGGTGAAGTGTAGGGCGTTCCCCCGCCGATAGATGCAGGTGGCTCAGGACCGTGCTTTTGTGGCGTTCCTTGGGGGAGGTCTATGTTCAGCAGTGGACTTGTGAAGGGCTGTAAATGATGAAAGAAGTGCTGAGATGGTGATATAAATCTCAGGTTTTTTTATCCGCTTAGGGATATTAGCTTAGCATTGATATATTATCATTATTTACTGTCTGCTGGATTAAGCTGTTATGAAATCTCCCAAGGATTTCTCATTGTGACACATCAGCATATTGTGAAAAGTTCTTTGAACAGAATACAAATCGTGTGGTACCTTTACCGGCCTTAATGAGAACTAATAATCTTCCGCTCACCAGATGTCGCTATTTGACACTGAGGTGAAGTTTTTTGTTACACAATGTCATTTAATTTAGAAGTTAGTTTTAAATAAAAGTTTATCAGTTTCTAGAGTATTTTATTAATACCCAAAACAATGCCTCAGTGGTTTGCTTTTTAATTTTTTGCACATTTTTTAACTCTTTTTTTAATTTTCTACCTTTATGAATGTCTGTGATTTAGTTTATTTAGTTTTAATCTAATTAATATAAATTATAACGAATAGTACAGAAAGAAACATTAACGTTTACATTTCTGGAACAAGTTGACTTCCACGCTATGAATTTTTGAAATCTTTCAAATTTTACACCTCATTTTTAAGTGGCGCCTCATTTTGGTGGCAGAAAGTCGTGGATGCGTCATTGGCGAATCGTAAACATAAACGTCGTACTTATTTCTAATAGCACATGTCAAAAATATTAATTATTTGAACTGCACCTATTTAGTTTAAAAATAAAAAAAGGTAAAATCGCTCATCTTATAACGTCGATATAACTAAATAATTAGATTTGGGTACTATGCAATATGAAAAAACTGCACTCTGCTTGAATATAACTGCACCGTTAAAAATGCATAAAATGCAATATTAAGTGCAAAAAATATATAAAATAATTATCGCCAACTATTGGACAAAAGTGATGAAAAAAAAATTAACATAAAAGCAAATTCATGGAATTGGTGAATCCTGGAACGCAAAATATTTTAGTCAACTTTTCCTAATAATGGGATATTATTATTATTGTTTCATATTAATATGTGTATTATTAAATTTTAATATCTCGATAAATTTTAAGGACTAGGGTAAGAGCGAAACACTCCAACACGACTATATTAAATTACTCTCTGGGGTTGTTTCACCACTAATTTATTAAAAGTTTATTGGGTAATAAACGTATTTTTATTTTATTTATTTATTCTATAAAGCTATATTTCTTTTTTTTCAGGTCTTTATTTACCTTTGACGAAACTTAAATCCATATTATACGAGCGTGTATGCGTAGATATATGGATGTAAAGGAGGCGAGAGAGTGTGCCAGGATCGTGCCAAGTGGAAGTCCGTAGTCTCTGCCTACCCCTCTGGGTGACAGGCGTGACTGTTTATGTTTTTATGTTTATGTTAAATCCATATTAAAGCAGCTGAAGAAATGTAAAAATAATAAGTTGGCTTTTAAAAGAAAAATTGGTTGCCTGTAAAGTCGGTATACGGGCGAAAGTTTTACGTGACAACGACTTTGAGTGGTAAAATAATTTTATTATGTCTGTCTCTCTCGCTCTTAGGCGGGCTAACCATGCCCGAGTGGAAGGACGCGTGCCTCTCACTCGCTTTCATTGTGAGCGCATAACGTGAGCGGAGCGTAACGCAGTTCTTGAAGTGTCACCGGCAAACCAATTTATAAGACGTTGTCACGTCAATATATTCTTGCAATAAAATGACAGGAACTATATGCATTTGAAATTGTGTCATCAAAATTGTCAGGTACTACAAAAATATGCAAGCCTCTCAGAGTGGCATCAAAAACATGGCAGGTGATAAAAGCCGAATGTAAATGAAAAAAAAGGTGATAGATGATAAAATTTTGGCATTGCCAATGTACAAGCAACTTGTGCGTTTTACTGAGCAAAAAGACACTGGTAAATTTATTGCACAATTAAATAATTTTATACACACAATTAAATAATTTTAAAAGCGTTCCGCTCTGAGAAAAAAATAAATGGTCACATTATGTATACATCGAACTATTTTATGCAGTGCGCCCACAAGTGAGGAGAGTTTGTTGTGAATATATTGTAAGTGAGCTTTCCGGGTCCAATTATAATACTAAGCCATCCAGGGATCCACTCAAACACATAAAAAAATCATTGGTATTTGACAACTGGCACTCCGTGCTGTAAATTAAAAAAGGGAGAGAGCTGCTTGTTTGTAGTCTGCGTCTGACGAACGTCATGTCTAACGAATCATTGTTATCTACATAGTAAAAGTAAAAACTCTTGAAATGACGTAGAAATATATTTCTAAATGTGTTAGTGGCATAATGGTTGAATGATCATCTTTCCACTAATTAAAACTTAATTCTACTGAACCACTAGAAAAATAACACTAGTATACTCCACGCCACGGTTCGGTCGAAACCACTAGTTTTGGTGGCAAAATCCACTTAGTTGGCAACAATACTGTGCTCTATAAAGTTAAAGGGATTTTCTCAGTCAGCGACAAAGCAACCAGAGTCTAAGAGATAAAATTGTAACCATAGACAAAACAAAATTTTATTTAAGAATGTTAAATGGGCCATTTTATAAAAAAAAAAGAAATATGTGTGTATCTAAAGCGACGAATTTTCTTATTGTCAAAAAAAATTGAAGATATCTAAAATAAGTTTTTAAGTTAACAGTTTAGATAATTAATATTTTTGAGATGTGCTATTTGAACTACGTCTGTCAGTATTATTTTTAAAATATGGTGCATAATAGTGGCGCATTCGACACTTAACAAATTTGGTTTTAGTAACTTTTTACACTTAATGTTGCATTTTATGCATTTTTAACGATGGTGCGATTATATTCAATCAAGGTGCAGTTTTTTTATATAGCAAAAAGTATCCAATTCTAATTATTTGAAGAAATATCGACGTTATAAGGTGAGCGATCTTTAACTTTTTTTATTTCTAAACTACATGGGTGCAGTTTAAATAATTAATATTTTTGAGATGTGCTATTTGAACTATGTACGTCTGTCAATATTTTTTTTTTATATATATATACTCAAAATTCGTTTGCTATGATGGGGGTGTACCGGTGTATCTAAGACGATCGAAGTCTATAAAGTACGTCTGTGCCGTAGATAGAGGATACTAAGTCTATGGTCCATGCTATGTACTTCCCTATTCCCTACGAATCATAGAGCTTAAATAGGAGTTTTGGCGGAAACTTGATCGGCGGCGGTTCGCTGCTCCTGTATTATTGTTTGAATAATGGTTTGAAGTGGATTTTGATATGTAAAAGTGGTGCGATTTTATGTATTAAGTGTCTGCACATGTGAACTATTAGTGGTGCTCTGATGGTGATGTGATTCTCAAGATAAGGTGTCTATCTGCTTAGGCGCCTTGAAATACCATTGCCAACTGTCAGCTGTCTGCTGACTCAAGTTGCCGTCAAAATCTCCCAAGGGCTGCACAATGTTACGCATCAACATATTGTGAAGCAGTGTACTATGAAGAAAATTATAATAAACCGAATAAAAATACCTAAGACTTGGCCTAAAGGTCTAGATACCAGGCCATAAGCTCCAAAAAAAAAAGAGCTTAAATACTTTTGTTATCTTTGTCAATCTTTCTTTGTCTATGACGTGAGAAGTCAAGCAGTTCACCGGTTCAGCGCTGAGCAATTTTTTTTCGTGAAATTGTTTATCTCGACCGGGTAACCGTATCAAAATGGTAAGTAAGTCTTATTTTACCAGCCTTTGAATTTTTTCGAATTAATTCAACGAAATTATTTTATTATTCCTCTATATTTATTATAGGTTATGATGCCACGTGCCTTTGAATTATCCATGGCAGAATTTTTCTATTGAGTTCGATTCTAAACAATAATTGTGCCTAAGTTCCTTCTATATTATTTATTAATACAAAAAATATATTAAGCAATACCCATATTATTAGTAAGATTGACAACTCCGGTTAAATGTTGTAACTTGAAATGGTTCCAGGCAGCCGCCGTCGTGTCAGGCAAGGACATCGAGAAACCTCAGGCTGAGATCTCGCCGATCCACCGTATCCGTATCACACTGACGTCCCGTAATGTACGCTCCTTGGAGAAGGTTTGTGCTGACCTGATCAACGGAGCCAAGAAGCAGAAGCTACGTGTCAAGGTTTGTATTTTACTCAAACAGTCCTCTATGTTGTTTTATTGTTTATCGTCACCAATACAACTCATAGATTGTCCACAATTGCCAATTGCCATGGTTGAAGGTGGTATGGTAACCACAGTTTTTATGATTTAGATATTATTATGAAGAAAGCTGCACGTTTTCGGGTTTGTTTGCTTCTGTCGCTTCTTATAACACCCATGAGATGATATCGCACCTTTAAAGTAAAACCGTTACTAAACGAAATTATAAAATTTTACAGGAGAGCCAATATCATATATTTCATTTTATGTCTATAAAATCTGAGTGTAGGGTTCTTTAAGACATTTAATGAGGTCTTATTATAGATCTCTGTTTACATTATGACACGTGATTTACGAAAGTAATTTTTTTTCATTTACAGTATTATTTATTTTGATTTATATTATTATAGTAACACTTTACCATTAATAATTTGTTCATTATATATTACTATGAAATTACAGCAACTGATGTTACTAAATAGAAAACTATTAAAATTTCATAAATACAATAATATTATTTAACATTTAAATTATAAATCATAAAGTTGGCATTTGCTGTGGTGTTATAATATTACCAAATAAAAAAACATTCCAAAATTAATAATGTTTTATTATAATTTAAAGAGAGATCCATACAATCATTTGGCATAGTTATTTATCAATCAGTCTTGAGAAATTTGTACCTTTAAATCACAGCATGTACGTATCTTACTATATTAACTACTTGTTATGTATCTTATTACATTTACAATTAGTTTGACGAGGAACAAACCAATTGGAAATAGCATTTTACTTAATTTAACAAAGTTACAATCACAGCATTATTTCCCTATCCACGAAAGCTACTCAGGGCTGATCAAAGTTATGTTGACTTGTAGGTATCACTTAATTAGAATAATGAGGCAAACCTATTACCATATAAAATGTTATATAAAAAATTAATCTCGTAAAAAACTTAAAAATAATGTTATACTTATTGTTTTTCTAAATCAATAATCATCAATAATAAGTTGTCTTATTACAATAACATCTCGTTTTAGTATTGCTAAAACAAGATGCTGTTGTAATATGACAATGCGTAACTCTGTGGTATTATATTACTGTTAATTAAACTCTTTAAGTCGCTGTTTTTCTATCACTTAATTTTAATCTAGACTGATATAAAGGCTTCAACTGGAAATCTTGAAGATCAGTGTTAGTACGTGTTCGAGACGAACGATTGTTACGGAATTGTATTTCTTTGAAATCTGTATCTGAGTAGGAAGTTTTATAATAAATGCCAACGTGGTTGAAATCTTGATGTTTTTCAAATTTCATTATTTTAATGTCACCTCATTTTAACTGTTCTGCCTTCAGTATTTTTTGAAAATTGAGCACCGCATATCTCTGTAAGATTTTTATATCAACAAAGTCTGAATAGCACATTTCGTAACATTGTAAGGATTGCCTTTCTTTCGTGCAGTTCTGATAATGGTCACGATTGATCTGGTGTGTACAGGACCAGAACGTAAGCACTTTTAACAGCTTTTCTATCACAGAGTGAACAGAATCGTTGTTTTGTGTGCCCACTAATTAAATATTTGTGCGTAATAGACTTAATTTTAAGAACAGATAAGGCATATAAATACATAGAAAACATAAACTTATTCTTTGCTGACCACAGCAATTATCAGAATAAAATGTGATTCAGAATTATTGTCATTTATTTCTGATGCCCTCTTTGTCAAATACTTCCAAACACACGTTGCTATTTCGTTAGCTCCTCTTAATGCCTCGACCTCGCTCCAGACAAAACAATCACAATAGTCTTTCGCTAATTCACTTATAGTAAAATTACAAATATTGAGCTTACACTTGTAATATAAAGTAGAAACATCTCCTTCGGAAGAGGCAACACTGCCTGGAGGTCATAACAGGCAACAATGTAGTTTTCTTAACCATTGTTTTGTCATTTGACTTTTCCTGGCGACATAATTCTTTTCAAGCTGGTGTTGGTCGATCTGTTTTGTAATTCTATTGTTTTATCAACAGCGTTTTAAAGCTAATGCATAGTTCCACTGGTCTTTTTAGGTGTAGCCAATGTTGTAATCTTCATTAAACACTTTTCTATATGTATGAATTTTAGCAGCTTCAACACCATCACTCAAGCATTGTGTTTGGTAGTCGGTATAAAGATCTGTAAGGTTTTTAACCCCATCAATAAATTCACGAGTCGTTTGTTGTCTTACATAATGAGATTCAATTCTTGGGATTGAGTCTATGTGTTTTTTTATTCCTTTAATTATATCTGAGCTTATTTTGTACTGTTTTCCATGTTTACCCCTTTTTTCTTCTTCAATCGTCTCGCTTGGTTCTTTATTACAGTTGCAATAGGTCGATTATTAATGGCCAACGTGTTCTTGAAGAATGTTTTACAGATACGATGCTTAATATTGTTAATCTCGAATGAAAATGAATGTTTAGGTCCTCTATTGCTATTATGTACTTTATATTGATACTTAGGTGTAATAACATTAATACACTTTGCAATATAATCTCTTTGTCTAGATAAATCTCCCATTTTCCAATAATTGTCAAAATAATTTCTCTGCCTTCCTGTTTGATCAATTCGCTGCACTTTAGTCTACATTTTTCCCCATGGGGTCCTATCTGCTTCTTTGGCATGACTTATTTAACTGGGACACAGAAGTATATTGTTGCCCACTATTACGAAGTCTTTTAGCATCTTGCCTCACGGATGCTTTTGGAAATCCTTTACGCCTTCGTTTGTTCGGAGTTCTGTTTTGTTCTTGAGGACCCAAATTATTTTCTTCAACTAGTTGTACAGGGATACTATTTTGAGGAGTTGGGCTAAATAATACACGCCTAGGTGGGGTTGCTGGTACATAATCAGCATCACAATCTGCCTCATCAGGGGAAAAGTCCTTACCCGATTCAGACGCACTAGATGAAGATGATGAAGATGAACTTGTTGATGATGAACTTGAAGATGATTTCGAGCTAGTTGAATTGGATCTTGCTCTACTGCTAGACCTGGTCTGGTAGGTCTTCTTCTGGAGTTAATTCTGAAAACCAGTACCGCCAATATGGATTTGGTATTCCGTCATCAACTGGTTGAACATCAGCTTCCATAGTATGACTAACGGACTGAGTTAGTGCTTGTTCTTGCAATAAAGAAGGAGATCTACAAGTATCGACAGTAATTGGATTTGCATCGCGTGAAAAATTATAATCCAGGTCGTCCATGGATATTAGTTTGGGGTTTTCAGTACTTACGGAATCTTTCTTAGATTCCATAGCCTCCAAAATGCGTGACAAACGTGGGTTCCGTAAATGCGCCATGACCTGAAGCAAGTGGTTTTATTATTATTATCGTATAATTATTATAATTGACATTTTAACTTAAATAAATTTAGTTACTTTAAGTACAACTTTTATTTATATTAGTAGTAAAGTGATACTAAAAGAAATGTGTAACGTTATTATTAACTGTTTCATAAACTATGAAGTAAATTTTAATACTAGATGGAATTTAAACCAAATGTAATATTTTACTTCTAAAATTTTTATGCAAACTTACGTTGCGTAGAGAAATAAACTGTGACTAACATAAATGTCCCACTATTGTAAATAAGGATATGATTTAATTTACTCTTTACTTATTGTAAAACTGTAACTAAACAAATGGTTACTCTTTATAGATAAACGTTATTGGAATAATACCTAAAAAATAAAAAGCAAACTGTGACTATACAAACAGTAACATTTTATCAATGAAATTTTATTATGAATTATGTAATTTTACAACACAAAAACTGTGTTTAAACAAATTGAAACACTTTTCCTATTAAAACAAATTAACAACTTACCTTTTCTGTGACATACAGCCGTGTTTATCCAAATAACAACACTGTCACTTTAAACTTCCGTTATCACTCTTCTACGAACATGTTCTTACTGATATAGACACAATATTGTATTTCGCGAGCCGATCATAACTCGGTTTAGTAACGCTTTAATTTACGCTAGGTGGCGTAAAATACAATATTTTACAAAATGACAAGTTTATGTTGTAGTTTACGTATATTTTACATAGATGGCATTGATAACTCAATTCATGAAAATTTTCGTTTAGTAACGGTTTTACTTTAAAAGCGATATGTCAAATTTCAAAATATGTATATAATAACTTAAGCCTTGCAACTACAGCAAATATCCCTCTTATGAAAAAATCTATTGGGGAGGCCAATTTTAAGCAATGGACTTTATATAGGCTGGAATTTATTAATAAATTAATTAAATAAACCTATATATGTCAAAGTAATTATAACAGTCTAAGGTGAACTCTGACAACTATTTGATTGACCGACAACATGCCAGATTATGACTATTATCAGCTATTTATGTGTGGGATGCCCTCTGGCTTGATGGAGCGACAATCTGGCCAAGGCAGCTGTCAGCCACTGGATGCATGTGGCCGAAGATCTGACTAAGGAGCTCATCTTGGGAGAGGCCTGTGTTAAGCAGTAGACTGTCGCAGCCTTATGGTGGTGATGATGATGATCAAATATAGCTTTTGGCTGAAAACTAACCAGTGTGTTGCCATTTAATCTGGACCGTTTACAGTGTATAATATCAAATTTATTAATACAGTGCCACTTTTGTGGACCATATTTTGTGGTTTTCTGTTTAGGCACTTAACCAACATATCATGATATTAATAATAATTATGTCCTCCAAACATAATTTCGGGTCACGGCGGCCAGCTTCAGCGGAGACTAGCCATCGGTGCAGGACAGGATTATAGTGCCCAAGTGTATGCACAAGCACAGGTGCACTCTCACTGTCATAGTCTGATGGAATGGTAAACCGACATGACTGGAGAGAGATGAGGCGCAAAACCAATGCCTTTAAGTGCTTTCCGAGGCATGGGGTTGAGACACCGCCAACTTTCTGACTCCAGGCAGCTACTGAGAATTTCTTGATCTGAAAGCTGAATAACTTTTTTTTGCCTGACCTGGGATTGGAATCCGGGACCTTATGATTAGCAGTCGCACTACTATAACCACTAGACCGAAGAGGCAGTAATTTTTTTTAACATGATATGTGTGGTATGAATAGGAGTCATTTTGGGTTCATAAATATAAATTACACAATAACTTGACTACAGCGCCACCTATCTGATCCTAGACTAACTATGAACCAACAGCTTAACGAAATGTTTGAATATGTTCTCAATTAGACAAGTTGTTTAGTAGTTACACAATCACTTAACAAATGTAGTCACAAATATGTATTACTTATTTATTTACACTAAGTTGTTTACACCTTAACAAAAAAAGTTACATAGGGTGACTTTATACCTTTAGACATTCTCTCCCAGCCAACCCTAGGCGAAGTGAAATAATGTGTTAGGTGCCATTTTAAAAGCTTTTATTTAACTTGCAATGTTTGTTTGTTAGGGTCAAATCTTGCAACTGAATTTCAAAGTAGTTAGCCTCAGCCGTTTGAGCTGAAATTTTGCATACATATAGTTTGGATGACAACTTCATTCTAAATCCAATATGGCGGACCACCCAAGATGGCAAACTATTTTAGTTATTTTCTACCAACTTCAAAAAGGAGGAGGTATTTACTCAATTCGATTGTATGTTCTTTTTTTATGTGTGTTACCTCATAACTTTTTTCTTTATGAACCGATTTCGATGATTCTTTTTTTTTTGTAAGTTGGTGCTTCTCATGTGGTCCCATATAAATTGATCACGGTCTGACCAATAGTTTTTGAGTTATTCTTAATAATTTATATTGAAGTTGGTTGTACAAAATTTTTAATTATTTTTAATAAAATGTGTTTGAAAATAATATATTTAACACCATAGACGTATAACAGAATATTACTCAATAATTATAAGTATATTCGCGCTAAGATGAAGACACTGCATGTTTATAGTGTAGTGTTCACCAAAACGGCGCCAGATCAACGCAATTCAAAGTGCAGTGTGTTTGTTTCTGTACCACATACTGCTCATAGGATCGCTACAGCTTAATGATAATAAATACCTTCATGTCCTAGATTAGTTTATTTCAGTTATTTCCATAGCATAATGTCTTATGGGATTTTGCTATGGGATTTTGCTATGGGGAAATGCGGCTGATTTAGAAACTATTTTGTTTTGCAGAAGAGGGCCATAAGAGCTATTTACAAATTGTCCAAACCCATGGTCACGGGGGGACTGTGACCATGGGTTATAGGTAAACGCAGAATGCATATTTTTTAGGTAGGATACTCTCATAAACTATAAAACAATAACTAACAAGACAAATAAACCATCAATTATTTACTTCCAGGGTCCAGTGCGCATGCCCACGAAGATCCTACGCATCACTACCCGTAAGACACCTTGTGGTGAAGGTTCAAAAACCTGGGACCGCTTCCAGATGAGGATCCACAAGCGTGTAATTGACTTGCACTCACCCTCCGAGATTGTGAAGCAGATTACGTCAATCAACATTGAGCCAGGTGTGGAAGTTGAGGTCACCATCGCCGACGCGTAGGCACAACTGCCCTAATAAATTTTAATTTTGTATGTTTCTTGTTTCATTTATTTAATTTCATCGTGTAAGCTACCTAAAATTATTAATTGCAATTTTATTAGTGGATTTACTTCTTTATATAAAAGTGGGGTGACAAACGAATATGCAGTCCGCCTGATGGTGAGTGCCTACTGCAATCCATGGACACCTGCAGCCAACTTCTAACAAAGAAGGTTACAGATGTGTTGTCACCTTTGAAGACTAAGATTTTTTTTAATTTATAGAATAAGGGTGACAAACGAGCACACAGTCCACCTGATGGTAAGTGGATGCTGTGGCCCATAGACATCTACATCTATCTTCGTTTGCGAATTTAAATGCAGATGCGTTGTCAGCCGTGAGGACTGAGATAGAATGCCCTTTCCAGTAAAAGGGTCTCCGGTTCTCTACACTCACCATACGAAACACAGCAGCATTAAGCTGCTATTTTACGCTGGTATTCTGTGAGAGCGTGGTCCTTCCCGTCGAGCCGACCCATTGTGCTACAACTATACTATTAATATAGCTGCAGCCTGGCTCTACCACGCAAAACGTGTTATGAACCGATTTCGATGATTCTTTTTTTTTTGTAAGTTGGTGCTTCTCATGTGGTCCCATATAAATTGATCACGGTCTGACCAATAGTTTTTGAGTTATTCTTAATAATTTATATTGAAGTTGGTTGTACAAAATTTTTAATTATTTTTAATAAAATGTGTTTGAAAATAATATATTTAACACCATAGACGTATAACAGAATATTACTCAATAATTATAAGTATATTCGCGCTAAGATGAAGACACTGCATGTTTTTAGTGTAGTGTTCACCAAAACGGCGCCAGATCAACGCAATTCAAAGTGCAGTGTGTTTGTTTCTGTACCACATACTGCTCATAGGATCGCTACAGCTTAATGATAATAAATACCTTCATGTCCTAGATTAGTTTATTTCAGTTATTTCCATAGCATAATGTCTTATGGGATTTTGCTATGGGGAAATGCGGCTGATTTAGAAACTATTTTGTTTTGCAGAAGAGGGCCATAAGAGCTATTTACAAATTGTCCAAACCCATGGTCACGGGGGGACTGTGACCATGGGTTATAGGTAAACGCAGAATGCATATTTTTTAGGTAGGATACTCTCATAAACTATAAAACAATAACTAACAAGACAAATAAACCATCAATTATTTACTTCCAGGGTCCAGTGCGCATGCCCACGAAGATCCTACGCATCACTACCCGTAAGACACCTTGTGGTGAAGGTTCAAAAACCTGGGACCGCTTCCAGATGAGGATCCACAAGCGTGTAATTGACTTGCACTCACCCTCCGAGATTGTGAAGCAGATTACGTCAATCAACATTGAGCCAGGTGTGGAAGTTGAGGTCACCATCGCCGACGCGTAGGCACAACTGCCCTAATAAATTTTAATTTTGTATGTTTCTTGTTTCATTTATTTAATTTCATCGTGTAAGCTACCTAAAATTATTAATTGCAATTTTATTAGTGGATTTACTTCTTTATATAAAAGTGGGGTGACAAACGAATATGCAGTCCGCCTGATGGTGAGTGCCTACTGCAATCCATGGACACCTGCAGCCAACTTCTAACAAAGAAGGTTACAGATGTGTTGTCACCTTTGAAGACTAAGATTTTTTTTAATTTATAGAATAAGGGTGACAAACGAGCACACAGTCCACCTGATGGTAAGTGGATGCTGTGGCCCATAGACGTCTACATTTATCCTCGATTAAGAATCAAAATGCAGATGCATTGCCACCCCTGAGGACTTAAGATGGAGTGCCTCGTTTCCAGTAAAAAGGGTCTCCGGTTCTCTACACTCACCATACGAAACACATTAAGGTGGTTAAATGCATTAAGCTGCTATTTTACACTGGTATTCTGTGAGAGCGTGGTCCCACCCCGGTCGAGCCGACCCATTCATGCTACAACCATAATATAGCTGCAATATGGCTCTACCACGTAATGATTGAAATACCTCAGCTTGTAATTATACTAGCTCTCCATACACTTCAGAACACAGCACAGGTAAGAAGTTGTACCTACAAACTTCTTGGCAATGAAGTAAATCATTGTGATACAACCTGAATATCTGAAACTGAACATGACTTGTCTCTTTGAAATTTGGTCTGGAAGATATCTAAAATATTTATCTTTTTCGCTGAGCAGCTTCACATGGTGGCAAAACATCTGGTACTACGATCTTAGTCTTGCTAAACGTAGTGTGAAACCTATCCAGTACGTACTCCCAGATGATAAAGTAACCTACCACATAACATAAAAGATGAAAAAGGTACAACTGACGAGATCGTCTGCTACGTCAATCCCAATCCTCTTGCTAAGCCTGGTGGTCACTAAAAATCTTTCCAACTGATTTGTACCTCGTGGGTGTTAAGATGTGAGATGAAACACAAACCTGGAGATAGGCAGCAGTCTTCCTAATAAGAACTAGCTAGGAAAATTAAGAACTGCAATTACCAACTGTCGCAACCAAAGGTACTCTGTGGTGGCAACCATGCCTTTGTAAGGCAACCTATGGGGAGGCCTATGTACAGCAGTGTTGATAGGCTTTAATGGATGGAATAGATAAAGGAGTGCCCAGCAATAAACTGATGCGATGAAACAGCCTGCCCACTGCTGCTTAGGGATGGAGAATTAAAAAATATATCGATATTTTTAAACAGCATCGATAATTATCGCGTGATAGATATCGATATACGTGATGTTTTGCATGAAGTAGTAGGATGAGGACCAAAATTTTATTATTGGACGTTTTGACGACGAAACAAGACAACAGCAAATGAATGCTTTTGTTTTGTATAATAAATTGTAAAAAAAATATAACATTTTAAAATATATCGAAATTGATATGAATTCTAAAATGTATGTCGAATGCTAAAATAAATATCGAATATCAATATAGCGATATTTTTTACCCAAGTCTAGTGCTGCTAGAAGTGGTCTTCTACTTCTAATGTAGTAACAGAAAATTAGGTTTGTTACGCTTAGCAGGAAGATTTCACCCTGTCCCCATCTAGGAATCTTACACCTGGCCTGGTATAGCGACATCTATCGGAGGTCACGTCTTTCTGATTATTCTGTGACACCCACGTGAGGGAATGGAATAATGCAACCTCTACCGTCGTCAGTACACGGCAAAAATACTATTTATCACCCACAATATGGATTGTAAATTGTCTGAACAGACATCCACCCACGTACGGAAACTTGTAATAAGCAGTAAAAGTTGTTTCACTTTAATATGTACCTGTGTTTAATTTTAACCAGTTGTCCTACATTCATAAACATTGTCATTATTATAGCTGTTACGTCACCCTTAGAGTATAACATAATGAAAAATTTTTTTTAGTAAAAAGTAGAAGCTGACTTTAATGTACTAAAATAAAAAATTCCACAATAGCTTCTGATTTCAGGAGCTATTATTTTATTGTTTTTAGTTGTTTGAAGTGGGCTTTTACGTTTTACTTAAAAGTTTAATTTTTTGACCCTTTTGCGTGGATTAATCACAAGCTCAAGGAAACAATTTGAAAGTTGTCTTAACAGTGGAATTAAAAATTTTGTCTTAACAGTGGAATTAAAAATTTCATCTCCCATTGTTACACCCCTTAGGGTGGAATGGACATCATTTTCTAGTTTATATCCCTCTGTCGCTTCTCACGACACCCACGCGACGATATTGGGTGGTGAATATATTCCTACATCGCCCCTACACGCCGTACGATATTTCGTAGAAAAAATTAAAGGTGTGAATTACTTAACTAAGTAATTCACATCTTTAATTGTATAATAAGAAGAGCACGTCCCTCTTTCCCCCAATCGTGTGTATTATCACTGCCACTTATAAACCCATCAGCACCTTCTACCCTTAGAAATATACACCCATTCGATTGTAACCGTGTTTCGCTTTTAAAGAGACATCTTCGGGACAAACTGTGATGGTTAATTTATGGCAGAAAGAGAGCTACTGGCCGGTGCTTTTAAAATTATATAATGACTACCTTATTTTTGTGTCCTTTATAAGTACCAAAATCGGTTTAATAGGAGAAAGGGTGACAAACTAGTGTGTCCACCTAGCGGTAAGCGGATGTACAACATAGACACCCTACTAGCTATCCTCGATTAAGAATCAAAATGCAGGCGCGTTGTCACTCCTGATAAAATGCCTCGTGTTACCAGTACAAAGGGTCTCCGGTTCTCACTCACTACACTATACAAAGCACAACAGAGTTATGCTTCTATATTTATAATTGACAAAGTTATTTAGTGCGAGCAATTGTCTTTCTTCGGTTGTCCCGACCCATTTGTGCTTTAGTCATAACGATACGCGCCACATAGCTGATAATAATGAAATTTTAAATACCTCAGCTACCCGAAGTGGATCTTGACCTCCGACCACACAGCGCGCAAATTTTGCCGCCTCTGTTCCACCTCGGTCCAGTTAGGCACATCGAGCTACCCTAGATTCTTCGCGACCTGGTCTATCCAGTGATATCTGGGTAATCCCACCGAGCGAAGCCCAGAAGATTGCCCCAGATACCCTTTATCGCCCAGTCTTCTACCTTATGCTCGATATGTCTATTAGATTCAAAGTCAAAGTCAAACTAGTTAATTTACTAATTTATTTTATTTGTTTTACAAATTTTGTTCATGTCATAATATCATATATTTTGTTAATGCCTAAAATATCCCATAATGTTCCATTTGCATGAAATCTAAAATAAAACACGCAACTTCAATATCGTACAGCCTATGTTTTTATTATACTGTGCTATAACCGTCCACAATCTAAGCGCTGTCATTCATAATTCAAAGCTTTCTGTCACGGAAAATATAAAGGAAGTTTTGGAATTGTATTTATATTATATTTTTGTCTGTATCAAATATTTTAGTGAATATTGTAGGACTATAAAAAGTAGAATTATAATGCACGACCACATGACCTTTTTACCGATATTTGGATGTAGCCGCCAGGATTTTTTTTATAGAAAAAAGGACAAAGTCCACCTGTGGTCATTTATCATTGGTTAAGAATCAAAATGTAGATGCATTGTCACCTCTGATAACTAAGTTAGCGAATGCCTTATTACTTGTGAAAAGGGTCTCCGGTTCTCTACACTCACCATACGAAACACATTAGCATTAAACTGCTATTTTACGCTGTGTTACGTATTCTGTGAGAGCGTGGCCTTCGGTCAAGCCGACCCTAGCTGCAACCGTAATATTATAGCTAAAGCGTGAATCTAGCTCGTTCAAATTAAAATTTAAATACATAAAACTTTTCACGGTAGAGCCATAGATTGAAATTATTACCGAGCCATCAATATTTTAAGAATATTTAACACAGTCAAATAATTTTTATTTTAGTATTGAAAAAATCGTTAGTTTAGTAGACTGTGAATATTTCCAGCTTTCGTGGGAATGTATGAATGGTATAGTATCAACAAAACGATCATTTTAGCAGTAGATTTGGCTTCTAGAAATATATTTGATCATAGACTCCGTTTCACGCAACTGTCATTATTTTATCACATAACCGCAATGGCAACTCAGAATAAGAAAGAAAGATTAGACATTTATTATACGTGGTAAAGCCACGCTGCAGCTATATATGGTTTTAATAACAGGAACGGATCGGTTCGACAAGATTAGGACTCCGCTATCACAGAATACCAGCTTAAAATAGCAACTCAATACTGCTGTGTTTCGTATGGTGAGTGTAGAGAAACGGAGACCCTTTTTACCGGAAACGAGGCATTCCTTCTTAGTCTTCAGGGGTGATAACGCATCTGGCTTTTTATTCTTAAACGAGGATAAATTTAGATGTTTATGGGCCACAGTATCAAGTTACCATCAGTTGGACTGTATGCTCGTTTGTCACCCTATTTATAAAAAAAAATACTACGTACTATTATCAAGCGAAGCCAAAACCTATTCTTAATTATAAACTTAATTCCTCCCTCTCCCTTTCACCATTCGACAACAAGACGCTCGGTCGACGGCCTGTTTGTTGTTGACATACCACGCATTCGAACCAAACGATTTGCTTTGTCTTTCATCATACCTGCAGCAAGGGAGTTTAATAATTTGCCAGAATCGGCCTTTCGATCCGATAAAATTGTGGTTGTCTTCAAGGCAAGAGTGAATAGGCTTTTGTTAAGATGATGCGCTTTATAAATTATGTGTTTTTACCAAATACGGGTATCTACATCATCACTTACCATCAGGTGGAATAGTAGGCAAGCACTGGTTTATAATAGTTTATACGTGGTAGAACCACGCTACAGCTTTGTTGTAGTACGAAAGGGTCGGCTCGACCGAGGAAGGACCACGCTGTTGGAGAATACCAGTGTGAAATAGCAGATTAATGCTGCTGTGTTTCGTATGGTGATTGTAGAAAACCGTAGACCCATTTTATAGGAAACGAGCATTCCATTTTAGTCCTCAGGGGTGACAACGCATTCTGCATTTTAATTCTGAATCCAAGATAGATGTAGACGTTTATGGGCTACAGCATCCACTTACCATCAGGTGGACTGTGTGCTCGTTTGTCACCCTTATTTTATAAATAAAAATTAAAAAAAACCAAGCCGATACCTCACTAAACTTATTGTAAGAGTACGCATTCACACAAACTTAAGTACCTAAAATCAATTGCAACTAACAACATGGTTTTCCATATGTGTGCGTAGGTGTAGTAGACTTAGGGGCTGATATAGAAAGAAAGAAGAAAGATGTGTGCCTTTTTTGCGTTTCGACGTCACTTGTAATGTATATAGTGTTTTAACTTTCTTTATTGGTCTAAGAATACGATGACATATCCCTTTTTTCTTTTGAAAGTGTACGCTGTTGGCCCTGCGGCCTTGACAGCTTCATCGAATTAGGCTCGTAAGCGAGGACCTACGAGCTATTGAGTGCAACGATTCTGCCGGCGGCGAATCTGCAGTCCCGACGCACCCCGACCCCTGCTTTCGGAGTGAGGCTCCTCAAGCTAGGGGGGTTGATGCGATTGATTCCCTCGATGCGATTCAAGGGCCTCTCAGAAGGAGGTACGAACCTCGGCTTGAATCACTATCGCAATTTTGTTATGACATATCCGAAGTTGCCCACACGCTTATATACGGATATGATGTAAGATCGAATGACCTACACACTATGCTTAATTATAAAAAAATTACCTTGAATTATAAAAAAAAATACTTTTGCTCACTATCAGGAATTGCTGCCAATTTGAAGCACTGATTGTAGAAGTCTAGTAATGATTATAGTTTAATGTTTTGTAAATTTTATAATATTTAAGTACTTTCTTTTTTCGTATGTCTTGTCGGTTCAACATTAGGTAATTCTAATCAATTTTTGAAGCACTTGCTGAGCCGATTGAGCTAGAATTTAGTAAGTATACTTATGTAACATTGCTGGCAATGCAATATGGTACCAAGACCATGGACCTAATCTGATAATGGACCCGGATGCTGGCCCTAGTAATACCTGTAAAAACTGGTTTTTGAACATGTCTTATATTTAATTAAGTTTATTATATAAGTAACGGTGATGCCGCCAACGAGAAATGAGAGGAGGATGCACAGCTGTGTGATGTATTTAGACAGTAACTTTAAAGTCAGTAGATATTCCGTTAGCTGGTAAATAATAAGGCCAGATTAAGAATCTAGTTGCAGATGCGTTGACATCCCTGGGGTAGGGACTAGGGACTAAGATGGGACAGTCGCCATTAATAAATTTATATAAATATATTTACGTTTAGCAGCTCAATGTTACTGTATTTCGTATGGTGAGTGTAGAGAACCGAAGGCCCTATTTACTGGAAGCGAGGCATTCCATCTTAGTCCTCAGGGGTAGCAACGTATCTGCGTTTTGATTCTTAATCGAGGATAGATGTAGATGTCTATGGGCATCATCCACTTACCATTAGGTGGACTGAGTGCTCGTTTGTTTCCCTTATTCTATAAAAAAATATCTATTAGACCTTTCTGACCTTGTTACGTCACTTACGGGATGAAATAGGGTGATAGATTTTCTTAATCCGCTACCACACAACACAGACCTATGTCACAATATGGGATAACAATGAGGGAAATGATTATTTTATATCCTGGTCGCACAGAAACAGAAACATAAATTAGTATTAGAAACGTTGAACTTGTGATATTCCTTAGTTCACACAAAAGGTAAAAAATAAACTATTTTTTTAAATTGACATCAAATACTAAAAAGAATAACTTCTAATTAACTTCTAACATCCAGGCTTTTATAATTCGACAAATAAATTATATCAGTATCTATTCTATTATGTTGTATATTATATTCCAAGTATTTAATTAAGATTTAATTTTGAATAAAACTATTTTTACGGATTTTATCGCGTTTAATTTTACTATTTTGATTCCCGACGTTTCGGGTGCTTTACAGCACCCATGGTCACGGGGGGGACTGAGGTGTTTGACGTCCCAATGTCAAACACCTAAACCACCAAAAATCAAAATAGTAAAATTAAACGCGATAAAATCCGTAAAAATAGTTTTATTCAATGTGTAGTGTTCGCGTAAATATAAGAAATCATTAAGATTTAATTTATTTGATATTAAAAAAAAACTTTAAGCAACAAACTTTATTGTTAATTATTATTTAATACTTTTGTGCAAGCTGTGCCAATACCTGTAAGCATGTTGTAGTAATTTGTGTTCAGTTTTCTAGACCAAATATAGATTCAAAAATAACAAATAATTTATAAAGATCTTATGGTGATTTACATTGTTTACTAAACCTGCTCTTAATTAAAACAATGAAACAAATTAATAATAGACCGTCTAATTGATTGATTGGCATAAAACACACACAAAACAATTATTTAATTCAGACAAAAGGCCGATTCGATATATACACAGTACACACGCTTGATTAATGTGGAGTATTTGATAATCAGCAAGATGGTGCTTCTCTTCTGTTTCGAAGTCCATCTGTCGCGTCTGATATGCGAATCGCCACGGAATGATATGGGGTATTGGGTTCTCTTATGAAATAATTACTAACTAATATTTATTCGAAATTATTCTATTAAATTATCCTATTTTTTTCTTCTACCCATGCTCTAATACCATTAACCTAAATCACCTATTAGTTTATTTGCGTCGCCTTGCGTTCGAATTTTGAAATTGTGTTCAAATTCAATTCTATTATTGTTCTTTTTTTTAGAAAAAACCGATTAATTAGGATTAGGAGTTACGAGGTTTTTCGCTCAAAGGTCACCGCTTTCGGTTGAATTTTAGTTATAAAATGTGGTAACCAAATAGTAAGAGTTTTTTTAAATTTGTTTTTCATTAAAAATGCTTCCAAATTGCTATACCATGTGCTTGAAAATATACCTACTTTTGAAAGATTCGCTTCATCATAAATTAAACGAAAATTATCGAAACTAAGTTATTTTTATGAGTTTTCGGAAAAATCCTTTCCGGAAAAATGTTTAAAAATTGCATTCCCTAATACGGTTTGTGTAAGTGCCCCAGTACTAGCTCATTACTCTTGACCGCATCCAGCGAAGAGTGGCTCGAATCGTCGACGATCGATTTATTTTTAATCAGCCCGATTCACTGGTGCTGCGAAGAGATGTTGCATCCCATTGCATTTTATATCTCATTTTCCACGGGGAGTACTTAGACAAATTGTTTGGATTAATTCCAGCCGCCAAATTCCAGCAGCAGCCACAGACAGAACAGGCTCACATTCATAGTTAGCCTAGGGTTGTCGGAACTCTAAATAATGCACTGTTTCTTACTCTAAAAATTTGGGTAAGGTAACAGCTACTACGTAGACTCGTAGGTCGTATCGTAGGCAGTAAAAGTGCCCTACTGTCTAGTTATTTTTTTTCTTTTTCAATATATTTTTAAAATCAAAATACATTTCTTACAACTTTTAACAGTTCAATCATACCAAATTACAATTTTGAACAATATAATAAAGCAAATACTATTGCTTTAGGCAACTTGTCACTTAAAAAAATACAAAATGCTACAAATAATATATTAAAACAGCTTATAGCTTACAAACAAATTACAATTGCGCAGTCAATTATTTATATGAAAACAGAAATTATATTGCTCCAGCTTCCAAGCCGAGGATTATAATACAGTCCAACTACCTACAAGGGGCTATAAAGAAGCTGGTAAGCAATACATCAATATTTCTTAGTGAGTTCAAAAGTTTATTGAACTACCTTGAAATTGTACACTTTAAAACTTAATAATAACTACGTTATAACAATAACGTAAATAGTATAAGACGTAATGTAATTATAGTAGATAGATAATACCAATAATTCCAATGTTGTATTGGTAATATAACACACCTTTTTTTAGCAGACGAACAATACTCAGTAATACCTCGTGATATTTTACAATCTAATGGATGTACGTTGTACAATGATGTAATCGCTGCTGTTGCCTAGTTACAAAAAAATAAATGCAGCTTGTCTCTGGCCGGCGCCACGCTCGATTGGCCAAAGACAATTGGGTGAAATATGGGCCTTGTTAGATTTTATTTTAGGAAGTACTTCTGGAAGTGAGTTGGTAGGTATAAGGTTATAATTGGTTTCGTGAGCCTTGTAATGGCGGTGTAAGAATTTCCATTACCCCATATCGTCTAGTGGATGTCGTAAGAGGCGACAGAGGAAAGTGAAACAGGAGATGGGCAGCATCATATTCCTGACAACAACTCAAAGTAATAAAAAACTGCGGTTGTCAACTCGCCCACCAAGCGTAGCAACTATGGCAAAATCCCTCCTATGAGGCTATCTATAGGGAGACCTTTTCTTAAGGGCTCGTTTGTCACCCTTATTCTATAAAAAAAAATACTTTTCGGCGTATCTCGTCGAGATCTATGCGAATCCGCTTATAAATACTCTAAGGTGTAAGGAATCCGCCTTCAAATCGTGGCGCCGTAGGAACCGTAGAAGCCCCTACCTCCACGATACAGGAGAAAATCCTAGTGTGGGGGTAACGATTTTTATAAAATTAATAAATAAAAAATAATGTGTATTGAATAAAATTACTCTTTTTATGTTTCTCTCCTCCTCTACCCAGAAATCCGTTACCACTCTCTTACCTATACCTGTTGCCAAATATCCCCTGGGAATGAGGTGATCGCTTCCAACCTATTTCTTAAATAAGTTTTAAAGTAATTGAACAACCTGCGTTTTTATTGTTTATTTTTTACTTTGAAAAAAGTCCTGCTAGATTTCCTTCTGGTTCTTCCCAGGACAGAGATTTCTTTTTCTGAATCAGTGGTAAATGTAAAAATAGCTTTATAAAAAGTCCCTTGTAAAGGCCAATTTTGAATAAAAATATTTTGACTTTGATTACGCGTCCGAAACAAGTAATAGATATTGTATTTATTTAAATATTTGAGGCAATAAATATCCAGATCAGATATGGGAATTAGCCTCAAAGTGCAAAGTGCTCCCGACGTGCATGGTGATTGCCACAAACACTGTACTAAAACTACAAATCATGCAATTGTTATACTCAATGTTTAGAACGTTCCACATTCAACATGGCGTGCCACATTTACTAACAAAACAGGCGTTCCTGTATTACGTAACCACCGCAATGCCGTAGCATTGCGTTTTTAAAACGGGACAATTTACTAAAGCAGGTACTGTAACTCCTTTTTGAGGTTATAAGGAAAAAGTAGAACAACGGTACACTTTGTTCACGCTAGACGTCAAATACCCAGAACATAGAATTATTTCTTTATATAATAATTATTAAATAATAAATTATTATATAATAATTCTATGACCCAGAAGTTTTTTAAACAAGTGGTAAAATTAAAAATTTTGTACAACCGACTTCAATATAAATAAAATGAGAACATCATCAATGTTAAAGTTAATGTTAAAGTTACAGCCTTTATACGTCCCACTGCTGGGCACAGGCCTCCTCTCATTTCTGAGATGGTTGTAGGGCAAGGAAATGTCCGCCGCGCTGCCCCAATGAGTGTTGACGAACTTCACATGTCTTCGATATTTTTTTTTCCTCATTTCTCAGACATACAAGTCTCCTCACGATGTTTTCCTTGACCGCCGAGCATGTGGTAAATCGGCACTTAAAATTGCAATTAACAATTTTATTGATGCCGGCGGGGATCGAACCGGCGGGGATTGATGCCGGGGGGTTGCTCGCGTACTGTGAAATTAAAAGCGAGCGCTAACCATCTGAGCTACCACGACTCTCATCATCAATTGTCGAAAAGTCGAAGTCAATTAAATACGCATTATTAAGATACCTCAAAAACTACTGGTCAGATCTTGATCAAATTTATATAGGAACACATGTCCTATAGGGGCAATTGCCCCTTAATAATTCAAAGTGTAAAACTCTAACTTTTTCTCGGTCACGCAATCCAATCACAACGACATACCAGCTAGCAGACTATACTCCATTAGGACGTGTCTATACAATTCGCGATCTACGCCCAATCATGGATAATAATTTAAATTTCCATTAACATATTATTAAAACGTGCAAAGAAGCTAATAAAAGTCTAGGTTTCATAATTGGAACTTTGTATCAGTTTAAAAATGTCCGTGTGATAAAACTCCTGTACAACGCCTACGTGCGAAGTAAGTTAGAGTATAATGCCTTAGTATGGAACCCCCGAGAAACCATCTATATAATGATGGTGGAAAAAATCCAACGTAAGTTCGCCAGATATTTGTACAAACGCCAGTATGGGTACTACCCATTTCTATATCGGGCATGGTTGGTCTGGATACCCTACAGTGTAAGCGGGAACTTATGCATAATAATTATAATACATTATTTTTTGTTAACTAACAAAGTAGATAACCCTGCAGTACGTGAGACTATACATCTTTATGTACCGGACCAATATATTATATTGGTCCGGTACATAAAGATGTATGCGAGGCGCTTGTAGGCGAAAGCGTAGACTCCTCTCCTGTCCGCATACGTGGCGCTATCCACACGCGGATAACAGTCCCACTTCCAGAGCAGTTAGACTAATAAACTGTTATCTCAGGGCCAATCCAGAAGCAGATATATTTTAGAACAACAAACTTGGACAAACTGTAGTTTGACAAACCTAGCGTAATGTATAAAAATGTGTTAATTTTCTTAAATAACTTCGTAAGATAGAAGAATAGTATACGTTTAGGTAATAAGTTTGGTTTATGATGAAGTAAAAAGATCTCATTATAAATTGTTGTGTCTGTAATTTATATTGTGTATAAGTTACAGTTACAGCCTATATACGTCCCACTGCTGGGCACAGGCCTCCTCTCATTTCAGAGAGGGTTTTAGGGCAAGGAAATGTCCGCCGCGCTGCCCCAATGCGTGTTGGCGAACTTCACATGTCATCTATTTCTCAGACATGCAGGTTTCCTCACGATGTTTTCCTTCACCGCCGAGCACGTGGTAAATCAGCACTTAAAATTGCAATTAACAATTTCATTGGTGCCGGCGGGGATCGAACCCGGGTTGCTCGCGTACTGTGAAACTTACAGCGAGCGCTAACCATCTGAGCTACCACGGCTCCACATATATCGATATTGTGTATGTTAATATTTAATTATTGATGATTTTTTTTTGTGTATTTTATTTTATTTTGTAAGTTTAGTATAGATATAAGCGATTTGGTTGTATACACTGTAAGCTTATATTTTATCAATAAATGAATATGAATATGAGAAGCAGCAGCTTTCAAATAAAAGAAGAATCATCAAAATCGGTTCACTAATAAAAAAGTACTGAGGTAACACACATAAAAAAACAGTCCAATTGAGAACCTCCTCCTTTTTTGAAGTCGGCTAAAAAAAATACATTACCCGCTCACAAGGATTTTCTCCTGTATCGTCGAGTTTACATACCTACATTAATTTCACAAGGACAAACATCCAGACTAGAAACAATTAATCGTAGACTAGACCATACAATTACTTGTTTCGTGCGGGATTGAACCTGCGGCCCTCTGCGGTGTAACTTACGCCTTTTACGATATGCTAGGCAAGTAACACAGTTGGCACACTATTTTTTTGTTATGAATCCCACATAAACACGGAACCTATAAAGATACGGTTACACTACCTTACCGTTTACCACCATAATTATGGCATTAAATTACTGCCTAAATTACCGCGTGAAGTAGTGTGGCTGTGGTTACACTAGAGTTTACTATGACATTGAAATAGGCTAAACCGTGGGGCTCATGTCGCACACTGAACAAACTCAAAAATTTCCGCGGTATTCGTCTTTGATATGCGAAAAAGACCGCCACATGAGCCTACCGTTATATGCCATATTGATTGACATTGTGAAGTTATGGCCATAAATCGTGGCTACACCTGCTAGGTGTTATTTCGATTATGGCCATAATCATTGCCATATCACGGTAGTTTGGCCGTGGCATAAGCCCCAGACCAACACATGGGATACACAGGGGGTTTTTTAAATTTTGAATTTGAATTATTATATCTTTTACTTTTAGGAAAATCCGTAGTTTAGATTATCCATTTTAATCCAATTAATATAAAATATTAGAAATATATTAAAAATAAACATTAACTCTTATATTTTTTCTAACTATTTTACTTCCCATTCATAAAGTCTGTCAAATATTTCACCTCATTCCAAAGTGGCGCCGCTCTGGTGGCAGAAAAAATTGCGGACGCCTCTTTAATAACAAGGGCGATTGATGTCGTATAATTTAACAACTTTCCTGTTTGTAGGACTGTACTGTAAGCACGTAAGCGGTCCGACCATATATACTGAGAACTAAGATGGAATCCTAGTAAAAAGTAAAATGGGTCTCCAGTTCTCTACATTCACCATAAGAAACACAACAGCTTTATGTGCGTTAAACAGCACAGCGTAAAACGTTACAGCGTAAAACATGTCTTAAGCTAAGCCAGCGAGATCTCTGGTGGTGCGTCTATGTCGTGCTGCATCCATAATATAGCTTGCCTCTATCCTCTATCCTCTATCACGTAAGGCTTTTTGTTAAATATATAAATGAAACACGTTTATTTGTTCTAAACACTTATAATCTAAAATTTAATTGGAACATAATATATTTAGAATTTAACATACCTACATTTGATTTTAAATCATTATTATAGAAACATTTAATTTATAGTTTTTTACATATTTACTTTCAGACCAACAAAAAATAGGCTAAAATAGGCTTGAGTAGTGTACAACATGAGATAGTGGATATTCTTACACCGCCTTTAGTTTATACGTTATACAGGGTTATTTTGCAATAACCGGCCAAATTTTCAGAGAAGGTTCAGAATAAGTGATATAGGCAAATGGTGAACAAAATTAATAAAAAAAAATTGCAAACATTCTATCCTTTTTATCCTTTAAATTCAAAATGCGTGGTAATGCATTATTTTAACTGCTTTTACAGCGCACGCACACATTCGTAAGGGTCGATCGGTAGGCAAAACGTAGTTGCCCATAAATCACATTCAATTTGGGATAATTTCAAATAAAAGTAGAAGCCTTATTTACTCGTATTTTCAAAAACTGCAATAACGGTATATTATTATTTATATATTTGAACTTAAGTTTAAAATTTGGCTGCTCTTTGAAAAATAACCCTGTATATAATCTCATTTATAATGCACACAACAATGGATTTGGAATAAATTGTCTAGATAGTAGGACGTTTTTTCTATATGTATAGGAGTTCGTCCGGGTAGCACCTATTTCAGCTGCCTAGTAGTGGCGTGTACCGGCGTGGTGAACAGTAATTACAGGCTCTGTGTGTGTGTGTCTTAGAACTCAAAGATGACAACGCATCTGTGACTTTTTAACTTCTCGCTTTGAAAATTAATAATTTTCAAAAGTAGGAAGTTATGGATTTCAGTCCGATTTTGAGAATGCGAGTTTTCATCAGATCTCCATGTTTTGAGGTCCTAGGAAGCCATTCCGACTATCCCCGGCTGGACGTCCGGCCGTATGTGTATGTGTGTGTATGTATGTATGTAAATAAAATTTTGTCGTACGATATCTTTAGAACGAATCAACCGATCGAGATTGGCAACATGGCGTCCGGAAGTGTTCATTGAGACTTCGAGCTGATTAGATTTTCAAGTCAATCGGTCGAGCCGTTTCAAAGATTTTCAAAAAATAAAAAACAAAAATTAAATACTTCGTCTGAGGCTCGAAAATCAGTGGGAAGTTCCAGGGATGGCCTGCAGGGTCAACCGTTTTTCAATGTTTTTATCAGAATTTGGTTGCAGGTTTGGTTGTCGGTAGGATTTGACTTGGCAAGTATAGAGAACCGGAGACCCTTTTTACTGGAAATGAGGCATTCCATCTTAGTCCTCAGGAGTGACAACGCATCTGCATTTTGATTTTCAATTGCTCAAACCAATGAGTTAAGTGTTTGCCATAACACATTCCTGTCCACTCTGTCATAAGCCTTTCCAAGTCCATGCACAAAAACTTTCTGGTTTTGGCCAAAAACTTCTCACAATCATGCGCATGGAAAATACTTGATCCATACACCCATTCCTTTCCAAATCAGCTTGCACATCCCATTTTCCATCAGTTTCTTCCATAACTCTTTCAATTAACACCTAGCATACAGTTTACCCACAATGCAAACAGCTAATCTTAGTAGTTTTACAGTCCTGCTGTGACCCTTTTCCTTTATATTTGGGACTATAACGGCTTTGCCAGTCTTCCGGTACCCTTCAGTTCCCAACATAAATTAAACAGGTGTACAGCAGGCCTGCCTACTCCCTCTCAGCCCTTAGCATTTGGTGATACTCTATCATATCAGCTGCCTTACCTGCTTTCATGCTTTTCATTGCTTTCATTATTTCATCTACACTTATCTACCTACCTCTCTCCACTTCTTTCCAATTTCTTTTCACTTAATTCAGACGACCCTTCACTCATAAACACGCTTTAAAGTATTCCTTCCATCTCTTTAAATTCGAAACTTCATCATTCAGCATACAGCCATTCTCGTCTCGTATAGCATTCATTCTAGGCTGTTTTGAATTTCTAACAGTTCTTACGAGTTTCCAGAACATTTTAATATTTGCCTGGAAGTTATCAGATATCCTTCTATCATTCTTATCCGTTCTTTCTTGCTTTTTCCTTTCAACAACTTCTTTACTCTCTTATTTATAATTCTAAAGTCTGCCTTTTTCTTTCAATCTCATCATTCATTGCCAAATTACCAGCTTTGGTTGCCAGTAAATCTAGCCATGCTCTCTTCTTTGCTTCAACTTCCATCCGAATCTCATCATCCCACCACAACGTATTATTTTTCCTTTCATTCGTTCTCTTACTTACACCACATACTTCGGTGGCTGCATCACAAAACTTTCTTCATTATTCCATACAGTCTTCAGGTCTAAATCATTCATACATATTTCATTCAAACCATTTTATTCTCCCTCAGTCTACATTTATACTTCTCTTTCACCTTCATCTGTAACCTCTCTGTTCTTATACGCTGTAACGCAGTGGTAGACACAGATGTCCGATGCCGCCAACGCCTGAATAGACCATTAATTCGGCATAAGACCAGGTAATGATCCGTTACGTTGGATCCCGGTATACTCTTGTATCTACCACTGCGCTCGCATTCTTTCATCCACAATTATGAAATCTATCATACTTCTATCATTACCTCTTTCCCATGTATTGTGATATCTTATTGCGAAAGAAAGTATTCGTCACAAAAGATTCTTTTCCTCACATACGGCGAGGAGGTCTTCACCATTCTCATTTACACTTTCGTCATAAACATTCCTAATATCCTTTCATAACCAGACCTCTTCACCCCAACCCTTCCATTAAAATCTCTAACATAATGATATTTTCATTTCCCTTACATTTCATCAACACCATCCTTACCATGTCCCAACTGCTCTCGGATATAAGTGGGCTTAGACATGTGGGGCGTACACTAGCACAAACAACTTCTTTAAGCCCACTTTCTTCGTATCCCATAGCCTTGAGCTTACACATTCATACTCTTTCACATTGACCCATTCTTTCTGAAAGGATGACACCGACTCCCTGGCATGCCCGCTCGGTCTCGTCTACACCAGACCAGTAAGCGGTATACATGCCATGTGCAGAACATCCTTTCCCTTCCATTCGTCTCATTTTTACATAACATCTATTCTCTATCATACATCATTTCGCATATTTCATCCATCTTATCATTCATTGCTCCACATACATTCAGCGTGTGGACAGGCCTCCGCAATCCACTTTCGCCCCCTCCGGAACAGAACGTGACGGTGGCGAACCTCGTCCTTGGTTTACTCCGGAGATTCTTCGCACCCTGCCCCATTAAGTGGCGCGGGAACTCGGGGCCATTCAGCTTTAACGTGTTGGCTCTTGGTGCGGTCTAGAGGTGGTAGATTTTACGCCGCTACCATGCGAGGAGCCGGAGTCTATCCTTTCGGCTTTGTCGCTCGTTTAGCACCACCAGGGACACGTGTAGGGTGGGCCTAGGGTTAGATGGTCGAAGCCTACGGACGCGAGCGACTCATCCCCCAAGTAAGTTTAGTATAGATATAAGCGATTTGGTTGTATACACTAAAGCATATTTTATCAATAAATGAATATGAATATGAGAAGCAGCAGCTTTCAAATAAAAGAGAATTATCAAAATCGGTTCACTTAGAAAAAAAGTTCTGAGGTAATACACATAAAAACAGTCCAATTGAGAACCTCCTCCTTTTTGAAGTCGGCTGAAAAAATACATTACCCGCTCACAAGGATTTTCTCCTGTATCGTCGAGTTTACATACCTACATTAATTTCACAAGGACAAACATCCAGACTAGAAACAATTAATCGTAGACTAGACCATACAATTACTTGTTTCGTGCTGGATTTGAACCTGCGGCCCTCTGCGCTGTAACTTACGCCTTTTACGATATGCTAGGCAAGTAACACAGTTGGCACACTATTTTTTTGTTATGAATCCCACATAAACACGGAACCTATAAAGATACGGTTACACTACCTTACCGTTTACCACCATAATTATGGCATTAAATTACTGCCTAAATTACCGTGTGAAGTAGTGTGGCTGTGGTTACACTATAGTTTACTATGACATTGAAATAGGCTAAACCGTGGAGCTCATGTCGCACACTGAACAAACTGTAGTGTGGCCACTTGACTCAAAAATTTCCGCGGTATTCGTCTTTGATATGCGAAAAAGACCGCCACATGAGCTATTGCCTACCGTCATATGCCATATTGATTGACATTGTGAAGTATGGCCATAAATCGTGGCTACACCTGCTAGGTGTTATTTCGATTATGGCCATAATCATTGCCATATCACGGTAGTTTGGCCGTGGCATAAGCCCCAGACCAACACATGGGATACACAGGGGGTTTTTTAAATTTTGAATTTTAATTATTATATCTTTTACTTTTAGGAAAATCCGTAGTTTAGATTATCCATTTTAATCCAATTAATATAAAATATTAGAAATATATTAAAAATAAACATTAACTCTTATATTTTTCTAACTATTTTACGTCCCATTCATAAAGTCTGTCAAATATTTCACCTCATTCCAAAGTGGCGCGCAGCTCTGGTGGCAGAAAATTGCGGACGCCTCTTTAATAACAAGGGCGATTGATGTCGTATAATTTAACAACTTTCCTGTTTGTAGGACTGTACTGTAAGCACGTAAGCGGTCCGACCATATATACTGAGAACTAAGATGGAATTCCTAGTAAAAAGTAAAATGGGTCTCCAGTTCTCTACATTCACCATAAGAAACACAACAGCTTTATGTGCGTTAAACAGCACAGCGTAAAACGTTACAGCGTAAAACATGTCTTAAGCTAAGCCAGCGAGATCTCTGGTGGTGCGTCTATGTCGTGCTGCATCCATAATATAGCTTGCCTCTATCCTCTATCACGTAAGGCTTTTTGTTAAATATATAAATGAAACACGTTTATTTGTTCTAAACACTTATAATCTAAAATTTAATTGGAACATAATATATTTAGAATTTAACATACCTACATTTGATTTTAAATCATTATTATAGAAACATTTAATTTATTGTTTGTTACATATTTACTTTCAGACCAACAAAATATAGGCTAAAATAGGCTTGAGTAGTGTACAACATGAGATAGTGGATATTCTTACACCGCCTTTAGTTTATACGTTATACAGGGTTATTTTGCAATAACCGGCCAAATTTTCAGAGAAGGTTCAGAATAAGTGATATAGGCAAATGGTGAACAAAATTAATTAAAAAAAATTGCAAACATTCTATCCTATTTATTCTATAAATTCAAAATGCGTGGTAATGCATTATTTTAACTGCTTTAACAGCGCACGTAACATTCGTAAGGGTCGATCGGTAGGCAAAACGTAGTTGCCCATAAATCACATTCAATTTGGTATAATTTCAAATAAAAGTAGAAGCCTTATTTACTCGTATTTTCAAAAACTGCAATAACGGTATATTATTATTTATATATTTGAACTTAAGTTTAAAATTTGGCTGCTCTTTGAAAAATAACCCTGTATATAATCTCATTTATAATGCACACAACAATGGATTTGGAATAAATTGTCTAGATAGTAGGACGTTTTTTCTATATGTATAGGAGTTCGTCCGGGTAGCACCTATTTCAGCTGCCTAGTAGTGGCGTGTACCGGCGTGGTGAACAGTAATTACAGGCTGTGTGTGTGTGTGTCTTAGAACTCAAAGATGACAACGCATCTGTGACTTTTTAACTTCTCGCTTTGAAAATTAATAATTTTCAAAAGTAGGAAGTTATAGATTTCAGTCCGATTTTGAGAATGCGAGTTTTCATCAGATCTCCATAATTTGAGGTCCTAGTAAACCGTTCCGACTATTCCCGGCTGGACGACCGGCCGTATGTGTACGTGTGTGTATGTACATATGTATGTAAATAAAATTTTGTCGTACGATATCTTTAGAACGAATCAACCGATCGAGATTGGCAACATGGCGTTCAAAAGTGTTCATTGAGACTTCGAGCTGATTAGATTTTCAAGTCAATCGGTCGAGCCGTATCAAAGATTTTCAAAAATAAAAAACAAAAAAAACCAAAATTAAATTCTTCGTCTGAGGCTCGAAAATCAGTGGGAAGTTCCAGGGATGGCCTGCAGGGTCAACCGTTTTTCGATGTTTTTATCAGAATTTGGTTGCAGGTTTGGTTGTCGGTAGGATTTGACTTGGCAAGTATAGAGAACCGGAGACCCTTTTTACTGGAAATGAGGCATTCCATCTTAGTCCTCAGGAGTGACAACGCATCTGCATTTTGATTTTCGGTCATAAAATCGTAAATTGCATTAGCTGGCTAGGATCTGATACCAAAAACCGACTACTTCATAATCAGGTGTACTGATACTGGCCACTGAGCCCCGTGACCTTGGCGTATGTGAATCCCGCTTCGTCCCATGGGCTTCGTAAGAGGCGACTACGGTATATCCCAGAAATATTAATATTATCGTTTAAAACCTTAAAACGACACGCATTGATCATGGGCTACAATGATCCTATTAAAAATACTACGCCATACCGTTACTGTTACAACCTATTAAAGTCCACTGCTGAACATAGGCCGCCCCCATAGATTGCTTCATAGGGGGATCTTCGCCATAGTTGCCACGCCTGGCAAGCGGGTTGGCAACCGCAGTTTTTTATTTTTAGGCGTTATTAGGAAGATGCTGCAGCACATCTCCTGATTTGTTTCCCTCTGTCGCCTCTCTTGACACCTACTGAATGATATGGGGTAGTGAATATTCTTACACCGGCACTACACGCTAAATATCTCATAGTCATGAAACTATTATATTGTCATCGGTCCTTGATACGAGTGCATATTTTCAAGTCAATAGGCCGTCTACAAGTTGGTAAAAATTACATTAAAAAATTCCGCCACATAAATAGATATATAAAAAGGACTCGTACCGGTAGGCGAAGTGTAGGGCAGTCCCCCACTAGATGGAGTGACGACCTGGTAAGACATGCAGGAAGTCTTGGTTCCAGTAAAAAGGGTCTCGGTTCTCTACACTCACCATACGAAACACAGCAGCGTTACGCTGCTATTTTACGCTGGTATTTTGTGAGAACGTGGTCCTTCCCAGGTCGAGCCGACCCATTTGTACTACAACTATACCACTAATGTAGCTGCAGCATGGTATCTCTTGATAGTAAGTGGGCACTGCAGCCTGTGGCAACTGCAAACAACTTCAAAGATAGAAGGTTTCAGAAGTGTCAGACCTTCTATTGTTAAAAAAAATTGCTAATTCAGTTAACTAACTCGGGGATATCGTGCTACATACAAAAAAAGCCTACTCTTTTTTAACATGCCGGCATCGCACCTGCGATTCCCTTGGTGTTGCATTTGTTTATGGGCGGCGGTTGTAGCTTACCTAGGTGAGCCGCATGCTCGTCTGCCCCCTCTCATATAAAAAAGCTTACAGTCACATTAACAATCTCCCCCTTTTTGAAGTTGGTGAAAAATAACACACGTAGGCAGAAGTTAAACAATAAAACAGGCGATTGAAAGATTGGGTCGCTTACGCTTGTGCGAACGCTTAGTCTAACAAAGTTGACCTTAGACCATAGACAATGCTAATAGAAGATCCCCGATGAGGCCAGATAGCGTTTAGACACGTAAATTGAGATATACGACCGCAATAAGTGACTTTTATGACCCCACAGGCAAACAAAACTCGTGCTCAGTCTCTATACGACTTATTTTAATGGTCCCAGGATATTTATTGGAGGTTTCGAGAGTAAACTAAATTTTTTAAGGCGGAACATCTGTGAAATTCACCTACACATATGACACAGATTAATCTATAAGTAGAGGTAAGTAATTAAAAAATAAGTTACAGAAAAGAACACAACAAAAAGCTTGAAGTTCATGATAATCTGATGGTGACTGATGATGACCGTAAACAAAGAAGCTTGATCTTGTAATTGATTGGTGCATTGTCGCTTCTAAGTATAAAGATCGCGTGCTTAATAGTCAGTCAATAAAAATGAAATTTCTTTCTTGACTTCCTTTTTTGACAGCCACGCTGGTCTAGTGGACGTGAACGCGGCTACTGATCATGAGCTCCTGGGTTCGAATCCGTGGTCGAGACAAAAATTAGTTATTGAGTTTTTTGTCAAGAAATTCTCAGTAGCAGTCTGGAGTCAGGAATTAGGCTAGATTGTCGTCCCATTGAACTATGAGTGAGGGAACAGAAAGTACACCTGTGCTTGCGTGTACACTCTGGCACTATAATCCTGTCCTACACAGATGGCTAGTTTCAAATGATCGGAATTTGGGTGGGGGATATTATTAATAATTTCAATCTTTATTTCTTTTATATCCTACTTGGTATATTCCGTATATGGGATGTGACCTTAATCCGAACACAAAAGTGCTCTATTGCTTTGCGGCGGAAGAAATATAGAACAACATTTTTTTTTATATTATGAGATTGACAAACGAGCTAATTGATCACCTGATGGTGTTAAATTTATTACGGTCTACACCACAATACTGCACACAGGCTTCCTTTCATCTATGAGAGGTTTTTGAAACATTTTGTCTACCGCATTGCACCAGTGCGTGTTGGCGGACTTCACGTGTCCTCGAATTTTTTCATTCCTCAGTTATGCTGGTTTTATCACCATGTTTTCCTTTACCACCGAGCATGTGGAAAATAAGTACTTAAAATTGCAACTAATAATTACCCGAGCGCTGTTTACTTGCGTGCTCGTAAAATTTTCGACGAGCGCTTATCCCAAGAGCTAGCACGGTTCAACGGCTACCTGCGCCTTGAAAACCTGCAACTAAGGAGGTTACCGTCGTAAGGCCTGTAACTATACTAGCTCTTTTTCTATGGTACAATGGATAGGCCTTGCGTTCTCCAATCTGTCTACCCAACGTAGAGAGCGTGAGAAAACCTTTTAAGTATCTACAATCACGCTGGCCTATTCTCGGAGAATCCTATGTACCTACAGCAATGAACTTAATTAAAAAAGGTTGCGATAATGCTGCCATATTCTAGGAGCAGCGCGTAACACTCCGGTTGCGCGACAGTTGCCTGCACTATTTGACGTCCAGAGCAATTGTCAAATTCGTTAGAACTCCTAAATTCAACCGTGGTAGAAATCAATCTATAACAAGGTAAAAATATCCAGGTCAAGCAATATTAAAACATGAATGATAAAATAAGTGAAACAATACTTTGTAATTATAATTGACATATCAAGTCACGGAATGATCTAAACCAAAACGAAAATAAAAAATAAGAATTATGATTGACGTATCAAGAAACAGATCTTTTTTTGTCATAACGACTTTCGTTCCAGAATATTATTTTTTATAGGATAAGGCTGATGGTAAGTGGTTTCTGTGGCCCAAAATGCAGATGCGTTGTCAGCCGTGAGGACTAAGATGGAATGCCTCTTTTCCAGTAAAAAGGGTCTCCGGTTCTCTACACTCACCATACGAAACACAGCAGCATTAAGCTGCCGACCCATTCATGCTACTGCTATACAATTAATATAGCTGCAGCATGGCTCTACCACGTATGAAAATATATTTGGCTCTAAATAGGGGGAGCAGTAGTAGCAGATTATGAGTGCTTACCTTCACTTGCGCATCAAACGTTTTTTGTAGGTCTGTTTAGAGGTATGAGAGAGATGAGACATGCATGCAAAGATGCTACATCAACTTCGCTCTCCGGTTGGTTTGTTGTTCGGTGACTGTCACTAATGAGGGCATCCACGACTTTTTCTGCCACCAGGGCGGCGCCACTTAAAATGAGGTGTAATATTTGACAGAATTCATAGCGGGGAAGTTAATTATTTCGGAAAATGTAAAGGTTAATGTTTTATTCTGTAGTATTAGTTATATTAATTAGATTAAAAAGAATTAAACCAAACCACAGATATTCTTAAAAGTAGAAAAATTTAAAAGATAATTAATAATGTGCAAAAAAGTAAAGAGCAAACCACTGAGGCATTGTTTTATGTATTAACAAAATACTCTAGAAACTGATAAACTTTTATTGAAAACTAACATCACATTCACAATCAAATAACGTTGTGTAACAATAAACTTCTCCTCCGTGTCAACTAGCGACATCTGGTGAGCGGAGAATATTAGCCCTCATTAGGGCGGCGCCATGCAAATTTAATATACACCATACACAACTGTTAATATATTACCGTTAAATATTTGTTAAAAAATAAAACTGCGCAAACAAGGCTCATTAGAAGTGTCCAGCGCTCAACAAAACGAAAGAAAGTGATAAAATATTGTACACTCTGTAGTTTGTTTAATCTGTGGACACACCCACGATGTAATACAAAATGGACGGCGATAGTCGAGTCTCTTGGTGATTGTATAATTTGGTGAATAAATGACACAAGGTCTTTTTCAACCGCATTATGCTGTAATAACACTGCTTTTTTAAAATAGAATAAGGGTGAAAAACGAGCACACAGTCAGGGATGGTAAGTGGATACTGTGTCTGTAAGTGGATACTCAATTACTCATATACATCAAGAGGATGATGAAGATGAAGCTAGTCCGTCTCTACTGTCTTGCTATATTTTTAAAAAAAACTTATGAAATAAAAAAATTATCATCAAATGCTCACTTTTAAGAGCGAGTACCTACCTAAGATTTTTTAGAATAAGGATGACAAACGAGCACACAGTCCACCTGATGGTAAGTGGATGCTGTGGCCCATAGACATCTACATCAATCCTCGATTAAGAATCAAATATAAATGCATTACCACCCCTGAGGATTAAGATCGGAGTTTAAATCCTATGCTGTTTTACCTATACGATTCAATTGTGAATTTAGGTCGTATATTTACGGAATAACTTGTATATTTTGATTATGACTGTGTAAATATTTGAAACCGACAACTGATGTTGAAGAAAGGGTCACAAATGGCAGTCTCGTACGGGTTAGCGAAGTGTAGGGCGGCCCCCCACTAGATCTAGTGACGCGGGTCGTTGTGGGTTAAGTGATGCTGTAAGTCGATGGATGCAGGTGGCTCAGGGCCGTGCCTTGTGGCATTTCTTGAGGAGTTCAGACGTGGACTTGTGATGGACTGTTATGATGATGATAATGATGGTGAAACATTTAAAAACGACAATGGTTGTGCGAACGTACCGTGAACTTGAAAATTCGTGGGTTTAAATCCGCCATTCGACTACTGTAGAACCAGTATAAAAAAAGTGTACTTTGTGATTCGAACTCTTTCAGTAAAATGCCCGTATTAATTATCCGTAATTAAAAATCGAACTATATTTATGAGCGACGGGACGTGTTAAATTTGGGAAATTGTCTATAAAAAAATCAACCCGTCTGCACAGTGTCGCTTAGAAATCTTTGAAGTTATGCATGTCTCGTACACTGGCCTATTAGAGCAGAACGAATGTAAAAGAAAAGGAGACGAATTGGGAAATGCTAGACAGACCTCAAACCTCCGATAGATGGCGGTGTAACCAATCTGTGAAACTGGGTTGGCAACTGCAGGTTTTTATTTTTAATCGTTATTAGGTAGATGCTGCTGCCCATCTCCTGGTTTGTTTCCCTCTGTTGCCTCTTACGACACCCACGGGACGATATGGGGTAGTGGATATTCTTACACTGCCACTACATGAGTCACAAATATAATTAAGGGTAATTAATTAGGATATTTTACTGAAAGAGTTCCAATCACAGGGTAAATTTTATAGTACTGATTCCAATTATCAAAACGTACCGTAATAGGCTATACCGCAATAACGTAATTGTTATTTAACAATACATCAGAAACGCCGTGTCCAAATTAGGCGATATAGCCCTCCATTCATAACTTGATTCGCCTTGAACGCCTTTCGAGCCCACTAGGATGACTGCAAGTTTCAAACCTGCACCTACACTGCTGACTCACCGCTCGTCCGCCTACGAGGTTAAGTCGAAACAAATTTTAAACGACGCCTACTGTTTAAATGTTACGTTAAATACATATGCCATTTTCAATTTAAAAATTTAAAACCAAAAGAAATTAAAAATATTATGAAAAACCGCCCAAATGCGTGTCGAGCCACGCACAATGTAGGGTTCCGTAGTTGCCCGTCACAAGTCACAACTCATGAACTTAGAAGGGGCATATGACCATATTGAGTTCACGGTTTAACCGCTATAACGACAAAAATGGGCGCAATTGGACGATGGTAACTGAAGGACTTATTTTCCAAGCAGACTTATAGAGAGTGGTATTCAAAAAGGATTAAAAAACTTTTTGATTATTAAAATAATACAATCTACATCAAATCATTCACATACCAAATCCGTACAAAAATGGTCATAGTTCCCCACCCATGGATCTATTAGTTCCCGGCAGTGCAAGCATAAGATATACATGATCATAACGAACCGTCCCCACCGTGGTTTACCACCACTGCCCTAAATTATCCCGAGGGTCTGCCGCGTAAACCAGGAGTACCACGAAAGCACGAGGCTTACGATAACTACTAACTGAAAGTTAAGCGAAAGTGGTACGTCAGGATCGGTCTTTAGGCGATCGAAATTCTCTGCCTACCCCGCAAAGAAAAACGTAAAGCTATAGTAGTAATGCATAAGTCGTTTCCCATTGTAACCTGTATTTTTTTTATAGTTATTGTAAACTGTAAATAATGTTTATTTTTTCCAGTTTACAATAACATTATAATGCAACTTGTTTTAAATCATTTACTTTGGAATTGTAATGAAATTTTTACTTATCCAAGTGCATTTTATAAGTTGGTCGACTTTTACTCATGAACTTGTTAAGCCTACTCAGCTGTGATAGTTTTCCTTGTAACTTAGTTATATATACTAGTTTTGTACATACTTTTCACATTTCTAAAAACAGCGGTATAGTTGGTTACACTGTGTAACTTACACATGATTCTAATAAAAAATACCGCTTTAAAGCTAAATATTTCGCAAACGGATCCATGAATCAAAAAAATGTCGTTCCATACTCCCAATATTTTTGAAAGACCTATCCGACAACACCCCACAGGATGGAATGAATAGGTAAAAAAAAAACGTTCCAAAAAAAGGTACTCAAAACTCAAAAATAAATTCAAGATTTTTAAAAATGAATTGCAATTGTGTGTATGTTGTGTGAATTGTAAAATTGCAGTGACAAACGAACCAAGAACGAACGAACTACAGTCCACCTGAGTCAACCTGACAGAAAGTGACCACTGAGAACCAAGATGGAATGCCAGAGCACAACAGTAACCGCAATACGGTTTGAAGGCAGAAAACGCATCCAGACGGGCTCCAAGAAAATTAGTACCACCACCTAGTACCTACCCCTCTAATTTAATACATATTTTCCACAAAATTCAAGGCGGTCAAGTGCCTGCCTAACCCACTTATTTATTTAAATTACTTATTTTTCACGAAAGAATTCCCTTTGCCGCGACGCCATATTCTTTGTGAACTATTCATTGACTTGCTGTTAAATTCCGTACTTTACATTTTAGCTCGTATATTTTTCGCGGGATTTCGTGACAGACTCTAATTAGATTTTCCATTTTTTTGTCATTACAACAGGCAAAGGCCTTAGGTCATACAGCATTAATCATAAACTTATTATTCGATCACTTCGTTACTATTTTTATTTTTAAGCTTGCAAACCTAACAAAATGTCCCAATAAGCGGTGACGACAGCATAAATGGTAATCGCGTTAGCTTTGAAGGATGCTTCGAACAAAAAACGTGATTAAGCGTATTGTATATGTTATAAGTTAACATTATCATCACTTTTACTGCCGTTCCAAGTAATAATAATAATGTCGTTCAGACCGAATTTCAGTCACGGCGGCCAGTATCAACGAAGACTGGCCATCTGCGGGGGACAGGATTATAGTGGACGAGTGTTTGCGTAAGCACAGGTGCACTCCCTGTTTCCTCACTCTAATAGTCCGATGGGACGGAAATCCGACGCAACTGGAGAAGGACCAGGCACAGGAGCAACAGCTTTACGTGTTTTCGAGGCACAGGGGTGAAACAACGCCAACTTCCTGGCTCCAGGCAGTTACTGAGAATTTCTCTACAGAAAAACTCAACAGCTTATTTTTTGCCCGACCCAGGATTCAAAGAGTAAGGTACCCGACCTTATGATCAGCAGCTGCATTAACGGCCACTAGACCACCACCAGTCAAAGTCGGTCGTTTCAAGTAAGCTGAACATAGAACTTTTAGTTGACAAGCACTACTTATTTATAGAATAAGGGTAATAAATGAACACGCAGTCCACCTGATGGTAAATAGATGCTGTGGACCATAGATATCTACATCTATCCTCAATTATGAATCACAATGCAGTTGCGTTATCACCCCTGAGGACTAAGATGGAATGCCTTGTTTCCAGTATAAAGGGTCTCCGGTTCTCTACACTCACCATACGAAACAGCAGCATTGAATTCACCCTGGTATTCTGTGAGTTCTGAGTGAGTTCTACCCCGGTCGAGCCGACATATTCGTACTACAACCATAATATAGCTGTAACATGCCTCTACCACGTATAAAACCTACCTGTAACATCGGAATGTAGGTAGAGATTAGAATCAGTAATTCGATCATCGAAATAAGTTTCATTAGTTTCTTCGAATATTAAAATCATTCACAATTGAGCATCACTAAAAACGCGACCAATTATTATCTATATTAGTATTAGAATGTTGTATTTTTGTTTTAATTAGATCGGAATCAGTAATACGGTAATCGAAATTAGCTTTAATAGTTTATTGGAATATTAAAATTATTCACAATCGAGCATCACTAAAAACACCTCCAATTATTATTTTAGAATTGGAATGCCTATTTTAATATAACTGCTTCAGTTCGCCTACGGCTGTTCCGTTAATCGATCATTATAGTTTAGTTCAGTACTTAATGTTTTTTTTTTAAATGTAATGGTTATAGCATAGTACCGTACCGACTTATTAAAATATTAATAACTAATAACCTTCCTTTTGTAATTTTATTTATTTATTTATTTTTCATTACAAAAAAGATATTAAAGGTGGCTAAAGACTTTCTCTACCAGTCAACCCATGGACATTTTAATTTATTTTTACCAAGTTTTATTAACTATATTTCGTGAATGTCTGTTCGAATCGAATTTAGTAATTGATTTTAAACTAACTTCCCGATGAGCTAGAAGACTTGAAATTTTAAACATAGCTCAGAATCGAATGACAATGTTTGTTACATTGTCATTCGATTCGATTCAAAACGTGGTATATTAAAAAAAATACATAATTTAAAAAAAATATATGTTTTAATTCTTAACCCACATTAGGAATTTCTCATGTATAGGCATTTTACATAATGTACATAATATGGACTTCCGCTGGATAGCGTTACGACACATGCAGGAAGCGATGGATACAGATAATGATCAACAAATAATTGTTCCACGCGGAAATCGAACCCGTTGACTGCATTGCCAAGTGAACGGTTTGCCACTGTGCTATCGGTCTGTCAACGCATTCGTATTATTTAGAAAAGAACATGTCAAGGAAACAATATTAGCTAATATTATAAACGTGACTGTTTGTTTGGGTGCTTGTAAGGAAACCGCTATCTTACTATTCAAGCGTGATTGAAGGCAATCACGCTTGAATAGTAAGATGGTTGTTTATTCTAATCCTAATGAAATTTGGCATAAAGTCGATTATTCCGAGGAACAGGATACAGAATGCACTACACGCCCAGCAAAGCAGGCGTGGATCAGCTTCTGTTGCCATTACAGCCTATAAAAGTCCACTACTGAACATAGACCTTCCCATAAATTGCCTCATAAGGAGAATTTTGCCACAGTTGCCACGCTTGTTAGATTAGATTTTAAATTAGATTAAAAATGATCACTAATCAGAGCCACACAGAGAAAGGGACTGTCATTGAATCAGCCACTTGCGGCATCTTTGCCGGAAGTTAGATGAAGCTCGAAGAACCGACAACTTACGGGGAAAAAAGGTCCTCGACTGGCTGCTTGTAACGGTAAGCGCAGTGTTGAGCGGCCCTCAGAATCAAACTCGACTGAAACACTCGGCCTGAGCGGAAGAGTTCTAGATTGGAGATGGTTTAAGATGGTTAGGGATGTCGAAGTCGATGGATGCAGGTGGCTCAGCACCGTGCTTTGTGCGTGCGTGCATTACTTAGGGGGGGCCTGTGTTCAGCAGTGGACTTATGATGGGCTGTAATGATGATGAATAATCTTTACTTTATATTGTAAGAAAAAAGAAAAAAGGCTATTGTTTGTCTATGCTTAGGTAGTAACGATTATTTGGGTTGTCTATTTTTGTAACTTATGATGTATTATTAATCTATTTTCAGCAGTGTACTTGTGTTATTCTGCAATGATGATGATGATTGATGATGATGATTGAAACCCATATTTAGCAAACAAATAATGACTTTAAACATAATAGTTACTGACAAAAAATTAATCATAAACGGTTTCGTATGTTTTAAAAGGATTTCGCTACTAGAAACAAATCAAACAGTTCTGACCACAATTAGATCCTTCGATTACTGCGTGTTTCATTTATAAAAGGAATGTTATATCAATTATGTACCTAATATTTATATAATATTATTCATATAAAGAGTTTTCAAAATAGACTTATCGTATTTAATTAAAGAACATTCTGGCAATCCAATATGGCTGATGGAAGTAATTCAAAGCCTATAATATATAAGGTAATTTACGAAAAATTTAATATCCGCTCGCACAGCAACAAATTCGGCATTATTATATTGAATCCTTATAAAGCTATATCGCATTTAGGGAATTCGAGTATCGATCGTGGCGGCGCCCATGACTGGCGGGGTTGGTGACGTCACCGCCGCACCCTAATTGTAGGGTGAGGCGTAGTTAGTACAGCGAAAAATGTTTACGACTATGCTAATTAATGTTATTATTTACTTAGTTTTATATGTGATAGAGCCATGCTGCAGATATATTTGTAGCACGAATGGGTCGACTCGACCGGGGAAGCAGCCGGGAACATCTTAATGCTGCTGTGTTTCGTATGGCGAGTGTAGAAAACCAGAGACCCTTTTTACTGGAAACGAGGCATTCCATCTTGGTTCTCAAAGTCACAACGGTTTCTGTATTTTGATTCTTAATCGAGGATAGATATAAATTTCTATAGGCCACAGCATCCACTTACCATCATGTAGACTGTTGCATTCCATCTTGGTCCTCGGGCATAACAACGCATCTGGATTATGACTCTTAATCAAGGATTCATGTAGGAGTCTTTGCGTATGCATTTCTCTATAAAAAAGAAAATAAAAGTGTCTATGGTCGACTTATGCTCGTTTGTCATTCATATTCTATAAAATATAGCGGGGCTAAAATTTTTGAAAATCTGGTAGTCAAAGTTTTTTTTTTTATAAAACTGAAGTGACAAAGGAATCTACAGCCCACCTGATTGTAAGTGGCTACTGGTCCATGAAGCCTCCAGCAAACTCTAAACAAAGAACGAGACGGATATGCATCAAACAATGCTGTTACATCTGAAGAATAAGATTGAATGCCTTACAGTCTGTAATTATACTGGCTCTCTATACCCCTCAGACCGGGACGCAAGTATTGCTATTTGGCGGAAGAAATGGGTAAGATAGACCTACCCACCTACCCAGACGAACTTCCTAGGCAGAAAGGAGTCCTACCACCTATGTTTACGTGGTAGAGCCATGCTGCAGCAATATTAGTGGTATAGTTGTAGCACGAATGGGTCGGCTCGATCGGGGAAGGACCACGCTCTCACAGAATACCAGCGTGAAATAGCGGCTTGATGCTGCTGTGTTTCGTATGATGAGTGTAGAGAACCGGAGACCCTTTTTACTGGAAACGAGGCATTCCATCTTAGTCCTCACGGGTGACAACGCATTTGCATTTTGATTCGTAATCGAGGACAGATGTAGCTGTCTATGGGCCACGGCAATCACTTACCATTAGGTAGACTGTGTGTTCGATTGTCACCCTTATCCTATAAAAAAAAAATTGAAATAGCTTGGTAGCGATCACCTCATTCCCAGGGGTTATTATCATCCACAAATTCCTTAATATGAGTATTATTATAACCCTTTTTCTACAAACTTTGTTTAATAAAGATTTTGAACTTTGCGGAGGTCAAATATTGGATATTTTAATGTAGTATAGCTGTGGCACAAATGGGTCGGCTCGACCGGGGAAGGACCACGCTCTCACAGAATACCAGCGTAAAATAGCAGCTTAACACTGCTGTGTTTCGTATGGTGAGTGTAGAGAGCCGGAGACCCTTTTTACTGGAAACGAGGCATCTAAGTCCTCACGGGTGACAACGCATCTGCATTTTAATTCGTAATCGAGGATAAATGTAGATGTCTATGGGCCACAGCAACCACTTACCATCAGGTAGGCTGTGAGATCGATTGTCACCCTTATCCTATAAAAAATAAAAATAGTAAGTATTGTATCGTATACCATTTTTGAATTTTATTTCAGGTATTTTAGTTATCAAAGAAAATATTATATCATCATCATTACATCGATTCACAAGTCCACTGTTGAACATAGGCCTGCCTTGAATCGTACAAAACGCGGTCCTCAGCAAACTGCATCCATCGACTTCCTGCATCTCTTGCCAGGTCGTCACTCTATCTAGTGGGGTCGCACTTCACTTGATGATCGATACAAAGCTGCCACACGAGAACCTTTATCCTTTACATTTACCAAGGTATATAAACATGTTTTGAACATATTTTGTAAAAAAATTGTCTCTACAAATTTTATTTTTTATGCAAAAGTTATAGCCCTTATACGTCCCACGGCTGGACAAGCCTAACTTTATTTCTCAGAGGGATTGAGTGCAAGGAAGTGTCCGCCGCACTGCCCCAATGCGTGTTGGCGGACTTCACAACATGTTTTCGAAATCATTTTTTTTAATTTCTCAGACATGCAGGTTCCCTTACGATGTTTTCCTTCACCGCCGAGCACGTGGTAATCAGCACTTAAAATTGCAATTAACAATTTCATTGGTGCCGGCGGGGATCGAACCCGGGTTGCTTGCGTTTTACGCCGAGATCTTAGCCACTGAGTTACCACGACTATTTTAATGCAAATGATTTGATTTTTTTTGTCTTCAGCAATGTTAACACATAATTTACAGTAAACGATACTTTACCTACGACGTGTTGTGTGCTTACGCCACATGAGTAAAGAAATCTTTACTCTGTGCTTACGCTGTACTGTATTATGTGTGAGATGAAAGCGTGAGGTAATTAGGTGAGACATGTTTGTGTGGCGCATCATTTTAAACCTATCGTCATATTAATAAGTAATGCCATCTGCAAAAAGGTCTAAAGCACCTTCTTCACGGTTCATCTTGCTGTACGTTCCGCCAAGGTCATGCACGACGCACGATGCAAAACGACAATGAGTAGGCTTGACGTAAGTCATTATTTACGTATATAATAAGTTATAATAAGACAGCGCTTTTGAGTCCAGCCTTAGACGTGCAAAAGGTGTCAATGTTAGAGAAATAATTAATGTATCTTCTTAGTATCCTATTTGTAACAAAGTTCTTAATAAATTGTATATGTTTGTACTGTTTGTTGGTTTTGTATAAGATCTTTTCGATTTCGCGTTTCTCGGAAGTACGGAAACTCATAATATGTTCGTAGCTGGTGTGCCAATGAGGGTTAATAATAATCTTTTGCTTACCAGACATCTCTAGATGAGACTGAGGTAAAGTCATAAAAGTCATAATAATTGAAAAATTGCGTTTTAAATATAACTTTTTATGTCATACAGGAAGGTTAAATACAGAAGTGGACCCAGCAGTGATCCCTGCGAAACATCTGAGGGAACGTTAACATAATCGGATCAGAAACTACCTATGAATTCTTGTTGCAAATGTATTCTTTGAACCACTTAGGTACCTACCGCAAATCCCTAATGCCTGAAGTTTTTAAAATGACATGATCTACACGGTCGAACGCTTTAACGAAGTCCGTATAGACCACTTCAAAATTCAAATTAGGGAAACAATAGCTTATAAATCTTAAATAAACATAATCGTCTTTCGCCGTAGACATTTTCCAATAAGGAGTTGTTTTATTATTGAATTCTTAGTTTTTTAATTTGAATCGCGCCCACACTTTATTATTTATTGGTTTATTAACTTTAGGAATACCTAACATATCATTTTGAGATAATTTACGGATATTTTAAACACGCGGTACAGTTAACAGATCTAGTTTATCTTTATATTTATTTACAGTTATTGGGGTTTTCTGTCAAGAAATTTTCAGTAGTAGCCCGGAGTCAGGAAGTTGGCGGTGTTTTACCCCCGTGCCTCGGAAAGCACGTAAAGCCGTTAATCCTGCGCCTGATCTATCTCCGGTCGTGTCAGTTTGCCTGCCACCATATATCACAGACTATAAAGAGAATACTAGCTGCAGCGTGGTTCTTCCACGTTACATTCAATAATTAATTCATTCAATAATTCATTCAATAATAAAATTCATAAAGTGGTAGAGCCAAGCTGCAGCTATATTTATAGTATAGTTGTGGCACGAATAGGTCGGCTCGATCGGGGAAGGACCACGCTCTCACAGAATACCAGCGTAAAATAGCAGCTTAATGCTGCTGTGTTTCGTATGGTGAGTGCAGAGAACCGGAGACCCTTTTTACTGGAAAAGAGGCATTCCATCTTAGTCCTTAAGGCTGACAACGCATCTGCATTTTGATTCACAAGCGATGATAGATGTAGATGTCTATGGGCCACAGCAACCACTTACCATCAGGTGGACTGTGTGCTCGTTTGTCACCCTATTTCAATAAAAAAAAAATATTCTAACACAGCCTCCATGCTGCTTCAGTAGATTTATTTATTGGTTAGTTAATTTTAATATCGCCGTGAATAATTTAGGTACTAGTATGATAGATAACGGCAGATGGGCAGCATCATTACCTGATAACAACTAAAAGTAACAAAAAAACTGCCGTTGCCAAACCATAAATGGAAAATATCCCCCCTATGAGGCAGTCTATGGGGGAGGCCTATGTTATCCAGTGGACTTTAGAGAGTCTGTAATGAATGAAGGAATGTAGGCGTAAGTTAATGTTTATGTCCTTCAACTTACGCTTTGTCCATCTATAGTTACAAATGGTAAAATTAAAAAAAATTATACAACCGACTTCAATATAAATAAAATCAACCCGCCTGCCAAGCATGGCAATTTTAACGAAATTCCCTCTATGACGTAATCTATTGTGGAAGGCCTATGTTCAGCAATGGACTTTTATAGGCTGTAATAGATGGATGCATGGACCGACTCCTTTCTGGAAGGATTTCTTCCCTGCAAAATAATGAACACCTGTAGAAAACGCATGGAAGAGGTCAAAACGATGCCCAAATTGGAACAGCTGTTGCGCAATATGTGCCGAGTAATATAAATATATGTAAATACGTTTGTCTGTACATTTAGTTTCACATTTAAACTCCTCTATATACGGTCGCAACCTCAATAGCTTGCCGATTTCTTTACCTTTTGTGGCAGCTTGCTTTTGTCCCCTACAACATAAGTTATTACATGAAATTACAAGTTATTTCAAGTAATTCTACTCTTTATAACGTTACACATTAAAGAAGATTGTTGCTTGCGTAAAAGTAATTTGTATGTCGCGTATTTCAGTCTGTGCGCAATAATTGAAAACTTTATCCTCATAACACATACGACCTTTTCGATATAATCAACTATACAAAAAAATAAAATTGAAGTGTCTGTCTGTACTATTGAAATAACTGCCTTTTTTTCTCAGAGGACTTTTGTATAAAAATAAGACATGAATAACCATTTTTAATATTTCTGCTGTCAGTCTGTTTGTATGTCTGTCCGGGCTAATATTCGGAATGGCTGAACCAATTCTGATGAAATATCACGAACAGATAGCAATGCCAGGAGTGATCTAAGCTATATGCAAAAAAAAAAAATATGTATTTTTTTAAATCAAAACGACGATTATTTTATAAAATAATTGGTCGTTGATGATTATTTTAAGAAATCTAAATGATTTAATAAAAGACATTAATAGATACCTCCCAGGCGAAGCCGGGACGAGTTGTTAGTTTTATAATATAAAGGGAGATAACTGTACGGAGTTATACCAAAGAAAATATACACTACGAAGTTATACTATGTAAAATCGTTGATTAATTAGGGTTCATTTAAAGCGGTGATATTCTTCGCTGGCACGTCTGTTGGTAATCAATTAGCTTCTGAACGACTTTACCGATTGCAGACATATTCACATTTTTTTTGTCGTGGCGATAGATCATAGCTATTCTAAGATCCTATAGGTGGTGCCTTAGTCAATTTATAATAACCCTTTTTACTGGAAACGAGGCATTCCATCTTAGTTCTCAGGGGTGACAACGCATCTGCATTTTGATTCTTAATTGAGGATAAATGTAAATGTCTATGGGCCACAGCATCCACTTACCATCAGGTGGACTGTGTGCTAGTTTGTCACCCTATACTAAAAAAAATTACATTACAAATTCTATAGATATTTATGGACCAAAATGATTCATATTTACAATATAATAATATTTATACATGGTAGAGCCATGCTGCAACTATATTATGGCTGTATCACGAATCGGTCGGCTAGACTGGGGAAGGACCACGCTCTCACAAAATACCAGCATAAAATAGCAGCTTAACACTGCTGTGTTTCGTATGGTGAGTGGAGAGAACCGGAGACCCTTTTACTGGAAACGAGGCATTCCATCTTAGTCCGGGGGTGACAACGCATATGCAGTTTGATTCTTTATCGAGGATAGATGAAGATGTCTATAGGCATGTCGCACAGCATCAACTTACCATGAAGAGAACTGTGTGTTAGTTTGTCACTCTTATTCATTAAAAATAAAACAAGTTCGTTGCGATCGAAACGAGTACACAGATCACTTGATGGTAAGTGGACCCATGGAAGTCTACATGTTCTTCTATTCTCGATTAAGAATGAAAATGCAGATGCATTTTTTTTTATTATCACCCCTGAGGACTAAGATGGAATGTCTCGTTTCCAGTAAAAGGGCCTCCGGTTCTCTACACTCACCATACGAAACACAGCAGCAATAAGCTGCTATTTTATTGTATTCTGTGAGCGCTCCCGTTCCCAGTCGAGCCGACCCATTCGTACCACAACCATAATATAGCTGCAGCGGAACTCTGCCACGTAACAAGAAAAGTTATAAAAGGTGTGTTATCTAAGCAAGCAAAGCATCACTTATGTTCCAGTTTGAGTGTATAGAGACCGTGTTTAGTGGCATCCTTGGGGGAGACCTATGTACAGCGGTGGACTTATAAAGATGTCAAGGGATATGACAATTATGATGTAAGACATATCGTTACTGAAATCGATAAATTATCAATTAAAAATGATAGCTCCGTAGCGCAGTGGCTTAGCAATGAGTTGCAGCGCTAAGGGCCGCGGGTTCGAGTTCCGCACGGAACAAGTATCTGTATAGCCTACGAATAATTGTTTCGAGTCTATGTAATCTGCCCCCACGATACAGGAGAAAATCCTAGTGTGAAGATAACGTTTAAAAATGAAAAATGTACGAAATCCCACATTATACCTCCGAATTATCATAACACTAGTTGTTCCCCGCGACTTTCTCCGCGTGTAATTTAGGGTTTTAATTTTTGTGCGCGTTACTCCTTATAACATCAGCTATCTGCCAGTGAAAATTCGCCGTCAAAATCGGTCTAGCCATTTCGGAGATTAGCCGGAACCAACAGACGGACAGATAGACAAATTTTTAAAATTGTGTTTTGATAAAAGTACCTACCGCATATACTTTCGTATGTATTTAGTAAAAATCTGTTATGTTGATATTACAAACAGACTTCAATTTTATTTATTTGGTATAGATTACTTATTTTCTGTACACACGTCGAAAATGGCGCCGCGCCAATGTGAAACAACTTTTTGCTCAGTTACGTAATGACATTGTTGTATTCTTAAGAAATCGATACATTGCTGACTAATTTTTGTGAACCGTATGTTCGTCAGCTTAAGGCTTGGCGCCAAAGAGTATATAATCACTACGGTTACTTGGCGGGGTTGGCCAAGTTGACTTTCTACAATAGCTAACTCTAATTGGACTTTTTACCCGACTGCGGAAGGTAATGTGTTTATCAGCTATGTATGTTTGTATGTATGTTTGTTCCTTTGTGGCGCTTTAGAGACCAAACGCGTGGGCCGATTTTGATGAGCCATACGTCAATCGATTTGTCTTAATCTTCTGAGTGTCACTATATTCATGACAGTAATCGAAATTCAATATGGCGACAAGGAGACGCCATATTGCTTAAAATAAAAAAATTAAAGTCGACGAACTATGTCAAGCGGGGTATCATTAATTAGGTCTTTGAAAATCGTTTTTAGGTTTCTCTAGTCATTTTTCATTTTGAATGAACATTTTTAGGATCTATAACGATTTAAAGTTGGTCAGCGACCATTCTCAATTTTCATAACTTATAATAATGCCGTGATAAACTTCTTATATAATCGTATAATGGGTATTATTAGTAATTTTTGACGCAATTGTTTTTTTTAAACAATATTAACTTTGTTTGTTCCTGTCATAAAAACCCTTTCTGAAATGAGAAGAGGCCTGTTCCTAATAATGAGATGTACGATGGTTGTTACTTTTTTAGAACGCTTACAAAATACAGGAGCAATCCGTGTGACTGGGTGGTAATGATTTATAAATAAATTAAGACTAAATAGAAATATATAGAAAGTGTTGCCAATATTTCGGCGTGTGAATTGGTAACTCTAAACATTATCATCGTCATTACAGCCCTTCACAAGTCTTCCTGCAAAACTTACCAGGTCGTCACTCCATATAGTGTAAATATAATTTTTGATATGTTATTTGTGAAACATGGAGTATTACAATTGATTAATATGATCACGTGAATCGCAGAAATCCAAATCGAAGTCTTTTTATTTCACTCCTTTGCTGTACGCATTATGAACGACGAAACAAACCCTTTTGGTTCGAATACGTATGTCAACAACAAAGGGCTGGAGAGTATAATATTAATATACACTATATTAGTGATCTTTTTAAAGGATATATTTTAATCAATTAAACTTCTCAACTCCTGAATATTGGCGCCATCGAATTTAGTCGTCTTTATCTGGCAACACAACACTAATACTCTATCGGTGACTAATATTACCTACTATAGGTTAATTTAAGCATAGTTTTTAAAAGTAAAACCACAATAAAGTGACGCAGAGTTCAAATTAGTTTGAGTAGTGTTCTATTACATCACTTTAGAACTGTTTACATATCGCTTCGCGGTTTGGTTACTGACTCACGGATGATCAATATTTACTAACAGAAGGTTTTTGTTAAGTCTGTATAAGTTAATTAAAATAACACTTGTATTAAGAACGAAGTTATTTTAGAATGAGTATTCTCCATTGTCTTTTTCTTTCATTGTGTTGTAAAGATTATTTTAAAATTAGCGACTCGACCCAGCTTCGCTGGGTAGAACTTCTTCACAATAATTATGCTAATGCATCAAACTGGAGTTTTGGGGGATTTTGACATTAACTTGAGCCAACAGACAGTTGATGCGACAGTATCTCAAGACGCCTAAGCAGACACATTATCTTGAGGTTCATATCACCATCGGAGCACTTAATTCATCGTTTCCACTAATACCACAGAATAGATAATAGTACAATTACTAACACTAAGTTTCCCGCCAAAAATATTACTACTTCGTTTTTAATTCTTCAACGTAAATAATTTACAATAAAAATTTTGTACAACCGACTTCAATTCAATTCAATTATTAGGAATAACTCAAAAAATATTGGTCAGACCTAGATCAAATTTATATTGGACCACATGAGAAGCACCAGCTTTAAAATAAAAGAAGAATAATCGAAATCGGTTCACCCAAACAAAAGTTATGAGGTAACACACATAAAAAAACATAGTACAGTCGAATTGAGTACCTCTACCTTTTTGAAGTCAGTAGAAAATATTATTTCGTTTGTCAAATGTGAATTTTTGAAGGCACAACTGTTTCAGAATGAGGTTTCAAATACAACAGCATGTTTAAAAAAATCATAGCCAAGTGCATGCTATGCATAATTAGTGTTCCTAGCTAGCTACTAGCTCTCACGTTCACGTAGAGGATTGAAATTTGACATAAAAGTGTTTTTACACTCTCAGAGGCAGACACCGAGGAAATTTCACAAGAGTACCGTTTTGCCGAATTTGGAACGAAACCCTTGGAAATAAAAAAGGCCTTTAACTGAAACATGATTGACAACATGCAGCACCTCCTCTCCAAATGCCAATCATACCTGCATTTATAGTATAATATCTTTACATTAATAAATGAGAAAAAAATTAAAAAAGATTATTGTTCGACTATGCACGATATGCAATAACGATCAGTGAAATATTGTTAATATAAACCAAGAATGAGATTGTTATGGCTTTAATAAAACTTGAATTCCATGGGGAGTAATATAATATTCAAAAAATAGAGCGTTTGTTTGTTTTATAAAATTTTATGTTTTAGTATTTGTTTTATTTAAATATTATATAAAAAAATCCTTTTTTTTCTTTTTACGTATTTTCTGCAGCTTGCAGCTTTTCGGCCAGTATGAAATAAAAAAAAATGAATTTGCAGTCGTAAGCGGTAACAAATATATTTATTTTAAATTAAAGATAAAAACAAAATTAAATATTTACCAGTCGCAGCACTCAGCAGTCTCAGTTTAAACTCAAACTTCACAATAACACTGTTATCTAGACCGTAACACGTAAAGTTTGAGTTTATTTTTGAATACCGGCCTAAGTGTGTATCAATTATCGTTCTGGGAGTGCTCCAGCTGATGGATATTATACTCTTTTTAAGTGAATTAGTGAATTGGTAATTGCAGAACCAGATGTCTGGCACCTTTGACGCTACTCCCGGCCGTTATAAGACTAAAAAGAGGAGATAGATTCCATCACCGCCCACTACACTAGGACTATGATTTATCTATCTCCATGGCGCCAAAAATATCAAAAATATAAAAAATATTAAATCTTTAAAAAAAAACGCTTGTCAGTGTCCTAATTGACAAAGCCTATTATACATTAAATGATTTCTTTAGTGATGATTTTTTTTTGATACCCAATAGTTAAAATTATAAAAAAAACACAGGATCAACCATTGGATGAATAATTTGCTTTAGATAATTATGTTAAAATAAATATAAATGTTATTACATTATATTTTATAATATTTATTAAATAATTTTAAAATTTAAATGAAAAAAAAAAGCATTGAAATGTGTCACTATTTATATGTTTGAAATATTACAAGGTCATTATTTTAAAATGTACATAATAAAACATAGTTATTATTCAATATATTTAGGTCATAATTAGATTTCCAACATACTTAACTCTTTTCTCAAATTCTATATCCACTAATGTTTTGTTTACGTTCCATTTCTTTTTTGTTATTTTTTAGGTACTTTAAATGATTTCCAAAAATATTGTACTTCATGCCCACGAATAGGGTAGGACATATTTGAACTTAATTATATAATAATGCAACTAACATCTATGTAATACCTATGATCCACGAAATAAATGATTATGATTATTAGATGTATAATCTATACATGTGAATAAAATATTCTGTTATCTACACATATAAATAAAATTTAAATGTCTGTCTGTAATAACGTAATAACCGGCTTCTAATAGGCTGAATGGGTTTGCATGCTATTATTATAGTAACAACTTGGGAGGAATCCTTCATGTCACAGAAATTAATTAAAAACATTTCGGGAAAATGTAGAGTCCTCCAACAAGGAATGCCTGACGAACCCCCCTACGAAATCCTCTCAAGAATGACAGGAAACCTAACAGCAATAAAATGTATGTAGTCTATATCTTTACTTAATAATAACCTTTTATTAGCTTGATCTTTATGTATGTGTGTATGAATGTAATGGAATTTTATAATTTAGTTTTCACTTGGATTTCAGATATTTTAAGGCAATGGTTTTCAAAGTGGGGGGGGGGGGCGTATACAGATAAATGTATTGTCTTAATACATTTATCTGTTTATGACGACCTGGTAAGATATGCAGTAAGTCGATGGATGCAGGTGGCTCAGGACCGTGGTTTGTGGCATTCCTTGGGGGTGGCCTATGTTCAGCAGGTGACTTGTGATGGGCTGTAATGATGATTCAGATTTTTAACATTCGATGTTGTTTTAATACATTTAGTTTTATTGCCGTTTAAATGTATATTATTAACGTTAAACCACTGCACAAATTTTGATAGATATAGCGTTATTCACTTCGTCACGTTCATTTATTTAAAACTTCATATACACAAGTGGTATATAGGCGGACTTAATGCCTATGGCATTCTCTTCCAGTCTACCTTGGGATGATGCAGAGATAGAATTAAGTAGGTGTAATAAAAAGTTAATATGCGAATACTAAACAAAAATAACAAAAAAAATTGTAATACATGGAAATAAAATACATAAGATATAAATGGTACATCACAAAAAAATAGATAAAATTAATTATAATAAAATGAAATATAAAATAACTAAGATAATAAAAATGTATAATACATAAGTACATATTATAATGTCAGATGTATATAAACTCATAAAGATATACAAATATACATGTTATCAAATAAATTTACAAAAATATATTAATATTTATACACATATATGTATATAAAATATATAATATACATAATAACAATAAGAATATATATATATATATATATATATGTATATATATATATATATATATATATATATATATATATATATATATATATATAAATAAACTGTTACTATGATGATTCTGCCAATTTATTAAGTAAGTGTTCCCGAACCTTCATCTTGAACGCGTACCGATTGCTAGCCGTCCTGATTTCGAGAGGGAGTGCGTTCCAAAGGAGAATAGATTGAATGTGGAAAGAAGAATGAACAAGTCCAGAGCTATGGGAGGGACATAGGAGAAGAAGGTTGTTCGTAGAGCGGAGGTTTCTCTCATGACTAGCACTAAGCAACTGAAAGTAAGGAGATAAGTAGGAAGGGGAAGTTGGAGACATCAGGATAGAATAAAGGGTGGTGAGTGCACGCAAACTACGGCGTTGACGAATAGGTAACCATTTTAATTGAGATCGATACGTAGATACATGGTCATACTTTCGAAGACTGAAAATGAATCGTATGCAGTTATTCAGAAGACGGTCATATTTGTTGAGAAGATCTGCATTCAGGCCGAAATAACACACATCGCCATAGTCGATTAGGGGAAAAATTAAACTCTGCACAAGCATTGTCTTAATTTCAGATGGTAGAAAATTTTTTAGGCGATAGAGAGAACGCAGGGTACCAGTGACTTTCTGGCTAACGGTCGTTGCTTGGGCTTTCCAACTCAAAGTAGAATCAATTAATAAACCTACGAGTAGATCCTTCACAGTGGAACACAATTAAATATCAGTACTATTAAAAAAGATAGGAGGTATAGCTACTGTTTTCAATCTCTGGATCATCCGACGGCTACCAATTATTATGGCCTGACACTTCGAAGGGTTGACCATTAGGCCAAACGTCAGACCAGTTCTTAATGTACTCAAGGTCTCTGTTAAGTATGTCCACCGCTGTAGAAATATCGTCAATACTCGCTTGTGTGTACAATTGCAAGTCATCGGCATACAGATGATACGCAGACTGAAGGTTTTGAGTAATGAGATTAATAAATATAGAAAACAACAAAGGAGATAATATGCCGCCTTGAGGTACACCAGCATGTATGTTATGTCAAGCCAGCTAGATGATAGCTCATCGATGCGAACCGACTGCTGCGTTCACGTTTAAGTTTAAAAATAAAGGAAGTATCATCAGCAAATAATACTATATCATGAAGTGAACTTGTAAAGGGCTGTAATGATGATGATAATGATGATGATGATGATGATGGTAATGTTTTTTTTTTAAAGCATTCCCAATCCAAAAAATGTGTCAAACTCTGTCGTCAACCTCCAGTAACCAGAGTAAAGAGTTAGTACTAACCAACTCTTTGAGTACTTGCTACATATATACCTACAAGTATTATAAATTACTAAATAGTTTTTCAAGTAACGTACTCAACGAATAAATTATTTAATTCGTTATTATAAGGAAAATCAGCAGTGCCAGTGTGTCAAGGACTAGCTGTTGTTTTAGAGTCACCGTAAGTCCGTAATACGATATATCATTCCATTGACATTCCGAGAAACGTTGATCGTTCTAATTTTAAATGCATCATTGGATGACATGACATTTCTGACTACCTAAGAACTAATTTATATTTGATTTGTTTAATCTGTGGTCAATTCTGGCTTTTTTCCTCAGAGCGGCCATGTTGGAAAACGTTCCGGTGAGTTCGATTCCCACCAGTACCTAAGTACTAAGGAAATTGTAAATGGCAATTTTAAGTGCTGATTTGCCACGTGCTCGGCGGTGAAGGAAAACATCGTGAAGATACCTGCATATCAGAGAAATAAAAAAATTGGAAGACATGTGAAGTCCGTCAACACGCATAGGGGCAGAGCGGTGGCTACTTCCTTGCCCTAAAACCCTCTCAGAAATAATAGGAGGCCTGTGCCCAGCAGTGGGACGCATATAGATGGGATTTTACTTTTATCGTGAAATCCGCAAAAGTTACTTTTTTATATAGAAGAGGGGCAAACAAGCATGCGGCTCACCTACTTTGTTATGGGGTAAGGGCTCCGGCTACCTACACTTACCAGGCAAAACGCAGAAGTAAAACTTCTACTTCATGTTTGTATTGGTACATATGTATATATACATATGTATATAATATGAAATGATTACTCGTTAAAATTCACGAATGGAGTTGCGTTCAGAACTTGTCAGAAATATTAAATCAGTTTGAATACAAGAGCAGGAAGCAGCAAATGTAGGTTCGTTTAAAAACATAATCTCACCTCCTAAACACTTTAACACTAAAACCTAGTAAATCTCTGCGTAGGTTTCTCCTTCCTGAGTTAAATGACCATCTATTTAAATATAATATCTTATATTATGACAACTTATACTTTAATTTTATGTTTTTTATGTATATCTGTGGAATAAAATATTTCGAGAACAGAGAAAATGCGCCGTAATTGCTCCACGCATACAAAATTAATTATTAATTACATTCATAAAAATTACAATCTGGGCGTCTTCAAGACAAGAGTGAATAAGGCTTTTGTTACACTAAGGCAATACGACTTACCATCTAGGACCACTTATCAGCAGTTGGTAATTTAGTCAAGCACTGGCTTATCTTTATCTAAAACATCTATACATCTATACAAATAAATAAAATTGAAGTGTCTGTTTGTAATGTCAAAATAACAGCTTTTTACTAAACGCATATGAAAGTATATACGGTACCCCAAGCAGCACACAAGCGTTATGAACATCAATATACCAGCACACATAGAACTTAGAGTTCTTTTAAAAGCGTATAAGAGTGTTGAAAAGAGGTTGAATCCTTATAAGAGTGCTAAGTAAGCTTAGGGTTCTTAATCAGAATATGAAAATTCTAGCATACAACTTTAAGTATTTTATAACACTTCAATCTGATGGTATCATTAAAGTTGTATAGAAGCTGTTTTTTTGCATGCTGTCCCTTGCTTATACAGCTCTAAATGTTATTATAGTATCACTAAAATCTTATTTCTGAATAATGGTGTATGCAAACTCCCTTCTAAAACTTATTCTTATGGTGTCATTGTACACTTTTGTAAATACAGTAGTTTTATGACTTCTGTCTATGAGAGTGATATAAAACTAAAAAAATAAATAACAGCCATAGTACAACTTAAATCTGTATAAGTGACAGAATATCGCCATTTTGCATGCGTTGCGTGTTTATATTGTGCTAGTGAACAAAATTAATTCGTTATCAATATGTGGAAAAAAAGAAAAAGATTTGGTACAGTTAAAAGACCATGTTAAATCTAAATTAAACTTATCCAACACTTCCCAAGACAAGGTTTTTCATCTTTTATACGTATCTCTAAAGAGGATTATATGTTATGTTGAAAAAACTGCTACACAGCGTAAGTAATAAAAATATCCTATTATAGAACTGATTAAAAACCAATTGCTGCATGATATAATCCATAACATACATAATACAGCTACTAAGACTATAAGACCCTCGAAATACCGTTTAGGCTGTTTAGCAAATTGTCGCAATTTTAAGACCCATAAAAACAAAATTTTAAAAATAATTTTGGGAATATTAGACATTAGTCTAAGCCTATACCATTAATTTCAGATTGACTAATGTTCACTGTGCCCCAATGTGCCTTCATATCCATTAATTGATTTTTTATTCTAACCTATACAACCGATATTTAGTTAGCGTATTTCAGGGCTCGGAAACCGGTTCAAATTCTTAACCGGTTTCGGTCATTGACCCCAAACCAAAATCGATTTCGGTTAAAGGTTTTAATTTACCGGTTTTTGCGGAATACCGGTTTTCACAAATTTAGGTTTAGGTAGTAAGAATTAACTGGTTAAAACCAAGTTTTGTATTGTCCCCCCACTCCCTTACCCCACTTGCACCCAACTTTGTACGGCTGCGCTTTTTAATTCACGAGGTTTTTAGACGCACGTAGGATATATTCATTGCATCAACGCGACTGCCTTGTAATGTCATCCCTCATATTTTTTCATCTTTCAGCAACGACCGTATTGTAAATAACAAAATAAGTTTTGTTTCAATTAATTATGCGTTATCTCCACTTTAAAATTAAGTTTCGATATCATGTTTAATTTGACCTTATATATTTCAATTCACTTTAATTATATTGAACGTTTTCTATTAAAATTACGCTTTGCATCTTTAATTCAATGTCATTAATTTTAGTAATATATCGCAATAAATGATGAAATTTCTTAACAGGCCACACAATATTTTTAAAAGCTTATGAAATTATATGTTATAGTATTTGTTCTTTTTAGGACTAAAGTGAGGCAGATCACCAGATTTTTTAAATTCAGAACCTCGTGATTAGGACCAACCTCTATCTCCGTCTTTGCAAAAATCAATAATGACCACTTCCGAAGTATAAAGTTTAACTAGAACTTGTGTCTAAACACCACGATAAAAATTAAAGTCGAACCGGACAAAAGAAATTACCATTTTTCACATCTCATTAAGGAGGAATTGAAGCATATCTTACCATGTTGTATACGTACAAGATGCTACTAAAAATACTAGCTTTTTTAAATAGAATGGGAGGTAACCACATAGACGAAATTAACTTTACTGATACTGAAATTAATAAAGAAAAATAATTTGAATCTAACAAATCATTATGATTAAATTCGGCTATACTTTCCTGTCGACTGCCATCAAATACATACACTAAAAATCCTGTCTTTTATTAACAGTAATTATTAATAACTCCTACAAATACTCAACATATTATATCAAAATACTCAACAGTATAAATCACACTGATATTTACGATCTTGTATTGAATTATAAAAGAGAATGATTAAAAGTGCAGCCAAGTTTTCTCACGCCTCAAGATCAAAATAATATAGTATCGAATCTTTTACAACCTTTCATACTTTACGAATATAGAACTAAATCTATTCAAATAAATAAAATTAAAGTGTCTGTTCGTAATGCCTTGTAATGTATGTATGTTATGTAATCAACATCTCGGGATGTAAAGATGTCGTCAGCCCAGGCCTGGTAGCACTCCTGCTTATAGTGTGATGCTATTTTACAAGAGCGATCAAACCATGGCTGGGATATGGCTCCGATGGGCACCACAGAAAATGGAATAAAAAGTTCCATATCCTGAAGTACTATCAGTGACAAAATCAGCAACAACGCCGATCCTACGTCCAGCGAGAAGCAAATCCGCCCTCAAGGGTAGAATGCAAAAAAAGACCGCGTCCTATCCCAATCGGCCGACCTATAGTGCCAAACACGGCGGCAGCCTGCAGAATGCAACCGCGACGATAGTGTGAGTGGCACCCCCCTCCGGACAAGACAATGGCCCTGGGAGCCATGAGGGGTGTCGACGGAAACCTGATATCCGTCCGGATGAGATGTCAGCAGAAGTTCCAACAGGGAAGGTGCATGATCCTCCACATCTGGAATTCGCGTAGGCAAAGTAACCAGCTGTGTAAAACCATATGCCAAGGCAAAGTCATAAAGAGATATCCCCGCGTGATCGGTTAAACGAGAACCGAGCCATTCGGCGTGGTGGGCGTTAAAATCACCAAGGATCACGATCTCTGCGGATAGGATCTCCCCCCCCCTCGCTCAGAATATGAGAATACGCGGGCAGTTTGAGCACCCACGCTCAGAAACAGTAGGGTAGCTTGTGCGTGGTTGCTCAACGAAGGATTCGCCGTCACCAGGGTGCTGGTACCCTCCTGGGGTAGTTTTTTTAATTGATTCCGCTACCATTTTAATTGAGCCTTAGGCCACCTACACTTACCAGGCGAAACGCAGAAGTAAACTTCTACTTCATGCTGGTATTCTGTGAGGTCGTGGCATACCACCCTGGTTCGAGCTGGCCCATCAATGCGACAGCAAAAGCTGCCGCGTGGCTCTACCGCTGTTAAAACGTAAACATGAAATAAATTATATTTACTTTTTTTTCCCATCATAAATAAAACATCAAATAAACAACCGATATACAAGAATAAATTATTTTATTCGTTATGAGACAAATCCAGTCTTAACGAATAAACCAAACACAATAACTGCCTTTCCATCAGGCTCTTTTTTTTGCGCGAAAACTTCTCTAATTTTTTCACGTTTTTCGTAAACGCCAACCTCCCACTAGACACCCTGATCGCGAGTGAAAAAACGTGTCGCTTAAAGGCAGATAATTAAGTATGCCCGCATGCGGCGTGATGTTAAAAGGAGTAATTTAGGCTACTTTATCTTAGAAAAAGTATTAGGGTTCCGCGCAAAAATAATTAAAACCCATAAAATCCAATCGTAATAAATTCCACGCGGGCAAAGTCGCGGGGAACAGCTAGTAATAAATAAATACTTACCCTTTTAGAAATGGGTCCAGCGACGGGACGTATATCGACTGTAACTATTTCCACATCAGCTCATATAAGCCTTTCTCGTTGTATGTAGGATGCTGTCTTCGTCACACTTGGCAGGCGAAGTTAGAAGACCTTTCTTGCTCATCCTCTAGTTGCCTTTTACAATAATTGGGTTTGGGATTTAGGGTAATGGGTTCTACCACACGATAGTTTAAAGTAATAACAAAGTCACAGCGGCCAGTCTCACCGGTGTCTAGCCATCTGCGCAGGACAGGATTATAGTGTCAAATTCATGCGAAAGCACAGGAGCACTATCTATTCCTCACTCTCATAGTCCGATGGGACGGTAATCCGATACGACCGGTGAGAGACCAGGCGCAGGACCTACGGCTTTCGTGCTTTCCGAGACACGGGTGTGAAACATCGCCAACTTCCTCACTCCAGGCTGATAGGTACTGTGAATTTCTAGTCAGAAAAACGCAGTAACAGATTTTTGGACCGAACCCAGGACCTCATGATTACCTACCGCGTTTACGACCACTAGGCCAACGAGGCAGTCAAACGAGCAGTTTAAAGTATATATTACTGTTACCGTTACAGCATTAGTACATAGGCCTCCCCATATATTGCCCCATAGGAGCAATCTATGGGGCAATCAATATAATATTGACAACTGCAGTTTTATATTTTTAGTCGTTATTAAGAAGACGCTGCTGCCCATCTCCAGATTTATTTCCTCTGTCGCCTCATACGACACCCACAGGACGATATGGGGTAGTTGATATTCTTACACCGCCACTAAATGGTTTAGTAGTATATAACTTATCTAAATGCCATTTATTCATGACAGCCTATCAAATGTCCACTGCTGAAAATAAGCCTTCCCCATAGATGGCCTCATAGGGGACTTTGTCATAATTGCCACGCTTGTAAGGCGAGTTGGCAACTACGATTTTTATTACTTTGACTTGTTACCACTCTACCTATCTCCTGTTTTATTTCCGTCCGTCACCTCTTACGAAACCTACGGGATGATATGGGTAGTGGACGTGGAGTTATATGTAGTAATGATAATAATATCATCCAAGCCGATTTCGGCTAAGACTATAGCTTCTACTCAATCATTAGAGCTTCAGTAACATGCTCTGATGTGGCTGATGTGGCCCAATTTTGCAGTAAATGTGTGCATATAGCGCATACAGACGGCTCCGTGATGCAGTGGCTTAGCAATGAGTTGCAGCACTGGGGCCGCGGTTGAATCCGCACGTAACAAATATTTTATGACTTACAAATAATTGTGCCGTTTGTAAACTGCCTCCACGATACAGGAGAACATCCTAATGTGGGGTAACTTTTTTAAACTATACGATCCATGTGAGGATGCCGTTTACATAGTTATAAACTATATGAGCTGGTGGTCTCTGCTCATGATTTTGTCGCCCTGGCATCCAATTCACTTCTCCGTTTATTTGCGAACGCGCTTATGCACCGTTTAACAGGACCACGCCATTCGTTGCGATTCCCAAACAACAATTCCTAACGAGAGGGCTCAATCTTGCATTTCTTCATATGCCTTTCGTGATATGTAGTAGTGGTTAAGCAAGTGTGTAGTAATAGTCAAACTAAAAACATGCGTGAGTGTCGTGGAACACTTACTCGGTTGGAACGAAGTTCCTTTCGTAGTATATTACTATTGATAAACGTATTAGCGTCATTTAAAATAATATTTCTTTCACGGCAAGGTAAGAAAAAGTGCGAGGACATTATTCCATCTCGCTCCCTTATAGCCCCCAAGGTCGTGACGGAAAACTTACACTTTTTTTCGCCTAGCCCCCATCCGCCAAGTCCGTACCGTGCGATAAGGAACTTCGTTCCAAAAACATTATATACTCGTAGTTGTTCAGGTATAACGATAACTCGGCGGCCGATGCTCTGTAATATTAAGCTTGAATTTTAGATGAGAAAAGTTCGTCCCGCTCTACAGTTTCTGCAATGCGGTATTCTGCATTTTATACTTCGCCAAGACGTCTCCTTTGTGAAGTTGGTAAGACAAAGTAAGCAATTGCATATGGCATCCGAGTTGTTTAAGAGTCTTAAAATAGGATTTATTGTGATTTAGAAAGTACAAAAGACCTCCCGAGACCTGCTCTCTGCTTTTATTAGGTTTCACCTATGAAATGATCGATTTGCAAGACTTTTAAAATAACTTTATATAGTAGAGCCATGCTGCAGCTATATTATGGTTTTAGCACGAATGCGTCTGCTCGACCGGGGTAGAACCACGATCTCACAGATTACCAGCGCAACATAGCAACTTTATATAAATATTAAATGTTAATTATTCTTATTTATTTTATTTTATTTATTTATTATGATTTTAGGAGAACTTACAGCTAGTTACGATGTATGAACAATAAAAAATAAATGTACTGAAGGCCAATTAAAAGTTCCCACTTATAAATAAAGTACAGAGAAAAATTGCACAAGTAACGTAGACGTAGACTTAATTACACAATAAAAGATGATTTATTCTTTATATTAACCGTTTGTGCTCATGTAATTAATCATAAATCATATGATTTCTGAACGACTTGACCGATCGAGGTTCATATATACACAATATATTTGTTTTGTCCAATCGATGGTGAACAGTTATCCTAGGAGGTGAATTATACACAGCATAATGCTGCTTTGTTACGTATGGTGAGTGATTCCTAAGGGGTGATAACGCATCTGTATTTTGATACTTAATTGAGGATAAATATAGATGTCTATGGCCTATGGGCCACAACATCCACTTACCCTCAGGTAGACTGTGTGCTCGTTTATCACAATTATTCTACAATAGTGTAGTGGCGGTGTAAGAATATCCACTACCCCATATCGTCCCGAGGGTGTCGAAAGAGGCGACAGAGGAAAAATGAAACAGGAGGTGGGCAGCATCTTCCTAATAATAACTTAAAATATAAAGAAAAACTGCGGTTGCCCATTGGCAACTATGGAAAATTAATGATTGATATATATATATTTTATAGGATAAAGATAGTAAGTGGTTGCTGTGGCCCATAGACATCTACATCTATCCTCGTTTGCGAATCAAAATGCAGATGCATTGTCAGTTGTGAGGACTAAGATGGGATGCCTCTTTACCAGTAAAAAGGGTCTCCGGTTCTCTACACTCACCATACGAAACACAGCAGCATTAATCTGCTATTTCAGCTGGTATTCTGTGAGAGCGTGGTCTTTCCCCGGTCGAGCCGACCCATTCGTGCTACAACTATATATAATTTATTTATAAATTACGTATAATATTATATTTATTTTCTATAATTCATATTTCTATCTTTTAACATTTTACACACCTACTTCATATTTTTATATCTTCACCACCCTGGGGTTGACTGATAGATAATGCTTGACATTAAGTCCGCCTATAAATACATCATGCTGTATGGAGAAAAATGTGTTAACTCGAACGAGAAGGACCACACTCTCATAAATAAATAAATTAAAAAAATGGGTCAACTCGAGCAAGAAGAACCACACTCTCATAAATACATTTAAAAAAATAATGGGTCAGCTCGAGCGAGAAGGACCACACTCTCATAAATAAATTTAAAAAAATAATGGGTCAATTCGAGCAAGAAGAACCACACTCTCATAAATAAATAAATAAAAAATAATGGGTCATTTCGAGCAAGAAGGACCACACTCTCATAAATAAATTTAAAAAAATAATGGGTCATTTCGAGCAAGAAGAACCACACTGTCATAAATAAATTTAAAAAAATAATGGATCAGCTCGAGCGAGAAGGACCACACTCTTATAAATAAATAAATAAAAAATAATGGGTCAACTCGAGCGAGAAGGACCACTCTCATAAATAAATTAAAAAATAATGGGTCAACTCGAGCAAGAAGGACCACACTCTCATAAATAAATAAATTAAAATAATGGGTCAACTCGAGCAAGAATAACCACACTCTCATAAATACATTTAAAAAATAATGGGTCAGATTGAGCGAGAAGGACCACACTCTCATAAATAAATTTAAAAAATAATGGGTCATTTCGAGCAAGAAGGACCACACTCATAAATAAATTTAAAAAATAATGGGTCATTTCGAGCAAGAAGAACCACACTCTCATAAATAAATTTAAAAAATGGGTCAGCTCGAGCGAGAAGGACCACACTCTCATAAATAAATTAAAAAAAATAATGGGTCATTTCGAGCAAGAAGGACCACACTCATAAATAAATTTAAAAAAATAATGGATCAGCTCGAGCGAGAAGGACCACACTCTTATAAATAAATAAATAAAAAATAATGGGTCAACTCGAGCGAGTAAGAACACACCACACTCAAAGAATATCAGTGCATTAAATAGCACAATACTGCTGTGTTTCGTGTGGTTAGTGACGAGAACCATCTTTGGTTCCTTTCCCTTTAATTAGCAACAGTTATTACATCTCAGGATAATTTTACAGGCGTAGGCGAAGTACCGTAAAAGGCGATGACCGATGGGCCGTGTACTAGCGCGCAAGGGAATCCACTATTCCATATCATTCCGTAGGTGTTGTAAGAGGGCACAGGATTGTAAACGGGAGATAGGTATCGGCATCTTTTTGATAATAACTCGAAATAATAAAAGTCAAGGTCAAAACTTTTTATTTACTCTAGAATTGTTGGAAACTCCTATGAATGACAAAATCTACACCGATTCGTAAAAAAAGAAGAAAAAAACAAGACAACAACTGGCAAGAAATTCTTGGATCTTTCGTTTTTTAAGCCATGATAAAATTTTATTTAAAGTTACAACTTTTATAATAAAATAATAAAATGGTGAAGATCAATAAACATTTTTAAAGTGTCAATTTTAACAAAGCAAGTTAGTTAAGCAAGTGCAGTTGCAGAGAGCTATTTCCACATAACACTTCCTTGCTTTCGATATATTGATACATTTTAGAGTAAGCTTTTAAAAAAAACATTGTATCATGACTGAGCGAGTGGTTGTTGCACTTATATAATAGGGGATACAACAACACTATATTTCATAGGAATATGTACTATATTTATACTATATTTTATATTATTGTATATATATTATTAAACTAGCGTAAATAATATATTGTAAAACTGTCGTCCCGCCCCGGTTTTGACAGGATATGAACTATTAATACGTCGTTATTTAGATTTAAGATACTCAAAGACTATCTATTTAACCAATTTTAGTTTTTTTTTTAATATTCTTGTTTTTCGGATAAAATATAGCCTGGCATTGCTCTCTATCTGTTCGTACAGTTTCATCACAATCGGTTCAGCCATTCCCTAGATATACATAGCATAGCCCGGACAGACAGACACAGACAAAAAACTTAAAATGTCTATGTAAACGTCATAATAGCATGCAAGTAACCCCCTAAGCTTAATAGAAGCCAGTTATTTCGATATTACAGACAGATACTTCAATTTGATTTACCTATATGTATAGATTTTATTAACTGATTACTGATACTGAACTTAATTAAAAAACCATCTCAGAAATGAGAGGACTGTGCCCAGCATTTATGATTTTAAGGATTTATATTCAAAAAACATTTTCTAGTTGTAGCTATTCTAAATTAAAATTTAAGAACCTCTAGCGTACGCTTGTCGAAAATCTTTGACCTCCCAAGTGCTTTTTAGGTTAGGGAACAGAAAGAAGTCTGATGGTGCCAGATCAGGTGAATACGGTGGATGCGGTAACAGTTCAAAGCCACAGTTGTGAATTTCAGCCATTGACTGTACTGACGTGTGAACACGGGCGTTATCTTGATGAAACAGGACTTTTCTTCTGAGCATTCCTCGACGTTTTCTTTTATTTCCTCTCGTAAACGACGTAGTAAGGTGCAGTAGTAATCAGAGTTTATAGTCTGACCCTTTCAAGATAATCAATCATAATCACACCTTTCGAGTCCCAGAATACTGACGCCATCACCTTATTTGCCGACAAAATCGACTTAGCCTTTTTAGGGGTGGTGAACCAGGTCTTCTCCACTGTTTTGATTGTTGTTTTGTTTCCGGTGTACAGTAATGGACCCATGTTTCGTCCATAGTAACAAAACGATTCAAAAATCATCTGCATCGGCTTCAAATAACTCCAAACAGTCGCGTGAAATAGTCAATCGCGTCCTTTTTGTTCAACTGAAAGCAGTCGCGGAACCCACCTCGGAGACACCTTGTGGAAAGCCAACTCGATGATAATGATGTTTTGAGTTCGTTCATAAGAGATGCCTATAATTTCGGCTATCTCTCTAATTTTTAATCTGCGGTCTCCGTTATTAAATCAAGTACTTTTTAATATTTTCGTCAGTAGTTGACGTCGAAGGCCTTCAGAGCGGGGTTCATCTTTCACTCTCTACCACGCTTAAATTCTGCTATCCATTTTTTGACGGATGAATATGACAGAGCACAATCGCCTAATGTACTGACCATGTCATCATGGATGGCTTTTGATGATAGCCCCTTCTTATGGAGGTACTTAATGACGGCACGCTGCTCGATTTGCTCCATTCGCGGAAATTATGTCCGATTACTTTGTTAATAAATTTATAAAATCACAACTAATTATCGCACACGTTTCGAACTTCACACAATGAACTAGTCTGAACTGAACTAAATAATGTGGGTAGATTTGATTTTTAGAATTGAATGGATCTGTGTTAGGCCGAGTACTTTTCAATCCACCATCGTACGTCGTTATTTAGATTTAAGATACTCAAAGACCATTATTTTACCAATTTTAGTTTTTTTTTAAATATTTATGTTTTCGGATAAAATATATATATTCGGCAAAAATCCCTTATGAGGCATTCTATATAAGAGATTTATGTAGAGCAGTGGACTTTTAATAAGCTGTAATGCATAAATGAATAAATATATAAATAAACAAATTAAGAAACATTATCTTTCCCTCTAATTTCTCCCTCCTCCTTTCATCTCTTCCTGTCGTTTTATGATCACTAATCTGTCATTTAAGTAAATTACGGCATGTTTATAAAGTTATATTTTAGATTTTAATATTCTTTTTATTCTTTATTATATTAACTTCTTTTAATTTCCTTTTTGGGTTGTCCGGAAGAAATTACTGTATAGCAATAAGACCGCCTTTTGTTTTAAGCCGACTTTAAAAAAAGGAGGAGGTACTCGATGCGACTGTAATTTTTTTATGTGTGTTACCTCAGAACTTTTTTCTAGGTGTACCGATTATGATGACTCTTTTTTTATTTGAAAGCTGATGCTTCTTATGTCATCATCATCATCATCATTGCAGCCCTTCACAAGTCCACTGCTGAACATAGGCCACCCCCAAGGAATGCCACAAAGCACGGTCCCGAGCCACATGCATCCATTGACTTCCTGCATATCTTTCCAGGTCGTCACTCCATCTAGTGGGGGGACGCCCTCAACTTCGCCTGCCTGTACGAGGCTGCCTTTCTTCCCCATCGGTTGTCGGGTCTTCGAGCTATATGGCGGGCCCATTGCCACTTCAGATACTAATTCTTTTGGCTATGTCGGTTACTCTGGTTCTACTGCGGATATCCTCGTTTTTAAGTCTATCACGCAGAGAAACGCCGAGCATAGCCCTCTCCATAGCTCGCTGAGCGACTTTGAGCTTCCTCATACGGCCAGCAGTGAAGGACTGGCAACACGCACTGGTTGTACAGTCTCATTTTCAAGTTTTGAGGTATACCTGACAAGAAGATGTGCCATAATTTCCCGAACGCTGCCCAGCCGAGTTGAATCCGTTAATTGACCTGTCGGTTGAAGATGGACTTACCTAGTCGGACTATTTGTCCCAGGTAAACATATTCGTCAACAACTTCGAGCTTAGTGCTCCCAACAACTACCGGCATAGGTGTGACATGGACGTTAAACATGATTATTGTTTTGTCCATGTTCATCTTAAGACCTATCCGTTGGGAGACACTATTGAGGTCATTGAGCATAGTGCTTAGGTCCTCCAGCGATTCTGCCATAAGGACTATAACGTCGGAAAATCGAAGGTGAGTGATGTACTCGCCATTGACGTTATACCTTATCCTTTCCAGTCCAGTAGCTTGAAAACGTCTTCCAATGCAGCGGTGAAGAGTTTCGGGGATATTACGTCACCCTGTCTTACACCTCTCTGCAGTTGGATAGGTTTCGTACTCTGGTTCTGTACTCGGATAGCCATCGAAGCTCTACTGTACAAACACTTCAGCACTTCGATATACCGACAGTCCACTTGGCACCGCTGAAGGGACTGCAGCACCGCCCAAATTTCGACGGAAGCAAAGGCTTTCTCATAGTCCACATATGCAAGACAAAGTGGCAGATTGTACTCTTCGGTCTTCTGTACAATTTGCCGAAGGGTATGTATATGGTCTGTGGTGCTAAAACCTTTTCGGAAACCAGCTTGTTCGGGAGGCTGGAAGTCGTCGAGTCTGCGTGCGAGACGATTCGTAATGACTCTCGAAAACAGCACGTAGACGCGGCTCAGAAGGGAAATCGGTCTGTAGTTCTTCAAGAGAGCGTTGTCGCCTTTCTTGAAGAACAAGACCACCGCACTTCTGCTCCACGCCTCCGGAGTAGTACCACCATGGAGGACGGAATTAAGGAGCTTCTGAAGGACTTCAAGTACCGGTTTTCCACCCGCTTTCAGAAGCTCCGCTGTAATTCCATCCGCGCAGGGGGACTTGCCGTTTTTAAGGTGCTGGAGAGCCATTCTAATCTCGCTCAGAATAACGTCCGGGATATCATCGGAATAGTGTCGGATAAGACTTGCTCTTGGATCGTTACTCACACTTGCGTGTGGCTCCAACGATGACGTGTACAGCTGCCCATAAAACCTCTCAATCTCACTCAAAATCTCAGGTGTCCCGGAAACGATGCCGCCACATTCGGTCTTCAGCTTCGACAGTTGGCTCTTTCTGGCAGACAGATCTCTGGCAAAGACTTTGGAGCCCCGGTTCCGCTCGATCACTTCTTCAATACGAGCAGTATTAAAGTTGCGTAAGTCCCGCCGCATGCATTTGGAGATCTGTCTGTTCTGTTGCCTGTATGCTATCAAATCTACTGAAGACTGCAGCTTCATTTCCCGTCTAACAGCCATGAGATAAGAGTGCGATCGGAGAGTTTTTGTGTTCTTCTGCGGTCCGTCGGTCTTACAGAACTTAGCTCCGATCGCATGGACAGTTTCCACGAGCTTGTCATTCATATCGTCCACTGCATTGCAATCTTCTAGGCACTGAAAACGGTTTTGTAACTCGAGCTGAAAGCGTCTCATGTGGTTCCTGATACCCTGAATAATGCGTATTTATTTGACTTCGACTACATTGATGATGTTCTCATTTTATTAAAATTGAAGTCGGTTGCACAATTTTTTTTTAATTTTACCACTTGTTTCTCTGTTTTTTTTTTTCTTGTTATGTCTTGTACAATAAAGGGAATTGTATTGTATATAATTCCCTTTTTGTTCTCAGTGGTGACAACGCATCTGCATTAAGATTCCTAAATCGAGAATGGAGTAGGAGCCTATGCGCCGCATTTTCTGATTGCCGGGTGAACTATGCGCTCCTTGGTCACCTTTAAAAAACTTATCGCCACGAAATTTACACAGGCGTGTATAAAAATTTAACTGGCTCGTTGGTGTATTGGTCGTAAGCGCGACTGCTGATTATGTTGTCCCGGGTTCGAATTACGAGTCAGGCCAATTTGTTGCCATCTTGTAGGCAGTGACATAATCCCGTTGCTGTAGAAGTCTTGGAATTTTTGATCAAAAAAATACACACCTAACACTACCTAAAGAATTCTGAAGAGACCGAAACTATATCTATGTACGTGGTAGAGCCAAGCTACAGCTATATTATGGTTGTATCACGAATGGGTCGGCTCGACCGGGGTAGGACTACGCTTTCACAGAATACCAGCGTAAAATAGCAGCTTAATACTGCTGTGTTTCGTATGGTGAGTGTAGAGAACCGGAGACCTCTTTTACTGAATAAGAAACATACCCATCTTAGTTCTCAGGGGTGACAACGCATCTGCATTTTGATTCTTAATCGAGGATAGATGTAGATGTCTACGGGCCACAACATCTAAAAAGACAGTACACCATCAGGTGGCTGTTTGCTCGTTTGTCACCCTCATTCTATAAAAAGAAAAACATAAAATATGCTCTATTTATTGTAATTAAGGCAGGTGCAATACCCTTTTATAAATGGTCTCGAAATAATAAAACGAAGGGTGCGTTTGTGTAAGCACTCAAAATAATGAAATAAACCGTTCACGTTATACATCCATAAATACCTACTAACATGAATTCTTAACTGAACCAGACATGCAAAAAAGAGCCAAATAAAGAATCACTTATAAAAAACTCATTGAATGCAACCCTCAGATATAAGCATGAGAGTCGCATTAAAGGGAGATAAAAATAATGTTGCAGTAGTAACACATATCCATATATAGAGGAGCAGAAATCTCTCCATTTCGGTTTGATAAGCGGTATTCGTCATGGCGCGAAGTTAGCCGCAATGGCGGCAACCAATCACGTTCCGTTTTGCGGACGCTGCGCGGAGGCGCAACCAGCCTCAAAAAACCCCACCGAGGCGACCGGCTGATCAAATCTGCGAGTAGTGCTGCGAGAGACGCGTGTCTAGTGTTATTGTAATTTATTTCAAGTTTTAAAACAAATATGAGGGAAATCGTGCACATCCAGGCCGGCCAATGTGGAAACCAGATTGGAGCTAAAGTGAGTATTACTTGCGAGTTTTTTATTTTTATTTATTAATATTAAGTGCCAGCTGTGGTATGCTACCACTGACCATTGACGCCGAGTAATAACGGTTAACGGTTCGCACTATTACATTGTGAAATTCGCTAGACGTGACTATTCACATTTTTATTAAAGTGTCTAGTATATTCTCTTAGATATACATACACAAGTTTCCTTTTCATATTATAATTATATTATTGAAATATCTATTTTTTTTTCTTTGAGATATTTTGTATACAACCATTCATAGAACGAAAATAGAATTGAAATTTGAATTTTTCCGCATGACCGCGCTACCAGTCACCAGTCGCGTAAAATAGGGTCGCCCAACCCCTAATTTACGCATGCGCCGATAGTATAAACAAAAGATTATACTTAATAATGTATAGAATGACATCATATCTAAATATGGATATATGATTAACTGTATAACTACACGATTAATAAAACTGATTCTACTAGAATTAATTGTTTATCAAACTAGTTTTCCCTAAATGAGGCAAACAGAAATAGATATGAAGGCTGTCATGTAAAAAAAAACTGGTTTTCAAATCCTTTTCCTATTGATATGTATGAGGTGTCCGATTTTATTTGGTCAATATATAAGAACAAAATGCCTTTGATCGCGTAATATTTTCTCTCCTGATTATCTCCGTTCCAAATCTGCAGTCAGCACAATGCTCCAGTTAGATTAGAAATTTAATAATTATTGACTTTCCTATAAAACCTTGCGGTGAAATTGTGTGGCAATTAATTACATGCAATTTTCTTACATCCGCTCTATTGGATGCTTTGATACAAATCTGCGGACAGTTTAATTGCGTTACTCTTCACATTATCTTTTTATTATATCATCGTAATGACTTTATCTTTTCCATAAAACTTCAAGCTCTTAATACATTTGACTGTTAAATGTTATCAGAGTTTTTATTTTTAAATACCAAAATCAATATCATCGTCATCAGAAGAAAGACGTCACTAATTGTAGCAAACTTAGCGCGGCAAAATTTAGTTAGAACTGCTAATGCACTACATTTTATCAATCATCTGGGATAAATGTAGCCTCCGTGAAACCCTAAATATTATTATTATTGTTATTAACATGATTTTATTTTGTTCCTTTAGTATCAACTACAGAAATCATAATATTTTCTCGAATTAGTTCAATCAAGAGTAAACACATAATTTTTAAAAATTCTCATAACTTGCAAGACCTTCAATATGTGAGTCACACACATATTGAAGCAGTCTCGGAATGCAATCGTGAGAGAGAGATGTAAGATGCAATTAGCACTTGATGCGCACAATCTGTGTCAACAATATTTTTTCAGACATTTTTGTTTACGCAACATAAAGCGTTTTCTATTCAAATCATTTTTCGAGGACAGAGTAATATAAAATAGAGGGCACGTCTCGCTACGGGCAATTTCATCGAATGATTAACGTACGAAACAATGGGATAAAAACTGTCGATGACTTCAGCGTTGTTTTCTACTCTGTTGATTTCGCATGTGGGTGTAACAGATAAGTCAAAATAACATAGACAAATACAATCGTAAATGTTTTCTATTCGCTTTTATTGCGAAATATTCTTATCAGGTTTCTACGTTTGACTGTGAAACTGAGCCGACTCCCGATAGATTAGTGGGGGCCATTGAACTTTCGGTCGTCGACCGACGGGCATTATGCATTTATAAATAACCACCATTGGCTCGCCATAGCGCAAAGTGCACTCTCGAGATAGTAATTTAGAGAACTGTTGGGAAATCTCACATTTAGCCCGATTTATTTCAGCCCGTCCGCTTAAGAAATCCATGGTTTCACCTGGTCCATTGTTAGTGGTGTTTCTCACGCAACTTTCATGTCTGCATTTTATCTAGTTGCAAGGAAAGTCACCTTTCGCGCCACCATCGAACACTGATCGCCTTTCACTTTTTGTCATTAATAAAACCATTTCGATATTGAGTTTTTGACATGCCCGCTTATTCGTTATCTCTTAGATATCTTAATGACTTTATAAAAATACTTTAATCATTCGACTATGTTAAATACTCGTTTAAATATTTATTTATCGAAACCCTGAACTAAAAGCCGATGTCCATATTAGTCACTTAGTCGTATATGGCGATGTCGTTCTCTCCGTACCCACACACCTCGCCTACAGCAGGATGACATCATACGACCGAGTCTCAAGTACCGAATGAATTTTAATGCGACGATCGGTCGCTAAGCGACCGCTCACTACTTACAAGTCTTTAGTTCCAAGTACGAGTTTGTATTCGTTGTTATGTACTGTCAAAAACACTAGTGATATTTCGCTTTTACTTCCATTAGCGAAATTAGCACGACTTTCGTTATGTAAAGTGATTCATACGAGACGATCTGTGGTCGAAAGGTATGGTGACAATTTAGGTCAGGGATGTTTTAAGAATATAAAAGACAGTTTTTTAAAGAATTAACACTTGTCCTTTGAATATAAACGTGAGGTTATACATTATCTGCCGGTAAAGATAAACTAAGTTGAGACGATTGTGGGTGTCGCCCGTCGCCAAGGCAATACACATTTATACCTACATGTCTTGCGTAATCAACTAAAGACGTCGTTTAAGACTGAATATATCCTGACTTTCAACTACGGTTCATTGTGCTTTGTTGATGCGTCTTTATTCACGAGATGCACTTCTACGTTCTACACTCGTCTTATGGGAATAGATTACTAGATGGGATTGCTTTGTATAAATCCCCTTAAGTAGACTGTTTTACAACTGGTTTGAAAGCAACTTAGATGTAGAGTTGCCGTTCGAGAAAGCGACGCGCTTTCATGCGGGAATTTTAATAGACAAAGCTGACGTTTGATGTTTTTGGGTCTGCTCGACCGGGAAGGACCACGCTCTCACAGAATACCAGCGTAAAATAGCGGCTTAATGCTGCTGTGTTTCGTATGGTGAGTGTAGAGAACCGGAGACCCTTTTTACTGGAAACGAGGCATTCCTATATGTTAGTCGTCAGGGTGACAATGCATCTGCATTTTGATTCTTAATCGCGGATAAATGTTGATGTCTATGGGCCACTGCATCCACTTACCATCAGCTGGACTGTGTGCTCGTTTCTCACCCTTATTCTGTAAAAAAAAAGTTCGACGCTAGATTATTAACTATTCACCTCTTTTACAGTTCTGGGAGATCATCTCCGACGAGCACGGCATCGACCCCACCGGTGCCTACCATGGCGATTCGGACTTGCAGCTGGAACGCATCAACGTTTACTACAATGAAGCCTCCGGCGGCAAATACGTCCCCCGAGCTATCCTCGTCGACCTCGAACCCGGCACCATGGACTCCGTGCGTTCAGGACCCTTCGGACAGATCTTCCGCCCAGACAATTTCGTGTTCGGACAATCCGGCGCCGGCAACAACTGGGCCAAGGGACACTACACAGAGGGCGCCGAGCTCGTCGACTCAGTTCTTGACGTAGTACGCAAAGAATCCGAGTCGTGCGATTGTCTACAAGGCTTCCAGCTCACACACTCCCTTGGTGGCGGCACCGGCTCCGGAATGGGTACCCTCCTCATCTCCAAAATCAGAGAAGAGTACCCCGACAGAATCATGAACACATACTCAGTCGTCCCCTCGCCCAAAGTATCAGACACCGTCGTAGAACCGTACAACGCAACTCTCTCAGTCCACCAGCTCGTAGAAAACACAGACGAAACATACTGTATCGACAATGAGGCTTTATACGACATCTGCTTCCGAACATTGAAACTATCCACACCCACATACGGTGACTTAAATCACTTGGTGTCCCTCACAATGTCCGGTGTCACAACTTGCCTCAGGTTCCCCGGTCAGTTGAACGCCGATCTTCGAAAACTGGCTGTGAACATGGTTCCTTTCCCACGTCTTCACTTCTTCATGCCCGGATTCGCTCCTCTCACATCACGTGGAAGCAGACAGTACCGCGCTCTCACTGTCCCAGAACTAACCCAACAGATGTTCGACGCCAAGAACATGATGGCGGCGTGCGATCCGCGCCACGGCCGCTACCTCACCGTCGCCGCCATCTTCCGTGGCCGCATGTCGATGAAGGAAGTCGACGAGCAGATGCTCAACATCCAAAACAAGAACTCGTCGTACTTCGTCGAATGGATCCCCAACAACGTGAAGACCGCTGTGTGTGACATCCCACCCAGAGGTCTCAAGATGGCCGCCACCTTCATCGGCAACTCGACCGCGATCCAAGAGCTGTTCAAGCGCATCTCAGAACAGTTCACCGCTATGTTCAGGCGCAAGGCTTTCTTGCATTGGTACACTGGCGAGGGTATGGACGAAATGGAGTTCACTGAGGCTGAGAGCAACATGAACGACTTGGTCTCCGAATACCAACAATACCAGGAGGCCACCGCCGACGAGGATGCCGAGTTTGACGAGGAGCAGGAGCAGGATGTTGACGAACACCACTAAATACTAAAAGGCACATAACATAGTAAACATTGCCATTATAAAGTCGCGTTACATTCGGTAACATTGATTATGTTATATTCAGAACCTGCTTTCTAACTTTTAACAGAATGCACGATTTAACAAAACACCGATTTAGTACGAAAATTGAACCTGGATTTGACAACACTCGTATTGGATTAATACATTCCTTGTGATTCCAATAAGCCTCATTGAGAGCTAGATCTGAATTCTTTAAAGGCTGATCTAAAGTAGACATTCTTTATGTATTTATATTGTTTGGACGACTCAGTAGGCCAAACGTAAAATGTCGGCTTCAATAACAGAAGTTTTATTACTATTATAATTGTTTTGAACAATAATTTAATGTACAGACAGCGTGTTTGGTGAGAGTGTGACCGGCGTATTTTTGACAGTACGCATGGCAAAAACTTTTGTCTTTTGTCTGAAAAATATTAAGACGAATTCGAAACGAATTCAAAAACCGTGCTTCCGAATGCAAAAATGATTTTTTTAATTTATTGATATTGCCGGGCACACTCTCTTCGTACCTAATGTAATAAAGATTTTTATTTATTAAAAACACACCGCCTTTTAATTTTCGCTCATTGCATTATATATTATATATGATATGAATAATTTGATTTTAAAAATATCGCCTTGATTATAATTAAAAAGTATTATTAATCTGTGGCAGAAAGTATAAGCCTGTTTCTATGCAACACAGTCCACCTGATGGTATCTATTTCAATTAATAGCTGCAATCAACTTCAGACAAAGGAGTCCACAGATGGGTTGGTACCCCTGAAAAGTAAAATTATATTCTCTCTGTTCTCTTACTTTCAAAGCGGAACACACCAGTGATTGAACTGCTATTCATCGATAGACATAGGAAACTCCTAAGCAGTGAAAGGAGTAGTAGTAATGGTTTTTGTAGACTTTATTAAACAAGTATATAAAAAGAGACGATGGTCCCATTTTCAGCAATGGATTTTTCGTTTTAATGAATTGGATAAACATATAGAAGATATAAAACAAAACGATTATTAATATACTTATCAATAAACGATGTGATAAGGTACCTAGTAACCTAATCAAGGTATATATCATATTCTCCCACGTTGAATATAACATCATTGCCGGCCAGCACATGAAACCTATCATTATACCAACCTAACCAGATACGAAAATGTAGACGTCATTTCAAAGTAACATTAAAATCTTTATTTTAAATGTCAAATTCAAAGTAAAATTAAAAAAACATTCAATAAAATTGATCTCTGTATTGTATTTTTTTTTAATTTAACTTATTCCCAACAGCGGACTGAAAGTAGCTCACGCTATACCTTCGTTTCTATATTTAGAAATGCACTTATAGGAAGTAGCCGGTCGCAAGTGGCCTCCGTCCACACATAATAACTCCTTTGTATGTCGTAATTTACCAATAGAAAATATGTTGGCAAGGCTCTCCACAAACTGGTTATCAGCAAGATAACAGAGTGATGTCAGCCTTAAATTCTTGTAAACAAACGCTTATGTCATACATTGGCGCGAGTTTGTAGTATTTAGATCACGTGGTACCTTACTAAAGGTGATCGCTGCAGTCTCAAAATGGCGCTTGCATTGGGGTCAATGCGTTCTCGCGCGCATAGGTTACTTCTATTTCAATTTACAGCGAATACAGCCTAGTTTTCGGATAGGTTTAAGTAAACACTTTACTCGCTCATTTAATTTTCTCTTTTAGCTTTGATTTTTTGTATATTTTTTTTATTTTATAAATAAGGGTAACAAACGAGCACACAGTCCACCTGATGGTAAGTGGATACTGTGGCCCATAGACATCTACATCTATCCTCTATTAAGAATCAATATGCAGATACGTTGTCACCACTGAGGACTAAAATTGAATGCCTCGTATCTAGTAAAAAGGGTCTCCGATTCTCTTCACTCATCATACGAAACACAGCAGCTATTTTATGTTTACCTTGGTCGAGCCGACCCATTCGTGCTACAATTATAATATAGCGGCAGCATGACTCTACCCCGTAAAAACTTCCTGATAACAACTTAATAATATAATAAATAAGCTGCGGTTGCCTAACGCGTGGCAACTATGGCAGTATCCATCCTATGAGGCAACGTATGGGGGAGGCCTATGTTTAGCAGTGGACTTTTGATAGGATGTAATGCCTCTAAATAATGATGAACTCGTAACATACAGACGTGTAGTGGCACGGAATGTGCATAGCATGTACATGACCGACTTTATAAGATATCTGACACAAGCGACCCACTTTATTCTGTGTTGTTGTAGTGCATGCTATAATATTAATAAACACATGCCCACACACCGATAGGGTTGCCTTATCCTAACCCTAATATATTAGGGATCTCAATGCTTTAATTCTAAATATAAATACAGTAGCCGAAACAATTATATTGTAAAGGATATTTCAAAAATAAAAATAAAAATTGGTAAATTCGTTCCAATCAAAAAACTAAATTCGTTCCAATACAAATGACTCAATAGTTTTCGAAGTCTATCCGTTTGTGCAGTAGTTGTGTATCGCCAGCAACGCAAAGTCAGGAATTTGCATTTAGAAAAACCCTAAATTAGGGGCTTTTTACGAGTAGGTGCTAATTAGGTGCCAAGTTTAAAAATTAGGTGCTCTAAAATTTTCACTGTAATGTAATTATTAATAAAAGTTAAAAAATCAATACTATATACGATATTATAATCTACACTACATTTGATATAAGTTTGGCAGCCCTACACGCAGATAAACTTATTTGTCATACCATCCCTACATTAGTTAAATGATTATAGTATGTAAAATGGATACGTTATAATATGTAGTTAATAAGTACTATTATTTAAATATCAAATGATCATGTTTCAACCTATATTAGCTAAGATGATTAAATTATTAAAATCGATTAAAATGGATATGTTACTATTATTTAAATGTCAAGTAGCCAAGTTCCCACCAACTTGTGAAATGTCAAAAATACAATTTAACTTTTTTTTTAAATGTTCTGGGTATTATTGGCTAGTACTTATGAATTATGAGTTAATTTAATTTCTAATATAATTATTTATTTTGGAAGTATAGGGCATTTTTAATATTATAAGCCAGAGCTTGATTACTATTCCACCTGATGGTAAATAGTGATTTAGCCGAATATGGTAAAATGCACAGACATAGCTTAACAAAAGCTTACTTACTCTTGCTTTGAAGACCCATATTATTATTGGATGGAAAGACAGCTGGCAAATTTTTATTTATTTTATGGAATAAGGGTGACGAACGAGCACAAAGTCCACCTGATGGTAGGTGAGGGACAACTATCCTCAACTATGAATCAAAATCAGATGCACTTTCACCCCTGAAGACTAACATGGAATGCCTCACGCTGGTGTTCTGTGAGAGCGTGGTCCTTCCCCGGTCGAGCCGACTCATTCGTGCTACAACAATAGTAGAGCTGCAGCTTGGCTTTACCAGATATAAACTCTAAAACTCAACTCCATTTCCTTACACATTATGAACGATTAAGCAAACCGTTAGGTATGTCGGTTAGGGTGTAGAAACTGGCCGGACGAGCGTCTGGTTTTCCGATGGTGGAAGGAGAGAAAGGATTCCTGCTCACTCTTCGAAATGTTTCCTTTAGAATATCGAAAGGTAATCTATTTTGTGCTCTACACTGGTAAGACTGGGTTTAACCTGATTCAATAAATATTGGCATTACTTAAATCCAGCCACAGACATAATGATATAAAATATCTTTATATCGTACGAAAACAAAATTTCATTTGACTAAGTCATATAACCTCACCTAACCTTCATAAAATTTACATGAAGATAAATATAAATGACTTAATTATTTGTTATAATATGTACTCGTGTTTTCTTTTCATTTAATCTTACATCCAGGAAAATAACAGGAAAATATTTTAACAACCTCCAGGTAGTAAAATAACCATCTCATAACTTTTTTTATAGACGAGAGGGCAAACGAGCATGTGGCTCACCTGATGGTAAAGTGACTACCGCCGCTCACGAACAACTGCAACACCAGGGGAATAGCAGGTGCGTTGGCGACCTTTAACAAAGGAGTAAGCTCTTTTCTTGAAGATTTCTAAGGTTTTTTTTCATGGATGAGGAGGCAAACGAGCATGCGGCTCACCTGATGGAAGGTTATCACCGTCGCGTCGGTCGCATCGGTCCGGAAAAGTCGCCGGCGGCAAATGATTACACAAAGAGGTCGTACGAGGAAGAAAACTCCTGGAGGTGTGGATGGCATTGCCTTTATGCTACATCTCTTCGCAGCGCCAGTGAATCGAGCCGATCAGAAAGAATTCAGTCATCGACGATTCACACCGCTTAATTCTGAATGCGGTCAAATGGAAGGAGCTGGCACTAGGTTGCCCCGGCCCAGAGATGAGAACAGTATTCCATGTGAGATCGAACCTGCGCCTTGTAAAGTTGCAAGGGGTGTGCCGGCATGAAATACTGTCCGGCTCTACCGAGCACGCCAAGCTTTTTAGATGCCATTTTAGCCTTCCCTTCCAAGTGACCACAAAACTGCACATCATTCGATATGTCGACGTCGAGGATTCCGAAGCTGGCTGAAGCCGCAAAGGGAGTGCCCTGAAATTGAAGAGATACGACGAACGGGGTATTTTTTAGCGGTAAACGCGCAAACCTTTGCCCTCTTTTGCGAAGATTTGTGGTCTATCAAATCTGATGAAATGTTTAGGACGATAATGAACATGTTGACATGAATTAAGCGCGATAAAATCCGTAAAATTAGTTTCATTTAATGTGTAGTGTTCGCGTAAATATAAGAAATCACTATAGAAAACTTTTAACTGTTTTATATTTTTAACCCTTTCTACTACGCTGTCCCGTGAATTACATACAGTTCATTGCTATTGTCTTACCATTGTGTCTGAAAATCGGACAGTGAAAGTGTTAAGATATTTCGAAAATGGGGGAAAGGGGCGACATTTTCGACTCTGTGGCCCCCAACGGCAACTAACCACACTGCACCACGGCGCGCACTACCATTAACGTGATTTTAAAGAAGACAATTTATTTTTGTATTGAGAATGGGCCCACCACCGTAACCAGGCGTAACTTAATGAAACACATGTCGATTTATTTCTTATAACCAATAGATTACAATAGTGTTGCGCGCCACTATTAATGGTTTATACATGGCAACACTAGTTACCACTAGCGCCCTCTAGTATCGAGTAGCAGAACTAGGAGAGTCAAGATCCTTCTAGAAATTTCGGGACCGATATGTACTCGAACATTCTAGATGTTTCTACAGTAGAAGGTTCTGGAAACTATCTGAGGCCCTATATAAGGCCGGTATAGACCGCGACCGAGTCAGTATTGAATTGGCGATACAAGCGAGGACTTCGAAGCGATACAACTACGAACTTAAGCGATCTGTAGTAAAATTGTATTTTGTTATTAGTGAGGTTTAAAGTTGTAATTAGTGTTGTATAATTAAAGTGTCAATTTTGGTAATTCAATCGGCAGTTTTTAATTGTCTCGAACCCCAAGCTCGTAACAATTGGTGTCAGAAGTGGGATCAGATCATGCCGATTTTACCAAAGGACGACACGGAGGGTATCCGTACCGAAGTCAACGCCAGCAAGAGACGGACCAGAGACGATTTGGTAATGCAACGCCGCAAACGTCGGGGCCAGCTGCCGAACACGGAGGCCGGCCGTCAGCAGCTCCTGCATCTGCAGCACCTGACTTAGGTGCTCTGATGATGATGCTGCAGGAGCAGGCTCGCCGACAGGAGGAACAGGCCCGCCGACAGGAGGAACAGGCCCGCCGACAGGAGGAACAGGCCCGCCGACAGGAGGAACAGGCCCGTCGGTTGGAAGAGCAGCTGCAGCGTGGACAGGAGGAACAGGCGCCAACAGGAAGAGCAGATGCTCCTCATGAAGGACCTTCACGCTACTTTCGGGAAAGAGATAAGGAGGTGAAGGATAGGGTTGCTCAACATGACAACCGCCTGTCGGAAGCTGAAACCCGAATCGACCAAGTGAACAATCGGGTTGACAACGTGATTGCTGACGTGAAGAAAACGCTGGACGACCTCAAACTTGGGGATGGAGTTACAGCCCCCGTGGTAGCTACAATACCTTCGCTACGTGGATTCAAAGTGCCGCCGTTCGACGGGACTTCTTCCTGGTCGGCGTACAGAATCCAGTTCGAGGCTGTCATGAAGGCGAACGGCTGGAATAAAAGTCAGGCCATGACTGCTCTCACCCTAGGCTTGCGCGACCAGGCCTTAACTGTTCTGGAAGCCTCGGTAAGGAAGTGACTTACGAGCAGCTCCTTGAGGCGTTGGAGGCGAGATATGGCGACGCTCACCTGGAACACGTCTTTCGTGCGCAGCTCAAAGATCGCGTGCAACGCAGCAACGAAAACCTACAGCAGTGGGCCCTTGAGGTGGAAAAGCTGGTTCGAAAAGCATACCAGTCTGTACCTGCGCTCATTGTAGGAACCTGGTGCAGACATTCATCGACGGCATCCGCGACCTTGAAGTCAGAGCTGCTGTGAGGCTCGGGCACCACGAGACGCTTAGGACGCGTTAGCCCATGCACTGGAGGTGGAAGCCGTACGGCAGGATCATCGATCCCATCGCGTCAGGAGGTTGCAGCAGCTGCAGTTCGCGACTGCAATAAAGGATACAGCCCTAGGTGCTACGGCTGTGGGGAAAGGGCCATCTTCGATCCAGCTGCCCTAAGCGAACTGTAGAAAGGGAGGTGATCGATCTCGAGAGGGTAGTGCGGCTAACAGCACCGCCCAGCAGCAGCAGGAAACGAGTAAAAGCCAGGACTGTGGGGCGGGTGCTGGCTGATGTTAAAGAGCCCCAAGGATTTCGATCTCACAAACCCATGATGGGAACAGCCTAATCATCAAAGGCGAGGTCAACGGAACGCCGTGTAAACTGACCATAGACACTGGAGCCTCTCGCACGGTTGTCAGTTCCCAACTTATAAGTCAGTTCCTTGGGGACTCCGCATACAACCGAGCGCATTAATTTGGTAACAGCCACCGGTCAGCGCATACCCGTCCGTGGAGAGAAGGAGATGGAGTTGAAGCTAGGCAACATGATCTACCTGCATAATGTCATCGTGGCTGATATAATGGACGACTGCATCCTGGGCCTAGACTTCATGAGGAAGAATTGTTGTGAGATCGATGTTAAGCAAGGTGTTTTGAAATGTGGACATGAAGAACTTTTCGTGGAAGGGCGATACCGGGAATGTGTACAGCCTTAAGAAGATTGTTCTGCCGCCGAGATCGGAAACGATTGTGCCGGTTAGTCTTCCTCGGAATCCTGGGCAAGCTCATCGTTGTGTACTCGTGGAAAGGGTGGACAATGACCTTCCGTGGAAAGTGGCTCGAACTTGGTCAGAACCACCGACATCTCAAGAGTACGTGTGCTGAACCTTTGTGATCAGGAACAGATTATGGAAAAGGCACACTGGTTGGTACTTGTGAGGAAGTGGATTGGTTGCGTAGGTGCCAATATCCATCGACTGGGACCCCCAGCAAGGATGCACAAACGAGGGTGACCACACTTGAAGACTGTCGCAGCGTTCTCTCCCCGAATGAAGTGGTCAAGGCGAAAGTTGTTACTCAAGTACGCCGATGTTTTCTCGTCAAACGATGCTGACATAGGAAAGACTGGCTTAGTTCAACACAAAATAAACACAGGAGAAGAATTGCCTATCCGTCAGCGCCCAAGAAGATTGCCGGTAGCACGTGAAAAGGAAGTGGAAACCATGATTGAGGAATGGTGAAGGATGGGGTTATTGAACCTTCATCTAGTCCATGGTGTTCACCTGTGGTGCTGGTAAAGAAGGATGGCAGCATGCGGTTTTGTGTTGACTACCGCCGTCTAAACGACGTTACAAAGAAGGACAGCTATCCCTTGCCAAGAATTGATGACACGCTGGACATGCTTACAGGCGTAAAGTGGTTTAGCACACTGGACCTGAAAAGTGGCTACTGGCAGGTTGAAATTGACCCTAAGGACAGGGAAAACTGCATTCTCGACAGGAAAGGGTCCGTGGCAATTTAAAGTTATGCCGTTTGGATTGTGCAATGCTCCAGCAACGTTTGAAAGGTTGATGGAGCTTGTACTTACCGGGTTAATTGGCGATGCCTGTCTGGTCTACTTGATGACATCATCATCGTAGGCCGTACGTTTGAGAACACCTTCAAAACCTGGAACGCGTGCTCATGAAGATTCAGAGTGCCAACCTCAAGTTGAGTCCGAAGAAATGTTCACTATTCAAACGGCAAGTTAGCTTTTTGGGGTATGTAGTGTCGGAAGAAGGTATCCGCACGGATCGGAAAATTGCCGCTGTCAAGGATTGGCCGGTCCCAAAAGACAAGACGCAGGTTAGAGCATTTTTGGATTGTGCTCTATTATCGGCGATTTGAAGAACTTTGCAGATATAGCCAAACCTCTGCACAAGCTAACCGAGGAGAAGCGACATTTCTGCTGGGATGAAAGTTGCGATATCGCATTCCAGGAGCTCAAGGACCGTCTGTGCAAAACACCTATTTTAGGGTACCCTGATGCGGGCAAGGAATTTATAGTTGACACAGACGCAAGTGATATAGGACTTGGCGGTGTGTTGTCTCAAAGGAATGGTGATCAAGAGGTTGTGATAGCATACTTCAGCAAGTCGTTGTCAAAGCCGGAAAGGAACTATTGTGTCACAAGGCGAGAATTGCTTGCTGTGGTAAAGTCGTTGCAGCATTTTAGCAAATATCTTCTGGGGCGGAAATTTCACTTACGAACTGACCATGCTGCACTGAAATGGCTATTGCAGTTCAAAAATCCAGAAGGACAAGTTGCGAGATGGATTGAGCTACTACAGGAATACGACTTTGTGATCGAACATCGCAGCGGGAAATCTCATGGCAACGCAGATGCATTGTCAAGAAGACCTTCTCCTAAAGATTGCAAGCATTGTACTAGGCAAGAGAGTAAGGAAGTGGTATCTGTGAGGATGCTTATGACAGACCAGCTCAACAATGAGTGGAAAGACAGCCTACAACATGCACAGCAGGAAGATTCGGACATCAAGCCGATTCTAGAATGGATGAAGGCCAGTGCTCCTATGCCCAAGTGGAGCGACGTTTCAGTGATGAGTTCGACCACGAAAAGCTATTGGGCCCAATGGGGCAGCTTGCCGATTCAGGATGGAGTCCTGTGCCGTAAATGGGAAAATTGTCGGGGAGACAGTTGTCATTTGCAAATGGTTGGCCCTAAAGATAAAGTACCGGATGTTCTACACCTGTACCATAATGGTTGTTCAGGAGGCCACCTGGGAGTTAAACGAACTCTACTGAAGATCCGAGAACGGTTTTACTGGGTCCACTGTCGTGACGATGTCGAGGACTGGTGTCGCAAATGTACAAGTTGTGCGGCTGTAAAGGGACCTCAAACTCGTAGTAGAGGTGCATTGAAATTGTACAATGTTGGTGCACCATGGGGAGGATAGCCATTGACGTTGCGGGGCCGTTTCCGGAAAGTGAAAGTGGTAACAAGTATTTCATGGTTGTGATGGATTACTTCACTAAGTGGCCAGAAGTCTTCGCCATTCCAAATCAAGAAGCTTCAACAGTTGCAGATAAACTAGTTCATGAAGTCTTCTGTCGTTTTGAGTACCTTTAGAGATTCACAGCGATCAAGGAAGAAATTTTGAGTCTCAAATATTCCAGGTAACTTGCCAAGTTATGGGTACTCATAAAACAAGAACAACTTCTTACCACCCACAATCTGATGGAATGGTAGAACGATTTAATCAGACATTGGAGAGGTACCTAGCAAAGTTGTGGAAAACGGCAACGAGACTGGGACAGGCATATACAACCGTTTTTGTTGTCATATCGAAGCGCTGTTCACGAAAGTACATCAGTGACACCAGCTTTAGCAAATTTTGGGAGAGAATTACGCCTGCCTGCAGACCTGATCACCGGAATACCACCTGATGCCCCACGCAGTATAACCGATTATGCAAATGACTTGCGGAACAAAATGAATGACATTTATGAGCACGTCAGACAATCAGGACAGCAAACGTCTAAAAATGAAAACACGGTATGACCGCAAAATGAACAACAAAGGGTTTGACGAAGGTTCACTAGTGTGGTTACACAATCCAGTTCGCAGCAAAGGAAATCTCCTAAGCTTCAAGCTAAATGGGACGGACCGTACCGGATTGTGACAAGGATCAATGACGTAACCTACCGGATACAGAAAGGTGCAAGAGGTACCCTAAGATCGTCCATGTGGATCGACTGGCGTTATTATAATAATAATGCTCGGGACGAGCATGTCTTAGAGGGGCAGTGTTGCGCGCCACTATTAATGGTTTATACATGGCAACACTAGTTACCACTAGCGCCTCTAGTATCGAGTAGCAGAACTAGGAGAGTCAAGATCCTTCTAGAAATTTCGGGACCGATATGTACTGAACATTCTAGATGTTTCTACAGTAGAAGGTTCTGAAACTATCTGAGGCCCTATATAAGGCCGGTATAGACCGCGACCGAGTCAGTATTGAATTGGCGATACAAGCGAGGACTTCGAAGCGATACAACTACGAACTTAAGCGATCTGTAGTAAAATTGTATTTTGTTATTAGTGAGGTTTAAAGTTGTAATTAGTGTTGTATAATTAAAGTGTCAATTTTGGTAATTCAATCGGCAGTTTTTAATTGTCTCGAACCCCAAGCTCGTAACAATAGTAATATTAGTATTACCGTATCTAAAGGGAATACTGAGAAATTAAAATATGAATATCACAATAACCTAAAAACAAACTAAAAGCGATTGTCTAGTCGTTTTCACCGGTATTATAAGTTAAAATAGTGCTCTGGTCAATAATTAAAAGTATAAAAGAAAGTTGTAGGTACATTCAGCATTTGTAGGTACTTTAAGGTTGATGGAAATTTCTTTTAGTAGTTCGTTCTTCTTTATACGCATTTTTTTTCTTATTACATTAACCAATTCACGAATATTAAAAGAACTTTTTTTTTAGATTTTATGATTCCGGTTACATTTTCATAAAATCTTTAGGCTGTTTACTATAATAAATTGGTATCTTTTTTATGTGTAATAAAATTAAGTTACGTTAAAGTTACTAGTGAGCCCGAAAACGATTGTCTTCTTTAAGTGCCTAATTTATGGGTGTGGCATGTTTGCAATAAATGTTTCTTTCTTTCTTTTTTCCGTTTTGATTTAGGAAGTGGGCATCCGAGACTGGCAGTACCTAGTCTCCTTTAGATAATTAATCTGACCCTGGTGTTTGATTGATAAGAGAGCCATTATAATTATTGAAAGGCATTTTTGTAGATAGATTTTTATGTCTATGGGTCACAGCAGTCACTTACCATCAGGTGGACTGCGTGCTCGTATGTCACCCTTATTCCAAACATAAACAAAAATTTGCAAGGTTTCTTTTCACCCGATAACAATATGGGTCTTCAAGGTATGAGTAAGTACGCTTTTGTTAAGCAAAGTCTCACTTATACTATAAAAAAAAAGTATTAATTTCAATCAAAACAAAATGACAGATGTGAGTGATTACATCACGCGTGGGTTACGACAGACATTACGATGAAGTGAAGGTTTAATAAATACTACGTGGGCGAAAAGGTCACAGAGAAGTGGCACGTCATATTCATGAAGGCTCTTCCCTATTAAAATTTATACCTTTAACAATTATACCATACGTCTCGGTAGCCTAGCGGCTAAGAGGGACTAATATTCGAAAGTTGTTGCCATGATTCAAGTCAGCCAGAAAGATTGCACTAGTGCTATCTTACGTGTTTAAGCACAAAAAATAAAATAAAATAACAAATAATCGGTTACGCTACTGAATCGAATTGTTAATGTAAAATATTTCGAGTGGGCGACTCGTTAAATCGAAATGAAAGTATTTATTGCAATTGGCTTATAGCTTCAAACATTCGATGCAGATTTTGAACATATGGTCGCATTCGGATCTACAACTATTTAGACAGCGCAAAAAATAATACACAGTCAACTCTCGATATTTTGACACTCGTTAATTTGGATCTCTCTATAATTTGAATTTTTTTCCCGGTTCCTCGAAAAACACTCGATAAATTTAATAAAATCAATATTAATTGGTCCCCTCGGTAATTTGAAGTTGAGGGAATAGTATCTTACCCGCCAACATGCAATAATTTGAAGGCTGGGCTTCCTCAAATTCAAATTCAAATTCTTTATTTGCTAGTAAATAGGTACAAAAATATTTTATTCTAGGTGTTATCACAATGTGTTGAGAAAACCTACTTAGCTGTTTTCAACAGCATGCAAATGTCCAAAAGTTTTTATAATATAATTAATTTCTAAACTTAATCTATACACATAATTAAAAACTAAAAACTTCCTTTGACAATTTTATAAATAAATAAATTAATATAAATTAATTAATTGATATAAATTAATTAATTCATGCATCGATTAATAACCTCGATAATTACTACTAATCTACTCTCGATAATTTGAAGCGTTTGATTATATAAATGAGAGAGACTTCTTTTGAAAATGAACATTTGTGAATAATGGTACAAATGTTTAAAATAATAAATCACAAATTTTAATCAAAGTCTTGTTTACTTGATTTTTTCCTCCCTCCCTCTTGGTTATCTGAACTCTTGGTAATTTGAAATTTTTCTCTGATCCCTTAAGTTTCAAAATATCGAGAGTCCACTGTACTTGTTATATTTGAAAGTTTTTTTTTTATATAAAAACATTTCAAAATAAGGCAACAGCAAACATTGCATTCTCACTCTTTCAGTGTTTTGATTGACTTGTACAATTAGTACTTTGTCGTTCTCAAGTTATTGAAAATTATCGTTTATAATGATTTACTGATATAACTTGCAATGTTTTTTTAAATAAAATTAAGGTGACAAATGAGCACACAGTCCACCTGATAGTAAGTGGATGCTATGGCCAATAAACATCTACATTTATTCTTAATTAAGTATCAAAATGCAGATACGTTGTCACCCCTGAGGACTAAGATGGAATGCCTCGTTACCAGTAAAAAGGGTATCTGATTCTCTACACTCACTATACGAAACACAACAGCACTAAGCTGCTATAATTATTAAGCTGCCATGATAACCACAATACATCCAGCATAATATATACTGCAGCATGGCTCTACCACGTTTAAATAAACTTTAATATCAAATATTACTCCATTGCGTACAGTTCTGTCTATAAAATTCTTAGGTCTTATTTCCGAATGTCTAGCGACGCGAATTTCACTGCGCTTTGGCGCCATCTTGTTGTCGTTGTCTAGCGAATGTTGTGCGAAGCGAAAGGTACATGGATTCTTGTGAACAATTTCTTTGCAATATTCTTAATACAGCGAACCATTCGCTACTTTCTAATTCATGGCATAAAGTGCAGTATTATAATTTATACACCTTTTGACCTACCGACTGATTTCTGTTACAGCTCAGAACAAAAAGTATCACAGTGACATTCTTTCATTTAGGTATTACCTAATAATGTCGACGCTTTCATATTTTTCAATTCAACTATAAACTGGCATCCCAATTCAGCCTCTTTTATTCGTCTGAGCTTACGATCATTGGGCTCAATCCCTGGCATAAATCTAATTCTAGGCTAGGACATGTTATCCACTGTTATAATCCAGTAGATAATTCGATATGCAAAAATCATCTATTTTTGAGAAAGCATTTTTTTTTATATAGGATTAGGTGACAAACGAGCACACAGTCCACCTGATGGTAAGTGGTTGCTGTGACCCATAGACATCTACATTTATCCTCAATAAAGAATCAAAATGCAGATGCGTCGTCACCCGTGAGGACTAAGATGGAATGCCTCTTTTCCAGTAAAATGGGTCACCGGTTCTCTACACTCACCATACGAAACACAGCAGTGTCAAGCTGCCATTTTACGCTGGTATTCTGTGAGAGCGTGGTCCTACCCCGGTCGAGCCGACCCATTCATGCTACAACTATACTACTAATATAGCTGCAGCATGGCTCTACCACGTAAAAATTATGAAGCAATTTGTGTCCATTATACCCGCTCACCTCTCATATCTGCAGGTAATAAGAGCAGCAAAAAAAATATATGTAAAACAAAATATTGTACAAGAACCACAGAGAATGATGTATGAGACCCTTTTTACTGGAAATGAGGCATTCCATCTTAGTCCTCACGGGTGACAACGCATCTGCATTTTGATTTGTAATTGAGGATAGATGTAGATGTCTATGGGCCGCAGCAACCACTTACTAGAGTGTGTGCTCGATTGTCACCCTTATCCTATAAAAAAAAGAGAACCCTTCGTTTGTAAAATTAATACAAGGCTTTAATTTAATGTAATGATATGTTCAGCAGTTAAATTTTTATATAATAATAATGCCCTGCAGACCGAATTTCGGTCACGGCGGTTTGTCTCTACATAGACATCTACGTCTACGCAGGAGAAGATTATAGTGCCCAAGTGTATGCGCAAATACATGAGCACTCTATTCCTTCACTCTCATAGTCCGATGAGACGGCAATCTGACACGACCAGAGAAAAATTAAGCGTATTACCAACGGCTTTACGTGCTTTCCGAGGCACGGACGTGAAACCTCGCCTTCTTTTCAATGCTCCTTCTTCTTTATTTTCTTCTTCTTTCGTTTTGATGATTAATATTCTTCTTTATTTTTATCTCCATTGATTGAGGGTTTGACCTACTAGATCATGTCACCCTAATAGGTACATATACTCAGACAGTGATAAATTCACTTTAAATCTTTACTCGGTAGAGCCACGAATGGGTCGGCTCGACCGGGGTAGGACCACGCTCTCACAGAATACCAGCGTAAAATAGCAGCTCAATGCTGCTGTGTTTCGTATGGTGAGTGTAGAGAACCGGAGACCCTTCTTACTAGAAAAGAGGCATTCCATCTCAGTTCTCAAGGGTGACAACGCATGTGCATTTTGATTTGTAATCGAGGATAGATGTAGATGTCTATGGGCCGCAGCAACCACTTACTAGACTGTGTGCTCGATTGTCACCCTTATCCTATAAAAAAAAGAGAACCCTTCGTTTGTAAAATTAATACAAGGCTTTAATTTAATGTAATGATATGTTCAACAGTTAAATTTTTATATAATAATAATGCCCTGCAGACCGAATTTCGGTCACGGCGGTTTGTCTCTACATAGACATCTACGTCTACGCAGGAGAAGATTATAGTGCCCAAGTGTATGCGCAAATACATGAGCACTCTATTCCTTCACTCTCATAGTCCGATGAGACGGCAATCTGACACGACCAGAGAAAAATTAAGCGTATTACCAACGGCTTTACGTGCTTTCCGAGGCACGGAGGTGAAACCTCGCCTTCTTTTCAATGCTCCTTCTTCTTTATTTTCTTCTTCTTTCGTTTTGATGATTAATATTTTTCTTTATTTTTATCTCCATTGATTGAGGGTTTGACCTACTAGATCATGTCACCCTAATAGGTACATATACTCAGACAGTGATAAATTCACTTTAAATCTTTACGTGGTAGAGCCACGAATGGGTCGGCTCGACCGGGGTAGGACCACGCTCTCACAGAATACCAGCGTAAAATAGCAGCTCAATGCTGCTGTGTTTCGTATGGTGAGTGTAGAGAACCGGAGACCCTTCTTACTGGAAAAGAGGCATTCCATCTTAGTCCTTAGGGGTGACAACGCATGTGCATTTTGATTCTTAATTGAGGATAAATGTAGATGTCTATGGGCCACAGTACCCACTTACCATCAGGTGGACTGTGTGCTCGTTTGTCACCCTATGCTATAAAAAAAAAAACAATAATAAAAGGTTATCTGTTCTTTATACCTCACAATATAAAACTTTATTCTATCCATGTGTATGTTACTGAACTCCTGTGTGTGTTATTAAGTTGATTCGAGAATGGTTTAGATTCACAATTGGCGCTGTTGTCATGATTCAGAAATTACCACACAAATTCTAAATCTAAGAAGTAAAGTTAAAACGGCAATGTACGTTCACCATTGCGTTATAATCGCTACATTTAAATGAGATAACTGTACACCGTCTTATGTCTGCAAGTGTTGTAATCCTCTCCTAAATAAGTGAACTTTCTCGTATGTACGAGGTTTTAATAACATGATATGTAATGTTTTTTATGTAAGTTGACACAGAACAGAACTCTCAAATCGGCATCTGGCCACTCTATGCTATGAAACTCTTTGTCAAACTGTGTCAAAACTATGGTTTGGACTTTATATTTGTTTTTATTGAGTCGATTTCCAATTGAAACTATTTTTTTTTATAAAATAAGGGTGACAAATGAGCACACAGTCCACCTGATGGTAAGTGGATGCTGAGGCCATTACATTTATCTTTGATTAAGAATCAAAATGCAGATACGTTGTCACCTCTGAGGACTAGGATGGAATGTCTCGTATCCAGTAAAAATGGTCTCCGGTTCTGTACACTCACAGCTATACAAAAAACAGCAGCATTAAGCTGCTATTTTGCGCTGGTATTCTGTGAGAGTGTAGTCCTATCTCTGTCAAGACGACCGATTCCTGCTACAACCTTAATATAACTGCAGCGTGGCTCTACCATGTTAGAAATTTCTACCACGTTAATAAGTGACACGTGTTGATTTGAAATATTATGTAAAATGTGTATTAGTTTTTAGAAAAAGTGGACTACCAAAGTCCGGAGATTGATTCCAGATGTTAACATTTTCTAGTTTCATAGTTTTTCGGATCGTTGTTCATCACCATTACAGCTCATCACAAGTCCATTGCTGAATATTGGCCTGATGTGGCAATGAGCCAGCCGTATAGCTGGAAGAACCGACAACCGTTGGAGAAGAAAGGATCTCGAAGTAGCCACCTCGTAATGGTAAGCGCAGTGTTGAGCGACCTCCCACTAGATGGAGTGACGACCTGAAGAATTCAAACAGGTAGTCGATGGATGCAGGCAAAGAATGAAATATAAAATTGAATATAACAACGGTTAAAGTCCAGTGCTGAACATAGGCCTCCCCCATAGATTGCCCCAAAGGAGGGATATTTGCTATAGTTGTAATGTTACTGTTGATTTGAAAATTTCACCTCTCAGTGGGTCATGTGCTCTGGTAGATTATCTTCTATACATCCATCCATTACAGCCTATTAAAGTCCACTGCTGAACATAGGCCTTCCCATAAGTTGCCTCATAGGTGGGATATTTGCCATAGTTGCCACGCTAGGCAAGCGGGTTGGCAAACGCAGTTTTTTAGTTTAAGTCGTTATTAGGAAGACGCTGGTGCCCATCTCTCCTGATTTGTTTCCCTCTGTCGTCTCTTACGATACCTACGGGATGATTTGGGACAGTGGATATTCATTCTTACACTGTCACTACACGGTTATTTTCGTAAGGGCCGATTTTTTAACCGTCAGGTAAAAGTTATCCTTTAAATAAATTATAACCTGACTGAACATAAAAGTAAAGCAATTGAACTATTTTATTCGTGCAACTGTAATTTTTAATTTGTTTATATTATATTTAATCCCATGAATTAATTTTAACTAACGATTGAAAAATCTGTCCTAAGTTATACAGATATTATTATTAATTTTTATTAGTCCTGCTTTAATTTTATTAATTTTCGATGACAACTGTTAATTTCTGTAGGCCCGAAATAAATTTTGAGAATAAATGTTCAGAAAGTGGAAGTTCTGTTTTCTTGCGTTTTTTTTTTTAAATTTGTATATTAATTATTTAAAATTAAAAAAATTGTACAATCGACTTCAATATAAATTATTAAGAATAACTCAAAAACTATTGGTCAGAGCTTGATCAAATTTATATGACACCACACGAGAAGCACCAGCTTTCAAATAAAAAAGGAATCATCGAAATCGGTTCACCCAGAAAAGAGTTATGAAAAAAAACATACAGTCGAATTGAGTACCTCCTCCTTTTTGAAGTCGATAGAAAAGACGACGTACTTGAAGTACTGGTAAGCGCGGATTGCCAAGCCAAATAACAGTTTTATAATCCAATTATATACAATATTAAAAACTATAATAAAAAAAAAACAAACTAGTAATTTAATTATCAAACAGTCCTACTCCACGCGGTATCGTGCCAAGAACGCTGGCTGCGTTTCCCCGCTGAATGGCTATACTTAGCCTTTGAGCGAGGAAAGAGCCAGCCCTCTTATCACCAGCAACAACGACCAGCCGCGGATGGAGCTCCTTTAAGAACTTCACCGCACGTGGACCCAACGGACCGATAGTCTCTACAGCAAATGGCACAAATATGTAGTCATCTCTCAGAGACTCATATTGAATACTCCAATTTCGAATTTGAATTCGCAGCCCGCAGCACGCGCTCAATCATCGTGCTGCTGCGCCATAAATGGTTGTATTTTTCATAATGACAGGTTGCTACGAAAATAAATCCAAAACAAACATCCTCTGAGATTGGCTCTAAAATTCATTTGACGTTTGCGTCATTGTACAATATGATTTTATAGCCACTTAGAGAACGGTGTCTTCCTTACGTGGGGTAATGACCGGTAACACTGGATAGCCTATTTACACTGTTAACATGGCTATAAAGATTTACACCTCACAGTATTTTATGTATTCTTTACTTAATGGATTAGAAAGAAAAACATCTCGAAATTTCCGAAAATATAAGTGTTTTCGTCTGCAAACAAGTCGGGCCAAGGCGCGCCAATAGATGTTTCACATCAAAATACAAAAAATCTACGTGGTAGAGCCGTAGAGCCACGCTGCAGCTATATTATGGTTGTAGCACGAATGGGTCGGCTCGACCGGTGTAGGGCCACGCTCTTACAGAATACCAGCGTAAAATAGCAGTACAATGCTGCCTGTATAGTAAGTGTAGAGAACCGGAGACACTTTTTACTGGGAACGAGGAATTCCATCGTAGTCCTCAGGGGCGACAACGCATCTGCATTTTGATTCTTAATTGAGGATAAATGTTGATGTTTATGGGCCACAGCATCCGCTTACCATCAGGTGAACAGTGTGCTCCTTTGTAACCCTTATTCTATAAAATAAATAATTACATAAGCGGCAAACGAGCATGCGGCTCACCTGATGGTAAGTGACTACCACCGCCCATGAAAAACTGCAGCAACATGGGAATTGCAGGCGCGTTCTCTGCCTTTAAAAAGCGGCCCTTTCTTGAAGGTCCCTAAGGCCACGTTCACACGGCGACCATTCGATTCGATTTTTTCACGTATACAGTTTTACCGTATACGATGCAATCGTTCACACGGCAACTATTCGATTCGATTTTTTCCTATACGGTAAATCGAATAAAAAGTAGCCAGTTGTATAGTGCGCGCCATCATGGATCCACGTGTTCCACTACTTTTATATTGGTTTTATAGACGGAGATGCAAGCAGTGTCCTAGGAGGTATTGGGTTCATCCTTTTTTAAAGACTGGTCCTCATCGAGAAAGAAGATTCGAAAAATTTATCCTAAGTTTTATCGGTCCGGAAAAATCGCACGTGTAATAGATTCCACAAGGAAGTTGTGTTGTTTGTGGTCGGCTCGACCGGGGAAGGGCCACACTCTCACAGAATACCAGTGTAAATTAGCAGTTCAATACTGCTGTGTTTCGTATGGTGAGTGTAGACAACTGCAGACCCTTTTTACTGGAAACGAGGAATTCCATCTTAGTACTCAGGAACGACAACGCATCTGCATTATTACGGTTTACTCTCTGCTCTTAAGTATAGAGTATTAAGGGAGGAGGATTAAGAAACGAGAGTATTAAGTAATAGAAGTATTAAGACCCTACAACCCTACATAATATATATGTATGCTATTAGTCAGAATTTGACTGCCTCCTTGGTCTAGTGGTCGTCAACGCGATTGCTGATCATGAGGTCCCGGGTTTGAATCCCGAGTCGGGCCAGAATCAGTTGTTTGGTTTAACTGTCAGGAAATTCTTAGTAGCAGGCTAGATTCAGGAAGTTGGCGGTGTTTTCACTCCCGTACCTCAGAAAGCACGTAAAGTTGTAGAACAAGCGCGTGATCTCTCTCTTTGGTCGTGTCGGATTACTATCCCATCGGACTATGAGAGTGAGGGAATTGAGAGTGCACCTGTGCTTGCGTGTACACTCGGGCACTATTAATCTGTCCTGCGCAGATGGCTGGTCATTGTTGAGATTGGTCACCGTGACCGGAATTCGGTACGGAGGACATTATTATTATTAGTTAGAATATAATTTTATACGTGGTAGAGCCACGCTGCAGCTATATTAATTGTATAGTTGTAGCACGAATGGGTCGGCTCGACCGGGGAAGGAAACTTTACGAACATACAACAGAGCAATACGAAGAAGTATCTAGGATATATTTCATCCGAAAAACTTAAAGATTTCTTTTGAAAAAATTGAAGAATAATTGATAAATAAATTGATTATTTTAAATCTAATTAACGCCACATTAGATACTGTCGAGGCGAAGCCTTAAGAATTACCACGCATTTTGAATTTAAAAGATAAAAAGGGTAGAATGTTTGAGATGGTTTTTAATTTAATGTTTCTTCACCATTTGACTATATTATTTATTCTGAACCTTATCTGCAAATTAGGCCGGTTATTACGAAATAACCCTGTATAGTTATTTTCTTTTAAACTTTCACAGCCAGTGTTTAACTGCTATCATCTATCCCATCAATAGGCACATAGCTGAAGATAGTAAAGCGCACTGAGCCACTGAGTTAGCTTCACAAAGGTTAATAAATAATAATACTTGCCTTGAAGACACCCACATTGTAATGGGATCTAGCAAACCGGTTCATTACTTTACTGTACGCATTACGAACGATAAAACAAATCGGTTAATTGTTGAATCTGGTTACTTTCATTTTATGCACATTTTGGAAATGTCGTAATGTACAGTGACCCGGATACATTTTGCTTATAAATATAGGTATATACCTCTTAGATGTCTGTCCAGTAACGAGACACGCCCATGAAAATGCGGGCTTTTGAACCGCAAAGGCAAAGCAGCGTAGAGTGGAGGCGGCTTATTAAAAGTTAAAGTTTTAAAGTTACAGCCTATATGCGTCCCATTGCCTCCTCTTATTTCTGAGAGGGTTTTAGGGCAAGGAAATGTCCGCCGCGCTGCCAGCTGCCCCAATGCGCGTTGTCGAACTTCACATGTCTTCGAAAATATTTTTTCTTATTTCTCAGACATGCAGGTTTCCTCACGATGTTTTCCTTCGCCGCCGAGCACGTGGTAAATCAGCAATTAAAATTGCAATTAACAATTTCATCGGTGTCGGCTGATATCGAACCCGGGTTGCTCGCGTATCGTGAAATTTACAGCGAGCGCTAGCGAACGCCTAAGCTACCACGACTTATTAAAAATAATCACACCTCTTATATGTGTAATATGTAGGAGCAACATTGTTACGTGGTAGAGCCATGCTGCAGCTATATTAATAGTATAGTTGTAGCACGAATGGGTCGGCTCGACCGGGGAAGGACCACGCTCTCACAGAATACCAGCGTAAAATAGCAGCTTAATGCTGCTGTGTTTCGTATGGTGAGTGTAGAGAACCCTTTCTACTGGAAAAGTGGCATTCTATCTTAGTCCTCACGGCTGACAACGCATCTGCATTTAAATTCGCAAACGAAGATAGATGTAGATGTCTATGTGCCACAGCAACCACTTACGATCAGGTGGACTGTGTGCTCGTTTGTCACCCTTATCCTATAAAAAAAAAACATGCAACATAGCAACATATTTATATATATCATATATATAACATATGATACATATAAATAAAAATGAAGCGTGTGTCTGTAATATCAAAATAACTGCCTTGCCTAGCTTATGGGGTTATTTGCAGGCCATTAAGATAAGAATAACCATTTGTAACATGTGTCTATCTGTCTGTCTATCGAGGCTAATCTTGGTAATGGCTGAACTGATTGTGATGAAACTTCACGAACAGATGGAAAGCAAATCCAGGAATCACTAAGCTTTATGTTATCCGAAAAACTTGAGAGGTATTTTGAATAAAACAACTTTTACGGATTTTATCGTGTTTAATTATACTAATTTTTAATTCCCGACGTTTCGGCTGCTTTCCAGCACCCATGGTCACGGGGGACTGAGGTGATTGACGTCCCGATGTCAGAGTTAAAATACGTTAAAGTAGTATTATTCTATGTGTAGTGTTCGCGTAAATATAAGAAATCATTGAGAGGTAGTTTTTGTGCAATGGGAATACTGCCTAAATCTTTGATGATTTTTTTTAATAGTATAATGTGACAAACGAGCACACAGTCCACCTGATGGTAAGTGGTTGCTGTGACCCATAGACATCTACATCTATCCTCAATAAAGACTCAAAATGCAGATGCGTTGTCACCCGTGAGGACTAAGATGGAATGACTCTTTTCCAGTAAAAAGGGTCTCTGGTTCTCTACACTCACCATACAAAACACAGCAGTGTTAAGCTGCTATTTTACGCTGGTATTCTGCGAGAGCGTGGTCCTTCCCCGGTCGAGCCGACCCATTCGTGCTACAACTATACTACTAATATAGCTGCAGCATGGCTCTACCACGTATGAATGAATGAATTACTTTAAAAGTCATTGGCGATTATTTTAAAAAAATCTAAATGACGCCAAATTGATAGATTTCACCGAGGCGAAGTCTGGGCAGGTTATTTAATAAATATTTTCAAAATAATAGAAATCAACTTTATCATTGTAATCTAGAAACCGTGTACGAATACAACCGGCATACATACATACATACTACACTACTAAAAAACTTTTGGTCTTAAAGATAAGATATGTCGCAATCGCTTTTCCGTCCGCTGCCCAGCTAAGTTGGATTTGGTATTCGCCTTCAGCTATAATATTTGTTTATGGTTTCTTAAAGTTACTGGAAAACAATAAGCAGTACACGAAGTACTGGTTATATGATAACTCGACTGTTTTTGTAACTTTTATTTACCAGTCCTTGAGTACTACAGTTCTTGCAAATCACGAAGTGGAGCGGGTTTTACTTGTGGTAAACACCTATCTGTATACGTGTCAAATTGTGCGTGAGACTAAAAGCGGGTATGGTTAGCCTTAGTCTCAGGGCCCAGAGACCGATAAAACTATAAGAGCCGCTTATGTTAACAGCACAAACATCATCAGAAACCAGAGAACCAGAGACGGCACGCTCGCACACTATCGCAATGTGCATGTACACGTTCAACCACTAGTAAAGCTTACTGAACTTCGTGAATTGCAAGATCTATATCACACCTGATGATATTTAAGTGGCGATGCAGCTGAAGACAGCATATTAGCATATATACATAGTGCACTGACTAAGCTTAGAAAGCCTTTCACTCTTGTTTTGAAAACATCCACACTGTAATACGATGGCAAGACAGCTGCTGCAAGTTATTCCACTCTTTTGCTGTACGTATTACGAACGACGAAGCAAACCGTTTGGTTTGAATACCTGGTGGACAATAAAGGGGTGGAGACCAGCCGAGTGTCTGGTGTTCCGATGATAGAACGGGGAGAAAGGGATTAAGTCATGTACTTCCCGCACACACTCTCCGAAATGTGTCCTGTTAAACACCGAGAGACTGGTTACTTTACGCCTGCGCTCGAGACTGATAAGATTGGCTTTAATTTTAACTATATTGAGGTCACTAATAAGCCTCTTAGCACGCCATTCTAACAAATCTAAAGCCGCTATGTGGCATTTTGCAGCACCATCCCACTCGTGTTGCCAGATCTTCAAAACATCGAAAGTTTTATGAAAAAGTGAAAATGCAAAAAAGATCGGGACGTTGGCTCTCCTTCCTAGTTCTCAACTAGAAAATAGCTTACTACTGTATATGTTCCGGTTTGAAGGGTAGAGAGAGCCAATACAATTACACGCTGTGAGACATTCCAGCTTAGTCCTCAACGGTGACAACGCACTTTAACCTCCTTTGCTTGAAGTTGTTTGCTTATGTCCATAGGCTGCACTGCAGCTAGACTGCAGCTGACTGCATCTCGCCTATAAAAATCGCGTACTACGGTAGCATAGATACTGGTAGTTAGCTACTTGTTGCCATTGTCGTTACAGTCCATTAAAGTCCACTGCTGAACATAATCCGGGGAGGATTATGTTCAGCAGTAAGATTGCCTCATAGGGGGGTTATTTGCTATAGTTGTAATGTTACTGTTGATTTGACAATTTCACCTCTCAGTGGGTCATGTGCTCCTGGTAGATTATCTTCTATACATCCATCCATTACAGCCTATTAAAGTCCACTGCTGAACATAGGCTTGCCATAGTTGCCACGCTAGGCAAGCGGGTTGGCAAACGCAGTTTTTTAGTTTAATTCGTTATTAGGAAGACGCTGGTGCCCATCTCTCCTGATTTGTTTCCCTCTGTCATCTCTTACGAGACAAGGAGCACCTGGTAGATTATCTTTTATACATCCATCCATTACAGCCTATAAAAAGTCCACTGCTGAACATAATCCTCCCCATAGATTGCCTCATAGGGGAAATTTGCCATAGTTGTAATGTTACTGTTGATTTGAAAATTTCACCTCTCAGTGCGTCATGTGCTCCTGGTAGATTATCTTTTATACATCCATCCATTACAGCCTATAAAAAGTCCACTGCTGAACATAATCCTCCCCATAGATTGCCTCATAGAGGGGAAATTTGCCATAGTTGCCACACACAACAGTTTTGTTATTTTTACTCGTTATTAGTACCTAAGACTCTGCTGCCCATCTCCTGATTTGTTTCCCTCTGTCACCTCTTACGACACCCACGGGATGATATGGGGTAGTGGAAAATTCTCATACCGCCACTACACGGTATAACTTATTGCCAGATCCGGTCAAATCTTGAAATTTCCAGGATTTTTTTAAAGCTGCTACCTAGCAACAAATGACCTATTATTAGATTATTAATCAATAAAAACACTTCCGTTCATCCACGTTAAGTATACATCCAAGTATACGATTAACTTATACGTGGTATAAAAACTTTTATACGTAGTACGAGTAGTAGGTAGAGAGAATGGGTCGGCTCGACCGGGGGAGGACCACGCTCTCACAGAATACCAGCGTAAAATAGCAGCTTAATGCTGCTGTGTTTCGTATGGTGAGTGTAGAGAACCGGAGACCCTTGTTACTGGAAACGGGGCATTCCATCTTAGTCCTCAGGGGTGACAAGTGACAACGAATCTGCATTTTGATTCTTAATCGAGTATAAATGTAGATGTCTATGGACCACAGCATCCACTTACCATCAGATGGACTGTGTGCTCGTTTGTCACCCTTTTCTATTTAAAAAAAAACTTACAATGGCAACGTAACAAACAATATTTTATATACTATTATCACTAAGAACAGAATAATCAGAGGTCACTAGAAAATACAAGATATTATGTTTTAATTGCTATCAATGTATGTCTCCGTAATGAGTAATGACTATTAATGCATCCGGTGATGCAAGCGTATATAAATAGAATTGTAATGTTTTGCTTTTCGATAAACTGACGTAAATTAATGAACTATATTGTAATGTGAATGCAAGTTTGTGACAAAACACAAGGCATATTTGGTGAAACTGCACTTTTATATGAAAAAAAAATTGTTATTGGAAGTATCAGCCAATGACGCGATTTTTTTTTTAATTTTCACGATTTACTAGCTGGACACATTTTTGCATAGGAAGCCGTCTGAGTAAGTACGATCGGATTCGATAATTTTCCTTTAAAAAATATGTAAGTTTAGAAAAAATAGACCTTAACAGGAGCAAGGTCACCTATACTATCGACGACAGACTTTTGTAACACAATTTTCAGATAGCTTGTTACGCGGCGTGGAATATTATTTACCAAAATTATGTGTCATGCTTTCTAGCATGACCACTGAAAAGTTCCTGAGAAATTCTTTATTTTTTTGCGGAATATATTCATAAAAATAATAGTACTTTAATATACTTTTGAATTTAAAATTGTACTCGATAAGTTTCAATATTACAGTGGTCGTGTCAGGTAGAAACTTTTTATCAAATAATTAGAATAAAAAGGCAGTTTCCATGTTAGTCTAACCTTACCCTCCATCACGAATAAATAAACCCTCCATGTTCCATATCGACCCGGCGCGGCGCCTGGCCTAGACTATAGCCACAGATTAAATAATGATACTACGTAACTACAGCTGCGAAATCACATACAAACCCTATGCCTCATACCTAATACCCAAGCAATTATATCATCATCATCATCATTAGAGCCTAACAAAAATCCCCTGCTGAACATAGCCCTCCCCCATTGATTGCCAAATAAAGGGAATATTTGCTATAGTTACGATGATTGGAAAGCCAGTAAGCACCCGCAGTTTTTTTTTAAATTATTGTCAGTTATATAGTTTTATAGTATAAGTTAGGTAGTAATTGTATGTATAATAAAAAAAAAGTAATGGCACAGCTCTCTGTATATTTATTTGTACCTTGTTAAGCTAAAATTTAAAAACCAAAACCACGTTATCTCGATACTCAGTAATTACTTTTGGAATATAATATAAAGATACTTTGTGGAGATTAACTCGTTGCGGGCACTAGATTTTCTAGCAAAAGCCGTGACCCCGTGCCCCTTTCTACCCATGGTCATCATTCATTTATACTTATTACATGTGTATTGTAACTGAGATAAATATCATCTCTACTATATAAGCAGTAACCGTGTAGTGGCGGTGTAAGAATATCCACTACATCATATCATCCCGTGGGTGTCGTAAAAGGCGACAGAGGGAAACAAATCAGCCCGGCTAGCATGGGCGGGGGACAAAAAATTTATCCCCCGATTATATCCACTGACAAGAGATAAAATTATTTTGTTATGTCTTCTCCCCGTTTGACATAACGAGTAGACATATGTCCGTAGCATGGAGCCAAATGAAAGATGATTAATTATGCTTTTTTGACATTTGAAAGGGACAATTTTATCCTAGTTCATTGGACGTGGGTTGAAGTTTATATTCATACAAAAAATCTATCTAAGTCTAAGTCTATCTTCCATTTTATCTACTGTGGATATTATATCCACCGGTATGCCATGCCCTGCAGCAGGGCTAGCATGGGCAGGAGACAATTTTATCCCCGGGAAAGGAGAAAATGTTTATCCCTCGCTTAGTTTTATCCACCCTTACAGCATGGGCATACCGGTGGATATAATATCCACAGTAGATAAAATGGAAGATAGACTTAGACTTAGATAGATTTTTGTATGAATATAAACTTCAACCCACGTCCAATGAACTAGGATAAATTGTCCTTTCAAATGTCAAAAGCATAATTTTGTCTTTCATTTGGCTCCATGCTACGGACGGGGATATATCATTGTTATGTCAAACGGGAGAAGTATATCCCCGTTTGACATAACAAGATAATTTTATCTCTTGTCAGTGGATATAATCGGGGATAAAATTGTCTCCTGCCTGCTAGCCCTGCAGGAGTAAGGCAGCAGCGTCTTTCTAATAACGATTGGAAATAAAAAAACTGCGGTAGTCAACCCGCTTGCCAAGCGTGGCCTATGTCAAATACCCTATGTTCATCAGTGGACTTTAATAGGCTGTAACGGTAGCGGGATATATGCAGTGTGTGGAGAGATCGTCTAATTTAAAACTGCACGCGGCTTCTTTGCATATTTGGTAGATTTAATCAAATTTACCGTAATATGTGTATCAAAAATCCTTAATCTGCGCGCCCTTTCTATTGTCTTTTAGTACATTTTAGGATTGTTACTATATAGTACTATAATACTGTATGTATATACTATAATACTGTATGTATATATGTATGTATATATATCTATATAGTAGTATAATACTGTATGTGACATGATAAAAATTATAACATCTACCAAAAATACAAGGGATGCGAGTGCAGTTTTAAATTAGAGGATCTCTACTAAACAACGCATCCGTAATTCTGAAACTTTCTTTGTTTGAAGTTGGTAACAGGTATCCAATATTCATGGATGCATCCCAGCGAGATCCGTTGTAGCTTAAAGGTTAAATCGCTCGCCGTAATTTCACAGATTCGTAAGCCTGGGTTCGATCCCCGTAGTCATCGGTTAAATGGTTAATTGCAATTTTAAGTGCCGATTCACCACATGACTGGAAGTCATGGAGGTAAGAATAAATCCTGCACGCGTGTGGATTAAAATATTTCGAGGACTTGTGGAGTCCACCAATACACAATGGAGCACTGGAGTCTGTAGCAGTGCGATGGATGAATCGCTCCATTATTCTCTTAGAAATTATAGGAGCCCTGTGCCTAGTAGTAAGGCGTGTTATATATTTTGGAACTGGCTGTAACAACTTTAGGTTTTAGCCGACTTAAGTCCCCTTATTAGCCGACTAAAAAAGGAGGAGGTTAACAAGTCCACTAATCTAAGAAAGGTAAGGAAAGTAAAGTTAGGAAAGGCAATTTTAACCGATTTCTAAATGTCGCATTGGATTCTCAATTCGACTGCATGTTCTTTTTATTTGTGTATGTATGTTACGCGATATCTTCGTCAATTCTGAACCGATTTTGTTGGATCTTTTTTATATAATAGACGAGAAGAGAAGAGATATAGAAATAGATACTTCAGGGGTGGACCCATATAAATTTGGTGAAAAAATTCCATCCCTAAGATGCGTCAGAGTTACGGGATTAACGATTTGCATAAAATTTTGGCTGCAACTGTTAATGTTTTTACGTGGTTAGTTTTATTTCAGGTCATTTTTTAAATTTATGTTAAATTGAAATCAAAGGAGTGGGCATGGTAACAATGACTAATATTATTATTTTACATAGTTAATACTGCATGTAAGCTTTGCAGAAAAATTATAATTTTTATAGGTAGTTAAGTATTAGATTACGCCTAATCTTTGTCATAAATGATAATTGTATTAAATTCTTGTGCGTGGTATTTTGATTTCGCTGAATTATGATTTCTATTACAACAATCAACTGGTTTAAAAAAATACAATTTTTATACATGCGGCATATCGTTTTTTATCTTATTGCCAATAGTTATTGGTTTTGGTACCCCAATACCAGTTTCAAAATTTCAGATTATTCAAAGCACCCAAAGAAAGAGACAGCGATACGCGGAATCACCAATGGCCCAATGCCGGCCGGCGACAAGTACCAACATAACAAAACATACACACCTGGACTTTTTCAACAATAATATCAAGATATTTATGAAAGCAAGCAAAGTTAACAAAATGTTTAAAGACTATCATCATTTAAAAAAACAGGTTTACAAACATTACTAAAAATATTATTCGAATACTACAAAATGAAGTATGAAACGACGACGCGCCCATTTTATCGATAATATATTGGCATTACTGTAGAAAGTTCTGATGTTGTCAACCAATCAGAACACAGCAGTCTGAAATAGGGATGTGCTTAATAGTTACAATCTAAATGCTACGGATTAATTTTATTCTAGTAATTGTGTCATCGAACTAAAAGTTCGAGTTTACGCGGCTAAAATGTCATTCCAACAAAACATAGCCCCCCCCCCTCCCCCGCCAAGCCCCATTGTACGATAAAGTCTTAAATCTATAAGAATTTGTATATATTATTTACATTTTTTTTTTGACAAAATTGTGTGGTATTAATACCAAACAATTTTTAATGCTCATAATGTGATCTAACATATTAGGGGGTCGAATAAAATTAATGGACAGACCTAATTTTATATTTATTATTATTATTGGCAGATTACAAAATAGGTACCATTCAAGAAATTGACATAAATACATATAAATATGGACTACGAGAGTAAAGTTAGGTCTAAGAAAAGATGGGTGGACTGTGTCAGAGATAGCTTGTGCATGAAAGGAGTAAGTAAGGAGATGACCACTAATAAAGGAGAATGGAAGAGAATGTAACGAAAAAAAAATATACTTAGGATAGATGCTGGAAAATGAAGAAATCACAGAAATAGTTTACAGATATTATGATATAGTTGTGTTTTAATAGCCAAATTAATTTTATACCTTATATCAATAATTCTTGTAAAAAATCAGTTGATAAGTCAGTTTATTCTTTATTTTAGCAACATAAAACCGAAATATATAAAAAAGACAATAAAATAGATTGTTTTTCTAACCTCTTGTCTGTTTTCATTCTGTAGAATAGTGGGTAAAATACTTAAGGATGCACAACTCATGCTCAACTTATTTGTTGGGGTCATGGATTTTCTGAAGTTGTCAACTTCAGTTCAGACCTTATTTTTAATTTTTATTACGCGATTCTCATTCTTATCGCTACAATGTTATATATGAGATAGTTTATCTACTCAAATGTTTGCTTAAACGGCAGAAGGGATTTTAATAAAATGTTGCATAGAGACAGGTACATTTTATTATAAAAAAGGACATAAGATGATACTTAATATAACAGGAAAGGCTACATATATATAAAAGCCTAGCGAAACGGGCGGGCAGGCAGCTAATAATATATTATAATAATTTCCAGTAAATTTAGTAACTATTTTTTGATAAAATAAACGTAATTTACAGCAACTAAGCATTACTATATGTCGCAATGCGGCAAAATTTATCGATATGTTAGTTGTCTTTTATACATCACTACTATAACCGGCGCTTTCGTCGTTGGCTCGAAACGGAACAAGATTATTCTTCAAGCAACCACGAAAGTACGTGGTGCGTGCGGAGCAGAAATTTATATTAGTGTTAAGTAATTTATTAAGTTCACATACAAAAATGAGGGAAATCGTGCATATCCAGGCTGGTCAGTGCGGCAACCAGATTGGCGCTAAGGTAATTACAGTTGTTCTTTTGTTTTAATTAACTTTTTGTTCGTACTGTCTGGGAATTTGCAGCCGGCATTTTGTGACGCCGTAGTTTCACGCTTAAAAACTTGCTTCATATTGTTGGTTTTGTACGTTTACTGTGTTTTAAAGTTTTATTCTTTTAAAATCCTTCTTATTATCTTTCATCACGTTAACATATTTATATTATACAGGGAATTGTACGAACAATGTCATTCTTTTTTTAATTTAGAAATTACCGTTATGCAATATAGTCATTTATTTTTCATACTAATATTGATTATTTAAAATTTTGTAGCAAAATACGATCAAAAGATTTGTGTAGGTATTGTCTTCCGACCCCGCCTAGTTGTATCGATCCGCGAAGCTACTAGGTCCATTCGACTAGTTCCACGTGTTTTGTCGCCATATGCCGGCTGCAAACCTAATTTCACATTTCCGTGTACATTTTCACGTTTTAGCGTCTCATTTTCTTTTTTATTATCATAATTTGATTTGTCAAATTAACATTTATAAAACCTATACTAAATATCTACATAAATACTCGTCTATATATTTAAAAAATGATCTAAATCTAAAAAAATATTTCTGGTATGGGAATATGTTATACGTACCTGGGTAGTTGATAGGTTATCTTAACCGTTAACCGTCAACAAAGGGCACGCTTTTTTAAACCGAATTCAAGGACACAGTTGGCGTCCTGTGATAAGGGTCAGCCAATCACAAGGCTCATTTTGTAACGTTCGAAATTTGAGTAGAGAAAAAAAAACGCCCAAACCTGAACATGAATAGGCCATATGGACGGAAGACGCTACGCTACAATAGAAAAAGGTTTTTTTTTTTACATGTTCGTACATATTAAGTTTTCTAAAACGTTCATTATTTAATGATATTTCTTGAACGTACCCTACCTATATGCTTATTTTTTACATTATAAAATATGACACACCCAATTATTTAATTTGCATTTTTATTCTAGTTCAGGACTATTCAACTCATAAATGTTTTTTTTTATTTATTGAGACCAACTTCACTATATTTTTATTATAATTATTATATTGAAGCATTTTTACTGTTATAAGATTAATAGTAAAAGACCGGAATATGCACATAATGCTAATTATAATCAGATAGGAAGGAAGAAAGTCGACGCATGCAGTTCGTTGACCGCAATTTTCTTCCGCATTGGCTAAAATAAACCCAAGTATACACGAATACCCCGAAACTAGGTGTTTTATGACGAAACTTCAGCCTAAACGAGCTTTTATGACTGACAGTTGTGGAACTTCCGTGAAATGTTTTTATAGTTCACATAAGATGGAAATTACATGGTAGACAAAAGATGAATGAACATGAAACATTAACTAAAAATAAAATACTCCATCCAAAAAAAAAAAACTTGTCTCCAGCGGTGGGATGATTATACTTGTATATTTAACGAGCACACAGTCAACCTGATGGTAGGTGAATGCTGAGGCTCATAGACATCTACATAATATATCCTCGAGTAAGAATCAATATGCAGATGCGTTGTCACTCCTGAAGACTAAGATGAAATGCCTCGTTTTCAGTGAAAAGGGTCTCTGGTTCTCTACACTCACCATATGAAACAACACTGCTATTTCATGCTGGTATTCTGTGAGAGCGTGGTGCATCCCTGGTCGAGTCGACTGATTCGTGCTACAACCAGAGCTGCAGCGTGGTTCTACCACGTATAACTTAAGTGTAAAATAAGCATGGAGAACTTTATGGAAAGTTATGCACTGCAGCATCCAATTTTATCATATGAACTAATTTCTATATTCATCGTTTTCATCAACATTACAGACCTTCACAACTAAACATATGTCCCTCCCCAAGGTATTTCACAAAGCACAGTCCTGACCTACTTGCATCCATCAACTTCCTGCATATCTTACTAGGTCATCACTCCATTCATGAACCTTTCTTCCCCATCGGTTGTTGATTTTTCGAGTTATTTGGTCAGCCCATTAGAATTTCAACTTACTTTTACAACTTACGACCCCTTGGCCTATGTCAATTTTACTGCGGATATCCTCATTTTGATAACAATTGAATTTTTTAATATACAACATTGTATTTATCATATTCTTGCATTGTAACCAAATTTGAGCTATATTCAAAATTTCAAGTTTCCAGCTCATCGGGAAGTTGGTCTAAAATCAATTACTAAATTCCACCCGGAACGACAGACAAGTAGACAAACAAACAAGAAAGTGACTTAATAATAACGTGGTAAAGAGTAATTTTCTTTATTAGCATCATTTAATACAACTGTTGTTTGAAAGGTATTTATGAGGAAACCACCGAGATTGATAAACTTAATTAACTCTCAAAAGGTGCCTTACAATACTGTAATTGGGCTTGGAAACTTTCTAAAAGAGCTTTGCGCTTTCACTTTCAAAGCTCTGTGCTTCAGAGATTTCACAAACACCATACATATTTCTTTTTGTGTAAATACATCAAAATGTATTAAAGAACCCATTGTTCTGTATGTAGTTAAAATTCAATATATAGGATAGGGATCATAAAAAAAAAACTATTAAATTATTCCCGTTTTTTTATTTTATAAATTAAAGTGATAATGCAAGCACAACTCTAAACCGTTTCCTTTTAGATTACTAGTGACTAGAAATGTACACGATTTTAGTACATCCAATTATCTTTAATTAAGTGTAGGGTGCCCCCCACTAGATGGGAGTGATGACCTGGTAGGAGTTGCAGGAACTCTAGGGATGCAGGTGGCTCAGGACTGTGGCATTACTTGGAGGAGGCCTATGTTTAGCAGTGGACTTAGATGGACTGTAATGATGATGATGACGTATGGGATACTTAGAAAATAATTGTTTGACTTTGGTCATAATCACAGTGTCATGTATTTTAAGCTAATCGGTATTTAACGTAGTCTAATCGAATCTGGATTATAAATATAAACTTATACACCATAAGGTAATTTTTAATGATTAAACCCATCGATCACTAATACATTTTTTTATTAGTGATTGATGATTAAACCAAGGCGTTTTATTATATTAACCAAGAGAACGGTTCTGTTCTAAATAAATCAAGAAAAATTTAGATAAATAGGAAAAATCACTAAGCAAATTCTTTACGCGCATATTTTCTTTTGCAACATTTAATACTCTTGTAAGTGGTAAAAATTAAATAGTCTTATCTATAATATATACAATTCTTCTGGCTCTGTGTAGGTGTGGTGTAAACGGCTCCGTGGCGCAGTGGCTTAGCGGCTTAGCAATGAGTTGCAACGCTGGGGGCCGCGGGTTCGAATCCCGCACGGAACAAGTATTTGTATGGCCTACAAATAATTGGTCGGGGTCTGGATGTTTGTCCTTGTGCAATTTATGTTTGTAAACTGCCTCCACGATACAGGAGAAAATCCTAGTGTGGGGGTAACGTATTTAAAAAAAAAACGGCTGGACCGATTTTAATGAAATTTCGTGTGTGGTTAAGTTTATTCGAGAATGGTTTAGATTCACAATTGGACCGGGTAGTTGGCGCTGTTGTCGAGATCCAGATCACGCGTGCGAAGCCGGGGCGGATCGCTAACACTCGAATAAATTAACACCAAACGGAAACGGTTTGTTTACACTAATTGGATAAAAGAACTAATTAGTCAGTGTTAATTAAGGTGCGTTATTTTTAGCCGTCCCTACGGTGCGTAGGGTTCTACTTTGAATATTAGTATTTTTTTAAATATCCTCTAAGCTGGAATATAATATTATTCACATTAAAAAAAATTGAATCCGATTTCAGCTCTGATTCATTTTAGTTATTTTATAATTTATATTTTTATGTATACAAAGAAAATGTACAATTATATCTTATTTACATATATGTTATACATATATACACATTAAAAATGCAGTCTACTAAATTTTATTAAATATTATTCGACTAAATGTTTTAACATCTTTTTGTAGTCTGTTAAAAAAAGTAATTATAACTTATTGATTATACCTTGAAGAAACGTTAAAACGGAAGTTTAAAATATTTGCCGTGTAGCGGCGGCGCGGCGTAAGAGAATCAACTATCCAATATCATCCCGTGGGTTTCGTAAGAGGTGACAAAGGGAAATTAAACAGGAGATGGGGGAACAGAATCTTCCTGATGACAACGCAAAATACAAAAAAATTGCGGTTGCCAATCCGCCTGCTAAACTTGGTAACCATGGCAAATGACCCCCTATGTGTTAAACTAGTACCTTGTAGTGGCGGTGTAAGAATATCCACTACCCCATATCATCCCTGGGTGTCGTGAAAGGCGACAGAGGGAAACAAATCAGTAGATGAGGATGGGCAGCAGCGTCTTACTAATAACGACTAAAAATAATAAACTTGGCAATTATACCCCCTGTGATTCAAGGGGAGGCCTTTGTTCAGCAGTAGACTTTAATAGGCTGTAACGATAACGGTGTTAAACTATGGGGGAAGATTTGATAGGCTGTATTAATGATGATGATCATGAGGAAACATTATGTCATTTCGGATATTTTGTACACGTTTCTTCATGATACAGAAATCAAACCAGTTATTAATTATAAGGGATTCTATTTCATTGCGACAGATCGTACATTAATGTACTTTAGTATTTACACCACAACAAATGGTTGCGGTGTTGTTATAGACCACAGACTTGCGATTGGTATGAATTACATACACCGGTACTTAAATACTACAACTTGATTTAAATTTTTACTAGTGGAATAAAATGTTACCGTTACCGTTACAGCTTACTAAAGTCCACTGAACACGCTGAACATAGGCCTCCCCCACAGATTGCCTTCACAGGGCATTTGACATAATTGCCAAGTTGACAAGCGGTTTTTTAGTTTAAGTCATTATTAGGAAGACGCTGCTGCCCATCTCCTGATTTGTTTCCCTCTGTCGCCTCTTACGACACCCACGGCAAGATATGGGGTAGTGGATGTTCTTAGACCGCCACTGCGCGGTACTTAAATACCTATAACTTGGCCTAAATATTTACTAGTGGAATAAAATGTTTAACACATGCCAAATATAAACTTAAATTATATATTAAAATATGTAAAATTAATGAAATATTTAAGCGTTACTACAAAACTAAATAGGTAGACATGATAATATAGATGCTTACTTAATTTACTTGATATATAATATGTATGAATAATTTAACATTTAATAATTGGGAGCTAGAAGCTATTAAATTGTGGAATGGAAATTATTTTAGGTATTATCACAGAATAAATAATAGTACAAGAAGTTATTATAAAGGTTTTGGAGTCTGTTTTTAAGTTGATTTTCTCAGAAACCGACTAACCACCACCTGTGGAAATGACCACGAACTCAAAACTTGGCCATTCTCCAGCGCCAAAAGACCAAATCGGTCCGTGATATCACCACGCAGACAACCGGTGAGATTTATGATTTCTCCTCTCAGACATTCTTCGCACTAAAATCTGATACAGAATAACAGTGTATTTATTACGTTGAATTTCTGAATTTACTGTTTTCATTGTTTTAATATTGAGATAGTGAGAGCTCAGGAGCTTAGAGCTTGCTGTTAATTTCACAGTACGCGAGAAACCGGGCTAGATCTCCGCCGATACCAATGAAATTGTTAATTGCAATTTTAAATGCCGATTTACCACGTTCGCAGCGATATAGGAAAACATCGTGAGGTCTGCACGTCTGAGAAATTAAAAAAATATTTCGAAGACTTAAAGTCCACCACCACAATTTTTTTAGGACAAAACTTTAAGACCGCCTTAGAAATGAAGTCTGTGTCCAGTCGTGGGACGTAAACTAAATTTACTTTTAGTTAAGTACAGTTTAAAGTTAAGATTTTATGTTTCATCAAAATAAAAAAAATTGTATTTGAACCTTCATTGCTCGAACGGTACAAATAGAGAAACCTTTTTTATTAACCGACTTGAAAAAGGGGGGAGGTTAGTAATTAGACCGTATTTTTGTACATGTGTTACGCTATATCTTCGCAGATTTTAAACCGGTTTTGATACTTTTTATAAGAAAGTCTATAGTCTTAATCGCCCGTATACGATGCTCTAGTTGTCACAGTTGATTCTACTCAAAACAGTCAAATAAACTTCTTTAAAAACTTACACCTCGTAGTGGCGGTGTAAAATTATCCACTACCTCATATCAAAAGTGAAAAGCGACTTCATATAATTAAAAATAATAATAATATAATTTCCACATCATTTAATAGCTTAAAAATTTGGTGTATTTGTCGTCGACACACTTAGTGCCAACTTTTCACTCGTTTAGTCTGCATTATTATAATTGATTTGTTGGAAGGAAGAATACCGTTACTGCCTATTCAAGTCCGCTGCTAAACATGGTCTCCTCCATAGATTGCCTCCTAGGGCCATATTTGCCATAGTTGCCACATTGGCAAGCGGGTTAGCAACCGCAGTTTTTTTTTTAGTCGTTATTAGGAAGACGCTGCTGCCCATCTGATGTTTCCCTCTGTCGCCTATTACGACACCCACGGGATGATATGGAGTAGTAGATATTCTTACACCGCCACTACACTGGTAAAGTAAGAAGAATGAACCTCTAAAAATATGTAAAATGTTAGTGATCGATAAACACAACTCGCAGACTTTCAGCGCTCCAATGAGGACGTGTCGAAACTTACCGTGTACGTCTACCAACAGGGCGCGAGAGTAAACAACTTGCGATGAAGACATGTTACGCACGTCGTTTCAATGTCCACCTGGTTTATGTTACATTAACAATTGTTTTTAACCTCCGACGAAAACAGAGGGGTGTTATATGTTTGTAGTGTATCTGTGCATCTGTCTGTGGCATCATGGCTCCTGAACGGATGAACCGATTTTGATTAAGTTTTTTTCGTTTGAAAGGGTCTTAATCGAGAGTGTTCTTAGTTGTTTCATGAAAATCAGTTCAGCTGTTTGAAGATCAGCTCTTTTTGTTTCGGGGTGTTTTAAATTTTTAATTGAAGTTGTACTCTATTCAAGATGATGCACTCATTTGTCTCAATAATACATTGGCAGAGAGGCACCCTAGTCTGTAGGGTTGCCAATCCTACTTTAGTATCCTTATATTAGAGGTCTAAATATTATAATATAACGTAAGTATGCGGAACTACAACACTTAGTAAAGGTCGATTATTGCGTGGGGTAGGTATTTAATATTATTTAATTCAAAGCATCAACAATATTCGTTTAAAAATAAAATATTAAATTCTAACTTACTATTTGTTTAATATTTTTCGCCATTAGTATATTTTGACAGGTAAATAGATTAGAAAATACTATATTTAAAAATTGGCAAACCTCCGTTGGCAAGTCCGTGACACAGACCAGACCCTGTGTCCTCAAAAACTTGCATTGTGTACTTGTTACATAAAAAGTATGTATAATGAAATATTTAAAAAAAAACTTGGCTTCAATACCCAGTGTTGCCCAAGTAAGGCAGTTTAAAAGTAAACAACCCACTGTCAAAACGCCATCAAACAAAAAGCTATGTACCGGCCATTAACGCAAGTGATTGATGGTAAATGGCTGTGGAGAAAACTGACCGAAAACTGCACGAAAATAACTCTTTGATCTCTGATAGAAAACTGTAAAAGAATGAAATCAATTAAGTCAAGTGACTACATTATTTTTTTTAACCACCCATGCAAACAGAGAGGTTATGTGTAACGTGTGTATCTGTGTGTCTGTGGCATCGTAGCTCCCCAACGGATAAACCGTATAGATTTTTTTTTGTTTGAAAGGTGACTTTATCGAGAGTGTACTTAGATATGATTCAAGAAAATCTGTTCAGTCGTTTGAAGATCATCAGCTCTTTTTGTTTCGGGGTATTTTTCATTTCAATTTAAGTTTTATAGTTCTCTTATTAGCGTTAAAGAAAAGAAAGAAACATTTATTGCAATTGATTTGCAATAAATGCATTTACATTGCATACCTTTATTGCAAAGATTGTAGAATATCAACTTTGCTACCCCCGCTGATCTATAATATCCTACATTTGACATATAGCCACTACACATAATATGCCAAGCCAACGTTGAACTCTCGTATACCATTCATCTCTTAATTCTTCTGTATGTGTTTGTCACTGAACTGCTCCTAAACGGCTGGATCGATTTTGATGATTTTTTTTGGTGTGTGCTTGAGTGGGTCCCTGGATGGTTTAGATTCACAATTGGACCCGGTAGGTGGCGCTTTTGTCGAGATCCAGAAATCACCCGTAGGAAGCCGGGGCGGATCGCTAGTCTTATTATAAATGATATGTTTCGGAGAATTTGATTGCGGCATATTGTTTCAATTATCAAAACATATATATCCAAGATTGATCGCCGAACCAAACATTATCGCGAACAGCTTATCGAACATTCAATTTATCTATCGACATGATAATTTATTACGGAACTGCACAATGCGTTATTTATAGATATCTATCAAAGACATTGATGTAATATGTGTTATGTACTACATACTAGAAGACTCTGAGACTTGGCAGTTTGCAAGAGGGTAACCAAATGGAAAATTGAAAAGCCCTCACAAATAACCTGATTTTCATAGAAAATTCTGACATTTGGTTGCAAACGTAATTAACAAAGCTTGAAAAAAAATCTCATTATTGGTTTTCTGAATTTCAATCCACGTCGCAGATTCCACCCCTCCCACGCAAAATCCTAATGTATTTTATTGAAATGTCGAAAAAGCCTGAAATTTCCAAAATCCGTCCGCAATCCTGACAAGAGCCCAAGTCCTGACATCTGGTATAAATGGTATCTTTGCTAACTTACTTAGTCTTTGCCATAAAATGGTACCCTGTGCCTCGTTCCACGCGCGCCTCACTGCCACACAGATTTTGTTCTCGGTGTCTGTTCTACTACGTAGCATAGAATATTTTTATAGATTACATATAATTCCTCTTGAGTAATTTTATTTTAATTTTACCACTTCGGAATACCATTCGGAATAAAACATCTGTCCTGGGAAGAACCAGCAAGAAACCCAGCGGGACTTTTAAAAAAAAAGTTATACATTATGAAAGGTTGCACAAACTATTTACAAAATTTATTTTAAAAACTGCTTGAAAGCGACCACTTTCACAACTTGACATTCCTAAGGGTTATTATCAACCATATGTATTCATTTATATTATAATAACTCTTTTTAGTAGTACATGTTACTTCAATGATCAAAGAACACTTTCAGCGAAGTGCTTGCTGGAATTAATCGATCGATTGTTATCAACGCTTTAACTCTAAAAGATAACAATCGATGTTAATTTGAATGATGCCTGTCATGCGGGGGACCTCTAAAGCTATCTGACAATACCATTTTCGGCTTTAGGTGTGACTGGCTATTGAGGACCATAAAACAAACCAGTTTCTGCACGGCCCACCTTATAAGGTGCCGTTATATAAAGCTGGGTTCTCTGAAAGCGGGCCGTGCAATTGGTTATTCATTTGCTTATTAAACAGTGACTGAGTCATTTAAACATATGTTACAATCGGATGGATAAAGGTAGGAGGGAGGGGGTGAATATTGGGTGACCTCGCAAATATGCAAATGTCTCAGAACAGCTTGTTTTAGTACGCATCGCCAGGGTAACCAATGAATCATCCACTCGAGACACGCGACGTACTTTCGTGTGGTAAAAATAAGGGTATTTTTGTAACTCATGAGTAATGAAATGTGTTTTCGTTGTTTCAGTTCTGGGAGATCATCTCCGACGAGCATGGCATCGACCCCACCGGTGCCTACCATGGCGATTCGGACTTGCAGCTGGAACGTATCAATGTTTATTACAATGAGGCATCTGGCGGCAAATATGTGCCCAGGGCCATCCTAGTCGACCTCGAGCCCGGCACCATGGACTCGGTCCGCTCAGGACCCTTCGGACAGATCTTCCGTCCGGACAACTTCGTGTTCGGTCAGTCGGGTGCCGGCAACAACTGGGCCAAAGGTCACTACACAGAGGGCGCGGAGCTCGTTGACTCGGTCTTAGACGTCGTGCGTAAAGAAGCGGAGTCCTGCGACTGTCTTCAAGGTTTCCAGCTCACACACTCCCTTGGCGGAGGCACCGGCTCCGGCATGGGAACCCTCCTTATTTCTAAAATCAGAGAAGAATACCCCGACAGAATCATGAACACATACTCAGTTGTACCCTCACCCAAAGTGTCAGACACAGTAGTAGAACCATACAACGCCACACTCTCGGTCCACCAGCTCGTAGAAAACACAGACGAAACCTACTGTATCGACAACGAGGCTCTCTATGACATCTGCTTCCGCACGCTTAAGTTATCCACACCCACGTACGGCGACCTCAACCATCTAGTGTCGCTCACGATGTCCGGCGTCACCACCTGCCTTAGGTTCCCCGGTCAATTAAATGCGGATCTCCGCAAACTGGCCGTGAACATGGTACCCTTCCCGCGTCTCCACTTCTTCATGCCCGGATTCGCGCCGTTGACGTCCCGCGGCAGCCAGCAGTACCGCGCCCTCACAGTCCCCGAGCTGACCCAACAGATGTTCGACGCCAAGAACATGATGGCAGCGTGCGATCCTCGCCACGGCCGCTACCTTACCGTCGCCGCCATCTTCCGTGGTCGCATGTCGATGAAGGAAGTCGACGAGCAGATGCTCAACATCCAAAACAAGAACTCGTCGTACTTCGTCGAATGGATCCCCAACAACGTGAAGACCGCTGTGTGCGACATCCCACCCAGAGGTCTCAAGATGGCCGCCACCTTCATCGGCAACTCGACCGCGATACAAGAGCTGTTCAAGCGCATCTCGGAACAGTTCACCGCTATGTTCAGGCGCAAGGCTTTCTTGCATTGGTACACTGGCGAGGGTATGGACGAGATGGAGTTCACTGAGGCGGAGAGCAACATGAACGACTTGGTCTCCGAATACCAACAATACCAGGAGGCCACCGCCGATGAGGACGCGGAGTTTGACGAGGAACAAGAGCAAGAGATTGAAGACAACTAAACATCTCCCCTCGCGTCTCCGTAACACTCTTTCCGATCCCCTTTTCCTGTCGCACTGGACGCCAGCGTTCTTTGATTCTGTAGTTTTGTACATGTTTGTAACAGTTATTAGTTTCCCGTCTCGCCCAACAGAGTGCGCATCGGTGTTGCGTAGTGTATACATTCCCAGTGTTTTCCTTGACCGAAGGGCGCTCTCTCGGTTGTTTATTGACTTAAACAGTACCCCCCACGACGTGACCCCTTCGCCTGACCCGACCAACACGGTGCTGTGAACTCACTGATGACACAAAGGAAAATGATCTTTTGTTTGATAAGGCTGAACTTGATTTTTTAATACCTAAGTTAATTTTTAATCTTCGTAACCAGTGTGATGAGTTTTTTTAGTTGGCTTTTTTCAGATGAAAAGCTAACATCATGGCGTACAATTTTTCGAAGTCGATCAAACTTTTTAATTATTATATGCTGGTGAATAATAAAATTTAATGATTTTATTTGGTGTTTTATTTAATTAATGCATATTACATCTAACTGAACTATGCTCGAAGATAGTAGACACATGTATAAATATTATATTATGCATGATGCCATGCTATGCAGCGTATAAAATCTATGGTAACTATTATGACAGCAGCACGAATTAGCCTGCTTGACCGGGTGCAACGTCCATTGCTGAACATGGGCCACGCCCATAGATGATTGCCTTATAGCGGGGATATTTGCCACGCTTGGTAAGCGAGTTGGCAACCGCAGTATTTTATTTTGTACGACACCCACGGGGTTATTATATGGGGTAGTGGATACTTTTTTATTTTATGAACTATAACAACAGCTTATATCACTAAATACAATTTTTAAGTTTACTTAAATTATACAACTGTTATCCACATCTACATACTATTATGAAATATTTGTTTGAATTGAATAGGCTCCGAAACTACTGGACCGATTTCAAAAATTCTTTCACCATTAGAATCCTACATTATCCCTGATGAACATAGGCGATAGAATATTTTCAAATTAGTTAGGGATCCGTATGAAAACTTCGTGTAACCCAAGGTGTGAAATAAAAACACAAAAAGAATCGTTACCACTAGTCTTGGGTAGGTAGTTGGCGAACGACCTAGGTGGGAAAAGCGCTCCTTTAGGTGAACTATGCGAACTAGTTAGTCGACAATCTCGCTCTTAGTTCTTTATTATATTTATTTTTCTGGCGTGCGCTCTATTATGGAGTGTCGCTGCATGGCTAACCGACAGATTTATTTTTACTCTTACCGCCCTTACCAGAGTCTTATTAAAGTATATAATTTATAGTCTATGGTTAAACTTTGATTAATGCACAATTCACAACAAATAACAAATATTGGTGGCTCACAATATTATTATGAAAGTGATAGTAAACAGTACATATACGTATAGTTCTTAATTCGATTTTACGGTAAGTTTATTCAAAATTAAAATTTTACTTTTCTATTTCGACTAATTGTACTAAATACTCGAATATGTATTGCTATGTTACATTAATTAGCTACATGTAATCTATAAATTGCAGTTGTGTTGTTTTCATTAATTCAATACATTTCAAAAATATAAAAACATGTTTAGTTTCGTTTAGTATATTTTATTTTAATTTCCGTATCATCGAACAGTTCTTGATAAGTATCTTGCATACATTATGTAGTATATTACATACGAATTAAATCATTAATATTTTTTTAAAGTAAAATCAATTAATTTTTATTTACTGACATTCAATCAACTCATCTTTTTTAATTAGATCTACCAAAAAATTAAAATAGAACTAACGAACTAAATGAGCAAATAGGACTACGAACTAAATTGAGCGCTACCAATGTGACCGACTACTTACGACTACCTTATACCACATGAGTAAAACCGTACAGAGCAAAGCATTCAACCGCGTGAATCGGTTGCACAACTACTAGCACGTGGGGCATGTTGCGTGACCACTGGCCGCTTGTCGCGTAAGCGGCGAGACTGAAAAAACCGGTTCGCTGGCGCAGCCGGTGGACAACAATCACAGGGTCAGTGCGACGCACGTTGTTTGTTTTGTTATTGCAAGTTTGAATGTTTTAATGTAAAACGTGGTATTATTAATAATGGTTGTTTATTGTACTGCGTGTATGGATTATACTAGAAAAAATTAAAATATATCATTAAATATCCCAAGGAGTAGTAGGTAAGTAAATATTTGATTATTACTTTTCAAGTAAGTACTTTTATTTTATTGTATAATCCTATTTTAAATAAGAGGAGTACTACACGGTGTGTTATTACCTTTTATTGTTATTACAAGCTTTTACTAAACATTTGTAGGTATGTGGGTGGGTTGGTAACCGTTGGTATGTAGTAGGTATGTGGGTTAAGTTCATATTGCAAAATAAGATTCGAACCACTTCGATGTCTGATTGAGTTGAAATTTTGTATACCGTAATTTCAGTGACAATGCAATAATATGATAGATATTGTTTTGTTTAATTTGTCTTCACCTATTGTGACAACCCTACAATATTGTAACAATTTTGACAGCTCCTTAGAAGCTTTGCCTTTGTACGGTTTCTTTACTCGTATTATAACATTTTGCTGCTGAAACTATTGACAATAGAGCAAAGTGATGTACTACAGTTTTATACAGGACATCAATATCTACAATAAAGTCCGAGATACACATGTCAAACTATTACAGTTATGTCACAATAACTACTTTCCATGTTAAAGTATGCAATAGTACCACGCCAATTCCTTATATCGCGTACGCCGAAACTTGACAATAGAGCTAAGTGATGTACTTCAGTTTTATAGAAGACATCATATCTACAAAAAATCTGGAATACCATATGTCTAACTATTAAGGTTATGTCACAATAACTACTTTTCATGTTAAAATACGTAAAGTAACGCCGGTACAACTAGGCCATTATTCGTACCTTGATAATCCTTATATCCAAATAAATCACTTTGTATTCAAGGCTATATCAGTACCTGTACCATGCATAACCACAATTAAGTTAACCATGTAATTTAAATAACATTTTCACTTTTTAAATCTTTGTTAATTCAGCAACCGTCCGTCGTGATGTCTCGAAATTCGCATGTCGCGAGGCGCAGACGCGTGATATACGCGGGTGAAACCGCGGGGCACAGCTAGTATTAAGTATAAAGGTAAGCTACGTACAATTATAATCAATAAAAACGATGGAAATTAGACCAATTTAAAGAAGCTTAATAAAATAACAGTAATAAAATTTAAGTAATTTGATGGGGCATATACACCATCGGCGATGATTGACAACCACAGAATGGGGCATGATTGTCACAATCATTGCGCGGCTGCCCACACAATCGTGCATCCTACATAATATTTGTATGGTCATCTGTCCGAGATGGACGTTGAAACAGCAGCAGCTGCCGCTATTTATTTAGTTAGTGTATAATATAACCATTCTTGAAATGTACACCATAAAAGAGCGGTGAAAAAAATGGAAGCAAAGAAGGTGGATGCTATTCACCGAAATAGAACAAGGTAAGTAGGTAAGTTTATAGGGCATCGGCGATTATGTAGACGCGCGCACGATCATGGCCGAACTTCTTTTGATGTTTGTCCGAAAAACCGACACAGCGGCCATTACGCTCGATCATCACCGATCATGGGCAATTATAGGCGATTATGCCCTCTACACGATCGTGATCGGTAGTATTCGTCCATCATGGCCGATGGTGTATAGGCCCCATTAGGTTTAACTTTACTCCTTGAGTTAAATGTTTTTTATTCATTTATTTATATTTGGGCATAATATATTATTTATCACACACACACACACACACACACACACACACACACACACACACACACACACACACACACATATATATATTCAGAAATATATATGTAAACACTTAATATTTAAATATAGCTACCTATAGTAAGTGTTCTTCATAATGTACCTTACCTGCATCACGTAACTTTCAAAATACATGTTTGTGTATATAACATAAGTGATTTTAGAAACAGGGTACGTGACCCTGTTTCTAAAATCACTTACTACTATAAAGGAATCGATGGTATTAAAATGTTTTGTTATTATTTGATAGCAATCGTGTTAAGATACTATTTTACCGTAAAGTGTGGAGTGACGAGGAATACTAAACATAGTTTTCTTGGTGATTCGTTTTCTTTGCACAGTAAATCCGGACAGTCAATACCATCGGTAAAATATCGTATAGAAATCCCATATCTTAAAGTTTTCGTCTTTCTTCAAGCGTAAGAAGCTTATAGTGTCGGCAGTCATCTAAATATGATGAGCTGTTATGTTTAAATTTATAGTTCAGGTGTGAAATAAACTTACGTTGAATTCTTTCAATATTGTTATTGTTAATGTAAATTTTAAAAATCGGTGACCAAACCTGGCATGCATACTGAAGAGTGGATCTTACATACGAAAAATAAACTATTTTAAGACTTAGTAATTCCGTAAATGGAAGACATGTGCGCATGACAAATCCAAGATTACGAAAAGATTTACTAGGTACATATAATACGAGTATACTATTGATATGATCTCGCATGGTCATGCCGGCATCAAAGAGTACGCCTAGATCCTGAACAACTGTGACTTTCTTAATTAAAATTCCATTGAAATTATAGGACATTGCCTGATATTTAGATATACTTACATTTATGCCGTTAGCTACGTATAAGTTATATAAAAGGCAAGATCTTTTGAATTGATTCGCAGTTTTCAATAGTGCGAACTTTGAGAAATATCTTCTTGATCGGCGTAAAGTAAGTGATGGGAGTTATTTATAAATTTATGCATATCAAATATATATGCGTTGTAGAATAGAGGCCAAGATGAGAGCCTTGAGGCACGCCAGATGAGATAGTAATAAAATCTGACCTGTAACCTCCGAGAACAACTGCCTGAGATCGTTTCATCATATAAGATTTGGCCCATCTAAGCAGATCCACATGAATTCCGAGCGCCTGGAGCTTTTGTAGCAAGACAACATGATTTACGCGGCCAACAGCTTTTTCGAAATCCGTGTATATCACGTCAACCTGACCACCATTTTCCATATGATTGAGAACGTACTCAGTGAAGCAGGCAAGATTAAATGTGGTGAAGCGTCTCTTTAAGAAACCATGTTGTGAATTAGGTATACCTTTTATAATAATTGAATAAACTTTATCAATTACTAGTTTTTCAAAAATTTTCGCAACAGTGCTAATCGAAATTAGGCGGTAATTATAGTTTAGTTTTATGCGCCCTTTTCCATAACAATGGAAAAACAGAATGTTGTAGAGAAAGTTTAAAAAGTAAAGAGATTGGGTAACAGCTGTCGGCGCAGGACTTCAAGAACACAGGAGGCACTCCATCATAACCAGCGCCTTTGTTTGAATCCAAGGTTTTAAGATACTTAAGGACAGCTTCCCGGGATACATTTATGCTAGAAATCTGATATTGGAATGATTTATAAACTCATTTGATGGTACTTACACATCCACTACACGATATTTGTTCGCTTAACCAGCGTGATGCTATGTATGGTGAATGACAAGAATCGTTGAGAGAAGAGTAATTATAATATTCTCTATGAAGTCATCGTCATTACAGCCCTTCATAAGATCATAAGTTCACTGCTGAACATGGGCGGCTCCCGGCTCCACACCAGAAGGAGTGAAGACCTGGCAAGAGATGGATGAAGTTGATGGATGCAGATGGCTCAGGAACGTGCTTTGTGGCATTCGTTGAGGCCTATGTTCAGCAGTGGACTTGTAAAAACTGTAATGAAATAATGCTGACACAATGTGCAAGTACCTAAGGCAATTTTATAAGTTGATCGAAATCAAATCGAATGTTCATATTCTTAGTAATTTGCTAATTTAAAAGGAAAACAAATTCTCTATTATATATAGGGCCTCGATCCTCAATGCTAGTTCAGCATAATTTAATTCAAATTATAGTACAAATAAAGATAATGCTTAGTGCGCTGAATCTAAGTTGAATCAATAGGCAAGGCGACGTGACGCTCGCAGATTGACGATGACGTCCGCCGTCGGTCAATGAGCCATTATCGAACGTGGACGTGGAGCGACTACTTTATAGCTCTATAAAGAAAATTATCTAGGCACGTACCTATGTAGTGATGCTGAAAATGTTGATCATTCCATTGCGTTTCAACTGATAAGAACTGATGTAGGTAGGTATGTATTTCCTCGTTCTGAATCCAAAAATAAAGTTTTATGACCTTCTCGCTAGTAAAAAGTTGTTACAGTTGCATTGCACATAAAAAATCGTTACTTTTTATACAATGAATTACTACATTTATTTTACTCTTATTTAATTATTTCATAACTTAGTATTTCTTTGGCGTATAAAGTTTCATTTGTCAAACGTCATTTTTAGTTTATTATCGTTTATAAATGAGGTTCTTTTGACCAAAAGAAACACTGCGAGTATCCTTTTTTGTAAGGGTTAAATGCAATACTTAATTAGGTTTATTGTTATAAAAATTACAGGCACATTGGCCATATAAATATTGTCCCATAAAAGTTTATTACGTGGCAGAGGCATGGCTCTGCCACGTAGTATAGTGCAGCTATATTACTGGTATAGTTGTGGCACGAATGGGTCGGTTCGACCGGGGAAGGACCACGCTCTCACAGAATACCAGCTTAAAATAGCAGCTTAACGCTGCTGTGTTTCGTATGGCAAGTGTAGAGAACCAAAGAACCTTTTTACTAGACTTTTCAATCTGACTGGTTTCCTCTTTTAAGGGCATTTTCAAGTTTTAAAAACATTTTGCAGACAAAATGTTTTTTTCTCCAATTTAACATTTTGTCCCCATAAATGTTTAAACAGAGTTGTGGTAGTTCATGGGCTTAGCGCTCGCTTACGCAACCCGGGTTCGATCTCTGCCGACACCAATGAAATTGTTAATTGCAATTTTAAGTACTGATTTGCCACGTGCTCAGTGGTGAAGTAAAATATCGTAATAATATTTTTTTTTATAATTTCTGCATGTCTGAGAAATTATAAAAAAATATTCAAAAACATGAGAGCAGGCCTGAACAGCAGTGGTACGTATATAGGCTGTAACTTTACTAAAAGTTTACCGGACTATTGCAAAATGTACACTAATAATATATTATCCCAGCAGTAATGATGCTCGGCTACTTCCTACATCATAGTATAAACCAAAGTCGCATCCCGCCGTCTGTGCGCTTAGATATTTTAAACTACGCAACGGATAATAGACAGAATGATTCAAGAGGAAGGTATAATACATGCATATTATGTATTTTATAATTCTTTTGTCCGTGTGTATGTGACTGAACTCCTAAACGGCTGGACCGATTTTGATGAAATTTTGTGTGTGTGATTAAGTTGATTAGAGAATGATTTAGATTCACAATTGGACCCGAGAGGTCGCGTTGTTGTCGAGATCAAGAAATCAACCGTGCGAAGCCGAGCCGGGCCGGGGCGCTAGTTTTCTATAGCATAAGGGTGATGAGTACACAGTCCACCTGATGGTAAGTAGATGCAGTGCACATAAACATCTACATCTATTCTTGATTAAGAATTAAAATACAGAAAGTGTTGTCATCCGTGACGGCTAAGATGGAATGCCTCGTTTCCAGTAAAAAGGATCTCCGGTTCTCTACACTCACCATACGAAACAGCAGCATGAAGCTGCCATTTTAATTTTACGCTGGTATTCTGTCTGAGCGTGGTCCTTGCCTGGTCGAGCCGACCATACATACTACAACTAGATATATACTAGACATAGCTGCAACGTAGCTCTACCAGTCAACCACGTATAAAAATGTACCTATAAAATACCTTGTCATGTGCTGGCGGCGTTAGATCGGGGAATGCCAGAAAGATCTTAAGCTTTCCGATAGGTGGTGGTATATAACTATCACGTTTACATCATTATCATCATTACACCCCTTCATAAGTCCACTGCTGAACATAGGCCTCCCACAAGGAATGCGACAAAGCACGGTTCTAAGCCACCTGCCTCTATCGACTTCTTGAAACAGAAACAGAAACTTTTTTATTCAATATAGATTATAAATAATACTTATTGAAAGTCACTCTTTTGTTTAATTACCACTGGTTCGAAAAAAAACCTCTGTCCTGGGAAGAACCAGCAAGAAACCCAGCGGGACTTTTTTTTTAAGTAACATCTTACAATCATATCTTACCAGATCGTCACTCCATCTAGTATGGGGGTTCAAAGACCGATCTACTACTCTGATCTCGTCGGCGGTGGGGTGAACTATGGGTTGTTGCGCGAGTTTAAGCATCGGGGCACGATCGATCACACGATCAGAAGGTAGAGAGTAACATTAAAACGGGACAAGGAACAGATTAAAAAAACTTGTAGGGAGTCAGATAAATGCGCGCGGGAAAGAGCTTCGTGCAAGAACGGGTGCATCTCCCGAGATTCGGCCCTTATGGATAAATTAGGGTCGGTGGGCAATGGCAAGTGGAGGGTTGTTCCTAGTGTGTTACCGCCACTCGAGAATCTTTCTTCACCTATCGGTTGTCGGTTCTTGAATTTAATTCATTCAGGTTCATATATATGCAGTGGACATTACTTTGAAGAAATAAAACTAAAGTAACAATATATTCACGTCCCGTTACTAGCCACAGACCTCTTTTTATTTTATTAGCACAATGTGTGTTGGTAGACTTCATATATCCTCGGCTGTCTCATTGGCTTAGCGGTGTTAACGTTTGGTGATGGTGAAAAATCAGTTATTGAGTTTTTGCGTTAAGAAATTTTCAGTAGCAGTCCGGAGTCAGTTGGCGGTGTCTCACCCCCGTGCCTCGGAAAACACATAAAGCCATTGATCCTGCTCCTGTTCTCTCTCTGGTCGTGTGGTTTACCGTCCCATCGGACTATGAGAGTGAGGGAATAGAGAGTGCACCTGTGCTAGCTTGCGTGTACACTCGGGCACTATAAACATGTCTTGTACAGATGGCGCATAAAACATTAAGCATTGTTTATTAAAGTGGGTGTACATTTGAATAGGAATAATGGAAATGCAGTCTAACGGTACATAAGCCCTTTTTAATTTATGCAGATGGTCCTGTTTTATGCGTTGACAGTTACGTATACGTGTTCGACAAATTGTTTGTGGACGTGAGAGAGAGGGACATCACTGAACGTTAATCGGAACGTGTTAATTGAAATACAAATTAATTGACCGAGTTCAAAAAGATGGTGGTTGTAGAGGAGTCTGTATTCGACGCATAATGTTTTTTTATGTATGTTCATCGATTTCTCCTGTTACAGCCTGTTAAAGTCCACTGCTGAACATAGGACTCAACTATAGATTGCCTCCTAGGAGATATTTGCCACAGTTGCCACGCTTGGCAAACGGGTTGGCAACCACAGGTTATTATTTTTTAGTCGCTATTAGGAAGATGCCTGCTATCTCCTGGTTTGTTTTCCTCTGTCGCCTCTTACACACCACAGGATGATATGGTATAGTGGATAATCTTAAATGGCCACTACAGGTTTCTCGAAATGGCTAAATGGATCTAAATGATTGCTTTTTAAGTAGAATTCCACCTTAAGGGTGACTCATGACCAATAGCGGACTTTTAGAACGAATATGATTAATTTGTATATTATCAGCGTATAAATGTGTATTGTATTGTATTTACCGTGTAGTCGCGGTGTAAAATATCCACTATATCATCCTGTGGTGTGCCGTAAGAGACGACAGAGGAATTAAAGGGAGATGTACAGCTGCATTTTACTGATAACTGCTCAATAATCTCTATATATAAAACCAATTGCTGTCCGTTAGTCTCGCTAAAACTCGAAAACGGCTCGAGATTTTGATGATTTTTGTGTGCCTGGATGGATTCACAATTGGACCCGGTAGGTGTAGTGCTTTTCGTGATCCAGAAATTACTAGTGCCAGAGCGGATCGCTAGTAATAAATGTAAATAACATTAGTAATTATGTAACCAGCACCGTCATCTACAAAGTAATATTTAAAGAAAATCTCAATGCTGATGATCATTCATCAGGTATAGAATAAGGTTGACAACGAGCACACAGTCCACCTGATGGTAAGTAGTTGCTGTGGCCTAGACATCTACATCCATCCGTGACTACGAATCTAAATGCAGATGCGTTGTCACCCGTGAGGACTAATATGGAATACCTCGTGTCCATTAAAGGGTCTCCGGTTCGCTACACTCACCATACGAAACAGCAGCGTTAAGCTGCTATTTTACCTAGTATTCTGTGAAAGCGTGGTCCTTCCCGGTCGAGCCGACCCGTTCGTGCTAAACTATACTATTGATATAGCTTCAGCATGGCTCTACCACGTATAAAACTTATATATTATATTCATATCTACATTTTAGAAAAATATCTAGCGGTGCTATGCGTCCGTTCCGCATTTATTATTTAAATTTTTAAGTAACAACTGCATTATATTTCTTTTTCACATCGACAATTTAATTAAATGCCATTGACCGCGTCTTCATCTAAAGTTATAAAAAACGTAACTTTACCTTACTTTTATTATACTTAGTTTTTAAAGCGGCAGACTGAGCAAACTATTTCATAGTGTATTACACATTGCGAGCGACTGTGGTTGATGTTTTCCAGTTGTTAAATTTATTATTTTGATAGTTGACGGCTGCAAGTCAGACGCGTTTTTATACACCGCTAATTATTGCCTAACAGGTCTATACCTAGGTAGGTACATTTTATTATGTATAGTCATTCTATGTTTCAGGTAGTAGCATCGACAAGTTTGGGCTCCACGGACTTTCATGTAAGAAAAGTGCAAGTACATTTTCCCGTCACGGTTCTTTGAACGATTTATCCGAAGAATTCGTGTCTCTATAAAAGTTCCCTCGTTTTTAGAGTCTTGTGGAATATTTATAGACGATGGCAAGAGACCAGACGATATGTCGTTGGGTCCCTTGGGAGGGAGGTGAAGCCCTGGTGGGGGATGCTACTTGCATAGATGTTTTTATATGGTAGAGCCATGCTGCACCTCTATTATGGTTGTAGCACGAATGGGCCGACTCGACCGGAGTAGGGCCATGCTCTCACAGAATGCCAGCGTAAAATAACAGCTCAATGCTGCTGTGTTTCTTATGGCGAGTGTAGAAGCGGAGAACCTTTTTAATGGAAACGAGGCTTTCCATCTTAGTCCCCAAGGGTTACACTGACAACGCATCTGCATTTTGATTCTTAATTGAGGATAAATGTGTATGGGCCACAGCATCCACTTACAGGTGGACTTTGTGCTTGTTTGTCACCCTTATTCTATAAAAAATATTAAGTTTTCAGTTTGTGACATTAGGTACAGTGAGACAGATCTCTTTTGCATTCTGAATAATTCGGCATTTTGTAGGACATTGATTCGGCCGCGCAACTAGATTTAACTGTGCTGGCAACTAGTTTTATCGTACGCATAGGCCGCGTGGACTTATACTTTGACAGAGAACGCCTGCGCATGTTGCCAACTCCTATAAATTTGAGTCCAGCAGGTACAGCAGGACTTTTGTAAAATATAGGTATCTCGTCTGATGTCCTAAAATCTTTCAAATAATTTCGCAATTACAATACAAGGAGACAACTCAGCCAGTCTTCTGGGTACACTACCAACAGACGACGGAACATAGCTCACAATCTGATGACAATGTAAGAATATGAAAAAAATACCTACATTTATTTTTTTACTTTTTAGTCCGTTTTAAAAACGTCGTAAGTACTTATTAAAAAAATAACCTCAATAATTTCCCAAAAGCGCGTAAAATGAAGACATAGAATAGATTCTTCATGTAGGATGAGCCTCAATTGACTGGGTTATATTAGTTACATTATAGGTTTCGGTGTAGGTATGTGAACAGGTTGTTGAAAATAGAAAAAGAAAACAACACAGGTACAACGTTTCTCTTGTTTATTTTAATTGATACTGATTGAGTCTATGTTAGGTATACTGCTTTAAATATTTATTGGATTGCTTTATCGGATAATACCTAAAATACAAGTTTACAAGATAATTTATACTCTACATAGGTATTATAGAATCATAATATAAAATTATAATAATTATATATTGACTGACTGCTAAAATAAAACTGACGATTTTAATACAGACTTAATCACACACATTATTTTATTCATTATACAATATATAAAATTAAATAAGTACATTACCAAAATAGAACTCTAAATTCATAATTCTAAAGTAAATCAATTGATAAAGGCAAAAATCTACGGCCGAGTTCAAATTGGCGACGTAATTTTTTTCCCGCTATATTCTTAAGTTATTATGCTTTTTCAGTATTTATCTATACTGAGTAACCAAATTGGCATTCTTTAATGTGATCAGAGACGATTTCGGCAGTCTCATCGCTAATCCTCCCAGCGTCTTTCAGAATTTTCACTAAATTAGTCATGGTATAAATCGATCGCATTTGCACGCCATTTGCTCTAAGCACACTATCGCCACCTTGTTCCCGGTCGAGAACTACTACAGCATGTGTCACTTGTAAGCCTTCGCTGCGTAGAGTTGTAACGGTTTCTAGTAAGCTGCCGCCAGATGTCACTACGTCTTCAATAACGAGACATTTTTGTTCTTTCTCGAAAACACCCTCCAATATTTTCTTGGTTGCGTATAATTTAGTTTCCTTCCTCTTCATAATCATCGGTGTGTTTGAATTAACTGACATGACAGCTGCAAAGGGCAAAGCTGCGTACGGCACTCCACAGAGAATGTCATGTGGTATTTCGGATGCTAAAGTTTGTAATTGACGGGATATCGCCATCTGTAAAAAAAAATTATTAATAAATAGACCTTAAAATATTACGTGCAGTGTGATAGCGGCGTAAAAGAATCCATCACCTCATTTCATCCCATGGGTATTGTAAGAGGCAACCAAAGAGTTTATTAACTGTCCTAGAGACTACAAAATGCCAGAATGACCGATAATTTCCGATAGATGGTGTTATAATCATTGCGTTAAGGCGACACATCGAAAACCGTTGAAGCGGGCTCTCGCCGGACTGACCCGAGTGAAACATAATTTCTATATAAACTTCAAAAACGCCGTCATAAGGTCTAAAATTGCGTAGCGCCCGCGACCATTAAGATCGCTTAGAAATCGCTTAGAATCTTAAAATATTTAAAAAATTATTGATTTAAGTAATCAAAATAATGAGCAAGTAAATTACGAATATTGATGTTATGAATGTATTTGAGTGATTCCCAAGCATATAGATTAAGTAATTTCGTTGTAATTTCAACTATAGTGATTTTTTAGAGGTGTTTTCGCAAATAATTATGATCGAGTCAAAATTATACAATCGTGTTTTTGAACAAGCAAAATCAAGATAAAGACATGAATTTACCTATATCAAAATTCCAGTTTCGTAAGTCGTGTCATACTCCTATACTATTCGATGAAATGAGGTGCATTTTTTCGCGGTGTCGCCTTAACTGTTAACAGACGTTTTTCCTAAAGCAGATAACAGATTGCATTGCAGATCGGCGGCGGGATGCACAGGCTGCAGCGTCAAAGGCACAGATTACTTTGTTTATACCCGAAGTCGAAGGTGCAAGACCTCTGATAGACTTTATTTTTATAGATTAAGGGTGACAAACAAACTCACACACCACCTAAGTGGTGGTGGTAAGTGGATACTGTGGCCCATAGACATCTACATCCATCCTCGATTACGAATTAAAATGCAGATGCTGTGTTGTCACCCCTGAGGACTAAGATGGAATGCCTCATTTCTAGTAAAAAGGGTCTAAACTATACTATAGATTAAATTAACATCTGGAACTGGAACTTCGATCGCAAATACGCCTGCCAAGCATGACTATTAACTATTAAGGCAAAACCTTTCAACAATGGGAGAGGATTACTTATAAATCTCTCTTTTTCTCTCTCTCTCTCTCTCTCCTCTTATCACCTCTCTAGGCGAAAAGAGAGAGAGAGAGAGAGATAGAGAAAAAGGATATAAATGCCAACGGGCCACAGCGACAACTTACCACAACAGATTTAAAAAAATATATAACTAGAAAATCGAAGAAAATAATAACCATCAACCGGGGATGCGACACAACGACCCTCAAGTCGAAGTATATTGGGGTGCGGCGTCCAACCTTCGCCTCAATGTCACCCAACCGCACAGCGCCTGCGTCGAACAGCTGCACAGCCAGATCTTCCAGCTTTTCGGCCATCTTCTGAAAATTATATAGTTGATTTTTGATCACTATACTTTGTTGAATATCTGTTTTAATACAAAATGTTTATTTTATAAAAGTAAAGGCCAAATACTCAAACGCTACTCAATTTTAAGATGTCGTTATGTCTCGAGGTGTCATAGTCACTTTGACTTAGTGATAGAGGCAGCACGAGACTTAAAGGCATCTTAAAATTGAGCACCATTTGAGTATTTGAGCATGAGGGTGGTTAACCGTGTAGAAGCGCTGTAAGAATTCTCTAGCCCATATAATCCCATGCGTTTCGTAAGAAGCGACAAAGGGGAATTGAACCAGGAGATAGTCGGCATCATCATTCCTGATAACAGCTAAATAAAAATGAAAACTGCGGTATCAACCCGCTTGTGCAACTATGGCTAATATATGGGCAATCCTTGGGACAATAATGGGGCAATCTATGGGATAAGACTATGTTCAGCAATGAACTGTATAATGTTCACAACTGAACATAACCCTCTGTCGGCTGTTATAGTAATGGTAAGGGAATAACCGGCCAAGTGCGAGTCGGACTCGCGCATGAAGGGTTACGTTCGGTACCATCGTAAAACACATTTCTAGTAGGGGAGTCCCCTTTAATTTTTTATTATTTTTTTATTTTTATTATACGGAACCCTAAAAACGAGTACACACTCCACCTGATGGTAAGAGGATGATGTGGCCCATGGCACATTTATTACTTATATTTATCCTAGATTGAGGATCAAAATGCAGATGCGTTATTACGCTTAAGGACTAAGATGGAATGCCTCGTTACAGTAAAATGAGTCTTCATCTCTTCACTCACCGTACGAAACACAGCAGCCTTAAAGCTGTAATTATTATCATAATTTGACCGTGTTACTGACTGTAAAAGCCGCGATAGCTCAGTAGTTAAGCGCTCACTTTAGCTTCACAATACGAGAGAAATACGGGTTCGATATCCACCGGCGCCAATGAAATTGTGAATTGCAATTTTAAGTGCTGATTTACCACGTGCTCGGCGGTGAAGGAAAACAGAAATCCTGCATGCTGAGGAATAAATAATATTTCAATGTCATGTTAAGACCGACACAGTGGAGAAGTGAGTGTAATGAGAAGGCATGTGCCCAGCGGTGGTAATTCTACATTCAAAATCTACGGTAATGTGTATTACTGCAGGCGAAAGGCATCCTCCCTTTAAAAATAAGATTTTGGAGCTAAGAAAAATCCCCCTCGCTATTCAAAAGCGTGTTTTTCTTAAAAGTAAGTGTGACAAATGAGCACACATGACAATGATGTTAAGTGGATGCTGTGGTCCATAGACCTATATGTATCCCTGATAAGTATCAACCAGATGCGTTGCCACCTCAAAGAACTAACGGCTTAACCTCGCCCAGCCCAACGATTAATGTATTTAGAGACAATCTCGAGTATATTATATATTAAATCTTTATAATGTTAAAACTACTTAATAACAGAAATAATGTTCTGAATTTCGGTCACGGCAGCCAGTCTCAACGGAGACTATCTGCGCAGGACAGGATTAAAGAGCCCGAGTGTATGCGCAAGCACAGGCGCACTCTCCATTTCCTCACTATCATAGTACGATGGGACGGTAATACCCATGACACGAAGAAGGGAGATCAGGCGCAGACCCAGCGGCTTTACGTGCTTGCCGAGGCACATAAGTAAAACACCGTCAACTTCCTGACTCCGGGCTGCTCTAGAGTATATACATTACGTATACTCTAAGTGGCTGTTACACGAATTTCTTAACAGAAAAACTTAAAAATATACAACATATAATACCTTAGAGTAATATCACAATATACTATATCAGTATAAGATATTGACTTCTAGGTTGCTTACAGTTTGAAAATTATATGATAATTTAAAATTAAAAACTTTGTACAACCGACTTCAATATAAATTATTAAGAATAACTCAAAAACTATTGGTCAGACCTTGATCAACATGAGAAGCACCAGCTTTCAAATAAAAAAAGAATCATCGAAATTGGTTCACCCAGAAAAAAGTTATGAGGTAACACACATAAAAAAAACATACAGTCGAATTGAGTACATCCTCCTTTTTGAAGTCGGTAGAAAAGAGTAGGTAACAACTTATTTGTCAAAAACAACAATTTCACCACATCTGTTTCTTACACGCTATAAATTATAATATAGTACGTGAGGGTAATATGGTCATCCGGTTAATATGGTCACTTTCTTATAACTCAAAAACTACAGTCTTGTTTGCAGAGATGGCTCTGTGATACGATAGCTCTTCACTAGTCAAAAATAAAGGGTCAAAAGGGCGTTGTATCGACGCCATTTGACATATTGATAAGTGAATATTAGTTTTATTTTATTTATTCAAACAAAATCTACAGCTTGTACATTTACCAATATATATATAAACAAGTTTTGAACATATTATGCAATATAAAAGCCTTTATAGATTTACATTTTTTGCAGAAACATTTAAATATATTTTGTCGTCTTCAACAATGTTAACACATAATTTACAGTGTTTGTCGTAAGATATCTTTATCTGCGTCATATTGTAAGTACTGTTATTTGTATACCGTATGTTGAGTATCAGAGTGATGAGAATGAGAGGAAGTGTTTGTGTGTGTGTGTGTGTGTGTGTGTGTGCGCGTGCGTGTGCATGTGTATGATTGAGAGGCTAAAACGTGTGTTAGTTTATGATATAATAATAAAATGTATGTGTGTCATAACTTCAACCTATCTTAAAGTTAATAAACAATGCCATCTGCCAAAACCTTTGAGACAGCTTTTGAATTTTCTTGGACAAACAAAAGGGTCAATGCTAGAAAAGTATTTATTATATGTTCTTAATATTCTATTTAACAGAGTTTTTATAGTTTGTGTAAGTTAGTGGTACATAAAATAATTCCGTATCTAGTGCGTTTCTTGGGGTACGAAAACTCATAATCTGTTGAGTCAATTTTGGACAGTCTAGAGCGCCAGTACAAACCTCGTATAGCAGCATCATATCAGTTTACATCTACGATCTTGTAATGTTAATAAGTTGTGATGCAGACAAGAGCTATGGTATTCTTCGCTCTGTATCTGCCCCGGTAATTGAGATACCGCAGAAATCTACTCTGTATACCCTCTATAGCTACATATTTTTTGTATTGAGGATTCCAACTAATAGAAATATTCCAACACGCTGCGGACATATGAAAAATAAAGTGCTTTAATGCAACTTAAATCATTGAAAGGTTTGGTGACGCATGATAAATCCAAGATTTTTGTAGGCTTTCATGGTTATTAATGTAATGTGTTCTGAAAAGGTTAGTTTGCTATCTAAAGTTACTCCCAAGTCTTTAACGCTGTTTGCTTTTGTTATGGGATGACTGTCAATGTGGTAAGAATACTGTATAGGTTTTATTTTACGGGTAAACGTTGATATACATTTTCAATATTAGCTGTTATGCAGTTATTTTTATAGTATAGAGCAAGTCTATTTAAGTCGTCTTGGAGGAGCTGACAGTCCCTTTCTGAGTTTATATTCATATATATTTTCTTGTCGTCTGCATATAGGAAAAATACCGTGTTGTAAACATGTTCCTATATCATACAGGTAGGCTATATACAGGAAGGACCTAGCAGAGATCCTGTGGAACACCCGAAGGGACGTTTATGTAATCAGATCTGAAACCACCAATAATTACAGCTTGGCTGCGGTTAAAATATAAGCTTGGAACCATCTTAATAAATCACCACAAATCCCAAGCGCTTGTAGTTTTGGAGCAGGATGACATGATCCACACGGTCGAATGCTTTTTCGAAGTCCGTATAGATCACATCAACCTGCAAACCTCCATCCATCCCGTAGGACGTCATTCATAAATAGACATAGATTGGTAGTTGTCGAGCGACCTAACGAAGCCGTGTTGTTCAGGTGGAATGGAAGGTATCAATAGTGGATACACGTTATTATATACTATTTTCTAAAACTTTACTAAAGGTATTTAATATTGAGATTGGTCTATAGTTTTCGATTTTGTTTTCTGTCCTTTTTGTGTATAGGTATTATGCTTGCTTCCATAGTATTGGACTTCCTTCTTTTAAGATCTGTTATATAAAATACATAGAGGTACACAGAGAGCCGCTGCGATTAACTATAAATACTGGTGGTATGTTGTCTGAGCCAGGTCCTTTAGTAACGTCAAACTTTTAGGTGTTTGTGTACTAACTCATCTGTTACTTGAATGTCACTTATAGTATTGGTGGATGATGGAAGTTTTGGTGAGATATTAGAGTACGTTTGGGCAGGCTCATTGAACATTTTTAAAGAAATCAGCGAACGCCATGCTTATGTCTTGGCCGCACTGCAGATTTTGTTGTCATATTGCATATATTTAGGATAGCCCAATTTCTGTGACGTTTATTTTTAATATAAGACCAAACAGCTTTTGGATTGGATTTAATATTGTTTTCAGATTTTTATGTATGCCTTATGAAGTTCCTTCGCTAGTTTTTGCTCTGCGCAGAAGTGCAAAAGCATCATAGTCAATTGGATTATGATAAAGCTTCCAAAAAGTGTGAAGTTTATTTTTTCCTTTATGATGTTGATGCTTTATTATACCAAACAGGATACTGCCGCTTTGGTCTTTGGAAGACACATGGGACGTATTTATTAATAAGGTCATATATTACTCTGTAGAAACACGATACAGCATCCTCAAGTGACCCTACATTAAGTGTATCCTGCCAGTTTGTCTCCTCTAGATGCTTACAGATTTTCATAATCTGCCTTATTATATAAGTATTTAAAATGTCCTTGATATGGCATGCGAGGTGTCACGATGTCTGTGGCGTCAATTGTGAGAGTGGGATGAAAAACATCTTCGTGTACAAGTGGCGTAATTGATTTAGTATTCTACATTAAAGTTGGTAAATATGAGATCAAGAATATTATTGTAGTATTTACATGTAAGTTATGTTGATGAAGACCAAGGATATTAATCTGATATAGTAAGTTTTCTGCAGAGTTCTGTAAATCGGTATTGCCTTTTTATTAGTGTATAACCATTAGGTGTCCATTGAACACAAGGAAGATTGAAATCGCCACATATCAAAAACCAATCTTCTGAATTTGAGGACATAACGAAAGACAGTAAATCAGTGAAACTTTGTAATCTTTGAGGCAACATATTATCTGGAGGAAGGTAAATTGCGCAAATATGTAAATTATGACTAGTACCGAGGTCTCTTGCACCTATCGTAATCCAAACACATTCAAGATTTTCATGTGACCAGTCAGGCCGAGACTTTGCAGAAAACCGTTCCGCAGTCAGAACCATGATGCCGCCACATCTATTCCGCCGCGATCCGGCGAAAGATATTGTACCTACTGTCGGAAAGTTCGGCGTCAAGAATACCGTCGTGCAACCACGATTCTGTAATTATTATTATGTCACTATACAGTTCAAGATGTTAGTGTAGAACTCCTGTGTTTTTTTCTTAGACCCTTACATTTTGGTATAGCAGGTTCAAAGTATTTCGTTTAATTTTATTAAATGTTAATTTTAAACTTAAGACATTTAAGTAGTATACTGTTTTCTTATAAAATTATAGTAAATAAGCATATATAAGTGTGCTTAGAGTTGCAACTAGTGAAAAATTGTGTGTTTGTTAGTGATGCATATAATAATGTTTTGACATGATTTAATGAACAAAGTGTGTGTATTGTTTATGTGTATGTGTGTGTTTAAACAGATAAAGTTTCGAAAATAATTCTTTGAGTTTTAATTTTAGTTTTAATTTTAATTCATTACAAGAATACAAAACAACAATAACAAAAATAATAAATGATAAAAATACAAATAGTTGGCTTAATAAGCTAAGTGAGACTAAACTATTTTTCAAATCTGAAGCGGTGGAGATTAACAGTGGAGGTGAACTGTCGTTGCGTCGTACGTAAATTCGACAGTTTTGTCCATACGTAGCGATAAGCAGATTCTTTGGCTTTTGTTTTGCTTCAAGAAGAAGTTTTTGTTACGAGGTGTTAGGTGTTCGTTCACATAGATGACTTTGGGTTCGCCGGTGGACAATATAACTTTGATGATAAGTCCCTACATTTCGCACGGCAGACAAAACGTGTCTTTACTGAGTCGCGATTTGAAAGCGCGATGATAGGGCGCGTTGCTTGTTGGATGAGCGCTGTGGTTTCACTCTGTGAACGAAGTCTACATCAGTTTCAAGTATTTTTGGCCGGCTTTTCTGCTATTTTGTAAGAACTTCCACGAGACATTCGTTGCTTTTTCTGGTACTCTACTATTTCCACATTTTGTACTGGGCCCACTGTTCTTGCTTGCAAATCGTGCTCCATATCGAGATCTTTTTGCATTTCCTTAAGATCGCTGCGGAGAGAGAGTTTTCTGTTTTAAATACTTAGTGTCCTCGGTTGCTGTGGACAGGGACTTCACTATATCATCATACTTGTCACCGACATATTTTACTGATTTTCTAATTCACTAATATTATCCTAATAGCTCGGAATTCTTTACACATTAGATCCTTAATAATACCAGGCACTTCATTCTAATTATGTCAAGTATTTCTATGCGCATTTTGTTAACAAATTCAGAGTCGAAGGCGTTTAGGCAGTCCGAGAACGCGGACATCGACGTCGAGTCATTGTAATCATTTCTGCTTTCCATTCGATCCTCGTCATCCGAGGACTGCATAACCCCACGGGTGTGTTGCTATTGTTCCCTTCGGTTGTCTGGCTTTACAACTAGGGCAATTCAGGATGTATTCTTTTGAAGTTATCAGCCTTTAAACCCACAGAGATAATGATAGCTTATTACACGTTGTTTGGGTGCAAATTATACTTTCTGTGGTTTTACGTACTTTTTGCATGCATTGCAGTTGTTCATTTTGATTACGAAAATAAAAACGTTATTTGTTTTGAAGGCAAACACTGATTAAATACAGGTAGATAATAAATAATGAACACTTAACTGTAGGCGAAATTAGTTACTCGGCGAGGATCACAAGCGTCGTGTATGCCGTGTCGCTACGCCACACAAATTATACGGACGGTAGTAAACACAGTAGACTTGCACTAACACTTATAATTTTAATTATTACTTCAATATACTTTGTTTCCTTTCAAAGATATGCTATGGTAAAGATAGTTAACTGTACTAAAACTTGTTAGCCAAAATATTTGCTCAAGAATCAATTAAACTATTAAAATTTTGAAACAGGCTAAACAATAACACTGCGTTTTAACGACTTCAATTTTGATTTGAGTAGTGTACTTAGTTATTTTTAAGTAGATTTTTCGAAGTATTCCTTATTATTGCCAAAGCTCGTTTGCTATTTTTTTCGTAATATATTATTTATAGTATACGACTTTGTGTTTTTGTCTCTGTCATCCTCCTAGTTTTTGATTTATAGGGCGGCAAAGCTTAAGGTGACCATATTACCCTCACGTACCTTATTAAAAGCTTGACCTGTATACGTAATGTATGAATGTAATGGAATCTTGTAATTTAGTAATCACCCACGTTATCTGATTAATCTATATTTTGCAAATGTATTAAGAACCAATTGAGTTTTGGCAGGAACTTGACCAGCGCTGCGGTGGATCGTTGCTCCTGTAATTATTGTTTAAATAATGGTTTGAAGTGAATTTTGATATGTAAAAGTGGTGCGATTTTGTGTTTTAAATGTCTACGTATTTGTGGATTATTAGTGGAAACGGTGAAACAAGTGATCTGATGGTGATATCAATCTCAAGATAAGGTATTTGACTGCTTAGGCGCCTTGAGTTACTGTCGCCAACTGTCTGCTGGCTCAAGTTGCCGTCAAAATCTCCCAAAGGCTACGCAATGTGACGGATCAGCATATTGTGAAGCAGATTACTATAAAGGATTCTTATCACTTGATACTGAGATAAATGAAGAGATGGCTTAAAGGACAAGCATCCAAGCCAAAAATCTTAATTAAAAAACTAATTATTAAGAACCGATTACAATATATTAACTTTATGACTATGCCCTAGTATTTTCGCTAGGATTCCGCTCATGATCAATGTTGTAGTTTTATATTACTCCAATTTATTTTAAAACCACTCACCACGGATGTTGACCACTGAATACCTATGAATATTTATCACAAAACTGGAAGTATTAAATAACTACATCTAGATAAGATATTTTTTTATTGGGTTTTATCGATAATCTCTGATTTAAATTGCCTTATTATAGTAATTAATGCATACATAAATAAAAATAATTGTACATATTAATTTTGGACGGATATTTTTTTTTATTTTTCCACAGAACAATAAAAAAATATAAACTGAGCGCTGCGTATATTTTAAGTGTACCGGAAACATGCTCTTGGCACGCACTCACGCACACATCTTTCTTCTTTCTTTCTTTATCAGCCCGTAAAAGTTCACTGTTGGACGCACACTTATGCACATAAAACCATATGGTTGGTTGCAAATGATTTAAGATGCATATATTATATTATGTACGTGAGGTAAGTGCGGGTTCTTAAAATAAGTTGAGCATGGTTTTGGCTTGGTATTGACGACACTAAGTTAATCTGAGTTTTTGATAGAACAACTGTGACCAACGAGCACACAGTCCACCTGATGGTAAGTGGATGCTGTGACCTATAGACATCTACATCTATCCTTGATTAAGAATCAAAATGCGTTGTCACACCTGAGGACTAAGATGGAAAGCATCGTTTCCAGTAAAAGGGTCTCCGGTTCTTTACACTTACCATACGAAACACAGTGACATTATGCTGCTGTTTGACGCTGGTATTCTGTTATAACGTGGTCTTTCCCCGGTCGAGCCGACCCATTCGTACTATAATCTAACTGCAGCATGGCTTATCACGAACAAAAAGTACCTATAAGTCAAATTTTTATTTTAACAATAAAAGTGGTAAAATAAAAAAAATTGTACAACCGACTTCAATATAAATTATTAAGGATAACTCAAAAACTACTGGTCAGACCTTGATCAATTATATGGGACCACACGAGAAGCACCAGCTTTCAAATAAAAAAAGAATCATCGAAATCGGTTCACCTAGAAAAGTTATGATACATAAAAAAAAAACAGTCTAATTGAGAATACTACATATTCTTTTCAACAATAGATCGGGGAAAAAGTTTTTTCGTATTTTGTTTCTACAAAATTGAAGAAAAATCTCTTTGGTTGTAATGTTTGTATCTGGCTGGTTTTATATCAATACATAAAGGACATTAAGAAAAATTAAAATTAAAACAGCACTTTCTCGCCATTTTTTAATTGTTTTTCTGTCCGCCAAAATTAGTGAATCAAGCCGCGTAAAACTCTTACTGACACTGCATTAGGTCCATAAGTTTGTAACGTTTATGGACCTAATGCAGTGTCAGTAAGTGTAGCACAAAGTTGGTTCAAGCGTTTTCAGTCCGGGAATTTTGATGTCAAAGATGCATCTCCCTCTGATCGCACTCAAACGGATAAAGTCGATGCTATTTTTGAAAAAGTGGAGCAAGATCGACATATTAGTATATGTCGATCTTGCTCCACTTTAGATCCTTTAGATCCCTTGCTCCACTTTTAGATCGACATATAGTCACGACATAGCCGAGGAATTGAGGATTAACTATAAAACAGTTTTAACCCATTTGAAAAAGTCTGGCTATACAAAAAATCTCGATATTTGGGTACCACACGAGCTCACTGAAAGAAACCCAATGAATCGTGTACTCATTTGCGATTCTCTATTGAAACGTAATGAAACCGAACCATTTTTGAAAAGATTGATCACTGGTGATAAATAGTGGATCATCTGCGACAAGAACGTGCGAAAACGATCATGGTCAAAGGGTATTCAAGCTCCACAGACTGTAGTGAAACCCTAATTAACACGCAATAAGGTGATGCTGTGTGCATGGTGGGATTGGAAGGGCATCGTTTATTATGAGCTTTCACCGCCGGGCAAAACCATCGATTCGGATCTCTACTGCCAATAACCAATGAGACTCAAGCAAGAAATTGAGAAAAAATGACCGGTTGATCAACAGAAACGGAGTGGTCTTTCATCATAATTTCATAATAATAATAATCTTTATTGATAATTGTACAGTAAATATGTGTAGTCTCTGTTTGCTGAACTAGGAATTATACCTGTATCTCAGCAATCAGCGCCCTCTCCCAATTTTATGACCTAATAAATTAACAATAAAGGTTCAGAATAACAATAATGTTTCAAACAGTACATACTACTTATTTCAAACAGTACGTATACTAATGCGTGTGTGTGTGTGTGTGTGTGTGTGTGTGTGTGTGTGTGTGTGTGTGTGTGTGTGTGTGTGTGTATGTGTCAGCAGGCGTATGTTTGCGTTTGTATGTACTTATAAATACGAGATGAAAATAACGACAAACACTTCCTATGATGATAGTAAAACATGTATCTATATGAGTTGATTAAAAATAATATATAAATTTTTGATAAATGTTCATCATGATAACGCCAGACCACACACATCTTTGGCCATTCAGCAAAAATTTAAAGAGTTTAGTATGGAAGAGTTAATGCATCCACCATATAGTCCTGAGCTTGCACCCTCAGATTTTCACCTGTTTCGGTCTCTTCAGAATTCTTTGGGTAGTGTTAGGTTAACATCAAGAGAGGACTGTCAAAACTACTTGTCGCATTTTTTTAAATCAAAAATCCCAATGATTTCTTATATGGTCCATGAGTCATCCGTGACCATGGGTGCTGTAAAGCACCCGAAACGTCGGGAATTCAATAAAAGTAAGGTAATTAAACGCGATAGAATCCGTAAAATAGTGTTACGAGCTTGGAGTTCGGGACAATTAAAAACTGCCGATTGAATTACCAAAATTGACACTTTAATTACACAACACTAATCACAATTTTAAACCACACTAATAACAAAACACAATTTTACTACAGATCGCTTTAGTTCGCAGTTGTATCGCTTCGAAGTCTTCGCTTGTATCGCCAATTCAATACTGACTCGGTCGCGGTCTATACCGGCCTTATATAGGGCCTCAGATAGTTTCCAGAACCTTCTACTGTAGAAACATCTAGAATGTTCGAGTACATATCGGTCCCGAAATATCTAGAAGGATCTTGACTCTCCTAGTTCTGCTACTCGATACTAGAGGGCGCTAGTCGCTAGTGTTGCCATGTACAATACATTAATAGTGGCGCGCAACAATAGTTTTATCCAAAAATCCCAAGATTTCTGCAGCAACAGGATTATGTCACTACCTACAAGATGGCAAAAGTTATCGAACAAAATGGCACATATATATTATAATTAGATGTAATTAAACTTTGAAAAAAAAATATCTTGAATTTGTAAATAAAATACGAAGAAACTTTTTCCCCGACCTATTATAAGAAATCAATAATTTTATACAAATTAGATTAAAACATTATTTTACTTTTAATACAATTGCTTAAGATTTATGTTTATTTTCTCCCGGCTCATCATGTCACATCCTGGGTTTAATGGGGTCCATGGATTGTACAGTCGATTTTTTTTCGTATTAAAAAAATTGTGTTGAAAAATGATTCTAATGATTCAGAAAAGGCAAAGCATAGATATCACTGTGTTGATCGATTATACCATACCATCCAGGAAATTCTTACAATTCCGTATAATTAATTATATACTTTCATATACAGTAATTAATAATTATACACTTTCATTTGACAAAGACCCGATATTATTTTCATGATAATTTGAACTCATGGTCACTTAAAAATCAAATATAAAAACAATTCTAAAAACAATTCTTAAAAAATAAACATACCTATCAGGTTTTAAATATAATATTTTTGCATAGATCCTACAATTTAGTTTTTTTTGGGTCACGGACTCGTATAGTTATGCAAAAATTTTGCCAGTATCAAGCAATAAGGAATTATCCATTAAAATATTAATATGTTCAAAGACTTCTTCACAATATACTGTTGCGTCACATTGCAAAGTTTTTGAGAGATTTTGATGACAGCTTAAACCAGCGGACAGTCGATGACGACAATAACTCAGGCGCCTTAGCGAACAAAACTTGAGATTTATATCAACTACAAAACACGTAATTGCACGAAATCGAATCATTTTTACATGTCAACATCTACTTCAAATCATTATATAAGGCCGGCCACATACATATGGAATTCCGTTAAGGGATTCCGTTTCGATATTCCGATTCGAGATTCCGAACGCAGCAAGTCCATATAAAATCTATGACCCGCCACCGCCACACACGTACGGTATTTTTCCGTACGGAATTTTCTCCGATTCGAGATTCCGTATGACCGCCTGTGCGTTCGGAATCCCGAACGGAAAAAAGCCGCTCCGAACGCAAGTCTTCCATAGATTTTATACGAGTCGCAACACACATACGTAAATTCCGTACGGAACGCGCTCAGTGTTCGTCGCACGACCGAAGCGAGTAGGTGTGTTTATGTATGTTTTTACATTTAATCTTATAGGTGTATAGCTATTCATAACCTTTCATCATATTTTATTTAATAATTCGTCGAAAGAGTTTATAGCCATCCATATTTAAAACATATCTCTGGATAGATAAATATTTTTACATAATATTGACTATATTGCAAGCTTAGGGAGATAAGGGGATGCACCCAGTAACAATGATACAGCAACAATGAAATCGCAATCAGAAAACGGTCGTCATTATTCGCTGCCAGAATGTCTAGACTCAATGGCTAACCTCTCTCAACTGACCCTCGTTATTCCGAACGGAAATAAACGTATGTGTGTGATGTGTTCACGGAATTCCGTTTCGGGAATCCGTTTCGATATTCCGATTCGGAATTCCGTATGTATGTGGCCGGCCTAAAGGAGTAACAATTCGTCGACGGTCAAGTTCCCGCCAAAACTTCTACTATTTAGTTATTCTGTACCTATGGGCGGGAAATTATAAATGTAACCTGATGTAACCTATGTTTTCGTCATTGTCGTATAAATATAATTATACTTTTTTATCAATGGTGTTTGTGCTTTGTGTTGTGTAATTACAGATTCCAAATTATAATTGTTTGGGTGATGGACATATCATGGAAAATCCTCACAAATGTTTATTTGCATTTAAATGTCAATGATAATTATAAAACACGTCTACCTTGATCATTTTATAACAATTTGTAAAAAGGTACTTCCTTTTAACAACTTTTTCATAGATTTGATATATACAGTTTTTAATTTCATAAATTTTTCTCTCCTTATTTTTAATATCTACTATATTATGTTGCTTTATAATTTTTACTTGATCTTGTACGTTATTTTTATTCATCATTATGCAGCCATGGGTGCACTGAATATTAAAAAAAAGAAAAATTGAAAACTTATATTAATTTGGCGTTGGAATTGGATGTTACGCAACAACATAACGAGCTGTGTTTTGTATGGTAAGTGTAGAGAATCGGCAACTCTATTTACTGGAAATCTGACATTCCATCTAAGTTTTTTTTTTATAGAATAAGGGTGACAAACGAGCACACAGTCCACCTGATAGTAAGTGGATGCTGTGGCCTATAGACATCTACGTTTATCCTCGGTTAAGAATCAGAAATCAGAATACTATTTCTGCGAAAGCGCGGTCCTTTCCCGATCGAGCCGACCCATTTGTGCTACAACCGTAATATAGCTGCAGTGTGGCTCTACCACGTATAAAAATATAAATACCTAAAAGTCTAAGTTCAACTGTTTCCGTTATAAATAACGGTGCCCGAAAAAATAAGATTTCGGTTCATTAGGAATTGAAGTTATTTGTTAAAACGAGAGCTTTTGTTAAAAAGTCTAAGAGTTTTTGTTTTTGAGTTTTTTTGTATGTTTTAACGTTCCTTTGTCCCAGTAACATCTAGCTTGTGGCTGATCTGTCGGGGTAGAGGACAGATAAAAGGGAAACATATAACAAACAAATGAAGGCAACTGATAACACGGATACTTTGTGGTTAGTACAGCTTTGGAATGTCGTAGTTTGGAGTCTCAACTGTATAATCGCCGAGGATGTATGAACATTCCACGTATATATTCCACGTTTAAAGAATAAGAGTGACAAACTAGCACACAGTCCACCTGATGGTAAGTGGATGCTGTGGCCCATAGACATCTACATCTATCCTCGATTAAGAATCAGAAATCAGAATACGTTGTTATCCCTGAGTCCTAAGATGGAATGCCTCGTTTCCATTAAAAGGGCTCTCCAGTTCTCTACACTCACCATACGAAACACAGCAGCATTAAGCTGATTTTTACGCTGGTATTCTGTGAGAGCGTGGTTCTTCCCCGGTTGAGCCGACACATTTGTGCTATAACCATAATATAGCTGCAGCATGGTTCTATCACGTTTCAGCATGGCTCTACCACATTTAACATATTATGTTTCATAAAATGCCACGACATGGATTACTAGTAAAATTCTGTGTCGGTTTGATTTGTTCCTCGGTCGAATTCAACTTATTGATTAAAATGTGTTAATAGTGTTTTAATTTAAATGCTTAATTTAATTCATAAAAAATTAAAAACTATCCATATTTAGCTTAAACAAAACCAGGGATAGTTCATAATTAAATGAACACATAAAAATGTTTAGTACCCCTGGTCATGAAAAGTATGTCGCTCTACTCTAACCCGTTTTTGCCAACTTTCACACTTTTATAGTTTTTAGAATGTAAGTATGATAATATTATGATAAAGAACGGAGTATATTTTATTTACATATTTTAAAGATTCCCTAACTGATAGTAATGTCGAAACTCCACAATATTCATCATCAAGGAGATGAATACATCTGCTGCACTTGCCCGGTTTCGGTTTCGGTCGACATTTCAAAAAGGTTGAAGTACCCGAAAATCATTATCAAATCACCAAAACTATAATTTCTTATGCAGATTATTGAAGAAGCTATTTTGTATTATTGTTACAGCCTATCCAAAGTCCACTGCTGAACATATTCCTCCCCCATAGATTGCTTCATAAGACAAATATATGGCATAGTTGCCACGCTTGGTGGGCGTGTTGGCAACCGCAGTTTTTTTAGTAGTTGCTAGGAAGACTCTGCTGCCCATATCCTGGGTTGTTTCCGTCTGTCGCCTCTTAAGGCACCTACATGTGTACGTTAAACGTGTGATAATTTGCTATATACTATTCAAGTGCAAAGACAATTGAGATAACTTAAATTTAAAATTTAAAAAACCCCCGAAGCGAAAACAGCTGATGATCTTCAAACGGCTGAACAGATTCTTAAAATCATAGCTAAGATCTAAGAACTAAAAAAAATAATCAAAATCTTTTCATCCGTTCAGGAGCTATATGATGCCACAGACAGACACACAAACACAAATACACACTACAAATATACAGAATTATTTTTCAAAGAGTAGCTAAATTTTAAACTTAAATTCAAATATATAAACTATGATATACTGTTATTGCAGTTTTTTTAAAATACGAGTAAATAAGGCTTCTTCTTTTTGAAATTATTCCAAATTGAATGTGATTTAAGGGCAACAACGTTTTTGCCTACCGATCGACCCTTACAAATTAATGTGTGCAGTAATGCGTGCGCAGTAAAAGCAGTTAAAATAATGCATGACCACGCATTTTGAATTTAAAAGAAAAAAGGGACATAATGTTTGAGATTTTTAATTAATTTTACTTCACCATTTGCCTATATTACTTATTCTGAACCTTCTCCGCAAATTTGACCGGTTATTGCGAAATAACCCTGTGTAACAGAATTACTTAAAAATTGACGTAACATCAACGCTATTCAAGTGAAAAGTCAACTGAGATAACTTGAATTAAAAATAAAAATAAACCCCGAAACAAAAAGACCTGATGATCTTCAAACGGCTGAACAGATTTTCTTAAAATCATAGCCAAGAACAAAAAAACTGAATCAAGATCGGTTCATCCGTTCAGGAGCTATGATGCCACAGGCAGACACACAGATACACAGACACACAGATGCACAGATACACACTACAAACATAACAACACTGCCGTAGTTCATGGGCGGCGGTAGTCACCTGATGGTAATCAGGTGAGCCGCATGCTCGTTTGACCGCTCTCCTATAAAAAAAAATGATTGGAAAATTAAGACTATTAGGTAGGTATAATAAAGATAAAATATAAGATTATTCTATTCGTTATCATTATAAATTATTTATACCGTATCCACGACCCGTTTACGTAAAAAAATGTAATTTATGTTAATCTATAATCTTTTCTAGATTTAACGATGTAATTTTAAAGGTCTCATAATATCGCTAAATTGATAACAGATTTTCTTATAAAAGCCTTTCGAAAATGAGAAAAGGCTTTTTTAGCTGCTTACTTATTTTGCATTCATTCATTACAGCCTCTTAAAAGTCTAGCACCTTCCCCATAGATTTATTGCCCGATATTTGCCATAGTTGCCACGCTTGACGGGCGAGTTGGCAAGCGAAGTTTTTTATTGGTGTTGAGCAGTTCAGCATCTTCCTGATAACTTCCTGATTGTTATCAGGAAGATGGTACTCATCTCCTGCATGTATCACTGTCTATAATATATCACTGCAAGGCATGAGATTCCACTCATTTTGCTAAGGGTTTAGGGCAAGAAAGTTTTTATCTTGTGAGGCAGGATTTGTCCTTTCAAGTCACCTTCAAAGTCAAATTACCGCCCTCATATATTGTCTCACAGGAGATTTTGCCATAGTTGCCACGATTGGCAAACGGGTTGGCAACCGCCGTTTTTGTATTATTTTCAGTTGTTATTAAGAAGATGCTGCTGCCTTCTCTTGTTTCAGTTTCCCTCTGTCGCCTCTTACGACACCCACGGGTCGTTATGGGGTAGTGGATATTCGTACACCGCCACTTATTTTATGATTTATTTATTTTCCAATAATCTACATAAACTATAGAAGACTTTTACCCATTTTATATTTTTAATATACTTGCGATAATGAGGGAAGCAGCATTTAGTAGCTCTGGCGGCAGCACTGATCTATATTTTTATTATTTTGTAATAAAACCAATATTGTATTTATTTGTCGTTTGAACATTTGACAGGCTGTCTCTATTTTAAATCGGTGGTAGAGTAGACTAAAAAATTACGTTTGTCAAAAGATTATTTCAAGCTCCAATCTGAATCTAAATCTACCGCCGACGGTTCTAAAGGTTATCCATCGACAAGAAAGTCTTAAGCTATTAAAATAATAATTCCAATAACATTTAGAATTTGGCATTAACTATTTCATAAGAGGAATATGCAATAAGATAAAGGCGCTAAAAGTATTTAATTTCCATACATTTTAACGGTACGGTAACGCATTAACTAGGTGCCTAACGTTTGGCCTTTGGTTGTGGTGCGGTCCTCGATTCCCAAATAGGAAAAGTATTTATAATTTACTTATAGCTATTTTTAATGTCGCAAATAAATAAAAATAGCTCATAGTGACACAGTGTTTTATTAGTAATCCATTTCGTGACATTTTATGCATCAGAATTAGTTTGTTATCTTCCTATTTTAATGTCATCTTCAACCGAAACTCGATTTGAAGGACATTAAAAGTCAGTAGGCCAATCTCAACGGAGACTAGCCATCTGCGCTGGACAGGATTATTTCAAGCTCTAATCTAAATAAAATATTGACCGATGGCATTCGTATCGATATATAAAGCTATCCAATGTGAGTCTGGTTTATCATCTGTATCCAAATTGCATATTAAATACGTTGGTACGTGGGTATAAATGGGCAGTCTATTAGCAGTATAAATATTATTTTCTAGACTGGGATGAATCTTTTTCAGATGTTGCTGTACATCTAGTGTATCCATGATATTACTGCTGTTAGTAGATTGTTACAGTACCAATGTATTCAAAGGTTAACATAGAAATAATCAATTATAGTGATTTGCAAATATTAAATCGCATGATTTGTAGGAGTCATCGGTGTAGCGCAAGTCGCAACACGAAAGAATGCGAGATAAGCTTGTTAACTCATAAAGTTACTATGGGTTCCACTGCGTAAATGCTTTAGATTAGATATAACTTACTGGTGCTATATAAGACCGAGCAGCTGCAGTCATGGAGTCAGTGTATGGTCGTTTGACCGCAGTGGACATTAGTGAATGTGATTCTGTTTACTTAAATTACTTCTGTGTACTCATTATATTCTATTTCTAATCCTTTGCTAGACTATAAATATCGGACATTATTTGAAATTGGGTATCAGTTGGTCTACCAACACTGAACTGTTACTTACTCTGCTACCTATTTTCTTCTTTACTATAAAGATGGAAAACTTCAGTGAAGTGTGCACCAGTGCTTTCTTTTCCACACCCATGGAAGAGAATATGGAACTATTCAACAGCGAATTAAATCAGGAGTTGTCTAAAGTTTGTGATGAAATGGAGAAGCGTGAACTGTTCGATTCATCATATGATGATGAGTTGTATAATCACTGTGCGATGGTTGAAACACAGTTTAAATAATTAAAATAAACATAAATTTCGAACCTAATTTACAGATTTATATCGTTTTCTAGCAAGAAAACCAGCGGGACTTTTATTTTTAAAGTAAATTTTACATTAATGATTGTACAAACTATTTAAGTACAATTTTTTTTTTTAGAAACTGCTTGGAAGCGACCACCTTATTCCCAGGGGTTATTATCAACCATGTATTCATTTATACTATAATAACCCTTTTTATACAGTTTCAGCTTAACAAAACATTTAATCTTGGTAATAGAGAGAGCCTGTACACTTTCCGGGACCTTGTTGTAATAGCGTATATATTGCCCCAAGAATGAATTACTGACTCTATGGAGTCGAGAAACTGGTATCACTAGCTTGTGTTTGTTCCTATAGTCTTTGCGTTATAGCATGGTGCGGGTGACAGCTCACGCCTATGAAGTATCGTATTTTTTTAGATAAACTGTCATACAGATATTGTTGTCCTTCGTGAATGGGTACCGCCCACTTACGACAGTGATGTGCCACGCTAAACTATGCCATGCCATAACGAACAACCACAGACTAACAAAAATCGGTTTTGAAATAAAACGAATATATAAAAATCATCAATGTATTGGAATTGGAACTAATCGTTCAACAAATTCTGATTTACGGAAACAAAACTCACATAGACGAATATGCAGTGTTTCCGATGCATGGACGATAAATTATTTGTTGGTCAGCTGAGGCAAAAAAAATAATTATAAAACAAATTACGCATTGTGTCAAAAATACTTTATCATAACTCATTGCGGCTAAAATTACTACAAAAAAACCATTTTTTTTTCATTCGATTTATAAACCAAATTTTCGATTATTTTTACCTTCCGTCCCGATATTTGGCCCCTTGGACCTGGCAAAACTAATACACATATAGCAAAAGGTCCGGGAACAGCTATTATGTAAATATTATGTCATAATTTGTATTAAACTTTAACTTAATTTTACATGCATTGTAGTTTATAAAGAAATATATGTTTCGGTTTTAATTTTTATATCGATAGCTAATCGATAATTTTTGCTTTGCTTTGTGTATCGTTAATCGACTTTTTTAAATTGATTTAACAATGTTCCAACTCTAGACACGCCAAAAGTGTAAGCTGTCACCCGCACCATGTTATAACACAAAGACTATAGTGTTTACAGAATGTATATCACTTTTTTTACTAAAACTACCTTTGTTTTTGTGAACATACATAAAATTTTCGTAAATATACTGAGAGGCCAAAGTTAATATATTTATTTATTTGAATTTATCTCTAAGATAATCTCTCGGTTTTAGGTTGTAAATAGCTCTAATGGCCCTCTTCTGTAAAACAAAAATAGTTTCTGAATCAGCCGCATTTCCCCATAGCAAAATCCCATAAGACATTATGCTATGGAAATAACCAAAATAAACTAATCTAGCTGTCTCGACACTAGTGAGACCTCTAATCTTCTTTACAGCATAGGCTGCAGAACAAGTCTGCTTGCTAGTTTGAATATATGGGGCCCCACTATAGCTTTGCGTCGAGAGTGATACCAAGAAAAACAGTGGATTCAACAGGACTCAGTTTTTCCCTATTTAAAAACACATTGGTACTCAGATTTTTAAAATTCGTTGTTATAAATTTAATACATTTACTTTTATTTCCGTTTAAATGTAGATTATTAACGTTATACCAATGCACTAATTTTGATATAGCATTATTCACTTCGTCACATTTAAATGATTGACGTTTAAGTTTAAAAATCAAGGAAGTATCATCAGCAAATAATACTATATCATGATTATCCCCTACAAGGGAAGGTAAGTCATTAATATACACTAGAAATAGGAATGGGCTGAGAATCGAGCCCTGGGGGACACCCATTAGTACAGGTGACCAGGAAGAACTTTTACCACTGATAATAACTTTCTGCATTCTATTACTTCAATATGAAATAATAAGTTTAAACGCTGTGTTCTTGACACAATAGTACTGTAGCTTCCTGATTAATGTCTCATGGTGAACAAAGTCGAAGGCCTTGGAAAGGTCACAAAATATACCTAAAGCATCCTCTGAATTCTCCCATGCACAAAAATATGTTTAATAAGCTCAACTCCAGCGTCAGTTGTCGAGCGACCCCTTGTAAAACCGAATTGATTTTTATGTAGTAATTTATTAATATTAAAGAAACTTAAGATCTGATCTAATACCCACGTACCAATGTATATAATATGCAATTTGGATACAGATTATAAACCAGGCTTTATATATCGATACGAATGCCATCGGTCAATATTTTGATTCATATGGACGATCACCTGCACAATATCATCTAGAGTTTTTAAAAAGGAATTGTAAAAGATGGGACTGGAATGTTGATAGGATTCAGAATGAGTGGACTTCAGTTTGTGGTGAATATTGCTTAATGTATTTGATATATAAGTTTCAGGGATGTTCAATGCGTAGTTTTACGAGCATATTTACAGAGAACATACTGTACAACGATATTTTAGTGAATGAGATGTTTCGCTCCTATTTTATATGTAGATAATAAGCTATAACATTTTGGAAATAAAAATTGTAACAAAATTAAGGAATGTGTTTTAGCACTGATAAGCAGGGTCTACAACGAGTAATAGATAAGAGCGGCAATGACGGTGTTCAAGGAACAATAGATAAGAGGAAAGGCTGAACAATGGAACGCTAATGAGGGTGCAGGCCCACCGGATATCAATTAGATATTAGTTATTTGATCTGCACATCTCCGGAACCGCGCTTCCTACACAAAAACGGACCGCAGATTCGTGATCAGAGCATGCCAAAACTTTTATTCTTATTTTTTTGTAGGATCCGTTGACCCACCGTCAGCCGATGAGGGAGTTGTACCTCTCTAACTACTTTTGTTGGATTATGTTTCCTTTTATCTGTCCTCTACCCCGACAGGTCAGCCACAAGCTAGATTCTGTTACTGGGACAAAGGTACGTTAAAACATTAAAACATACAAAAAATTCTTAGACTTTTATACAAAATTTTTCATTAGAAATAACTCCAATTCATAATGAAAATGACAACCAATATCTTATTTTTTCGAAAACCGTTATTTATAACGAAAACAGTTGTGTTGGAAACAAATTACTTAATTTATATATAAATATGTTTTGTCTGTGATTTTCGAATATTTATCTATTTTTTTAGTGGATAAACTCTTGTACTAAATTGATTTAAAAAAATAGAAATTTGAAATCAAGAGTGTACAACCAGTGCGGTCCTTAACCGCTGGCCGAATAAGGAAGTTCAAGGTCACAGAGACGGCGAGCTATGGAGAGGGCTATTCTATAAGTACGTACTCGGAGTTTCTCTGCACGATAGAATACGAAATGAGAATATCCGCAGTAAAATCAGAGAAACCGACATAGCCCAACGGATCAGAAAAGGCCAATTTACACTTCGACAAGTACAGTAGCGAGTTAGCTTGCGAACTTGGCGAGTTAAGTAAAAAATCGCGTTTGGACGGCAATCAGTGAGTTAAGTTGAATTAAGTTGAACGGGATTAGCCAGCCGGTCTATTTTTCGGCTAGTTAAGTTCGAAGTGTTACCCGCCCGCGCGTCTGCCGCTATCCGCAACTAAACTCGCCCCTCGTGTGAACGAGCGAGTTTAGTTCAGTGCATAAGTTGATAGGACGCAACGTATTCGCGTTCGACCATCAAAATATACAATTGTACTTTTAATGTAAACTAAACTCGCCACGAAGACATTTGAACGCTACTGCTCACTTAACCGTTTACTGTCAACTGCCCTGTAACTAAAGTCGCTACTGTACTTGTCGAAGTGTATATCGGCCATAAGCTAAAGTGGCAATAAGCCGGCTATATAGCTTGGAAACCCATAAACCTTTTCCTTTCTGTGCAGTGCAGTGCAGTGGCCTTTCACAAGTCCACTGCTGAACATAGGCCTCCAGCAAGGAATGCCACAAAGCACTTTCCTGCATCTATCGACTTCCTGCATTTCTTACGCAGTCGTTACTCCATCTAGTGAGGGCCGCCCAACATTTTGCTACTCGAGACCTTGTCTCAGCCATTATAGTTGTTGTTTTAAATGATATAATGATGATGATTATGCAATGTATGTATGTGAACATTGATACAATGTATGACATCATTGTATGAATGTTCACCTGTTCCCTCGGATCTCCTAATCTAATCTATTCGTCGTATTTTTCATAATTACCGGTGCATCATATGCAATTAATAAGCAGTATTATATTATTCTTAATATTTTTTTAATTGACTTCTGGATCATTGCTTTATTAGTTTTAGCCACTAAGACATTAATTACCGTTAATTACATTAGGTACAGTTTAGAGGTTTATCATTAGGAACATTTATAACTTGTATATATATTATACTCGTATATATTTTATACGTGGTAGAGCCAAGCTGTAGCTATATTAATTGTATATTTGTAGCACAATGGGTCGGCTTGACCGGAAGGACCACGCTCTCTGAGAATACCAGCGTAAAATAGCAGCAACGCTGCCGTGTTTCATGTATGGTGAGTGTGAGAACCGCAGGCCTTTTTTTACTGAAATGAGGCATTCCATCTTAGTCCTCACGGGTGACTAAGCATCTGCATTTTGATTTGTAATCGAGGATAGATGTAGATGTCTATGGTGCAGCAACCACTTACCATCAGGTGGACTGTGTTATCGTTTGTCACCTTATCCTATAAAAAAATATGTATTTGTCAATTTACGTTAAGAATGAAAATGAAAATGAAAAAATGTTTAATTATCAGAGGAAAAAAAAAATACAATAGGTAATATCTGTTGGTTTCCTCACTGGCAAGCCTGTATCAGAAACCTAAGACCTAAGTTCATTAAGGATTATTTTATACACCTTATCAGACAGATTGTATTAACATATACAAAACAGAACTGCTTATTGCTTTAAATCTTTGAACATAAAAAGAAAAAAAACTATAACAACAAGGCCAAGTTATATAAAACTGAAATGTATTAACTATGTGCATTTAAAAAGAAAAATTAAAACAATAACAAAATTTACCTAATAATTACAAATACCATCAATTAGCAAAAGCCAGTTTTTACAATTCTTCTGTTTCTCATATGATGGGGTGACCAACCATTTCAATATAATTAATTTCGCAGATATGAAGTTTTTATTACTAATATTACAATGTTTTGACTTTATTATAAATTTGTCTTTTGATAAAGTCATAAAACGTTGTGCAAATTAAATGACAGATGGTATGGATAGTTTGTATACCCTGCGATTAGTCAGTAGTTTGTGATCATGGGAGATAATACGCCTTTATGTACTGCTAAGGACGTATTTAGTACAAAAAGTTGGCGTACAGTGAGTACTCCAGCATCTTTGTATACGCTTACAGTAGAATATCTGTATGGTTTTCCTAACATTGCCTTTAACACTGCCCGCTGCTCTCTCGATCTGTATTAAATATGTTTTGGACGCACTGCCCCAACATGTGATGCAGTAAGTTATCAGCGATTGACAAGGGCGTAATATACTGATTTTAGTATTACCTTATTTGCTATGTAATGTAGCTTTCTCATTATATAGATAATCCTTCTGATTCGGTTTGAAGAACTTCTATGTGCGATTTAAATCCCAGATTTTCATCAACAAGCACACCTAGATATTTTATAACCTTAACCGCATAAGTGACTCACATGAACAGCATGGATTCATGTCGCTGACTCTTCATGAATTTTATGTTCAAACCAAATTTCGGAGAAGAGGCATTTGTTTTATGAAACATACGTACATTGTCTTTTTGAGTTCAATGTGTAGATTATTCCGTAACCACTAGAAATTTGCAACATACCTCACTCAGCAATAGAACAAACAGATTTCCATGAAGACCCGTGAAAATGACCGCGGTGTCATCGGCGTAGCATAAAATCAGCATTTTCAAGTATTATATCGTGAATATCATTAATATATAAGATAAATAATGTAGGTGCCAAGATGGTACCTGTGGGACTCAAAACTGACATGTTGTAAGCCACTCATAAACTGACCAATTTTATACACTGTTTTCGATCTGTTAAATAACTTTAAACAATCCAAGTACCCCTCAGAATACCTATCTTTCTATTTTTCAAGAGAATAGAAATGGATACAGTGTCGAAAGCCTTGGATAGGTCCATATCCCAATACAGGATTTTTATTATCAAGATGCGCAGATAGAGTGATCGTTAGTAGGTTTACGGCGTCGTCTGTGTTTTACCCTTACGAAAACCAAATTGTTTTGGAGAGATACAGCTATGTTTCTCTAGATAAGAAGACTTGAAGAATTGAACGAAGATCATAAGATAATTCTGGGATCATTTATTTTATATATTATTAAGATTTTTGGCTTGGATGCTTGTCCTTTAAACCATGTCTTCACTTCATTCGGATTATTATGTCATGTTCTTACAATATGCTGATGCGTCACATTGCGAAGTTTTGGGAGATTTTGACGACAGCTCAACCAGCGGATGGGCGATAACGACAGTTACTCAAGTTATTAAGGCACCTAAGCAGACAAAATAACTTGAGGTTTACATCAACATCGGAGCACTTGTTTCGTCGTTTCCACTAATAGTTCACATGCGCAGACACTTAATACATAAAATTGCATTACTCTCACGCATCAACATTCACTTCAAACCATTATTTTAACGATAAAACAGTAGCAACAATCTGTCAACGGTCAAGTTCCCGTCAAAACTCTTCTGGGGATCATAGATCCATCTAGTACAGCTTACAAAAGTCCACTGTTGAACGTAGGCCACCCCTTAGTCTGCCTCATAGGGGATTTTGCCATAGTTGCTACTACGGCAGACGGGTTGGCAACCGAATTTTATATTTTCTTTGTAGGGTAATTCCGAGGAGATGGCCAATCAAAAAAAATCACAGTCACACTTCCTAAATTTTTCTTTCTTAGTACACTTCGTGCAGTGCGTGGGATCGACATTTCGGTCTAACTTCGGCGAAAAAATAACAAAAGTTAGTAAAATGTACCTATATTGATTTGTATGCAGCTTAAAGTTTTCAAAGGGTTTACGTTACACAGTTTTGGTAATTATGCATCATACAAAATAAGTATTTTTTTAAGTTAAATGTTCAGTTTATGAACCAAACTTTAATATAACCGCAAAATGGCGCGTGGGTTGTTTATATTTTTTACAAATGTGTGTGGCCATCTATCCCGGGTGATTAGAGAGATGGCCATACATGGTCGGTATGAGATGGCCACATATATATGTAATATGTAATATTGAAAGTTATGTTATTATAACTTGTAGTATTTTTGCTATCTATGGTGAATTATACTAATTATGTTTTAGTGAATGAGATGTTTCGCTCCTATTTTATATGTAGATAATAAGCTATAACATTTTGGAAATAAAAATTGTAACAAAATTAAAGAATGTGTTTTAGCACTGATAAGCAGGGTCTACAACGAGTAATAAATAAGAGGCAATCAGTGGCAGTGGCAGTGGCAATCAGTGAGTTAAGTTGAATTGTTGAACGGGATTAGCCAGCCGGTCTATTTTTCGGCTAGTTAAGTTCGAAGTGTTACCCGCCCGCGCGTCTGCCGCTATCCGCAACTAAACTCGCCCCTCGTGTGAACGAGCGAGTTTAGTTCAGTGCATAAGTTGACAGGACGCAACGTATTCGCGTTCGACCATCAAAATATACAATTGTACTTTTAATGTAAACTAAACTCGCCACGAAGACATTTGAACGCTACTGCTCACTTAACCGTTTACTGTCAACTGCCCTGTAACTAAAGTCGCTACTGTACTTGTCGAAGTGTATATCGGCCATAAGCTAAAGTGGCAATAAGCCGGCTATATAGCTTGGAAACCCATAAACCTTTTCCTTTATGTGCAGTGCAGTGCAGTGGCCTTTCACAAGTCCACTGCTGAACATAGGCCTCCAGCAAGGAATGCCACAAAGCACTTTCCTGCATCTATCGACTTCCTGCATTTCTTACGCAGTCGTTACTCCATCTAGTGAGGGGCCGCCGAACAATTTACTACTCGAGACCTTGTCTTAGCCATTATAGTTGTTGTTTTAAATGATATAATGATGATGATTATGCAATGTATGTATGTGAACATTGATACAATGTATGACATCATTGTATGAATGTTCACCTGTTCCCTCGGATCTCCTAATCTAATCTATTCGTCGTATTTTTCATAATTACCGGTGCATCATATGCAATTATATTATTCTTAATATTTTTTTAATTGACTTCTGGATCATTGCTTTATTAGTTTTAGCCACTAAGACATTAATTACCGTTAATTACATTAGGTACAGTTTAGAGGTTTATCATTAGGAACATTTATAACTTATATATATATTATATATATTTTTATACGTGGTAGAGCCAAGCTGTAGCTATATTAATAGTATATTTGTAGCACGAATGGGTCGGCTCGACCGGGAAGGACGACGCTCACAGAATACCAGCGTAAAATAGCAGCTTAACGCTGCCGTGTTTCGTATGGTGAGTGTAGAGAACCGGAGGCCCTTTTACTGAAATGAGGCATTCCATCTTAGTCCTCACGGGTGACTACGCATCTGCATTTTGATTCGTAATCGAGGATAGATGTAGATGTCTATGGGCCGCAGCAACCATTTACCATCAGGTGGACTGTGCTCGTTTGTCACCCTTATCCTATAAAAATATGTATTTGTCAATTTTACGTTAAGAATTGAACGAAGATCATAAGATAATTCTGGGGATCATTTATTTTTTATTTGGATAGATAAATTATTATTAATTATTTATTAGATTTTTGGCTTGGATGCTTGTCCTTTAAACCATGTCTTCACTTCATTCGGATTATTATGTCATGTTCTTACAATATGCTGATGCGTCACATTGCAAAGTTTCTGGGAGATTTTTACGACAGCTTAACCCAGCGGATAGGCGATAACGACAGTTACTCAAGTTATTAAGGCACCTAAGCAGACAAAATAACTTGAGGTTTACATCAACATCGGAGCACTTGTTTCGTCGTTTCCACTAATAGTTCACATGCGCAGACACTTAATACATAAAATTGCATTACTCTCACGCATCAACATTCACTTCAAACCATTATTTTAACGATAAAACAGTAGCAACAATCTGTCAACGGTCAAGTTCCCGTCAAAACTCTTCTGGGGATCATAGATCCATCTAGTACAGCTTACAAAAGTCCACTGTTGAACGTAGGCCACCCCTTAGTCTGCCTCATAGGGGATTTTGCCATAGTTGCTACGCTTGGCAGACGGGTTGGCAACCGGAGTTTTATATTTTCTTTGTAGGGTAATTCCGGGAGAGATGGCCGTAAGGGAGAGATGGCCAATCAAAAAAAAATCACAGTCACACTTCCTAAATTGCACTACTTTCTCGTTAGTACACTTCGTGCAGTGCGTGGGATCGACATTTCGGTCTAACTTCGGCGAAAAAATAACAAAAAGTAAGTAAAATGTACCTATATTGATTTGTATGCAGCTTAAAGTTTTCAAAGGGTTTACGTTACACAGTTTTGGTAATTATGCATCATACAAAATAAGTATTTTTTTAAGTTAAATGTTCAGTTTATGAACCAAACTTTATTATAACCGCAAAATGGTGCGTGGGTTGTTTATATTTTTTTTACAAATAATGTGTGGCCATCTATCCCGGGTAATTAGGAGAGATGGCCATACATGGTCGGTATGAGATGGTCACATATACTATATGTAATATGTAATATGTAATATTGAAAGTTATGTTATTATAACTTGTAGTATTTTGCTTTATCTATGGTGAATTATACTAATTATGTTTTACTAATAAATTACAGTATTTTGTTTTAGATGCCAAATGAAAACCAAAAAAAGCAGTCAGCTCACTAAGGAACTGTTTGAAGATAAAATGACTACCAGCTTTTATAACGAGTATAGAAAGACGATACAAATAAAATAATGACAAAAGGAACCATGATCTTCATCCATCCACCATCACATTCAGCAAGGAAAATGAGAAGAAACTCGCTAATTACATGAAAACTATGCAAAAAAATCATCAACAATATTATTTGAAAGTAGTGATGAGGATGAACAACCAATATTATGTGATTCAGCTGATGAAGAAGGTGGTAACAGAGAAGTGGACAACTGTGTAGGCAGTGGAGAAAATTGTTATGAAACTTATCTCATCAAAGACCGGCTTCAATGCGTTTTATGCCAACTGTGGGTACATGGAAATTATACCGAGTATGATGATAAGTGTTCATTATGTGGACAGAAAAGAAGAATTTGCTAAGACTCAAAAACCTAAAGGAAAGGATTGGTTAAAATGCAGCTTAACAAACTGGCAATCTATAATAAACGGGCACTACGGGAAAGATGGCCAATCGTGATTTGTAGAAAAAAGTAATTTATGACACTAATTATGCTAAAGTTCAATATATTTATATGATATTCTAAGAGTTTAATGTCGAAAGTTTAATTGAAAGTTGATTTTTGTTAATTAATCTTTGTAGTTTTAATTTAACTGGTTTCTTAAAAAACTATGGCCAACTCCCCCGGACTTACCCTATATTTTTCACTCATTTATTACAATTTACAAGTTCTCTGCCGAAATTAGGGCAAATTATTAATTTATCTTCTTTTATAAATATATGTGATTTGGTTTATTTATTTTTAATCTACTTAATTAATATAATTAAAAATTAAAAATTTTGTACAACCGACTTCTATATAAATTATTAAGAATAACTCAAAAACTATTGGTTAGACCTTGATCAAATTTATATGGGACCACATGAGAAGCACGAACTTTCAATTAAAAAAATAATCATCGAAATCGGTTCAACCAGAAAAAAGTTATGAGGTAACACACATAAAAAATAAGTTGAATTGAGTACCGTCTCCTTTTTGAAGTCGGTAGATAAAAGTACAGAAAGAACCATTAATCTCTACTTTTTTCGAACAAATTAACTTCCCCGCTATGAAATCTGTCAAAAATTACACCTCATTTATAAGTGCCGCCGCTCTGGTGGCAGAAAAAGTATTGGAAGCCCTCATTCTTGCCTTCTTTACCAATGTGTAATTTCGCCGTTTCTTTTCCGGACAGAGGAACCTCTTTAAAACGGTAGTAGATTGAAAAACAAGTTGACGTGACAAACAAAATTTTAATCTCTTACGTCGAAAATACTCTATTTCATTTAGATGGAGTGTAAAGTTACCATCTGACTGGATAATCCGGTCTTGACCACCCGGATTTTAATATAGACCGGATTTTTACTATAGGCTATACTTGTACTTACTCGTAGGTCTACAGGTCGTGCAAACATTGTCTCTACATAGTATAAAACAAAGTCGCTTCCCGACGTCTGTAGGCTTAGATCTTTTAAACTACGCAACGGATTTTGATGCGGTTTTCATTAATAGACAGAATGATTCAAGAGGAGGGCCGTGTGTACACCTTGGTCTCCATCCTCCGTCAAACAAACTTCTCTAAATATATAAAATAATATAAAATCTAAACAGCATAGAAATAATGTAAGTAGTTACTAAGAAAGTACTTACCAATAATTGAAACGAACTGAAGCCAGCGGATTACGGTGCGCCCGGAAAAATCCGTGGATTGCCGTCAGTTAAAAATTTCAACTTAAGATTTCCACTCGCGGTCCGTTTTGGATGTACGTCAGTTAAACTGATCAGTTTAACTGACCGTGTGTGGCCACCAATATAAGACGCCGTTAAGTCTCGTGCTGTCTTTATCACTTTAAAAAAAAGACTGTGACACCACGAGACTTAACGACACCTTAAAATTGTTTAATGTTTGAGTATTTGACCATTAAAGTTCTCTTCCTACGCTGTCCGATAAAAGTCTTAGATTTTAAAGTATTTTTTTTAAATCAGTTACTTCTGCATGTAAAGTAATTGTTATTCTTTATGGCTGAAGGCCTTGTAAGCCAATGCCTCAATAAATAAATAAAACTATATTTTTATCCTAAATAAAAATACATTAATAAAAGATTAATATGTACTTATGGTGTGATAAGCGCTCGAATATAAATGAGTTCATAAATCAATCATTAAAAATCAACAAGTCGTGGCTCATTTTAAAATAACACAAAGTAAAAGGTATCAACGCGAAATCTGTTATGTGGAATATCGCTCTAATTCTAGAGCGATATTCTAGATGATTCCATCTAGAATTATTTCACATTTATTAATAACGTTGCGTAACATAAAATTTTATTTTTTAATTTGATACTAAGCTTATTTCATAATGTTATGTGTTCATAAGAGATTTATAACACAACATACAAAGATATGCTAAGTATTTTTAGTAGTAGAAGAATTCTACTCGGAATTAAGTGTATCGAACTTTTGCACGTTAAAAGCCCGATATGATTCATAATCGATTTATTCTACTGTTACATTCAACATTAAAATATTAATGATAAAATTACAAAAATTATTAGGTACGAAATTTAATACAAAAATGAGACAAAACCCATTGAAGTATAATGTACCTATTAAAATAAAACCGAATCTTAAACCGCACTATCGCGTCGACATTACATCGATAATTAAACATAAATATAAACAATACTTACTTTCTCCTCTTCTCCTCAATCCCTTGTTTGTCATATACCTAGAGAGTTTATCATAAACACAACGCACAAAACAAAATTAATCGTACTTTTTTTTTATCACACCTCTTTGTATTCACAACACTAACGTTCCTTCTAAACTTGTTAGAGTAATACCAGCTCTGGTAATGTGGGGACTATATCCGTAATTTTACTACTGTGATCAAACGACACTGCTGTACCAAAGTAAACAACGCAATAATAATATAAATTAGCATCCGACGAATGTCTTGAGAGGAAAGATAGGTGCGTGGTATTGCCAGCTTGAAATTTTTTACTGAAAAATGTGGAGTTTAAATAACTTTTAAGAGGGTGCAGCGTACCTTGTGCGAACTATCTTTTCATGTCTAAGGCAAATTAGAATACATCACCACTTCGCTACGAAAAACTACTTCGTGACATTCGACAACTGCCTATATTCATATGGAACAAGATCCATTTCAGCAGCATCTCACACCTCAATCACCCCACCTTTCAAACGTTGCTTTTTCGATAAAGCTAAATTATCCTAATTTATATGATTCTCAAATATTTCATAGTTATAGTGGTGATTTTGAAATTGTGATAAAGATGCAAATAATATCTCCATCTATCCAATCTTATTATATATGAAAGTAGCATCACAGTTATCGATAAAGCGAAGTATTATTGCTATCGGTATATTACACGCACATTGCTATTGATACGAGTATTTATGTATATAATATCATACATCAGATATAACTGGCAGTAACGACATTATAGATATTTAGCGTCAATAATTGAGCAGATTATAAATAGTGAGTGCTCTTTAATACAAGGGAAGGCTTGGACTATTTACTTTTGTCTTAAAAGGTACTAAATTCTACACAGTTAAGAAATTTCAGTACCCCGCTGTAATCACTAAGCCTACGATATTCGCTTTCTCGTCACGTCAACGACGTAAGTTGAAATCAAACCGTACGTCAAGTCTTTGAATGACAATATGGCGAGAAAGGAACTCAAGGGATGACGTGCAAACTCTCCGAAACACCAACGCCCTGTACAAGACTGTTGTTAGCCTCAGCGTTTTCATTCTCATCGCAGATTGACTTTATTTTGTCCATTAATTATTAATTGTATAATTGAAACGCTCATAACAAAATTAACTAAAGAACTAAATTAAAAAATAAATAAAATCAAACATATATAGGTAAATTATTTCATATATTGCAACATTTCGGCTACCGGTTTAAAGATTATATACGTGGGAACACAAGAGGATGCACGATACTAGTAAAATTATAGGTTTTATTGTGTTTATATTGAGGATTAACCGCAGAATTAACCAAAGAACCTTCTATATATTACCTGACAAGCGAGTAATCACCAGCTTCCTGTGGTGCCTCGGTTTTATCTGGTAGGATTATATTCAAACACTAGCTTATAATTCTGTGTAAGAGCAATTTATGATTTAAAGCCTAAAGAGCCGATGCGACAAAAAATTAAGGAAATTAATATATTAACTTTGGCCTCTCAAGACATTTGTGAAAATGTAATGTACAGACACAAAAATAAAAGTAATTTTACAAAAATAAGTGATATTCATTCTGCAAATACTAGGAACAGACGCAAGCTAGTAGTACTCGTACCAGTTACTCGACTCCACCGAATCAGTAATTCATTCTTGGGGCGATGTATACGCCTTTTACAACAAAATCCCAGAAAATATACAAAATTTGACCTGCTCAAACTTCAAAAACTTTATTAAACAAAGGTTGTGTAAAAAGGGTTATTATAATATTAAAGAATTTATGGATGATAATAACCCCTTGGAATGAGGTCGCTACCAAGCTATTTCTAATTTGTTTTGTGTGGTTAATTGTGTAACATACATGATTGTAACCTTTTTTTTAATGTCCCGCTGTGTTTCTTCTGGTTCTTCCCAGGACAGCGTTTTTTTCCGAACCAGTGGTAAATCGGTGTCTTTAAGGTACATCTATGGAAATGCCAGGAACCTTTTATGGCTTCCGATTTAATAAATGTATAAACATCAAGTCGACGATGAAATATCCAGACCGACGACAGGTAGCGGCATACGCCTAACAAGCATGACGATTAAAGGCAACAGGAGAAGCCCATTTCGGGCCAATAAAGAAATAACCGGCGAAGTGTGAGTCGGACTAGCGCATGAAGAGTTCCGTACCATCGTAATACACGTTTCTAGTAGGGGAGCCCCTTTTAATATTTAATTTATTAAATTTTTATTATTTGTTGTTATAGCGGCAACAGAAATACACATTCTGTAAAAATTTCAACAAGTCTACCTATTACGGATCATGAGATGCAGCCCGCTGACAGACAGACGGACGGACGGACGGACGGACGGACAGCGGAGACTTAGTAATAGGGTCCCGTTGAATACCCTTTGGCTACGGAACCCTAAAATGGTAAAATATTTTTGAGAATGTACCTAAGTACCTAACTGAATGTCGATGTCAAAGAGTATAATCCTATAGAGGAAGCCGGTGTTTAGTTAACGACTAACGAGCTACTAGCCGTTCAATTAACCGGCTGATTAAAGAACAAATAGAAAGAAAGAAAGAAGAAATAATGAGACACTTTATTTTGGTGCAGAACATTGACGTTCACAACAATACATCTACTAATTTATAACAAACTAGCTGGTACCCGGCGCGATGCTGCCGCAGAATTTTTTTTTTCTATAAAAAAAAAAGAAGAAATAATTGTGGAAATATCGTTTTAAATTGGAAGAGTTATATTGTTTAATTAGGAATGATAATGATGATGATAAATAACTTTCAAATAAATATGACGGTACGATACGCGCGCCACCTACTTTAAGTTAATAATTGTAATATGCCTATAACCTTCGCGCAACTGCAAGCAATAATCTTAGGCAATAAGTTGACAAAGTTTTAGCGCAATCTGATGAACGGTATGGCTGCGCATAAAATACGAACAAACAAATATTAATTTTTATATATTAGATATACGAAATTCGACATTGTACGTCGAAGGCATGTCAAACAAGTGGTAAAATTAAAAATTTTGTACAACCGACTTCAATATAAATATAATTTATTGTTGATTTTTTTAAAACCGCTCGACCGATTTCGATAAAATTTAAATGGGACCACCTGGAAAGTATACCCTTTGAAAAAAAAAGATTCCGACGAATTGTAAACCTCCTTTTTGAAGTCGGTTGAAAAGGTCATTACTCAGCATGACTTGCGGCTACACCACAGCACTGATTTTCAGTATTGACCAAAAAAATTTATCTCATTTAGTAAGAGGGAGTCCCAAAAGGACTTGAAAGAGTCCACCACGCTGTCCTAGCTCATGTTGGCAGGCTTCACATATCCTCAAAATATTTTAGATATGTTATGAGTGTTACGAGTTCACAAAGTTTTCATTCACCGCCGAGCTCATAATATGAGTAAATCAACATATACAACCTATAATTAACAATTTAATTAGTGTCAGCGGAAACCGAACTCAGTTGCCGTGGTAGCTAAGGGGATAAATCCTCACATTAAAACCTATCTCTATTCTATAATTTGTCTCTTATCTAGGAAAGAGTTAGATACCAAGTTTGTTCATTTCTATATCAAGTACCACTCATGTTTGTTGTACATTTTGTTTACTTCTTTTTTTTTACAAAAACGTTACCTACTCACTAGGATTTTTTACATGCTTTTATTAGCTTGGTATATATCTATGTAACGGAATTTTTGAATCTGATTTTCATCCCCTTCAAACGTCGGATTGATTTGAAACTTCGCACACTTATCAAGGACCGATGACAATGCAATAATTTTAGTTTAAGTTCAGTTTGTCCCATTATACTTGCCAGGATCCTCAGGATTTGCAGTTCAATCTACTGTAAGACGCGTAAAAGAACTTCGTTCCAAAAAAAACACGCTTTTGTTGTTAGCTGCACTAAAAATAGAAAATAAATAATAGATTAAAAAAAAAAAAAAAAACACGCTTTTTAGATAACCGAACTAAAAAGTAGAAAATAAGCTTCAATAAGCTTAAAATAAGAAAATAGTGATTAACATAAAAAAATTCCATTTATTGTAAAAAAGCGTGGGGTACTTGATATCATTTGTAGTAATTTTTGTGGATATTTATAAAACTAGCGTCATCATAAAAATATCTTAAAAAGCGTGTTTTTAGTTTTTAAACTATTATTTAATTTTCCTGTATCCTGGACGTAGACACAAATTTCACAAGGACAAACGTCCTGACCCGGAAAAATTGTTTGTAGGTAATACAAATACATACTTGTAAAGAGTACATAAAGATACATAAAGAGTGTAGTCGACTTCTTAACAACAATCGTCTGTCGTATATTTTTATTTTACTGATATTTCTCGATCAGCTAGTGGCTGCTCTACATTTCGCTTAAATGTACGAGGTTGCCACTCAAAACCTTCCTTCTCCATCGGTTGCCGGTTATATGTCCGACCCATTGCCACATCAGCACTTCAGCTAACTGATCCATCGGGCTACGAGCAACGACATAACTATTTACAATTTATAAAATAATTTTAATAACCTTCGTAAGAATTAAGATCGTAATTTACATCCGACTAAAAATTATGCGTTGCTGTAGCAAAATGATGTTTATTGCAATGGAATAAAATTGATAATTATTGTTTACAATGTCGTTTTTATTACATTTTCAATCTAGTCGGTGGACAGATCACGTTTTTGTTCACATTCCACCTTGGCAACATTGATGGTTACATCATGTATATAATCAAAATTCATACCTATATTAAGGAATATTACATTTACAGAATATTACTCCCCCATAGATTGCCTCATAGAGCGGATTTATGTCATAGTTGCCACGCTTGGCAGGCAGGCTGGCAAACGCAGTTTTCTTATTTTTTAGTTATTAAAGAGAAGACGATGAAGGAAAAGTAGAAGAAGAATGAAAAGTTTGCGGGTGACGGTTACATTTCAGTGGCCAAGGATAGGGAAAAGTGGAAAAAAACTGGAGGAGGCCTACACTCGTAGAGAGGTCCAGATAAATAACAACAATTCATTAAATATATATGTGTCAAAAAGTAGGTATTTATTATCGATTGTAATGATAATTTTATTTTATTTTAATATTTTTCTTTCATGATTCATGTTTGTTACGAACATTATATGTTTCTTATCTGTTATAATTTTGTTACAAATTTTAAATTATTTAATGAAATCAATAGTTAATGAAATGTATCTAAAACTTGTGATGGAAATAAATGGCTTTATAAAAGAGAAGACGCTCCTGCCGATCTTTTGGTTTGTTTCAGTTTGTTCCGTGCGGGATTCAGACCCGCGGCCCTGAGAACCCACTGCGCCACGGAGCCGTCAATATCGGGGCTCCTCTTAGGCTGAGGGCCATGAGCTCGTACCCCATGTGCCTTTAGAGTGAAAACAGAACTGGCTGCGACTTGTGAACTACCTATAAGTCACTTCTTTTTTTCGCTATGCAATTCAGCATTTATTTAGGTTTTGTTTCTATTAAAAAGGTACAGGCGCTGAATTTCCGACACAACATTTTTCCTTTTGTTACAAATTAGTGATAATATTATGCACTTTAATGATAAAATGAATTAAAAAGAAATTAACTGAATTGATTTATAATGGCGTAAATTAACTTTAGATTGTTCTCTTACTTGGCGCAGTCATGTTAAGGAAGTTAGCCGTAAAATTTGTGCTACTTTGAGTGGTAGAGCCACGTTACAGCTGTATTATGGTTGCAGAACGAATTAATCGGCTCGACCGGGGTAGGACCACGCTCTCACAGAATACCAGCGTAAAATAACAGCGTGTTACGTATGGTGAATGTAGAGAACTGGAGTGACTGGAGACCCTTCTCTGGAAACGAGGCATTCCATCTTAAGCCTCAGGGGTGGCAACGCATCTTTTATCTAATATGTTTTAGACTTGCAAGTTCCCACACAATATTTTTCCTTACTGCCGAGCACTGGCACTATAGATAGATAGATAGATAACTTTATTATAGATCAAAACAATACATGAGCGAAAGAACAAGGATAAAAAAATATTATGAATGTCACAATGGGCGGTGTTAACGCTAAAAACCATTTCTTCCGGACAACCTTTGGATGGAGAGGATTTAAAAAGCTGAAAGTTCTGTGGTTTGGTGATAGCACTATGTTTTAAAAGAGATTGTAAATGCGCATGCCATGTTTATGTGGAAAAGCTGCAGTATGGGTCTAACATGTAATTTAATGTTTTCTTTTCAATTTGTTTTTTAGTAAGTTTTCAATAAATTTTGAAAAAAGGGAGGAGCTTCTCAATATGTCAGAATATTTTTAATATAGATAATTCTTTACCGTCCGATTTCAATGTTTTGTCAGGAAGGGGATACGTCAGGGGTGGTCCCATATGAATTTGGTCAAGATCTGATGATGTGGTCTACGAGAAAATCATCAAACTCTTCAATTTGCAAATCTGCACATATCGGCGAATAATTCTTTACCACGCCAATCAATTTAATAGCGATATATATTTTTTAATTCTTTGCGATGAATACTTTTGAAGTTATAAGTTGAATAGCGTATATTCCTTTTGTACAATGTGTGTTGGTTATAATCTCAGAACATACGTGGTAGAGCCATGCTGCTGCCATATTTATAGTATAGTTGTAGCACGAATGGGTCGGCTCGACCGGGGAAGGAACACGCTCTCAGAGTATACCAGCGTAAAATAGCAGCTTAATGCTGCTGTGTTTCGTATGGTGAGTGTAGAGAACCGGAGACCCTTTTTACTGGTCCATCTTAGTCCTCAAGGCTGACAACGCATATGCATTCGCAAACGAGGTTAAATGTAGATGTCTATGGGCCACAGTAACCACTTACCATCAGGTGGACTGTGTGCTCGTTGTCACCCTATTTCTATAAAAAACATTAAAGCATTTGAATAAATATGATTTCTGTCAAATAGAGGTCGATTTAATTTTTTTAATTAAATTATTATGGTTGTAATAACAAACAAAGTTTATTATTTTTTCTTTTTAAATTTAAAAAGTTACCTCTACGCTTTACGTACATAACTTGCACAAGAACAAACCGGAACGAAAGTTTTAGGCTAATACGAAATACGAATATGAATTTACGGTACGAATTTATTTTCCGTTCGGGATTCGAACCCAGGATCCAAAGACTAATCAATACTTATAATCTGTAATACCGAAATTACTGCCTTTTACTGAGCTTTCGTTATATGCATGTCATGAGACATGAAAAACCAGTTTACATTTTGGCTGTCTGTCAGTCTGTCTGTCTTGTCTCGGAATCTTCGGAATGGCTGAACCGATAATCATAAAATTTCACGAACTGATAAAGAGCAATGTCAGGAGTGATCTAGGGTCTATTTTATCTAAAAAAGCTTGGAGATTTTTTGTGAAATTGAAAAAAATGATAAAATAAATGGTCTTTCATGATTAACTTCCTACTTTAAGTTTTTAACCTAAATGACGCCACATCAATACATCCAAGCCAGGCGAAGCCGGAGCGGGTTGCTAGTCATTCATAAATCTACGCAAACGAAATTGCGGCAAGTGAAGTTGTTTGAACTAATTTGAACACAGGATTTCCTAAAGTAGTTTTACGGTTAAAATTCCTGACGTTCGTTAACGTATTTTTAAACGCATTCGAATTTAGAACAAATTTATGTCGGGTGAATGAAATTGTTTTAGGCAGTTAACCTATGCCAAAAATGTTTAGTAGTTCCACGTTTACTACAGTTGAATTGTCCATCTGTGTACTATGCTGCCATTTAAATACTCAAATACCAAAGAGGCTTTATTTTTGTAGGAACTAGACTTAAAATTAATATTCGCTGTGTAGAGAAACACCTGTAGAAGTAAAGTCTTGAGAAAACGGATGGTTGTAGCATGAATGGGTCGGCTCGACGTGGGAAAGACCACCCTCTTACAAAATACAAACGTAAAATAACAGCTAATTGTTCCTTTCGTATGGTGAGTGTAGAGAACCGGAGACCTTTTATACTGGAAACATCTAATGGTCTCCGATAGATGTCGTTATAATCAACTCGTATATCCAAGATGTAAAGGACCCGTGACGAGAAGCAGCGTCAAAGGCGCGAGACTTCTGCTACTGTCAGACAGACAGACAGACAAAAATTTTAAAAATTGTGTTTTTGTTATAAGTATCGTATATGCTTTCATATGCATTTAGTAAAAAGCTGTTATTTTGACATTACAAACAGACACTTCAATTTTATTTATTTGTATAGATGTATAGATAATTTGAGTCAGTATGATAAAGAAGTTGCTGCGACTTTTGAAAAACATTTCAGTGATGTTCCTTTTGACAACAAAATCGTTAAATTCTTCTCCTACTGTCGCCAAATCATTTTTAATATAAATTATAATTTAAAGAAACTAAAGAAACACGCTAAAGATAAAATTATTTTATTTTATCCTGGTGATCCTGATGAGGATACTACGATAAAGTTAAATTGTTCTTTTGTCATCGGTCCTAGAGAGGAGTGCAAATTTTCAAGTCAGTGAGCCGTCTACAAGTTGATGAAAATTACATTAAAATTTCGTTACATAGATAGATAGATACACGCGAAATTAATAAAAGCGTGTTAACAAAATGTAAAGGCTTATTTAATAATTTGTAAATTCCATAGAATATTGCCAAAAGATATTGTTAAAATATTAAATGTTCGCAACAATGGTGAACAGTTACGGGATGACAAGGAAGAAGGATAAATTTATTTCGAATATAAGACAGGCGAAGCCGGTACATTTGCTAGTTATGCAATAAAATTACTTCGTTTACGCAAACCGTTCGATCACCTACAATGTTTAACGTTTGTTTTTTTAATAAACACGAAAGTTTACTATCGATTCCGTACCAACAAGGAGGTTAAAGACTCCAAACGCAACATTTATAGAGTCTTTAACCTCCTTGATAATACTTATATATATTTTTGGTAAAAATATAATTGCGCATGTGTTGCCATGGATATGTTACGGCAAAATCAAACAACAATACACGTCATAGGGAGAGGTTTTTAGAATATTGGTGACAAACGAGCACACAGTCCACCTGATGGTAAGTAGATGCTGTGGCCCATAGACATCTACATTTATTCTCAATTAAGAATCAAAATGCAGATGCGTTGTCACCCCTGAGGACTAAGATGGAATGCCTCGTTTCCAGTTAAAAGGGTCTCCGGTTCTCTACACTCACCATACGAAACACGGCAGTGTTACGCTGCTATTTCACGCTGGTATTATGTGAGAGCGTGGTCCTACCCCGGTTGAGCCGACCCATTCGTGCTACAACCATAATATAGCTGCAGCATGGCTCTACCACATACGAAAATCATGGTCATCACATGACTCTAGACGCTACTCTACAAGTTATTTTATTATTGTCACCTATCTCTTTCCTACATCCACTACTACAGATATTCAACAGTTTCATAAATTCCTTACAGCTCATTAAAAGTTCATAGAACATAGGTGTTTGCCCAAGATCCTGATCCTGGATGCGGCAGGAGCTCTTGGGTGATGTATATAATAAATTGATGTAGTCAATTCCCAAAATAAAAATCTTGACTTTAATTGTATTAATTGCGTATAATTCAAGAACTAAGGAATAAACAGGATTTCTATATTAAAAGATAATTGCAAATATACATAAAAGGTGAACTACTGTGTTAAGTTAAACTAAGATATCGTGTATTGAATAAGTCTAGAACCGTTATTTTTAATTCGAATGTTTTGATTGGCCCGGGCTATTTGTCATTGTTGCGTTTCGATTTACGATAAAACGCAACAATAGGCCTCCTTTATAGATTGTCTTATGAGGGGGAGAGATTCCTGATCGTTCCTCTGTCGCCTCTTACAACACGAACGGGACGGCACTATAGGTAGGGTTGCCACCCGTACTATAATATATAGTATCGAACTATATTTCAGTCAAATTATACTATATATTATAGAAATATAATTTAGTACAAAAAATACTATATTTTGCCCCTATTTCCACTGTTGCGCTTTTTATATTAACTGTGACTGGAAGTCTGGAACAAATAAGTTTTACGGAAAGAATTTTTCCGTCATCAATGTAAAATGGAAAGAAGAAAGAAATAGAGCATGTATTCATTTAATTAAAAATGATTTGTAATTTATTTTAATATGAATCTAAATTGCTCAGATGACCAAAGGGAGGAGCAATAACAAATATGTATATGGAAAAATACATAAAAATAAAAATAAATGTGTACGTTTTTTCCGAATTTCCCAAATGTACGTCTTTCTTGGAAAAATACTTTTTTTTCATTTGTTCAAAAAAAAAGGTGGCAACCTTAACTATACGTGAGGCCTATGTTCAGTGGACTTTTGATGGGATGTTACAGTAAGCTATTATAAATAAATATAAGTATAGTATGATATTAAAATGAGCCACACTGGGCTTATTGCTTGTTCTTCTCAGGGCAGAGGATTTTTCCGAACCAGTTATAAAAGCATAAATGGCATTCATTTAGTAAGAATTACTCGTAATCTATGTGGAATAAAAAATATTTTATTCGAAAGATGTTAAAAATTAATTCATCTAAGATCCGCATAATTAATTTTTATGATTTTCCGCAGAGTAACGCCTGATTCTTATAATTATTCTATTCTACATAACAACATAAACACTCACGCCTGTCACCCAGAGGGTAGGCAGAGACTACGGACTTCCATTTGGCACGATCCTGACACACTTCTCTCGCCTCCTTTACATCCATATATCTACGCATACACGCTCGTATTATTCTATTCTTAATAAAGTAATGAAAATGAAACTTCTTACAACGTTAAATTAAAACAACAGTTAATACACACATCAATTCGTGTATTAACTGTTATTTCAAAATTAAATGTAATAAGATAGTGGTACGGTCCGATCCGATACACTGATGATACCATTAAATACGTGCATAGCGTCCCGTGCAGTCGCATGACGTGGCGGCCATTAAGGGGTCGACGACATTTTTGGCGGCGAGCCAGATTAAATCTAGCCACTTGCTTGGAATTAGATTCTTGTCTTAACTGTTATTTTGTCTTCTCTTTTGTCAGGATATTTACAATTAACAAGTGTTCAGTTTCTATACGAAGTTGATTTAAAAATATTTCTCCTCCCATGAGTGTCGCTAAAAATGATTATGGGAAAACGGAATTTATTGTGGCCTTCGAAAGATGCTAGTGTAACTAATAAAGTAATGAAAGTAGTCTTACATGTGTTGAAACAGCTAGATTAGTTTATTTTAGTCATATGGAATCTTGCTGTGGGGTAATGCGAAACCATATTCTATGTGCGAAACTATCTTTGTTTTGCAGAAGGGAACCATACGAGCAATTTATAACCTAGGTCCGAAGAAATCCCGTAGAGAAACATTTGAAGAAATGAATATGCATTCCATGCATTTTCATTAACGTTTTCCAGACCGAATGTCTTAGCGGAGACTAGCCATCTGCACAGGACAGGTTATAGTACCCGAGTGTATGCACTCTCTATTCGCTCATAGTTCGATTGGACGGAAATCCGACACAGAGCAGGCATAAGGGTGAAATACCGCCAACATCCTGACTCCGAGTTTCTACAGAGAATTTCTAAAAAGAAAAACTCAGTAACTGTTTTTGGCCCAACCTGGGGTTCGAACTTGGGACCCAAGTGACCGGACCATGATCAGCAGTTGCGCTTACGACCACTAGACAGTCAGTCACAACTATATATATAAAGAAAAAATATATTTTGAGGACATGTAGTCACCCAAAACATACTGGAGCAGCGTGACGTGACGAACTAATTTCTCCATAATTTCGAACTTTAAATTCGAACCCAGAACCACATGATCAATATGCCATGCATGTAAAATAAAGGTAACAGTCCACTTACGTCTCATAACACAGGCAAAGAATACTGTTACTGATGCAGTACAGGCTTTCCCTAAATTTTGGGAGTTTTTTAGTTTTAGGGTAGATAAAAGTCCACTGCCCCAATGCTGTCAGTCAAATGCCACGTGAAGTCATGCTTCAGCTATATTATGATTGTAGCACGAATGTGTCGGCCCGAATGGAGAAGAAACACGCTCTTACAGAATACCAGCATAAAATAGCAGTGTAACGCTGCTGCTGCTTCGTATGGTGAGTGTAGCGAACCGGAGACCCTTTTTACTGGAAACGAGGCATTCCATCTTAGTCCTCATGGGTGACAACGCATCTGCATATTGATTCTTAATAGAGAATAAATGAAGATGTCTATGGGCCACAACAATCACTTACCATCAGGTGAATAATGTGGTCGTTTATCACCCTTATTCTATAAAAAAAAAACAATATAGGAAACACAGCAACACACTTGAAAGCAAGGCTCGTATTCTGTGAGAGTGCTTAATTGATTATTAGTTTTTCATGATTCTACTTTAATCTGTATTGATACCAATGAATAAATAATAGTTAAAAGAAATGATACTAAGATCAATGGGTATAGGTAATAAATATAAAATAAAACATCTTTATAAGATTTCTTCCATCGATATTGGTCTGGTGACGCATTACATGGATCCGCCATGTTTGATTGCAATAGGTAATTGGTTTTAGATTCGTGCACTGAAACGAGTAATGGGGTTGCCACTAATTAATATTTTAAAATAACTAATAGATCAGGCGTTACTTTTCGGATATCCATTATATTAAAGTTGTTAAAATTTAATTAGCTAAGATCTGCGTAATAAAATAAAGTGATGTGTCTTACCTAATTTGAAGAGCACCTCCCGCCCTCCCAGCACCTCCCGCCCTCCCTCATTTGCGTGCACTATTCCCGTCACCACTGATCCCAACACCACTACACTAGGAAAGACACACCACCGTCGGTTATACGACACATGTTTCGCTTCTAAACGAGGTATCTCAGGTGAAATACTCTCTGTCTCTCTGTGGTCAGCCAACATCTTATTTTGTTACGCGAATCTTAGCTAATTAATTTTTAAATAATTGAAATTAAGCGTTTTTTGAAAGTATTTAAGAATGCTTTTTTTACTTTTATGAGTCAACTTTAGTGCTTGACTACTATACCACCTGATGGTAAGTGGTGATGCGGCCGAAAATGCTGAAGCCCACTGCAGGGTATTCACTATTGACTTAAAGACACCCACATTATTATCGGATGGAAAGACGGATGCTGGTAAATGATTCCACTTCTTTGCTTCATGAACGACAAAGCAAAATAAAGCTGCAACTTGGGAAGGCTCTTTTCAGCAGTATATTTATAGAGATTTAACAAGAACATTACCGCACATAATTTTTGTCTGTTTAAGTTTGTCTGTTCTGTCTGTTCGTCATTACGTTAAAACGGCAGGTCCTATTTTAATAAAAACGCTTTCATACTCGTAACTTAAAAACAAAGTCAAATTTTATTTAAACCAGTTGAATAGACCCACAGTTACATATATGCTAAGCTCTTCATCCTACTATACTGCTACTTCTACGACACTGTTCTAATAGATAAAAAGCAGAATTTATTGATTTATTCTTTTGCACGCCTCACATCGTGAGGGGCATTCTCTGGCAAAACAGAATTCATGATGGCCTAGTCACTTGACCTAGTCCTTTACTTATCCAAACTTTATTTAACTCTATGATGCCATAATAGTCTTATTAATCCAGAAGTCTATCAAGGCATAGAGTACCAGTCAAGTGTTCTACGAGGGTGACACTGAAAGTTCTTAGAAAATCAAAAACTTAACAAACTAGCAAGTTGTTAGTTTTATTATATCTTTTCAAAATAGTGTCCATTTACATCAATACATCGCTGCATCCGATGGAACCACAGAGAAGCACTTTGCCCACTCGTCCTTAGGGGTCTCTTCGACGGCATTTTGAAACGCAGCCCCTGCTTCCTCGGCGTCCATAAAACGTTTTCCTCGAAGTTTTTCTTTTATTTTGCGAGGTTGGGGATATAGGGCGGGTGATCCAGTAATTCCACGTCTGACGTCGTCAAGTAGTCGATTGTTTGCTTGGCGGTGTGCGACGAGGCGTTGTCGTGGTGAAGGAGGATCCTACTGCGAGGTCGTTTCTCCCGAACTTTTTCCAAGACAAGTGGCAAACAATTGTTAGTGTATCACTCTGCAGTAACTGTTTTTCGATCCTCTAAAACAATTGTTGCGTAATGATCTGTCCTTCCGAAGAACGAGGCCACTCTTCGACCTCTCTTCACTTTAGTTGGCAACTCCTCGGAAGGAAACACCCAGACAGCAGACTGTCTCTTAGTTTCAGGATCATAACAATAATTCCAGCTTTCGTCACCCGTAAGTATGTCGAACACAGCATTTGAGTCACCTCCGTTAAATCTTTGAACCATTTCACGTAACCAATCAACACGACATAGTTTTAGGGCCTCTGTCAAATTATGAGGTATCCACCGGGCACAAAGCTTCCTGACCGCTAAATGTTCATGGAGGATTTTGTGCACTTGACTCATATCGATGCCTAAGCTTGTCCGAATCTGCTGATAAGTCATTCTTTTGTCAGTCTCTATCATACCCCGCACAACACTGATGTTATCTTCAGTCATCGCCGTAGAAGGCCGTCCCTCACGCAGATCATCGGTGAGATTAGTGCGACCACGTTTAAACTCATTAAACCAGTTGTAAACAGTGGCACGAGATGGGGTTTCATCGTGAAATGCCAATCGAAGTCTATCATAACTTTCTTGTTGACTTAAATGACATCGAAAGTCATAAAAAATCATTGTACGAAAATTTTCTCGCGTTAAATTCATGCTGACGTGACACATACAATTTTCAATTTGCCGTCAAATCGTAAACAAATGTCAAATTAATAAAATACATACACAATAATATCGGCAAAGAGTTCCATTTTCAAAATTTGAACTTATTTTTTTATTATATCGTTTATAAGTAGCCAGTTCTAAAAAGTTTCAGTTTCGCCCTCGTAAATTCTAGAACTTATTAAATTACAATTTTTATCATGACTGTCACTTCCTTACTAAGTAATATAATTTCTGCACACACTTCACAAAATCTATCCTGCAGATTATTAAGAGAACGGATAGATTATTTACTCTCTAGATGTAGATAATGCCTCACGCAATGAGCGATGCAACAAAAACTGGCCAGCATAGATTAATGTATATATACTAGACACTGGCCAGTGTTTTTTTTTTATAGGAGAGGGGCAAACGAGCATGCGGCTCACCTGATGGTAAGTGACTACCGCCGCCCATTAACAACTGTAACACCAGGGGAACCAGAGGAATTGCAGATGCGTTGCCGGCCTATTAAAAAGGAGTAGGCTCTTTTCTTGAAGGTCCCTAAGTCGTATCGGCCCGGAAAAATCGCTGGTGGTAAACTATTCCACAAGGAAGTTGTGCGAGGAAGAAAACATCTTCTAAATTGCTCAGTGGTGGACCGCCAATCATCCAGATGGTGTGGATGGTATCGGGAGTTCTGCCGCGATGTGCGTTCGTGAAATTTGGCGGCTGAGATTAATCCGAACAATTCCTCTGAGCACTCCCCGTGGTAAATGCGAAAGAAAATGCAAAGAGATGCAACATCTGTTCACAGCGCCAATGAACCGAGCCGATCGGAAAGGACACGGTCGTCGACGATTCGAGCCGCTCTGCGCTGGATGCGGTCAAGTGGAAGGAGCTAGCACTGGGGAGCCCCAGCCCAGAGATGGGAACAGTATTCCATGTGAGGCCGAACCTGCGCCTTGTAAAGTTGCAGGCGTTGTGCCGGCACGAAATACTGTCCCGATCTGCTGAACACGCAAGCTTTTAGAGGCCAATTTGACCTTCTCTTCCAAGTGACCACGAAACTGCACGTCACTCGATATGTCGACGCCGAGGATTCCGATACTGGCTGAGGCAACAAGGGAAGTGCCTTGAAACTGAGCAGACACGACAAAGGGGTTCTTTTTAGCGGTAAACGCGCAAACTTGTGTCTTCTGAGGATTAAACTGGACTAGATTTAGTCGCCCCCAATCCGAGACTTTGTTCAGCAAAGACTCGACTTCAGACACAAGTTTGTTCCGGTACTTGGCGACGTTTTCTCGAGAAATATTGGCACGGCCGGTTGTATAGAGCATCACCAGTGCTGTCATCCGCATAGCAATGAATGCTACCGGTTTGAAACATATCATTGATATGCAGAAGAAACAGCGTTGGTGATAGCACGCAGCCTTGTGGAACACCAGCGTTAATAGGCTTGTAGTCGGAGCATGCACCGTCTACAACGACCTTGATGTTCCGATCTGCAAGAAAGCTGGTGATCCAATTGCACAATTTCTCGGGAAGCCCATAGGAAGGGAGCTTCGAAAGAAGCGCTTTGTGCCAAACCCGATCGAAAGCCTTCGCAATGTCCAAACTAACGGCCAATGCGTGTGGCGGTTGCCATGACTTACACCAGCGTTAATTGTATCTGGGAGTTACCAGCTAATGAATCTATCCCGATAAAATGGGAAAAACTGTAAAATAATGTCATGTTAATAAAATCATAAATTATAATATTTTAATATGGTGCTTTCAATTGTGTGTTTTTTTTATAGAAATAGGGTGACAAACGAGCACACAGTCCACCTGATGGTTAGTGGTTGCTGTGGCCCATAGACATATACATATATCCTCGATAACGAATCAAAATGCAGATGCGTTGTCAGCCTTGAGGACTAAGATGGAATGCCTCTTTCCACTAAAAAGGGTCCCCAGTTCTCTACACTCACCATACGAAAGCGTAAACTAGCATTAAGCTGCTATTTTACGCTGGTATTCTGTGAGAGCGTGGTCCTTCCCCGGTCGAGCCGACCTATTCGTGCTACAACTATGCTATAAATATAGCTGCAGCTTGGCTCTACCACGTACAAAAACGTGTGTTTAGTTGTCTGTTGAGTTAGAATCTAAAAGATGCGATAATAGCAGTAGTAATAGTAAAACGACATAAAATTCTACTCTGGATAATCAAGTAGCTATTCTCCGGATTTTAAAGAGCGCATAAATAAGTAAAGAAAACATAATTGTTAATGGAATAATATTTTATAAGAATAGGTTCTGTTATGGATTAATGTTAAATTACCGTTACTTCTAATATACATGAATCAGAATAGCATAACGCTCACTTATTATTTGCTGTAGGTATCATAACAAAAACTTACCAACTTCAGAGGCTTCTGTTTTTCAATGTTATATTCCATCGACACTCCAACGTCTTCATCAGTGATATCACTTTCGTCAGATTTCACTGATGATAAAAACAATGCCTGTAGTCAAAATAGAATTTTAAACATGTAATCATCATAATAGTCCTAATCTTAAGTAAGAAATATGGCTCTTACCACTGAGTTACCATTGCTAGTGTATCTGACATACACTAGCGATGGGAACTATATTAAAATTTAAATATATGAGCCTGTACGTAATAAAACATACTTTTCTCGGTACCGCTTCCTTTTTCAATCTTCGACGGCCTTGATCATTTGCAAAATACAAGTCTTTTTCACGGAAATGTTCAGAGCATATCACCGTGGTTTTGAATGGTTTCCAAAACTCTTCTCCTCGGCTTTTTCTTATTATGTCCACCCATCGACTTCTAATTACAGAATCAATAGGTATCCTAAAAACCATGTATCCAAATGGTCACATTCGATTTTGACAATTATTATACAATACTATTTAGTAATACTATAACAAAGATAAAAAACACCCGACTGCGCGGAAGCTTGCAAAACAAAAACAATCGGTCCATCCGTTTAGGCTGTAGGCTCAGCCAAACAATTTTTGAAACATACCCACATACACATACATACACACACCTACCTTGATGTATTAGCTTTTAAGATACTATACGGGGAAATTGGCAATCCAAGACTGGCAACACCAAAAAACGACGCGTTGATTATGTGAAAGAAATTATCAATTTATTAGTTTCGTTTCGTAAATTACTATTAGTTTTGAGTTACTTAGCGATGGTAGGAGACTTTATTATTTGTTTGTAAACGTCCTTGGTAATTTCTGCAGATTTTGATCGCGCAACTTGTCATTTTCACCAAAATAATCTAACGCAAAAAATGAGCCGTGCGTGCATATCTCTTGGCGTTACAATCGACACTGAGGAGCGGGGAGCGCTTTAGAGACTAACATTTAGCTGATATTTTTATCGACGCTTTTGAGCCGCCGTTACTCTATCTAGAGAGTAAATAGAGAGTAAATAATCTAAGGGCTACTCTGTACATGTGCTACAGAATGACAACTGTTATTAAACAAATTGAGGTTACTAAAAAACCTTAGGAAGTCGCTACATTGAGTGGAAAGCCGTAAGATGGGAATACGCAGAACCAGCCTCTATCTGGCAGTAGTATTCCACGCAGACCGGACTTGCTCTTTATATATCTAGAAATAGAAATTACCATCGCCTTCCTTGAGTTAGTTGCGGAAAGATTGGAAATCTCAATAATGTCGAGAACTACTAATGTGAAAACTACTCAGAAATTATTCATATAGTGGGACTATACAATCAGATGAAAGAATTAATTACTTGGTTTTAATGTGATTACTAGTAATTCATCTTTTTTTTCATCTTTTTTTTTTAAACGTTACCCCCAGACTAGGATTTTCTCCTGTATCGTGGAGGCAGTTTACGAACACAAATTGCACAAGCACAAACATCCAGACCCGGAACAATTATTTGTAGGCCATACAAATACTTGTTCCGTGCGGGATTCGAACCCGCGGCCCCCAGCGCAACAACTCATTGCTAAGTCACTGCGCCACGGAGCCGTCAGTAGTAATTATTTTGTTGCAATCGAAAACTTTTCATACAATGGCTGTAAATGTATTTGTATCTCTTAGAAAAAATTTCCAAAAATAGGGTCCTATTAATTATTATTTTTTATATTAAAACACACACATGAAATGTATACGATATCGGCAGCAGCATCTCCTTGATAAGCACTCAAAATAACAAATGAAGTTGCCATCCCGAATGCTAAGCGTGGCAACTATTGCAAATGCCAGTGAGGCAATCTATGGTGAAGTGAAGGCCTATGTTCAGTAGCTGACTTTTGATAGGCTGTAAACGTTGTGTGAACGTGTTTTAATATCATCATTCATTTATGATATTAAATTAAAGATGCGTTCGTCTGTAAGTAAAGTAATAAAATCATAACCTAAAAAACAAAAACATGACAACCCTACGAACACGTATCAAATTGACAGGAAAATGGCGCCATTTTGTGACCGCCATTGTTTGACGATAATTAGCTGAATATAAGAGCTATTAAGACCCCTTTCCAGTTCGCAAAATTACGTACATTACGGGTGTGCATTTTTGTGAAATAAATGCGGTGGTTGGGCATAGAATGGGTTCTTCAAAGATAACTAACTAATGCAGTATCACGTAATTGGTTTGAGAATATTCAGCATAAAGGATATAGGTGTAGTGTAGGTGCATTCGTTGTGAAACTCATCGTCATCATCAAAAGACGTTTTTTGTATCTTTTTTTTTTAGGATAATGGTGACAATTAGGTGAATGGTAGAAAAGAGCACTGGACTGTGTGCTGGTAAGTGGTTGCTGCTGCCCATAGACATCTACATCTATCCTCGATTACGAATCAAAATATAGATGCGTTGTCACCCGTGAGCACTAAGATGGAATGCCTCGTTTCGTTTCCAATAAAATGGTCTCCGGTTCTCTACGGCGTGGTCCTCCCCGGTCGAGCCGACCCATTCGTGTTACCACTATACTACTAATATAGCTGCAGCATGGCTCTATCACGTAAAAAACTGCTACGAAGGCGTACCTTTACCGCTTTAAAACTTTAAATTTTTAATGTCTTGCAACCATAACTTTTTAAGCAATATTTGCTGTTAAATGTACTGCATATTATTTATTTAATGTTTATAAACCGCTATGAAAATTGAAAACTATCGCCGAGTAGCGACGAATCCAGTACTCCTTATGATCACGTAGGTTTCGTAAGAGGCGACAGAGGGAACCTGAAACAGGAAAAGGGAGCAGCATCTTCTTGATAACAACCGCAAATAATAAAAAGCTGCGGTTACCAACCCGGCTGCTAAACGTGCCAACTATATTAAAATCTCCTATACGAGGCAGTCTTTGGGAAGGCCTATGTTTAATAAATAATAATGTATAATAATTAATTAATAAATAATAATAGGCCTATGTTTAGCAGTGGATTTTTAGCTGTATTAGACGGATGAATGCTTATGTATGTTATGTTATGTATAGATGGAATTATAAAAATGAAAAATGTACACACATGTTAATAAGTTTTATATTAAATAATATTGCTTGAATTCGCTTGAAGCACAGCTATGAATAAAATTTATAGGTATACAAATATTTTTTCTGACAAAGGAAACGCATTCTTCCAATTATAGAACACCACGAACCATATGACTAGGCAATACAGAAACACTACTTCATTGTATAAACTGTAAATTGATACGCAACAGATGGGGCGCCATGACATACGCCTTCTATACGCTATAAGCTTATAGTTTTGATACTTCCGGTTTCTATAAAAAAGTTAAACCATATTATATTATGAAATTACGAGGCCTTTTATTATTTTTTAACTTAACTTTTTATATTTTTTAAATCACATCATAATGAAAACAATTATCAAAATTTGAATATTATTCCAAAATTCTAAATATGATGACGGTTCGGTAGCACAGCGGCTAATTATCTGGCTGTGACGCTACGGGGCCACGGGTTTGAATCCCACACGCTTTGATCACATAAAAATCGAAGCCCGCATGGAATAAATTTTATAGCTCATGAACAATTCGTCGCCTACGCCGCAAAGGGGCGAACCTCAATTTTTCAAAAATTGCAGGAGAGCAAGAAAACGTTTATTATTCCCCGATTACCAGCTCTTTTTCATCGGAAAATTTTAAATATTAAATTTAATGGAAAATTACAAACACGACCGTATTGTATGATAACAGAACTAGACGATGAATATAGCAGTGCTCAGTGCGACTGGTGAACATGAGGTCCTGGGTTCGAACCCCGGGTGGGGCCAAAAAAATCTGTTAATGTGTTTTTCTGTCAAGAAATTCTTAGTAGCTGACCGGAGTCAGGAAGTTGGCGGTGTCACACCCCCATGCCTTGGAAAGCACGTAAAGTCGTTTGTCCTGCGCCTGATCTCTGATAATGAGAGTTAGGGAAATGAGCACTCTCGTGCACATATGCTTGCGCATATACTTGGGCACTATAATCCTGTCCTGCGCCGATGGCTAGACCGAAATTCGGTCTGGAGGACATTAGTATCTTAATTAGAGAATTATTTAATGGATTTTAAGGTTCTTTTAAGAATTTAGCATGCGTTCTCTTGACTGTAATATACCAGTACCTTCGAAGCATCAGTGTAATGTTTTAAATAGACATTTCTTTGTCTACTCTAAACTCTACTACTTTTGTCCAGTTAATAGAAGTACCAGATTCATTGTATTTCCGTAGACTTAGCATCTTTTTATTTTGAGACAACTCTTTGTAGTCTTTAAATTCAAAGTATTGTAATGTTTGAACAATGCACGGGCGTGAAGATCTTGTCATTTGGATAATAGGATACCACTAATATGGACTGACTTATGGCCCTATGCGCAGAGTCACCTTCATTCTGACCGTGGTTTGGAGCAAGTAATCTAAGAGTGAGGTTTTGCAAATGTGCCACTTTATCATTACAGTATAGTCAAACAGAAGCGACAATAGATTTTTTTATTTCGTCCCGCACATTGGTTACCATACAAGCTGATTGATTTAGCAGTCTCTACGTCATGCTTATTTAAGAAGAGATATACAGCTATGGCAATTTCTGTCCATCTACGTCTACTTTCTATTGCGGGCCACGTGAAACAATAACAGAACAGTCCACCTGATGGTAAATGGATGCTGTGGCCCATACGTCTACATCTATCCTCGATCAGGAATTAAAACACAGATGTGTTGTCACGCCTAAAGATTAAGATGGAATACCTCGTTTCCGGTAAACTTCCGGTTATCTGCACTCAAACTTGCTATATTAGTAGTATAGTTGTAGCATGAATGGGTCGGCTATACGTGGTAGAGCCATGCTGCAGCTATATTAGTAGTATAGTTGTAGCACGAATGGGTCGGCTCGACCGGTGAAGGACCACGCTTACACAGAAAACCAGCGTAAAATAACAGCTTAATGCTGCTGTGTTTCGTATGGTAAGTGTAGAGAACCGTAGACCATTTTTACTGGAAACAAGGCATTCCATTTTAGTCCTCACGGGTGACAACGCATCTGCATTTTGATTCTTTATTGAGGATAGATGTAGATGTCTATTGGTCGCAGCAACCACTTACCATCAGGTGAACTGTGTGCTCGTTTGTCACCCTATCCTATAAAAAAAACCGTATGAAACACAGTAAGCACAATTAAGCTGATATTTTACTCTAGTATTCTGTGAAGGCGTGGTCCTACCCCGGTAGAATCGGACAATTCGTGCTGCAGCCATAATATAGCTGCAGCGTGGCTCTACCACATAAAAGTCTATGTGTTTGAGACTTTCTACACGACCACCTCAATTATCTTGACGCATGATTCCTGACAGACTAGACATAACCGAAACAATACGAACAAAATTTTCAGACATAGCAAATCTGCTCAAAAAGAAAGTACTGCACACCTGGTTTATTTGGCCTCCAAGAGATAGATAATATTTAAGTGATTTTTCACGCCTTCAAATTTTTTACCTTCCGGTAGTAGCGTTCGTTGTTTTGGTTCACATTCAGTGATGTGTCGTAAAATAAACACTTTTTTTCAAAGACATATCACATGTGCCATGAAATTCAGTGTAAATTACTTTGCGGTCAATATCTATAAAACGTTAACAGTGACGATTTTCCTCTTTACAATTTGCTACACTACAGTATGCACCAACAGCTTTTCTAGGTATGATTTTCTTTTTTTTTGTAATATTATATTGTTAACAAACGATTACTAGTCGCAACAAAAGGGCGCATGCTTAGTTAGGACCTATCTTGTTACTAAGGTGTGTCACTGCGCAAAGGCGATCTACGAGCTTCGTCTTATCGTAAAACCACACATGAAGTGTTTTTGACATACGCCGTCACTTTAAATTCGTTATTTTTGTACTTAGAGCTTAGTCCGACTGAGACGACATAGATCTCGAAAAATGGAGCAATTTTGTATATTTAACTCATTTTTGACCGTTTGTATGAGGTTCGTAACTTTGCGGCGTAGTCGACGAATTGTTCCGGGTCTGGATATTTGTCAATGAGCAATTTATGTATATAAAACGCCTCCATGATACAGAATAAAATCCTAGTGTAGGGGTAACTTTTTTTAAATATACTAAATAAAAAGATTATGTCATACTTAATTATTACGTTTATTTCAAAACGAATTTCATTACATTTGCATCTGCATCTTAGCCTAGCCTGACATCGAGCACGAGTAGGTTCTACTTCTTCATCAGCCGGCTTAAATCTCTCTCTCTCTCTCTCTCTTTTCTCTCTTTCTCCTGTTGTAGAGAGGATTTGCCTTAATCAGTACATACATCATTACTTAAGCATTTCCAGACGTCTCTAACCTTTGACGCTGCCATCTGGATATTCTGCGCTTGGCGTAAATGAGATAGAGAGATAGAACGAGAGGGATGGTCGCGTTTTACGACACCCACGATGCTCTTATGTCGACAACATACGGCACTGGATGTTTAGGACGAGTGAATGTTTGTTCGTTTATTTATAGGACTAATACCGATTTTAAAAATTGTCCCCGTGGTTGAAATTACCCAGGATTTACAACAGTCATGATTTTTCATTAGAAATTGTCGTACAGAATCTTTTTTTGGGGTTCCGTACCCGAAGGGTAACCAACGGGACCCTATTACTAAGCCTCCGCTGTCCGTCCGTACGTCCGTCCGTCCGTCATGATCCGTAATAGGTAGGGTAGGCAGTTGAAATTTTCACAGAATGTGTATTTCTGTTGCCGCTATAACAATAAATAATAAAATTAAGTAAATGAAAAATTAAAGGGGGCTCCCCTACTAGAAACGTGTTTTACGATGGTACGGAACCCTTCATGCGCGAGTCCGACTCGCACTTTGCCGGTTTTATTTTTATAGTTTAATGGCCAAATACTCAAACGCTACTCAATTTTAAGATGTTGTTAAGTCTCGTGGTGTCACAGTCACTTTGACTTAAAGTGATAGAGACAGCACGACATTAAACGTACGAGTTAGAGTATTTGAACATAGAAGTGACAAACGAGCACACGGTTTATACATCTACATTTTATCCTCTATTGCAATCTAAAATGCAGATGCGTTGTCACCCCTGAGGACTAAGATGGAATGCCTCGTATCCAGTAAAAAGGGTTTCCGATTCTCTGCACTCACCATACGAAACACAGCAGCATTAAGCTGCTATATTACGCTGGTATTCTGTGAGAGCGTGGTCCTCTCCCGGTCGAGCCGACCCATTGGTGCTACAACCATAATATAGCTGCAACGCGGCTCTACCACGTCATGTAGTATATTTGAAGTCCAAAGTCCAATTTTTACTGTCGGATGTCCTCTTTTTTAATTATCTTATTGTTTAAATAATTCTATACAGATTTCTTTTTAATAATTACGGAAATCTAGCAAACAAAGATGGTAACTGATAACAACAAATAATGACTCATATTATATCAATTCCCGGGACATTTAGTATATTGTACGTAAATACAAGTTTCATATTATCAGTACATTCATCGGCTTCACGAAACACTGAATAATTCATTCGATTCATTCATTAAACAGCACGACAGTTTCATAGAAAAAGTTTTACTTTTAAATTTTTGATATTGCCACACTGAAAGGCATCGACATATTATGAATTTTTATTTTTTACACTATACAAACTATATAAGGTTGCGATGCGACTTATAAATAATATATATTTATTATATAAATAATAAATCCAGGACCATAATTAATAATAGGTAATCAATAAAACTTCTTTTTTATGACTATAATCATAAATTAATGGTTATTACGATGTTTTTTTATAGGATAAAGGTAACAAACGAGCACATAGTCCACCCGATGGTAAGTGGTTGCTGCGGCCCATACACATCTACATCTATGCTCGAATACGAATCAAAATGCAGATGCGTTGTCACCCTGAGGACTAAGATGTAATGCCTCGTTTCCAGTGAAAAGGGTCTCCGGTTCTCTACACTAACCATACGAAACACAGCAGCATTAAGCTGCTATTTTGTGAGAGCGTGGTCCTTTTCCCGGTCGAGCCGACCCATTCGTGCTACAACTATACGAGTAATATAGCTGCAGCATGGCTCTGCCACGTATCATAAAATACCTAAGCTTGAAATACTTGTAGCTTGTACTAGGAGAAGCTCACAACAGTAGTCGCATGGCGAATGCGAACCCACAACTTGGTTCGACCATTTATTCTGTGGTTCGATCAAAGACCGTACCTTTTACCATTAGGCTACTGATGCTTATCTTTGAAATACATAATAATATTTTTAAGAGAGGTATGTTTCCTTCCGTAACATAAATATTTCGTTACATAGTAAATCCAAAAATGTCTTTTTTGTCATTAAAAAAGCTCACCAGATCAGATTTTTCAATGAAACGCGATATTTTAATTTAACTCTGTTGAGGGAAATTTAAAATTCATTGTTTTTTTTTACTCATGTTCGCTTATTCAAAATAAGTTATAATTGGCCAGTGTCTCATACAAAAAATCTATTGTTTGCAAAATTTTCTGCGTGATCTGTTGAAGTGTCGAATTCAAGGTATTTACAGTAATTTGATATATATTGTGGACTAATACAGCCACGAACAAAAAACAAATTCTCTTGAAGCGAACAAATTTTAAGTTACTTTTTAACAGACTTCAAAAAGTGGAAGGTTCTCAATTCGAGTATAAGCTTTTTTTTTTGTATGTATGTTACGCGATATCTTCGCAGATTGTGAACCAATTTTGATGATTCTTTTTTATTTAATATGTTATACTTCAAGGGTGGTCCCATATTAAATTCCTTCCATATAATTAACTTCTTTTTTTGCAATTTGAATTTGAAGTCGGTTTTTACTTTTTGTTAAAATTTATAATTATTAATGGAACACTGTTCACTACCCTCGGGTTTCCACGGATTTTTTCTAGTTTGGATTTAAATGAAGTCCGGAGAGCGTTCGGGAATGGTTTCATACTCAGCTTCTATAAAAAAATATCAAATATCCGAACTAAAAAATAGAATTTATAAAAATGTCTCACAATAAACATTAAACCTAGAGCGTTATATGATTTTTTTGGCCATGACAATTTTAGAATGACAATCTTTATATATTTTACCGAGTAGTGGCGGACAAATCAGGAGATGGACAGGAGCGTCTTCCTGTGTTATCAGGTAGGTATTCTGTGAGAGCGTGATACTCCCGCGGCAGAGCCGACCCATTCGTGCTACAACTTTAATATACCTGCAGCATGGCTCTACCACGTGTAATACCTTGAAAATCGTAAAGACATTATGTAAAGTTCACGTACTTTATTGGTCTCATAAACTATAAAGTACGTTTCATATCCTCCCGTGGGTGTCGTAAGAGGCGACAGAGGGAAACAAATCAGGAGATGGGCAGCAGCGTCTTCCTAATAACGACTGAAAATAAAAAGCTGCGGTTGCCAACCCCGCTTGCCAAGCGTGGCAATTATGGCAAATATCCCCCCCCCCTAGGGCATGCAATCCCGCACGTTATTAATTTGTAATCGCCCCTATGAGATAAGCTATGGGGGAGGCCGTAGACGGTACCTAATCTTTATAACGATCCAACTGATTGTAAGCGGCTGTTGCATTCTGAATAACTTCAAAATAGAAGGCTATAGCTGTGGTGTTCCTGAGCGCCTCACGGCCTGATAAATTTACCGGCTCCCCACACCATTCGAACAGAATGTCAACACTCAACAGCTACAACTCAATTGATGGTGAATAGTATTGAATTTGTTGGTGATTTTAAAACTAGGTAGACTTACTAGTTAGTAGGCATTCTTTTGTCTCTAATAGTTCGCTTGGGTAGACACCATCTTCTTACCTATTTCTGCGGCCAAATAGCAATGCTTGCCCTGTTGTGTTCCAGGCTGAAGGGCATAGAGAAACAGTATAATTACAGACAGTGGGGTATTTCATCTTAGTCCTCAGAGGTAACTCTACGCATCTGATTTGTTTTAAGTTGGTTACAGGTGTATATAGGGCACTCCAGACTCCAGATGTTGAAAATACTTTGGTAATTACTTATGAATTACCAAATCAGGAGAACTATCATAATTAAGCACGAGGGATCTGTGACAGAAAACATCTGGCCGCCGAGCTTGAGCACGTCGAGCAAGTATTGCAAGACAACAAGCTTCGGGTCCCGCGCCTACGTCACAGTGACCGAGTGAAGCCGGCCACAGTCGAGCGTGTGCCTGCTGTACTACCCTATGTCAGAGGAGTCACAGACAAGGTTGGCTACATTTTGAAGCAAGCTTCTATTAAAACATACTTCAAGCCGCCGAAGAAGATTAATCAATTTTTACCATCCTTCAAGTGTAATATACCTCTACAAGATGCAGGAGTGTACAAGCTTGATTATGAATGTGGCCTCTCTTACATAGGACAAAGAAAAAGATCCATTAAAACCCGCTTGAAAGAACATATAGCTGACGTGAGGCACCGACGTTCTGGGAAGTCTGCAGTCTGTGAACATGTTCAAGATCGTCCCCGCCATTACATCAGATTTGATAGACCACAAATCCTCGCAAAAGAATACCGATTCCTACCAAGGATGATACGCGAGGCTATTGAAATTAAAAAACATCCTAATTTCAATAGAGAAGATGGATGGGTGCTGCCATCTGCTTGGGATCCTATAATTAACAAAATTAAATCCAAACCCAAGCATACCACTGCAAGACTTCAAGATACTGTAAGCTCATTCTGCGTAGATCGAACCAAAAATTAATATTAAAAAACTGAAGGTAGCCGGGCTAACTATGACATCGGGACGTCAAACATCTCAGTCCCCCGTGACCACGGGTTGCTGTAAAGCACCCGAAACGTCGGGAATCAAAATAGTAAAATTAAACGCGATAAATCCGTAAAAATAGTTTTATTCAATGTGTAGTGTTCGCGTAAATATAAAAAATCATTATGTAATCCAACTTTGCATCTATTTATAAACCTTGTGTAGCAAATCATACTGCGTTATAAAGTACTACAAGCGCCATCTATTAGTGTGACTTACAAACTACCGTTCAACGCTTTTTGTCATTGATAAAATTGACATGTAAAAATGTAAAATAATAAAGTTAATTTTTATAATATTCAAATAAGGTTCAAATTCAGAGTATAAAATATAAATAAGCATAGCTTGCTTATTAAATACTCTAAATAATGAGATTAAACCTAGTATATAATATCAGGCCTCTGTCACTCTTGCTACCTGCGTGAAATAATTACCTACAATCGCGAGCTGCCCCGGGGCACAGAATAAATAATAGTACTACCCGGGGGTAGACACGCAGTCGGGGTTAGCGCGTTGTAGGCGATAGAATGTTAAAGTTTTTTAACGCTGTTTACGTAAATAGTTTTTTGTAAATACTTGTTGAAATACTCGTCGAAATAGTTTTTGTTTAGTGTTTAGTATATTTAATTGTAGGATAAAATAGTTGAAAAAGTTGTAATGTAATTTAAGAATAATATATATGTATATTACCTATCTATTTCATAAATTATAATGGCAAAACGTCCTTCCTACGATAATTGTTGTGGGGATGGATCGATTTTATTGAGCAAATAAAAGGATTCAGATATATAATTTTTTAAGTTACCGAAGGTTAATGAAGGGTGATTTTTGTTTTTGTTACATAGGTACTTATAGCTAAAAACGAATTAAGTAATAATTTAACTACAGAGGTAATACCTAAGTACTTTATTACAAAAGTTAGTTGAAATTTACATCACTATCCAAGTACCTACTTATATACCTATACTTGTCTTTTGTAATCAAAATATTTTAAGTTATAATAACACAAAATACTGAAATTAAAACTTTGTTTACAAGATTTTTAACTAAGTAGAATACAATCACATTTCTGTTAGGAATCGTATTTCGGGTTTATTTGTTGTTTACACTATCTACCTACTCGTATGTCTTACGAGCCAAGCATCGCGATCCCCGACGAATGACCTTGCAAGTTGCATGCGTTGGGTATCACAGAACTCACATAGTAGCGGAAATATAGTCGATAATCGTCAGAATAGGAACTTTACCTAAGTAACTTACTTACAATTTCACAATGTATTTTTTACTCTTTATTAACAGCCCTTAGTAACCACGGAAAGTCCGTTGTGACGTAGTAATTAGAACAGGTGCAAAGTAATACGGACACTCGCGCGCAGCGATAAAGTTTTATTTAGCTTGTTAGGCTAAATAAGGTAGGCTATTAAAACGTCGGCAAGCAGTCAACATCAAAGGAGTGCAACTTCTGTACGTAGTACTATTATTTATTCTGTGATAATATCTAAAAATGGCAGCTGTCTTCATGTCATTAACAGGGGGAATATTGGAACGAAGTTCCTTATCGGCCGGTACGTATTTGGCGGATGGGGGGTAGGCGAGAAAAAAAATGAAAGATTTTGCCTTGAAAGAAATATTATTTTATTTTAAATGACGCTTCATTTTAATAGACGCTAGTAAACTAGTAATTCATTTATTTGTATTTTTTAATCAATAATATAATACATTTATCAATAATAATATACTACGAAAGAAACTTCGTTCCAACCGAGTGTTCCACGACACTCACGCATGTTTTTTTTATTCACCTTAAATTGAATAATAATTTGTAAGATTTTGCGATTATTAAAAGAACAACGTACATAAGTAGTTTTAGTGGTTATAATTATTCAAATATTGTTTGGTGATTTTAAAATGTGCGATAAGAATCATTGGTATATTATTTTAAATATAAATTGCAATCGTTGATTTTTACCTTTACTAATGACGATCATCATCATCATTATCATTACAGCCCTTCACAAGTCCACTGCTGAACATAGGCCTTCCCCAAGGAATGCCACAAAACACAGTCCTGAGCCACCTGCATCCAACGACTTCCTGCATGTCTTACCAGGTCGTCACTCCATCTAGTGGGGGGTCACCCTACACTTCGCCTATCGGTAAGAGACTGCCACTCGAGAACCTTTCTTCCCCATACGTTGTCGGTTCTTCGAGCTATATGGCCAGCCCATTGCCACTTCAAGTTCAACTTAATAATCCGTTGGGCTACGTCGGTTACTCTGGTTCTAATGCGGATATTCTCATTTCTAAGTGAATCACGCAGAGAAACCCCTAGCATAGCTCTCTCCATAGTCAGTCGTGGTCAGTCGCGATTCTACTACCGGTCAGTGCAGTCGCTTCATAATAATGTGACGGCTCTAATCCGAACCTACAATATTTTCGTAGCGTAAGCATACCTACTGCGCGAAAATAATTCGAAATGGCGTGTCCCTCGCTCCGATACCGTCGTAGTCCACGAGTTCCCGGCCTGTTCAACAAAATTGGACGTCATGGACCAGGAGTCTCTGGAACAGATACTGATGACAAGCTTCACCGGACGAGATCATCCAAGCGGAAAGGTGTTAGCAGATTCAGCCGTGACCCAAATCCGTCTTATCACACGTCACAGAGATGGACGCGGTACGAAAGACCTGCAAGACATCTTCAAGCTGTTCAATGAGACCGACCCTGATGACATCCCAACTTTCGTCGCGCGTGATCTCAACAAGCTGCCTCCCGTGACGTTCGATCACGTAGACGTGACCAGATTGTTGAAAGACATCGCCACGTTGAAATCCGAAGTTACCGACATCCGTTTCAAATTTGAAGAATCGGAACGAGCCGCAACAGAGCTGAGGAACGAAGTCACTATGTTGCGCAGCATAACCACAGAGTAAAGAGTAAGGACCAGAGGGGAAGCCTCCTAATAACGTCGAAAATTTATACCTATTCTGATAGGGTTATCACCTGACGCATGTGAAAATTTTAAGGAAAAATTAAAATATTATAGTATATAACATTATATTCATTGTAACAATATAATAACATGTCTATTATTTGTAACTAAAATTTAAACTGCAAAATTGTATATTTTGCTTATTTTCATGTTACTTCACACTAGTATATTCTAAGTCTATGGCCACATTATATATCTATATTTCTATCAATTTCGTAACAACGTATTCATGAGTACAAACAATGAGGTGGTGTTAGTAATGACTGTGATGATGGTAGTGGGCGGTGGCGTGGCGGTGGTGTATCCACACCACCACCAATGTTACTACCAGGATGATGGTGGCGGTAGTAAGGCTGTGGTGGTGATGCTGGTCGTGATGGTGGTGCCAGTAGTGGTCCACTGTCACCACCACCAACAATGACACTGGCACCACCATTCCTCCACCAACACCGCTCGATCAGCACTACCGTCCACCATCACCAACACCAGCACTACTACCACTAACACTAACTCCACCACTGTCTGGCTATTGTATTATTTTCTCTCTAATTTTCCATACATACTGTACAACTTAGGCATTTAGCTTATACGAACACTAATTATCTAACATAAATATATATAAATCTATAATGTCTTATTTTATAGTACACAATCTCAAAACTTAACTCGAATTGTAAAAAAAACTTAATAAATTTATTGATCTATAAAATCACGAAATATTATTCGTCTATTTATTTCAATGCGCATGATCAACAGCCCTTTCATTAATACTCTGGCTGAGCCGGCGCAAACCGGTTTGTAATTTCTACCCCGACCATCGATCACTAATTTTTTTTTTATTAGTGATCGATGACCCCGACGGAACGTCGGTGAACCTATCGGTGAGAGCTCACGCACACATCGCTGCGCTGTGTGGGTGTACCCGTAGCGAGACCTTTGTATGTAGCTTCCCCTCTGGTCGGTTTCGTTAATCATGTGGCATAATTGCAACATCTGCGAATTCACCGCTGTCGCAGAACTTAAATACGACACGCGGTAACCGTAATAGTAATCATATTTCACCGATGATTGCGACTCTGTCACGCGATACCGTCTGTCAGCGGGTTGATTACCATGAAACTAGGGCGACCTCGGTCGTCATTGCATCACCACTTCAGCCCATGACTGGACCCACGAGTACTCCTCCGCCGAAGCCAACCTCACAACAAGGGAAGACGTTTGCGGATGTTGCCCGAAAATCTTCACAACCGGCACCCTCTTGTGGTCGAAAGCGAAAGAATGTGGAAATAAAATCAGTTCCATTGGTGACCCGAAACAAGATTGATAATGACGGGTTTACTCTTGTTGAGAAGAGACGTCGGTAGAGACCCGTCTGTAACCAGCGTGGGACTGCCAAAATAAACGCGAGTACAAGTCTACGTGTCGCAGTTGTAGCGCCAACCATACAGCTCTACATCTCCCGTTTGGACAAAAGTACGTCGGGAGAAAACGTCCTGCTTTCGTGGAAGAACGAAGCCGATGCCGCATTGAGGAACCGATCTCTTTACATTTGTAGCGTCTGGAGTCTAATAGGTCAACGAACTTCAAATCCCACGTAGTCCAAGTTCCTGCAAAACACAAAGAGACATTCCTCGCTCCCGATTTCTGGCCCTCTGGGGTAGTGTTTCGCCGATACAGGGACGCGCCAAAGAAGAAAGTTCCCTAAATAGTGTTAAGTTATGTCTATATTTTATATATATATATATATTTATTTAGATTAAGGTATATATATATATATATATATATATATATATATATATTGCTATGGGCCAATGTTCTTAATTTTTAAGTCTTTGATGCCTGAAGTAAAGTTATTGTATTGTATTCTATAACTGAGCGACCTTGAGCTTCATCATATGGCCAGCAGTGAAGGTCCACGCCTCTGATCCATAAGTCATCACTGACACACATTGGGTGTACAATCTTGTTTTCACGTTTTGACGTATACCTGACAAGAAGATGTGTCGTAATCTTCCAAAGTCTACCCAACCAACCGAGTTGAATCCGTCGATTGACCTCTCGGTCGAAGTTGGACTTACCTAGTCGGACTATATGTCCCAGGTAAACATATTCGCAAAAACTACCGGCATAGGTGTGACGTGGACGTTACACATGATCTTTATTTTGTCTATGTACATCTTAAGGCCTATCCGTTGGAAGACGCTTTTGAGGTAATTGAGCTTAGAGCTTACGTCCTGTAACGATTCTGCTATAAGGACTATATCGTCGTCAAATCGCCATTGATGTTAATACCGTATCCTTTCCAGTCCAGTAGCTTGAAAACGTCTTCCAATGCAGCGGTGAAGAGTTTGGGGGATATAATGTCACCCTGTCTTACACCTCTCTGCTGGTGTATAGATTTCGTGCTCTAGTTTTACACTGGAATAGCCATCGTAGCTCTACTGTACAAACACTTCAGCATTTCGATATACCGACAATAAACTTGGCACCGCTGAAGGGACTGTAACACCGCCCAACTTTCGACGGAATCAAAGGGTTTCTCAAAGACCACTTACGCAGGACAAAGTGGCAAACTGTACTCTTCGGTCTTCAATCTGCCACTTTGTCTTACCGACGATGTAAATGACTATTTTATAGATTAAAAAACTGTCAACTTGTCAAACTTGTCAACCTCACCAGTGCCCTTGTGGTAGTAGCCTCGACAAGTTTGGACTCCAAGGACTTTCATGTAAGAAAAGTGCAGGTAGGTTTTCGCGTCACGGTTCTTTGAACGAAATCATCCGAAGAGCTCTTGTCTCTATAAATATTCCCTCGGTTTTAGAACTTTGTGGAATATTTAGAGACGATGGCAAGAGACCCGACGTTATGACTTTGGTCCCTTGGTAGAGAGGTAAAGCCCTATCTACTTGCGTTGACATTTTGGCGACCTTTCATCTCAAGGGTACCTCATTTAGAACCGGGGCAGCATTCGAAGCAGCAGAATTAAGTAAGTGGCGCAAATATGAGTCTTTGAGAGATGACTACAAATTTGTGCCATCTGCTGTAGAGAGTAGAGACTATTGGTCCGTTGGGTGCACGTGTGGTGAAGTTCCTAAAGGAACTATATCCGCGACTAGTCGTTGCTACTGGTGATAAGAGGGCTGGTTCTTTCTTCGCTCAAAGGCTAAGTATAGCCATTCAACGAGCAAACGCAGCCAGCGTTCTTGGCACGATACCGCGGTGAGTAGGTCTGTATGACAATTAAATTTTAGTTTTAATTTTTCTTTATTATAGTTTTTGTTATATTGTGTGTAACCTTTAGTTAGATTTAATTTTATACTATGTTATAACAATGTAAATAAATACTAAATTGTATAGATTTATTAAATCTGTAGAAAATATCTAATATAGGTATAGATTAAAATGATTTTTATCCTTAGATTACGTTAAAGATTATTATAAAATTCTAACCGAGTAGGTAGACATGTTTTTAACTGATTTTCACAACTAACTACTCCATTAAATGTGCCTCAATTGTCACAATCACAAGCAACCAATTTTTACAACAATCAAATGATTTATAATACATGGTTATTTTGCAATAACCGGCCAAATTTGCAGAGAAGGTGCATAATAAGTAGTATAGGCGAATGCATAGAATGTGATAATTCTATGGGCGAATGGTAATGAAAAGTTAATTAAAAACATCTCAAACATTCTGTCCTTTTTATCTTTTAATTTCAAAATGCGTGGTAATTATTTTAGGGTCGATCGGTAGGCAACAACGTTGATGCCCATAAATCACATTCAATTTGGGATAATTTCAAATAAAAGTAGAAGCCTTATTTACTCGTATTTTCAAAACTGCAATAACGGTATATTATTATTTATATATTTGAACTTAAGTTTAAAATTTGGCTACTCTTTGAAAAATAACCCTGTATAATATGCCTAAGTCAAATGATGTATGCGTGGAGTTTTCTTAAACTTACAATACATAAAGCGGTAGGTATTCCCCGAGCCCGCGCCACAACAGAAGTCTTGGCCTTGCTACATCATTACAGCCCTTCACAAGTCCAGTGCTGAACATAGGCCTCCCAAGGAATGCCACAGCACGGTCCTGAGCTACCTGCATCCATCGACTTCTTGAATGTCTTATCAGGTCGTCACTCCATCTAGTGGGGACGCCCTACACTTCGTCCGCCGGTACGAGGCCGCCAATCGAGAACCTTTTTCCCTTCGGTTGTCGGTTCTTCGAGCTATATGGCCGACCCATTGCCACTTCAGCTTACTAATCCGTTGGGCTATGTCGGTCACTCTGGTTCTACTGCGGATATCCTCATTTCTAAGTTTATCACGCAGAGTAACCTGAGCATAGCCTCTCCATAGCTCGCTGAGCGACCTTGAGCTTCCTCATCCGGCCAGCAGTGAAGGACCACGTCTCAGTTCCATAGGTCATCACTGGCAACACGCACTGGTTGTACAGTCTCGTTTTCAAGTTATGAGGTATACCTGACGAGAAGATGTGCCGTAATTTCCCGAACGCTGCCCAACCGAGTTGAATCCGTCGATTGACCCCTCGGTCGAAATTGGACTTACCTAGTCGGACTATTTGTCCCAGGTAAACATACTCGTCAACAATTCGAGCTTAGTCCTCCCAACAACTACCGGCATAGGTGAGACATGGACATTAAACATGATCTTTGTTTTGTCCATGTTCATCTTAAGACCTATCCGTTGGGAGACACTATTGAGGTCATTGAGCATAGTGCTTAGGTTTTCCAGCGATTCTGCCATAAGGACTACATCGTCGGCAAAACGAAGGTGAGTGATGTACTCGCCATTGATGTTAATACCGTATCCTTTCCAGTCCAGTAGCTTGAAAACGTCTTCCAATGCAGCGGTGAAGAGTTTCGGGATATAACGTCACCCTGTCTTACACCTCTCTGCAGTTGGATAGGTTTCGTACTCTGATTCTGTACTCGGATAGCCATCGTAGCCCTACTGTACAAACAAACGTGCTGAAGCACTTCGATACACCGACAGTCAACTTGGCACCGCTGAAGGGACTGTGACACCGCCCAAATTTCGACGGAATCAAAGGCTTTCATAGTCCACATACGCAAGGCAAAGTGGCAGATTGTACTCTTCGGTCTTCTGCACAATTTGCCGAAGGGTGTGTATGTGGTCTATGGTACTAAAGCGTTTTCGGAAACCGGCTTGTTCGGGAGGCTGGAAGTCGTCGAGTCTGCGCGCGAGATGATTCGTAATGACTCGAAAACAGCACGTAGACGCGGCTCAGAGGAAATCGGTCTGTAGTTCTTCAAGAAAGCGTTATCGCCTTTCTTGAAGAACAAGACTACCGCACTTCTGCTCCACGCCTCGGAGTAGTGCCACCATGGAGGACGGAATTAAAGAGCTTCTGAAGGACTTCAAGTACCGGTTTCCACCCGCTTTCAGAAGCTCCGCTGTAATCCATCCTCACCTGGGGCCTTGCCGTTTTAAGGTGCTGGAGAGCCATTGTAATCTCGCACAGACTGACGTCCGGGATATCTTTGGAATAGTGTCGGATAAGACTCGCTCTTGGATCGTTACTCACACTTGCGTGGCTCCAACGATGACGTGTACAGCTAACCATAGAACCTCTCAATCTCACTCAAAATCTCAGGTGTCCGGAAACGATGCTGCCACACTCGGTCTTCAGCTTTGACAGTTGGCTCTTTCTGGCAGACAGATCTCTGGCAAAGACTTTGGAGCCTTGGTTTCGCTCGATCACTTCTTCAATACAAGCTGTATTGAAGTTGCGTAAGTCCACCTGTTCAGTTGCCTGTATGCTGTCAAATCTGTTGAAGACTGCAGCTTCCCGTATAACAGCCATGAGATTAAGAGTGTGATCGGAGAGTTTTTGTGTTCTTCTGCGGTGGGTCTTGCAGAACTTAGCTCCGACCGTATGGACAGTTTCTACGAGCTTATCATTTATATCTTCCACTTCATTGCAGTCTTCTAGGCACTGAAAACGGTTTTGTAAATCGAGCTGACTGGTTTTGGGACTTTGGACTAGAGCATGAGGGGACTGAGCGTTGACTTCATTAGACAAGACCTCTCCAACTTAACGCTTAGGTTCAGTGTGCCTCTAACCATTCGGTGATCGCTGCCGGTTTTCATCCTCGAGATCACTGAGACATCACTGAACAGTAGTCGTCTGGTCGTCATAATGAAGTCAATCTCATTTTTTTTCGAAGCGTCGGGGCTCGTCCAGGTCCACTTCCTGTGAGGCCGCTTCTGGAAGAAAGAGTTCATCATAAAGAGTCCCTCTTTCTCCATGAAGTCAGCCAGCTGCTGGCCCCTTGGGTTCCGTTGCCCTATTCCGAATTTCCTTCTTTCAGCTCACCGTTCTCTCTTGTGCCTAGTTTTGCGTTGAAGTCTTCCATTTACACCGTATAGTGGGTTTTGGAGGAATGCATGGCTCTAGAGATATCCGATGCCGAGGTTGGTGCGTAAACCTGAATGACCTTCAGCGAATACCATTTGGTGATTCTGAGTATAAGGTACGCAACCCTCGTTGACACTCCCAATCTTTACAACGTTGTTAACGAGAGACTTGTGGACGATAAATCCGACACCTCCTTGGGACAGATGGTCGCCCTCCCGGTGATAGAACAAGTTGCCGGATTCGAGGTTTACGGTGCCTTCCCCTCTCTTCGGACCTCAGATAATCGTATAATATTCCAGCGCAACTTGTCTAACTCTTCTTCCTGCTCCAGGATCTTCTCGTCAGTCCTCAGGGTGCGTGCGTTATAAGTTGCCAGGTCGAGTCGTCGGCAACCGAACCTCCACCGGAAATTCTTAGCACCCCTGCCCCGCCGTTACCATGGTCGCCACTGTAGCCAGAATAGCGGGACCGCCAGGACTTTGGGCCGTCTCTTCGTAACTTTCTTCATTGGGGTGTATTGCCATAGTTGCCACGCTTGGCGAGCGGGTTGGCAACCGCAGTTTTTATTGTGATATTGCTGTTATCAAAAGATGCTGCTGCCCATCTCCTCTCCCATCTTCCACTGTCGCCTCTTACGACACCCACGGGAAGATATGGGGTAGTGGATATTCTTAACCTGCTACGTAGTACTATTATTTATTCTGTGGCCTTGTTTGCGGCGAAAATATTAATTATCATTAAAAAAAACTGAATATCTTCCAGCTACAAGATTTTATTACCAACCGCCTTAGATAATTTACTCTGAGAGTAATTAATCTAAGCCAACCGCATACGTTCTAAAACTGACTGGGTGATCGATACTACGATCCCACCTGATGGTAAGTGGTGATGTAGCCTAAGATGGTGAAGCGCACTGATTTAGTAGAATAAAAAAAAGCTTTAAACAATAATAAGAACACATTGTTAATTTATACTCCCATGATCTAACACATTGCGCCTAGTACTTCATCATCACATCCGTAATCATACGGGACTACTGTAAAACTACGAATCTTCGTCGCTTATAATCACCACATGCTAGATTAACCTGTGACTGCATCGTACATAGATTAAACTCTATTCATTTTTATATCATTTAGTTTACTGCTAGCTTAACAAAAAGGTAACAGTAAATTATATTTTTTTAAAACCAGTTTGAGCAAAATCGATTTTTCAGTAACTAATTAGCAATGATTTAGCAACGAATTCCCGTACAATTTTCATTTGTTTCTGCTGACTTTTCACTGTTAGCTTGATGGAATTTATAATCTTAGCTTATAATTAAGGATGTGACGAATGATGTGAGATGATGTGGCACTTGATAAATTCTTACTTTACTTTTTTTATGTTTTATGATTGGTTAAGATCAATGGCACATTCTTGATATTTTTGCAGAATAGGAATTAAGAATTGAATAAACGTCCTGAAAGAGCTGTATAATTTTTTTTGGCAAATATTAAAAACTAGCGACCCGCCCCTGCTTCGCACGGTTGATTTTTGGAACTTGACAAATTCGCTACCTACCGGGTCCAATAGTGAATCTAAACCATTCTCTAATCAACTTAATCACACACACAAAATTTCATCAAAATCGGTCCAGCCATTTAGGAGGAGTTCTGTCACATACACACGAACAGAAGAATTATATAATACATAATATGCATGTATTATACATATTATAAACCTTCCTCTTGAATCATTCTGTCTATTGATGAAAACCGCATCAAAATCCGTTAGGTAGTTTAAAATATCTAAGCATACAGACGGCGGGAAGCGACTTTGTTTTATACTATGTCGAGATAAAAATTTGAATATTTAATTTGAAGGAGTCTGTTTTTCCATCCGATTACAATCTTGATATTTTGAAGGCAAGAGTAAGTAAGCTTTTGAGCTTCAGCGACTCTTGCTCAAGCACTGGCTTAAAATAAGTTTAAAAAAACGTGGCCCGTCACTGCTGGTCGTATGGGGTAAGCTCAAAGTCACTCAGCGTACGTTGAAAAGGGCTATGCTCGGAATTTCTCTGTGGCATAAAATCCGTGATGAGGATATCCGCAGAAGATCAAGAGTAACTGATATAAACTAACGGATCAGTAAGCTGAAGTGGCAATGGGCGGGCCATTAGACATGTATCAATCGTGAAGGATTCGTTCATATGAACCGGGTCGCATCAAAGATTGAATGAATGCAATTACATTTTTTTAACGTTCCAGAACAAACGATTGACAGGATCTACGACCAAAGAGTATAGTATGTCCTACAACCGACATTATCGATCGGGTCTCAAAGATCACAGAGTACTGAAACTTTAACCCGAATGACCCGGTTCGTAAGACGAGTTAGTACTTGTATGATCGGGTCACTAGAAATTAATGAATGACACATGTCTACGGACCATAGGTAGACGAACCGACAATCGCTCAGGTTGGCTGAGAACCATACTTTGTGGCAAAATGGCAATCTACTTGAAATGGGGAAATGTTAATTCTTTATTTATATAAAGCCTCACTTCTTGAATTTACATAATTATAACTTTTAACAAAAAGAGAAATGAGATAATTAGAACTTTTAACAAAAAGTAAAAACTGACTTCAAATTGCTAAAAAAGAAGTTATTTATTTGCTACCCTTAGGGGTGGAATTTATTCTCCAAATATATGGGACCACCCTTGAAGTATAAACTATTTAATAAAAAAAGAATCATCAAAATTGGTTCACAATTTGCGAAGATATCGCGTAACATACATACAAAATAACATACACTCGATTTGAGAACCTCCTCCTTTTTGAAGTCGGTTAAAATATTTTAACATAAAAATAACAATACACGTTTTTTTTTAAAGATAAATTATCTTTTCTTTATAACCTTCATTAAAATCTACTGAAGGCCTATAGAAGATTAATTTAACTACTATGAAGTTGTACGATTTGTATTATGGCCATATGGTTATATAGCAGCGTTGCTGCATGATACCACGCTCTCACTGAATACCAGCGTGAAATAGCAGAATAATGCTGTTTTGTATGATGAGTACCTACCGAGAACTGGAGAGCCCTTTCGACTGGTAACGAGGCATTCTACATTTTGATTCTTAATGGAGGAGAGATGTAGGTGTCTATGGGCCACAGCATCTACTTGTCATCGGGTTGACTGTGTCGCGTTAGTCACTTACTTAAATAAAAATAATCCAATATAGGTATTATAAAGTTTTAAGTAGTTTCAAATTAATTTTTCGTACAGACAATGTAATTACTTGTATAGTACTACCTACATGAATTAACTTAATGCGTCGCGTAGACTTCCTATGAAGAATGAATCATCTCCTGGAGTTGTCAGTTTATATTTTCAAATATCTTACAATTTAATATATTTTATTTGTAACTAAACTAGTGTAGTTTGTTTCATTCGTAATATTAACTTTATTTCTTTACTATGACGGTGTATATTATATTTGTGGTAAAGGTATAGTTCACAAATAATATAAGTAACATCCAATATTATGATAAAAATAATTTAATTTCAAAAAGGTAACCAGTTTTTTTGACAGGTCCACGAGCAATTTAAAGTTTGAAGTCATCATCGTGCAGTTAGTTTGAAATCGATTACAAAATTTGTACCGAACAAACAAACAAACAAAGAAATAGACAGACAAGAAAGGGAGTATATATAACATTGTCAGCCATTTATGAGCTATATTTAATGTTTCAAGTCTCTAGCTTATTTAAAAGTTATTTTAAAATCAATTGCAAAATTTGTAAGAAGCAGATAAATAGAGAAGAAAGAAGATAATACAAACGTGATTACAAATAAAATAGAACTAAAGTATTTATATATTTCATGATTTCTTTGTAATAATATATCTCAGTGCAATATTATAGTTTTGAAAGTCGTAAAATAAGTAATGGGTGAACTATTTCTGTGTACACAAATTTAATGTTCTAATGAACATTAAATTTGTGTACACAGAAAAAGTTTATCTTTACCTAGTTTAAGTTTATCTTTACCTACTCGTAATCGAGTAGGTAAAGTATTATCCATCGAATATAAAAGTAACAAAAGTTACTAGTTTGGTATAATTTTTTAAGCTAGCCACATTCGCACCCCGAACGGTATCTACATATTCATTCGTTCTTTTCGTTCCCGTTCAGACTCGGCCGTAACGTTCCTTCTTCCTTTTTAATTTCATTTCACTCGGTTATCGCTCTCGTGATCGTGCCGTGCCGTGCCGTCAGTTTCAGTTGGTTGAGCGGCCGCGGTGATACACGCCAATTCAACTTCAATTTTAAATATTTTTAGTTATAAGAAATTAAATAAAACACACAAATATGAGGGAAATAGTGCACCTTCAAGCCGGTCAGTGCGGAAACCAGATTGGAGCTAAAGTAAGTACCATTTCTTATCTTTTTTTTCTTTTCATAATTCAAATTTGCAACGTTCGCCGTTACGGTTAGTTCGAAAACAATTATTCTTTATTCTTCAATTTTGTGATGGTTTCTAAAGTATCCATAATATTATTTAAATCGTGAAATATATATATTTTTTTGGTTTCTTTTCTTATTGTTAAAGTACGTAAGTATATTGGTTTATATTTAATATTTAACTAATAACTGTCGTCTTTCATCAGGGATATTTTATGCTACATAATTTCCTTGAAGAAAAATCCCTATCCATACTCCATATTAATTTTATGTAACTTTTTCGTATAAAATACCAGTGCTATGTACATTGGTATTTTCGGCAAAATCTGTTGCAATATAGTAAAGGAAGAAATACAAATAATTTATTGAAATAATAAGTTTGGAAAATATTGGATATCAAAATGCATACATACATGCCTAAACTTAATATTTCTATTTTTACTTTAAGAAGCTCTGTCCGCGGTTTTATCCATATTTATAAATCTTTGTTAACTTATTCAATTATAAATCAGTGGTTACCTTTTAAACTCCTATTGGGATTTGGGATAAAAATTTGGCTTGCAAACTTTTCTTTTATGATATTTTTAAAATTACTCATTTATCTTAGACGTTTTCCAAAAATAAAGTACCAGTGGCTTACTTATCCCGTTATCTATAAAAGACCCACAATACTTTTTCCAAGGTGTTATAATTTTTTAAGTTAGGTAGGTATCTTAGGTCATGTACAACTATCAATTACATAGTCTGTTTAGAGCAAGCGAGTAATTAAGAATACAAGTGGAAATTGATTACATTTTAAAATAATAAATTAAAGAGTTAATCGTAGGATTTTCTTCGATTTGGATTCTAGGAACAAGTTCTTTCACAAAGCCAGACAAAGCGAAGGGTTGGAAAGCCCAAAGCACAACGAAAAAATATTTAGGAAAATATCAAAAACATACAAACAACGATTGTCCCTAAAACTATTTGTACAACGCAGGTTATAAGTTTTTCTCCACAGAAATAGAAAATTTTAAAATAGCAAAAGTCAGTTTTTAATTTTAGGTTGCATTGGTTTTAGTGTCTTTGGTAATACCTACCTTTTATCTGTGCCTACTTATTAGATCATCTCGTCATCTACCTAGGTTTTTTTTCGGACTACATTTACAAGAACAATAGGTAACTGGTCTCAATACGTTCGGGGGTCCTTTCACCAGTAAGCTTTCAGTGTAATTATTTAGACAGAAAAATAATGGAATTAGAATTATATTTATAGTACGTATATAATAAAAAATAATGTGTTTTAAAAATACAGAGAGCCTGTATAATTAGACAATGTTAGGCATACCATTTCAGGTCTAAAAGGTTAGTGACCTCAATCCGGCTAAAGCTAATCTTTCCAGTCTCAAGGCCAGACACAAAGTTGCCATCCTCTGTATTCTAAGCATACATTGCGGTGAGTGTGCGCAGGAGTTATGAGTTAATTCCTTCCCTTCTTTTCTACCGACTTCAAAAAGGAGGAGGTACTCAATTCGACTGTATGTTTTTTTATGTATGTTACCTCATAACTTTGTTCTACGTGAACCGATTTCGATCATTCTTTTTTTGTAAAAGCTGGTGCTTCTCATGTGGTCCCATATAAATTTGATCAAGTGTGACCAATAGTTTTTGAGTTATCCTTAATAATATATATTGAAGTCGGTTGTAGAAAATTTTTAATCTATCTATCTTCGCCATATCCCATCTACCATCAGAAGACGCTAAGCGAGTCTAATCCGACCTAATCAGTTTGTTTTCTCGTTTGCAATGCGTATAGCAATTAGGGTTGCCACACGTACTTTCTTTCGGATTGGCAACCGCAGTTTATTTTTTATTTTTAGTCGTTATTACGAAGACTGCTGCCCATCTCCCGACTTGTTTCCCTTTGTCGCCTCTTACGACACCCACGGGATAATTATGGGGTAGTGGATATTCTTACACCGCCAATAATAAAGTATTGTACGTTATTTCGGGCAAACCTACTTTATACTTTATAAAACTAATAAAATACGTAAAAATATTTTATTTTACATCATTTTACGATTACGTCGGCTCGACCGGAGAAGAATCACGCTCTCACACAATAATAGCGTAAAATAGCAGCTTAATGCTAATGTGTTTCGTATGGGAATGTAGAAAACCTGAGACCCCTTTTACAGGAAACGAGGCATTGAATCTTAGTACTCAGTGGTGACAACGCATCTTAATTTTGATTGAGGATAGATGTAGATATCTATGGGCCACAGTATCTACTTACCATCTGGTGGAATGTGTGCTCGTTTCTCACCTTTGTCCTATAAACAAAAATGTTTACTAAAACAACGAATTATATACAGATATACCAGTGATACATAACGAGCTAAGAAAATGCCCAAATAATTGTGGCAATTTTTCAGATTTATTCACTTCACAATAACGGCACAAGTGGTAAAATTAAAAATTTTGTATAACCGACTTCAATATAAATATAATTTATTGTTGATTTTTTAAACCGCTTGACCGATTTTAAAGTGAAGTATACTTTGAAACAAAAAAAAATTTTCCAAATCGGTTCAGGCGTCTTCGAGTAATCGGTGAACATACATAAAAAAATATTCCAACGAATTGTAAACCTCCTCCTTTTTGAACTCTGTTGAAAATATTATTCGAAGTAGGGTGGATGCCCTTATTACCAGCCTTTTAGTGCCAATTTCAACTTTAAAAATTCGTACAATTTTAATAACAGAACAATACTTTTAAAATCTTGTTTTAATCGATAGGTTATTTATCTAAAAATGTAACTATCATTTTCAATTATATTATTACAATAACAATTTCAAAATCGACGATAGACAAAAAAAGGCGTAATGGCTCAAATTCCAGCCACCCTGTGCCGAATGTCGTCCTTTTGTGTATTAATGCCAGCCTAGCATAGGATTATGCCCTTGGAGTTTTTGGTAGGTACCTTATTGTAGGTAAGTCTTAGATGCACAGTAATAAATTCGTTACAAGTTCTAATTTTAAAACAATATTTATTTTGTTTTAATGTTTTACTACGCACACTTACTGAAGTATTTTGGTTTTAAAAAGTTAAATTTTTGTTTTGACACTTATTTAAATACAATTATTTAAAACAAATTGTGATAAAAATTTATGTCGCACTTCGATTTCTTATAAATTAATCACCGAAGTTTTCGACACATCATCATCATTACAACACACCACAAGTCCACTGCAGAATATGATTTTCTCCATAGCTTGCCGCAAAGCACGGTCCTGAGTTGCTTTGTTTCATGAGTTTTTCGTTTATGTACTAAGTTGTAATTATTTTTGCTTATTTGTATCTTTCTCAAAAAATAATGAAAATATAAAGTGTTCTTGATATACACTGCCGGCCAAAAGTTTAAGACCACCTTAATTAAAGTAGGAAAATTAAATAAAACTCCAATAAAATATTAAATGTTTAATTAAACTGTTAAATCATCCAATAAAACTCTTTTTGACAATCAATATACTTGAAAAGCGTAAAGAAATATTAACAGTCCATGCTAAAAAAGGCTCTAGTTAGCTAAACTGATTTTTCATCAAAAAATCCTCCTCTGCATTCTATGACTTTTTTCACAAGTTCGCCAGTTCCTTGGCTAGAAAAGCAACCCCAGACCATAATTGAGCCACCACCATGCTTGATTGTTGGGACTACACAGTCTGGCATCGTCTTTTTTTGGTCACTGCGTCGAACGTAAATTCTTCGTTTTGAACCGAATAGCTCAAACTTGGATTCATCGGTCCAAAGAACTTTTTTTAAATCTTCTTCAGTCCAATCTCGATGGGCAAGGGCCCATTGCATCCGTTTTTTCTTGTTTTGTGGCCTTAGCAGAGGTTTTCGGACGGCGACACGACCATACAATTTCGCATCTCAGTCGCCGTTTTACTGTAGCCAATGATAAAGGTTTAACTCTGGTTTTGTTTACTTCAACGCGGATTTCCGGTGCTGTTAAGCTCTATTTCGCTTGCTGGTAACAACAATGAAATGATCTTCACTTGACGTGGTAGCTCTCGGCCTTCCCGAGCGTGGACGATCTAAAAAGTGCCTGTCTCCCTGTATCGAGTTATTGTGCCATGAACACAAGTCTTCGATAACTTCAATTGTAAAACAATCTCACGTTCGGATTTGCCTTCATTATTTAAAACAACGATGGCCGAACGCACTTCACTGCTAATTTCGTGTGCTATTCCCATTTTAAGACGTCTTCACTGTAGAAATAGCTCGGTTTTATACGTGGTAGAGCCATGCTGCAGCTATATTAATTGTATAGTTGTAGCACGAATGGGTCGGCTCGACCGGGGAATGACCACGCTCTCACAGAATACCAGCGTGAAATAGCACCTTAATGCCGCTGTGTTTTTGATTTTAAATTTAACACTGATAGATTTATAACTGTGTTGTAATATTTGAAATATACTTTCTTCTAATTACGAAACATTTTTTAGTTGACAATATTCGTAGTTAAAACCACTAGAAACCTTATTTTTGAAGTAAAAAGGCGAAATGGCTGGTATTAGGGGCGGGGCTGGCATTAGGGGCATCCACCTAGTATTGATTTTGTAAATTTATGCAAGACCGTGTCATGTTTGCTGTCCTTTCCCGTCACTTCAGCTTCAGCGTAATTTTGAGTTTTTTCTTTGATGAATGCAGTGATGTGATTTAAGGAGCAGTGTTATCTTGACTTATACATAGAATCTAAAGATGTTGGGTGGAATAAATAGCATGTGAAATAAATAATAATTGAATAAAACTACTTTTACGGATTATATCGCGTTTAATTAACTTATTTTTAAATTCCCGACGTTTCGGGTGCTTTACAGCACCCATGGTCACGGGGGACTGAGGTGATTGATGTCCCGATGTCAGAGTTAATCCGGAGTACCTTCAACTTTTTTAATTATTAATTTTGGTCCGATCTACGCAGAATGAACTAACTGTGTCTTGAAGTCTTGCAGTGGTATGATTGGGTTTAGTTTTAATTTTATTAATTACAGGATCCCAAGCAGGTGGTAGTACCCAGCCTCCTTTTCTATTGAAATTAGGATGTTTTTAATTTCAATAGCCTCGCGTATCATCCTTGGCAGGAATCGATGTTCTTTCGCGAGAATTTGTGGTTTATCAAATCTAATGTAATGGCGGGGGCCGTCTAGCATATGATCACAAACTGCAGACTTCCCGGAACGTTGGTGCTTCACGTCAGCTATGTGTTCAAAGCAAGGTTAAAAAGGTCGTAACCCTAACAGCAATGGAGCGAAATTATTTAGCAGCATCTGTTTTTCTATTCGATGACTGGTATGTAGGTGTAATGAAGGCAAGAATGAAGAGTGTGTGCCAAACCATCTTCCGGTACATAATCACTTACCATCAGGTGTGATAGGAGTCGAGCATTGACTTAAATGGCTCAAAAGGTGACAACACACCTGTGACGATTGTTTGAATTCGGCTGCGATGCATTTGAGTTGCAGTAACCAGTAACCATTTACCATCGGATGGCCTGTTGGTTCGTTTGTCACATTGATTCTAAAAGTTATCGGCCTTAAAATCTTTTTTTTAATAAGTGTGAATTGGTTGCTGTGGCCCATAGACATCTACATTTATCCTCGATTAAGAATCAAAATGTAGATGCAAATTGTCGCTAGAAACAGTTTTCTGTCCGCGAAAAAGACACAATAGTTGAAGAATTGAAATGTTCATATATGTATGACTCATGGGACAGTGAAATGGTTAAATTAAGTATCAATTATCTTTACATTTGTCTCTTTCTATTGTCATATAGTGAAAAGAGAGAGAGTGAAAGAGCAACATTAATTATTTCATAAATCATTGTCGCCGATTTTTATGATTGAGGCTATATTAGTTTTTTTTAATTTTTTTTTATTTATTCTGGAGTTGTCTTCGGCCATGAAGAATCCTTTCAAACGCTGTAATCTAACAAATATGTTAATAAATATCTCTTACACTATGTCATGTCACACATTGCGAAGTTTTTGAGAGATTATATTTTTTCACTTTTTTTCAATTTTGACGGCAAGTTAGCCAGCAGACAGTTGACACCGATAGTATATCAAGGCGCCTTAACGGAAAAAATAACTTAACTAAAAAACAAAACTTGGAGGTTCACATCACCATCGGAGCACTTCTTTCATCGTTTGTACTAATATCTAGTTCACATGCGCAGACATTTAATATACAAAATTGCACCACTTACGTAGTAAAATCCACTTCGAACTATTATAATAGACGATAATTATATAGGAGCAGCTGTCTGCCGCTGGTTAAGTTCCCACCAAAACCCCATCAAATAATACAAAGACTTCTATATAGATATAATTCTACAAATAATATGTGAGTTAAACAACGTATTATTATCCGACAAACGTAAAACTATTGAAATACGTACATTTAAAGTACCTAGACGTGAGATCTACAAAGGCAATGGTGATTAAAGCGGATCCCGCAATTCTGATTGACCGCATACTCATAAATGAAGGAAAACATCTTTAGGAACTTGTGTTATCACTAAAACTAAAACTTTTTATACGTGATAGAGCCACGCTGCAGCTATAAAATGGTTGTAGCACGAATGGATCCCCTTGACCAGGATAGGGACCACGCTCTGACAGAATGCCAGCGTAAGATAGCAGCTTAATGCTGCCGTGTATCTTATGGTGAGTGTAGAGAACCGGATGTCATTTTTGCTGGAAACGAGACATTCCATCTTAGTTCTCAGGAGGGACAAAGCATTTTGATTTTTAATCGATGTTAAATGTAGATGTCTATGGACCACATCATCCACTGACCATCACGTAGGCTATGTGCTCGCTTGTCGTACCCATATTCTATATATAAAAACACTTAAAAGGCAACCACCCTCATTTCGTTTCCCTATTAATTTAATAGTCTCTGCTCTTATTATCTTAATTTTTAGGTGTACAGTTATACTTTAAAAATACTGAACAGGATTTAGGTCGTATTAATTTAAAGCTAAGAACTTTTCCGCTGACTTCTTTCCAGCTCTTCTTCTTCTGCCCGCCCTTATCTTAATTTATTTGCGGTCGGCGTAGAATGTCTTTCGCTTCTATTCTCTTATATTAGTCGTCATCTCCTCACTCACTCCTTTCTTATACACATACATACCTCTAATTTTCATAGGCCTCTCTCCATTCATAGACCCATCCACATAGCCAATATTCTTATTGTTACATGGTTTACTTCCCTTTGCATCTCATTTTCATTCAGTTTTCTTCCTCGTACGACTTCTTTGTGGAATCGTTTACCACCGGCGATTTTTCCTGAGCGATACGACTTATGGACCTTCAAGAAACGATCTTACTCCTTTCTAAAAGGCCGGCAACTGCAATTCCCCTGGTGTTGCAGTTGCTCATGGGCGGCGGTCGACACTTTCCATCAGGTGAGCCGCATGCTCGTTTGCCCGCACATTTATAAAAAAAAAGTTTCAAACTGCCCCTGATAATATTTAATCATTATTATTTTAATAGTATGACTTCTATCCAGCTATAAATTTATAAAAAAAATTAAAATAAATTTATTATGTCAGTATCAAGTTGATATTAGTCGTCTAGCTCTGGCCAAAACAAATTTGTATTTAAAAAAAAACTGGTTTGTTTTAATTGATGCAATTAAAATAATTAATATTTCAGTCCACTAAAATCTTATAAATAAATTTATTATGTCAGTACGCAGTTGGATATTAGTCATCTAGCAGTGGCCAAAACAAATTTACATTAAAAATTAGCACTGGTTTGTTTTAATTGACGCAATTAAAATAATTAATGTCATTTCTGTCCGCAAATTGAAAAAGGCGATTAGAGACGAGTTTTTTTTTAAATATAGCTAGACGATATGCTTTCTAGTAATCGCACTCGATCAGTTTTCGGAGTCGTTTTACGCTTATTAGAGAATAAAGTTACAACTGTTTCATTCGCGCGTTACGTGCTTATGACTTCTAAATGTCTACTGTCAAGATTTCTTAAAATTTACCGCAGATTTATATTGGTTTTTAACATGCAATGGGGCTCATCTTAAGCGTGTTGCCCTGTTTATGGGGCTTGGCACATGTACCTACTATAGTAGTGTTTTGTTAAACATTATAAGATTTATGAAAGTTACTAATAAGTAAACATACATATATGTAATTATATTTGTACCTACATTTTTTTTCATCACGATTAACATAAAGTTACAGGTTTTTATTATACGTCCCACTCCCACTGCTTCCTAAGAGGGCAAGGGAATGTCCGGCACGCTGCCCCAATGCGTGTTGGCGAACTTCTCATATCTTAGAAATATTTTTTTTATTTATCAGACATGCAGGTTTCCTTACGTTTTACTTCACCGCCAAGCACGTGGTAAATCAACGGTTTAAAATTTCAATTAACAATTTCATGACGGCGGGGATCAAACCCGGTTTGTTCGCGTATTGTGAAATATGCAGCAAGCGCTAAGCTCCTCAGCACAAATAAAGAGAATCACAATAACAGCGTAAAATAGCAGCTTAATGTTGCTGTGTTTCGAATGGTGAGTGTAAAGAACCGGAGACCCTTTTAACAGGAAACGAGGCATTCCATCTTGGCCCTCAAGGGTAACAAGTAACAATGCATCTTAATTTTGATTATTAATCGAAGACTAGAAAACTAGAGCACTGTATGCTCGTTCATCAACCTTATACTAAAAAAAAGAAGACTGAGCTCATAGCTCTTTTTTACATAATAAATATTGAAAGTTAAGTTATATACTAGTAAAAACTACTGGATATATTTCAATTAGGCTTTCTAAGTTTTATTTCTTAGACACTTAGCCATTATCTAAAAAAAAATTGCGATATCTTCATTTAATATAAAGTTATTAAAGTTTTAAGAAACGACGATTTTATAAGTACTACGTGTTCAGTGATGTTTTCTTGATATATCAAGCAACGCGGACGAAGTCGCGGGTATCAGCTGGTTCATAATAATTTTTTAAAGTGTATTTAGTATTTTGTTTTATTTTCATTTCTAGAAGCATGTTCTTACTAGAATCGGATCTAATCTTCTAACAAGTGGCAACGGGCCGTAATAGTAACTAGTATTAAATATGTTAAAAATTAATAGCTAAGATCCGGTAATAAAATAAAATGATGTGTTACCTAGTTTGAAGAGCACCTCCCGACCTTCCTCAATTGCGTCTACTATCCCCGTCACCACTACTTCTAACACCACTAGGAAAGACATCCGTGGTGGTGTTGGGATTAGTAACGCCTGATTATATTAATTACTAACTAGTAGTCGAGCCATCGATATTATTCGAGAACGGACGTCGAGATTTGAGAGCGTTGAATGTCTTGGTAGTTTTTATTGTGCATCTTGTCAATAAGTCGTCAAGATGAATCGTAAAAATGTAATACTATGAAATAAAATATAATTACATACGTACTTATTATTATGACGTAAGTAAATTTAAGCTCTAGAACAATTGGCAGTCTGCAAGGGACGCCCTCGACAGGATTTTATTGACCAATTGGCGATATATTGAAGACTGTTTATATTAAAGTGTTCTTAACTGACGAGCATGTATGCGTATATACAAGGTGGTCCAAACAGTGAGGTTATAAAATTTTTTTTTGATTCCTCACACCTAGGGGTATCCGAAAATACCCTATGTATGTTCCGCGATTTTTTGTAGTTTTCGAGTTATGATTTTTTTAATCCTTTTTTTGAAAATGTTCACCTAAACAGCCTAACATTAAAAATGTAATTGTGAGATTTTTCAAGTTTTTTGTTTGTAGCATGATCCTTATGAGTTTTCCTATTATGCATAAAATAATTAGCTTCTAACATTCACCGAAGATACAATAATTTTAATCGAAACTTAAAATTTTCTGTCAGGAGAGTGGGGCTTGAATTTTCAACATTAAATGAAAAATAGTAATAAATGATTTCTACTTTCTAATTAATTTTAAAAACTTGCAGTACCTTAATCTTTAATATCATAAAAAAATGACACTTAATAGGCCAGTTTTCTGTTACAGACTTCAGAAGTTACTCAGGCAGAAACTACCTGAATAGTTAATTTGATTTAAAAATCTTTTATTATTTCTGGGGCTAAACTATATAAGATAGTAAATGCTTCAGGTTAGCAAAAATAACATCCAGTGTCTTTACTTATTGTTTAAAATTTATTGACAACAATTGCCGGCAAACTTCTTGAACAGACCTTGACTGCGCAAGTCGGTTTTACATACAAAAATGCGTGCAAACCTTCCCCACTACGCTTATTGTTCAAGATGTTTGCCGAACTGGACAAATGATTTCAAGATTCATACTAAAACTAGTTAATAATTTAAGATAAATTTATTAGTAAATTTTCGAAATGGCGGCCATTAACTTCGATACACAGTCTACATCGTCTTAAAAAGTTTGTGTGAATCTTGAAATCATTTTCAGTTCAACAAACATCTTGAACAATAAGCGTAATGGCTGCACATGCTGGGCTGCGGTGGTCAGCGTTCAGGACGCCGGCAATTATCGGTGGAACAGACTGGATGCGGCTGAGCGTTGCTTTTACCTGAGACAAAATGTTTTAGTCAAATTGACTCGGTTTCCTGCCTGTTCGAAGCTGTGACAGGCTGACCTGTTGAACATTGTTGATTATGAGTTGGTGCTGCCAGTTTTGAATATTGGGCGTTGTTATGTTTTCGTTTGTTGATCAGCCTCTGACGAAGGGTTGGTTCGATTGTGTCTTTCGGTGAACCAGGCAATGTTATGCATAGGAGATCGTGCTGGTAAAACGGAAAAAATTACATTTTTAATGTTAGCTGTGTTGAATTAAAATCATAACTCGGCAAATGCGTCAGGGGTGTGAGGACACCAGGTGATATATGTGGACCTGTATATGGTTGTGAAGAAAACGAGAGTGTCAGGAATCAAGTTAACAGAAATATAAATATAATTAAAAATAATTGCCTTATTATTTAGATTTGTGTGATCAGGACAGGATCGTGCCAAATAGAAGTCTTTAGTGTATGCCTACCCTCTGTAGTCTGTAGTTAGTGAAGTAGTAGTCTGTAGTGTATTTTCTCGCTCAAAGAACCAACAGGGGAAGAAAGGTTCTCGAGTGGTAACCTCGTACCGATAAGCGGAGTATAGGGTAGCCCCCCACCATATAGTAACGTCCTGGTAAGATTACGCAGGAACTCAATGAATGCAGGTGGTTCAGGATCGTGCTTTGTGGCATTCCTTGGGGGAGGCCTATATTCAGTGTTGGACTTGTGAAGGGCTGTAATGATGATGATGATTGTGATGAAGCTTGCTGGTAGCAGGTGTTCAGATGTTTGCAGTAACCATTTATCGCTTTGCAACTCCAATAAAAATAGCTTAAGTACATTCGTTCTCGACAGTTCGCATTCCGATCAGACTAACTACTGATATCTAATATCCACATCTAATATTATTACAGTAAAGGCCCGTAACCGTTAGAACCGTTAATATTTTGCTTTTACACTATCAAATATGGCGCATGGTGCGATTACGTTCCGTAATGAACGAACGCCCCGTGAATCCCAAATCGTTTTAATTGGTATGATGTACTTTTGGGCTTCCTGGTTCTGATAATTACGATTTGTAATAGGCCTTCAATTGAGTTTTATGATTTATGTACGTGGTTTAGAGGTTGTGGCTCGAGGATTGCGATACAAGGGATCCGGGGACATTTGTAGAATAAACATGATTTTTAATATGTCTGTATTGCCGAGGCAATCACCTAGAGCCATAATGAAGGTATATTATGGTTGTAGGACCAGTTATCTGTCGGCTCGACCAGGAAGGACAACACAAAATACCAGCTTAAAATAGCAGCTTAATACTGCTCTTTTTCGTATGGTGATTTTAGACATTTCATCTTGATCCTTGGAAGTGAAAGAAAGGCTAGAAGCAGTAAGGAATATTCTTTTAAAAGATAAAATATTAATTTTGATAATATTCTCCATCTTATAGAATAAGGGTGACCAACGAGCACACAGACCATCTGATGTTAAATTAATGCTTTGGCCCATAGACCATAGACATCCTACATCTATCCCCGAATAAAAAATCAAAATGTGGATACGTTGTCACCCCTGAGGAGTAAGATGGAACGGCTAATTTCCAGTAAAAAGGGTCTCCGGTTCTCTTTACTCACCATACAAAACAAAGCAGCATTGAGCTGCTATTTTACGCTAGTAACCTGTGACAACGTGGTCCTTCCCCGAATGGATTCCTACCATTTTGCAAATAATAGTACTTTAAAGGTAACAATTGAATATGATAACAAGTAAAACAATAAACAAGTATCCATTATAAACAACGTTGCATATCCGCAGCGAAAACAATGATGTCTAGACTGGGGTTGCCAGCTAGCTCCCTATTTTATATATTAAATATAGGACATAGGATAAAAATAGAAGATATAATATTGTTTTCAATAAATTTGTTAGGGTATTAGTAGCGACATTTTTTAATAAAAAAAAGTAAGTTAAAACTTAACAATAAAGTTAATACTTAACATAATTTGTCTCTAACATTGCGTGTCACCGTAACGTGATTTTTAAACCCTTTGACCTCAACTAGCAAAGGAAATATCTTTGCCTTGTTCTCTATTAAGGATTTCAAATTAGGCGACGAGATCAATTTTTGGTTGTGAAATAGGACGTCTGGTAACCCTAGTCTATACACACAATTCTTCGTCTCATGATTATTCATGACATGTCATTGTTTATTTCGACCATCTTGATTGTTTTATATAGCATAATTAACGATATTATAATTAAGTAAATATGAAGTCGACAGGAGTTTTTAGCGCTATATCATTCTAGCGGGGCTAGATTCATTTAGTTTTTTTTATAGAGTAAGGGTGACAAACAAGCACACAGTTCACCTGATGGTAAGTGGATCCTGTGGCCCATAGACATCTATATTTATCCTCGAACAAGAATCAAAATGCAGATGCGTTGTCACTCCTGAGGACTAAGATGGAACGCCTCGTTTCCAGTATAAAGGGTCTCCGGTTCTCTACACTCACCATACGAAACACAGCAACATTAAGCTGCTATTTTAAGTCTGTATTCTGTGAGAGCGTGGTGCTACCCGGTCGAGAGCTAACCCATTCATGCTACAACCATAACACAGCTGCAGCGTGGCTCTACCACGTAAAAATGTAATGTAGACTAATTGTACAATTGTGTACTTAGATCTGGTAAATCGTGTAGTGGCGGTGTAAGAATATCGACTATCCCATATCATCCCGTGGGTGTGGTAGGAGACGACAAAGGGAAACTAAAACAGGAGATGGGCAGCAGCGTCTCCCTAATAACAATTAGAAAATAAAAACTACAGTTGTCTTGTTTTTTTTATTATGATAAAATTAATGTTTAGTCAATAAAACTGTTCCTGTCAACGAAATAAAAACAAGCAATAGTGTGACATACTTTTTTAATAAACAATACTTACTCACTTTCCGTTTGCTGGGGATTTAACAATGGTTGCATTCAAACAAGTAGCGACGAGTGGTGAGCAGATGTGTGCGTATGAAAAAATAAACTAGCGACACGCCCCGACTTCACTCGGGTAAGGTCTAATAATGTGGCATTACTTAGATTTAAGATAATCAAAAACTATTTATTTTATAATTTTATTGAAACGTCCAGGTTTTTTTCGATAAAATATAATCTAGATCATTCCTGGCATTGTTGTTTATTTGTTTGTGAAGTTTGATTACAATCGGTTCAGCCATTCCGAAGATTGGCTCGGTCAGACAGACAGACAGACAAAAAATTTGAAAATGGTTTTTCACGACTCAATGACACGCAAATAACCCCCTCATCGCAGTTATTTCGATATTACAGACAGACACTTAAATTTTATTTATATACTGTATAGAAAAGTTGTTTTAACTAAAATTGAACTGTTTGTGTGGTACTCACGTTTTTTTTTTATAAATAGAATAGGATTGACAAACGAGCATATTAGACATTTTAGACATATTGGGGCCCGAAATGCATCTAAGGTTCAGATAAATTACGCGAAATTGTCTTATCTGAGGTCATTATTAAAATTAGCAAATGAAATGAACTACTGCAGTTTTTGCTGGACGAGTGATAAAGTGATGTAGTGACAATTTCTTGACTTGTGATAAGAAGGGGCTTTGACTTGAACTTTCACAATCGGCTCGCTACTCCTGTATTTACTATTTATTTATAAGTAAAAGGTTTGAAGTTGATTTTATAACGTTAGGCTGGCTTTTCACTATGGGATATAATATATATTATATCCCGCGATTGACTTTCACACTGTGAGCTATATCTTTTAATCAGTGTGTGTTCGTCATTGGATTACCTCCTGTAACCCGCACACTGTTCTGCGGTGGTGCGGAACGGTGTGCGGGGTACAGGAGGCGAAATATAATATGAAAATATCGCTCGGTCGATCGAAAAAATATTTATAGTTTGAGATGTAATATATATTATAGCTCAGTGTAAACGGTTCCATTTAAAAGTATGGTGAGCGATATTAATTTATATCTCGAGATGTAATATATATTATATTATATCCCATAGTGAAAAGCGGGCTTTAAAGTTTTGTGTTAAGCGTGATTTTGTCATAAGCGAACATTCAAATAAACTCAATATGATAAAAACCTTACACTATATAATATAAGCTGCAGCCCGCGGCTCCACCCGCGTGGAATTAGTACTTCCGGACTTAAAACACACTTACAATTATATTTTGGTCAAATTGCACAATATCTTTATAAATAACAGCTTATGTGTTATTCTGATGTATAAGCTATATTTACTGTAAAGTTTCATCAAAATCCGTTCAGTAGTTTTTGGACGAAAGAGTAGCTATACCAAACATCCATCTATCCATCCCCACAAACATTCACGTTTATAATAGTACCTATCTATTAAGTAGGTCAAGTTTTGCGATTTGTGGTGCTACCCCAGTACCATCATCGACGGTTTAGATCATTAACGTTTCGAATTAATCTATTGAGTTCAACAATGAGGGCATCCACGACTCTTTCTGCCACCAGGGCGGCTCCACTTATAAATGAGGTGTAATATTTGACAGATTTCATAGCGGGGATGTTAATTTGTTCGGAAAATGTAAAGGTTAATGTTCCTTTTTGTATTATTAGTTATATTTTATATTAATTAGGTTAGAAATTAATAAAACAAACTACGGATATTCCTTAAAGAGAAATTAAAAAAACGAGTTAAAATGTGCAAAAAAATTAAAGAGCAAACCACCGAGACATTGGATTGTATATTCATATAATACACTAGAAACTGATAAACTTATTTAAAATAAACTCTTCAAATAAATGACATTGGAACAAAAAAACTTCACCTCAGTCCAAACATGCGACATCTGGTGAGCGGAAGATTATAAGCCCTCATTGCCTGGAAACATTATCGATTCAAATCTGATGGTAATAAAATCCCTAATACAGAAATCATTCGAGGCCGTGATTCACGCGGGGAAGTGGCGCTTCGTGCGCTGAATGTTACATTAGCAGCGATAATGGTCGGCGGCCATTTTGAAGCCATTGTCCCATACAACGCAGCTGACGAATATCCGGCCTTAGGTTGGCACTTGGCAGCTTATTTGGGCAATTGACGTCGTAAGTAGTTGGCGCGGAAAATTGGAGCACCATGACTGGTTATGAAGGTTACCAAAGAAGGTTGCCTACAAACACTAACAAATGGTGAAATAAAATTTTTTGCACAACCGACTTCAATATAAATTATTAAGGATAACTCAAAAACTACTGGTCAGACCTTGATCAAATTTATATGGGACCACGTGAGAAGTACCAGCTTTCAAATAAAAAGAATCATCGAAATCAGTTCAACGAGAAAAAAGTTATGAGGTAACACACATAAAAAACATACAGTCGAATTGAGTACCTCCTCCTTTTTGAAGTCGGTTGAAAAGAATTCACCATAAAATAATTTAGTAGTTGCAATTTGCTCCTTACTGGAAAATTCTTCAGCCGTGTCTTTTTGCTCAAATATTCTGGAGCAAAAGTAATACCGCCAAAGTTTTTCATAATTATCAACCAAGAGTCCATGTCTAGGTCCTAGAGATCTTCCCAAAATTTATACCTAATGGCAAAATGATGATAATGTACTAACCGTGTGATGACGGTGTAATAATATCCACTATCCCATATCATCCCGTGAGGGTGGTTGGAGGCGATAGAGGGAAACAAACAAGAATGGTCAGCAGTCTTCCAAAAAAACAACTAAAAATAAAAAATGCGGCTGCCAACCTACCTGCCAAGCGTGGCAACTATTGCAAATATCCCCCCTATGATACTATCTATAAGGGATGCATATGTTCAGCAGGGACTTTTGATTGACTTTAACAGTAACATAATATGATGTAGATTTTAAATCATAAATTCGTTTTACCAAGTTTTAAAGATATAATTAAATTTGTTTATATTATAATTAAACATATTAGTAAAAACTCGACAATAAATGTACTAAAGTGAGACTTGACAATATTTCTGCAAAATTCTGATGCTGCAAAAATTAATTTACACTGTTGTAAAAACTTGACGCTGGCAAAAATACAAGTCGCACGAATTTAAAAAGAAAAAATAATTCCATACAATACAAACTGTTAAGTAGTCATTTTTAACACGCTTTTATTAGCTTCGCGTGTAATCTATCTTTCATGTAACGGAATCTTTTAATGTAATAATCACCAACTTGAGACGGCCGATTGACTTGAAAATTTGCTCGTTTCACGGAATAAATAATAATAGTACAGCTCGTATCAAGGACCGATGACTAAACAACAATTTAATAACTTTATCCTAGTATCCTGATCAGGATCACCAGGATAAATTAAAATAATTATCAAGATCATCACGGCTCATGAACAATGCGTGTTGTTTTAGTTTTTGAAACTCATAAATTACTAAGTTTTATCTCGTAACTCTTATATTATTAAGTTTTATCTGGTTGGTATTATTAGCGTTGCCAACCGTATTTTATGGCGCGCTCACTAACGAATTTAATAACGGTTTCATTGTTCTCGGACGGCGTCCTAATTAAAATAGGCAAATACGATGTGACGTAAATAATATTAAAAATCTTGAAGTCGTTAACTGTTTTTTTTAACTATTTGTATTATCTCATTCGTCCGTTGTCTTGCTTTATATTAGAAGGTATAATTTACAGAAAACATTTTTTCGCTAGTTTAAGTTTTGAATAGTGAGAATACAGCTGCTAGTGACTCAGGACGTCTGGGCGCTTGACCGCCGTCTGAGCCCGCGCACACACCCGTAAGCCGCATTTTTTTTTTAAATACCTACATGCTAACTCAATGGAAGAGTGATTAAAATTAGATTTATTTAGATTCTTAAATTTATTGAGAAGAATGGCACGTAGTACCTACATAATAGCTCAGTAGAAGAATGTTATATATTTAAAAATGCAACGTACAGTTTTAAGTACTTACAATGGAAACCCTACCACAGAATAATAAATATGACCGTACAGACTAGTGCATGAATTATCTAATTCACTTCAACCGTTTTCTGGAAATAACTCCAAAAATTTAATAAATGATGTTCGTTATCATTTTATTAACCGACTTCAAAAAAAGGAGGAGATACTCAATTCTATTGTATGTGGGTTTTTTTTGTATGTTACCTCGGAATTTTTTTCTAGGTGAACTGATTTTAATGATTCTTTTTTTTATTTAAAAGCTGGTGCTTCTCATGTGGTCCCAAATAAATTTGATCAAGATCTGACCAGTAGTTTTTGATAATAATGTTTATTAAATTGACTTCCACTACATAAATGATGTTTTCATTTTATTTATATTGAAGTCGGTTGCACATTTTTTTTAATTTTACCACTTAAAATTACATCCTATACGTCCTATTGCTGGGCACAGGCCTACATTCATTTCTGATAGGGCTTAGGGCTAGGAAATGTCCACCGCACTCTCCTAAGTTGATCCAGAACACATTGATCATTTTGCCAGTGTATTAAATTCTTTAGTACTTATGTCTGGACTTGCTCCACCGTGAGATTTAATGGAGGGCTCTTTTAATAATATCGTAGTAAATCTATACATTAAAATCCTAGCGATCCGCCCCGGTTTCGCACGGGTAATTTCTGAATCTCGACAACAGCGCCACCTACTGGGTCCAATTGTCAATCTAAACCATTCTCTAATTAACTTAATCACACGCACAAAATTTCATTAAAATCGGTCCAGCCGTTTAGGAGTTCAGTCACATACACACGGACAGAAAAATTATATACTTACATATAAAGATAGAATTGAAGTGTCTGTAATATTGAAAAAACTGGCTTCTAATAAGCTCTTGGGGCTATTTGCATGCTCATAGGCTTAAATAACAATTTTTAACATTTTTGTCTGTCAGTCTGTCCGGGCCAATAATCTTCACATTGGCTGAACCGATTATGATGAAACTTTACGAACAAATAAAGAGCAATGCCATGAGAAATCTAAACTATATTTTATCCGAAAAACGTAAAAGATTTTTTAAATAAATAAAAAAAAAACTTTATTTTGGCACAGACCAATAATTGAATATGTGTATTTATATGTATTTTATTATATATATGTATATAGTATAGTGTTTAGGTATTGATGTATGTATATGTTTTTATTATCTTTATTTTATAATATTAAGTATATTAATATTATAAAATTTATTGAGAGTGCACACTAAATCCGCTTCTCTTTGAATTTGTCCAGTATCAGGCCTGCTGGAAGAAATTTCAATATGAAATTAGCAGTGCCTTTGTACAAAATATCTTTTTTTATTTTTCATTGTAACATTACTTTGTGTGTACATAAATTGTTAAATAAATAAATTGAAGGACATCAATGTACTAATTTATAACAAAAAAAAACCAAATTTAATGAATTTGACTTTGTACTCGGCATGAATTGTAGCGAAACCACAAGACTGATTGATTTTCTGTAATGACCAAAAAAAAACATTGATAAAATTAATGGTCTTTGCCAATCTAAAATCTAAATAACTATCCAGGCAAAGGCGGGACGGGTCGCTAGGATACAATATACATCTCTAAGATATTTCATTTAGCACACATGTACCTATGCAGCTATGCACGAATGCATGATGCATCTCCCGTAATTAAAAACAATATCTCCCGCCAAGACAACCATCAGTAATAAAGGTATTATTTCTGAACTGTATACCTACGGGAAGACAAAGGTGTCTCAAAATAACTCCTGTCACCCTGACAGCCAGACATGTTGGCAATTTATAGTAATTTGTTGGAAATACAATCACAAGTCACAACCCTTCTTGGAAATGCGCTTGCGACAATTTTAACTTTGCCACCTCCAACTGTTTCATTTGACCTCGGTCCATGATCACAAAAATAACAACAAACACTCACGCCTGTCTACCAAAGGGGTAGGCAGAGACTACGGACTTCCATTTGGCACGAACCTGACACCGAACCTGACACCTCTCTCGCCTCCGTTACATCCATATACTTACGCACACATGCTCGTCGGTTAATGGTACTCTTAATCTGGCTCATCTATACAAATAAATAAAATTGAAGCGTCTGTTTGTAATGTCAAAATTACAGCTTTTTACTAAATGCACATGAAAGTATATTATACGGTACTTATAAAATCACTATAATTTTTAAAATTTTGTCTGTCTGTTTGTTCCGGCTAATCTCCGAAACGGCTGGACCGATTTTGACGGGACTTTCAGTGGCATATAGCTGATGTCATAAAGAGTAACTTAGGCTACTTTTATTTTAGAAAATGATTTAGGGTTCCGCACAAAAATTAAAACCCTAAATAACACGCTCAATATATCATTAATTTGCTTACTCATACATGCTCGTGGGTTAATGGTAGGTACTCTAATCTTTATCTGGATCATCTTCAATATATCGTTAATTTAGTCGATAAACTTACGTCTAGGGCGTCCCCTCCTACTCTGCCGTACACTTCTGCTGTGTCAATTTGCTTTGTCACTCTTTCCTGAAATAACTGATTGCTATATTTATTATATTAGGTCCTTACATATGAAATTGGCGTTTTGTACGGGAGTAATATAAAGTCATTTTTTTTTGTAAAATATATTTAATTAATCAAAATATGCACCGTTGTTATCTATGCACTTTTGCCATCTCATAGGTAGTTCATTGATCCCTTTACTAAAAAAACCATGGGGGCGAGAATCAATAAACTCTTTGAAGGCGGTTTGGACTGCCGCATCGGGTTAATTTTTTCCTTGTAAGTTGTCCAAATTCCGGAAAAAATGGTAATCTGTTGGAGCAAGGTCTGGGGAGTACGGTGGATGTCGCAGACATTCCTATTGTAGCTCATCTAACTTAGTGGTTGTTTGTTGTGCAGTGTGTGGTCTTGCGTTGTCGTGAAGCAGCAGTGGCCTAGAGCGATTGACCAATCTCGGTTGTTTAGCAGCTAGTTCTTCCTTCATGGTTTGCAGTTGCTGACAATAGATATCTGCCGTAATCGTTTGGCCAGATTTTGAAAGCTGTAGTAAACGACACCGGCGCTAGCCCACCAAACACTCGCAAGTAACTTTTCTGAGTTAATTTTCGTTTAGGGCAGGATTTGGCTGGGTCTCCAGGGTTCAGCCATTGCGACGAGCGCTTCCGATTATCGTACAGTATCCACTTTTCATCACAAGTAATGATTCGATTTAAAATCCCTTCATTATTGTGTCGGTTGAGCACAGTAACACAGCAGTCGACGCGTGTTTGCAAGTTCGATTCACTCAATTCATGAGGTACCCATCGTTCAAGTTTTTTTACTTTCCCGATTTGCTTCAAGTGGATTAATACAGTTTTATCACTTACCCCGAAGCCTGCAGCTATCTCTGAAGTGCTTTGTGATGGATCCGCTTCCACAATAGCCTTTAATCTTCATTTTCCACTTTGGTCTCCGGCCGTCCACGGGTTGGTTCTGAAGGTCGAAATTTCCAGAACGAAAACGTTGAAACCAAAAACGTACCGTGCTTTCTTTTGCGACACCAGCGCTGTACACATCATTAATCCTTCGAGCTGTTTCTGCAGCACTGGTGCCACGGTAGAACTCGTACTCGTAAATATACCGATATTTCATGTTTTCCATTGTGCGGTAATAAGCGATGAAAATGAGGAGAAAACAAATGAATGACTGTTTTCAAAACTCAAATGTACCAGCTAAATGAATTTATAAATTTGAATTTGGAATTCTTAACCAAAGAGGAGATAATTCAGATCAAAGTGGTCAGTACGACAAAACGCTAATTTCATATGTAAGGACCTAATATTAAATTATCGTGTAATCTGACCTCGTATTGGTGGTAGTGCTAAGCTGAAATTAGGTTTCGGAAGTCTACTAGTCCCTACTCTTAATTGAATCTTCATTATCGATATTGCACCTCGTCAGAATGTCACTAAGTGGTTGTCCCTTTGGAACTTTTCTTCGCCGTTCGCTGTCGGTTCTTCTTGGTAGAGCCAGTATGCCAGTATGCCAGTAAGTACGCTGCAGTTAGTGTCGTTGTAGCACGAATGGGTCGGCTCGACCGGGGAAGAAGGACCACGCTCTCACAGAATACCAGCCTAAAATAGCAGCTTAATACTGCTGTGTTTGAATGAGGCATTCCATCTTAGTCCTCGAGGGTGTCAATGCATCTGCATTTTGATTCTTAATCGAAGATATATGTAGATATCTATGGGCCACAGCATTTATTTACCATCAAGTGGACTGTGTGCTCGTTTGTCACCCATATTCTATAAAAAATATCAAAGGCTAAGTATATCCATTCAGCGAGGTAACGCATCCAGCGTTCTTGGCACTATACCGCAGGGAGTAGGACTGTATGATAATTTATGTTTTTAGTTTTGTCATTTAGTATGTATATTGTTATATATATATATAAACATGTGCGCGCTCATACATACATGCATACACATACATACGAAGGGACATCCTCCTGGGAATAGTCAGAATAGCTTCCTAGGACCTCAAAACGTGAAGATCTGATGAGAACTCGATTTTTGAAAACCGGGGTGAAACCAATAACTTCCCGACTTTTTGAAAATCATTCATTGATTTCATAGCGGGAAGTTAAAAAGAGGTCCGAAGCTAGTTCTTTCGTACCTACAGCGTTTCTAACAACAAGAACTGATAGCGAGAGCTGTTAAAGATATCATTGTATATGAATTATGTACTTTGGTAATATTATATTTATTCTTAGAAAGTACACGAACAATGACTGCTTCGACCCCGTAAATAAAGTCTACCGAATAAAAGTAAAACATGACATTGTATGCTTAGAGCAGGGGTGCCCAACCAAATTAATAAACGGGCTGTAAATAAAATTCTAAAAAAAAGGAGTTTTATAAATATTTAAAGTTATGTAGATTGTCGTAAAAAAGTAGAAAATCTCTCGAAATATTTTGACAACGTATAGTCTTTTATGCAAACTTAAACCCATCCTGTTGAATTATGGAGCCATAAGACCTGGGAATTCAGTACAAGTGTCTTTTATTTATTTATTTATTCTTTGTTGCATTCCTTATAACAAAAGAATACAAAGGGCGGACTTAATACCTTGAGGCATTCTCTACCAGTCAACCCATGGAGTGGTGAGAGGTGTATTTATGAGTCACTTTTGTTTCTAAGCAGTTATCTGATAGATTTTTATTTAATTGCACCTATCACTGATTCTCACCAAAACCCAGGGTCGTCTGGTGGAGAATGCCAATAGGTATTAAGCCCGCCCTTTGTAATCTTATATTTAATAAGGTTTGAAATATAGAATATATAAATAAATTCTGAAATATGTCGCCGTAGACGAGCAGGAAAACTTAGTTCATAAAGTTATTGCCGTTATTGTCGAGCAGGAATTCATCTTCACTTCATTCATCTCACTTCATCAGATGATCAGATCATATGATAATGACATAGAAAAAGATAAATAACCATAATATCTATAAAGAAAAAAATATCATAACATTTTTACCGCAGCTAAAATCACAAAAATGGGTAAAAATAGTCACTCAAATCATTAAGGTACTTTATTGACAGTAATTAAATCCTTAATATATTATATTATTTTTACCCTATAATCCGTGGCTCCAATTTTCTGTGAGTCACCTGCGGCAAACGTAAGCCGCAGGTGACTGGTTATAAAAGCGAGGTATTAGGGGAGACGAATGTTAGCAAACTTAGTTATTCACTAAACAAGCTATCGGGCCTATGATTCACAACCCCTGAAACAGACACGGCCGGCGTTTTTCATCATGGCACAATGATATCGAGTACAGGCGTGCAGTAATCCGAGCCGGTCACGGTCGGTCTTAGGTTTTGCCAAGGCCAAGGCGAACGGTTGCCGCCATTTTTAATTGCATTCTATAATATTATTACAGCCTTGTAGTTTTTACAATTTTACCAAATTGGAGTGCAGTTCATTTACTACTAAATCCTTATACATATTCCGATGTTTCTTACTCAATCATGCATAAGGGATTGGAAATATTCTAAGTACTTACTTAAACGACCAAGCTATGCTCTGCGTTAGAAAAAAAATTATGTCAGGGACCTATCTAGATAAACTTGGATACAAACTTTCATCAAAATCGTTATAGCCGTTTCCTAGAAACCATTTATATGTATAAGAATTGCTCACTTAAAGTGTAGGATATAGAAATTAATATTTGTTTGCTTGTTTATATTCTGTGAGTTGTTATGCGGTTAGGGCTACCAGAACAAACAAGTAGTAAAATTAAAAATTTTGTACAACCGTCTTCAATATAAATTATTAAGGATAACTCGAAAACTATTGGTCAGACCTTGATCAAATTTATATGGGACCACATGAGAAGCACCAGCTTTCAAATAAAAAAAGAATCCTCGAAATAGGTTCACCTGAAAAAAGTTATGAGGTAACACACAAAAAGAAACATACAGTCGAATTGAGTACCTCCTCCTTTTTGAAGTCAGTAGAAAATACGATTTTCCGACAAAATCCCTGATTACTTTAAAAAAAATTATGACTAATTAAATGAGTATCTTTTAATTAGTCATAATTTTTTTTAAAGTTATGACCAATGTCATAACTCACTACTCTTGATCAATTAAAATGTGATTTCATACTGCTAATTCTTTTTTTGCTTACAAAAACGTTAACTTCATGTATAAATATTATATAAATATTAAATAATGTATGATTAACAATTATATGTAATAATTTAAAATTTTAATGTATTTAATTTGATTGAATGTTGTAATTCTACGCTTATTGAACATAACTATTATCTTATTATGCGTAAAATATCCTCGCTATCCAACAATAATTTCTTCACAATGACTAACTAAATATTTATATTTTGCTACTATCTCTCTACGTTTAGTCACGATTTAAATCGCTGTTATAAATCTGAATCAGTCGGTTCTCCGTATTATATTTGTGCACGAAATATCTTTCTAGTCACTAGCACAGAATAAATAAAAGCACTAGTCAATATTTTGAAAGATTCTAAGAAGTTAATAAGTCACGCTGCAATTGAAAACAGTGCGGTTACTAATTTTCTTAGGCGACGTTCCTTTTAATTTTTTTTAACTTCCCGCTTTGAAAATTAATAATTTTCAAAATTAGGAAGTTATAGATTTCGGTCCGATTTTGAGAATGCTAGTTTTCATCAGATCTCCACGTTTTGAGGTCCTAGGAAGCCGTTCCGACTATTCCCGGCTGGACGTCCGGCCGTGTGTGTGTGCGTGTATGTATGTATATATGTAAATAAAATTTTGTCGTACGATATCTTTAGAATGAATCAACCGATCGAGATGAGCGACGAAAGTGTTCATTGACACTTCGAGCTGATTAGATTTTCAAGTCAATCGGTCGAGCCGTTTCAAAGATTTTCAATAAATAAAAGCCAAAAAAACAAAAAGTAAATAGATTTTCGAGCGTTGCGCTCGAAAATAAGCAAGAAGTTCCATGGATGGCCTGCAGATTCAACCGTATTTTCTACAGTTTTTTCTGTCTTTCTGTAGAAAAAACTGTCTATATGAAAATATGTCTGTAGACCCAATGCGACTGTATGTTCTTTTTTTATGTGTGTTACTTCATAACTTTTTTCTGTGTGAACCGATTTCAATGATTCTTTTTTTATTTGAAAGCTGGTGCTTCTCTTGTGGTCCCATATAAATTTAATCAAGGTCTGACCAATAGTTTTTGAGTTATTCTTAATAATTTATATTGAAGTGTGTCGTACAAAATTTTTAATTTTAAATTATTTAAATTGAAGAGACAAACGAACGTACAGTCCAATGTTGGTAAGTGGATACTGCAGCCCATGGACACCTTAAAACAACTTCAAACAAAGAAGGCTACGGGATGCCTTGTCATCTCTGATTTCTAAGATGGAATGTCTCTCAGCATGTAGTTATACTGACTGTCTACACCCTCAAACGAGAACACAGCAGTGCCCGCACTGATGCTTTATCATTTTCATCATCATTACAGCCCTTCACAAGTCCACTGCTGAACATAGGGCTCCTTCAAGGAATACCACAAAGCACGGTCCTGAGCCACCTGCATCCATCGACTCTCCTGCATATCTTACCAGGTCGTCACTCCATCTAGTAGGAAATTCGTTTGTCACCCTTATATATAATAAAAAGTTCCGTTCATCAGATTGCGCTAAAACTTTGTAAAGTTATTGCTTGCACTTGCGCGAAAGTTATGGGCATATTACAATTAACTTACAGTAGATGGCGCGCGTGTAGTACCGACAAATTTATTTGAATGTTATATTGTTATATATCATTCAACTTCAATGAATTATTGTTATCATTCCTAATTAAACAATATAAGTCTTCCAAATTTAAAACGATACTTCCGCAATTATTTCTTCTGCGGCTGCAACGCGCCGCGTATAAGCTAGTTCTATATAAAAAAAAACTTGCAGTTGCATTTAACAGTAAAAAATATTCTGGCATTTTACTTTTTTATAGAATATGTGTGACAAACAAGCACACTCCATCTATCCTCGATTGAGAATCAAAATGCAAATGCGTTGTCACTCATGAAGAGTAAAAACTGTCTCCGGTTCTCTACACTCATACAAAACGCAGCATTAAGCTGCTATTTTACGCTGATGTTCTGTGAGGGTGTACTCTATTCCCCGTCGAACCGACCCGTTCGTGCGACAACCATAAGCTACAGCATGGCTCTACCACGTAAAACCATTTTATTATGAACGCATTGAAACATTCCGTCACGTTTACATTAGGATTAAAGTCACACGTCTACTTTCCAATAATAAGTATAATTAATATTACAAAGATAACAAAATAAAGGGCTTTAAAATTTAATTTCTATTACAAGGACTATTATAGTTGTGATGTCCAGCACGTAAATTACTTTGTATAAACAAAGCATTTCAAACCGGTAAAGTCGCACAAAACAATGTCAAAAGGTTTCAAACCTATAAATACTCTATTGTCATTCGTAGCGGAGATCGAATTTGTTTGTCTTGTAATTAATTCAATAAGGAAGGAAAAATATGTGTGCGCCAGGACTACGGTCTAACCAAACCTTGTCGATAAGGGAGTCGACTGCTATGTTTACTTCACATAATAATTGGTCATCATAGGAGGAACAAGTCTGTAATAGGCCTCTTAAATTAAAAGTTCATAAAGCCAGCAAACTAAAACTAGTTTTCCAGTTTGAAAATTTAACAAAGTTGTAAACATTTTCAAATTATAGAGAATTTATTTTGTTTTTCATATAAACCTATAGATTTAAAAATAATAAAGTAAGGTACAATTTTGCTTAAAACAATAGCTACTATGTTACATCATCTCTGACAAAAGTGGAAGTCGCTATGATACATTAAAGAGGCTAAATTCGACTAATTTTCGACGGTCGTTTGCCGTTGGTGGTGACTAGGAGTGCATAAATCAGATTTCCAGCGGAAATAACACTGTAAGTACGACATTTTTTATTTATTACGTGCAGGATGGAAGATAAATAAAAATAGGATTAAGAAATGAATTTATTATTTAGCAATCTCATTTCAGTATTACGCTCCTACTCCCTGGGATTGAGGCAACCATAAAAGTTCTCCTAATTAACAAATAAAAAAATATTGCGCCATCAACACCGTTAACCGCAAGTGACTTTTTATGTATAGGTTTTTTTTTAAATAGGATAAGGATAACAAACGAGCACACAGTCCACCTCATGGTAAGTGCTTGCTGTGGCCCATAGACATCTACATCTATCCTCGATTACGAATCAAAATGCAGATGCGTTGTCACCCGTGAGGACTAAGATGGAATGCCTCGTTTCCAGTAAAAAGGGTCTCCGGTTCTCTACACTCACTACACGAAACACAGCAGCGTTAAGCTTTTATTTTACGCTGGTATTTTGTAAGAGCGTGGTCCTTCCCCGGTGGAGCCGACCCATCCGTGCTACAACTATACTACTGATATAGCTGCAGCATGGCTCTACCACGTACAAAATATTTCTATCTTTATAGTATCTTTGCTACGCATAAGATAGTGTCATACAGCATGCATTGCATAATCAGTGTTTATTATTGTTTTAATCTCATTTGTTTTTTAATTTAATTAAAAAAGCCCGTTTGATATTTTTGCACTAGCAACATTTTTTAAAAATATATTGCGCAACCAACACCGTTAACCGCAGCTGACTTTTTATGTATTTGCAACGGATAAGATGGCAACACACAGCATGGACATCAAAAACTGTGTTTATTATTGTTTTAATATGTATTTTTAAATTTAATTAATAAAAAGCCCGTTTGATAATTTTGCACTAGCTACATTTCTTTTTTTAATGGGTAATTGAATCAAGTAACTGGCAATGCTAGCCCAAACTTAAATCCAATAATACTTAGGTACTGCGACGATGTAGTACGACAAAAAGACTTCTTTTGCTAAAAATTTTACGAATTATGATGTGAGAAATAAAGAGATAGGCGGTGGAAGACAAACATATTTTTTTTAATAAAATTGAAGCGACTAACGAACTTATCTGACATCTGCAATCAACTTCAAACAAAGAATGCTACAGATGCGTTGTCACCTCTGAGGACTGGAAGGAATGCCTCGTTTCCAGTAAAAATGGGCCTCCGGTTCTCTACACTCACCATGCGAAACACAGCAATATTTAGCTAGTATTCTGTGAGAGCGTGGTCCTTCCCCGGCCGAGCCGACCCATTCGTGCTATAATATAGCTAGCTGCAGCAGACTAATGGGAAAGTCCTATGTTCAGCAGTGGACTTGTGAAGGGCTGTAATGATGATGATGATGATGATGAACTTATCCCATTATGTAGGCGTGGGTTAAGTTAACCACTTATCACATCGTTCACAAACCCATACATATATTTACCTAATCCTGGTATCTATCGAGGATTACAAGCGAGACGCTATACAGGGTTATTTTGCAATAACCGGCCAAGTTTGCAGAGAAGGTTCAGAATCCTACTTCCTATCCTACTAATATTATAAATGTGAAAGTTTGTGAGGATGTGTGGATGTTTGTTACTCTTTCACGCAAAAACTACTGAATGAATTTTAATGAAACATTACAATAATGTAGCTCATACATCAGAATAACACATACACTATAATTCATAAAAATATTGTGTAAATTGGCCAAAATATAACGATAAATGTTAAGTAAGTCTGAAAAAAATCTGTCATCTGCGAGCTATTTTGGCGTGAACACGCATCACGCAAAAACCTGTAAACCGATTTGGATGGGACGTTCACTGGCAGATAGCTGACGTTTTAAGAAGTAAAGCTACTTTTATTTTAAGGTTCCGCGCAAAAAAATTCCACGCTGGCGAAGTCGCGGGGAACAGCTAGTAAGTAATATAGGCAAATGGTGAAGAAAAATTAATTTAAAGAAATCTCAAATATTCAGTCCTTTCTATCTTTTAAATTCAAAATGCATGGTAATGCATTATTTTAACTGATTTTACTGCGCACGCACACATAGTACACAAAGTAGAAGCCTTATTTCCTCGTATTTTCAAAAACTGCAATAACAGTATATTATTATTTATATATTTGAACTTAAGTTTAAAATTTGGCTACTCTTTGAAAAATAACCCTGTTTATCTAATAGGTTTTTGTTTCATCGTGCTTCATTGATTGACGCTTATAATCAGTGAGTTTTAAATTAGACTAGACTAACGTCAACATTCTTAATTACTTTGAAAATGTAATTTTTAAGCTTAGGTTATAGGATGACCATATTTATTGTTGTTTGTGGGACAGTTTCCTTTTCGTATCTCAAGTTAAAAAAGTTGTCGCAACGCGAACCGATTGAACATGATCGAAGTTACGAATCGGCGGTACATGGAAAAACTTTTGTAAGTTTATTTGTACTGTCGGATGTTATTAAATAACTATACTTTGTAAAAAATAAATAAATAAATAAAAAATAAAGTTAGCTCGAGCACTAGATATCGTTTTCCTTGTATAAGAATTCAGCTGGTTGATGGGAATAAATTTGAGTGTATAGAAAATATATACAGGAAAAAAACTCCATTATAATAACGTCTTTGCTGTTGGCCTCAAAGATTTTAAAGCTCTGTCGGTCGTAAAATTTGTGAACTGGTGGCCATATTTAGAAATAAAAACGTGGACTATGATTATATATTTTCGTCCGACAAAGTTTTAGCATAAATTAATCTATATAAATAAAATGATATACTCGTAGGCTTGCAGTTGTGCGCGCATCACGGAAAAACTGCTGGACAGATTTCAGTTAGGTTTTCTAAGTTTTATTTCTTAGACACTTGGCCCTAATCTAAAAAAATTGCGATATCTTCATTTAATATAAAGTTATTAAAGTTTTAAGAAACAACGATTTTTATACGGGGTTTTTCACACGGTCAACTGTACGTCGCTTGCTCTCGCGTTACTAACCCAGAAGATTTATATTTTAGCTACAAACGGAGCAACGAATAAAATTGTTTACAAAGAAATTTTGTCTTTTTGATGTTTTTTCCTTCGCACATAACGAAAACTTTGTTAATATATCAAGCAACGCGGACGAAGTCGCGGGTATCAGCTAGTGCTACATAAAATAATGACATCCAAATTATGGCGCACATTATATCACATTGACTTGAGTTGAGAGGAAATACCGTATATGACGCTTAGTAATTGGCTAGTTACCATGGGACTGTTAATTTAATGTAAATCGTAAAGGCTTCTTCAACTCAGAACTGTCCTAGAGATTACAAAATTCACGGTAACCATACTTCAGTTCAATCTTAGTAAGGTCATTAGCCTCGAAACGCTGCCAGATAATATTCAGATTGTTCCCTTCTAAGTTTTTGCTGATGTCTCAGTAGGTTATAATGTTGCAGAGCAAAAATTATCTATTAAGATCAATGTTATTTTATAATGAAATGTTGAAACGATCAAAACTAATTCAGAGAAGCTGCGCGTTTAGAATACTGCCTTGTTTAGCAAGTAGGTATGTTAAGTTGATACATTTTTTATGGAATTAGGATGAGAAGCGAGCACACAGCCCACCTGATGGTAAGTGGATGCTGTGGCTCATAGACGTCGAAATCTATCATCGATTAAGAATCAAAATGCAGATGCGTTGTCACCCGTGAGTACTAAGATAGAATGCCTCTTTTCCAGTAAAAGGATCTCCGGTTCTCTACATTCACCATGAAACAGCAGCATTGGGCTGCTATTTTACGCTGGTATTCTGTGAGAGCGTGGTCCTACCCCGGTCGAGCCGATACGTCTAACAATACCTATCACTTTTTATATAGGGCATTGTCTTCCGATGTTTCCTTATGAAGGGTAAAATGTCTTGCAATCGGCAACTTAATGTTTACGTGAGATATTGCAACAATTTTTAGCAGCACGTGTGTATTCGCTTGTCGGGTTGCCAGGTGAGAATAAAAAAAATCGCTTTTAAACATGAAAATAATGTCATGGCCAGTCTCAACGGAGACTAGCCATCTGCGCAAGACAGGATCGTATTGCACAAGTGTGTGTGCAAGCACAGGTGCACTCTCTATTCCCTCGCTCTCATAGTCTGATGGAACGGTAATCCGACACCAACGGACAGAAAACAGGCGCAGGGCTTTACGTGCTTTCCGAGGCACGGATGTGAAACACCGCCAACATCCTGACTGAAAATTTCTAAACAGAAAGAACCAATAACTGAATTTGGCCCGATCTGGGCTTCGAATCCGGGACTAGAGACCGGACCATCGTCACCAAACAGCAGTTGCGCTTAGGACCGCTAGACCAATGAGACAGTCACAACAGTCGTGAGGAAAAACATATTTCATGGACATGTGAAGTCACCGAAAACATACTCCTCCCCCAGAAATTATATGAAGCTCACAGCTGTGGTACATTTATAGGATATAAGTTTACTTTTCTCGTCTCTTCTTATTCAAATGTATAGGTGAAGTTACAAATTAGGTTAAATATGGTGGCAACACTAATTGTGTATAACACATATTAAGCCGAACAATACAAACTTAAGATTAGCATTTTTTATGCATTAGAAATGTCGGTATTATAACATTTTTTCCACCAACCACAGATAATATATTATTACATTAAAAAATCTGAATGACAGTGTGAGAAATTGCGTGATAAGAGAAAAGTGTGATTTGCAAGATGATGTTGTGACCAGGATTAAGAAAGGAATGCTTCGGTCGCTTGGTCATGTAGAAAGAATGAACGAGGAGTGACAAAGCAAATCTATATTGCAGATGTGAACGGCAGAGTCGGGAAGTTTATTGACCAAATTAACGATATATTGAAGATGGGCCAGATTAAGAGTACCATTAACCAACAGGCATGTATGCGTAGATATATGGATGTAAAGGAGGCGAGAGAAATGTCATGATCGTGTCAAATGGAATTCCGTAGTCTCTGCCTACCCCTCTGGGTGACAGGCGTAAGTGTTAATGTACATCTAAAAAATATATTACAAGACATTAACATAAATTGTAAAAGATTAAGTTCAACGTTCCATAGACGAGATGTTTATTTTTATAAGCTTTATAATAGAACAAATGTTACATCGGCTGCACGGACACATAGACAAAGTATACAGATAATCTACATTTACAAACAGCCGGTTTATGTTTTAATGGCGCAAAGTAATTTACACAGGTTATCTTTACTACAAGTCTTGTTTATTGGTCATTAATGTGATGATAGTCGTGTCAGCTTGAAGTGAGAACCCTTAAATACTGTACTTAAAGAATACGTGCCGCTCTCATTCCTGAGAGGAGATAGGAAAATCACAAACCGGAATTTCGTCTCATCCATCCATTCCAGCCTATCAAAAACCACTGCTGAAGATAGGCCTGCCCCATAGCTTGCGTCGTAAAGGTTTTGCCATAGTTACCACTCTTGGCAGGCGGATTGGCAACTGCAGTTTTTCTATTATTTTCAGTTGTTATCAGGAAGCTGCTGCTGTCTTTTACGACACCCGTGGGACGATATGGGTTAGTGGATATTCTTACACCGCCAGTACATGTAGTAAAATATCATCTATATAATTACATTAAAAACGTGTTTCCTTCTTTCCACCATGTTTACCACGTGCTCGGCGGTGAAGGAAAACATCGTGAGGAAATTGCGTGTCTGAGAAACAATAAAAAATATATTTCGGAGACATGTGAAGTCCGCCGACACGCGTTGGGGCAGCGCCGCGGATATTTCCTTGCCCTAAAACCCTCTCAGAAAGAGAGAAGCCCTGTGCCCAACTGTGGGACGTATATAAGCTGTTGCTTTAACTTTACTTTTTCCATACTAAGGAGTGGAAATTTTTCTTCAAATTTATATGCGATATCCCCGTATATTTCATAAAAGGATCATTAAAATCGGTTCACAACAGCGTAACATACATAGAGAAAAAAACATACAGTCAAATTGAGAATAAGTCTTCTAAATTGCTTATGCTTTGAGTACTATTAAAAGTATGTCGACTACACTCATTGGTCTAGCAGTAATAAGAGCGAGTGCTGATCTTGTTGTGACACATCACGAATCCCCGGTCAGCAACCTGGGGTCATGATGTTTTTTATAGGATAGGTTGACAAACGGGCACACAGTCCACCTGATGCTAAGTGGTTGCTGTGACCCTCGGACATCGACATCTATCCTCAATAAAGAATCAAAATTCAGATGCGTTGTCACCCGTGAGGATGACTAAGATGGAATGCCTCTTTTCCAGTAAAAAGGGTCTCCGGTTCTCTACACCATACGAAACACAGCAGTGTTAAGCTGCTATTTTACGTTGGTATTCTGTGAGAGCGTGGTCCTTCCCCGGTCGTGCCGACCCATTCATGCTGCAACTATACTACTAATATAGCTGCAGCATGGCTCTACTACGTATAATAATGTTAGCGTGTTTCACCCTCTGAAAGCACGTAAAATATTAATTAAACGCCTGATATTTCTGCGATCGTGTCGTCGGTCTATGAGAGTGAGGGAATAGAGGGTGCACAATACACATAGAGAGTGCAGAGTGCACTACTCGTGCACTATAATCAAATCCTGCGTAGGTCCTCCGCCATGTCCAAAATTTGGTCTGGAGGACGTTATTACTGTTGTATACATTTTGTTTTAATCAGTTATTGAATTTTTCCGTCAAGAAATTCTCAGTAGCTGCCCGGGCGGTGTGTCACCCCCGTGCCTCGGAAAGCACGTAAATCCGTTGGTCTTCGCCTGATCTCTCTCCGGCCGTGTCGGTTTACCGTCCCATCGCGGACTATGAGTGAGGAACAGACTGAATAGAGTGCCTGTGATTGCGCATACACATGGGCACTGTAATCCTGTCCTGCGCAGATGGCTAGTCTCCGTTGAGACTGGCCGAAATTCGGTCTAGAAGACATTATTTATTATTATTAATGTTTTAAAGATACTAGTGTGAGAATAACGTTTATACCTACTATGTTAACGGAAACCTATAATTTATGCATGAGTCACAAACAAATCTCCAATCTATTTTTATTGGCCAACGCCTTGAAAGCTGTCGGGATACTAGTACTTTTGGTTCCTTTTGGAAATATCTTCACTTCCGCTATTTAATAGGGTTCCTTCAGTTCAAAAAGGAAACAATAAAATTTAATACTGGCCAGTATTTTAATTAAGTACATAATGAAATTAAGGTGAACACATATTTTAAAATAACGTAAATAATATAATTTCTAATAGTGTTTTTACAGTTTAAAATTAATGTTCAAAGCGCCATGTTTGGAATTTGTTTAACTAATCGCCAGATTACATGATTATTCTTACCGTTTTTTTTTTCTTTTGCTCGAGGGCTATGCAGCCAGTGCCACAATAAGTGAAAAAAAAAAACTCGTTTTTACAGTTAATTTTTTTTAAATGACCAAGTTATCGATATAAAGACGGAACCCAAAACCTTGCAGCCTAAGTCTTAAATCGCCTTTTTTATTTAATTCCCTACTCACTGTAAGTGGCTGTCCAATGTTTACAGTAATCCACTCGGTTTATTTCAACAGACGATGCCTCGTTGCTCTTGTTTTTCTTTTCACTTTGATGTTTTTAAAGCATGGCCAACAGGAGCGTTCAGTTTTATTAACACGAGTGCAACGTATCCGCTTACGTTTATTTGGGACGTTTTATCTGTCAGCTGATTTGTTTTATTTCTTTTAAAACTGTGTATGTACGCACATAACGGTGTATGTATTATTATTATTATTATTTGTGTGTGTTGCTCAGTTGCTCTTTGTAAAGAATTATTATTTAACAAAACTAAAGAAGGAATATTATTTTTAACACGCTTTAATTCGTTTCGTGTGTATCTATCGATGTATGTAACGGAATCTTTTAATGTAATTTTCACCAACTAGTAGACGGCCGATTGACTTGATAATTTGCACTCGTATCAAGGACCGATGACAATACAATCATTTAATAACTTTATCCTAGTATCATGCGTGTTGTTAAGTTACATTATTATTCACTATACGTTAGGTTACTTAAATTTGCAACACGACGCTGAAGGTGGATTGTGCCTGCAGCGCGAATAACACCCTCGCCATCGACTAGAAAAGGACCACTCTATCACAGAATACCAGCGTAAAATGGCAGCTTAATGCTGCTGTGTTTCGTATGGTGAGTGTAGAGAACCGGAGACGCTTTTTACTGGAAAAGAGGCATTCTATCTTAGTCCTCACGGGTGACAACGCATCTGCATTTTGATTCTTTATTGAGGATAGATGTAGATGTCTATGGGTCACAGCAACCACTTACCATCTGTGGACTGTGTGCTCGTTTGTCACCCTATCCTATAAAAAAAAAATATATTGAAGTCGGTTGTACAAAATTTTTAATTTTAAATTATTATCATTCACAACATCTTGCAAACAATACTTTTCTCTTATCACACAATTAGTCACCCTATCATTTTGAGCCACCTTTAACATACTTTTGTCACTCTATTTAAAATATTCCACGTTTACTTGCTATTAAAAATACTGTAACCGGTAACAATATAGTTTTCGTCACGCTGCTTCAAATTAATTTCTATTCGTTGAAACGGCCACTCGTTGAATGATACCGCCATTTTAGACGCGTCCAAGTCGCCATTACGGTATTTTTGAGGCCGTATGAAGAACTAACTTTAGACAACCCGTTTTAATTAATTCTACAGTTATTTTACTCAGAGGGTTATAAAAGTAATAAAAATGAACAATGAAGTCTGTTACGCGCACTTTTTGGTAAGATTTTTTTTTAGAAAATAGCCTACTGCTGTACAAAGGCCTCTTCTACAGATATGCCCTATGCTGCCTAGTTAAAACGTTTAAAATTAAATTTTTTCCTTTTCAAAAAAAAAGAACGTTACCCCTAACCTAAAACTTTCTCCTGTATCGTGGAGGCAGTTTACAAACATAAATTGCACAAGGATAAACATTTTGTCCCGAGCGGGATTCGAACCCGCGGCCCTCAGCGCCGCAACGCAATTGGACAGCAGATGGCTTTACAACGACCCATACGTAAAAGAAAAAAAAGAAACAAGCAACTGCATCATGGAGCCGTCATGTAAATGTACCTTCTTCTTTTCAGCCTGTAAAAGACAATTCTAGAAAAAATTTAAGATGTTTTTTTTAATACATGCAAAGGTGACAAACGAGCACACAGTTAAGCTGATGGCAAGTGGTTGCTGTGGCTCATAGACACCTACATCAATCATCGATTGAGAAAATGAAGATGCGTTGTTATTTTGTGGATTAATGTATTCTATGGGCTACATCGACGAGTAGGGGCGATGTAAGAATGGGCAAAACGTAGGGCGAGGCGACGATAATAAAATCAAAAATGTGTATTCGCTTCAATAAAATCGTTTAATTAGTAAATACTTACAAAAATGAGTGCATATAATGAGTAATATATAAATTTAATAATTTCGTACAATTTTTTATCTGAATTTTAATTTTAATTTTTAACCTGATTCCCAAGAAGATAGATGTAGGTGTTAATAGACTACAGCATCCACTTATCATCAGTTTGCTTGTTTATCACTCGTAATTTTTTAATATTATTAATTAGTTAGATAAAAGTTAACACTATGTAATTTTAAAGTTGAATGTAGTATAGAACTATAGGCTTTAAGCACTAGGAATTGTCATTAGTACCTTACCGTCTAGTGGCGGTGTAAGAATATCCACTACCCCATAATATCCCGTGGGTGTCGTAAGAAGCGACAGAGGGATACAAATCAGGAGATGGGCAGCAGCGTCTTACTAATAACGACTAAAAATAAAATAAACTACGGTTGCCAAGCGTGGCAACTATGGCAAATATCCCCCCTATGAGGCAATATTTGGGGGAGGCCTATGTTCAGCAGTGGACTTGTAGTCTGTAACAGTTAACGTTTAATAGTCATTAGTAGCGTTTCATTGCATTGAAACGTAGGTACATTTTCCGCATGAGTCACCAGTCTAGGTCGGGTTCAATATAACGTGCAGGTAGGTAGGCTGGACATCGATCGCGCTACCGCAGACAGTTTCCCGGTAGCGCTGGAGCTAATGTTACGTGGACACTTCGCAGGTTTCCCAATTCGAACAGTGTTGCCAAATCGAAACATGTAAATAAATTTGAAGTAGTAGATGAAGCTCAGAGAATTATTTGCACTATATGAAGCCGTACGCGTGAACAACCAATTTTTTAAATCTTTGTCTGTCTGTCCGAAATCTTCGGAATGGCTGAACTGAATGTGGTGAAACTTTACGAACAGATACCGAGCAACGCCGGGAGCTAGGCTATATTTTATCCGAAAAATTTATCTTAAATCTAAAATACGCCATATTTATAGATTATACGCAGACGAAGCCCGGGCGGGTCGCTAGTATCGTATAAAAATCAATATGTTCATTCATTCATTCATTCGTTACAGCTTACCAAAACCACCGCGGGACATAGGCCACCCCATAGATTGCATCATAATCCCCAAATCTCCCCGATTTTGCCATAGTTGCCACGGTTGACTGGTTGACAACCGCAATTTTTTATTATTTTCAGTTGTTTATCAGGAAGATGCTGCTGTTCATCTTCTGTTTTCGTTTCCCTATGTCGCCTCTAACACCTACGGGATGACGTTGGGTAGTGAATATTCAATTTAGTTTTCATTACATAAAATTCAAAGTATCAAAATTGTATATTTTATACGTGGTAGAGAGAGTTATAGCACGAATAGGTCGGCTCGACCGAGGAAGGACCACGCTCTCGCAGAATACCAGCGTAAAATAGCAGCTTAATGCTGCTGTGTTTCGTATGGTGAGTGTAGAGAACTGGAGATCCTTTTTACTGGATAAGAGGCATTTCATCTTAGTCCTCACGGCTGACAACGCATCTGCATTTTGATTCGCAAACGAGGATAGATGTAGATGTCTATGGGCCACAGCAACCACTTACCATCAGGTGAACTGTGTGCTCGTTTGTCACCCTTATACTATAGAAAAAAAAACAACTAGGCATTCCATCTTAGTCCTCAGGGGTGACAACAACGCATCTGCATTTTGATTCTTAATCGAGGATAGATGTAGATGTCTATGGGCCACAGCATCCACTTACCATCAGGTGGACTGTGTGCTCGTTTGTCACCCTTATTCTAAACAAATAAGTAATTCAAATTTAGTGATAACTTTATTTTCCACGGTGGATTAAGTTATGTCGGGCATGGCGCCATCATGGCGCGTTAGGGCCACAAATTACCCGGCAATGTTGACTAGTCATCCGTACGCGTATATATATCGACTCTGAAAATACTATGGAATAAAGTTCTTACAATAATATTAGAGCTTTTTATAGCTACCATTCTCGTTTCGTTCGTGATTTAACTTTAGTATTTTTTTCTTAGCTTACCTTAGTAAATAATTTATAAGATGTTTCTTTAGTATAGCAACATAGTCTCAAATACCCTAATTATGTAGTGACATACCAGCATATAGCCACTTGATGGTAATGATCCACAGCTTTTTTCTGCCACCAGGGCAGGCGCCACTTAAAAATGAGGTGTAATATTTGACAGATATCATAGCGGGAAAGTTAATTTCTTCGAAAAATGTAAAGGTTATGTTTATTTCTGTACTATTAGTTATATTTTATATTAATTAGATTAAAAATAAATAAACCAAACCACAGATATTCATAAAACTAGAAATTAAAAAAAAGAGTTAAAAATGTGCAAGAAATTAAAGAGCAAATCACTAGCATTGTTTTGTGTATTAATATAATACTCTAGAAAGTGATAAACTTTTATTTAAAACTAACTACTCAATTAAATGACATTGTGTAACAAAATAACTTCACCTCATTCTGAACTAGCGACATCTAGTGAGCGGAAGATTATTAGCCCTCATTGATGATGACGCCCAAAGACATTAGTTAGACACCTACATCTACCCTCGATTAAATTTTGACTTGAAAATGTGGTTATTAGTAAATGGAGTTTTTGTATCTTCACTCACTTTAAGAAGCACGGCAGTATTATGCTGCAATTTTATGTTGGTATCTATACAAGCGTAACTTCCTAGATCGTGACGACCCATTCGTTCTGGATCCATAATACAGTAACAGCATGGGTCTCTTCCACGTGAAGTAAAAAGGGTCTCCGTACATCTTCCGATTTTAATGTACAAACACGCTCTCCTACTTCCGAATGAATATCGGTCATGGCGGCCAGTTTCAACGAAGAATAGCTATCTGCGCATTACAAGATTATAGTGCACATGTGTGTGCACAAGCACAGATGCACTCTCTATTCCTCACTCTTATAGTCCGATGGGGACGGTAATTCGACACGACCGGAGAGAGATCAAGCAGCCCCGGAACTTCAATTTTTTTTAGGCGGGGAAAAAATTTAAAAATGCCGCCGCCGCCCACTTTTATTTATTTTTACCTTTATCATTATAATTTCAGCTATCAGATGTCCACTAATTGATTGACATTTGGACATAGGCCTTCCGGAAATAAGGCATGAAGACATGAACGTGTAGGATATATATTTTATACGAGGGTGACACTGAAAGTTCTTAGAAAATCAAAAACTTAACAATACATGTTTTTTTATTATATCTTTTCAAAATAGTGTCCATTTACATCCATACATCGCTGCATCCGATGGAACCACTGAGAAAAGCACTTTGCCCACTCGTCCTTAGGGGTCTCTTCGACGGCATTTTGAAACGCAGCCACTGCTTCCTCGGCGTCCATAAAACGATTTCCTCGAAGTTTTTCTTTTATTTTCGGAAATAAATAAAAATCGCGAGGTCGGGGTTATAGGGCGGGTGACCCAGTAATTCCACGTCTGACGTCGCCAAGTAGTCGATTGTTTGCATGGCGGTGTGCGACGAGGCGTTGTCGTGATGAAGGAGGATCCTACTGCGAGGTCGTTTCTTCCGAACTTTTACCAAGACAAGTGGCAAACAATTGTTAGTTTACCACTGTGCAGTAACTGTTTTTCGATCCTCTAAAACAATTGTTGCGTAATGACCTGACCTTCCGAAGAACGAGGCCACCATCTTTTTTCACACACTTCGACCTCTCTTCACTTAAGTTGGCAACTCCTCGGAAGGAAACACCCAGGCAGCAGACTGTCTCTTAGTTTCAGGATCATAACATTAAATCCAGCTTTCGTCACCCGTAAGTATGTCGAACACAGCATTTGAGTCACCTCCGTTAAATCTTTGAACCATTTCACGACACCAATCAACACGATGGAGTTTTTGGGCCTCTGTCAAATTATGAGATATCCACCGGGCAAAAAGCTTCCTGACCGCTAAATGTGTACTTGATTCATACCGATGCCTAAGCTTGTCCGAATCTGCTGATAAGTTACTCTTTTGTCAGTCTCTATCATACGCCGCACAACACTGATGTTATCTTCAGTCGTCATCGTAGAAGGCTGTCCCTCACGCAGATCATCGGTGAGATTAGTGCGACCACGTTTAAACTCATTAAACCAGTTGTAAAGAGTGGCACGAGATGGGGCTTCATCGTGAAAGACCAATCGAAGTCTATCATAACTTTCTTGTTGACTTAAATGACATCGAAAGTCATAAAAAATCATTGTACGAAAATTTTGACGTGACACAGACAATTTTCAATTTGTCGCCAAATCGTAAACAAATGACAAATTAATAAAATACATACACAATAATATTGGCAAAGAGTTCCATTTTCAAAATTTGAACTTATTTTTTTATTATACCGTTTACAAGTGGCCAGTTCTAAAAACTTTCAGTGTCGCCCTCGTACACAGCACAGGATAGGATTTAAAATAAAAATATGTATAATAAAAATCAAAATCAAATATATTACATATTGCATTTGTGAATTAAAATTACAATTTTACTCTTCGAGCATTTTGTTCAGCAAATAAATCTATGGCCTTGTCATAATTTAACTCGTGTGCAATTCGATTTTCTATCGCTAAGATTGCAAGACTCGATAAGCGTCCCTGGCTCATAGAAGATCGCAAATAATTTTTAATTAGTTTTAGTTTGCTAAAACTTCGCTCACAGCTTGCGGATGTAGTAGGAAGCGTAGAGTAAATTCGCAGGGCAATACAAGTATTAGGAAAAGCATCCTGCAAATCATGCGCATAGATCTGTTGCAAGAGATAGAAATCGTTAGCCTTTTCTATATTACCAAATAAAAGCGGAGCTTGCTCTTTAAAACGTAGAGTTCCGGGCAGAATTCAACGGCACTTAAATCTCGCTCGTATTTTCGAGCCAGATCTGCTCCATACTTTTGCAGTTCTTCAATTGACATTTTCAAAATATTAGTACCATTAAGAAAAGCAAAATTCAAATTCAGCATGGTAGCACAATCAAACCTCATTTTAATTTCTGATATGATTCGATCAAATACAATAATTATTTCTTCAGAAAATAATTGAACAGGTTGGAGTGTTTGTAATTCGTCTTCACACATCTCATCGAAATGTTTTTTACGTTTCATAAACATGTTTCGCCCACCATCTCGTCTGACTACTTCCTTTTAAATTTGTTTTAACGTATTTTTTCATAATGTCTGACCTAGTAGTGGAGCCAACAAAAAAGCAATATACTTTTTGAATCAGTCCAAATAGTTTAATAGCTTCCTGGCATGATGAGGCAGAATGAACACCTACAAGATAGGAGTGAGCCAAGCACGGTACGAATTCAGCCAGCACATTCCTTTCTGCAATTCTGTCTTGTACTCCTTTATAGATGCCGGCAATATTGGATCCATTATCATAAGATTGACCACGACATTGTCCAATATCCAAATCATCAACTGCCAATTTTTCTAAAATCTGTTGACAAATGTCCTCTCCTGTCTTTCCAGCAACTTCTATGAAATCAATGAAACTTTTTTTTATATAGAATAAGGGTGACAAACGAGCACACAGTCCACCTGATGGTAAGTGGTTGCTGTGGCCCATAGACATCTACATCTATCTTCGTTTGCGAATTTAAATGCAGATGCAGATTCCAGTAAAAAGGGTCTCCGGTTCTCTACACTCACCATACGAAACACAGCAGCATTAAGCTGCTATTTTACGTTGGTATTCTGTGAGAGCGTGGTCCTTCTCCGGTCGAGCCGAACTTTATTTTATTTCACACACATCGCCAGTTCTTTTTACATATCGATGAGCCAGGTTCATTTGTTCTGTATGGGATACATCTGGAGTGCAGTCGAACATTATGGTGTAGTATTTGGCTTCTTTGATGTCATTTAAAATGCTATTTCTAACTGTTTTTGTCATTATGTCAATTATTTCATTCTGTATTGTCTTTGATAAATATGACACTTGTACCTTTTTTAAGTGTTCTAATTGAAACTTAAGAGTTGAATTATGTTTGGCGAGCAGCGAAATTAAGTCCAAGAAGTTACCTTGACTAGGCTGAGGATATTGTGTGATGAGATCGCTAGGAGTTTCGTGGGACCCGCGAATAGAAAGGCAGTTTGTGGATAGATACAATACAGCATCCATAACAATACGAAGGATCTGTCTCCATTTTTCTTTCTCTGAGTGAATTACTCTCTCAATGTATTGATCAATACCCTGACATGATTTCATTTGTAGTACCCGTGTTTTCCACTTGATCATACACTCTTTGTGCATTTGAGTTGCCTCGTGTTCGGTTAATCTCTCTGAAACTTTTTTCCAATTAATAAACCCTGGAGAACACAATGCAGATGTGGCGGTAAAAGACGGTTTCTGGTAAATCTTGCAGCACGCACAAAAGATTGCATTTTTTGTCTCAGAATATATAAGCCAAGATCTTTTAACCCTTTCGCAATTAGCCAACGTCCTGTACCACATAGAAGATGTTAAATGTCTGCCATTGCGTTCAGTAGATCTAAATTCAATGTTTTCGGGGTGATTTTCTGCTAATAATACAGCCTGATTGCTAAAGAAAGACCGTTGTTGGTCAGTCATTTTTTGCACCCCTGGCCAATTGCCTGGGTCCGTCAAATCAAATCCGGTTTTTTATAATTCATCCGAATCCGAGTGCGGGGATTTAGATCCTTCGTATTCTGGCTTTGTTTTTTCAAGTTGTTCTAGTTGCTCTTCGCACATCGATAAAGATGGTGAAGTTTGCACTGTGAAAAATCTTGATCCGTTTGATCGGGCAAAGTGCGAGAAACATACTCTAACTCAGCCATACTCAACCTTTTTTTTTATAGGGGCCACAAACACGTTTCAGTCATGGTGTCGAGGGCCGCAAGCAAAAATTATTTAGGTCTTAATTAAAACGTAATTCCAAGTCAACGATGTATTTACTTTACTTTATTAATGAAAAAAGAAGTTTTAATAAAGATGTTTATGTTTTAATGTGATTTATGATACTGTGGACACTGTGGACGTCGTTATACTGACTTCCCAGTTCTTCCAGAAGCTTTTAAATCTTCTGTGGTTCAATTCTCTTGCTCGTATATAATTAACAATATTGATACCTGTCTTCATTACAGCTTCTATTTCTGGATTTACAACACGCGCCGCCAAGTTTTCTTGGCGGATAATGCAATGAAATGTTATTAAAATGGTGAAATTATATTTTTCTTTAAATAACGAAATAAATCCATTTTCGGATCCAGTCATTGAAGGGCAACCATCTGTACACACTGGGGATCGTCAAGATCGTAAAGATCGTCCCCCCATTACATTAGATTGGAACATTAACTTCAGATGGGCCAATCACAAAGGCCCGGCGGGCCGCAGTTTGAGTATAGCTGCTCTAACTGAATATCATCTTCGGAAGTTGCAGCAGATACTGACGGGTCACCCCCTCTGCGAAGCCAATTTTTCATATTATCTGCACATTGTTTTCCCTGCAACTCCTTATATTTAGCCTTTTTCCTATATTCCGCTCCCGATAGCTTTTTTCTTGTCGCGTTCATAAATACAACCTGTAAACAAAAATAATCAATTTCCTTGTTGAAAACATTTCAATCTAATAAATATTTTTAGTAAATAAATCGACCGGGAAACAAGATCATTGCATGGAACAATTCAATTTTCAACTCAATGCAACGCAGGTACTACGATCTGAGTGACTACAATTTCACTAACACTACAATTTACGAGCGGAGTAATGATAATATTATATCGATGAGTGCGCGCGAGCGATAGGTACCTACGCGCCGTCGACGGCGTATGAAATAAATAATAATAACGGCTGCTTATTCGTTTTAAACTGCTGCATTGCATTGTATTGAATTAATAGCTGGAATAAAAAGGCTGTTTTACTTCTCAGTCATCCGATGGCTGCCATCGTGTAGTAAACAAAACATGACACAAAATTTAAGTAATGTAGTTTAAATAACAACGAATTGACGAAGTAAGTAATTGCACGTATTACATTGAATTTAAAAATAAATATAGTAACTTAAAAATCATAAGATACCGTGAAATACGCCAACTTTGCCACCAGGGAAAACTTTGCCCGAAACACAATTTTAAGAAATCAACTAATAAAAAAAATATCAAACTTAGGACAGCATTTATAATATTGGTAGAAAATAAAATATACGTGGCAACACAAAATACTGTTCCGATCTCAACGTCACTCAGTTACCTGTCGGCACTTGTCGAAAACGGTGCGGTTTTTGGCGGGCCAATTTCTGTGGATTTTTTCAAGTGAATTGTGCATTATGGCGAAAACACAGGTAAGTTTAATCGTATTTTTGTTGTGTAAAACAATGTGCTGAGTATTTTGGTAATAGTTTCATTGCTGTAGGTTGTGTGTTACAAAAGTTATGAAGGCGGGCAAAGTTACCAAGTGATGTGCAGTCATGTAAATGTCAACATTGCCCGCCGTCAAAAAACGTTAAGGGTTGACACTTTTTATTTTCTCTTTACATGACCGCCAAAAATGAATGTAATGCTTTCTGGGTTCATGGTGTAGTATGTTGTGTTTTTATGGTAGACCATAACGCCATAGTGACTCTGGTTAGCTATTCCCTACGCTTTTTAGCTCGTACTTACTCTTTTTTCGTCTCTTTTTTTTAGCTCGAAAATTGTCATTATTTTAAAAATTTTAAACTTTTTTAGTAGGTTAAAATTACTTTTTTCTTGAGAATTTATGTAATTTCCATGAATAGATGAGTTATCTTATTTACTATGTTATTAGCATAAAATAATTTGCATTTTTTTTATTTCAGAAAAACAAACATAAATCACGTGTTTCACAAAGGAGGTCAAGACGTGAACTTGGATCCAGGGTGTATAAAAATTACTCTGAAGAAATGTTGATGCTTGCATGTGAATCTGTTCAATCAGGTCATATTTCATCAAGAGATGCTCAAAGACAGTTTGGAATCCCAAGGCGGACTATAGTTAATAAAATAAAACGAGTTCACATGAAGTCTGTCGGACATCCTACTGCTCTATCAACTAAAGAAGAGGATCAAATTGTTAAGGTTTTACAAGCTTCTAGCGATTTTGGCTCCCCGCTTACAAAACTTGATCTAAAGCTATTGGTTTACGAATATCTCAAAAAAAACTCAAGAGATCATATTTTTAAGAACAAGATTCCCGGTGATGCTTGGGTACAAAGCTTTTGGCAGGCATGCTGATGAATTGACCTTACGAACTACGCAAAATATTTCAAAGGCGAGAGCTGAAAGGGGAGCTCAAGACATACTCAACTATTTTAATAACTTAACGTCAACATTAAAAAACATACCAGCAGAAAATATCGTAAATTTCGATGAAACCAACCTTTCCGACGACCCTGGCTCTTCTAAGAGCATTTTTAGAAGGGGAGTAAAATATCCAGAGAATAGTTAATTCCACCAAAACATATCCCTTATGTTTACGGCTACCGCAGATGGTAGGTGCCTTCCTTTATATGTTGTTTACAAAGCAACAAAATTATACTCAGAATGGGTTAATGGAGGATCACCGGAAACCAGATACAATTGTACTAAGTCAGGTTGGTTTGACAGCGCCACGTTTGAGAATTACTTTGAAACAATAATTCTTCCATGGGCAAATGAAACGGTCGGGACAAAAGTTGTCCTTTGCGATAACCTATCTAGCCATTTGAGTTTCAAAGTAGTAGAGTCATGCGAGCAACATGACATTAAGTTTGTATTCATCCCTCCGAGATCTACACATCTCACGCAACCACTAGATGTTGCATTTTTTGCGCCTTTGAAAAGATGCTGGCGTAAAATTTTGTACCAATACAAGCTCAAGAATCCAACCCAAGCCACATTAAACAAAAAACATTTTCCGAAATTGCTTAATGAATTAACAGAAGCAATTAAAATAACAGAAAAAAAGAACATAATAAGTGGCTTTAGGGCATCGGGAATATTTCCCCTGAATCCACAGGAAGTCCTTAAGAAGATTCCAGAAATACAAGGGGAAATACTGTCATGTGGAATCGATAAAGTACTGGTAGATTATTTGTTAGAAACCAGAGCTCATAAGCCTATGCAAGTACAGAGAGTAAAAAATTAATTGCGAGCCTGGCAAATCAGTAAGCATTTCTGATTTAAATGTGGATACTTGCAATAAAAAACAAATCAAGAATCGTTCTATTTAGATGAACATACTGGCCTTTTTGTAGCAGAACGTACTGATCTTTGTTCAAATACTTGTACAAATTTTGTTCAAGACTTCAAAGAGTGTTTAAGTATCGCTCAGTATAGGGATAATTATATTCCTGAAAACCTTAGTAGACAATGTATCAATGTAATTAATTTTTATTTAGGCCAATCATTGCCTATTAAAACCGGAAAATCACTCACAGATCATTTACATTCAAAAGATTTCGCAAATAGTACCACCAAAATATTAATTGCTGGAAAGGATTATGAAAACTCCATGCAAGATCGTCCTATTAAAAATAAAATAACAATACTTTCAAATGTACTCCTAAAAGCAGGAACACCGGTGACTGATGTTTGTTTTTTAAAAGAACTGTCTGATAACACTGAAAATATATCGTTCATTGCCACATGAAACTGATTTACCAGAATGCCTGAAAGGAAGAAAAGAAAGTCGTGAAGAAAATAAAGAAGAAACATACTAGGAAAGATACGAAAAGTGATAGAAAGAAACAGGTTAAGAATAATTCAAAAGGGAAAAAATCAGCCAGACGACGTACTTCAATCAAAAGAAGGCGGCCTACACCAGACGATAGTGAGTCAAGCTCGATATCTGCGGATAATGATTTTATGACAGTTGACACAGATGATGATTACGAAACAATAAATGATTTTTACATTTCTGAAACCCTAAGAGAACAAGAAGATAAGGAAAATTTTGAGCTCCCTGATGTAATAACCTCCTTCGGATTACATGAGTTTAAATATTTTTCTGAAAATCAAGAAAGACTTAAAGTAAATGACTGGATTATTGTTCGATTCTCCACCAAAAAGAGTTTGAAACACTTTGTCGGTAAGGTTTTATCGATTAATGGTGTAACTCCTACGGTTAAATTTTTACGAAAAGTTAAAGAATCTAAATGTCATACAGGAATGACCTTTTCATATCCAACCGTTGATGACATTTGCAACATACAATATTTAGAAGATGTTTTAACAGTTTTACCCGAGCCAACGATTACTCGACGTGGTCAGATTGTATTTCATGTAGATCTCAGTAATTTCAACATACAATAAAAATAACGCAACAAGCTTTTTTGACTGTTGAAATTAATTATTCAAATTATTATTAATTTCAATTACTAAAATTTTGATTAAGACTACATTTTGATAGAATAATTTAATTAAGTTCTTAGAAATGCTCAGTATATTGATTAATGATATTGTTGATTAGTTAGGAAAAAATATAGATTATATGACTGAAGTGATTTTTTTAAGACTGAATTCACCAATGAATATTATTGATAAGTACCTAAAAGACTGAGAATCTATGCCGTTCCTCGTATCGTAATCGGGAAACATGATTGAAAACGTCTAGTTTGCATTTGATTAGTTAGTATATATAAATTTATTTGTTTAAATTTCATGCGATATATTATGGCAAAAGGTATAGGTAAGGTAGATATATGTAGCGGGTCTGTATACTTTTAGTGAAATAGCTTAAGTTTGTGAGGTGTATGTCTCTAAGTATTTTATTTTTCTTAAGTTTTAAACATAAAACAAATTTTATCATTTTTTAACGATGTTGATTTCTGTAACAAATTTAGTCAATTAAACACAATTAAACCCTTTAATAAACAACTTTGCATTTTAAAATATTTTCCTTATTGCCTCTTCCCACATACTTTATAAAATTTAATATATTATGTTTTATTTTAACTCAAATATGACAACCCTAGCACTTTTAAATCGCTTCTTACCGTTTGTATGGAGAAGAGAAAAAATATCAGGGTAATATTGCCCATTCATTTTAGTTTGAAAATATGTTTGATATCGAGTAGATTTTTTATATACTCGCTTTTATTGCCAAAATGCTTTTATTATTTTTAATATCATTGAAATAAGAGCTATAGTTCCGCTAAAATCTCGGTGGGTAATGTTGGCTAAAAGTCCAGATAACTTTGCCCGCGTTGAAAATTGTCTATATGATCAAGAAAAAGATTTCGGAAGCTAAATTTGACGGTGTCAATGCATACATATGATCTTAGTGCTGACACAGATAAAAACTATGTCCTGGGTTGCATACAAAATCTTGAGATATCTAGATTTATTTTAAAATTTCGGGCAATGTTGGCGTGTTTCACGTTATGATAAAATACTTACCTAGAAAGGCAATCGATGAGCTGTGATAGATTTATTGATGCGATGCTAATACAATCAGTATTTTACCTTCGGTTGATCGGCAAGTACTAAATTTTAGTAAGTAATAAACATAAACAAACAACACACATGTTTAAAACAAATCACTGTCGTGGAGAGAGATGGACGAGGAGTTTTCGAATATAGCTTCATCCTTTTCGCACGCACGGTAACCAGACGCGTGCTGCCGCGACCTGCGATTCCTGCGGGCTATTTTGAACTATGCCTACGCGCTCTCACCGCGCCCGGTCACGTGGTCCGTGTGCTGTACCCTGGGTATCGGTCGAGTTGATATGGCCACAGTAAAACAAAATGAAATTTATGTACTTGTACTATTATTTATTCTGTGGTCAAAGTTAAGTAAAGTGTGAATTTGGCTGCCTCTGAACTTGCCGCCCGAGGCATAGACCCTGGCTTGCCCCCTAGATCCGGGGCTGAGATCAAGCGCAAGATCTACGTCATTGCGACGACTCTGTTCTGCTACTAAGAATTTCGTTACAGAAATAGTACTAGTAACTAATTTTGACCCGATCCGGGATTCAAAACCGGGACAGCAGTAGCACTTACGACGACTAGACCAATGAGGTAGTCAAATAAGCTAAGCAGAGATGAACATTCAATAATTAATAATTTATAACGTGGTAGAGTAGAATTGTAGCACGAATGAGTCTGCTCGACCGGGGAAGGACCACGCCTCACAGAATACCAGGTAAAATAGCAGCTTAATGCTGCTGTGTTTCGTATGGTGAGTGTAGAGAACCGGAGACTCTTTTACTGGAAAGAGGCATTCCATCTTAGTCCTCACAGCTGTCAACGCTTTTGCATTTTGATTCGCAAACGAGGATAGATGTAGATGTCTATGGGCCACAGCAACCACTTACCATCAGGTGGACTGTGCTCGCTTGTCAACCTTATTCTATAAAAAAATATAAATATTAAAAGTTTAATAATAAATCAATTAATTAGTTTAAGTTTTTATCATGGTAATAAATATTGTATATTTGATAATGAATCCATTGATTTATATATTTTATAAATCAACAAGTGGGATGCGGAAGTAAAACTGTGTAAGAACCTCCAAAGCAGACGGAGTCGGAGTTATAGCCGAAATAAAATTTTGAATTTTTGGTTTTGGCCATTTTGACTCCTAGAAGTGTAATGAGAACTTTTGCCCTATTCAACCATGACCCCATGACATCCTCTAAATGATAGGCTATTCAAGCTGATTATTCCTAAAGTTCGAGCCACCCCCAACTCATTTTTAGTCTTTACTTCAATAAATATTAAAATTGTAATATTTAATAATTATTTAATTAGTTTTAGTTTTTTTATTATGGCAATAAATATTCTGTTTATATTTAATAATTAATCTATTGACTTTATTTTAAATCAATTAATTAATCTATTTATTAAAACTTATTATATACAGAATCTTTGATTACAATATAAGGAATCCAAAGTGGTAATAGGTTCACATGCACCACAATTACGAAACAAACAAAATAAATCTTTATAAATTTATAACTACAACTTTCCCTTTGAATCTCAGAGAGCGTAAATGCCAATTGATAATCCAATCTAGATCAATTTAAGCATTTACCGTCTCATTGGAGATGACGGCTCACAATTGCTTCAAGAAAATATTAGAATTGGGAGTAAGGCGGGCAGATTGGTTTTGATAGACACAGAGCAACCGTATAGTGGCGGTGTAAGAATATCCACTACTACCCTATATCATCCCGTGGCGACAGAGGGAAACAAATCAGGAGATGGGCAGCAGCGTCTTCCTAATAACGACTAAAAATAAATGTGGTTGCCGAGCGTTTCAACTATGGCAAATATCCCCCTATGAGGCTATCTATGGGGGAGGCCTATGTTCAGCTGTGGACTTCAATATCCTGTAACGGTAACGGCAATATAATTGGCCAACGAGCTCACGTTGTGATGGTACGTAGCAACTGTAGCACATAACTGAAACCAACTTCGAACAAAGGAAGCTACAAAAACGCTTTCACCTCTGAGGAGTAAGAAGTACCTACCTCATAAGATATTCATTAGTGGGGCAATGTATGCGCTATTACTACAAAGTCCCAGAAAATATACAAGGTCTCTATATAAACAAAAACTGTATAAAAATCTTATAGGTTCGTAGGTTATCTATATAAATAAAATGATCGAGGTATGCAGTTGTGCGCGCATCACGGAAAAACTACTGGATATATTTCAATTAGGTTTTCTAAGTTTTATATCTTAGACACTTGGCCCTTATCTAAAAAAAAATATATTGCGATATCTTCATTTAATGTAAAGTTATTAAAGTTTTAAGAAACAACGATTTTTATAAGCACTACGTGTTCAGTAATGTGTGTAAGCAACGCTCACTAAGTATTAGCTAGTTATAATATAAATGAATATATGGTTGATAAAAACCCCTGGGAATAAGATGGTCGCTTCCAAGCTTAAATAAGTTTTGTAAATAGTTTGTGACCTGTATTATATTGTAAAATTTCACTTTACAAATAAAAGTCCCGTTGGGTTTCTTGCTGGTTCTTCCCAGGACAGAGGTTTTTTGCGAACCAGTGGTAAAAGTAAAAAAAAATGACTTTCAATAAGAATTACTTGTAATCTAAATGGAATAAAAACTATTATTGAATATAAACGATAGGCGAAGTGTGCCCTCCCCCCACTAGATGGAGTGACTACCTGCCAAGATAAGCAGGAAGTCGATGGATGCAGGTGGCTCAGGACCGTGCTTTGTCGCATTCCTTAGGGGAGGCCTATGTTCAGCAGTGGACTTGTGAAGGGCTGTAATGATGATGATGATGATTCTATTATATTCTTGCAACCTATAATTACACTGGCTCTTTTTTAAAGTAGTTCCTTTTATTACAGTTGTTGCGAGAGCAAATCTTCCTAATCAATAGTAGTTAAATTCCTTATGTTAATTGACAATAACAATGCGCTACTTACCGGAATGGGTCGACCTAGTGCATTAGCAATTAGAGAAACTGTGCTACCATTATTTATTTAAAATGTTGCCATGATAGCGGTCGATATTGAAGTGTTCACAATGTATTATTTGAATAGGGTGACCATGATTTTTATTTTTTTTATTTTTATTTCTGATATACATCTGTGGTGTTTGGTAAATATCGTTGTAAATCGGAATGATGAAATAATAACATGACTTTATGAGGTTTAGTTTTTATTATTATGGTACAATTTCTAAAGCAATTAAAAATATATACTTATAAATAAACTAATTATAATTACTCTTTGGCACTTATCGTGTTAGTACCAAACATTGAAATTAAAAACAAAACTCAATAATACTTCTTAGTCCTCAGGGGTGTCAACATATTTGTATTTTGATTCTTAATCGAGAAATGATGTAGATGTATATGGGCCAAACATTTACCATCAAGTGGACTGTGTTTTCGCTTGTCACTCTTATTCTTATTAAATAACTTAAAATTTAAAATTTTGTACAACCGACTTCAATATAAATTATTAAGAATAACTCAAAAACTATTGGTCAGACCTTGATCCACATGTGAAGCAACAGCTTTCAAATAAAAAAAGAATCATCGAAATTGGTTCACCCAGTAAAAAGTTATGAGGTAACACACATAAAAAAAAACATACAGTCGAATTGAGTACCTCCTCCTGTTTGAAGTCGGTAGAAAAATGTACACGAGGGCGACATTTGTAGCTACAGCAAGGTTGCGACACCAAAATATGAATGTAAGATTTAGATGCTTGTAAATATGCCGGCGACACCAGTATCAGATTGTAATGAAGCTACCTTATGTAGTACCATGACATAAATCATCATCATTATTACAGCCTATCAAACTGTTTAACATAGACCTCCGTCGTATGGGGGATACTTGCCATAGTTGCTACGGTTGGCAGGCGGGTTGCCAACCGCAGTTTTTTTTCAATTATTAGTTATTATCAGGAAGACGCTGCTACCCATTTTCTAATTTATATCCCTCTGTCGCCTTTTACGACACCCACGGAACGATATGGGCTAGTGGATATTCTTACACCGCCACTTAGGGTTGCCAGATGGTCGGGAATCGTCTGCATTCTCCCGACATTTTAAGTGATCTCCAGACTCCCGACAAAACCTCCAGACAAACAGCTTCCCTTCACACAGGTGCCTTCGATTTAATAAAAGCTGAGTTTGTAATTGTAATTATTATCTACTGTCTATTGAACTTTGAAGTAAATTGTTTGAATTTTAAATCCTTTCTGAATATTAAAGGATCCAAATTGGTGGACTTAGTAAAATTCAATGCCAAATACATATGGCATCCAAAAAATTAAGTGTACTTAAATTAGTTATGTGTCAATAATGTTAAGTCTTTTTGTAGTCCATTAATTAAAAAATAAACTTTATATTTTACATTTTTATTTTTAATATTTATTTTTCCCGACAACAACCCCATAATCCCGACATTTTCAAATTTTGTCCAGATATTTTGGTCTTCTGATCTGGTATTCCTACCGCCACTACACGGTTACATGACATAAATGCGTTAGTACAAAACATTAAAATATCAATGAAAATGGTATCTCTAGCCTTATTCGATGGTCACGCGATCCAAAACAATTTGGGTTACATCGCGTAGAAAGCCCCGTAATTATATATGAAATGCGATTCGGAGCAAACAATAGACGTGCGTCGAAGAGGCCTTGCTCAAATAAGTATAATTCACCATTTTAGGTCAATTTCGACGGCGTACACGTTAGTTGTGATGAACAAATTAGGCATCTTTTATATTATTATAATGGAAGCATTACAAAGGAGAACTTGAGTTTCTATTATGAATGGTAGATGGAAGGAGGACGTTCTCGGCCACAGACAATTGTAATAAAATATTTGCTACTATTCACTTTTATGTTAATCAACCTAACCCCGTTACTTTACTTTCAATTTTAAAAGTTTTGTTTGTATTAAAGTTATGTCTGATATCCAATTGGGCGAGCATGGTTGTAATGAATATTGCTCCTTAGTTATATAAAAAAAAAAACCTAATATTAGATACATCAGTTTTAGGGGGATGTTGCTATTTAAATGTTAGCCTCACCTGCTAATGCAATTAGAAGTACTTTTTTGTGCTTTTTGTCCTAACGGATATCAAAGTTGTCAAACTTAAAATATTTTTAATTCAAAATTGGCCAGTACAAACCACTTTTAGAAAGTTGAAAAGCTACGCCATAACTTTATCAAGTCCCTACTGCGAGGCCTTGTAAGAAGAAGCGACAAGAAGCTCACAAGTGGACTATAATTTTCCCAACGGTTACAATTGCAATTTAAATTTATAAAATATCAAGAAAATCTAAGAAATCTAATTGTGTCCAAGCATTTCTTATATTTTATATAATAATCTAATTTATGCTCGATAACACTCACGAATTATTTAATTGTGCTGTATTGAGTTGTAAGGTCTAAATTTAATTCTTATACACATAAAATTGATTTATCACGTTGTTTCCGATTATTTAATTTTATATTGTCCGATTAGAATGTTACAAACAAACTTAAACATAAAATAACGGTTACGAAAGCAAACATTTCGATAAATCGACATTTATTCTTACTATCTAAAGACATGAAAGAACTGACATTATTAATTGATAAGACAAGTTCCAACAAGTCACGTCTGACTACTTGCCCCTACGTGTTCCCACCTCCCCTCGTAATGTGCTCTGGTAGCCAATTCTCCAGAAATCCCGGGATTTCCCCCGAAAGGATCTTTAATACAAAATGATGCACTTAAAAAGGGCATTCAAAAATCTTTTGAACCCCAAATTTCCATTAACACAAGTTTTCAATTGATATATTTTTTCACAGAAAGAAAACGCTTTACACTTTTTTTTTAATATTAGAGCGACATACGAGTCAATAGTCTGTCTAGCTGACGGTAAATGGTTTCTGCAGCCCGTAATCACCTGAAATCAACTTTAAAGAAAGAAAGAACACAAACAGAAAGACTTCTTCAGATGTGTTGTGGCTGTAATAACTGTCTCTCTCTTACCTTTCAAGTCGTAATACAACAAGGACTGTTTACGTTAAGCTTGGCGTTAAAAATAGACTCTTAGGTAAATAGAAGATTTACTATTCTTATTTACCGTTACCGTTACAGCCTATTAAAGTCCACTTCTGAACATAGGCCTCCCCCATAGATTGCCTCATAGGAGGGATATTTGCCATAGTTGCCACGCTTGGAAAGCGGGTTGGCAACCGCAGTTTTTTATTTTTATTGTTTCTCTCTGTCGCCTCTTACGACACCCACGGGATGATATGGGGTAGTGGATATTCTTACACCACCACTAAACGGTATTCTTATTTAGTGTATATAAAACAAAATAGTTATGATTTATAGCTCCAGTTTAAGACCGTCAACACGCACTGGAGCAGAGCGACGGAAAATTTGCTAATTAAATTTTAATTGCTATTGTAGTTCTCAGGAAAATAAACACACAAAATCAAATTAATTACGTAATATTTTTTTCAATTAAAATATAAAATAAAATATAAAAGAATTTCCGCAAAGTAACAGCTGATTCTATGAATATAATAATAGTTTGATTAGTTAATTAGCTAGTTTGAACGAAAGAGTATACTTTCTTATTATCACCGAATTGTAATAAAACCTCCAAGAAAAGAGCTTACTCCTTTCGAAAAGGCCGGCAACGCACCTGCAATTCCCCTGGTGTTGCATTTGTTCATGGGCGGCGGTAGTTACTTACAAGTAGCGGCATGTAAGTCTAGCGCTGAACAAAACGTGGAGGGGACGCGCACGAATTGAATTGCACGAAAGCGACTGGAGAGCCAATCAGCGCGACTTATGCGCAATAACGGTCACCGCTAGACCATCAGGTGAGCCGTATGCTCGTTTGCCCCATCTCCTATAAAAAAAGGGGGAGCCATGAGACCAGGGTAACCTAGTTTTGGCTCCTGTTTCCCACACCAACTAAAAATGCTTTAGCTATTTATGATATCAATGGAACTAGAGTATGTGGGAGAAATAAATTATTATATTATTATTATTAGTGGTACAATATAAATTTCAACCATATCCGATGATAATTGAATTTGTTTTCAATTATCACGTCCGACAACATTTTCACGTCCCAGAATTCTAATTAATATTATGGTGACCCTTATAGTCGCGCATATGTCTGGAATACGGGATAGCAAAAAATCTCAACAGCAAATAAGCATCGAGGCATACAAAATACATATTTAACGGAAGTCGTTCGTTTATTCTTAAAAAAAACTCAGTTGTCGCTATATTGTTTTGTCCGTGTTGTGGCATAAGTAATCTAACCTTGTGCGATGACAATAATATTCAGATCGAAAACAAGTTTAAAAAAAAAACTTGAATACTTTATTTAAGACTGTCTGATACTTTGTTTGTTTTTTGTATCGTACATACTACAAGATAATTACAATTTGAATATCTTCTATTTTGTAAGTTTAATGTAAGTACACAAGGATAATAACAACTAAAAAGCTACGGTTGCCAACTCGCTTGTCAAGCGTGGTAAATATGGCAAATATATCCCCTATGAGGCAATCTATGGGGAGATAACAACCTATGTTCAGCAGGTAACATAAGTAAGTAAAATGGCGTGCTTAACCTTGACAAGAGTTCTTTACCAGCAATCCTTTGAGGAAAGCAATGTGATCTCAGCGAATACAATAGAATAGAATAGAATAGAATATTTTTTATTCAATATAGATTACATGTGTAATTCTTATTGAAAGTCAGTTTTTACTTTACCACTGGTTCGAAAAAAAAACCTCTGTCCTGGGAAGAACCAGCAAGAAACCCAGCGGATTATCTAATAAATTCAATATTGATTATGACTTATTGAAAGTCATTTTTATTTTCCGCTTTTCGGAAATATCGGCATATTGGTTCATAATAAAAGGAAAAAAAACAGCTTCTCTATTTTTTTTTAAATTTACAATTTGAAAGATCAAATACCGTTCAACCACGATTGAATAGATCTTTAGAAACAGCATCGTAGCGATCACCAAATTCCCAAGATATATCGTTAGGAAACTTCTATAGCGTGATTTAGATCTGTCCGTTCTACGATACTGTAGCGAGACGACAGCGCCACCATAGCGCAAACACCACTCAATATTACATGACTTCAAATTAATTATTTATGAATTGCATAGCTGAAAACCTAGGCCATCGATTTTTAAGTGGACGCTTGCCCTCCTGGGAAAGTGTGACGTCATTTAACGAGGTCGCGGGTGGCGGAATACTATTATTTAACTTTATTAACTTTATTTACCATTTTCAAGCACATACGCGAAGCCTTCAGTTATAGTAGTGAAAATTAGACTTTTTCTTACTTTCTTTTGCGTGGACAAAAGTGTCAAAAAATTAAGTTTTTAATAAAAAGTAAAAAACTGACTTCGAACTACTAAAGAGAATAAAATAATTTCCACAATAATTTTGTCAAACGTAAAATATTGTATTTTTGCGTACTGTATACTTTCTTTACATTAAAGTACTACTATATATATTTACTGAAAATATAGTATAACTAGCGATCCGCTCCGGCTACGCACGAGTGATTTCTGGATCTCGACAACAGCGCCACCTACCGGATCCAATTGTGAATCAAAACCATTCTCGAATTAACTTAATAACACACACCAAAATTCATCAAAATCGGTCCAGCAGTTTAAGAGTTCAGTCAAATACACACGGTCGGACGAATTATACATATATGATAATACTAACTACATCGTAGAAGCACAGAATAAATAATAGGTAGAAGTACGGTTGGCAACTTTAGTCTACCCAATTTCATTCTTCACTCTTCTTGGAATCTCTCCATCTATCCGTCCATCCATTACGGCCTGTAAGGCTCAATATACATTGCTGCGGAACGGAATAGAAGCGAATTTTTGTAACGAAATTTTACGTAGTAAAATGAGTTTGATGTTAATTATGTAACGTGCAAACTAGATATGAGCCAAAAAAGTTGCGTGTCTTCCGGGAATTCTCGCGCATTCTCGAGAATTCCGCAGCTACTGTCGGCGCAGTCTGTGGAATCCGCGGAAAGTGGCGCGAAGGGGGACGTTTTCATTTCTTCCATAAATCATGAACCCAAATATGTCCTTTCCTTTTACCGGTGTTCTTCCTTTTCTCATCATTTTTTCTTCTGTCTCACATAAGCAATATGAAAATAATATCCAATCAACCATTCTTGTCAAATTAATAAAAGATATAGAAAAAAAATAACCTTCTGTTCCGCCGCAATGTAAATTGAGCCTAAAAGTCCACTGCTGAACGTAGGCCAAAACACAAGGACTTCACATGTCTTCGAAATACATTTCTTTAATTTCTCAGATACAAAGGTAGGTGACTAAATGTTTTCCGGCACTAAAAACTGCAAATAACAATTTCATTGGCACCGGCGGGGATCAAACCGGGTCGCTCGCGCACTATGATATTTTCAGTGAGCGCTTAGCCCTTGAACTACCACGGCTCAGCAAGTCAGTCAGAGGCGCATCTCGTTATCTCTGCTTATTTAATTCAGTACTTACTAAATTAACATACATTCGTATGATTAAAATATAAAATTGAAACTATCGCGATATGTTGACCCCTGAATCGGCGGAACTTTCCAAACACGTAATATAGTTTGCATGTACGTCAGTGCATTCCCTATATGCTATCTGACGTCACGTTCTAGCCAGCATATTATCTCATACGTCGACCGTATCGACAACCATTCGCTTAGTTAACGCAAGTACAAACACAAGTTTATTGGTTTATTTTATTTCTCTGTCTCTCTGAAACCACTTGTGACGTTATTGGGTAAGATTTATTTGCTTTAATTATATTAAGAGGAAATGCGGGTGGTTTTTTCTCCAAACAAACGTTCTCGCCTGTTTTCTTTCTGGTTTATGACGTTATAGCAATGAGTTTTTACAGTAATATAAATATCAACCTCTTCTATCTCCCTATGTTTTCCTTTTTGATGATACATTGTCTTTATAAGCACTAGAACCCTTACAAAATGTTCAAAATTGCCTATTTAGACCGCTGTCAACAGAGGTCTAGTGTTCAAACTTGATAACTAATACTTAAAAAAGAAAAACATAGCGACTTAGTGTATATCCTTCTTATTCAGTTTATGAAATATCTTTTAAATTGGTCTAATATTGGACGCCGAGCGCTCGCAGAGCGACAGCGATGGTTTCTTCAAATACCTAATTTTCAGTATTTTTAACCAACTTCAAAAAAAGAGGAGGTACTCAATTCGACTGTATTTTTTATGTGTGTTACCTCGAAACTTTCTTTCTAGGTGAACCGATTTTGTTAATTATTTTTTATTTGAAAGCTGGTGCTTCTCATGTGGTCCCATATAAACTTCATCAAGATCTGACCAGTAGTTTTTGAGTTATCTTTAATTTTTCGTACTTAATGAAGGCTAATAATCTTCCGTTCGCCAGATGTCGCTAGTTCACAATGAGATAAAGTTTTTCGTTACACAATGTCATTCAATTGAGAAGTTAGTTTTAAATAAAAGTTAATCAGTTTCTAGAGAATTATATTAATACACGAAACTATGTCACAGTGGTTTGTTTTTTAACTTTTTGCACAATTTTAACTCTTTTTAAAAAAAATCTAGTTTTATAAATATTGTGGTTTGGTTTATTTATTTTAAATGTTATTAATATAAAATATAACTAATAGTACAGAACGAAACATTAACGTTTACATTTTTCGAACAAATTAACTTCCCCGCTATGTAATCTGTCAAATATTACACCTCATTTATAAGTGGCGCCGCCCTGCTGGCAGAAAAAATCGTCGAAGGCCCTCATTGACTTCGACTACATTGATGATGTTCTCATTATATTTATATTGAAGGCGGTAGTACAATTTTTTTTATTTTACTACTTGTTAAGATTCAATGTTTTAATTGTAACATGCGTTGCAAGGAATATGTAAATAACTAAGATCCTTGGTAACTCATAGTAACTCATAGCCATCCATAGTCAATAACTCATAGTCAATGACTATACTAACTAAATATTAGGTATTCCAAAATATAATTAAGTAACTTAGAAATAAAAGTAATATACCTAAATAAAAAATTATAATGAGGAAGAAAGTTTCTCGAGTGACCGGAATGAAACTCAACAACCGCTCGGCGGTGAAGGAAAACGTCGTGAGGAATAGCTGCATGTCTTTGATGTCGTATTATCACAGAATACCAGCCTAAAATAGCAGCTTAATGCTTCTATATTTCGTATGGTGAGTGTAGAGCACCGGAGACCCTTTTTACTGGAAACGAGGCATTTTATCTTAGTCCTCAGGGTTACCTTATGGGTAACCCTTAAGTTTTGACAACGTACTACATGACACGAAATTTTGATTCTTAAACTAGTGTAGATGTAGGTGTGCATGAACCACAACATCCACTTATCATCAGGTGGACTGTGAGTTCGTTTATCATCCTTATTTTATATTAAAAAAAATTAACAGCGCGATAAAGATTTCTTATATTTAGGTCTGTTTTGTCCGCAGTTCTGGGAGATCATTTCTGAGGAGCACGGCATCGACCCCACTGGCGTGTACCGCGGCACCAGCGACCTGCAGCTCGAGCGGATATCCGTTTACTACAATGAGGCCTCTGGTTAGTATACCCAAATAAACATCTAAACAGCAGAAGAATCGACGCCCTAGTCTGTGAACACGTACAGGATCGCCCCCATCACTACATCAGATTTGATAGACCACAAATCCTCGCTAAAGAACACCGCTTCCTTCCAAGGATGATTTGCGAGGCTATTGAAATTAAAAAACATCCTAATTCCAATAGAGAAGATGGCTGGGGCCACCATCTACTTGGGATCCTATAATTAATAAAATTAAATCCCAATCCAAGCATACAACTGCAAGACGTCAAGATAAAAACAAGGTAGCCGTGGTCAACTATGACGTTGGGACGTCGAACACCTCAGTCCCATAGCGAGGATTTTGCCATAGTTTCACCCTTGGCAGGTGGATTGGCAACCGCCGTTTTTTATTATTTTGACTTGTTTTCAGGAAGATGCTGCAGCCCATCTTCTGTTTTAGTTTCTCTCTGCCGCCTTTTATGAAACCCACGGGACGATAAGGGGTAGTGGATGGTAACACCGCCACTAACACCCCTACCATGATGTCACGCAATAGAATTCATAAAATTAGTTTTGTTCAGTGTTAGTATTCGCGTTTTGTTTTTACCAGAATAAAGGTGACAAATGAGCACACAGTCAACCTGATGGTAAGTGGATGTTGTGGCCCATAGACATCTACATCTATCCTCGACTAAGAATCAAAATGCAGATGCGTTGCCATCCCTGAGGATGAGGACGATGCCTCGTTTCCAGTAAAAAGGGTCTCCGGTTCTCTACACTAACCATACGAAACACAGCAGTGTTAAGCTGCTATTTCACGCTGGTATTCTGTGAGAGCGTGGTCTTTCCCCGGTCGAGCCGAGTCATAATTAAGCTGCAGCGTGGCTCTACCACGTAACAAAAGTCAGTAAACATACGAAATCATTACGTGATCATCAATTTACCATTATGGTTTAAACCATTCGAGATCCCAAAGTTCACCTCCCGACCTCCCCAAACGCAACAATTGCCCGAGTGCCCCGTCGCTGTAATTAAGGCGAACAAACCGACAGGTCTTAAGTACCCGTTATGGGGTCGATAACCCCGCGACTGCCATTTAAATCCACGATTAAGGCAATTGACTCTAGTTCTGTTATACACGACGGTACGAATGAGAGTAGAAATGAATTTTGAGCGCTAGGTAATTATGGTGGTACAGTTTGTTTGCATGTTACGTCCATTCGCACCGAAAAAGCCTGTCCTCCCATGCAGTTTCGTACGTGGTAGAGCCACGCTAATTTTATAGAATAAGGATAACAAACGAGCACATAGTCCTACTGATGGTAAGTGGATGCTGTGGCCCACAGACACCTATACATATCATCATCATCATCATCATCATTACAGCCCTTCACAAGTCCACTGCTGAACATAGGCCTCCCCCACGGAATGCCACAAAGCACGGTCCCGAGCCACCTGCATCCATTGACTTCCTGCATGTCTTACCAGGTCATCACTCCATCTAGTGGGGACGCCTACACTCGCCTGCCGGTACGAGGCTGCCACTCGAGAACCTTTCTTCCCCATCGGTTGTCGGTTCTTCGAGCTATATGGCCGGCCCATTGCCACTTCAGCTTACTAATCCTTTGGGCTATGTCGCTTACTCTGGTTCTACTGCGGATATCCTCATTTCTAAGTTTATCACGCAGAGAAACCCCAAGCATAGCCCTCTCCATAGCTCGCTGAGCGACCTTGAGCTTCCTCATACGACCAGCAGTGAAGAACCACGTCTCAGTTCCATAGGTCATCAATGGCAACACGCACTGGTTGTACAATTTAGTTTTGAGGTTTTGAGGTATGCCTGAGGCATAGGTCGTAATCTCCCGAACGCTGCCCAGCCGAGTTGAATCGGTCGATTGACCTCTCGGTCGAAGTTGGACTTACCTAGTCGTACTATTTGTCCCAGGTAAACATATTCGTCAACAACTTCGAGCTTAGTGCTCCCAACAATACTACCGGCATAGGTGTGACATGGACATTAAACATGATTTTTGTTTTGTCCATGTTCATCTTGAGACCTATCCGTTGGGAGACACTATTGAGGTCATTGAGCATAGTGCTTAGGTCCTCCAGCGATTTTGCCATAAGGACTATATCGTCGGCAAATCGAAGGTGAGTGATGTACTCGCCATTGACGTTAATACCGTATCCTTTCCAGTCCATTAGCTTGAAAACGTCTTCCAATGCAGCGGTGAAGAGTTTCGGGGATATTACGTCACCCTGTCTTACACCTCTCTGCGGTTGGATAGGTTTCGTACTCTGGTTCTGTACTCGGATAACCATCGTAGCCCTACTGTACAAATACTTCAGCACCTCGATATACCGACAGTCCACTTGGCACCGCTGAAGGGACTGCAGCACCGCCCAAATTTCGACGGAATCAAAGGCTTTCTCATAGTCCACATACGCTAGACATAGTGGCAAATTGTACTCTTCGGACTTCTGTACAATTTGTCGAAGGGTATGTATGTGGTCTATGGTGCTAAAATCTTTTCGGAAACCGGCTTGTTCGGAAGGCTGGAAGTCGTCGAGTCTGCATGCGAGACGATTCGTAATGACTCGCGAAAACAGCACGTAGACGCGGCTCAGAAGGGAAATCGGTCTGTAGTTCTTCAAGAGAGCGCGTTTTCGCCTTTCTTAAAGAACAAGACCACTGCACTTCTGCTCCACGCCTCCGGTGTAGTGCCAACATGGAGGACGGAATTAAAGAGCTTCTGAAGGACTACAAGTACCGGTTTTCCACCCGCTTTCAGAAGCTCCGCTGTAATTCCATCCTCGCCTGGGGCCTTGCCGTTTTTAAGGTGCTGGAGAGCCATTCTAATCTCGCGCAAATAGCTTTTGAGTTGATAATTTTGATTATTAATCAATGATATGTATATATCATTGATTAATAATCAAAATTTAGATGTGCTGTCACACCCTGAAGACTAAGAATTTATCGATAGCAGTCAAAAGGGTCTCCGGTTCCCTCCACTTACCATGCTGTGGCCCATAGACATCTATTACAGCTATTCTCGATTAAGAATCAAAATAGACGTATTGTCACCACTGAGGACTAAGATGGAATGCTGCGTGTCCAGTAAATACGGTCTCCAGTTCTCTACGCTTACCACACGAAACATAGCAGCATTAAGTTGCTATTTTACGCTGGTATTCTATGAGAGCATTACGTATTTATCTACCAGAATCTCTTATTCCAGGCGAAAGGCACTGGTTGAAAACTTTTATCTTTAGACTTTATGGTTGGTTAACTATACGGGAAAACCTGTCTAGAGCTTCCTTAATACTACAGCCTGACTTAATCCTCCTATCAGATTCCATAAACCCGCAGAAGTCCACTGCTGGACATAGGACTCCAATCGAGGGTAGATATAGTTGACTATGGGCCCACAGCATCCAGGTAGACTGTGTTTGTCACCCTTATTCTATAAAAAAAAACTATCCACGAAAGAAGCGACCAAAGCTGTAATTGTATTAAACCGCCTATTCACGACACAATAACTGGCAATTTGATATCACTAAGCCGAGTTCTGCAGCTACTTACATTACCCCCAATAATAAAAATGCGACCGACGGGCAGACAGTGAAATTATGCATAATAACCGCGAAATAACAGTACCCGCGGCCAGCGAAGCGCGGCGTGCCGTGCAATGACCGCAGACTTAGGTACGATAGATTCTAGATCTGCTACGATTTCGACTGAAAGTATTTCCGAAACGGAAGTTATCTGCTGTGGAATTATAAACGTTAAAATCAAAACTGGTTCAAAAAATTACCCTATCATAGGGTGATCTTGTCATAGTTGCTTTTTTTTATAGGATAGGGTGACAAACGAGCACACAGTCCACCTGATAGTAAGTGGTTACTGTGACCCATAGACATCTACATCTATTCTCAATAAAGAATCAAAATTCAGATGCGTTTGTCACCCTTGAGGACTAAGATGGAATGCCTCTTTTCCAGTAAGAAGGGTATCCGGTTCTCTACACTCACCATACGAAACAGCCGTGTTAAGCTGCTATTTTACGCTGGTATTCTGTGAGAGCGTGTTTCTTCCTCGCTCGAGCCGACCCATTCGCGCTACAACTATACTACTGATATAGCCGCAGCATGGCTCTGCCACGTATAGCCGCGCTTGGCAGGCGGGTTGGCAGCCGCAGTTTTTTATTATTTTGAATTGTAATCTGGAAAATGCTGCTTGCTGTCCGTCTGTTTCAATAGAATCGCTTTTATTCAATATAGATTACAGGAATACTTATTGAAAGTAATTTAAGCCTTACCACTACTAATCAGGGACTCGAAGCCGAATGACATCGGACATCAAAGTCGAAACTAGACTTGTTTAAAGCTCTCGTGAACTGGTTCAAAGCACAAGACCCTTTCAAAAGGCTGAATCCACGCCGGTTCGGAGAACCTTCTCAGAGAGGAACCGGCAAGAAATCCCGAGGTCTTTTATTAAATTATTTATTTACTAGCGATCCGCTCCGGCTTCACATGGATGATTTCTGGATCTCTACAACTGCGCCACCTACCGGGTCCAATTTTGAATTTAAACCACACTCGAATCAAATTAATCACACACATAAAATTTCATCAAAATCGGTCGAACCGTTTAGGAGAAGTTCAGTCACATACCGTGTGTATGACAGAAGAATTTTATATATAATACATATAAACCTTTCTCTTGAATCATTCTGTCTATTGATGAAAACCGCATCTAAATGCTTTGCGTAGTTTAAAAGATCTAAGCGTACAGACGGCGGGAAGAGACTTTGTTTTATACCATGTAGAGATAGAGATTACTGTGTGCGTATGTTTAGTATAAATAAAAAATTCACACCGCTGTTAATATTCGAGATTTAACAGTTATTGTGAATCTCCTCTTAAATAATCTTAATGCGATCAATAGCAGAAACAATTACGATAACAAGGTCGACAACCGTAGTTTGTCTGTAGTCAGTTCGAAGTTGTTATTGTTCTGTTACGTTCATAGAGAGATAAAAATGTCCGAAGTTAATAAAATTTTATCTACTGCGCAAACGTCTTCTTTAATTTCCGCTGCCAATAAGGAACTCTTATGTAGTTCTGTCCATTTATCCAAACGTGTCACAGTTGGCTAGGGCTGCCAACCCTATTATATAGTCAAAAGTAAAGTCAGTTATTGGGTTTTTCTGTCAAGAAATTTTCAGTAGCAGCTCGGAGGAAATTGGCGGTGTTTCAACCCCGTACCTCGAAGAGCACGTTAAGACGTTGGTCCTGCGCTTGGTCTCTCTCCGGTCTTGTCGGTTCCCATCGGACTATGAGAGCGAGGGAATAGAGTGCACCTGAGTAGTCCTGTCCTGCGCAGGTGGCTAGTCTCCGTTAAGGCTGGCTGCCGTGACCGAAATTCGGTCCGGAGGACATTATTACTCCAAGATTCTAGCCATTTACCTTAATGTGTTAGTGTTGGCAGCCCTCAACAGTTAAATCTTGATTAGGTGTTACTGACACTTCAGTGGTAGTGGCGGTATGAGAATATCCACTACCCCAATCGTCAAGTGGGTGTCGTAAAGGGCGACAGGGGGAAACGGAAACAGGAGATGGAAGATCTTGGGACTTGACTAGGGACTCCAGCAAAATATTGCCGATAACAACCTCAAAATTATAAAATAACTGCGGTTGCCAACCCTCTTGCCAAGCGTGGTAACTATGGCAAATATACCCCTATGAGGCAATCTATGGGGAAGGCCTATGTTCAACAGTGAACTTCAATAGGTTATAACGATAACGGCGTGTTCCATCGTTGTATTCGATCAATTAAGAAACGGCTCCCAGAAAGGGGCTCCGGTGCTCTACACTCACCATACAAAACACACTAGCATTAAGCTGCTATTTTACGCTGGTATTCTGTGAGAGCGTAGTCCTACCCCAATCGAGCCGACCCAATCGTTCTCCATAATATAGCTGTAACTGCAGCTCGTACAACCGTAATATAGCTGCAGCATGGCTCTACCACGTTAAAATTCAACGTTCAACGTTTGCTTAACATTGTCGAATATAGGAACTGGAATGTACATCTGTCACCTTCTAATGATACTATCTCTTGTCCACAGTTGCGACGGCGGAGAGCGGCGGAAAATATGTGCCAAGGGCCATCCTCCTCGACCTCGAACCGGGCACTATGGACGCCGTGCGCTCAGGTGCCTACGGCCAGCTCTTCCGCCCGGATAACTTCGTATTCGGTCAATCCGGCGCCGGCAACAACTGGGCCAAGGGACACTACACGGAAGGCGCCGAGCTGGTAGACGCTGTCCTCGACGTCGTTCGCAAGGAGTGTGAGAATTGCGACTGTCTCCAGGGCTTCCAGCTCACACACTCCCTCGGCGGCGGCACAGGCTCCGGCATGGGCACACTCCTCATCTCCAAGATCAGAGAGGAATACCCAGACAGAATCATGAACACGTATTCAGTTGTGCCCTCGCCCAAGGTGTCCGACACCGTGGTCGAACCGTACAACGCGGTGCTATCCATCCATCAGCTAGTCGAGAACACCGATGAGACTTACTGCATAGACAACGAAGCTCTCTACGATATCTGCTACAGGACACTTAAAGTGCCCAATCCGACTTACGGTGATCTCAACCACCTAGTATCGCTCACAATGTCCGGCGTCACCACCTGCCTCAGGTTCCCCGGTCAACTCAATGCGGATCTCCGCAAATTGGCCGTGAACATGGTACCCTTCCCGCGTCTCCACTTCTTCATGCCCGGATTCGCGCCGTTGACGTCCCGCGGCAGCCAGCAGTACCGCGCCCTCACAGTTCCCGAGCTGACCCAACAGATGTTCGACGCCAAGAACATGATGGCAGCGTGCGATCCTCGCCACGGCCGCTACCTTACCGTCGCCGCCATCTTCCGTGGCCGCATGTCGATGAAGGAAGTCGACGAGCAGATGCTCTCCATTCAGAACAAGAACAGCAGCTTCTTCGTCGAATGGATCCCCAACAATGTGAAGACGGCCGTGTGTGATATTCCACCAAAAGGCCTGAAAATGTCATCTACCTTCATCGGCAACACTACAGCCATCCAAGAGCTGTTCAAGAGGATATCAGAACAGTTTTCGGCCATGTTCAGGCGCAAGGCTTTCTTACATTGGTACACGGGCGAGGGTATGGACGAGATGGAGTTCAACGAAGCGGAGAGCAACGTTAACGATCTCGTGTCGGAATACCAGCAGTACCAGGAAGCCACGGCTGAGGACGACACGGAATTCGACCAGGAGGACTTGGAGGAACTGGCGCAAGACGAGCACCACGACTGAACACTGATAGCATAATGAATTTCAGCTCATTTACTTTTATATATCTTCAACGAAATTAGAGGCTAAGTTGTCCAAATCTCAAACAAACTCTGAGACCCTCGAGCCGCGGACACTGTGATGCGTCAAACGATATTTTGACGTGTCGTCAAAGTGCTAAAAATGGAAAGTAAAAAAATATATTTTCAAATATTATGATAGTATTATTCGAGGTCTGTTCTTTTATAAGATACGTCAAAATTAAGGAACGTACCAATCGCTGCATTTCCTAGGTTAAGTTATTATAACGTCTTGTATTCTTTTATATATTAATTTATAATTAAATGTTTTTAACAATTGCGTTTTTCATTTATTTGAGTATGGGATGTAATGCAAAAATAATATAAAAACCTTTCCCGAATGTGCCTCACCTGTAGAGTTGCGTAATATTTATACAAAAAGAACTATATGAAGCTAGTAATGGGAAACAGCATTACTATGCTCAACATAATATGCTCTAAAATCAAGACAACAATGTGTTGTAACCCCTGACGACTAAAATGCCTCATACCGCCTTCTATTAGCCTTATAAAAAACGCGGTTGCTGACCTGCTGGTCCCGTTCAGTTTCTGGCTAAAACCAGTTATTGCGTTTTTCTGTCAAGAAATTCTCAGTAGCAGCCCAGCCAGGAGTTAGGAAGTTGTCGGTGTTAAACCCCCGTGCCTTGGAAAGCACATAAAGTAGTTGGTCCTACCTGATCCTAGCCTGATCTCTCGGATGTCTTGTCGGATAAGCGTCCCTTCGGACTATGAGGCTCAATTTACATTGCCGCGGAACGGAATGGAAGCGAATTTTTGTAACGAAGTTGTACATAGTAAAATGAATTGTATGTTAATTGTGTAACGTGCAAACTAGATATGAGCCAAAAAAAGAAGTTGCGCGTCTTCCATGGAATTCTCGCGCATTCTCGAGAATTCCGCAGCTACTGTCGGCGCAGTCTGTGGAATCCGCGGGAAGTGGCGCGAAGGGTGACGTTTTCATTTCTTCCATAAATCATGAACCCAAATATTTCTTTTCCTTTTTCTGATATTCTTCAAATAAGCAATATGATAATAATATCCAATCAACCATTCTTGTTAAATAAAAAATCTAGACTAAATAACTGAATGGTGCATAAAGTCTTGGCTCAATCGCGGGAATGCTCGAGCATTCCCGCGAATACGCGCGACGAGGCGAAATTGACACTTCCGTTCCATTCCATTCCTCCGCAATGTAAACTGAGCCTGAGAGTGAGGGCATAGTGTACCCGTGCTTGTATACGCGCAATTGGGCACTATAATCCTGTCCTTCGCAAATGAATAGCCACCTGTTGAGTTTCGTCTCTGTTGAGACTGGCCGTCATTACCAAAATCAGTCTGGAGGTAGGGTTGCCAGATGGTCGGGATTCGTCTGCATTCTCCCGACATTTTAAATGATCTCCAGACTTCCGACAAAACTCAAAATCTCCAGATAAACAACTTCTCAGAAAGTTAACGTATGGCTTTTGATTTAATAAAATCTGAGCCTGAGTTAGTAATTAGACTGAACTTTGAAGTACATTGTTCGAATTTTAAATCTTTTCTGAATACTATACAAATACATGTGGCAACCTAAAAATTAAGTGTACTTAAATTAGTTTTGTTTAAAGTACTTTTTGTAGCCCCTTAATTAAAAAAAAAATAACATTTTATTTTTAATATTTATTTCTCCCGAAAACAACCCCAAAATCTCGACATTTTCAAAATTTGTCCAGATATTTTGGGATTCCGATCTGGCAAACCTATCTGGAGCACATTATTATTAATTAGAATATAATAAATTTAACGTTATTTAAATTAATCTTTCTGAGGCTGAGAGTATCAAAAAAATAAAGACTTCAGAAGCAATGTGGATTTTTTTTTAATTCTTTTAGTTTTTTCAAATCAGTTTTTTTAAGTCAGTTTTTTTAACGAAACGAAGAGATTCGCAATATGGCAGGTTTGAAAGATGACCTTATCACAAAATTGATAAGGGCGTGCTTCGATGGTTTGGGCACGTTGAGCGAATGAGTGAAGACCGAATGGTGAAGAAAATATATAGCGAAAGTTAATATTAAAAGGTGTCGAGGTAGACCGAGACTAACTTTCGAAGACCATGAGCAAACTGCTCGAAGAGGAGGTCAAGAGTACTCGGATACCTAGACGTGCATGTATGAAGAAGATTATGAATCTGAAAGAAGCGAAAGAGATATGTAAGGATCGTGACACTTGGCGATCTGTTCTCTCTGGCTACCCGTCAGGGATTGTGCGTGAAGATAAGTAAGTAAGTAAGTTTTTTACCTTTGAGTGGACTAACCAATATTACAGAATAAATAATAGTTGACAATATTACCTACTAAACTCAAGGTCACAACTAGAATTTCGTCTAAATAGGATATAGATAATAGTGTTGGCACAACGCGAATTATAGCGCAATGTAAAAAAAAGTAAAGTTACAGCCTATATATGTCCCACTGCTGGCACAGGCCTCCTCTCATTTCTGAGAGGGTTTTAGGCAAGGAAATGACCGCCGCGCTGCCCCAATGCGTGTTGGCGAACTTCATATCTTCGAAATATTTTTTTGATTTCTCAGACATGCAGGTTTCCTCACGATGTTTTCCTTCACCGCCGAGCACGTGGTAAATCAGCACTTAAAATTGCTATTAACAATTTCATTGGTGCACAATGAAATTGTTAGCGCAATGTGCGATGATAGAATTAGGCGGCTTCCTCTGAGCACTCCCCCTGATGAACGCGTTAGAAAATGCAAATGGATGCAACAGCTCTTCGCAGTGCCAGTGATTGGAGTCTTCCAGAAAGAACTTGATTGTCAAAATTCGTGCCACTTTTCGATGGATGCGGTCAAGGAGCTGGCAATGGGGTGCCCCGGCCCAAGAAATGAGAACAGTATTCCATGTGCAATTAGCAGCTTAATGCTGCTGTGTTTCGTCCACACGGCTGACAACACATCTGCATTTAAATTCGCAAACGAAGATAGATGTAGATGTCTATGGGCCACAGCAACCACTTACCATCAGGTGGACTGTGTGCTCGTTTGTCACCCTTATTCTATAAAATAAAAAAATGTGAAGCTGAACTTGCTCCTTGTAAAAAGTAGTAAGCGGTGTGCCGGCATGAAATACTGTCCTGCTCTACTGAGCAGGCTAAGCTTTTTAGAGGCTTTTTTTATAGAATAAGGGTGACAAACGAGCAGTCTCCCCGAATGGATCCTGTGGCCCATAGACATCTACATCTATCCTCAATTACGAATCAAAATGCAGATAAGTCGTCACCCCTGAGTACTATGATAGATGCCTCGTATCCAGTAAAAAGGGTCTCCGGTTCTCTACTCACCATGTGGAACACAGCAGTATTAAGCTGCTATTTTACGCTGGTATTCCTGAGAGCGCGGAAACTAGCTTTTAAAATCTAATGATTTACGCAAATCCAAGCTTTAATTATATACTAGCGATGCGCCCTGGCATCGCACGGATGATTTTTAGATCTCGACAACAACGCCACCTACCGGGTCCAATTGTGAATCTGAACCATTCTCGAATCAACTTAATCACACACAAAATTTCATCAAAATCGGTCCAGTCTTTTCAGGAGGAGGTCAGTCACATACACGGACAGGAGAAATATATTTTATAAAGCCAAGCTATAGTACAAATATAAATAAAACAAATTATAATAGACAAATATTTTATTCTCTGTTTAAACTGACGCATAACTTGGTTCTAAAGTACATTATACAACTTACTATATATATACAATGTCTGAACACAATTCATAAAACCATGGAAATAGTAATATAAATGAAAATATACAAGTTCAGTGCAAGACCTTATCAATAAGATTGAAGTTTTGAGAGGGACCCACATGTTACATTATGGTTTAAAGACAGTAATTACCTCAGCAAAATCACCGTCTCATTAAATTAGAAAAATGAAAAAAATTGTTTGTGGCCAACTTCACTGGGGAATGGAGCCATTCAAGTATTATGTTAAAACTATAGGATATTTTATTTAATAGAACAAAATAAATTAATATCGTTTTTAAGTTGAATGTTATATTTAAATACGATGATAATAATTTGCTTGAATTAAAATTAAATTTGCATTAAATTCCTTTAGTATATATATTTCTTATTTCTAGACTTGATAACTGCTACTTGCGAAAAACAATAAATAAACCTAAACAGATATAAATTCAAAATTACTAATATTCTGCTTACATAACTAACACTTGAATAGCTCCAAGTAATTCGATTACTTTTCATTTTATAAGCAGTCTCATTCATAAGGTCTCTACACCGGTAAACAGTTTATTGTCTTCAAAAGTTGTCATCACATTGTGATTGGAAACAATAAATGCATTATGGCAGCTTTCATACACGTAACAAACCTACAAACTATACAATTATATATACAGAGTGCTGGATCAACGAGTGTTAAGAGATTCCAATAACGAATAGTTTCTAAATTTTATAATTTTAACTGGACGTACCAGCAACACTTCAATCTAGTTATGTCTACAATTATTTGTTCTAATCTAATTATATTATATATTGATATTTAGGATCAAATCATTAAAATACAATAAAAAGTTTCAGTATTATATACTTGGATTTCTAACCTAAAAGGCATTTGTGTGCAAGGGAGGCTAATATTGCTAGACAGTAAGTATACAATACAATATGTAACAAATAACCCGGTGGTCATTTTAGGGACGTAGATGTACATATAGGCATGGTATTTATGACGGCGAAATATTTTTTGGTCGCTATTAAATGGGTTTTAGTATTCACAATAGGTAACTTACTAAATTCAATCTTGTGAAAAAATGTTACACACATCTGAACTAACACGCGCATCGGTAAAGCGGGGTCTTTGACAATACTGGTAGTTCCCCAGGCAATGCAAAGGTAATAAACCCACATACAATTTGCAAATAAAAATATAAAAGTTAAAGTTACAGCCTATTATACGTCCCACTGCTGGGCACAGGCCTCCTCTCATTTCTGAGAGGCTTTTAGGGCAAGGAAATGTCCGCCGCGCTGCCCCAATGCGTGTTGGCGAACTTCACATGTCTTCGAAATATTTTTTTTCTTATTTCTCAGACATGCAGGATTCCTCACAATGTTTTACTTCACCGCCGAGCACGTGGTAAATCAGCACTTAAAATTGCAATTAACAATTTCATTGGTGCCGGCGGGGATCGAACCCTTGTTGCTCGCTTCTGTGAAATTTACAGCGAGCGCTAACCATCTGAGCTACCACAGCTGAAATAAAAATATATTTAAACTTAATTTGATTTTTTTATGATCAAGTTTTCTGAAGTAAAGTTATTTCTATATGTTTGAATATTGATTCTATATAACTATTAATGGGAACCACAAAGTTTTAATAACTAAAGTTTTTGTCTTTGTAAATAATTATGTAGCATATGTCAATCAAAAAACTTCTAATGTTGTCCAGTAGAACAAGGTGGGGTAGGGCAACAGGTAAAGAAATTGACTTAACTAAAATAAGATTTCACTCAATTTCGGGTGAGTACTTTCAACGTAAGACTTGAAAAAAAAACAGAAGAACAGTTAATCAGTGCTTACTACGGACTGGCGCTTTTTACCACGTTTTTACTGTTTGGGTGGAATTTAGTAATTGATTTTAAACTATATTGCAGATGAGCTAGAGACTCGAAATTTTTAACATAGCTCAGAATCATGTAAGAATATGAAAAAATGTGGTATGTTAAAATTTTCTATACATAAAATTGTTTTGTTTTAAAACGATTATCAACTTATTTATCACTCAGTAAAAAATTAGCATATTTAATATTAAATTATGCAACCAACACAAAATTATAGATTATAGTAATCTGAAAAATCCCAAAATAACCTAAATTTCGTATAAAAAATCTAGCAATATTTATCTCCACCTGCACAAATATATTATTAGACCTGAACGACTCCCACCAGTTACACAATCATACCGCTGTATGCCTTGAAAAGACAGATCGGCCTATAACAATGTCTGCATATCGTCTATTATACACATTAGTATGTACAAAATCATTCTTAACATTAAAATACAATACTAATCGGCACTTTCATTTGTAAGTTATTAGAGTTTATAACAGTTTATATGTATAAATCCACAACAATTATATGCCCGACACTGAGGCCCAATTTACACTGCCGCGGAACGGAATGGAAGCGAATTTTTGTAACGAAATTGTACATAGTAAATTGAGTTTTATGGTAATTGTGTAAAGTTCAAACTAGATATGAGAAAAAAAAAATTCCGCGGAATTCTCGAGAATTCCACGGAAGACGCGCGACTTCCTTTATCATATCTAGTTTGCACGTTACGCAATTAACATAAAATTCATTTTACTATGTACAATTTCGTTACAAAAATTCGCTTCCATTCCATTCCGCCGCAATGTAAATTGAGCCTAAGGATTATGATCTCTAACATTTTGAAACACATGGGTCGTCTCGACCAGGTAATTACCTAACTCGTATAGTATACCAGCATAAAATGGCAGCATAATGCTGCTGTGTATCGTATTATGGGTGATAAATATTTTTTGTCACACCTTCGTTCCATGAAGCTTAGGATCATTGAAATATGGAAGATTTAATGCCTAAAACAATCCCCTTCCAACCATTAGGCTAAAAAGAGATAAACATAGTGGATCCTTAATTTTTTTTTTATAGAATAAGGATGACAAACGAGCAAACAGTCCACCTGATAGTAAGTGGATACTGTGGTCCATAAACATCTACATTTATCCTCAATTAAGAATCAAAATGCGTTGTCGCCCATGAGGACTATAGAATACCGCGTTTTCAGTAAAAAAGGTCTCCAGTTTTCTTCACTCACCATACAAAACACAGCAGCATTAAGCTGCAATTTTACGCTAGTATTCTGTGAGAGTGTGGTCCTACTCTGGTCGAGCTGACCCATTCGTGCTACAACCACAATAAAGCTGGAGCGTGACTACAGAATAATCACTTAGGAAATAATCAGTGGGTGAAACTTATCCCTTCTGTGAAGATATACATTGAACAAGTTTTATTAATTGCGTAATGTTTCTAAACAAAAATGGCGAAACTCGACATATAAATGCTATTTGGTGTTACATTAATTTATAAACTAACTTGATTTTCAACAAGATGTAAATCGGAGTCATATTTTCTGAATGTACACATTGTATATACAAAACATTTACTATGCACATTATGCAACATTAACAATATCCCTGATATAAAGATTAGTAATACTAAAGTAAATAGTAAAATTAAAGATTAAAGCTTAAAATATTTTAAAACCTAACACAAGCTATAAATACGAAGCAAATATGTTTATTACTTGCAAGTTATTATAAGATTTAAAGTTATTATTTACTCTGTAGTGGCGGTGTAAGAATATCTACTACACCATATCATCCCGTAGGTGTCGTATGAGGCAACATAGGGAAACAAACTAGGAGATGGTCAGTAGTGTCGCCCTAATAACAACTAATAAATAAAAACACTTTGTTACCTACCCGCCTGCCAAGCATGGCAACTATGGCAAATATACCCCTTAAGAGTTAATCTATGAGACATGCCTACATTCAGTAGTGTAGGGAGCTGAACAACTTAGTGTAGGGAGAACTTGTCTTAATCATTATTCTTATTAATAAATTGGATTCTTTTACCGAGCCACCGCAAGGTCCCATCCATCATAACCACAGAAGTTTAATGCAAATATAGATACTTCGGATTTACAAACACTTTTAATAAGCGCATCCACGACTTTTTCTGCCACCAGGGCGGCGCCACTTAAAAGTGAGGTGTAATATTTGACAGATTTCATAGTGGGTTAATTTGTTCAGAAAATGTAAAGATTAATGTTCCTTTCTGTACTATTCGCTATATTTTATATTAATAACATTAAAAATAAATAAATGAAACCACAGATATTCATAAAAGTAGAAAAATAAAAAAAAAGTTAAAAATGTGCAAAAAGTTAAAGAGCAGATCACTGAGGCACTGTTTTGTGTATTAATTACTCTAGAAACTGATAAACTTTTATTAAAAACTAATTTCTCAATTAAGTGACATTGTGTAACAAAAAACTTTACCTCAGTGTCATCTAGCGACATCTGGTGAGCAGAAAATTATTAGCCCTCATTAATTTGGGACCCATTTTGTAACCTACTTGAATATCTGTCGAGTCATGTCTACTTGAATATATTAGGATTAAACTTATCAGATCTGAGGTTAAGAACCACTAATGTTCAGTAAATATTAATGATGACAGTAGGATGTTATATCATTTTCTAAGTCATTTAAAAAAAATATAAATACTAAATTGCTGGGGACATGCTGAATGAAAATAAAATATATCTGATTGTCACACAACTGCACATCATTAAAGTGTACCACTGGGAGTGAATATATCTACTCAGAAGAATTGTTCGGACTAATTCCAGCCGCTCAATTTCACCATCGCACATCGCGACAGAACTCGAAATACCATCCGTACCACCTGGAAGATTGGCGGTCCATTATTGTGCGATTTAAAAGAAGTTTTCGTCCTCGCACAACTTCCTTGTAGAATCGAATACAATAAGCAATTTTTTCGAACCAATACGACTTAGGGACCTTCAAAAAAAAAAGAGACTATTCTTTTTAAAAAGTCCGGCAATGCACCTGCAACTCCCTTGGTGTTGCAGTTGTTCATAGGCGGCGGTAGTCACTTACCATCAGGTGAGCCGTATGCTCGTTTGTCCCTTCTCATATAAAAAAAAATATAACTGGTGTAGAAATTTTGACATTAGTTACCATTTTCAAAATAAATGATAATTGCTATTACAACTTGGCCAAAACAATTAGGCGCTTGACAGGAATGCGGTTTCGGCGCCCGCACCCCGCCTCTATCCCCGCGCTTCCCCAATCACCGTTCCGCGTTCCCTCTCTCGATGTAAAGACGTCTTAGCTGTAATACGCCTAAGTTTTGGTCACATATTACTTTTAATTCTGCTGCAGTTGAATTACTAGGCATTGTGTCTAGAAAGTTGTGTAACTACAACATAACAATGCGTCTTATTCTTTAAAGAACTATGAGATATATTCTTGTGGACTGTAGAATCAATTCATTTGGATGGTCTAATGGATTTACAATTATTGTTAGTGAACTAAAATGAAACTATTTTATACATATGTATATTCAAGAGATACATTTTGGATATGAAAAGGGTTACCGAGTCAAAGTTATACGTAATAGGATGTAGTCATAAGCACAGGTTGCGTTTATCATATTTCTATGTACAGTTACTTCCTTCAAAGAAAAGAATGCATGACACGGTGCCATATAAACCAAAATATGAATTGATCAACTGTACACAACAATATACTTACCATACAAAACTTATCCAACACAAAAAGTTTTAGTTCGTTTGTCAACACTTCACTAATCAAAAATTCATTTTATAACACTATGACTGCCAAGTTTTGTCACTACAATCACATCACTTTGTTAAACGGACACTTCATTGTCTTCGTTAAGGTGTATGGAGTTGTCGTTTGTAGCAAGCTTTAGCAGCGTTTTCTTTATTCGGAGAGCTGGAAGCCTTACAGATGGGTTTTGGTGCCAGCATTCTCTCATCAAGTTTGCCATACCCACCATTGTCTGAAGAGAAGAATGGTTTCAATAAAAGTTAGAATTATAATTTTTTAAAAGGTCAGCCTAAATAATACTTTAGTTGCAGCCTATAAACATAACTAGCTGTTCCCCGCGACTTCGTTCGCGTATAATTTATTACGATCATGGGATTTAATTTTTTTGTACGGAACCCTAATTCTTTTTCTAAAATAAAAGTAGCCTAAGTTACTCCTTTTGAATTCAGCTATGTGAAAGTTAAAGTCCCGTCAAAATCAGTTCAGCCGTTTCGAAGATTAGCCGAAACAAACAGACAGACAGACAAAAATTCTAAAAATTGTTTTTTTTTGTTATTAGTACTGTATAAACTTTCATATGCATTTGGTAAAAAGCTGTTATTTTGACATTATAAACCTGCCCCAGGGCACTGGCCTCTTCTCATTTTTGAGAGTCCAAGGGCTATTAAATGACCTCCGCACTGCCCCAGTAGTTGTAATATATTTTACAATTTCTCAGCTTGTGGTAAATCAGCACTTAAAACTGCAATTTACAATTCCATTGGTGCCGGCAGGGGTAAAACCCTGGCTGCTCTCATACTATGATATTTACGGAAAATTAAGTCTCTTAACCGTGTAGTGGCGGTGTAAGAATATCCACTACCTTATTTCGTCCCGTGGTTGTGGTAAGAGGCGACAGAGGTAAATTAAAACAGAAGATGATAGATGATATCAACTCAAAATATTAAAAAACTGTGGTTGCCAACCCGCCTGCCAAGCGTGGCAACTATCGCAAAATCCTCCTGACGAGGAGGAATATGTTCAGCAGTGGACTTTTATGGGCTGTAATGGTGAAATAATGATGGATGAATAGAACTAAGACCCTGATGTACCACGGCTTATTGTTGCTGGGCTCAGCAATTACGAGGGTGGATTGAAAAGTACTCGGCCTAACACAGATCCATTCAATTCTAAAAATCAAATCTACCCACATTATTTAGTTCAGTTCAGACTAGTTCATTGTGTGAAGTTCGAAACGTGTGCGATAATTAGATGTGATTTTATAAATTTATTAACAAAGTAATCGGACATAATTTCCGCGAATGGAGCAAATCGAGCAGCGTGCCGTCATTAAGTACCTCCATAAGAAGGGGCTATCATCAAAAGCCATCCATGATGACATGGTCAGTACATTAGCGATTGTGCTCTGTCATATTCATCCGTCAAAAATGGATAGCAGAATTTAAGCGTGGTAGAGAGTGTGAAAGATGAACCCGCTCTGGAAGGCCTTCGACGTCAACTACTGACGAAAATATTAAAAAGTACTTGATTTAATAATGGAGACCGCAGATTAAAAATTAGAGATAGCCGAGATTATAGGCATCTCTTATGAACGAACTCAAAACATCATTGTCAACGAGTTGGGTTTCCACAAGGTGTCTGCGGTGGGTTCGCGACTGCTTTCAGTTGAACAAAAAGGACGCGATTGACTATTTCACGCGACTGTTGTGTTGTGGAGTTATTTGAAGCCGATGCAGATGATTTTTTGAATCGTTTTGTTACTATGGACGAAACATGGGTTCATTACTGTACACCGGAAACAAAACAACAATCAAAACAGTGGAAGACCTGGTTCACCACCCCTAAAAGGCTAAGTCGATTTTGTCGGCAAATAAGGTGATGGCTTCAGTATTCTGGGACTCGAAAGGTGTGATTATGATTGATTATCTTGAAAGGGGTCAGACTATAAACTCTGATTACTACTGCACCTTACTACGTCGTTTACGAGAGGAAATAAAAGAAAAACGTCGAGGAATGCTCAGAAGAAAAGTCCTGTTTCATCAAGATAACGCCGTGTTCACACGCCAGTACAGTCAATGGCTGAAATTCACAACTGTGGCTTTGAACTGTTACCGCATCCGCCGTATTCACCTGATCTGGCACCATCAGACTTCTTTCTGTTCCCTAACCTAAAAAAGCACTTGGGAGGTCAAAGATTTTCGACAAACGACGAGGTCAAAGCAGCTGTAGACGCATATTTTGACTCTAAGGAAGAATCATTTTTTTTCAACGGTCTAAATGCTTGGAAGGGGAGGTGGCAAAAGTGTATTGAACTTGATGGTGATTATGTAGAAAAATAAAAATATTACTGATTTAGTATGTGTTTATTTTCTTGGTTAGGCCGAGTACTTTTCAATCCACCCTCGTACCTAGCCGAGTTGTTTTGTTTTGTTTTTGGCAGACTTTACATGTCCTCAATATTTTATTCCTTATATATTCCCATGGTCGAGCTGACTTATTCGTGCTGCAGTCTGAACATAGTCGTCAAGTCGGCAACACTGCCCCTGGCTGGTATATAACATAATATGACATCTATGTAACTCACCGGATGGGCATCTGTGGGTGGGGCTGGCCTTGCCCCGTCAATGCAGACCACCTTCCGCATGTCGTCGAAGCTGGGATCCTGCGGGACCAGCTCGTGGAACGGAGGACGATATTCCCGGCCATTCGCAGCCCGGCACACCTCCCACAGGACTAACGCAAGTGCGTACAGGTCGCACTTGCGGTACGCGTCGAAACACTGCAGGTTCATGCTGGAATAGAATTGAGCATGGTCAGACACACTCCACACTTTAGATACAAAGCCACAATAACCCCTAATATAATAATGTCCTTCAGACCGAATTTCGGTCACGGCGGCCAGTTTCAACGGAGACGAGCCATCGGCGCAGGACAGGATTATAGTGCCCAAGTGTATGCGCAAGTACAGGTGCACTCTCTATTCCCTCACTCTCATAGTGGGATGGTATGACGGTAATTCGACACGACCGGAGAGAGATCAGGCGCAGGACCAACGGCTGTATGTGCTTTCCGAGGCACGGAGGTGAAACACCGCCAACTTCCTAACTCAGGGCTGGCACTGAGAATTTCTTGACTGTAAAACCTAATAACTGATTTTGGTCCGACCCGGGATTTGAACCAAAGACCCCATGATTAGCAAATCGCATTTACGACCACTATACGAGGCAGTCAACCTCTAATATATATAACTATAATAACCCCTGTGCATTGTAGGTCCTAATGAGGTGGTCACTTCCAAGCTCTTTCATAAATACCTGTATTTTATAGTAAAATGTACTTGCAAATAAAAAGTCCCACTGGGTTTCGCGTGCTGGTTCGTCCCAGGATTCCTCCAGCATTTTCCAGGACATGAGGTTTTATCCGAACCAGTAGTAAAAGTAAAAAAAAAAGACTTTCAATAACAATTACTAATCTATATTGAGTAAAAATGATTCTATTTAGGGCCCATTTAGCGGTTTACTCCACGCCGTCCGGAATGTAAGTAAGCCCCGCTATTCACACGCCGCATCGTCACAAAGGTTATTCTGTTTCTCGTTTGCGTCATACGTTTTTTAAAAATAAAACTGAAATATCAAACGAACTTACAGTGGACTGAGGCCACTGCAGAAAGTTAAGAGGAGTGCAATTGGGTACAGAGTGCAAGTATAATTACAGGCTGTGGCACTCCAGTCCTCAAAGTAACCACTGTACCTGTAGCCTTGCCTTTTCTTTACCACAATGTGGTAACTAAAGAGGTAATACTCAACAACTTACTTTTATATGTGGTAGAGCCACCCTGCACCTATATTATGGTTGTAGCACGAATGGGCCGGCACAACCGGGGTAGGACCACGCTCTCACAGAATACCAGCGTAAAATAGCGGCTTGATGCTGCTGTGTTTCGTATGGAGACTGTAAAGAACCGGAGAGCCTTTTAACTGGAAAGGACGCATTCCATCTTAGTCCTTAGGGGTGACATCTGCATTTTGATTCTTATCGAGTATTAATGTAGATGTCTATGGGCCACTGTGTGCTTGTTTGTCACCCTTATTATATAAAAAAAACTTACGTTTGCTCCAGCATCTCGGGACTCATGTACCGTTTGGTGCCCTGCCTCGGGTTGTGCAGCTGTTGATCTTGGACGTGTTGCCTGGTCACAGCCAGCCCGAAGTCCGCTATACAACACTCTCCATTCACTTTCACCAGGATGTTTTTGCTTTTTATGTCTCGGTGGGCTATCGCTGGCTTACCCTGAAATTGTTGTGATTTGAAAATTTACAAAAATACAATTAAAAACCGCTGCTTCCAACCTTATTTGGGAGATATTTGGCTTGTTAAAACATTGGTGGATTTACCCACCTAGTTTCAATTACTTTGAGTTATCAGGAAGATGCTGGCACCATAGAGCCATGCTGCAGCCTATATTATGGTTGTAGCATGAATGGGTCGGCTCGACCGGGGTAGGGCCACGCGCTTTTACAGAATACCAGCGTAAAATTACAGCTTAATGCTGTTGTTTCATATAGTGTGGTTTAGAGAACCTGAGACCCTTTTTACTGAAAACAAAGGTGACAACACATCTGCATTTAAAAAAAAACACATGTCCTGTTTCATTCCCTCTGCCACGACACTCACAGGATATGGCATAGTGGATTATTTTACGCTGTTGGGAAAGTGTTAAAACATCCAATTTAGTGTACCTGCGTGCCATGTATGTCCGTATGTAGATGCAGTAGCCCATTAACCGTTGAGAGACAGATCACCATCATCTGATGCCTGGTCAGCGTGGTCCTGTTGAGATGCTCGTACAGCGAGCCCAGCGGGTGGAAGTGGGTTATCAGCCACAACTGCAGAACAAAGGGGATGCAACATGGTTATTAATAAAATGTCTGGACTGTCTCATTGGTTTAATAGTCACAGATAACTAGTCTCTGTTGACTGGCCGCCGTGACCGAAATTCGGTCTGGAGGACACTATTACAAAATAGGATGATATGGGGATCTGGATTCTCTCACACAGACACTACACGCCAGTAACTTGTGAAGGGCTGCAATAATTTTATTATTTATTAATTTATTCTTTATTGCAACACTCCTTCAACATAGGGTTGCTTAATGCCCTACGGCATTCTCTACCAGTCAACCCTAAGAAAGATGGAATATATAAAGATGTTGATAGGTGCAAATTAAGTACAAAAAAGAACTTTAAATCTTTAAACTTGAAATAATGATGACAATGAGAATGGTAATGTTCTACCAACCTGCGTACAACTGTTCCGGCTGGTCATATCGCTGCCGATGTATGCGAGGATGTTGTCATGTCGCAGCAGCACAGTGCTGTACACCTCCGTCTCCCTTCTCCAGGAGGCTTCGTCCCGGGAGAAGAATATCTTCACCGCTACGCTGTCTGCACACCAAGAACCACGCCATACTTCGCCGTAACGACCCTGGAGAAGAAATAAATCAAAATCAACTTTCGTTTTCAAGCCCACGTGAACGGTTTACAGTTGGGACTTTTTCATTGGTCCGTAAAAGTCTACTACTAAATATGGGCTAATTTTATTGGCTTATTTTAAGCTTGGGAAGGTTTCCGTTAATCGTTATGCTTAGTAGGCGGTTTCATAATTACAATACTAAACGGTGAGGACCATTGCCGGTCTGAGTGTCTGGCTTAAACCAGTTTAGGATTATTAGCCCCATAGTTGCATGCTTGGCAACTGCAATATCAGGTTTGCAAATTATCAAGACGATAATGTTTGTTGATAATTATCCAGTTACTAGCGATCTGCCCACGCCTTCACACAGTTGATTTCTTGATCTCGACAACAAAGTCACCTACCGGGTCAAATTGTCAATCTAAACCATTCTCTAATCAACTTAATCACACACACACAAAATTTCATCAAAATCAGTTCAGCCGTTTAGAAGGAGTTCAGTCACATACAGACGGACAGAAGAATTATAAAATACATAATATGCATGTATTATACATATAAACCTTCCTCTTGAATCAGTCCGTCTATTGATGAAAACCGCATCAAATCCGTTGCGTAGTTTAAAAGATCTAAGCGTACAGACGGCGGGATGCGATTTTGTTTTATACAAAGTAGAGATTACCCAGCAATATAATGTGTAATAACGGTATTTTAATAGTTATTTCCCTTATTTCAAAACAAAAAAAAATGCTCTTTGTTTGATACAATCTACAATAACAGAATTTAAACAAATCAACATTTTCTACATTACACAAAATATCAGACGCAGGAATAAACATTTTTTTTTAAATTTATTTATATAATTTGCATGCCACAAGAAATACATCATACATCAAGTGACACCGCGTAGCAATTTATAAGAGGGTAGTTTTTTTTATTTTATAATACTAAATATTAACTACTGCATACTAAATACCAACTAACTTATTTCTTATCATTTACTAGTCTAACATATTTTTTTTTTATAATTATTACACATACATTTACTATTTATTCGCATCTATAAAAAATTCACTTAAATTATAATAACTTTTATCAGTTAAGAATGACTTTAATTTTTTATAAAAGACTTAGTGTTGTCTATATTTTTGAGGTTATTTGGAACACTATTATATATTTTAATAACCATCGTTATTCATTGTATTGTCATTGATAATCATCAGTACATAGATAATTATCCCGTGCGGAATTTTTTAATTAGAATTATAATAAGGAAGACGCTGCTGGCCGTTATCTGTTTCAGATTCCCTCTGTCGCCTTGACACTTGATGAACTGGGGTGATAGATTATTTTGTGCATGTTAAGTGGATGCTGTGGCATAAAGCTCAGCTGTAGGTGTATACCCGTTATTTTTTTCCGGTTTTCATAGCCAAAGACTAGCACGGAATGCCTCATTACCGGTGAAAAAATATATATAAAAATATAAAAGATTAATTATTACCAATTTTCATTACCTTGCCAACACATTCTATAAGCGTGACCTGCTTAGCCAATGTACGCTGGACCATCAGAGGCAGACCGGAGCCTGATCCGCTGGTCACAGAACATTCCAGATACTCCCTAAGAGTGGAATCGCCAGCCGCAACCGCTTTCAGCCCCCCTCCGTTTTGAGAGCCCTCAAGACCTGTGTACAATCAAATCATAAATTTTCTTGTTCTTCGCCTCTGAAGCTTCTCCAGTTGTAGAGCAGTTAGCGAATGAGCCGTTAAAAACTATATAATATATATTCAAAAGCCGTGGCAGTGCAGGGGCAAAGAGCTTGTTGTACATTTCACAGTAAACAAGCAACCCGAGTTCGATACCCGCCAGCACCAATGAAATTGCTAATTGCAATTTTAATTGCTGATTTACCACAGGCTAGTTGAAGAAAAACATCGTGGAACCTGCAAATCCGCAGACCGTCGGGGAGCATGTTGCATTCTACCGTAGATCTAAACGCAAGTGACTGCACGGGCCTATCAAAAATTAGAATTTTGAGTAAACGAACAACTCGACCACACCGCATGCAGCACAACATGTGAAAAAGTAATTATGTGCAAAAAAATAAATAAAACGAAATATTTACCAACATTATAAATAATCATGTTCAGTCTTGACCTGAAAATTTTTCTAATGCGTCTAATGATGTAAAATATCTTATAAAATTGCGTATTATTTCGTATCGCAAAATTGAATTTTGAAATAAAACCAGGAAAAAAAGTAATATTACTATGTTTATCATTCTCAATAGACTTTTGGAGACGGAACGTGTTTTCCAAAGGCCCAGAAGCCATGCGAAAAATATATAAAAAAATGAATGACATGATGAAAAAAATAAATGAATGACAGGCTGTCATTTGTTTCACTTTTGCAGTCGTTCGTTTGCTCTTAATATGTAGTGTACTTTGCGATATTGGATTTTCTGATACCCTTACAACTTTTGCATTTTCTATGGACTTCGATACCTTCCCCTTACGATTACTTTGACCTGTGTTATACGGATACCGATTTAGTGCTTTTGATAGGGATCTAAGACTTTATCGATCTTGTTGGAAAGCGTTATGGAGCCTTCTACGAGATTGCTTTGTATAAACTGTAACATATTGTGTGTTAATACGCTTCAGCGTTATCGGCTTGACCAAGCGTGGTGATTAATGCTCATGCCTTCTCTGTTTGAGAAGAGGCCTTTTCCCAGCAGTGAGGCAGTATTATGCTGGTATTAGTTATTATTTACTCGTCCTTGTCCGTTCATCAGACTTTTAGAGTTCGATGGCAGAAAGCGTCGTCTGTCGAGCCGACTCCTGGAGTCTGGACCGTTTCGACGACAGATTTTGACCGATAATTCAATGAACTATAACTATATTGCTATAACTTGCACAAAGTGTAATGTAGAAATCAAGGATGGCCTATCATCACGCTTGTAGTCTTTAAAACTCACCATCGGCGGGATATTACGAGAATATAACTGCTGTTTGCGACCGCGCGCTGATTTGATGATGATATTACATTGAAGAGGGATTTATTTCTGAGCGATTGTAACATACAGTTTTTGAGGTTATGACAGCTGTCAGACCTTATCTGACAGCTGTCCTTATAACCTTAAAAACTTATTTACTTAATAGCATTTTTCCCTGGCCTCTAAATGAAAAGATGACAAGTTATTATATTATTACAAGCAATAATTGTTTTTATACAACACTAGTTGTAGGTAGACGCGACCTGTAAAACTAATCAAGTGACAGGTCAATCAATGTATGAAAAGTTGGCATGATACTTTAAGAAAATACATTTAAAAAAAAACTGTGCTGCAACATGAAACAGCGAAAAAGACCGGTCTCAGTGATAGCACTGGTTTTCAGTCCAGCCCGTACCCAAGTTGCCTCGGGCAAATCAAAATATGACACCTATTGTGAACCTGTGCTCAGCAATGAGAGGTATATAAGGCTGTAACTTTACTATGTGGCGGCGCTGTCGTCGCGCCGCAAACGAAACGTACGGAAGCCTAAATCGTGCTATCTAAAGTTCTGAAGTTAACGTAACACACCGCTCCCCAGGCTCAACACCTTGCCCGGCAGGAGATCTCCCCTTTTCCTTTCACGGCCAAAACCATAAAAAAAGTTAAGTTACAGCCTTTATACTTCTAACCTCTGGGCACAGGTCTCCTCCAGGGGCCTATCACTTCTATACATTTTGTGTTTTTAGACGCGTTTATGTTTCAAACATTAAGCCCCAGAGGGCGCACTTTTTCACTTTGCCCGCCATCTTGGAAACCAATTTATTCCGTTTGACATTTGTTGACGCGAATGTGTTCCTTTGCTTTTAATTGTGGATTTTTGTGGATTTTTCGACGATTTTGGCTTGCTTTTTGGACTTGGTACCTTGATTCTATTTACGTTAACTCACGGACTTCTTTTCGGATTTTGGATTGCCTTACGAATTGGATTCTATTGACATTAACCATGGCTGCTGAAAAAAGATGCTGTGTACCTAATTGCAGCAAAAATCGTAAGTATTTAAATATTTATATCATAAAATTGTTAAAAGGTACAAAAATAAAACCTACTTGATATTATTTGTTTAAACATCGCTGTAATTGCAATGGTTTTAATATAGCACGTTAGCTTTTCAATTTGTTGAAAAACTAACCTGCTACATACCTTCTTTATAAAATAACAGAATAAATTATTTTATGATTTAATAAGCAAGTAATCACTTATCTCTATTAAAACTTATTCATATCCACTCAATGTCCGAAGATTGAAAATGTCATTAAATTATCTATATAATAATATTTAATTTATGTCTTCTTTCAGGATCGGATAATGTTATATTACATATATTTCCAAACCCAAGCAAACAAGCTGATCGGTTTCGTTCATGGGTGTATGCCATTGGTGGAGACATTTTAGCAATGAAAGATGACAATATATTTAAGTACCGCAGAGTATGTCATCTTCACTTTGAGCCAAAGTATTACACATGGAGTAAAAGACTTGCACCTAATGCAGTACCAACTTTACATTTGCCAGGTAAGATGTTTGATTCAATGTGTGGTTAGGCTCAATACTTTTGGTGTTATGTAAATATGATTGTTACTATTGTTTTTAAATATAATATCAAGATTTCATTCTACACTGATTATAATAAATTATAAACACATGCAATTGTACTCAGATTTCAACCTCAGAATATATGATACAAAACAGTTAAATACACATTTTTAATTTATTGTATTTTCCAGGATGCCATATAAATGTTGGCTTTGATCACCATCAGCCATCAACAAGCACTGCAATGCCTAGCATCTCACTAGCACCTAATGAAGGTACGTAATTTCAAACAGACAACTTTTATTTAATATTTTTAAACTGTAATCTTTTATTTCAATGAGACTAGCAGACTGCATCTTTGCGTGGACAACTCAAATATGTAAACTTAATGTGAATGTGTAATACATATAAACCTTTGTCAGGAAATGTTCTTATCTGAATGATAGTGAAAATTGAATAGAAATCCACTTCTCAAATTGCAAAATTGTGTTATGACTAATGTCAAGAGGTGACAGCAAAACGAAATAGGAGATGAACAGCTACATTTTCCTGATAACAACTTAAAATAATGGAAAACTGCATTGCCTGCCAAGCGAGGCAACTATGGGCAATTATCAGGCTATATTTAGTAGAAGATATTATATATTTACTGGCTTTTGATAGGCTGCAATGAATAAATGAATTTTGATTGAGTTATGAATGCAAGTTCCAAATTGGAAACAGATCCCAATTTTACAACTCCAAAATTGTTGAATAGTTTTATACTTTGCTGGCTTTTTAGTTATTGAAACTAATGCTTATTTAAAATTATTTTCAGCATCAAAGAAGACTAGGCTTTGTAAAGTATTCTCTTCTGAAGCTAACTCTCTTGTTCGCAAAATTAAAAAATTACAAGCTGATAAAGACCATTTTGCATTGAAGCTGAAAAGGCTTTAAAGCTATCTGAAAATCCTACTTTTCAGAAAACAATTTCAAAATTTACGTCAGCTGCCCTAATATTAACTCTGCTTCAGTTCCGTGAGATTAATAAAAATAAAATGGGAAGAAGATATTCAAAAAGAAAAGTTTTGTCATTAGCTCTTTACAAACAAGGGCCTAGAGCTTACAGGTGGCTTAGGAATGTATTTGTTCTGCCTTCTTCAGCAACACTGAGTCGCATGATAGCAAGAGCTGCTTTAAAGCCTGGAATGAATGATAATTTATTTGAAGTTTTAAGTAAAAAGTTAAAAAATGTCTGAGACTGACAAGTTATGCATATTGTTATTTGATGAAATTGCAATCTCACCACATTTTGAGTACAACAGAAGAGAGATATTATAAAAGGATTTGTTAACAATGGCAAGAAAAACATTATGAAAATTGCAGACCATGCATTAGTGTTTATGGTGAGGGAGTTCAAAAAATTACAAACAGCCTATTTATTATACATTCTGCTCTGAAGCACAAAAGATGAATTAAAAATTCAAATAAAAGAAGTGATAAGAAAACTCAAATCAGTGGGTTTGAAGGTTGTAGCAACAGTATGCGATCAAGGTTCCACTAACATGGGTGCAATTCATAATCTCATAGTTGAAACAAAAGCTCATCATCTGAGAAAAATTCCGATTATAATAAAAATACCTTTGAAATTGATGGTGATGAAATTGTGCCTTTGTTTGATCCTCCACACTTGATCAAAGGCATTAGAAATAATCTTTTGACCAAAAACTTAACGTATGTTATTAACAATAAAAAGAAAACTGCCAAGTGGGACCATATTATTCAATTACACAAAGAAAATCCAGCCTACCAAGGCATTAGACTTCTTCCAAAACTCACAGAATACCATGTAAACCCAAAGAAAATACCTAAAATGAAAGTGAAGTGTGCTACACAAGTTTTTAGTAGATCAGTTGCTGTAAACATGGGATACCTAGCAGGTAAAAATAACAATCTTCTTTAGCTTTCTTTATGATTTTTACTTATTAAACTTTAATAACATATTTGTTAGTTTATAAAATATCCAATTATTTGGCCATAAAATCCATAAATAATAGTTTTTATTTTTAATTTGAATATGCTATTCTAAATTTTTCAAAGAAATCATTCTTCCATTATTGTCATTTGCAAATCAATAAACTTGGCTCGTACATTGTTAGTGTCTCAACTCATAACTAACCAACAAATTTTACATTCACATTTTTTTGTGGGTGTCATAAAAGGCGACAGAGAGAAACAATGTAATAATAATAACAACTTCAAAAAAAATCCTGTGGTTGCCAACCAAGCATGGCAACTAAGGCAAATGTCCTGCCTATGATGTTATCTATGTAAGAGATACATTAGCTAAATAAATCAATATATTTTGTGAAGGTGCCTTATTAATAATTTTACTATTAACTTTTTTCCAGATAAAGGAATTCTATCCAATGACTGCAAGGATACTGCCGATACATTATTATTTTTTGATGAACTCTTCGATTCTTTAAATGGAAGCTATGAAAATAATAAGAGAAGATGTGGTAAATCTCTTTTAGGTCCTTTAACCCCATCATCATCTCATCAAGTAGTGTTTGGGATAATGCTACACCAATTCTGAAAACAATGAAGTTTGTGTCTGTAAGCACAGGCATAACTGCTTGTGTTCCATCCATTAGGAATTGGTTACATACCATTGAAAACATCAAATATTTGAAAACAAAATTATTCAAAGAACACAATTTGAAGTCGTTATGGTTACGTCATTTTAACCAAGACCCACTTGAGAATTTTTTTGGCTCTATAAGGAACCATGGGGCAAGGAATGTCAATCCAACTTCAGCAGGTTTTGAGATTGCATTTGCATCATTGTTAGTAAATAATTTAAATAACTCGCATTCACCAGGGGCCAATTGTGAGAAAGATTCCTGCCAACCATTTAAGTCACTGTACAAGTTATTTTTTCGTAAAAAAACTCAAACCAACAATGTTACAACAGAAGTAAATATTGATCATATTAATAGTCACGAGATCTTGACTGATATACATATTAAGCTAAGTAATCCTAAAATCAAGGCACAATTAGAATATGTTAGTGGATATGTACTAAGAAATTTAAAAAAATCATTTTTAAAATGTAAAACATGCTTGAAAAATTTGTGTGATGAAAAAAGATCCAGTGAGTATATTAGATTAAAAGATTATTCCAAAGAACAAAAGAGCTTGACACATCCATCTCAAGAATTCATACATTTATTTTCGTCCATTCAAGATGTCGTGACTTATATTTTAAGGACTAATAGTAATTTAGATAACATTAAAAATTATTTTAAAACAATTATGTGTATAGTTTGCGATTTTAATTTCCTAACTTGTGCGATACATAAAAATGATATTATAGAAGATATATTAGATATTACTTGCAGGTTCTTTCTACATAGTTGGGCCAATAATATAAATAAAATATTAAAAGGAGCAAGAATTGACGTTGATAAAATGATGTAATGCAATCTCAAGCATTTAATTATTGCTTAAAAGAAAAAATAAACGTTTAAACAAATAAATATGTGGTTTTATTGAAGTTTCAATTTTTTTCATGCTAAATCTATTACATAATGTTTTAAGCACAATTCAGACTTAAAACATTGTGTAAATAATGAAATAAAATAAATAATAAAAAGTAAACCTATACATCCAATTCATGTTATTAGACGTAGTTATATATATATTCAATATTTTTTTAGTTCGGACACAGAACTGTAGTAGGCGCTGGAGTCGCATTACTTAACTGCCAACTCTATTTCTGATTATTCAAAGTACTCTGTGGTCTCCTCTCATTTCTGAGAATGATTGAGGGCTAGGAAGAGTCTGCCACGCTGTCCCAATACATGCTGGTGGACTTCACATGTCTGCGGAATAATTTTTTTAGTTTTCTCACGAAGTTTCTCTTCACCGCCGAGCACGTGGTAAATCAGGACTTACGTGATAGAACCTCGCTGCAGCTATATTATGGTCGTAGCAGAATGGGTCGGCCCGACCAGAGTAGGTACACGCTCTCACAGAATCATCATCATCATCATCATTACAGCCCTTCACAAGTCCACTGCTGAACATAGGCATCCCCCAAGGAATGCCACAAAGCACGGTCCTGAGCTACCTGCATCCATCAGCTTCCTGCATGTCTTACCAGGTCGTCACTCCATCTAGAAGGGTCGAATACCAGCGTAAAATAGCAGCTTAATGCTACTGTATTTCCTATGGTGAGTATGGAGAACTGGAGACCCTTTTTATTGGAAACAAGGCATTCCATCTTAGTTCTTTAGGGATGACAACGGATCTGCATTTTGATTCTTAATTGAGCACAAATGTTGATATCTATGGACCACAGCATCCACTTACCATCTGGAGGATTGTATGCACATTTGTCACCAATATTCTATAAAAAAAAAAATTAAAATTGCAATTAACAATTTCATTGGTACAGACGGGGATCGAAAACGGGTTGCTCGCGTTTTACGACGCGCTTAGCCCCTTAATCACCACGGTTAACTTCTAACTATAACTAAATTTCTTAACTTTATATTCTATAATATATGCAGCAAGAAAGAGGACATTACTTATGCCCAAGTAAAGCATACCAATTGTGACGAGAGATATGTCATATGACTAAGTTACAAAATAATAACTATCTTGTAATAAAGATCACCGATATCTTGATTAAGCCGTACCTTCATAGCAAGCACTTGTCACATGAGGGCCGTATATATTGCTAGAGAAGTAGTTGGAGTCAGGTCCCAATTTATGAAGGGCTGCCCTGGATACCCGCAGCCTGGAAGTACAATTTAAATAAAAATAGTTTTTACGGATTTTATAGCGTATATTAACTTGTTTTATATAGACTGAGGTGTTTGACACCACCTGTCATATGTGGCAATTATGGCAAATTTCTCCTATATAAGACAATATATGGGGGAGGCGTATGTTTAGCCGTGGACTTGTGATGGGCTATAGTCTTTGCGTTATAGCATGGTGCGGGTGACAGCTTACGGTTTGGCGTGTCTAGAGATAGAACAATGTTAAATCGATTTGAAAAGGGCGATTAACACCGAAACATATATTTTTTTAGAAACTACAATGCATGTCAAATTAAGTTAAAGTTTAAAACAAATTATGACATAATAATTATATAATAGCTGTTCCTGGACCTCGCTCGCTTGGTATTTATTACGATTGGATTTCATGGGCTTTAATTTTTTCCAGATTTCTTTTTCTAAAATAAAAGTAGCCTGTTACTCCTTATAACATCAGCTATCTGCCAGTGCCAGCTATAAGCCGTAACAAACAGACAGACAGACAAACATTTTAAAAATTGTTTTTGGCTTTCTGTTATAAATACCGTATATACTTTGAAATAAAAATAAAAAATAGGTTATTTGTATCCATTTTGGCCGCCATGAGTAATGATAATGTATTTTTGACACAATGCGCAATTTGCTTTATAATTATTTTTTAACCCGAGCTGACCAACGAATAATTTATCGTCCATGCCAACACTGCATATTCGTCTATGTGCGTTTTTTTTTCGTAAATCAGAATTTGTTGAACGATTAGTTCCAATTCCAATACATATTTACGTGATTTTTATATTATTCGATTTATTTCAAAACCGATTTTTGATAGTCTGTGGTTGTTCGTTATATCATGCCATAGTTTAGCGTGGCACATCACTATCGTAAGTGGGCGGTACCCATCCATGATGTACAACAATATCTGTATGACAGTTTATCTAATGAAACTTCATAGGCGTGAGCTGTCATTTGCACCATGCTACAACGCAAAGACTATAAATGTAGATGCCTATGGGCCACAGCATCCACTTACCATCAGGTGGACTGTGTGCTCGTTTGTCACCCATAAAAAACAATTTTTTTAAATTTCAGCTAACGCAAGCTCTACTACTTTGACGGTGAATTGTTAGTCCATTCATTCAATGCCCGTGGTATGCTCGTTTGTCACCCTAACATTAAAAAAAAGATTATCCTACCTGTGACTCCTCCGTAGCACAAATATGGCCATCGCTCCTATAGCACTGACAATAAACACAGAGGCTATCACACTGGCCCACAGCTTCCACGTGTTGGAGGGCAGGGGCTCTATCGCAGTGTCTGCCGCTGGGGGCAAATCTGGGAAGCTGCCGTCATTGCACATATCACCCTGGCAGCATGTGATGTTCAACTGACCTGCGTGGCGTTTGCGGAGCCTGGAATAAAATATTTTCAGATATTTTTACCACATGATTTTTCAGATATTTTCTTACGTGGTAGAGCCATGCTGCAGTTATATTATGGTTGAAGCACAAATGGGTCGACTCGACCGGGGTAGGACCACGCTTTCACAGAATACCAACGTGAAATAGCAGCTCAATGCTGCTGTGTTTCATATGGAGAAGGGAACCCGAGTAGTGTAGAGAACTGGAGACCCTTTCGATTCCTTAGAGGTGGCAACGCATTTGCATTTTGATTCATATTCGAGGATTGATGTACATGTCTATGGGCTACAGCATCCACTTACCATCAGGTGGACTGTGTGTTCGTTTGTCACCCATATTCTATTAATAAAAAATGAATGCTTGATGGTGAAGGAAAATGATGTGAGGAAACCTACCTGTCTGAGGAATAAATATTTCGCAGATATGTAGTCTACCTAAAAATACTGGTAGTGTGGAAGATTAACCGCTCCAAAAAACTGTCAGAAAGGAGAACATCTGTGCCCAGCAGTGGCTGTTTACATGCTGTAAATTTACTCACTTTATTCAATAATTATAAGTTATTATTCCGTTTTTTTTTTCTATGCCATGGAATTTACTGCTGCTAGCAGGGCTTTCAAAGAATGCGCCAATCAACATAGTTTGATGTAACGGTATCATATATTTGACACATACTCAGAGGTGGAGGAAAACATCAAGAAGAAACTTGCATGTCTGAGAAATAAAAACATTTCTAAGGACTCGTCCCTCAACACATACTGGGGCACACATATTTCTGATAATGTTATGCAGCAGTTAGTCTGTTGCACTGTTGTATGACAGCGGCATGAACAGATTATCTCGACCGGGTTAGGACTACCTCTCACAAATTACCAGCGAGAAACAGCAGGATAATACTGCTCTGTTTTGTATGGTGAGTGGAGAGAACCGAAGATCCCTTTGCTTGGTAACAAGGCATACCATTTTAATCCTTATGGGAACAACGCGTCTTAATTTTGATACAGAATCGAGGATCGATGTATATAAGCCACAGCATTCACTCACCATGAGGTGGACTGTGTGCTCGCTTGTCACCCTTATTCTATAGAATAAAAAATATATGTCCTACAACACGGGACAGATCTCATCTTTCTCTTTCCCTCCTTTAATTTCCGAGAGGGTATTTAGAGAACGGAGTTATCGCGCTGTTTCAATAAACGTTGGCGGAGTTTATATCCTCGATTTTTTACAGATTCTTAAATAAATAGGTCATTGTTGGCGTTGTGAATGGGGATCGGACTCGGGTTGTTTGTGTACTTGGTCTAGTGGACGTAAGCGCTACTGCCGGCCATGTTTCAGAGCCAGGCCAAAATCAGTTACTAGCTTTTTCTGTCAAGAAATTCTCATTAGCAGCCCAGAGTCTGTGCAACACATGGCAGTGTTTCACCCCCATGCTATGGAAAAGGTTTGTGCCCAGCAGTTTTACCTACTTTTTTCATCATCATCGTCATTATCATTGCAGCCCTTCACAATTCCACTGCTGAACATCGGCGTCCCCCTAAAAATGCCACAAAGCATGGTCCTGAGCCATCTCCATCCATCGACTTCCTGCATATCTCACCAAGACATCACTCCATCTATCAGAGTCCCGCTCTACGCTTTGTTTATTGGTACGATGCTGCCACTCGAGAACTTTTATGACCCATCGGTTGTCGGTTCTTCGAGCTATATGACTGGTCCATTGCTACTACAGCTGACCAATCCGTAAGTCGGCTAAATATATCGGCAAGCCGAGATCACTCCCTGAAGTTGTTGGCAACATCAAAGGACTGCTGAACTTCTTCGAGGAGATTTCATGGCTCATATAATCACAATATTCCTGCCCACACGCAAAATACGCACTTAGACGTGGAGGTGCGGAAAATAGCCCTTCGTAAACTAACTGATACATACTTACTTTTTTTACTGTGAATTAATTTTAAGTGGAACAAAATCTTACCCTAAAGGAGGTTGATTGGTCCGACATGTAAATTGCGCGTGATCTCTTCGCGTGGAGCACCCTCGCGAATGTCTCAGGGTCCCATCGGAGGCCCTCACCGAAGATTTGTAGCAGTAAAGGGCGTCACCACACACGCCGATTGAATCACCCTCCGAACCGCAGTCAGGCGGCTCACATTGGTGGCATTTATATCTGAATTATAAATATATAAGGACATTACACTAAGCAATTAAATACAACAAAGTTTATATATGTTTCAATATTATGCTATTATATATATCAATACTATGCTATTATATATATTTTTTATAGAATAAACGTGACAAACGAGCGCACAGTCCACCTGATGGTAAGTGGTTGCTGTGACCCATAGACATATACATCTATCAAAATCAAAATGCAGATGCGTTGTCATCCGTGAGGACTAAAATGAAATGCCTCCAGTTTTCCAGTAAAAATGGTCTCTGGTTTTCTACACTCACCATACGAAACACAGCAGTGTTAATCTGCTATTTTACGCTGGTATTCTGTGAGAGTGTGGTCCTTTCCTGGTCGAGCCGACCCATTCATGCTACAACTATACTACTAATATAGCTGCAGCATGGCTCTACCACATTGCTGTTGCCTATGTTTTATTATTATATTACTATAAGGCATACCTGGCATACACAAAGCATGGTCAGCCATCTACTTCCTACATCAATCGACCTCCTGCATGTCTTACACACACACTAGTATAAGTCAGTACACTACACTACTGGTATAAGACTATTGAACAAACCTAGTTTATTTTACAGATTTTATCGAGTTTAATTAACTTATTATATATGCCTGACGTTTTAAGTACTTTTCAGCATCCACAGTCACAGGGGTGCTGAAGTATTCAATGTCCCAATGTCATAGTTAACCATGGCTACCTTCAGTTTAAAATTATTAATTTTTCGAGCGTCCATTAAAACATACTTCTAGCTGCCGAAGAAGATTAGTCAGTTTTTACCATCCATAAATCTTTCTACAAGATGCAGAAGTATATAAGCTTCTCTCAAAATGTGATCTCTCTTACAAAGAACGAGGTAAAAGATTAAAAAAACCTACATAAAAGAACATGTAGCTGATGTGAATAATCGACGCCACGAGAAGTCAGCAGTCTATGAACACATACAGGATCACCTTACATCAGATTTGATAGACCGCAATTCCCGCAAAAGAACACCAATTCCTGTCAAGGATGATTTGCGAAGCTATTGAAATCAAAAAACATTCTAGTTTCAATAGAGAAGATGGCTGGGTGATACCTACTATCACAGAATAAATAATAGTACAAGAACTACTATCTGCTTGGGGTCCCATTATTAATAAAATTAAATTCCAACTCAAGCTTATTACTGCCAGACTTCAAGATACTATAAGTTTTTTCTGCGTAGATTGGACCAAAAAAAATTTATAATTTTAGAAAGTAGCCATGGTAAATTATGACATTGGAACGTCGAACACCTCAGTCCCCCCGTGAGTGTGGGTGCTGAAAAGTGCTTGAAACGTCGGGAATATAAAATAAGTTAATAAAACGCGATAAAATAAGAAATCATTACAAGACTGCTATTCAAAAAGCTTTCTTCTCCATCTATAGACACAAAGTTTTCAGCAGTGTCCAATCAAAGTTTCAGTTTTTGGCTGAAGCCGTGGCCTTCAGCCAAAAATTGAACTTTGATTGGCCTAAGCTGACTCTAGTTTTCAACATATCAAAATAATTTTTGCAATAAAGAAAAAATAACTCGATTGACTGATACCTTTTTTGAAATTTCCTTCTCCTGGGCAATGCAAGAAAGAAAACAGTAATTAATGTTTTAAAATATCATAACCAATATGAAAATAAGAGATACATTTCATCAGGGTGGTACGGGATAGTCATCAAGATAATACTGATAATATCTGATACTGATAATTATCAAGGATAATAATGTTTATTTCCGTGTGAGATATTGTGCGTGAAATCTATAGCGTGTATAGTAATAATAAACTATACACCCGATTGAATTGAAATTTAGTATAGTTACTCATTTCACAATGTAGACGCTGACCAAGAACGGATTTTACGATAGTCCAATTAAAAAAAAAAATCGTGATGTATTACGTCTACGTTCTGCAATAAAATATTATCGTGCGCCCAGCGAAGCGACCGGTATCAGCTACTTATATTGATAATTTGCAACCCTGCATTTCATACATGAGACCAATTGGATTAAATTTCAGTAAAAAAGAACATCAAAATTGGATAACTACAGACATATCATGTTATGTACATTCAATAAAGGAAAATATCAAAATGTAAATGCACTGAGTACTAAGAGTCTTGTTATCACTAATATGTTCCCGGTTCTCTACACTCACCATACTAAACACAACACAGCGTTGAGCTGCTATTTTATACCGACTTCAAAAAGGAGCAGGTACTCAATTCGACTGTATGTTTTTTTTTATGTGTGTTACCTCTTAACTTTTTTCTGAGTAAACTGATTTCAATGATTCTTTTTTATTTGAAAGCTGGTGCTTCTCATGTGGTCCCATATAAATTTGATCAAGGTCTGCCAATAGTTTTTGAGTTATTCTTAATAATTTATATTGAAGTCGGTTGTACAAAATTTTTAATTATACACTAGTAAAAAACTGGGTAAAACTATAGACATCCGGTACTCGCGCACGGGTGTGGGGTAGGGATAGGGGATAGGGAGAGGGAGAGGGTTCAGGGGACCCTTCACCCGTTGCGGAAATGTATAGTTTATGAGTAATTTTGTTTTTGTAAAATCGTAACCTTACTTTTTTACACAGGAATATTGACTCAAAGTTACTTCTGCAATGGCTTCTCCGCTGCGGGAAGTGAAGCCCCGGGGGGCTGCTCTCCCTCTGCGCCTACGGCTTTACATAAAACACTCTAGGGGTAGAGCAGACAAGACTATGTGGAGTCGGGGCGTTCTGATTCGGTTTTAGTACAGATTCGACCTATCTTATCTATAAAGTCAGGTTGCCCTAAACTCTGCTATGATAGTGGTAAATGAAACAATGTAATGTGAATTGTTATCATTTTGTTTTCTGAAAAACCTTTTTGACTGCTCTCCACTGCGACTCAATTCGTTGTGTATGAGGCCATCTTCAGCCACAAGTGGATTGTCTGGGTCCGAGTAATTAATTTTTTAATGGGTGACCTGTTTAGTTATATTATGCAATTTTTAGTTAGTCAAATTTATTTTTATCGTAATTAATTCAAAACACATTTCTGTAATTCAAAAACAGTATAAAAGGTTTTAGCTTAACCCTAACAATCCTCCTAAACTGAAAACATAATTAAAATCAAGTACGGGACGCCTACTTCATAATACTACACCAAATTGAGATATTTGCGTTTCTTTAATACACAATTTTTAGTGAAATTTATTTTTATTGTAATTAATTGAAAACACATTTCCAACATCCAAAAACAGTGTAAAAGGTTCAAGCTTAACCCTAACAAGCCTCCTAAACTGAAAACATAATTAAAATCAAGTACCGGATGTCTATAGCCAACCCAAAAACTGTGAGTGTAGTCCTTTCCCGTTCGTGCAGAACCATTTGTGCCGCAACCATAATATAGCTGCAGCTTAGCTCTACCACATTAACATGTACATAATAATACAATGTATTATCCTTGAAAAATCAGTGATAGGTAACCTTACCTTGGATGCTGTACCATCATCTTTTCAATGGAGAAAGGGTCATCTCTAAGATGATTGTCAGACTGGGTGCTCGGAGAGCCATCTTGATCCAAGTTGTCCAAACCTGGCAATCCTGCTATAAAGGAAAAAAGATTTTCTTGTAGATTTATCACAAGTTGTAAATGATCATGATGATGATATAATAGAATTGTACTGAGAATTTTAAGTCATGCGACTTGCCTCTGAGTTACTATGGAATCAAATTTATCAATAGTAAGAATTTTCAAACAAATTCTGTTAAGATTACTAAACGACAGTACCATTAAATTTTTATTTGACTATCGCAACACATTATTTATGTTGATTTTGACAGAAACTTCATACACGTTAGAAACAAAATTGCGCGAAAATCTCGTTGTTTATATGAGCATTTCATATTTTCTTTTGGCATTTGCTCATATGAATTCGGTCAATAGATATAAAACCTTGACAATATTTCATATTGTTTACAATTACAATTTAGTTGAATTCGGTGATGATTGTTTAGAGGCCACAAATGTTTTGGTTTCGATTCTAGGGCGGCTCTTACTGAATCATTATTTTATCAAATCTTACGAAATTTGTTTATGATTTCTAAAATTATTTGTTTAATTATTTGTTGATTGAACAAAAAAATATATAATTCATAAGTTTTCACATTGAAAAACAATAATAAGGTAAGGGTAAACCACGTAAAAAGCCACTATGATTTACTATCTTACAGAACCTTTTAAGGTTGGATATTAACACACAATACGTATTACACTATTTGTGAGTATTTGAGTTAAATATTATAATTATCACTCACCATAGCACGCGTTAATTAATAAAAATGTGAACAAATATCCCACTATGACACTGTCCGCCATTCTTCATTCATCATAACAATGCACTACTACTATCAATAGTATGTCTGTATTTACGTTAACTTAAAATATTTCCTGTAATAATGTCAAGTAAGTGCAAATATATGTTATTACATTATTTTAAAATATTTTTTTTGCAATCCCATTACGAGTATAACACAGAAAAGGAAAGAATCTAAACAAAATCAAAATGTGAAGTTGTGAAGCTTTTCCTCTGAAATTAGACAACATAGATATGGCTACACTGGTGTGGTGCTATAATACTATCACAATACTATTACTGTTATTTTTTCTATTATTATATAATATAAATAAAATTAACTCTAAATTCTAATAAAAAAATTTGTCTGTTATGTTGTCATTTTTATTATATATAATTTTATTTCTAAGCATATTACAAAATATACATTACGATAATTTACATGTTAATGTTACTGTAGAGCAGTAGCAGTGTATCCGAACCATAGAGTAGAGTAATATATACCACAGAATACTTTTAGGCCGTATCAGGGGAGGAAAGTTGGTACTAAAAATTTAAAGTCTAAAATGTATGGAAACAGGCTCCCTCTTACGACGTTTCGCGAAAAAAGTTTGACGCCATTTATTAAAAATGGCGCCAAACGTCAACAAGGATTCTATGGTAAACAGCAGCGCCATTTTCTATGAGCGCCATCACGATCATGAGATTTAGTTTGTTAACCTAATAATTTTCTTTGTTCATATTAATATTTTTGTTACATTCCATTCATTACTGTTATTTCGTTCTTACTATGTCGTCACGAAAAGAGATTTGTGTTTTTGGATGCGACAAATTAGGTAAGAAATATTTGAAAACCTATCAATTATACATATTGATAATTCAACGAATGCGGTTAACCTTTTTAAAACAATCAAAACAAATTGTGGAAAGGTTAGTAGCAATTACAATTTCACACTGTTAAACTAATAGAACATGTTCATTTTCAGGTGCATTTATGCATAGGTTTCCTCATCGCGTAAAGCGGGCTGACATGTTCCATATTTGGATGTCGAAAGTTGGAAATAGATTAGAAATAGAATAAAACCAATGAAAATTTTCACTACTAAAAAGATATGTGATTATCACTTTGAATCGAATTACAAAACTACAGGTCATCGTTTAACCATAACAGCTATTCCAACTTTGTATCTTGAAGGTGAGTTTTAAATTAAAAACAATATATTTAACATGTATTTGTTTAAATGGTAGAATTAGATACTGTATGTAGGTGTCACATTGATTGAATGTGTATGTGGGAAGGAAAATGATTTATATTCTATTCTAATTATATTAAATTCATCTCACAGAAACAAAGGGTTAGTGCAATTAGGTGGATGCCCTATTACCAGCCTTTTAATGCCAATTTCAACTTTAAAATTCTTGCTATTTTAATTAGCACTCGTTATTTATCCAAAACGTAATGAACATTTATTTACAATTATTATTTCAAGAACAATTTTATAAACGACGATAAGCAAAAATGCGTAATGGCTAAAATTCCAGCCACCCTGTACTGAATGTCGTCCTTGTGTACCTAATGCCAGCATAGCATAGGGTTATGCCTTTTGAGTTTTTTATAGGTACCTATTGTAGGTAAGTTTTAGGTACAGATGATGCATGTCACAAGCTCTTTAACTCTGTGTAACAAGCATGGAATATGTATTAAGACAGATGACAAAAATTATTTTATTTTAATGTTTACTTACCTTACTGTATTTTAGCTTTAAACAGTTGCATTTTTCTTTTAAAACACTAAACAATTAATTTAAGCAAATTATGATAAAAATTAATTTAATCATTAAAGTTTTAATCTCCTCATCATTTCAGCCTTCACAAGTCCACTACTGAACATCCTCCTCCATTGACTGCCGCAAAGCATGTTCCTGAATCACTTTCCTTGTTATGAGTTTTCATTTATGTTCTTAAGTTATAATAAAATTAGTATTACTAAGTTATAGTTAATTACATTTATTGCTTGTTTTTGTCTTTCTCAAAAATAAGTAAATATATAGGTGTTTAACATATAACAAATGTCTGATGGAAAAGCACACCTTATGCTAAACTTTAAAATTAAAACCAATTTTAAGACATAGACGAATTGGTCGAAATTCCTTTAACTTAAAATAAATTATGTTCTAATTAATGGTATTTATTCCAGTTTATGACAGCCCTGATTTACATTACGTGGCTGAAATTAGGTACTTCTTATTAGGTATCCAAATACATTTCCTATATCTAATTACAGCCCCATTAATTTCCACTAAAGGAAACAAAAACTTGTAAATATTAAAAAAATAGCTGCATTACTATGTCTATAGTCATATTTATACAAATCAAAAGCCTTAAGATGAGCTAATGTAAAATATCCTTAATTTTATCGGGACCATAACTTGTCAAAATTAGGAAATGAGTTTTTCCGTATGCGTGTTTTGATTTTTAATTTAACACTCTTAGAAACTGTGTGGTAATATTTGAAATATACTTTCCTCTAGTTACGAAGAATTTTTTAAACGACAATATTTGTAGTTAAGACTACTAGAAATCTTATTTACAAAGTAAAAAGTCGAAAAGGCTGGTATTAGGGGCATCCACCCTACTCATCAATAATTTGTCACGACCTTCACTCAAAGTCAAGCATATTTATAAATAAATAGTTGTGGTGTTATAAATAATCTTTGTTTTTATAGATTTCCATTGCATTATTTTTCACGAAGGAAAACATAAATTTCCTTGAAACAGAACACAACTACTGTGTCCCAAGAATATATGCCCTAATCATACCTGAAAGATCATACAAATCAGCCTCAACCTGTAGAAAAGAAGTTGAGTGGTGAAAGAGGTAATTAAATTCTGTTTTAACTGTTTATTTACAAACTCTATAGGGTGGTAATTTGGAATTGAGTACTTGGGGTGGCCACTTAAATCATATCATATGTTATACAATATAATAAATGTACAAAATGTTCTTACGAGATTTATAAACTTGATAACTACTTTACTAACTACTAACCTACCATTAGGTAAACTGTATGCTCACTTGCCCTTTTCACCTTAAAAACCTGATGGTTATCAGATAGATAATTATCAGATATATCATTTATTACAGTCTATACTGCCGTGGTAACCGAGAGAGCAGTATGTCAGATATTTCTTTTTCAACCAACTTCAAAAAGTTACCTTAGAACTGTTTTCTAGGTGAACAGATTTTGATGATTCTTTTTAATTTTTTTATTTGGAAGCTGGTGCTTTCATGCTTAGCAAGAGTCGCTATTTATTTAAATGATTTTATGGAGTGAATTTTCTGTGCCATGTACTATTATGTATTCTGTGCTTCTGTATAAATTTGCCACAAAGAGAATACATCCAGTAAAGTTTTTACCAGTGAAAATCCTTAAATTAAAAGAAATACCCAACCTTGTACTAGAGTTTCTGAAAGAGCCATTACTGATAAAAGGAAAAGATAATTTAAAATCTGTGTCTGTAAATCTGCTAATTGCAGACTTTTTGGAAAATTTTGTGTTAATAATAATGTTGAAAATTTAGCAATCGAGGAATAAAGCAATAAAATTTAACACTGTAATTAAATAATAATAGATACGATCGTGAATGTGATAAAATGTAGGCTAGTTTTGAAACAGCATAAGTTGGTATAATCTCCCAGGTTACACTGATTCTAAAAGTTGTACTTGTCAGTGATTCTTAATTATGTTTAAGTATTATTTTTCATTAAGGTGCTTTTAATGACATTTTTTGTTGTTTGTAGAAGTCCTTTTGAAACAATTTTATGTTAAAGAGCTTTTTCATGTTGTTTGTAAGTTAATGAGAATAATTTTGTGCCAAATAACACTATAATTATAAACATTATAATTTTGATCTCTATGATTAAGTCTTTAAGTTTTATGTAAGAAGTATATTTTTAAGAATTTTATGGCAAATAATAAGAACCAATATGTGATTTTGATCACACTGATAAAGTTTTATAAATAAAATATGTTAGTACATTTTTGTTTTTTTCTCCACTATTTAATGCATACTGCTCATGTTCTAACAAAAATATGGAAATGCTACTTTTAAAAGCAATAACATCCTTTACTGTGCAATGAAATAATAAAAAAAAATTCAAAACCGTGGCGAAAGGGCAGTATGGTACTAACTACTGTTTTACATAGCTATTTATTTAAGTGTATTACCATTTTCTCGAAACCCCCTTTTCTAACTTACTGCCATCTCAATCCAGTATAATATTTTTTTTCTTTAATTGTAATGTGTCATGTGTGTAGATTTAAGCGTTGGAATAAATATCTGTCTTTATAAAAAAACCACTGCTGAATATAGGCTTCCCCATAGATTGCCTCATAGGATGATATTTATAACAATTGCCACATTTGACAGGTGGGTTGGATAAGATTCAGGAATTAAAGTGATGAAACAATGTTCATCTGTCACTATATTTTGTGATTAAATTAATATTTTAATTTTCAATATTCACAGCGCCCAATCTGCATCCACATGACCAGCCTTCAACATCACAGACAAATGAATTACAGGTAATTCTTTAGTTTTATTCAATGTGTAGTGTTCGTGTAAATATAAGAAATCATAAATTTTTTACTATTACTACTGGTTCCAAAAAACTTTTGTTCTGGGGGAACCAACAAGAAACCCGATGGAACTTTTGTTTTTGAAGTATTGTATACAATTAGTATGAAAAACAGCAGCATGGTAGTGATCACCCCATTGCCAGGGTTATTATCAATTATGTACTCTTTAGTAGCATAATAAATCTTGGTTAATCAATTTTGTTTAATAAAAATTTTAACTTTTGATAGATAAGGCCTGCATATTTTGTGGGGCTTAGGTGTATGTATTGCCGAAATGACTAAAATTAACTAATCTAGCTGTTTCAGCACATGTAAGGCCTCTAATCTTTTTTGTATAAAGTTTTCTGATTTAAATATTTAATTCCTTATATTTTAGTATCAAACAATATTTTCTAACAATTTGTAGTAGGGAAGCAAATATAGTCTAGTATAAGAATATCATATACTAAAATATAATCATTTTACAGCATTTATTGTAAATTTACATTTTAAATTTCAATTTGAACAAGCTAATATATAAATTAAACATTTTCAGATAAACAGACGAAATCGGATACTACTCTAAAAAAATAAGTTGTTATAAAAGCACATGAGAAGACTTAAAATTCAATTAAAGAAGTCTAGAAAAACTATAAAAGATTTTAGGACTCGTCTATCAAACGAGAAAAATGAGTAATCAAGTAGCATTTGAGAAGATCACCAAAAGATGACATTTGCAGCGAAGGTTTTGTTATAGCTGTTTAGAATCATTTATTGTAAAAATATGTTTCATATTTTGTATTGTCAAAACTGTGTTTATGAATCATTTATTGTAAAATTATTATTTTTATGCTTTGTTTTATAAGAGCTGTTTAGAATCATTTATTGTAAAAATATTATTTTATGCTTTGTTTTGTAAGACCTGTTTAGAATCATTTATTGTAAAAATATTATTTTTGTATTGAAAGCTTAAGAATAACTTATTATAAAAATATTGGTTTCAAAATTTGTATTGTCTAAGCTGTTAAGAATCATTTATTGTTAAAATATTAGTTTCATACTTTGTATTGTGAATGCTGTGTTATATGAATTGTTTATTGTAAAAATCTTAGTTTGTGTGTGGCACAGTAAGAATATCCACCACCCCATATCATCCTGTAGGTGTCTTAAGAGGCGACAGGGGAAACAAATCAGAAGATGGACAGCAATGTCTTCCTAATAACGACTAAAATTAGTAATGCGGTTGGCAACCCACTTGCCAACCATTGCAACTATGGTAAATATCTCTTCTATGAGGCGATTGTTGAAGCTGTGTTAAGATGAATCATTTATTTAATAAAAAAATATTATTTCATATTTCCTATTGTCAAAGCTGTTATGAATAATACAACAAGCCTCTTCGCCAGTTATTTTGCTGTGGACTACGGTCCAGTCCCAACTTCTAGTTTCTCATCGGGCGGAACGCGTTGGTTGGTTGGCGCTCACTGCACACGGCGTTGGCCTGTGTGATGTGCCCCCATTTTCTAAAATGAGTGAGCGAAGTCCTTGTATCGGGTATTTTAATATAAATATTGTAAGCTTTTCCAAGTGGGAAGATATTAATTAATAATGGTATTAATAGGTAATGGCCTATATTTAGCCCTTTAGAACCTTTAGAAAGATCAATATATTGATTATCTGATCACGTATTTTTAATATAGTTATATTTTATAGACGGCCATTTTATATATACAATAGAGGGGAGGGTTATTATAAAATATTTTTATTTTGTATTAACAAAGTGTTTATGAATCATTTATTGTAAAAATGTTATTTTCATATTTTGTCTTTTGAAAATTTATTGTTAGACATTAGTTTAATATTTTGTTATATCAAAGCTGTGTATGAATCATTTATTGTAAAATATATTAGATTATCGTATAGTGGCGATCTAAGAATATCCACTACCCCATATTATCATCCCGTGGGTGTCATCGTAAGAGGCAACAGAGAAATAAATCGGCAGATGGACTGATTTTCCTAATAACTGCAGTTGCAAACCCACTTGCCAAGCGTGGTTATAGCTTTGGATTGCCTCATAGCCGTTTAAGTTTGCCGTTATGGTATTAACAATATTTTGTAATGTTAAAGTTTTTATGATTCATTTATTAAAATAATAAAGTTTACTATTTTTGTATAGACAGCTGTGTTATTAATCTATTAATGATATAAACATTAGAATAAAATATTAGTTTTATGTGTTGTATTGTCAAAACTAGGTTAAATCTTTATCTATCTTCCTAAATTCAAAAATATAGAATAATGTACTAATTATTTGTGTTTAATTCCATTTATGTTAAAAAATTCGTAGTTAATTCCTATTTACAAATTATGAATCACACTTTGTATTAGATTAGTTATCAACAACCGACTGTTAAATTAAACATTTGAAGCATTTTGTTACCGTGCAGTTATCTTTAAAAAATGTTTCAAATGTATAATTCACTGTTGGTTGTTGATGATTAATCCTAGTACATAAAGTGTAATGAATTACCATGAACAGTAGTGTATATGTAGAGGTGTATGTGTTATACGCACGCACACATTCTCACTATATTGTGCCGAAACGACACCAGACGGCGCTAGTACTCCTCGGTTGACAGATTTCGCACGAGTGGGCTCTCTTTTCCACCAGTTACTATACTCTTTGGGCCGTATTCAGTGCTCTCCTGACGGTCGGGACTGACGTCAGTCTGCCGTAGCTATCGCCATAGAAACCATGCGTGCATTCAGGCAGCACTGACCGCGTCCGCATACGCAATACTGACAGAGACGGTCAGTCGAGCGCGTCGGTGCTGCGTACGTCAGGTGACTGACGCGCTATGCAATGCTTCAGAGCATTTAGTGCGTTGCGGAAGCGGGACTCGAACGGACGTTAGCGTGTACAATCATGTCGAAACATAACATCGACACTGAACGTGTGATAACAGAAGTTCGAATAAGACCACCTTGTGGGATCTATCTCACGATTTATTCAAAGATAAAGATGCCAAGCTTCAAGCATGGTTTGGAGTGTATAAAGCTCTTTGCCCGATTTTAATGATTTGTCTGAGAATGATAAAAAAGACTTTGGTAAGTAAAAAAATGTGTTTATTAAAAATATTTTTTATTGAATATACAAGTATCTAAATAATAACAATCAAAATATAGAATCATCTTGCCACGGAATTGCGCCAACTTCAGAAACAAAGTAATTAGCAAATTTATCTCTCAAAACATCACCGGATCTGACAACCGAGATGTTGTTAGTGTTGGTATTATTTTGAAATCCTTCAATAGTTAGCGTATCCTCAAATTTATAGCCATCTCTTTCTCTAATGTAGTTGTGCAAAATACAACAGGTTTTAATAAGTTTAATAGCATTCGGCAGTGAGTGATTTATTGAGCGTTGGAATATTTTAAATTTATTGGACATTATTCCAAACGTCGATTCAATGTACCTTCTCGCCCGACTTAATCTATAATTAAATATTTTCTTTTTATGTGTCATATTGCTGCGAACATAAGGTCTTAAGACTTTATTCGATATTCCAAACGCTCCATCGCCTATTAGCACATATGGCATTGGTTCAGTGGTATTAGGTAATGGCTTAGCACTTGGTAAATTTAGTTCTCCATTATGTAATTTTGTGTACAAACTAGTATTCTTGAAAATTGTTGAATCAGAGTCTGACCCACACGAACCAACATGTATATATGTAAACGATACTCTGAATCACACATTGCTAGTAGATTGATGGAAAAATGCTTCTTGTAATTTAAAAATAAGCTACCGCTCTTTTCGGGACAAACAATTCTCACGTGTTTGCCATCTAGGCATCCTACACAATTCGGAAAGTTGGCAACCTGCTCAAATCCTGAAGCAATTTTAAGCCAATCTTCAGGGAACCTAGAGCGAAAGACATTCACTGTAGCACATTCCAAATAGTCAGGCAAACTTCTCGAACAATGAGACAAATAGTTGATTTGCCAAGTTGATAACTGAAATGTAAGTCCGAAAACGTTTGTCCAGTTCTTAAGTACCTGGAACAAAAAACACAATTTTTTTTATTTATTATTTACAGAAAAAAGTGTACAACAAAGATGGAGAACTGCGAGATGCTTACATGAGATGCAAAATTCTATGAAATCTGAAATCGGGATCGGAAGGCGGAAAGAGAACCAAATACGTATTTTTCAAACATTTACAGTTTCTTGACAAAAACATGTTGCCGACACCGAAGATTCTATTGAAGAAAATGAAACAAGAGAAGATACACAACAAGATTCAAATTTAGAGTCTCAATCAATCCACGTTCTACTGAAACAGTATCCACCAATCCAGAAACCCAACCACAGTGTTCCAGCCAAGTTAGACAAGATTCTTCAAACACAACTAAACAATCTAGCTCTACCTAACACAAACCCATCAAGGAAGCGTAAAACGCAAACACTAATGAAGACAGCTACTTCGATAAAACATCTTGGAGTTTTAACAAAAACAGCAAATTATTCAAAATGACGATATGGCATTTTTTATTCTCTTTACCTTTAACACGGACATTCGACAATCGTCAAAAGTTATGTTCCGTACTGCAGTAATGAATAAAGCCCTGAAATTTGTAACTGCCCTTCGTCTATCACTCCTCTTGCTTCACCAATGTATGCATCTACCTCTCGCCTGAATCTTCTACTTCCAGCATGAATATAGCATCACCAGAATCTCTACCATCAGGATCTCAAGACATAGTTTTGTATTCAGTTGAAGAACCTTCGTTTCAAAACGTAGTGACAACTAATCGTAATTTCCTTATACGAGCACATCACAAAATTTGGAAAACCCATCATCTGATTTGTCTCAGTATATTAATTTTAAGCAATGACTGACAATCACATGATACTGATAATACTGATTGCATTCCTAAATTACTTAACTGATTGTATTACCTAAATTACTTATTAAACTTATTAAACTTAGCACATAAACATGTTTAATTTGCCTATTTCATATTTAAGGTCTCTAATTTCATATTTAAAAGTACTCTATAACAGTGCCAGCCATTCTACCCATCAATTTTATCCAACAAAAGAAAGCTGACTTTATGTTGATATTATTAGAAAAATGCACTGATATTTTGATCAAAGAAATTTGATGAGTGGAATAGCACCCGACTACGAAAATATTTTCGATTTTATCTTACCTCAATGTCACAGCAAGTCTTTCAACGGGTCGTACTGGAATCCTAAACATGTTATGATGTTTAATATGATCCTGAATTCTTGCCAGCAGTTCATCAAAACTTTTTACTGACATCCCAAAATAATCAGAGAATTTTTCATTATAATTTCTAAGTTTTGAAAACAGAGTACTGAATTCTCCTTCAAGTAGCCTGTTAGCAATAACTGGATGTACGTGATATCTTCTTCGTTTTTTTTTCATTCGTAATCGCCTCAAATAGTAAAGAGTAATTAAACAATTTATAAACGGATACATCACGACTATACCCTGCTGTTCCGTACGGTGGTCAGTGGAGCACTGAATGCATAAAGCCGACTGACGGTCAGTGCGTGCGTACGCACTGACCGTCAGTCCCGACCGTCAGGAGAGCACTGAATACGGCCTTACTGATACTCCTAGCTCCTAGGCAAAGAGAATATAATCACTACGTTTAAGAGGCGGGACTTCCTAAGAAAAAGTAAATGTATGACATTGCGCCAAGCTACTCTACCAACATCAAGACATGAGACATTTAATTTTTGACAAACATTGCTGACAACATAGGCGAATTATAATAGTGCTGTAAATGTCTATCCTCGAATAATTTTATTGATATAACTTTTATCGATATTTTTTAATAAAAGTTAGATCCCTATACTGAATAATTTATGAGAAATAATTTTTTTAACTTGGGGATTGAGTAAAAATGCCCATTAGGATAAGAAATCAATGTATTTTACACACAGCAATTTGCAATTATATCTCTACAATTATTAGGTACAAAAATATGTATAAAGAAAATATTAAATAAAAAACGCACTATTATACCAATAATTAATTAAGTAAAAAATAAACGACGACTCCGTAGCGCAGTAGCTAAGCGTTTGGCTGCGGCATTGCAGGACCGAGGCTTCGTCCCCGCACTGAACAAATGTTGCTATGCTGTAAAATAAATAGTCTGCGTCTGATGCTTGTTTTCATTCAACATTAGTTCTTTTAAAGGTAAAATATTGGTTTTATAACACTGATTGGATTAAATTCCTTTTAAGTGTAAAAATACTATTTACAAATCGCTAAGCTTCTTCACAGAGGTACCTATGTACATACTACTCGCAGAGATTGAATATTTATAACCAGGTAATTACGAATAACTTTGAGTTTAGTTATATAATCGAATTCTTACCAAAATGTGACTTTAGAGGGATATTATCTTTTGCTACATGTAAATGAAACCTAATTAACATACACATAATAGTGGAAGTTTAAATTAAGTCCACTGATGAAATAACAGTTCGTTTTAGTTGGGTTCAAAATCCTCGGATTTGCAATGTTTGCCACAAATATGTTTTAACATGTGAATCTTTTCAATTGGTACATGTGCCAGCTATTTCACCCATTGCTTGCATCTGAAAAAATAATATAAATAAAATCACATTTTTATTGATCAAATAGAATGTTAGCAATCACAATTGATAATGTAGTTTCTAAGTATAGTTCGTTTCGGATTGCCATCCAATCGAACTATCAGATTTAGGAAATAGTCTGTTTGTATTTGTGCACACAATCGTACACTATAAAAATCTGTCCTACATAGATGGCTAGTCCATAAATGTACTCACGTTAAATATCATATTACAATTAAAGTTGAAATCACCACAAACCTTTCATCATCTAAGGAAATATTGCTACGAATAGCCTTTTCTTGTTATTATTTTTTCCGCTTCTTGCACCATTTAATTGGCAAGTTTTATAATGTAGGTATATTTATTTTTTTTACAATTCTGTAAATGAACAACGGCTTCTATAACAAAATTTAAAGCAATCTTATTAAATAAAATTATACAAATGTAATTGTTTGATTTGACATTTGAACCTCTTTGATTTGACAATGTCGTTAATAGACATATTACGAAAAGCAGAAAGAAGAGATAACCGTCATTAAAATTTGACCAATCTCGTACGTATAATTTTTACTATGGAAGTTGCACCAGCCTGCTCCTAGGCCCTAGCGGAGATATATAGGGATTAAAGATGGTTAATATATCTTTTAACTGTTAAAATAAAAGTTAATTTTTTTATCAAATTTATTTAATAAATAAAATTAACCATAATTAATAAAATTATCATATTCCAGTCCATTCAAAACAATCCACGACCTTACTGATTTATATTAAATTAGCCGTATTTGTGCCATCTAGCGTCTTCTTTACGTACCACCTTGAGAGTCAATTAATTTTCGTTCGATAAAATGACTTTAATACCTGTAGAATGGAGTAGATGGCGGTTTACAAAGCAATGTTATTAGAATCAAAAAATATTCCTTAAAAACATCAATACATGTATTATTCTTTTGCTTTATTACATTAAAATTTAGGCTTCACATGTCTAAAAATAAGCATTGTAATAATTTTTTGCTATAAAATTATATTCAATATTTTATACTGAACTTGTTTTAATTTATCATAATTATAATTATTAAATAAATCGTTTGCCGTTAAATCTTTTGAAGTGATATTTTTATTAAACCGTACGAAATGATATTTTTAACACATAGATGTAACGCTATTGGCTGAATACGTTAGTAGTTGATGTTAATTTTATCTACGTTGTTGTTACGCTATTGGCTGAAATATTGGTTGGTATTAATTTAAACGAAGAAATAATTTGCCGTTAAATATTTTGAAGTGATATTTTTATTAAACCGCACAAAATGATATTTTTAACACATAGGGGCAACGCTATTGGCTGAATTCATTAGTGGTTGATGTTAATTTTATGTACTTTGTTACGCTATTGTCTGAAATATTGGTTGTTATTAATTTAAACGAAGCGCATCAGTTTAATATTATTTTGTTTAGTTTACATTATCATCAAAATATTACAATGGATTTATATAAAAAGTTGGAAAAATAAATACTAGGAAAGTTAATTAAGATTTAGTGAAATTGGTTTTTTATTATTTAGTATAGTTTACAAATATAAGATTTTAGTAACGAGTTTAATATTCACCTTTTATGATGCTGAGACGTAACACTACGGATCCGAATTCCGAACGCAAATTATATTACCCTACTCTAAACGTAGTGATTGTATTCTCTTTGACCCTACTCTATGGCAAATTTAAAAATGTCGGTTTAGTTTGAGTTTGAGACACTGGAAATCGTGTTTTGTTTAAATTTGAATTAGAAATAACTTTCCTATTTGTTAAATAATAAAATAAATAATATTATAAACGAAATCTTAAAAAAGTGCAACATAACAACTGACAAAATAGTTGTTATTGATTGAATATACAATGCCAAGAACAAAACGACCTGTTAAAAGGTTAGAGAAGTCTGCAGATAATGACGATGCTTTGAAGAAATTACGTAAATTAGGTGAGAGTTTAAAATTACGGAAGCACTGTGCAATAGTTTCCGCTGCTTTTTATAGCAGCAATATTTTTTTTGGTAGAATAGACCCTATTTAGTGTAATTATGAAATCAGCAAATTGAGCAAAACCATAGGTGCTGAGAAAAAAGATGCCAAAAGTTTCTTTCGGGATTAGTGGTATAGTGGGAGTAGTAAGGGTGGGAAAAATCATGTGATGGGTCTAAACTTATTTTCAAGCAATAATGAGGTCAATGACATCTTTAAGGTCAAGGTCGAACACTGAATGTCAAATAGTCAAGATCAATTAAAAATATGCAAAAATTTGGGAATACTATCTTATTCCAAAATTTTTGCATATTTTTTATAACAAGCTCTGAGGACAAGGACATTTTCAAGGCTTATGTCAAAGGTTAAGGTCAAATAAAAACATTAAATTAATCTTAAGTAAAATATATTATCATAGGCTCCTATTTTCCTGAAGGGATTAAAGTAACCTAACACGAAGGAGATGGCTATCCCCTTCTAAACTAACCTATCCGAGTCGGGGTGTCCTCAAGTTCCAAGCTCGTTTCGCTAGCTTGCATCCTTAGTTCTCCTTGCTTCTATGTTGAGTTGTGTTATTTTTGAATATTATGTTAAAAAAATTGTTATTTTTTTAAACTTTAGGATTTTTTTCTTGAAAACTATGAGGCTGCTCAATGTGATTTTTGTTTTAAAGCGTTGTACATGAAGAGATCTATACGAAAAAAAAATATGTCAGCATCAAAATTGGCGGAAATCTTTGTAAAGTGTTATGTATGATATTTATTAAATAATTAATAAATAATAATGATAACAATATTAAAACTAATCAATTGCCTTTGCAGTAATGGACCAGAAAAATAATATAGACAACAGAGCTCATATGGAACTGAGGAATGTGGAGTTAGCATGCAAGATACTTCTGGGTTCTATTAGCAATAAATACTTACAGAAGACAGTTGGTCAGCTGGTAAGTATTAGTGAAGCTTTTTTTTTTATAGAATAAGGGTGACAAAGGAGCACACAGTCCACCTGATGGTAAGTGGATGCTGTGGCCCATACATCATCCATACATCAATATTTATTCTCAATAAAGAATCAAAACGCAGATGCGTCATCCCTGAGGACAGATGTAATGCCTCGTTTCCAGTAAAAAGAGTCACGGTTCTCTACACTCACCATACGAAACACAGCAGCATTAAGCTGGTATTTTACACTGGTATTCGAGTCGACCCAATCTTGCTGCAATGACGATATAGCTGCAGCATGGCTCCACCACATAAGAAAGAAGCTTTATTAAACATAACAATAGAATAGTAAAAATGTTTGCTATATAAAACAACTATTGTGGTATGGAATAAAATTATTTTTACGGATTTTATCATGTTTAATTTTATCTTTTTTAATTCTCGACGTTTCTAGCATTTAACAGCACAGTTGGAAATTAGACAAGTGGTAAAATTAAAAATTTTGTACAACTGACTTCAATATAAATTATTAAGGAAAACTCAAAAACTACTAGTCAGACCTTGATCAAATTATAATGGGATAATATATGGGACCACATGAGAAGCACCAGTTTTCAAATAAAAAAAGAATCATCAAAATCGGTCCTTTATGAAGTCGGTTAAAAACCTAAAATTAAACACGATAAAATGCATAAAATTAGTTTTTTTTCCATGTGTAGTATTCACAGAAATAAAAGATATCATAAACTATTGTAGTATTTAATTTAATTAAGATCTCTAGTGAGATATTGTCTTGTTATTATTTTGTTCATTATAAATAGTTCTGTATTAGCAAATTGTTAAAGCAAGTCTTACAATATACATAACTATTAGTGTACCCTGTAGTGCATCATAGAATAAAGGCCGCCATAATGCTATCACAATATGGCGTCTATCATAACTAACTGGTTCCAAATTCAAATGAAATAACTATTACCTCTACAATTAGTTGGGTACATCAGTGTGCTGAAAAAAAGAACTTAATTCTAGATGGCCTTTTATACATAGGAGATCATTAGTGTTGTAAGCACCCTCTTATTTATTTTCGCTACCAATTACAGTACATTCCCTGTTATGGTTTGAAGGGCATGGTATGCTAGTATGTGAGGCATTCCATCACAGTCCTCAGGATTGATAACACATCTGTGACCTTTTTAGTTGAAGCCGGTATAGGTTTTCATGTGACTTCAGAACATCTACACTATTACTGTAGCCACCATCAGCTGGACTTGTTTGTCATAAAACAACTTGGACAGCGAAGGAAAATATATTTTCTTTATAATGTTTTGTGTCAAAGCCAAGCATGTCACCAACTTGATAGTAAACTGTTACTGCCTCATGTTTATTCTCAAATCTCAACTAACAATTGTTATTAAAGGTGTGTCTCTGCTTATGCGCAATTCTTTGTTATTATTCATTCTCTTATATACAATGTTCTTGTGACAGATTTTATTTGAAATTATTTCTTTGGAATTCTAAGATGACTTTTAAAGTCTTATCACCAGTATTTTAATTTATAAGAAGGAAAGGGTTTTTGCTTTGTTTACTAAAATGCACTAGATGGTAAGAGAAAAAAAATTTCTAATATTAAAACTAGTATACAAACTAATGGCATAATCATTTAAATAAAACTATTTCTTACGGATTTAACCATGTATAATAACTTATTTTAAATAATTCAGCTATGGCTGGGTGCTACCGCTGCTTGGGATCTTTTTCTTTCTTTATTTATTTATTCTTTATTGCATTCCTTAAAACAAAAGTATACAAAGGGTGGACTTAATGCCTTGAGGCATTCTCTACCAGTGAACCCATGGAGTGGTGAGAATTTGACGTAGGTGTGGCAATATAGAACAAAATAACACAAAACAAAAATGTTAATTAACTACCCACATAATACATTTCCTCTACTATATTAGTATGATCCTGTAATTAATAAAATTAAATCCCAACTGCAAAACTTGAAGATACTATATGTTCATTCTGTATAGATTGCACCAAAAATTAATAATTTTAATCTGAAAATAACAGTGATTAACTATGACATTGGGACGTAGAATATATCAGTCCCCCCATGATAATAGGTTTGTAAAGTACTTGAAACGTCAGGGATATAAAATTACTCAACTCTTACGACATTCTTACACTGCCACTACGCACAGAGTACTAATATGGAATGTCCAATATGCCTTCAACAAGAAATACAGAAGAATAACTGTAGTGTATGCAAGTATTGACTATACACTACCATAATAAATAGTTTAGTCACTCTGTTGATTTCAGAAAACAGAATTGCATCTTAAGGAGGTGGTAAATACTACACGGAGGTCGACAACCCGTAACACCACTACAACCACCAGGTCTGCCTCGCATGATGATGGTAAGATTGATGTTTAGATTATAACAAGTGATGAATCTTAACCCTTTCGCTGTCCCATGCACTACATATAGGTCATTGCTATTGCTTTACTATTGTGTCTGAAAACCGGACAGTGAAAGTGTTAGTAACTTGGATTGCGGATGTTGCTCCTAGAGGAGCTCATGTGGCTCATAGACATGTGTCAATTTCTAGTGACCCGGTCATTCAAGTATTGATCCGTCTTACGAACCGGGACATTTGGGTCGGTCATTCAAATGGATCATTTCGAGTTTCAGTACTCTGTGACCTGTGAGACCCGATCAATAATGTGGGTGATCGGGCACTACTATACTCTTTGGTCGTATGTCCTGTCAATTGTTTGATTCGAAACATTCAAAAAATGTAAGTGCGACCCGTATCAAATGAACAAATAATTCACGATTGATACATGTCTAGAGGCTCAAATAATTTTTATTTCCTGCTCACACGCAAAATACGCGCTTAGAGGTTAAGGATACGAGCCCGTCTCAATATATCAATCAAATCTTATTCAAATGGAATTTGATAATATGAGGAATGAACCAGTATGTATGAATCTATAAGATAGAGGACGGCCCTGACGGTTCAGGGAAATAATACTTTCGCCACTTTCTATGCTGTCGCAAAATACCAGCGTAAAATGCAGCACATTGTTGTTATGTTTTGTACGGTGAGTGCATCAAACCAAAGACATTTGATTACCATCCAGTTACCGTCAAGTAGACTGTGTGCTCGTTTATCAGGCGAGCCCATCCTTGCCCCTCAGGTTCAATCAACATCAGTAAGATAATATTCATCTTCTTTAAAAAAAAATTACCTCCGCACTAGGATTTTCTCCTGTATTATGGAAACAGTTTACATATATTAGGTCCTTACATATGAAATTGGCGTTTTGTACGGGAGGAATATAAAGTCAATTTTTTTTTTGTAATATATATTTAATTAATCAAAGTATGTACCGTTGTTATTTATGCACTTTTGCCATCTCATAGGTAGTTCATTGTTGCCTTTACTAAAAAAAACTATGGAGGCGAAATCAATAAACTCTTTGAAGCGGTTTGGACTGCCGCATCGGAGTGGATTTTTTTTTGTAAAGTTGTCCAAATTCCGGAAAAATGGTAATCTGTTGGAGCAAGGTCCGAGGAGTACGGTGAATGTCGCAGACATTCTAATTGTAGCTCATCTAACTTAGTGGTTGTTTGTTGTGCAGTGTGTGGTCTTGCGTTGTCGTGAAGCAGCAGTGGCCTAGAGCGATTGACCAATCTCGGTTGTTTAGCAGCTAGTTCTTCCTTCATGGTTTGCAGTTGCTGACAATAGATATCTGCCGTAATTGTTTGGCCAGATTTTAGAAAGCTGTAGTGAACGACACCGGCGCCAGTCCACCAAACACTCACAAGTAACTTTTTCTGAGTCAATTTTCGTTTAGGGCAGGATTTCGCTGAGTCTCCAGAGTTCAGCCATTGCGACGAGCGCTTCCGATTATCGTACAGTATCCACTTTTCATCACAAGTAATGATTCGATTTAAAATCCCTTCATTATTGTGTCGGTTGAGCAAAGTAACGCAGCAGTCGACGCGTGTTTGCAAGTTCGATTCACTCAATTCATGAGGTACCCATCGTTCAAGTTTTTTTACTTTCCCGATTTGCTTCAAGTGGATTAATACAGTTTTATCACTTACCCCGAAGCCTGCAGCTATCTCTGAAGTGCTTTGTGATGGATCCGCTTCCACAATAGCCTTTAATTCTTCATTTTCCACTTTGGTCTCCGGCCGTCCACGGGGTTGGTTCTGAAGGTCGAAATTTCCAGAACGAAAACGTTGAAACCAAAAACGTACCGTGCTTTCTTTTGCGACACCAGCGCCGCACACATCATTAATAGAACTCGTACTCGTAAATATACCGATGTTTCATGTTTTCCATTGTGCGGTAATAAGCGATGCCAAAGAAAAAAATAATGAGGAAAAAACAAATGAATGACTGTTTTCAAAACTCAAATGTGCCAGCTAAATGAATTTATAAATTTGAATTTGGAATTCTTAACCAAAGAGGAGATATTTCAGATCAAAGTGGTCAGTACGACAAAACGCTAATTTCATATGTAAGGACCTAATATAAATTTCACAAGGACAAACTTCCAGACCACAGATTATTTGTAGGCCATACAATACAATGCCATACAATACTTGTTCCGTGCGGGATTCGAAACCGCAGTCCTCTCTGCCGCAATTCATTGCTAAACCACTGCATACTGATTCATCCCTCATGCAAGAATTTTTTTATACAAATTGGACTAACTGATGATAAGTTATGATCAACAATCCTTGCATTTGAATCTCTGAAGGGGATTGACCTTAATAAATGATTTATTTTCTTAATATTTCCACCTGTACTCAATTCTGAGTGTTAGCCGCACACTTACGTCACAGTCTAACTACTACAACAGTCGGTCATCGAAGGCGTCTAGACGGGGCAATCGTGCGGTGCGGTGCAGGGCGAGACGCGGGCTGAGCACTGAGGCTGGGAACTGTCCGCTAGGGTTGTCCTGTCACGCAAATAAATTAAAATGGTTCACACTACAAGTGTGGAATTAGTTCCATCAGTTTCCACATACACATTAATTTGTTTAAACGTGAAATAAAATAAAATCAATTTTTTTTTTATGTTCTGACAACCCTAGAAATTTATTGTTTATGTCGGCTTTTCCAACAACTTCAAACGCGATGAGTGACTGAATGTTCTTCTTAGGCTGTGATTACGGACATCTTGTTGTAACACACTACTGAATGTTATAAATAACTATTTTCCCAGTAGTCTTAATGGTAAGACTACTGCGAAATTTTCGTACCAAGTAGGCCTTACTGGTAAGAACACCGGAGAAGAAAGTTTTCAGTAGTCCTACTCTATAAAGTATAAGAAAGTTGTCATCAGTAGTTAGTAGTAGTAGTACTTTAGTAGTTTATTTTATGAATAGTACTAGGCAAGCATAAACTTGCAAGAGGCAGTGGGATAGTTCTAGTTTGTATATTTTGTACAATAATACTACTTAAGTTGACTTCTGTTCGCCTAGAGATAGAGAGTTCACCTGTTCTTGTGCATACAATCGGGCACAATAATTCTACCCTGTGAGACTAGCCAATGTTACCGTGAGTTTGCTAAGTAAGAGTACTTGGTAAGAAGGGTACCCTTTTATTCATGAAATGTTGCACCTCTTTTGTTAGCACATGAATTCTCCAACACTGTTTCATATCAATTTACACGCCACTAACAAATCACGTCGCTCGATTTCCAACTACTAACTGGGCGCTTTTTGGGGCAGGCTACCTCACTGAGAACTCGTCCCAGGGCTCCGGAGGGCGCGGTGCCAAGAAGACCCCAGGTAAGTGCTTGCTCAGCTTTTATCTTGTCTGTTCTTCCATATCATCGGTGATTGGTTAATCACACCCTCATTACTATCATCGATTTCTAAACTTTCCTATTGTTTTTTGAATTGTTACTTTTAGTAGAGGAATAGTTAGATATTTTTATAGTTTTTTTTTGTTACATTTTATTTTGTGTTCATAAGAAAGAACGTAACAGTGACAGTGATAGCACTGAAGCGGATATATTATTTAATAGTACTTTATTTTATTAGATTAGCTGTTCCCCGCGACTTCGCCCGCGTGTAATTTAGGTTTTCTAATTTTTTTGCACGCAACCCTAACTCTTTTTCTTAAATAAAAGTCAGTGAAAGTTCCATCAGAATCGGTCCAGCCGTTTCGGAGATTAGCCGGAACAAACAAACAGACAGACAGACAAAAATTTTAAAAATTGTGTTTTTGTTATAAGTACCGTATATACTTTCATATGCATTTAGTGAAAAGCTGTTATTTTGGCATTACAAACAGACACTCCAATTGTATTTATTTGTATAGATTAAAGCAAATTCTCACAACAGAGTTTAATTGTTATGAGAATATTATATATCATAACTTAACTTATATGTAATATCTAAAAGAACACTAAAAGAGTTTCTAATCAAATACCTAGATGGTCAGTATGGTATGTTATGTGTATGTTGTAGACTAGTTATTATGTACAGCAGAGGGAGCCGATTTTTGAGATAACAGAAAGTAAAAGAGAAATAACTATTGGGTGTATGTGTACTGAATAACTGAGTTTACTTCGATAACTTGTTACTGAACTAAGAGGACTGTATAAAGAAAAGTGGGACAATTGAAAACTTTATATTTAACTATTTACAATAGCGGCAATTAATGTATGTACAAGGGAATATCTTGTAGTGTTAGTCTTCTTTCTTGAGTGCCGCTGTCGAATCGAATGCCTGCGGAGCCCAAAAGGCCCTTATTATATTTCCGCGGTGACCGTCTCAAGATGATAGTGTTCTCACACGGTGTGCTGTGCGCTGATTGGTTGTCGAGCTCACGTGATGTCCGGGCGGTGTGCGGGGTGCGCGGGGCGTAGCGGGGTATGAGGGGGCGACGGGGCGGCTGCTCCCCTCGCCGTCCGTAACACTAGTATAATATATTAATAGTATATTAGATGATAAGATAATTACTGTAAATTGCATGATTCGATGTGTTCGTACCTGATTTATCTCAAATTTATATATTTATTAATATATGTACTTAGTGATTGGTTAATAAATATATAAATCTACAATTACCGTCAATAATAATAATTTATAGTTAATAGGCGACAGCAATTAAACCGTGTGTGGTTTCTGCTGTAAGGCTAAAAATTTCACTTTGTGTATCAGTTTGTTATTTATATTTTGAATAAATAAAAAAAAAGTCTTTTGGCCAAACAACCAAACACTACTCAATTTTAAGATGGCGTAAGTCTCATGCTGTCTCTATCACTTTCAAGTCAAAGTGACTCACATCACGAGACTAATCGACATCTTATGGTGAGTATACACCATCGGCGATGATTGACAACCACAGAATGGGGCATGATTGTCACAATCAATCATTGCGCGGCTGCCCACACAATCGTGCATCCTAGATATTTGTATTGTCATCTGTCCGAGATGGGCGTTGAAACAGTAGCAGCTACCGCTATTTATTTAATTAGTTTATAATATAACTATTATTGAAATGTAGACCATAACAGAGTGGTAAAAAAAGGAAGTTATTCTATTTTTACTTGTTCTATTTCGGTGTATGTTAACTATACACCGATATATAGAACAAGGTAAGTTTATAGAGCATCGGCGTTCGGCGATCTCTCATGATCCGTAATAGGTAGACAGTTGAAATTTTCACAGAATGTGTATATCTGTTCCCGCTATAACAACAAATAATGAAAATAAAAATAAAAGGCAGCTCCCTTGCTAGAAACGTGTTTTACGATAGTACGGAACCCTTCATGCGCGAGTCCGACTCGCACTTGGCCGGTTATTTTGAAAATAAGAACAGTTTACAATCATTAAATTTGCACAATAATAAACAAGACAAAACAATTTACAAATAGGTACAACCACCTCATTCCCAGGGGTTATTATCATCCATAAAATGCTACAGTGTTTGTAATCCTACTAATATTATAAACGTGAAAGTTTGTGAGGATGTATGGATGTTTGTTACTCTTTTCACGCAAAAACTACTAAATGGATTTTAATGAGACTACAATTATATAGCTCATACATCAGAATAACACATAGGCTGTAATTCATAAAGGTATTGTGCAAATTGGCCAAAATATTGCGATAAATGTTAAGTAAGTCGGAAAAAAATCCGTCATCTGATAGCTATTTTGGCGTGCGGTGCAAAAACTGTAAGAGTTCCGCGCAAAATAAATCCACGCGGGCGAAGTCGCGGCGAACAGTTAGTATTTCTATAAAAAGTATTCAGTAACATCAAAGTTTTACATTTTTTGAGATTTTTAACCCCCGACGCAAAAAGAGGCACCTGTATGTGGCACCGTACGAGGGAGGGTGCGTTTTTAAGTTCGCGGAATGAGTAGGTAGGTAATAAGTGGGGACGTCGCTGAATTACGTGCTAATTGAGCAACTCATTATTAGTATAAATACCGGGTTTTATTGTAATTAGATCATTAGTCTTTGAGTTATCGTCAACCAAACAAGTCAATCGGGAAGAAATTGTGAAATATGGAGAAAATCGAGTTCCGTGCCGTTATAAAGTTCCTTACCAAGCGCGGAAAATCAGTTCAGACTATACTGGAAGAGATGTCATCCGTTTACGGAGACTCTTGTCCAAGTAAAACTATGGTTTACAAGTGGCATACCCTTTTTAAACAAGGCAGAGAGTCACTTGAAGACGACCCACGGCCAGGAAGGCCGATCGAGGTGACCACTTCGGAAATTATTCAAAAAGTCGAAAAATTAATATTAGAAGATGCCCGCCTAAAGAAAAAACAGCTCGCAGAAATGGTTGAGTATAAGATACAACCATTTTCAAAATTCTTCATGACCATCTTGGCATGACTAAAGTCAGCGCAAGATGGGTGCCTAGAATGCTCACGCCGCCTCAAAAGCAATAGCGCGTGGAGTGTTCTCGTGCATTTTTGGACTTCTGTATGGAAGACAAAGATGGAGTGTTGGCTCGAATTGTTACTGGTGACGAAACTTGAGTTCACCATTATGAACCTGAGTCCAAACAGGACTCTATGCAGTGGCACAAAAAAGGCACACCACCACCCAAGAAATTTAAGGTGGCACAATCGGCTGGGAAAATCAAGGCGACAGTCTTTTGGGACTCAGAAGGAATCCTATTGATTAATTATAAAGATAAAGGTGTCTCCATAACCGGAAATTACTACGCTTCAATCCTAGAACAATTGAAGGAAGCCATAAAGGAGAAAAGAAGGGGAAAATTGACCAAAGGAATCTTTCTTCTGCAATCAACGCGCCTGTTCACAAGTACCATGTTGCGATGGCTGCCCTGCAGAAGGTGGGCTTCGACATTTTGCCACACCACCCTATGGTCCTGACCTGGCCCCAGTGATTATTATCTATTTCCAAACTTAAAAAAAGAACTTCGTGGGAAAAAGTTTTTAAGTGATGAAGAAGTGAAGGAAGCAGTTTCGGCGTATTTTTTAGACAAAGACAAATCATTTTTTGAGGGTATACATAAGTTAATTGAAAGATCCGATTTCACGCGGACGAAGTCGCGGGGAACAGCTAGTATTGAATAAAAAACCGGCCAAGTGCGAGTCGGACTCGGGCATGAAGGGTTCCGTACCATCGTAAATTACGTTTCTAGTAGGGGAGCCCTCTTTAATTTTTGATTTATTTTTATTATTTGTTCTAATAGCGGAAACAGAAATACACATTCTGTGAATGTTCTAACTCTGTAATTCTATCTATTACAGATCATGAGATACTACAGCCCGCTGACAGACAGATGGACTGACAGCGGAGGCTTAGTAATAGTGTCCGGTTGGTTACCCTTTGGGTACGGAATCCTAAAATGATTATATTCAAAAGTCACGTATACCCAGGTCCGCCCAGCACAGCGAGTCGAACGACCACGCGTCGGTCCCGTTCAGCAGAGACTCGTGCACTGACCGCTGTTAAGACACATCGGCGTCGCTCACGCTCAGTCTACCGCACGCCCGCTTACAACAAGAATTCAGCCCTCAACTACCCAGTCATCACGCCAAAGGTGAGTGTTGCTCGCTCATTTACAGAGCATCACGCTTATAGTCCCAGAAGAGGTAGGTAGAGTCGAAAGAGCAGCAGGCTGGTTGGGCCATTCTTAATTAAAAAAATTTTTGTATAGATGGAAAGTTGTGAAAGAAGTAAAAAGGGTCTCCGGTTCTTCACTCGCCATATGAAACACAGCACCATCAAGCTGCTATTTTACGCTGGTATTCTGTGAGAGCGTTATCCTTCCGAGGTCGAGCCGACCCATTCGTACTAAGACAATAATATAGCTGCAGCGTGGCTCTACCACGTACAAACTCTTCCCGCCGTCTGTACGCTACTATTTTGTACGTCTGAAAACTACGCTACAGATTTTGATGCGGTATTCATCAATAGACAGAATGATTCAAGAGGAAAGTTTATAAGTATAATACATGCATATTATACGAGGGGTGATCCAAAAGTAATGATAATGAAAATAAAACACGGTAATTAAAGTTAAAATAATAATTTATTTTTCTACATAGTCTCCTAATCAATACTTTTAGTCCATCTTTTTTCTAAACCCTTTGAAAAAAATTATTTATCTTGACCCTCCCAAAACGCTTCAACAGCGGCCATTACTTCGCTATCGTCTTCGAATTTCTTGCCTCGGAGGCGTTCCTTGAGCCGAGGAAAGAGGTAGAAATCACTAGGAGCTAGATCTGGCGAATAGGGAGGGTGTTCGAGCAGTTCGAATCCCGTTTCTTGAATGGCAGCCATCGCAACTGCGGCTTTGTGAGCCGGTGCGTTGTCTTGGTGAAACAGCACTCCAGCTCGCAGTTTGCCGCGTCTTTTTTCCTTAATGGCCTCCCGTAATCTTCTTATTTGGTCTGCGTAGTAAGAGCCCGTAAGCGTCCCAAAAAACAGATGCCATAACCTTTCCCGCCGAACTTGAAACTTTGAATTTCTTTGGCGTCGGTGAGGAGGCTCGCTTCCAAGTCATCGATTGTTGTTTCGTTTCAGGATCAAAATGGTGGATCCAGGTCTCGTCCATAGTCACAAAACGGAACAAAAAAATTTCTTGATCTGCTTGGAACTTTTCGAGATTGACCCTCGAAATGTCAACTCGATTTTTCTTTGCTCGTCGGTTAACATTCTGGGTACCCAACGCGCAGAGACCTTTTTCATATGCAACTCGTTCGCAAGGATTCTTTGAACGCTGCCATATGAGATCCCTGTGACTTCAGCTACATGCCTGATGGTCACTCTTCGATCTGCCAACACAACATCTTCGACTTTTTTCACGTTGTCTTCAGTGAGGGACGTGGATGGGCGTCCTTCGCGATGTTCATCTTCAGTGGATGTTCTGCCCAGTTTAAACTCCTTGGCCCAGCGTGCAACTGTAGAATATGGAGGAGCAGAGTCCCCCAATGTTTCCACTAAGTCACTGTGTATGTCTTTTGAAGACATTTTTTTCAAACAGAGGTACTTGATGACAGCTCTAATTTCGTTTTTCTCCATGTTGATGTTATCTCTTTGACAGTTCGTATTCAAATGAATGTATTTCCCGGAAACCGTGATCTATTTATATGATTTTTTTAGGCTGACGTAGTGAGTATATAAGCAAGCAAAAAATATTTTTTTTTTTGGATTTTCATGCGGACCTGAAGTAACCGATTATCATTACTTTTGGATCACCCCTCGTATATTACATGATTTTTCTGTCTGATGAAATTTTGTGTGTGTGATTAAGTTGATTAGAGAATGGTTTAAATTCACAATTGGACCCGGTAGGTGGACGTTGTTGTGGAGATCCAGAAATCAACCGTGCGATGCCGGGGCAGATCGCTGATTTTAAAAGAGAGTTCTTACTTTTTAATATATTTTTAAATTGAGTTTAATTTTTTCCATGTTAAGGTGACACCACAAACTCCACTGACTGTGTTAAGACAGCCCCGTCAAGGTGAAATGGTGCTGTCCATGTCTGGATCTCCCGTCATGGTACCTTCGTGCTACGCGTAAGTTATTTCATGTTGTTCTTATTTTACCCAACAGTTCAAGAAGAATCGTAATATCTTTCGGATATTTGTATCTATGCTTGTCTGATCCATAGTGACCTCCTGTAGCTTAAACGGCGTAATGGATGTAGATGTGCGAGGTGTCGCTAGATTCCTTATCCTTTATCTCTATAGTGTCACAAATTTCATTTGATAGTAATCCCACAGTTTAAACCTTACAGTTGGGAAACGCCTTTGATGTCAGGCGATGCCGCCGCCCGCGTAGGTATTAACGCGGCCAGCGTGTATGCTAGGGGTTGTCACGAAAATGGAAATAAAATAATTTTGGATATTATAATACTCATCATCATTTATTAACACTATGTACATACTTATAAGTTAAAAACATTTATCGAACAAGATAATTTTTTATACACTACGAGAAAAAACATATTTACAAGTGTTGCACTGCCAAATATTTTGTGACACTGGGCTGTTTATATAACAAATGCCGTCAACCGATAACAAAGAAAGGTTCTCTCATGCTAGCCCCTTACCAGTATGTTAAACTGGATGGAGTCGCAACCTAGTCAGACATGCAGGAAGTCTATAGATGCAGGTAATTCAGGACTGTGCTTTGCTAAGTTCCTTGGCCTATGTTCAGCAGTGGGTTTATGATGGGCTGTAATGAGGATGTTATTCTTCTGTAGCGGCGCTGTCGTCGCGCCACAAGCGAAACGCACCGAAGCCTAAATCACACTATCAAAGTTCCGAAGTACTGTCGTATATATAGAATATTTTTTATACGTGGTAGAGCCATGCTGCAGCTATATTAGCAGTATAGTTGTAGCACCAATGGGTCGGCGCGACTAGGGAAGGACCACGCTCTCACGGAATACTGGCGTAAAATAGCAGCTTAACGCTGCTGTGTTTCGTATGGTGAGTGTAGAGAACCGGTGACCCCTTTTGCTGGAAAGGAGGCATTCCATCTTAGTCTTTAGGGGTGACAATGCATCTGCATTTTGATTCGTAGTCGATGTATGTAGATGTATGTAGATGTCTATGAGCCACAGCAACTACTTACCATCAGGTGGACTGTGTGCTCGTTTGTCACCCTTATCCTATAAAAAGAAAGAAATAGCTCTGTACTACCACACGGAACGTTGCGAGCGAGTGATCTCTCCTTTCCTTCCACAGCTAAACTTTTATTTATCAGTCCCAAAATGATACTTAAATTTATTCTCATATTATAAAAGCAAATACGTGACTTTTTTTTACTGAATTAAGGGTGACAAAAAAGAACACAGTCCACTTGATAGTGAATGTTGTGGCTATAGACACCATCTACATTTATCCTCAATTAAGAATCAGATGGGTTGTCATTCCTGAGAACTAAATTGGAATGCCCAATTATTATCAACAAAAAAAGTACTCGTCACTCACAATATGAAACACAGCAGCATTACGCTATTAGTCTATGCGAGCTCTGACCTACCCCGGTCGAGCTGATCCATTCGTGGTACTGGCTCTGAGTACATGCTGTATGTGTGTTATTACCTTTTCACGCGAACTATTGAGCCGATCGTAAGATTTTCTGCAGCATCCTAAATCTGGATATAGTTCCTTATTTTTTAATTCCACGCAATTCATGGCGATTATACATCTCATTCACCATTCATTAATGCATTGCAAACTATAAAAGTCCACTACTAAACATGGGTCTCCCCAAAAATTGCCTAATAAGGGAGATACTTGCCATAGTTGCCTCGCTGTACCAATGTATAAATGGTACAGCGGTTGTAAGAATATCCACTACCCCATATCGTCCCTTGGGTGTCATAAGAGGCGATAGAAGGGAGCAAATCAGAAAAACTAAAAAATGAAAAACGTGCCTGCTAAATGTGGCAGCTATGGTAAAATGTTGTACACCTTCTTTTATATATTTTAAGGATGCAACCGGATGATAAAGCAAACTGCAACATACTGCTCCAAGATGGCACAATGCTATCCCTCCAGCCCAAGCAGCTGCGTCAGTCCCAAGCTTACATCCCCTTCTCCCTCATGGACTCCAACGTGTTGCACCAGCTCAAGACTCTAAAGGAAAACCTAGACAAAGTTGTCAAGCTCGGAGAGAAGGCCATTGTGAAGTGAAAATTAGTTTGTGAAATATTTTTGCTCCATCACATGAAATGTTTGTACGATTGTTTTTTTTTTTAATGAAAATTATTGTATTTAATGACAAGTGTGCCTTGATAAATTTAAATTAATGATAAGACTAAAATTATATGAAATATTTTGAAGAGATCCCACAAGGATGGTGTATCAATTGATTTTGGAATATAAAAAATATTTTTGCCTGCATTTTATGACAACAGTTTCCGTTTAATCCGGATTATATAATTCATGTATTTTGTTTTTGTTATATACAGGGTTATTTTGCAATGTATGCCCAAATTTGCAAAGGAGGTTCAGAATAGGTAATATAAACGAATTGTGAAAAATAAATTTAAAAACAAGCATATTGTCATTTTTATCTTTTAAATTCAAAATGTGTGGATATGCATTATTTTAACTGATATGTCATTCATAAATGCGAATGAAAACAGTTACAGATTTAGGTATCTAATAATTGTTCTGACTCGGTAAATACAAGCGCGTTTTTCCGCCTTTCCCTTCCGTTAGCCGTTACAATGCTAGGAACGTTCGCCCGGCCAGCCGACAGAAATTGACTTGACCGTGACCTCATTACGTACGAGTATGCTATTTTTAAATTTTCGTAAACAGTATCATTTGTCACTTCGTTAGCAATGACACAACGAAAATATTCGAATCGCGAATACCATGAAATGGTACGATGTTACATTTTAAGCAATGAAAGTTTACGTGGTGCGCAAAGATTATACGCAAGTGTGTCTTTACTGCGTTTGCAAAGGCAAGGAATTAACGCACGTGTGATGTCTAATCGGAGAACAATTTTTGCAGCTAACCAAAGGCTGTTAGACTTGGACAGTTCAACACTCCGTCACATGGAAATACTCGAGGTGGTCATTCAGTAATAAGCCGAAAAATGATAATTCGCGTCGCGTAGTTATCATATATGTAGCAGCATTATAGCAACCTGATAACTACGTGACGCAAATTATCAACTTAGTAGTGAGCGTGTCATAAGGAAATAAATAGTAGGCAAAAGCTCCGTGCATTGACTCGTACACACACGAGTGCGTTTACGCTGTAGTTGGTGTCCATAAATCAGATTTAATTTCGGATATTTTCAAATAAATGTAGAAACCTTATTTACGCGTTTGTTTAATAACTTCAAGAAGGGGTATATCAGTATTTCTATTTTAAACTCAATTAATAAATTTGGTTACTCTTTGAAAAATAACCCTGTATATCCTCTATATATTACATATGCGCCTCTAATCATCATCATCATCATTCATCATTATAACCTATTAAAACTTTACTGCTCTACATTCATAAAGGGAATATTTGCCCTGGAATAGTATTTGTAATTAGGACTTCTCTAATAGAGACTATTTGCCATAATTGTCGCATTTGACAGATGGATTAGTGATTACAGTTTTTTTTTATAAATCTGAAGTGACAAACGAACATACAGTCCAACTGATAGTGAGCTACTGCAGTCCATAGACAACTGTATGTGACAACTGTGTGACTGTGTTGAGACAAAATAATTTACATGAATCTGTGAAACATTAGTTAATAAACGACCATCAGTTAGTTAATCCGTGATGCACAGAACACAATTACTCTCTACCGAGAGTGCTGATGGAAATCATGAAAAAATAAAATTATACAGTAATAATAGCTTTCGACGTCATCTAGATGTGTTTTACCCCCGACGAAAAAGAGGGGTGTTACCGTGTTATATGTTTAACATGTGAGTCTGTATGTCTGTCTGTGGCATTGTAGCTCCCAAACGGATGAACCAATTTAGATTTAGTTTTTTTTTGTTTGAAAGGTGACTTGATCGAGAGTGTTATAAGCTATGATTCAAGAAAATCTTTTCAGCCGTTTAAAGATCATCAGCTCCTTTTGTTGCCGGGTTTTTTTTTAATTTTTAATTTAAGTTATTCGATTTTTACCCGGCTGCCCCAGGAGGAGGGTAAAGTTTTTCGAGTATATGTATGTACAACTTGGTCAAAGAATTAGGCGCATGACAGGAATGCGGTTTCGGCGCCCGCACCCCGCCTCTATCCCCGCGCTTCATCTAGTGACCAATCACCGTTTCGTGTTACCTCCCTAGTTCTTATGACGTCTTAGCTGTCATGCTCCTAATTGTTTTGGTCACGTAGTATGTCTATTTCTTTGGCACGCTCTGTAGTCTAAACGGTTTGATGGATTTTAACATATAGTCGTAAGTTTCCTCCGGTATAAAATTTTACTTTTCAGTAAACTTTTCGGGTCGAGTTTTTTAATTACTGTTTTAACCATTGTTAATGATAAATAGTTGTCAGGAGCTACGTACATCAGTTTCGGATTACGGGTTTATCAGGATATATACCACTCTCACGAATTTCAGCCGCCAAATAGCAACGCGTACGTTGCCGTATTCCGATCTGAAGGGTATAGAGAGTATAATTACAGTCTGTATGGCACTCGTGGCTTACGTGGTAGAGCTAACGCTACACGCTGCAGTTATATTATGGTTGTAGCACGTATGGGTCGGCTCGACCGGGGTAGGACCACGCTCTCACAGAATACCATCGTAATATAGCAGCTTAATGCTGCTGTGTTTCGTATGAATATGTCTAATAAATATGTCGTCGACGTGGATGTTCAATAATGACAAATGACAATCTTTCCTTGATAGAAATGCAATATCTTCACTTGAAATTTGTGGAAATGAGATGTCCAAGGTATTGTAATTATATTTTAGCTCAAATGTGTACTTGTAGTTAAAATAATTTTTATTGTTATGGCTGTATGTGTGAACTTACTTAGGATACATTTTGGCTTAGTTGATTATGTTAATAAATATATCTATGATTTTTATGAATTATTAATGTTTAAATAAATATAGAAATGGAAGTTTTGTTTTATACATTTTGGAAACAAATCTTACTGGTTAACATTTTTTTAACCCCCGACGAAAACAGAGGGGTGTTATAAGTTTATAGTGTGTATCTGTGTGTCTGTCTGTGGCATCATAGCTCCTGAACGGAAGAACCGATTTTTAACCGACTTCAAAAAGGAAGAGGTACTAAATTCGACTGTATTTTTTTTGAGTGTTACCTCAGAACTTTTTTCTAGGTGAACCTATTTTGTTGATCTTTTTTTTATTTGAAAGTTGGTGCTTCTCATGTGGTCCCTTATAATTTTTTATAATTTGATCAAAGTCTGAATAGTCGTTTTTGAGTTATCCTTAATAATTTATATTGAAGTCGGTTGTACAAAATTTTTAATTTTACTACTTGTGATTAAGTTGTTTTCTTTTGAAAGGTGTCTTAATCGAGAGATTCCTTAGCTATGTTTCAAAAAAATGTGTTCACTCGTTTGAAGATCATCATCGTTTTTTGTTTCGGGGATTTTTAATTATTATTGATTTAATAATATAACCATTTCTTAAAGGAGTGGCAAACAAACACACAGTCCACGGAATAAGATGCTGCAGCTCTACCTACATTTATCCCCGAATAAGAATCAAAATACAGATTGCTTGAGGGCTCCGTGGCGCATGAGCAGGCGCGTGGCTTGGCAATGAGTTATAGCGTTGACGGCCGCGGGGTCGAATCGCGCACGGAACAAGCATTTGTATGGCCTACAAATAATTGTTTCGAGTCTGGATGTTTATCCGCGGGAAATTTATGTATGTAAACTGCCTCAATGTGATACAGGAGAAAATCCTAGTGTGGGGTTTAAAAAAAATGCGTGAGTGTCGTGGAACACTCGGTTGGAACGAAGTTCCTTTCGTAGTATATTATTATTGATAAACGTATTATATTATTGATAAACAAATACAAATAAATGAATTACTAGCGTCTATTAAAATGAAGCGTCATTTAAAATTAAATAATATTTCTTTCATGGCAAGATAAGAAAATGGATATTATTAGATCTCGCTTCCTTATAGCTGCCAAGGCCGTCTACACTAGGTCAGAAGAGGTCGTGACGTCCACCAAATTCGTACCGTCCTCCGATAAGGAACTTCCTTCCAAAAAGATAGATTGTCATCCCTAAGGACTAAGATGTAACATTTCGTTACCAGTGAAAGGGGCTTCTGATTCTTATTACTCACCATCAGACATGTCTCTTTCATTCATTTCTAGTGACTCGATCATTCAAGTATTGATTCGTCTTACGAACCGGGTCATTCTGGTCGATCATTCAAATGGATCATTTCGAGTTTCATTACTCTGTGATCTGTGAGACCCGCTCGATAATGTCGGTCGGTGGACATTATTATACTCTGGTCGTAGGTCCTGTCAATCGTTTGGTCAGGAACGTTAAAAAAATGTAATTGCAATCATCAATACTTTGATGCGACCCGGGACAAATGAACGAATTATTCACCATTTGACACTGTCTAGTCACCATACTAAACAGCAGCAATGTACTGCTATTTCACACTGGCGTCCGCTGTAACTAGTACTTACTACTTCTCTGTGTGTGTGTGTACGTAAAGTCGTACCGTACATATTGGATTGTCTTATGTATTAATTTGCAGAGGAGGTTCAGAATAAAATTCAAACATTTTTTGTCATTTTTATTCATTTAAATTCAAACTGTGTGGAAATGCATTATTTTATCTGATATGTCATTCACAAATATGTAACGTCTACTATTTTAATACGCACGCACACATTCGTAATTCATCAATTATTGGGTTTCTCTGTCAAGAAATTCTCAGTAGAGTCAGGAAGATTCTTTTTCTTCTTTTCTTTTTTCTTTCTTTAAAAACGTTACCCCCACACTAGGATTTTCTCCTGTATTGTGGAGGCAGTTTACAAACATAAATTGCACGAGGACAAACACCCAGACCGGGAACAATTATCTGTAGGCCATAAAAATACTTGTTCCGTGCGGGATTCGAACCCGCGACCCCCAGCGCAACAACTCATTGCTAAGCCACTGCGCCACGGAGCCGTCAAGATGACGGTGTTTCACCTTCGTGACCGGTTATACAAAACTCTGTGTTCGTGACTCTGAAAGCACGTTAAGCCGCTGATCCTGCGCCGGATCTCCGGTCATTTCGGTCACGGCGGCCAGTCTCGATAACCATCTGTGCAGGACATGATTATGGTGCCCGAGTATATGCGCAAGCACGGGTGCACTCTACTCTCTCACTCATATTCTGATGGGACGGCAATACGACAACGACCGGTAAGAGGCCCGGCGGAAACACAGGCATCTTCCTTACTCCGGGCTCCTACTGAGAATTTCTCGACAGAAAAACCCAATGACTGATTTTGTGGCCTGCACAGACACAACCTAGTAGCCAGAATCATAGATCACTTTTTTACTATAAATATCTTACTGCAAATGACTGTTAAACATTATTATAGGAGCAGCAATCCGCTGGCAACCAAGTTCCCGCCAAAACTTCTAGTTACTTTTAATATTATTGCATTACTAGCTTTTTACCAGCGGCTTCGCTCGCGTGAGCTTAATTAAAAACATCATTAAATACTGTTCCGTGCCAAATTTAGCAAAAGTTTGTCAAAGATTTTTGTAATTCTAAAAGACTATTAGACGTAGATGATTGGTATTTGGCATAGATATAATAGCTACAGGAACACGTGATATATATGTCTAGAAACACATAAGAAAGGTAAATTGTCTTGAAATCAAAATTTATTATTATTATTTACATTTCTCTACATTCATTCATAATTAAAGTTAATTTAGTTTTGACAAAATAATGATGAATTTCATGGTCTTCTATCAATTTACGGTATGATGTTTATTTGAGATATTTCATTCATATCATTGGTCCTATTAATATTGATTAGTACCAAAAATAGATGTAGATATTTTTTACGTTCGAGTAGACTTCAAAATTTCGTAAATGCAGTTCTATAATAATGTATACTACACATGGAATAAAACTAATGTCACGGATTTTATCACGTTTAATTTTAACTTTTACGAAAGGTGGGTGTTCATAATGATTTCTTATATGTATTTACGCAACACTACATTGAATAAAACTAATTTTACGGATTTTATCGCGTTTAATTTTACTATTTTGATTCCAAACGTTTCGGTGCTTTACAGCACCATGGTCACTGGGGGACTTGAGGTGTTTGACGTCCCAATGTCATAGTTAGCCCGGCTACCTTCAGGTTTTGAATATTAATTTTGGTCCGATCTACGCAGAATGAGCTTACAGTATCTTGAAGTCTTGCAGTGGTATGCTTGGTTTGATTTAATTTTGTTAATTATAGGATCCCAAGCAGATGGCAGCTACCATCCATCTTCTCTATTGAAATTAGGATGTTTTTAATTTCAATAGCCTCGCGTATCATCCTTGGTAGGAATCGGTGTTCTTTTGCGAGTTTGTGGTCTATCAAATCTGATGTAATGGCGGGACGATCTTGAACATGTTCACTGATTGTAGACTTCCCAGAGCGTCGGTGCCTCACGTCAGCTATATGTTCTTTCACGCGGGTTTTAATGGACCTTTTGTTTGTCATATGTAAGAGACCACATTACAATCAAGCTTGTACACTCCTGCATCTTGTGAGGATATCACACTTGACGGATGGTAAAAACTAATCTTCTTCGGCGGCAAGTATGTTTTAATAAAGCCGCTTCAAAATGTAGCCAACCTTGTCTGTGACTCCTCTGACATAGGGTAGTACAGCAGACACACGCTCGACTGTGGCCGGCTTCACTCGGTCACTGTGACGTAGGCGCAGGACCCGAAGCTTGTTGTCTTGCAATACTTGCTCGACGTGCTGAAGCTCGGCGGCCAGATGTTTTCTGTCACAGATCCCTGTGCTCTCTGAAACAAAGATTTTCCCACGGTAGCTAACTGTGATGGATGATGGTGCGATTCACCATTTAAATATCGGTTGGTATGGGTCTTTTTCCTATACAGTGTGACCAATAGTGTTATCAGGATTTCGGATGACTAAAACATCTAGGAAAGCTAAAGAATTGTTGAATGGAGTTAGAGGCATGTGATAGACCACAAATCCTCACAAAAAGAACCTGATTCCTACCAAGGATGATACGAGGCTATTGAAATTAAAAAAATCCTAATTTCAATAGAGAAGATGGATGGTGCTGCCATCTGCTTGGGATCCTATAATTAACAAAATTAAATTCAAACCCGCATACTACTGCATAATTAATAGAATCAGGCGTTACTTTGCGAAATCCATTATATTAAAGTTGGTAAAATTATTGCGTGTGCAAAGTAATTTTACCACGTTTATTACTACTGCATTTATTCTATTCTATTATATTCTAACTATGACATCAGGTGGTCAAACAACTCAGTCTCCCGTTACCATGGTTGCTGTAAAGTGCCTAAAACATCGGAATTAAAAGTTAAAATTAAACGCAATAAATCTTTAAAATTAGTTTTATTCCTTATAAATTTTACTCACAGTGAACGTGGGAAGCACTAAACTCATGGGAGTAGAAAATGTTCGCCTTGTTGTAGCGGTGAAAGAAAATCTGCCACCTCATACCGTCCCATCGTGAAGCGACATTAGGAAAACAAACAGGAGATGGGCAGCATTATCTTCCTGACAACAGATCAAAATAATAATAGCTGCGGTGGCAACCCGCCTACCAAGCGTGGCAACTAGCAAATATCCAGCTACTTGACAATTTATGGAAGAGGCCTATGTTTTTTCAGTGGATTTTTGATAGGCTGACGATAATGAGTTCTACTCATCTTTGCAACCTTTAATATTTATGGTAGAGTGAAAACAAAAAAGTAACATACCCAAAATATGAATTAAATAAATACTGCATATATTGCCCCATCAAAAGTAAAAAGTAGCAGCACATACATGTTACATCAATCAACAGATTCATCCTCGAGGGAATCGTACATCGTTTTGTTCCGTGCCATGATGAATTCTCATGGCGAACATCACGGCCCTCGTATTTGTTTTAAATACAATTCATAGAAACTAAAACTAAGCTTTTGCATGATTTTTCACATCCAACGATTACGAACGAATTTTCAATTATTTACATCGTATATTCAGTAGCATTCTAATATTTAATTTTATCAGTGACTAACCATTTTAGTTTATTTAGAAGTAAGTAGATGGCTATTATTAGATGAAACAATGAAATCCAAAACTATACTATCTAAATATCTATCAGCGATGAAGCGATAATATAAAACCTCTTAGAGTATTTATAAACAATCTATTATAAATACTCAAGAAAAACTTATCAATTTTCATATTTTTGATGACGACACTTTTATCTATTGAAATTATTACACTTTAAAATAAAATGACTACAAAACTAAACGTTAGAATTTTTAATAATTTTAAAAATCTAATTATTTAAATTTTTAGTTATTTATGTTATTTAATTTAACTATGTAACTGAAGCAAAATATACTACTTTTGCCATTTGATGACAGATGGCTGTTTTGATAATAAATCTGTAGTTTCAAATTATTTTACCAATGCTATAACGTTATTTTAATCTTTATTTATAAATTGAGTTTTATTTATTTGAAAAACACCCGTCATATCGCCTAAAACTAAGATATAATAGAAAATTAACATCTAAAGGAAGGAAAATACCTTCTTAACCTTCTTTTTGAAGTTCCGTAATCGGATAAAAGTAGCCTATAAGTTACCCTGGTTACTAACTACCTACATACAAATTTTCATGTAAATCGGTTCATTAGTTTTGCGTGAATTCGGAATACACAGACAGACAAAAATTCTAAAACCACTTATTTGGCTTCAGAACCCTTTAATTAGTCCCCTGGACTTGTTTTTCAAGAATATATTAGAATTACAGATACGATTTTTCTACAGATTTAGTATATGTATAAACTATGCTAATATTTTTTACAAAATACTTAACGTAAAATAATTATTATAAAAAGACATCGATACTGATACATTCACAGCATACATTCAAACCAAACCTATGATCTAGTATTCTCAGAGGGATCGTAACAGCTCACGATCAATTAATGCTCTTTGAGGTTTTTGTAAATTTTTAAGATTTACATTTAAAAAAGGAATTTGTTGTCCACTTGACGGTAAATGCTTAATGCAGCCAATGGACACTTGCAACTTCAAACAAAGAAGGCTACAGATGCATTGTCACCTCTGAGGATAAAACGGCATGCAAGAGCCTATATACTGGCTACTTTAAACCGGATCTCGGCAGTGCGTGCATTGCTGCTGGGCGGCAGAAATAGGCAAGAGGGTGGTATACCCAGACGAACTCTAGCCAGGAGCCCTAGAAGAACTAGTCCTGTAGTGGGATATATAAAGGCTGAATAAAACAAAATATTTCATGATTGACATTTATTTTTCCACAAATTTCTTGTTTCTAACATCATTGAACTGATTTATCCAACATATTTCAAAATTTAATATCCGTGCTTGCCAAGTGTTTGTTCTACTTCTTTCACGTATTTCTCCGCCACCTTCTGCTGTCTCATGGCTTCCACCTGTAATTGTATTGTTATAACATCATCATCATCATCATCATCATCATTACAGCCCTTCACAAGTCCACTGCTGAACATAGGCCTCCCCCAAGGAATGCCACAAAGCACGGTTCTGAGCCACTTGCATTCATCGACTTCCTGCATGTTATCAGCTCGTCACTCCATCTAGTGGGGGGACGCCCCACACTTCACCTGCCGGTACGAGGCTGCCACTCGAGAACCTTTTTTCCCCATCGGTTGTCTGTTCTTCGAGCTTTATGGCCTGCCTATTGCCACTTCAGCTTACCGATTCGGATATGATAGGAAAGTCTTTACCTTCTGCTTGATGACCATTCTCTCGTACTTTTCCTGTTGCTCCTGTTCCATTCGTAACGCTACGCCCTCGTTCCGGATCTTCTCTCTTAGTTCCGCTCTAAGAAAACAATAAATAAACTTTTAACGAAGATTAAAAGCTGACTTTAAAGAATATGTTTTATACGTTATAGTCATGTCGAAGCTGTATTATGGTTGTAGCACGCTCTCAGAGAATACCAGCGTAAAATAGCTGCTTAACGCTGCTGTGTTTCGTATGGTGAGTGCAAAACCTTTCCTGCAAACGAGGCATTCCTTTTTAGTCCACGGGGATGACAACGTATCTGCATTTTGAATTTTAATCGTGGATAGATGTAGACGTCTATGCCAAAGCATCCATTTACCATCAGATGGTCTGTGTGCTCGTTTGTCACCTTTATTATATAAAACAGTCAGCTTTTACTTTTTATTAAAAGTTTAATTTTTTAACCCATTCGAGCACACTAAGCAATATTTCAAGCCAAAGGTAAAATCTAGAATTTGGTCTAAATAGTGGATTCTTTTCTCTAAGTTTATGCGGGACCAATCCTGAAGTATAGCCTATTTAATAAAAAAAATCATTAAATTTGGTTCACAATTGACGAAGATATCGTGTAACATACATAGAAAAAAAATCACTCCAAGAGTTAAGATCCTTCTTGGGGCAAACGAGCATGCGGCTCACCTGATGGTAAGTGACTACCGCTGCCCATGAACAACTGCAACACAAGGGGAATTGCAGGTGTTTTGCCGGCCTTTTAGAAAGGAATAAGCTCTTTTCTTGAAGGAGCTGGTACTGGGGTGCCCCGGCCCAGAGATGAGAACAGTATTCCATGTGAGGCCAAACTTGCGCCTTGTAAAGTTGCAGGCGGTGTGCCGGCATGAAATACTGTCCTGCTCTGCTGAGCACGCCAAGCTTTTTAGAGGCCAATTTAGCCTTCCCTTCCAAATGACCACGAAACTGCACATCATTCGATATGTCGACACCGAGGATTTCGGTGCTAGCTGAGGCAGCAAGGGTGCCCTGTAATGAAGTCGCCTAAAAGTACAAAATGACTGTAATTAAGGTGGGAGTATCTATGCATACAATAATCGAACGAATATTTTTTTCTTATTTAGGTATACTATTATCGTATGATTTATTTATTTTTATTTTTCCGATATATCTCGCAATATCTGTGACAGTAGGTTAAGGTGCGGCTGGGGTGGCCCTTAGGCCACCCTAAAGGTGCGTACGTTTGAATGATATAATCGTTAATCTAATATATAAAAAAATGTTTGTTTGTTCGTATTTTATGCGCTGCCATATTTGCACTTGCGCGAAGGTTATAGGCATAGTGCAATTAACTTACAGTAGGTGGCGCGCGTATCGTACTGACAAATTTATTTGAAAGTTCTTTAACATTCAATTTCAATGACTGTATATTCTGTATTATTCCTAATTAAACAATATAACTCTTCCAAATTTTATACATAAATAAATTTAAATATAATATTGAAAGAATTGGACTTTTTTTATTTAAAAAATTATCGGATCGTATTTTTTAGTTATACGATTATCGTATGAACAATTATTTTATATCATACGATTATCATATAATTTGAAACAGCCAATTAAAACACCGAAAAGAAAAACTACTTGCCTGGCGCGCTCTTTATCGTTGATTTGCTTCATGATCTCCTGGCGGTGTCTCTCGATGCGGGCTTTGCGTTGCTCTTCCAACTTTAAAAACCGTTATAAGTTATCTTAAGCAGAGCTAAGAACATCAAGATCACCATTCATCCATTAATTAATTCAATTACAATTACCAAAATCGCTGAACATAATAATAATGTCCTCCAGACCGAATTTCGGTCACGCCGGTCAGTCTCAACGGAGAATATTCATCTGCGCTCCTGCGTATGCGGATTATAATGCACGAATGTGTGCGCAATCACACCTGCACTCTCTATTCCCTCACTCTAATAATCCGATGGGACAGTAATCCGACATGACCGGATCGAGATCAGGCGCAGGACCAACGGCTTTCCGAGGCACGGGGTGAAACACCGCCAACTTTCTGACTCTGAGAATCTCTAGACAGAAAGATAGAAGATTTTGACCCGAGCCGGGATTCGAACCAGGGACTTAATGATCAGCAGTCGCGTTTACGACCACTAGACCAATGAGGCAGTCAACTGACTCTGATAGGACCATTCCTATCAACAATCTGTCAAGTCCACTGGTGAACATTCGCCTTGTCCATAGATTGCCATATATAATATCAGTTTTTTACCACGTTTTTATTAAGTCACTTTCTTGTTTGTCTGTCTATCTGTCGTTCCGGGTGGAATTTAATAATTGATTTTAAACTGACTTCCCGATGAGCTGGAAACTTGAAATTTTGAATATAGCTCAAATTCGGATGACAATGCAAAGAATATGATAAAAAAGTGGCAATTTTTTTTTAAATGTCACTTGTTATTAGTTTGAGTTGACATCAGGAAGATGCTGCTGCCCGTCTCCAGTTTCATTTCCCTCTGTGGCCTCTTACGACACCTATGGGACGATATGGGGTAGTGGATTCTCCCACGCCTTTCTAAATTGACTGTTGTAATAGGTCGGGGAAAAGTTTCTTCGTATTTTGTATAAAATTGTACTGTTTGTATCTGGCTGGTTTTAATGTCAATACATATAAGAAATTATGAAAAAGAAAAAATAAAAAACAATTTCCCGCCATTTTTCAATTGTTTTCTGTCCGCTAAAATGAGTGAATCTAATGAAGAAATTCTAAATATTCTGAAGTTTTATTACAAAAAAGGGGAAAAATGCGACTCAAGCCGCGAAAAAAATTTGTGACGTTTATGGACCTAATGCAGTGTCAGTAAAAGTAGCAAGCACAAAGTTGGTTCAAGCGTTTTCAGTAGGGAATTTTGATATCAAAGATGCAGCTCGCTCTGATCGCCCTCATACGGATAAAGTCGATGCCATTTTTGGAAAAGTGGTCAACTATTTAGTAAAAATTTGCACGCCTTTATAAGGCAGAATGTATCGGAACTTTTATGTTTTAATAATACTGTTGTAATATCTACCTACATTCTATGCAAATAAATAATTATGAATTAGAATTAATTATGAATTATGAATTAAGATCGGCATATTAGTAGTTATGACATAGCCGAGGAATTGAGGATTGACCACAAAACAGTTTTGACCCATTTGAAAAAGTCTGGCCATACAAAAAAGCTCGATATTTGGGTACTGAAAGAAACCCAAAGAATCGTGTACTCATTTGCGATTCTCTATTGAAACGTAATAAAACCGAACCATTTTTGAAAAGATTGAGCACTGGTGATGAAAAATGGATCACCTACGACAAGAAAGTGCGAAAAAGATCATGGTCAAAAGGTAGTCAAACTGACCGTAGCGAAACACGGATTAACACGCAATAAGTTGATGCTGTGTGCATGGTGCGATTGGAAGGGCATCGTTTATTATGAGCTTTTACCGCCGGGCAAAACCATTGATTTGGATCTCTACTGTCAACAAGTAATGAAACTCAAGTAAGAAATTGAGAAAAAACACCCGGAATTGATCAACAGAAAAGGAATGGTCTTTCATCATGACAACGCCAGATCACACACATCTTTGGCCACTCAGCAAAAAATGAGAGAGCTTGGTTGGGAAGTGTTAATCCATTCACCATATAGTCCTGACCTTGCACCCTCAGTTTTTCAGCGGTTTCGGTCTCTTCAGAATTCTTTGGATAATGTTAGGTTAACATCACGAGAGGACTGTCAAAACTACTTGTCGCATTTTTTTGATCATAAATCCCAAGATTTCTACAGCAACGGGATTATGTCACTACCTACAAGATGGTAACAAGTTATCGAACAAAATGGCACATTAAATGTAATTAAACTTTGAAAAATAATGTCTTGAATTTTTATATAAAACACGAAGAAACTTTTTCCCCGACTCAATATAACAACTTCAAAGTATTCGCCGACTGGTATGTATTACTGTTACCAGGTAGTAGGGCTTTGTTTCTGCCAAGGAGTCCGCCTGGGTTGGTACCAAACTGGATTAACCCAATGGTGAAATATACAACTAGCTTGCCGTCTTAGAACAATATTTTTTACACTCGCGTTGCCTAGGGAGGGCCCTAATCGGGCTGTGGTTAGTACCACCTTGGTCTTGCCCTTTTTATCATTTAACTTTTTATCGCATACATTACTGGTGACAACGCGGCTTCATTGTTTTGCTTGTTTTTTTTTTTATTTTTTTTTTTATAGGAGAGGGGGCAAACGAGCCTGCGGTTCACCTGATGTTAAGTGACTACCGCCGCCCATGAACAACTGCAACACCAGAGGAATTGCAGATGCGTTGCCGGCCTTTTAAAAAGGAGTAGGCTCTTTTCTTGAAGGTCCCTAAGTCGTATCGGTCCGGAAAAATCGCTGATGGTAATCGGTTCCACAAGGAAGTTGTGCGAGGAAGAAAACATCTTCTAAATCGCACAGTGGTGGACCGCCAATCATCCAGATGGTATGGATGGTATCGCGAGTTTTGTCGCGATGTGCGATGGTCAAATTGAGCGGCTGGAATTAGTCCGAACAATTCCTCAGAGCACTCCGTGGTACATGCGATAAAATACGCAAAGAGATGCAACATCTCTACGCAGTGCTAGTGAGTCAAGCCGATCGGAAAGAACTCGGTCGTCGACGATTCGATCCGCTCTGCGCTGAATGCGGTCAAGTGGAAGGAGCTGGCACTGGGGCCCTGCCCAGAGATGGGAACAGTATTCCATGTGAGGCCGAACCTGCGCCTTGTAAAGTTGCAGGCGGTGCGCCGGCATGAAATACTGCCCGCTCTACTGAGCACGCCAAGCTTTTAGAGGCTAATTTTGCCTTCTCTTCCAGTGACCACGAAACTGCACGTCACTCGATATGTCAACGCCGAGGATTCGATACTGGCTGAGGCAACAAGGAGTGCCTGAAACTGAGGTGATACGACAAAGGGTTCCTTTAGCGGTAAACGCGCAAACTTGTGTCTTCTGGGATTGAACTGGACTAGATTTAGTCGTTTCAATCCGAGACTTTGTCCAACAAAGTCTCGACTTCAGACACAAGTTTGTTCGGTACTCGGCGACGTTTTCCGAGAAATATTGGCACGGCCGGCGCATAAAGCATCACCAATGCTGTCATCCGCATAGCAATGAATGTTACCGGTTTGCAACATAACATAAGAAACAGCGTTGGTGATAGCACGCAGCCTTGTGGAACACTAGCGTTAATAGGCTTGTAATCGGAGCATGCAGCGTCTACCTTGATGCTCCGATCAGCCAGAAAACTGGTGATCCAATTGCACAATTTTTCGGGAAGCCCATAGGAAGGCAGCTTCGAAAGAAGCGCTTTGTGCCAGACCCGATCGAATGCCTTCGCTATATCCAAACTAACGGCCAATGCCTCCCCCTTGGACTCGATCGCCTGCGCCCATCTATGTGTTAGGTAAACAAGAAGATCACCAGCTGAGCGACCCCGACGGAAACCGTACTGGCGGTCACTAATCAGCTGGTGCTCCTCAAGGTACCGCATGAGCTGGCAGTTAATAATGGACTCCATTATTTTCGAGAACAAGGAGGTGATGGCGATAGGCCTGTAATTGGACGGATCAGAGCGGTTACCTTTTAGGATCGGGTGCACGAAAGCTGTCTTCCATGAATTCGGGACAACGCCTAGGAGTAGGAGTACCGAAAAGACGCGTTAGAACCGGTGCCAACTCTGAGCGCACGTCCTCAGCACAATTGGCGGGATTCCATCAGGCCCACTGACTTGTGGATGTCCAGGAGAGGAGTGCTTTGCGTACTGAGCACTGTGAATCGCACATCAGGCATAGAGCACCACACTGCGGGATGGTCGGCGGTGTGTTCCCTGTCATCAAGAGTCGAGTTGGACGCAAAAGGAGCCAAAGGTCGGTCACTTTGCGTCGTGGGCCAGTGAGTCATCCTCCCTGTGCAGAGATGGTAGTGATGGCTTACAGAAATTTCCTTGGACAGGCTTGTTGATGATTGCTTCCATGGGCTGCTGTCTGCGGTAGCCACTTGCCTTCATAATGTTACAACCTATCAAAAGTCTATTGAAGCATAGCCTCTCTTATAGACTGCCTAATGGTAATTTTTAGCTTAGAAATCTTGCTTAAAAAAAGGTTTTATATTATGTGTATTTATATAGAAGATATGTATATAGACAACTCCGTGGCGCAGGCTTAGCAATGCAGCGCTTAGGGCCGCGGGTTCCAATCCCGCGTGGAACAAATATTTGTAAGGCCTACAAATAATTGTTAAATGTATGTATATAAACTGCCTCCACGATACAGGAGAATATCTTAGGCCCGTATTAATAAACGTTACTCAGCTCAAGTACACGCACTTGAGTACAGTCTTGAGGTTATGATCTTATTAATAAACATATCTCAAGATGCAGTTTAGGTTTACGATATCAGCTGAATGCCACACTGATTAATAAACGAAACTCGACTCTCAAGTGTGTATACTTGAGTGCAAGTCACAGAACAGTATTCCTACGCACAGCGTTTTGAGATACTGTTTTTATGTGTTTATTAATTAGCAATGATCTTGAGATGCTGATTTCGTAATAAGAGCGTATCAACTGATTACGCACTTGAGTTCGTCGTTGAGTAACGTTTATTAATACGGGTCTTACAGTGGTAAAGTTTTTTTTAAATAAATCTGTAGTTGAACAAGTCATCTCACCTCTTTCTCCTTGCGCAGGAACTCTTCATTCTGTCTGGCCGCGTTGTTGAAGCTTTGTTCATCCTTGGCTATTTCCCGTGCTATCAGCCGGTGAATATCATTGATCTGGACGGAAAAGCAATAATTTTATATAATTTTTATAAATCTCAATGATAATATCCTTCTACATCGAATTTCGGTCACGGCGTACAATTTCAACGGCGACTAGCCACATCTGCACTGGCGCGAGTGAGTGCGTAAGCACAGGTGCACACTCTATTCTCTTATTCTCGTAGTCCGATGGAATGGTTTGGGTTAAAGACATTTATTTCTCTTAAAGAACGCATTTTACAGAAATGAAGTATACATAAAACTAAAATAAAATAAAAACAATGGAATGGTTAGCCGACAAGACCGGAGAGAGATCAGGCACAGGACAAACGACTTTAAGTGCTTTTCGAGGCACGGGGGTTAAACACCGCCAAGTTCCTCACACCCGGCTCCTACTGAGAATTTCTTGACAGAAAAACCTAATAACTGATTTTGGCCTGACCATTATTATATAAGGACTTCAAGGGCGATCTCATATAAATTTGGAGAAAAAATCCCCTAAGGGTGAAAAATTATAAAGTTTTTAATGTATCCATTTAAACAAAGCAGCTTAACGCTGCTGTGTTTCGTATGGTGAGTGTAGAGAACCGCAGAGATCCTTTGTACTGGAAACGAGGCGTTCCATCTTAGTCCTCAGGGGTGACGACGTATCTGCATTTGGATTCTTAATTGAGGATAAATGTAGATGTCTAGCTTGCCATCAGGTGGACTGTGTGCTCGTTTTTCATCCTACACTGTAAAAAAAACATCATTCTAGTTGTTTACCTTGATCTTGTGATCGTTCTTTTACCATAAAATGGCAAAATTTGTATGTATATAAAAACATAAATAGCTATGATAAGAATAAAGATTTTCATACTTTAAACACTATGAACAAACATAAGCTTGTACTAGTTACTAGACTCCACAGAATTAGTAAATAGTAATACACTAGCCTTTTACCCGCGGCTTCGCTCACGTGGTCTTCAATTTAGAAACATCATTAAATGCTATTCCGTGACAAATTTAGCAAAATTCGATCACTTTTAGAGTCACTTCGGTGTCTGTGTCTCTATGTCAGTTTTTCAAAGATTTTTTTGAATTCCCAAAGGCTTGGACCTAGATGATTGATATTTTATGTTGTACAAAACACATCTTTGAAAGAAAGTTCCATAAAAATTTGCGTAAAAGAACATATTGCTGATATGAAGCACCGACGCTCCGGGAAGTCTTAAGTATGTCAACATGTTCAGTATCGTCCCAACCATTATATCAGATCTGATAGACAACAAACTCGCAATAGAACACTGATTCCTATTTGGGTGCTATCATCTACCCCCGTCTCCATGGGTTCTGTAGTGCCGAAAAGTGTGACAATTTTTGATGCTGCACGAATAAGTATTCAGTAGCATTCTAAAATTTTATTTTATCATTTACTTATCATTACGTTATTTAGCAGAAAGTAGAGGGCGCTATATTACATTAAAACTATGAAAGTCAAAACGAAACTATCTAGTAATATCAGCTATAGAAGGCTGAGGTGCGACTGGCTCAAGAGGCACCCCAAAGACGCGAACATTTATTTATTATTTAAAAAAGGCATAAAGTGGTGTTGATTCTGTTAAACATCTCTTTCTGTTAAAAAACACGCTATCAGCGCCGCTAGCGGTGAAAAACTATTTGATAATATGACCATTTATCATGAAATAGCAATGTTGTGTTTAGTTATTAATATCGTTAAACGATCTCTATTCATTGATTTGGCATGGTCAAACAGTGATAAATGTCATGAAATGACACCATTTCACGAAACAATGATTTAATGAGAATTTTGAAATAATTGCAGGCAGACCAGTTTTAATCAGTTTACATACAGATATAGAATCAAACGTATGATTCAAAAAAAATATAAATTTTCATACGTTTCATAGATGTCACTGTTATCTATTATTTTTAAATTTTAATTATTACACTTTTAAAATGAAATAACGAAAAAACTAAAAAATTTAACGTTAGGATTTTTAAATAATTTTATAAATCTAATTATTTAAACATATAAATGTAAGTTATTTATATTATTTAATTTATTAGTTACTAAAGGCAAAATATAGGCTTTTTCATTTGATGATAGATGGCGCTGTTAAGATAATTAAAACGTATATCATCAGTAGAGTTTCAAATTGTTATGCAAAGGTAAAACTAATTTTAAAATTTATTTACAAATATGATATTTATTTAATAAAACACCCCTCATACCGCCTATTAACTAACATAATTATATATAATAGAAAATTAACATCTAAAGGAAGAAAAATACTTAACATTCTTTTTTAAGTTCCGTAATCGGATAAAAAGTAGCCTATAAGTTGCCCCGGGTTACCAACTACCTACACATAAAATTTAATGGAAATGGGTCCAATAGTTTTTGCGTGAATCGGTAATACACAGACAGACAGACAGACAAAATTTCTAAAAACCACTAATTTGTTTTCAATACCCTTAATTTAGTCCCCTGGACTTGTTTTTTCAAGAGTATATTAGAATTACAGACACGACTTTTCTACAGATTTATTATATGTATAGATATAGATTTATGGGGCAATGTATACGCTTTTACAACAAAATCCCAGAAAATGTACAAAATTTGTCAATAAACAAGTTTAAATGTTTTATTAAAGAAAAATTGTACAAAAAGGGTTATTATAATATCAAAGAATACATAAATGAAAATAAACCTGGCAATGAGATGATTGCCACCACGCTGGTTCTATTAAAATTCATTTAAAAATTGTAAGTACAAACAAAATGATTGTAAAGTGAAATATGTTTAAAAAAAAGTCTCGCTGGGTTTTTTTGCTGGTTCTTCCCAGGACAGAGGTATTTTTCGAATCAGTGGTAAATAAAAAAAATGACTTTCAATAAGTATTATGTAATAATCTATATTGAATAAAAATTATTCTATTCTATTCTATTATGTACCAACCTGGTTGACCCTGGCCTCATGCAGTTGCTTCATTTCCTTGTTTCTTTTGATGGCGGCCTCACGTTCCTTACGTCGGTATTCGCGTTCCACGTCCTCCTGTATCTTCAGGTTGCGGATACGTTCCAATTCCTCCTTCAGCTCTTGTTCAGCCTGTGGAATTATTTTATTCATGTGTATGCCGTGTGGAGAATTAATTGCATGAATTTATGACCTCGACCGAGATGAGAGTACTCTAAAGTGTTGTCTGGAAGGGATCTTTTTCAGAGTGATAAGACCGCCTGTTGTACATATTATAATTTACATTTAACTCTACTCGTTATTCTGTACTTTGGTGTACAGTAAGAATAGAGAGTTTTTTTATAGGATTATGTTGAGAAAAGAGCACGCATTCCACCTGATGGTAAGTGGTTGCTGCGGCCCATAGACATCTACATCTATCCTCGATTACGTATCAAAATGCAGATGCGTTGTCACCCGTGAGTAATAAGATGGAATGCCTCCTTTCCAGTAAAAAGGGTCTCCGGTTCTCTACACTCACCATACGAAATACAGCATCGTTAGGCTGCTATTTTACGCTGGTATTCTGTGAGAGCGTGGTCCATCCCCGGTCGAGCCGACCCATTCGTGCTATACTACTAAGATAGCTGCAGCATGGCTCTACCACGTAAAACAGTTTCCGGAAATATTCAGAAGATGTCAGCAGGTTTGAAATCGCGCATTAGAGCAATGTAGCCCACCTTTTGAGCCTTAGCAATATGATCAATGCCCTTCTGTTTGGCGGCTTTCACAGCCTCCGCTTGCGCTCTCGCGCGGGCTTCTCTCTCTTGTCTCTGCTTCAGGAAGTTCGCGATGCGCCTGTTCATTATACGCTCTTCCTCGTTCTGCAGCTGTTTATAGTACAGTAGTTCCGCGTTACCTTGAAAGAGAAATGTCTAGGAATGAGAATAGGCCACCTAATGGGACATAGCGGCAGTAGCCTAATAGTCTCCGTGGCGCAGTGGCAATGAGTTGCAGCGGCGAGGGCCGCGGGTTCGAATCCTCACGGAACAAGTCTTATCGTCTACAAATAATTATTCTGGTCTTAATGTTTGTCCTTGTGCAATTTACGTATGTCAACTGCTTCCACGATACAGGATAAAATCCTACTGTGGGGTTACGCTTTTGAAAAGAAGTAAAGTCAAAGATACGGATTGCGAAACTCAAAAGTCGTGGGTTCGAATCCGCCATTCGACTACTGTCGTGAACCACTCGACAGTTGTAAAGTATAATGAGTGTTAATATAACTACTAGTATTCTTTTAATAAGTGGTAAAATTAAAAATTTCGTACAACCAACTTTAATATAAATAAAATTAGAACATCATCAATGTAGTCGCAGTCAATTAAATACGCATTATTAAGGATAACTCAAAAACAGAACTTGATCAAATTTATATGGGACCACATGAGAAGCACCAGCTTTCAAATAAAAAAATAATAGTCATCAAAATCGGTTCAACTGGAAAAAAAATCTGAGGTAACACATAAAAAAAAACAGTCGAATTGAGAACCTCCTTCTTTTTTGAAGTCGGTTGAAAAAATACTGACTGCAGTCCGTGGACACCTGCAAGTAACTGCTGCCTTAGTTAACTATAAATAAAGAAGGATTGAGATGGTGTGGCTCATCTCATATACATTATATACATATCCTATAATTGTACCGATATGTCTATACGTGGAAGAGCCATGCTGCAGCTATATTATAGTTGCAGCACGAATGGGACGGCTCGACCGTGGAACTACCACGCTCTCGCAGATCACCAGTAAAGTGTTGTAAGTGTTTCGTATGGTGAGCGTAGAAAAACGGGGACCCTTATTACTGGAAACGAAGCATTCCATCTTCCTCCTCCAGCGTCTTCATGGGTGGCAACGTATTGCATTCTGCTTTTTAATCGGATACAGAAGTGAAAGACAAAATAGCAGCTTAATGCTGCTGTGTTTCGTATGGTGAGTGTAGAGAACCTTTTTACAGGAAAAGAGGCTTTCCATCTTAGTCCTCACGGGTGACAACGCATCTGTATTTTGATTCTTAAGTATAATGTAGATGTCTAGGGACCACAGCATCCACGTACCATCAGGTGGATGGACTGTGTGCCCGTTTGTCACCATTTCTATCTATAAAAAGCTCCATACTCCACAAACCAGAACATTACAGTGGGTGATGACAGAATAACCAAAATATCTATATAGTAGGGTTTTTTTTCTTATCGCCCTACCATAGGTACCACTCTCTTACCTACTTCTGCCGCCAAATAGCTGTGCTGGCACTGCTGTGTTCCGGTCTGAAGTGTACAGACAGCCGGTATAGTTACAGACTCTGAGCCATTCCATCTTGCTACTCAAGAGTGACAACGCATCTATAGCCTTAAATGCTTGAAGTAGTTTTAGGTGTCCATGGGCTGCAGAAGTTATCAGGTGTTGTAATCTTTTCTTATATATATATATATATATATATATATATATATATATATATAAGAACACGCCTACAGCTTAGGTAAATCGACAGAAGCGGCACTTCACTAGGTAATAACAAAGATTGAAGGGCCATCAAAACAAAGTAATATGTCTAGGTTCACATCTCGGCACGCCGGATCACTCCCCGAAGTTGCTCGCAACATCAAAGGACAGTTGAACTTCTTCGGGGAGATCTCATGGTCGAATAATTACATTGTTCCTGCAAACACGCAAAATACGCGCTTAGACGTAGAGTTGCGGAAAACAGCCCGTCGTAAACTAAACTAAAATAATGCGACTGACATTGAAACTATCTTTGCGAATGAGAGCCATAAGAGCAATTTATAACCAAGTTGGTTATATCAGTTACGCTGGTTTCTTGCTTGTTCTTCCGAGAACAGAGGTTTTTTGCGAACCAGTGGTAAAAGTAAAAAAATTACTTTCAATAAGTATTATGTACTGTAATCTATATTGAATAAAAATTATTCTATTCTATTCTATCTCTACAAAATAACGCCAGTTTCAACCGTAGCCAACCGTAATCCTGTACCTTTTATGTTTAAAGTCACTGCCTCATAACTGTGGTCGTAAACGCGGTTGTTGATCATGAAGTCCTGGGTTTGAATCTCGGGTCCGGCCTATATTTGTTATTATGCCATAGCTGCCACGCTTGGCAAGTCGGTTGGCGACCGCAGTTTTAATTTTTAGTTATTACTAGCTGTTCTCCGCGACTGTAATTTAGGGTTTTAATTTTTTTTACGAGGAACCCTAACTATTTTTCTAAAATAAAAGTAGCCTAAGATTTTCCTTATAACATCAGCTATCTGCCAGTGAAAGTTCCGTCAAAATCGGTCCAGCCGTTTCGAAGATTAGCCGGAACAAACAGACAGACAGATAAACAGATAATTTTTTAAAATTGTATATACTTTCATATGCATTAAGTGAAAAGCTGTTATTTTGACATTACAAACAGATACTCCAATTTTATTTATTTGTATGTATGTATAGATTAAGTAGTCGCTGCTTCCCATATCAAAGTTTGTTTCCCTCTGTCGTCTCTTACGACACCCACGAGACGATATGGGGTAGTGGATATTCTTACACCGCCACTACCCGGTCAAGTCCCTCTTGATTTATCTTTCGTTAAATACCAACCCTGGTCAAGCATCTCTTTAAGCTTCGCCTGTCTCTCCTGCTTCTCCTTCAACTTCTGTGCCTCGTCGATTCTCATCGCGATGTTGGCTTGGTTCACTCTTATGCTCTCTTCTTCTATGCGCTCCGCCTCCATTACCTAGAAGATAAATTTAGACGTTGTATTTCAAAAGTAATCTATATAAAATAATTATACAATAAATACTCTGTTCAATCTATGGAGGAGGCCTTTGTTCAGCAGCGGACTTGAGGCTGTAATAGATGGATGGATGGATGAAGTACTCGGCTACTAAGCCATCGGTCCTGAGTTCTAATCCCAGCCAAAGCCAATATTTTTTATAGAAGTAAAGTGACCAACGAGCATTAATCTCAAGGAAAGTGGATGATAATGATAGATGATACATAAACACCTACATCTGTCATCGATTAAGAATCAAAATGCAGATGCGTTGTCACCCCTGAGGACTAAGATGGAATGCTTCCTTACCAGTTAATAATTTCAAATTAAAAATGTTGTACAATCGACTTCAATATATATTATAAAGGATAACTCAAAAACAATTGGCCAGACCTTGATCAAATTTGGGACCACATGAGAAGCAACCAGCTTTCAAATAAGAAAAGAATCATCGAAATCGGTTCTCGTAGAAAAAAGTTATGAGGTAATACATACTCGTATAAAAAATACAACATACAGTCGAGTATCTCCTCCTTTTTGAAGTCGGTAGAAAAGGTCTCCGGTTCTCGTGATTCGCGTAATCCGTGACAGCGTGGCTCTTTCTCGGTCGAACCGACTTACTCGAGCTGTGCAGCTATTCACTACCTTAAAACCTCCCGTGGGTGTCGTAAGACGCGACAGACGGAAACCGGGATATTGTCAACAGCGTCTTCATGTAAGAATATCCACTATCGTCTAGTGGATGTCTTAAAATGCGACAGAGGGAAACAAACCAGGGGATGGGGAGCGGCGTCTTACTTTTAGGCTCAATTTACATTGCGGCGGAATGAAATGGAAGCGAATTTTTGTAACGAAATTGTACATAGTAAAATGAGTTTTATGTTGATTGCGTAACGTGCAAACTAAGATATGATAAAAGAAGTCGCGCGTCTTCCGCGGAATTCTCGAGAATTGCACGGAAGACGTGCGACTTTTTTTTGTCTCATATCTAGTTTTAACTTTACACAATTAACATAAAACTCATTTTACTATGTAATTCAATAACAATCGCTTATCCGTCGCGGCTCAGTGTAAATTGAGCCTTAGGAAGCCTCTTATGATTTCCGATGGATGGCGGTCCAATAGATAGAATGTATGTAATACTTCGATTAGCGGTGGGCAGCAGCGTCGAAGATGCTCACCTCTGGTAGGTACTGCGATCTTCAATTCGCTTGCCAAGCCACGATTAAGGCAGATCCCTTCTACAACGGCGGAGACCCATGTCCAGACGTATACTTTTAAGAGCTGATGAAAAATAATATCATTCTACTCACACTTAAACGTGGTAGAGCCGTAGAGCTATGCTGCAGTTATATTATGGTTGCAGCACGAATGGGTCGGCTCGACCGGGGAAGGACAACGCTCTCACAGAATACCAGCGTAAAATAGGTACTCAATGATGCTTTGTTTCGTATGGTGAGTGTAGAGAACCGGAGATCCTTGATAACGAGGTTATATCTTAGTCCCCAGGAGTGACAACGCTTCAAATGTATCTACATTTTGGTTCTATTCGAGGAATAATGTAGGCGTCTATGGACCACAGCATCCACTTACCATCAGTTGGACGGTGTATTCGTTTGTCATCGTTATTCTCTAAAAAATCATACGCTCGAATATAGAACCTCCTCCTTTTTAAAAGTCGGTTAATAGAATATAAATACCTTAGCAGTATCGTGAGCTTGTATCTGCTCCTTTAACGCGGCGAGGTTCTGGAGACGCAATTGATGGCGTCGCTCCTCTTCCTCTTCAGCTCTCTTAACAGCCGCCTGTCGGTTCTCTTCCATGATCGCGTCCAATCTGATAAAACAGAGAAAACATTTATTTCCCTACTAGCGACCCGCCCTGGCTTTGCCTGGGCAGGATTTATTAATGTGGCGTTATTAAATGTGAATCGTTCAAGATCGCCCCCGTTACTACATCAGATTTGATAGACCACAAATCCTCGCTAAAGAACACCGATTACTTTCATGGATGATTCGCGAAGCTATTGAAATCAAAAAATATTCAGGGTTATTTTTCAAAGAGTAGCCAAATTGAGTGTATATATATATACAGGGTATTTTTGAAACGCTCCCGAAAACGAAGACAGACGACAGTACTAACTATATCTTAGATGATGGGTGAAATATAAAATCGATCCTGATGAAAAAAAAATCATCTTTTCACAACGTTTTATTAGCTTTATTCACGCTCCATCGTGTTAATATAGTTAAATAAAACATTAATTTCATTAAAAAGAATCATGAAAATACTTAAACATTAAACCAGCAGTGGAATTTAAAATAAATAAATCATAAAATCAGCTGAATAGGGTCAATATCCGCGTCGAAGCCAAACTTTTTTATCTAGCTCGGTACAGGTTCCGTCACGACGCTGAGCGATAGTGGAGGGGGTGTGTCTGCGCATGGGTACAGTCGCGTTCTAAAGTACTACATGGTACTAGGCTGTTGTTTTATAATATTATAATAGTAATTAATGGTTTTATTGTAGAATCATAATAGTTACTTCACTAGCTTCTTAGAACTTTGGAAGAGGTTGAAATTAAAATGGATAATGTATGCTTGAGCATTATTTTTATTTCAATCGTAAAATAAAGTAGTTTGTAACAAGAAAACTTAAGCTAAGGGTGACACGCCGTCCATTATACCGTTAGAACATGGAACATGGAAGCCGGATGTCGATGGTGTGTTGGTGTTACTGGATGCTACTTCATCATCACTCATCAGAATCATCATCATCAATGCGAATGATAAATGTTTCCGTCATCAGGTTGACCACATGGTAATTTTTTCGGTATTCTTCCTCAATACATTTAACTTTACTGCACAATTTTCCCCATTCACCTTCTATTTACCTTTTCGTTCACTAGTTCAGTCATAAAACAATAGATATAAATAATTTTTTTTCCTTCCTTTTTAAAAACATCGTCGCGCGTCGTGCAAAAGCTGTGTGTGCGACTGTACATTGGAACATCCTTTTCAAAGCGCGGGAAGAATGAGGAACCAATAGCGTGCGCGCACAGTAATACTGGCGAGCATTCCCCGTCGCGCCCCTTCGTACCACGCGCTGCCGCCGCCCGGCCGACTGTGTGTCACCTCGCGTCAGCGCCAACATATGGAATTCCCCAAATTTACCTACTAAGATTTGTTTGCAAGCGACATAAGAATTAGAGCGGCAATTACAATAAAACTTGCAAGTAATTTGTAATAGTTTTGACGTACCTGTTTTCAAATCAAAGTATTGGAAGGATTAAAACGGAAAGTCAATAAAAGTAAGGTAAAGTAATTATTTTTTAGATTAATTAACTATCGATCATAATTGCAATTGATTTTAACTATTAAATTATTCAATACCATTTTATTTCTATTTTCTTGTACAAAATCAAAGATAACCAAACCAAGTAAGTACGTTTATTAATTTCAATATCATTTTGTAGTAACGAACTGCTTGTTTCGTCAGGGTACAATTGATTGTCTAATTGTATTAAAAATTACAACTATAACTTCTAATTTCCATATGAAAGACTAGTCGTAGGGATCATATGGAAACTAAACTTATAAAATAAAGTTGGCAATGTCATAAATTTGACGGTCTGTGGGAATGTTCAAAGTGTTTACCGCAAGGACGTTAGTTAGGACGCAGTAGGCTTCAGTTTTGGCGGATTCACTATTAATTTTAGTTTTGAGACAGTTCCGCGCTGACTTTGGACACGCATGCGCGAGCGACAGTTCATTGGTTTTGTTTATTAAATTCTTATTGTTATTACTTGGTATTACGTACTTGTTATTACGTGTTATTCTTGTTGTTACGTTTTGTGTTTCTTTTTATTTTAATAATGCCTAACGCGTACGTTTATAGTGCTCGTGAATACGGCAACATATTAATGTGCCTTGGAGAATCTCATAAGGCCACGGAGGATCAGTAAGCCGTTTCATACCTATTTTTTTAAATAACTTGGTACTGAACTGATCTGAATAGGTACATAACTGAATACATCAGAATAATAAACATACCTACACGATGAATAAAACGCATAACTCTTACCTTGTTAACTTTTCATTTAAGTATTTTTTTCATTAGCAGGGAATCGAACCAGTTATTTGGTTTATTTAACCTGTGAATTCAATTAAAGTGGCTACGTGGAGACAAGCACAGTGGCAAATTAGTAGGTTAAGTAGATAAGTTAGGTATTTAGACAAGTGTTGTAAATTATTAGGTATTGTGGTACCATCGCTAGTTACGGGCCGCGCGAATTCGGCGTTCGCGCGTACATTGACTAGTCAGCTGATTGTAATTCAGTAATTCCACTGCTGCTTTTATGTTTAAGTATTTTCATGTTTTATTTTAAAGAAATTAACGTTTTATTTAACACGATGATTTATACTAACACGATTCAAAACACCGTACATATATATATATATATATATATATATATATATATATATATATATATATACAGGGTATTTTTGAAACGCTCCCAAAAGATTTTCCAACACTCGCTGAAATGCTGCTGTTATCAGACGAGAGTCAGCTGGGTGTCGAGCGGTCGGGAATTTCTCTCGGTAAATTCGTAATGCACGAAGCATTCCTAAGCTTCTCAAGGCACATTAACATGTTGCCGTATTCACGAGCACTATAAACGTACGCGTTAGGCATTATTAAAACAAAAAGAAACACAAAACGTAACAACAAGAATAACATAATAAGAAGTAGGTAATACCAAGTAATAACAATAAGAATTTAATAAAAAACAATTGAACTGTCGCTCGCGAATGCGTGTCCAAAGTCAACACGGAACTGTCTCAAAAACTAAAATCAATAATTAATCCCGCCAAAACTGGAAGCCTACACTTTGAACATTCCACAGACCGTCAAATGTTATGACATTGCCAACTTTTATTTTATAAGTTTAGTTTCCATATGATCCCTACGACTAGTCTTTCATATGGAATTTAGAGTTATAGTTGTAATTTTTTAATACAATTAGACAATCAATTGATGACCCTGACGAAACAAGCAGTTCGTTACTACAAAATGATATTGAAATTAATAAACGTACTTACTTGGGTTTGGTTATCTTTGATTTTGTACAAGAAAATAGAAATAAAATGGTATTGAATAATTTAATAGTTAAAATCAATTGCAATTATGATCGACAGGTAATTAATCTAAAAATAATTATTTTACTTTACTTTTATTGACTTTCCGTTTTAATCCATCCAATACTTTGATTTGAAAAGAGGTACGTCAAAACTATTAAAATTACTTGCAAGTTTTATTGTAATTGCCGCCTCTAATTCTTATGTCGCTTGCAAACAAATCTTAGTAGGTAAATTTGAGAATTCCCCATATGTTGGCGCTGACGCGAGGTGACACACAGTCGGCCGGGCGGCGGCAGCGCGTGGTACGAAGGGGCGCGACGGGGAATGCTCGCCAGTATTACTGTGCGCGCACGCTATTGGTTCCTCATTCTTCCCGCGCTTTGAAAAAGCGATGTTTCCAATGTACAGTCGCACACACAGCTTTCTTTGCACGACTCGCGACGATGGTTTTAAAGGAAGGAAAGAAACATTATTTATATCTATTGTTTTATGACTGAACTAGTGAACGAAAAGGTAAATAGAAGGTGAATGGGGAAAATTGTGCAGTAAAGTTAAATGTATTGAGGAAGAATACCGAAAAATTACCATGTGGTCAACCTGATGACGGAAACATTTATCATTCGCATTGATGATGATGATTCTGATGAGTGATGATGAAGTAGCATCCAGTAACACCAATACACCATCGACATTTGGCTTCCATGTTCCATGTTCCAACGGTATAATGGACAGTGTCACCCTTAGCTTAAGTTTTCTTGTTACAAACTACTTTATTTGATAGAAATAAAAATAATGCTCAAGCAAACATTATCCATTTTGAATTTCAACCTCTTCCAAAGTTCTAAGTAGCTAGTAAAGTACCTATTATGATTCTACAATAAAACCATTAATTACTATTATAATATTATAAAACAACAGCCTAGTACCATGTAGTACTTTAGAACGCGACTGTACCCATGCGCGACACACCCCCTCCACTATCGCTCAGCGTCGTGACGGGACCTGTACCGAGCTAGATAAAAGAGTTTGGCTTCGACGCGGATATTGACCCTAGTCAGCTGATTTTATGATTTATTTATTTTAAATTCCACTGCTGGTTTAATATTTAAGTATTTTCATGATTCTTTTTAATGAAATTAATGTTTTATTTAACTATATTAACACGATGGAGCGTGAATAAAGCTAATAAAACGTTGTGAAAAGATGATTTTTTTTTTCATCACGATCGATTTTATATTTCACCCATCATCTAAGATATAGTTAGTACTGTCGTCTGTCTTCGTTTTCGAGCGTTTCAAAAATACCCTGTATATATATATAACTTAATTATATAGTATATATAGTAATATAAGTTCAAATATATAAATAAGGATATACCATTATTGCAGTTTTTGAAAATATGATTAAATAAGGTACTATCTACTTTTATTTTAATTATTGCAAATTGAATGCAATTTATGGACAACAACGTTTTGCCTACCGATCGACCCTTACGAATGTGCGTGCGCAGTAAAATCAGTTAAAATAATGCATTACCACGCATTTTGAATTTAAAAGATAAAAAGAACAGAATGTTTGAGATTTTTTTAAATTAATTTTTCTTCACCATTTGCCTATATTACTTATTTTGAACCTTCTCTGCAATTTTGTCCGGTTATTGCAAAATAACCCCGTATGTATATAAATATAATTGACGTTGAAACTGCCGTTAAGGAAAAACTTTACTTCAAATTGGTACCTAGGTAGTGTTTTTTCTATTGATAGACCAATTTCTTAAATTGTCAATTAAAAAAAAATTAAAAATATCTACACCATAGGCTTCAACTTCCTTACACACACACAAACAAACGCGCATACGCCCGCACACATGCACATGTACACACACACACACACACACACACACACACACACACACACACACACACACACACACACACACAGCAAATGGCTGCTATAAGAAAAAATGATGTAAACGACGAAAAGCGTAAGAGTAAAAAACCTCAGATTTTCTCTGGGTGCCACTAAGCCAACTTGATCTCAACAAATCCTCAACTACACACGCCGAAATACTAAAAATGGCTTAGAAGAAAATAACTGTACCTTCTCTCTTCTTCAGTTATCTCCTTCTTAATGAGCTCCTTTTCAGCGATCTGCGCGTCGCGGATGGCGTGGCACTTGGAAGCCAAGATGAAGCGATTGCAAAGTCGGGGACCTTGCATGTTGTCAGCTCGGAGGGCTACGGACAGCCGTGAAAATAGTTATAAATTGTATGTTATACCATAGAAAACTTAATTAAAGCCAAAACCAAAAGGAAAACAAAAAGTAAGCTTAGGAAACAACAAGAAAATGCTGGCAAGTCGTATGAAACAAGATCAGGAAGTATAATAGAAGATAAGCCAATGAAAAATCCCATGTTTACCTGGCGTATGTGCTAGAAAATGTTACGAAATATCAGAGGATAGAAGAATGAGCCTTTTTAAATATTTCTGGACTCTAGATGTTCAAAGTAGAAAAGAGTGGATCGTTAGATGTGCACAACCGATTCCAATCAAAGAAAAAAAACTAAATGTATAGAAAGCAGAAAAGGCCAATCATTTGAATACGTTATAAACGAAGGCGAAGGATCTAGACCAGTTTGTCAAAAGTTTTTGATTAACACATTACATATCACTCAAAAGTTTATTTTATATACAGTAAAAATGCACACGAAAATATGGCAAGCATAGAAAAGAAAATGTAATGCAGAGAAGCATAGTGATGACGATAAAGATACGCAAAAGCTTTTATCGAAAGCCTTCCAGCGGTTCCTTCGCATTATTGTCGTAATTCATAATTCATAATTCAAAAGTATATAGCAAAAAGAGTTCATGTCTGTATTTACCTCAAGAATTTAAAAATGCTACAAATTTATTTAGGATTTATCTCAAACACTGCCAAAATAATTCTAAATTACACCTAAGTGAAAAAGTATTTATAAAAATATTTAATGATGATTAGAATATTCGATTCCATACCCCAAAAAGGTCAAATATGTAATCTGTACAAAAGCTGAAAATACAGAATTATTTCAGAAAAAGAAATCAAGGACATAGCTGTTCATCTCAAGGAAAAAAACTACTTTTATACTTCTAGTATTGGTTTACCAACACTTTGTGACAAACCTAACCTTATACCTAACCTAACCTTATACCTTATACTTAGCGAAAGTATAACGATTTAAAGCGTTTATTTTCTAAGGAACTATACCAAAGCGTTTTCATAAGGAATATTTAGATCTACCGTCTTTAGCTTTTTATACTATATTTCACTTATATATATTTCACTTAGTTTTACTACCTATTGTAGGTATTTCTTAACTAGATCTTTAGTTTTTTTGTTGCTTTTACCCCCTCAGTCTCTGATTTAATTGACTTGTACTACCCATTGATGATCAAGATTAGTCCTTTGTGACACATCTGACTTTATCATAACCAATTTTTCGTGGCTGTAAAGTACTTCAGTTCAATTTTTGTGGGCTGTAAAGGACTCTCATTTTCCTCAATAATTAAGTTCGGTTTATTTTGTTAATTTAAAGACACGAAAAAATAGTTGGGGGTTTCTTTTGACAACATGAATATTTGTCTTTGTTGGATAAATATATTAGACAAAAACAACTTTATTTTTGTTTTTTGGCTCTACTGAAAACTCTTGTTTTGTCCTTTACGACAATTGAAATTTCCGGTATCGATATATTAAATAATATCCCATAGATTAATCAGTTAATTACACAGAGATATAATAGAGTAGATATATAACAGACTACTCTATTATATGTCTGTGCTTAATTAATTAACATAACACATTGTAACTAGTGTAATAAATTGTTTTAGTTTGTTTTGTATTCTTTTAATAGAACAGTCTCAGCTTTAACTAATAGTCCAAGTTCTTCAGTCAATTAGTCTCACTTCTGTTAGTCTCATCTCTCTGTCAGTCAGCCTCCTCAGTTTCTTAATAAATACAAACCACTTGCTCCCCGTCCGTTGCAACAGGAGATCTGCAATCTGACGTACACGTGATGGTTACACCGCGATCTGTCGGAAGCCATGACATGCTCTGGCGTTTCCCAAATATTCCTGCTTTCCGTATATCATTTATTCGTAGATTATAACCTATGAAATTGCCGTCCTGCAGTACTGGCCTTTGAAGAATTTGTCGCCTTCCGTCCAGCTGATTTCTTCAAGAAGGCCATCAATTAACTACCACTGCGTTGGCAAAGATGCATCGATTACATGGGTGATTGATTACGTTGATTAATAGAAATAAAAATATAGAAAAAATTACGTTGACTTATTTCATAAAAACGGCAATTTCTTGGTAAAGATCTAATATTTTTCTCTTTTTTTAAAACTTTACCCCACACTAGGTTTTCTCCTGTATCGTGGAAGCAGCTTACAAACATAAATTGCACGAGGACAAACATCAGACCCAGAACAATTATTTGTAGGCCATACAAATACTTGTTCCGTGCGGATTCGAACCCGCGGCTGAGCGCAACAACTCATTGCTAAGCCACTGCCACGGAGCCGTATATAAACATAAGAATATATAAACCAATTCACAATTATTGCTGCAACAGGAGGCCCATAGAGAGAAGATGAGGTCCAAAAAATCGTCTTGGATCACACTTATTTTGGACTATCCTTACTCACCTTCAGCCCTGAACAAAGTGTGTGCAGTCTGGTCCGGTCCGTCTAACTCCGGGTCGGTTGCGCCGGTACAGGCTTCGGCGCCCGGTTGAGGTAATAACTTCTCCTTCAGCATTTGTTTCCGCTCCTCGGACTCCTTTGCGGCTCGCTGGTCGGCCAGTTTTTGCTCCTCAATCGCTTTGATCCGCTCCTCATCATTGATTATCTATCGGAAATATTAGAAACATACCTTTAATTAATTTGTAACACCGACAAAATTACGGAGCCTTAAAAAACAGTCAAGTGCGCCGTCTTCCCATTCAAATTGTGTATTAGCAGTATTAGATTTATTTATGTATCTTTGGTGTAATAAACAGATATATAATAATTATTATAAAGTTTAATTTAAGATCTTACGATTAATCTAAACATAAAAACTAAATATAGATACCTACATACATAAACACTCACGCTTGTCACCCAGAGGGGTAGGCAGAGACTACAGACTTCGATTTGGCACAATCCTGACACAAGCCTGTCTCGCCTCCTTCACATCCATATATCTACGCATACATGCTCGTCGGTTAAAGATACTCTAAATCTGGCCCACCTTCAATGTATTATATTCAGCCCTAACGTACTCTTCAATGACCGCATTTCTACAGCATTTATTCTACTCTCGTGCTTCTTCTGCCACACCCAACTTTCCTCTCTATAAAAATAAATAAAATTGAAGTGTCTGTTTGTAATGTTAAAATAACAGCTTTTACTAAATGCATATGAAAGTATATAGCACTAATTAACAAAAACAATTTTAAATTTTGTCTGTCTGTCTGTTTGTTCTGGCTAATCTCCGAAACAGCTGGACCGATTTTGACGGGATTTTCACTGGCGGATAGCTGATGTTATAAGGAGTAACTTAGGATACTTTTCTTTGGAAAAGAATTAGGGTTGCGCACAATAAAATTAAAACCCATGAAATCGTAGTAAATTCCACACGGGCGAAGTCGCGAGGACAGCTAGTCGTACATAAAGAATAGAATACAATAGAATAATTTTTATTCAATATAGATTACATGTGTAATTCTTATTGAAAGTCATTTTTCTTTACCACTTTACCACTAGTTCGAAAAAACCTTCTGTCCTGGGAGAACCAGCAAGAAACCCAGCAGGACTTTATTTTTAAAGTAAATTTTACATTAATGATTGTACAAACTATTTACAAAATTTATTTTAGAAACTGCTTGGAAGCGACCACCTATTCCCAGGGGTTATTATCAACCATGTATTCATTTATACTATAATAACCCTTTTATACAGTTTCAACAACAAAACATTTAAACTTGGTAATAGAGAGCCTGTACACTCTCCGGGACCTTGTTGTAATAAGCGTATACATTGCCCCAAGAATGAATTACTGACTCTGTGGAGTCGAGAAACTGGTATCACTAGCTTGTGTTTGTTCCTAGTGTTTACAGAATGTATATCACTTTTTTACTAAAACTACCTTTGTTTTTGTGAACATACATTAAATTTTGTAAATTTACTGAGAGGCCAAAGTTAATATATTTATTTCTTTAAATTTATCTCTAAGATACTCTCTCGGTTTAAGGTTGTAAATAGCTCTAATGGCCTCATCTGTAAAACAAAAATAGTTTCTGAATCAGCCGCATTTCCCCATAGCATAATACCATAAGACATTATGCTATAGAAATAACTGTAAACTAATCTAGCTGTCTCGACGCTAGTGCTAATCTTTTACAGCTTAGGCTGCAGAACTTAGTCTGCTTGCTAGTTTGGATATATAGGGGCCCCACTGAAGCTTTGCGTCGAGAGTGATGCCAAAAAAACAGTGGATTCAACAGGGCTCAGTTCTTCCCGTTTAAAACACATTGGTATTCAGATTTTTAACATTCGTTGTTGTAAATTTAATACATTTAGTTTTATTTCCGTTTAAATGTAGATTATTAACGTTAAACCAATACACTAATTTTGATATAGCATTATTCACTTCGACACATTTAAATGATTGACGTTTTAGTTTAAAAATTAAGGAAGTATCATCAGCAAATAATACTATATCATGATTATCCCTACAAGGAAGGTAAGTCATTAATATACACTAGAAATAGGAATGGGCCGAGAATCGCGCCTGAGGACACCATTAGTACAGGTGAGCCGGAAGAACTTTACCATTGATAATAACTTTCTGCGTTCTATTACTTAAGTATGAAATAATAAGTTAAAACACTGTGTTCTTGACACCATAGTACTACAGCTTCCTGATTAATGTCGCATGGTGAACACAGTCCTTGGAAAGGTCACAAAATATACCCAAAGCATCCTCTGAATTCTCCCATGCACAAAAAATATATTTAATAAGCTCCAGCGTCAGTTGTCAAGCGACCTCTTGTAAAACCAAATTGATTCTTATTTAGCAATTTATTAATATAATAAAATTAACATCTGATTTAAAATTATTTTCAAAATTTTACTAAATGTTGGTAGTACAGAAATCGGTCTAAAATTGGCGGGGTCTAATGTACTACCAGATTTAAATAAATGTATGACTTTACTATGTTTCATTAAATCAGGAAACATACCAGATTCGACGCTTGTATTAAATATAGTGGCTAGATAAGGTGCTATTACGTCTATTATAAATAAAATAACTTTAACTGAAATCCCCATAAGTCTTCCGTTTTCTTAACATCAATAGTTTTAAAATATTTAACGATATATTTTGGCAATACTCTATGGAATTTAAAAGTATTTGAACAAGCCTTTACATTTTGTTTAAGCAATGATTCGGCGACAGTAGGAGAAGAATTTAATGATTTTGTTGTCAAAAAAGGAACATCAGTAAAATGTTTCTCAAAAGCCATAGCAACTTCTTGATCAGATCGAGTTAAATTATTGTTAATATTCAATTGAAAATCCGAGTTGCGCGGTTTGACCTTGCCCGTTTCACTATTTATTATTCTCCAGGTCATTTTAATTTTGTTGGATGCAGTTTTAATTTTGTTGCTTAAATGTAAAGCCTTAGCTGTGGAGCACACTTTTTAAATATTTTAGAATATGTTTTTACATAATCTCTAAATATAACACTACTATTATATGATCTTTCATTATAAAGCTCGTATAACCTTCGCCTACTTTTATAAATTCCTACTGTCGCCCATTCATTAAATGATTTGCGACTGTTAAAAGAAAGTTTTAGAAGTAAATATTCTACTAAATTCACAACTTATAATTTTAAATAACGCACCATACAAATAATCAGCACTATTTTTAAATGAAAGTGATGGAAGTCTTTTTATTATATTACTTCTAAACCTTTCAAGCAATGTTCTTTTATTAGAACAAACACAACTTTCTTATTTTCTGTTTTTGTGTATGTAAGGCAATGATACCAACTATCCACAGTGATCTGAACTTAAATTTTGAATAATTGATTTATGCAAGGCTTAACATCTGTAAAATTTTATCTATACAGGTGGCACTAGGCCCAGCAATACGTGTTGGTTCTAAGAATAAATTAACAAGATTGTGATTTAAACAATGAGCTAAACTTAATACTAATGGAAGAAGTTTCAAAAGATTGATGTCAAAGTCTCACATATTACAACAGACTTGTTCGTTTACTAAGTTTGAGCAAAACTTCTTCCACAATCCTGTCAAAATAGTCATAAGTAGCACATGGGGTCTGTAAACACTACAATAATGAGGTGCTCGAGCTCGACACAAGCCATTTCTACAGTTCGCCCAACAGAGGCTCACAGTATCCTTACGTTCTTTATATAATAATGATTTATCTGCTAATATTAAGGAGCCACCACGTAAACTTTTTCTCAATTAAAAGCTGCTTAACTAATAAAACTTGGATGATGGTGATGGCATATTTTTATAATATATCCATCACCATCATCCAAAACTCTATTATTATTGAAGCTGATGTGTCTTTGTATAAAAATAAAATATAGAACGTGTATTAGGAACTAATCACGATAGTAATATTATAGATTTAGTAAAGTATGCGAAAAGTTAGTAAAATTACTTTGCGTACGTCCGCTCGATAAAATAAAATGATGTATCTTACCTAGTTTGAAGAGCACCTAAAATAACAGAGAAGTTTTCAATAACGGGCCTGATTTGTAGAAGGTTCAGAATAAGGAATATAGGCAAATGGAGAAAAAAAATATTTAAAATAATCACAAAATTTTTGTCCTTTTATCTTTTAAACTCAAAATGCGTGCCTAGTGCATTATTTTAACTAATTTTACTGCACACGCACACATTCGTAAGGGTCGATCGATAGGCAAAAACGTTGTTTTGCTAATCAATTTGGGATAATTTCAAATAAAAGTAGAAGCCTTATTTAATCATATTTTCAAAAACTGCAATAACGGTATATCATTATTTATATATTTGAACATAAGTTTAAAATTTGACTACTCGTCGAACAATAACCCTGTATAATTCTTCTGTCCGTGTGTATGTGACTCAACTACTCCTGAACGGCTGGACCAATTTTGATGAAGTTTTGTGTGTGTGATTTAGTTGATTCGAGAATGTTAACTACCGGGTCAAATTTTGAAATTTAGATTCACAATTGGACCCGGTAGGTAGCGCTGTTGTCGAGATCCAGAAATCACCCGTGGAAGCCAGGTCGGATAGCTAGTATTGTAAAATAATATCAGGTCTAAGAGCACTCGTCTTGCACTAAGTTTAGAGTGAATATTTGTCCATATTGTGAATATTGGTCCAAAAGAATAGTATATAAAACGACAACATTTGTAATTTACGGATCTAAAATTTTGCGCTGTCTTTATATTTGGCAAAGGGAGTCCATATAATAGAGGCGTATTCTAATTGGCATCGTACAAAGTTTTATAAAGTGTAATATAGGAAGACTTTCGTCTAAAAGAAGAGCAAGATCATAACAAAGCCATACATTTGATAGGATTTGCTAACGATATGACTAATATGGGCATCAAAATACAATTTGAGTCGATAAGAATAATTAAATCTTTTATTAAAGTTACTTCTCTAACGGGGCGTTACATTTAAAATAGTTATAATTAATGGGAATTTTCTTTTGGTAATCGTAATAGACTTACATTTTGGCAAATTAAGATGGAGTTTGTTTGCTATACAGTAGACATAGAGCCGATTGAGATCTTCCTGAAGTTTAGTACAATCATGTATCATATTAATACGCTGATAAATCTTAAGGTCATCAGCATGTAAGCGAAAATGTGTATTCAAAACACGTGCTTATAGCATTTATCAATAAAATGAAAAGTAACGGGCCTAATATTGAGCCTTGAGGACTACCGAGATGACTTTTACTAATTTGGAAACAAAACCGTTGATTACAACCTTTTCTGTACTGTTTTTATATGTGAAGAAAACTAACATAAGAGGTTTTCATGAATGCCACAAAGGTAATTTTCCTAAGTAGAATGGCATGGTCCACCTTATCAAAAGCCTTGCAAAATTTGTGCACTCGACATCAACTTGGGCACGGCTATCGACACTCTCAAATAAAAATGTAGTGTAAAGTAAGAGATTGGAGACAGTAGAACTTTTGACAAAACCATGTTGTTGCGGGATGATGATATTATGTAAACTAGGATGAATGGCTTTATACCAACCTTTCAAATACTTTTGACAAAGTGGATAGCTAGGAAATATTGTCAAATATTTGGTCAAAGCAATTGAAAAATAATTTACAAAATACATAAATAAACGTAAAGTCACGCGCAGAATGCTTACCGATGATCACCCATTGAAGTATAATGTACTAATACATTTTTTTAATGTTATTCTAAGCCATTGCTTAACTATAATCCCACCTGATGGTAAGTGGTGATGTAATCTAAGATGTTGAAGCGTACTGACTTAACAAAAGCCTATTCACTCTTGTAATCGGATGCAAACACATATGCTGGCAACTTATTCCACTTCTTTGCTGTACATGATGAACGATGTAGCAAATTTGTTGATTTTGAGCGTTGATTGTGAGCGTTTGGTTCGAATGCATGGTAAGTCAACAACGAAAGGGTGGAGACTGGCCGTTTTTATAGAATAAAAAAGATGGTCGAAGGGAGAGGAGGAATTAAATAATGCAATTCCTGCGCACACTTTCCGAAATGCATCCTGTAGAAAACCGAGGCTGGATACTTTGCGCCTGTGTTCGAGGCTAGTAGATTAGTAGTAGTAATACATTGGTTTTAACCAAATTCAGGTCACCAATAAGCCTTTTAGTACGTCTTTCCATTGAGTCCAAAGCTGCTAGGTGGCATTTTGCAGCACCAACCCATATATGGCAGCAATACTCCATGCACGACCGGACTTGCGCTTTATATAGTAAGCAGCTGTCGGCGTTAAGTAACGCCGCAATTTTGCAAGGACTCCTAGCTTCCTTGCAACTGCTTTGCCCTTAGACTCAACGAGCCGTCCAAAGTTCAGTTTTGGGGAAATCTAAACCCCGAACAACTGCAGGCGATCGGTATATTCCAGTGATACATTTCGGAAAGAAGGGGCCAAGACGAGCTGGCTCCTTTTTGCAGTAAAGAGACACGCTTGTCTTTTGGAGGCGTTGAATTTCACAATATTGGCATTGTCCCATTCGGAGAATGCCTGTTGTGTGTGATTCACACGCTCAACCATAGCTTCTCTTTCGGACCGGATTTGATCCCGACTGGCCCGAGGACTCTCCACAACTGTGCTATCGTCTGCATACCCATAGATACCGGGCATAAGCACATCATTAATATGCAGCAGGAAGAATGTGGAAAGAATAAATTTCAATGTGATCAACCCTCCTAGTTCCGCCAGTCGCGCAGGTGCTTTATCGCTAGTAACACTTCGATTGGCGCGGGTTGTACATTTGCCATAAATAGGTGCACACATATTAAATTTAAGAATAAGCAATAATAACAGAGAAATATCTTATATATAAATACAAAACTTACCATCAATATCGGAGTTTTATTAATCGAAAACATAGCGATATATCGATATATCGGCTTTATTTAAAAGAAAATAATCGTATGTCAGTTCAAAAATGATTAACACAGTTTATAATTTAGTATATTTATGAAACAAATTAAATTATAAATGTATGAAAATGTTAGGTTATAGTTCTTAGTAATTATTTTTTAATTTAAATAAGACAATTATGTGTACCAATATTTTTCAGTAAGAGTGTTTCGAAAATACTCGTGGTTTTATATGTTCATCTGTTTGAATACAACGATTATTGGGCATTAAAAGATTGATTGTAGAAGTAATTCGTTCAGATGCTACAGATGTAGCTGAAGAAATCAAATATTTAACAGCTATTTCTGATAGCACGGAAGTAAATCATAAGACGCCTTAGCGATCAAAATAACTTGAGGTTTATATCAACATCGAAGAACTTGTTTCGTCGTTTTATCTAATAGTTCATATGCGCAGACACTTAATACATAATATAATCGCATCACTTTTACGTATAAAATCCACTTCAAACGATTATTTAAACGATAATACAGGAGCAACAATCTGTCGACGGTCAAGTTCCTGCCAAAACTCACAGTAAGTAAAGTAGTACTAAGTTTCATAGATTATAGTTATTTTAATGCCACAGAGATATACTAAACAAAATTACATTTCTGTTTAAGATAATAAGCAAATAAATAAACTGGTAAAAATGAGAAGCATAATATAGTGTAAATAAAGTACAGTAGATTGGGTCCATCAAGGATTAGGATTTAAGTTTACGATGGTGTTGTAGATTAAATGATTTAGGTGAAAAAATAAAAATTAAAAGGAGTCAATCGTTTTGGGCCCACTAGAAATTTTAACGATCCTCAATGATATTACACACAAAAAAGATACCAATTTATTATTGCAAATAGCATAAAGATTATATGAAAATCTAAACGGAATCAAGAAATCTGAAAAAGTATTGTTTTGATATTTGTGTTCAGGTCATTGGTTCTGATAATGTAATATTAAAAAATGTAGTAGAGATGTGCCAACTCGGAAGAAACTCGACTCGAGTTAACTTGAGTTGAAATTCACGTAACTATAATAGTACTCGAGTTACGCAACTCTTATTATTATTACTAAACTTAATAGGTAGTTATATATTTTGGTTTGCGTATAGACAATCTTCATAAAATAATATCACTCTAACTTTATGACAATTATACTTACCTAATCAATTTATTGATATAACGTAATATATCAATAAATTGCTCGAATTAGTAAGTCGAGTCAATCACTAAATTGTAGACAGACACTGCATTGACCGTAAGATAAAGAGATGCGACTCGAGTAGAATTTTGTGACTCGAGTAACGCGGGTTAATAATAATTTATCATGTCACTCTAGTTGTATTCGAGTTTTTGAGCTATTCAAATTAACTATTTATAGTCCCTGCGTCGATTAAAGTTTATCACTCGAGTTGATTACTTTAGTTAAAGCATTTTTAAATAGGTACATTTATTAAAAATGTAGAATGTGGCAATATGAAATAAAAAAATCGACATACATTTCATTAAGTGTCCCCAAAATTCGTGGGTTCAACCTCCATACAAAAAGAAATTGTCTGCTTTATTATTTAAAAAAATATCGACTGTTGATATCTATGTTTGTATGTCGTTCAAAAATATTAGAAATAAATATCGATATTTCTAAATAATAATATCGATTTTTAGATATATCGATATTTTTCAACAGTCCTAGTTCAAACGGAACGGATTTAATTTTAATTTCTCGATCGACGGAGCAGCCGTGCGCGTTTGGTTGGCGTGACTCCTCATCATCATCATCATCACAGCCCTTCACAAGTCCACTGCTGAACATAGGCCTCCCCCAAGGAATGCCACAAAGCACGGTCCTGAGCCACCTGCATCCATCGACTTCCTGCATATCTTACCAGGTCGTCACTCCATCTAGTGGGGGGACGCCCTACACTTCGTCCGCCGGTACGAGGCTGCCACTCGAGAACCTTTTTTCCCCATCGGTTGTCGGTTCTTCGAGCTATATGGCCTGCCCATTGCCACTTCAGCTTACTAATCCGTTGGGCTATGTCGGTCACTCTGGTTCTACTGCGGATATCCTCATTTCTAAGTTTATCACGCAGAGAAACTCCGAGCATAGCCCTCTCCATAGCTCGCTGAGCGACCTTGAGCTTCCTCATCCGGCCAGCAGTGAAGGACCACGTCTCAGTTCCATAGGTCATCACTGGCAACACGCACTGGTTGTACAGTCTCGTTTTTAAGTTTTGAGGTATACCTGACGAGAAGATGTGCCGTAATTTCCCGAACGCTGCCCAACCGAGTTGAATCCGTCGATTGACCTCTCGGTCGAAGTTGGACTTACCTAGTCGGACTATTTGTCCCAGGTAAACATACTCGTCAACAACTTCGAGCTTAGTGCTCCCAACAACTACCGGCATAGGTGTGAAATGGACATTAAACATGATCTTTGTTTTGTCCATGTTCATCTTAAGACCTATCCGTTGAGAGACACTATTGAGGTCATTGAGCATAGTGCTTAGGTCCTCCAGCGATTCTGCCATAAGGACTATATCGTCGGCAAATCGAAGGTGAGTGATGTACTCGCCATTGATGTTAATACCGTATCCTTTCCAGTCCAGAAGCTTGAAAACGTCTTCCAATGCAGCGGTGAAGAGTTTCGGGGATATCACGTCACCCTGTCTTACACCTCTCTGCAGTTGGATAGGTTTCGTACTCTGGTTCTGTACTCGGATAGCCATCGTAGCCCTACTGTACAAGCACTTCAGCACCTCGATATACCGACAGTCAACTTGGCACCGCTGAAGGGACTGCAGCACCGCCCAAATTTCGACGGAATCAAAGGCTTTCTCATAGTCCACATACGCCAGACATAGTGGCAAATTGTACTCCTCGGACTTCTGTACAATTTGCCGAAGGGTATGTATGTGGTCTATGGTGCTAAAGCCTTTTCGGAAACCGGCTTGTTCGGGAGGCTGGAAGTCGTCGAGTCTGCGTGCGAGACGATTCGTAATGACTCTCGAAAACAGCACGTAGACGCGGCTCAGAAGGGAAATCAGTCTGTAGTTCTTCAAGAGAGCGTTGTCGCCTTTCTTGAAGAACAAGACCACCGCACTTCTACTCCACGCCTCCGGTGCTTCTGAAGGACTTCAAGTACCGGTTTTCCACCCGCTTTCAGAAGCTCCGCTGTAATACCATCCTCGCCTGGGGCCTTGCCGTTTTTAAGGTGCTGGAGAGCCATTCTAATCTCGCTCAGACTGACGTCCGGGATATCATCGGAATAGTGTCGGAAAAGACTCGCTCTTGGATCGTTACTCACACTTGCGTGTGGCTCCAACGATGATGTGTACAGCTGCCCATAGAACCTCTCAATCTCACTCAAAATCTCAGGTGTCCCGGAAACGACGCTGCCACACTCGGTCTTCAGCTTCGACAGTTGGCTCTTTCTGGCAGACAGATCTCTAGCAAAGACTTTGGAGCCCTGGTTCCGCTCGATCGCTTCTTCAATACGAGCAGTATTAAAGTTGCGTAAGTCTCGCCGCATGCATTTGGAGATCTGTCTGTTCAGTTGCCTGTATGCTGTCAAATCTACTGAAGACTGCAGCTTCATATCCCGTCTAACAGCCATGAGATTAAGAGTGTGATCGGAGAGTTTTTGTGTTCTTCTGCGGCGGGTCTTGCAAAACTTAGCTCCGACCGCATGGACAGTTTCCACGAGCTTGTCATTCATATCGTCCACTGCATTGCAATCTTCTAGGCACTGAAAACGGTTTCGTAGCTCGAGCTGAAAGGTTTCGGGACTTTGATTAGAGCACGAGGGGACGGAGCGTTGACTTCATTAGACGTGACCTCTCCAACTTAACGTTTAGGTTCAGTGTGCCTCTCACCATTCGGTGATCGCTGCCGGTTTTCACCCTCGCGATCACTGAGACATCACTGAACAGTTGTCATCTGGTCGTCTTCATGATTGACTTCAGTCAATCTCATTTTTGTCGAACCGTCGGGGCTCGACCAGGTCCACTTCCTGTGGGGCCGCTTCTGGAAGAAAGAGTTCATCATAAAGAGTCCTCTTTCTCCATGAAGTCGTGCCGTTTAGTTGGCGTGACTCCTATAAATTAAAAATATAAAAAAATCCTTTCATAAAAAGTCATTTCCTATAAATTATCATTTCCTATAAATTATCATTTATAGGAAATGATAAATATAAAATATATATAAAAATATTTAATAATATCTAAATCTTATTAATATCATTAATATCATTTCCTATCTATTAATATTAGATAGAAATGATATTTTAATTATAGAGTCACGCCAACCAAACGCGCACGGCTGCGGCTTCGTCGATCGGGAAATGAAATCCGTTTCGTATATATATATAAATATCGTTTCCTATCTATTAACACTTCAAAAGATATTTTTATTCATGATAAGATAAGTATTTAGACAATTTTAAGAAATGGATCAGATATTAAGATAATTTTATTCATTATGGTAAATTTTATTTATTTAATAAATGTGTTATTTATTTTTAACTGTTTATTTTAATAACTAAAATTAAATTACCTATCTGTCCGTGGGCATGGGCACATTCTGAAGATCTGATGAGATAATGCTTATCGGTTTTCAGTAACGGAAATAGTTAGGATGGCCTAACTTTCTATGTTTATCTAATTGAGCACGCTACATGTTACATTCTAAAATAAAGTTAAAGCACCCAAACGTCACGAATTAAAATAAGTAAAATAAGTTAAATTAAACAAAATAAAATCCGAAAAATTGTTTTACAAATCTTACTTCCAGTCAAAATCATTGAATTCTAAATACTGAGTACAGGTAACTTGGTAATTTATAGGAATTGGTGTTAATGGTGCTTGTAGGTTTCCTTGAAGTAACGCAGATATTTTCGTCTTCTGGTTGTAGTTGGTTATGCTTTTCCGTTCTGCGTTGTTTTTAATTACCTGTAAAATATATGGCCAATTTCTAATTTTTTACCTACTTGGGAGTTTTGATGGTTTTGATTGCCTGAAAACATAATAAAATGAGTAATAATGCTGTTTTACTATTACACAGTCTGGTAATAAGCCACAAACCACAATAATTCTGAAAGGATATTTCAACTAGTTACTTCTTGAGCCCTTTCAAATGAGCCCAAACACGATGGTGTTTCGTAGTGGCATAACTGAGATCTTTACCCCACCTTCTAACTCCACCATCACGAAGGTAATATCATCACATTGACCTAGGTCTTTATAAGGCCTTTCAAATGAGTTCAAACACGATCGTTCAATCTAGTGCCGCCACTGAGATCCTATACCCATCTTCGGATTGCACCATCTGAAAGGTGAGGTCATAAAAGTCACCTAGGTCTTTACAAGCCTTTTCAAATGAGTTCAAACACGATCGTTCTATCTAGTGCCGCCACTGAAATCCTATACCCACCTTTGATTGCACCATCAAAAGGTGAGGTCATAACAGTCACCTAGGTCTTTATGAGTCCTTTCAAATGAGTTCAAACATGATGGTTCTATCTAGTGCCGTCACTGAAATCCTATACCTACCTTCGGATTGCACCATCAAAAGGTGAGGTCATAACAGTCCCTAGGTCTTTATGAGTCCTTTCAAATGAGTTCAAATACGATCGTTCTATCTAGTGCGGTCACTGAGATTCTATACCCATCTTCGGATTGTAGCATCAGAAAGGTAAGATCATCACAGTGACCTAGGTCTTTATGAGCCTTTTCAAATGAGTTCAAACACGATCGTTCTATCTAGTGCCGTCACTGAGATCCTATACCCATCTTCGGATTGCACCATCAGAAAGGTAAGATCATCACAGTGACCTAGGTCTTTATGATCCCTTTCAAATGAGTTCAAACACAATCGTTCTATCACTGAGATCCTATCTATACCCATCTTCGGATTGCACCATCAGAAAGGTAAGACCATCACAGTGACCTAGGTCTTTATGAGCCCTTTCAAATGAGTTCAAACACGTTCGTTCTATTTAGTGCCGTCACTGAGATCCTATACCCACCTTTAGATTGCACCATCAGAAAAGTGAGGTCATAAGAGTCACCTAGGACTTTATGAGCGCTTTCAAATGAGTTCAAATACGATCGTTCTATCTAGTGCGGTCACTGAGATTCTATACCCATCTTCGGATTGTAGCATCAGAAAGGTAAGATCATCACAGTGACCTAGGTCTTTATGAGCCCTTTCAAATGAGTTCAAACACGATCGTTCTATCTAGTGCCGTCACTGAGATCCTATACCCATCTTCGGATTGCACCATCAGAAAGGTAAGATCATCACAGTGACCTAGGTCTTTATGAGCCTTTTCAAATGAGTTCAAACACGATCGTTCTATCACTGAGATCTATCTATACCCATCTTCGGATTGCACCATCAATAAGGTAAGATCATCATAGTGACCTAGTACTTTATGATCCTTTTCAAATGAGTTCAAACACGATCGTTCTATCTAGTGCCGCCACTGAGATCCTATATCCACCTTCGGATTGCACCATCAGAAAGGTGAGGTCATAACAGTCACCTAGGTCTTTATGAGCCCTTTCAAATGAGTTCAAACACGATCGTTCTATCTAGTGCCGTCACTGAGATCCTATATCCACCTTCTGAGTCCACCATAAGGAAGGTGACATCATCACAGTCACCTTGGTCTCCATCCTCCGTCAAACGAACTTCTCTAAATATATAAAATAATATAAAATCTAAACAGCATAGAAATAATGTAAGTAGCTACTAAGAAAGTAAGTACTTACCAATAATTGAAACGAACTGAAGCCAGCGGATTACGGTGCGCCCGGAAAAATCCGTGGGTTGCCGTCAGTTAAAAATTTCAACTTAAGATTTCACACTCACGATCAGTTTTTGGATGTACGTCAGTTCAACTGAGCAGTTTAACTGACAGCACGCCCGAAAAAATCCGTGTGTTGCCGTCAGTTAAAAATTTTAACTTAAGATTTCACACTCACGGTCAGTTTTGGATGTACGTCAGTTACGCCGTGTGTGGCCACCATTAATGTGCCTTACAAATTTTTGTTCCGGGATTTTTTTTGCCTGTGTGCCATTTCTGTATGTAAGACGCCTTCATACTCTTTGGCATAGTGGAAATTAATTGAATGAAGCGTCACTTTGCGGAAAATATTTTAGATCTTAAAATTTGTTTGCTTATATCCGCGTAATAAAATAAAATGCTGTGTCTTATCTAGTCTAAAGAGCACCTCCTGCCCTCCCTCCATTGCGTGCACTATCCCTGTCACCACTAATCCCAGCACCACCACTACCAACACCACCGCACCAGGAAAGAAACACCACCGTTGATAATACGACATTGCCACTGCAGATAGTTCTTCATAGATTATGTAAGACACATCATTTTATTTTATTACGCGGCAATAAGCAAATTATCTTTATTTTTATTCTGTGATGTTAGTGCTGTTAGCCTATTTGCTTTACAGCTTCATTTGATACAGGGCTAGCGGCCTGAAAGGCCTGTATCATATGAATAATAAACATTTACATTAAATATACATTTACATTAGTAAAATAAACATTTCTTGACTACCTTTGTTGAATTTTTAACACTGTCTGGACGAAAGACAATTCGTGTTTTTTTTTAAATTAGGTATTTCATTTTTGGTGAACTAAGTATTACGTAATGATACGTATCTGTTGGCTACTCATCTAACATGAATTTTATTTTATATTCGGAATAAATCACAAATATTATTTATGATGTCGAGGACTTGAATGAGATTTGCGGTAGTCGTTAATCTTCCATAATAAAATATTGCAAAGGAAACTACACGCCGCATTCCCGACAAACGAGGTTAGCAACTCAGCATTTTTTAAGTGAAAACTTCTTTAGGTGCGTTTTTTGGACAGACAAAATTCGCGACACCGTTAAGATGACTTGTTGCGCACTAGACATGCGCGTTGTACGCTTTTTGTATGGGTAAAATCACAGACTAATGGCCAAATACTCAAACGCTACAGTCCGTACGGATAAGGAATGGGATTAGAAATGGCGGTACAGTACCATTAGCGAAAACTCGCTAATAACGGTATATCGTTATAACGTTATATTATTCAGTTAATTGGAAATTTTCTATTAATATACAATTATTTTCAAATATTAATCTTAAAAATATTTGAAAATAATTGTATACGCAAGTAGGTACATTAATTTTAAAATAACAGTTATAACTAGCGACCCGCTCTGGTTTCGCCTGGTTGGGATCTATTAATATGGCGTTATTTAGACTTAACTTATTTACATGCCATTGAGAAAATGGCATGTAAATATTGTATACAAAAATATTAACAGACAAAATCAACAATAATTATGAAAAAAACTCTCAGAACGCGTCGTAGCTCATAAATTAGCAAAACTTTTTTTGTATTTGATTCAAATGACAAGTTGGACTGAAGTTAAAGAACGTACGAGAAACGCATAACACAACGTATTTTTTTGCAGTCCTTACCGGTAGGTGTGAGTATAGATAGCGACAAAGTGCGAGCGAGAGGTAAATAGAAGCGACGCCATTTTCAATCCCATTCTTTAACCGCACGGGTAGTACTTAATTTTAAGATGTCGTCAAGTCTCGTGGTGTCATAGTCAAGTTGACTTAAAGTGATAGAGACACCACGATACTTAACGGCATCTTAAAATTGAGTAACGTTTGAGTATTTGGGCATAAGAGTACTTGCGTATATAGGTAAAATCTTATGAGTTCGCGTCACCAGCACCCTGTAATAGGTAGCTAGCTACACTTCTATATTAGTCTGAAAGCAATATAATATTTAATTTCTTTCGCTTTACTTTACCTTAGCTTGTTTTTTCAGCCTCTCAAAATCCTTCTTATGCATCACAGCAGGGTAGTAATTCGGTTCTTCTTTTGGTACCAGCAGCGTCCGCCAGCCCCCTTGTTGCGGTACCAGTATGAACTCTTTTTTCGGTATTTCGCATTTGTGGATCGGTCTTTTCGTTATTGGAAATTTGAGGCGACATTCTGAAGGTCTGTGGAAAAAATTATAGCTGCATAGATGTTACCTACTTACAATGTAGGTGGTATAAAGCCGTGGTAGTTCAGGGGCTAAGCGCTCGATGTAAATTTCAAGTTTTTTTTTGTTCTTTTTTTAAAAACTTTATCCCCACACTAGAATTTTCTCCTGTATCGTGGAGACAGTTTGCATACATAAACATCACAATGGCAAAAATCCAGTCCCAGAAAAATTATTTGTAGGCCATATAAATATTCGTGTCGGAAGACGAAATGTAGGGCGTCCCCGCACTAGATGAAGGACGCCTTGGTAAAACATGCAGGAAGTCGATGGATGCAGGTGGCTCTGGACTGTGCTATGTGGCAATCCATGTTCGAGGCCTACAGGACAATTACAGGATCCCAAGCAGGTGGTAGTACCCAGCCTCCCTCTCTATTGAAATTAGGATGTTTTTTAATTTCAATAGCCTCACGTATCATCCTTGGCAGGAATCGATGTTCTTTCGCGAGAATCTGTGGTTTATCAAATCTAATGTAATGGCGGGGGCCGTCTAGGATATGATCACAAACTGCAGACTTCCCGGAACGTTGGTGCTTCACGTCAGCTATGTGTTCTTTTACGCGGGTTTTAATAGATCGTTTTGTTTGCCCTATATATGAGAGACCACATTCACAATCAAGCTTGTACACTCCTGCATCTTGTAGAGGAATATTGCACTTGACGGATGGTAAGAACTGACTAATCTTCTTCGGCGGCTTGAAGAATGTTCTTATAGAAGCTCGCTTCAAGATGTAGCCAATCTTGTCTGTGACACCTCTGACATATGGTAGTACAGCAGGCACACGCTCGACTGTGGCTGGCTTCACTCGGTCACTGTGACGTAGGCGCGGGACCCGAAGCTTGTTGTCGTGCAGAACCTGCTTGACGTGCTGAAGCTCGGCGGCCAGGTGTTTGCTGTCACAGATCCTCGTGCTCTCTGTAACAAGATTTGCCCACGGTAGCCAATCAGAAGGATGATGGTGGGATTCACCATTTAAATATCTGTTTGTATGGGTCTTTTTCTATACACGGTGTGACCTATGGTGTTGTTAGGATTTCGAATGACTAATACATCTAGGAAAGCTAAATAATTATTTGCCTCTAACTCCATAGTAAATTGAATTTTAGAGTTTATGGAATTAAGATGTTCTAAAATGCAGTTACTTTGTCTGATGGTAAAATTGTGAAAGTATCGTCTACGTACCGCTTGTAGAACCTTGGAGTTACTGGTGCAGTAAGCAGGGCTTTTCCTCAAAGTCCTACATGGAGGACTTTGAGGAGAAAGCCCTACCACATGAAAAACTGAAATCACAGATTCTCGCGAAAGAACATCGATTCCTGCCAAGGATGATACGTGAGGCTATTGAAATTAAAACATCCTAATTTCAATAGAGAGGGAGGCTGGGTACTACCACCTGCTTGGGATCCTGTAATTAATAAAATTAAACTAAACCCAAGCATACCACTGCAAGACTTCAAGACACAGTTAGTTCATTCTATGTAGATCGGACCAAAATTAATAATTAAAAAGCTGAAGGTACTCCGGATTAACTTTGACATTGGGACGTCAATCACCTCAGTCCCCGTGACCATGGGTGCTGTAAAGCACCCGAAACGTCGGGAATTAATAAAATAAGTTAATTAAACGCGATATAATCCGTAAAAGTAGTTTAATTCAATGTAGTGTTCGCGTAAATATAAGAAATCATTAAAATAAAACACTTTAGATTTCATGCATAATGGGCGTATAAAAAATACACAGTATAATTGCGAACAGTAGAAGAGTAAAGTATTTCAGAACTGAAGACCTCTTATAAAACAAGACATAAGTTATTTGGATATAAGACATAAGTTATAACTAAAACAATATTGATTTTAATATTAAATAAAATTGACATAATATTGAATGACTTATTCATTAGTTCCATAAAATAGATAGAATAGATAATAGAATAAAATAATTTTTATTCAATATAGATTATTACATAATACTTATTGAAAGTCATTTTTTCGGAGCATACCTCTGTCCTAGGAAGAACCAGCAAGAAACCCAGCGGGACTTTTTTAAACATATTTCACTTAACAATAATTTTGTTTGTACAATTTTTAAATAAATTTTAATAGAATCAGCATAGTGACGATCTCCTCATTTCCAGGAATTACTTTCATTCATGTATTCCTTGATATTATAATAACCCTTTTGTACTGGTATTACAATTCTAGTAACTGGTATTACAAGCTTATGATTGTTCCTAGTGTTTAAAGTGTGAACATCTTTATTGTTATCAAAGCTATTTATGTTTTTATGTACATAATTCATTATAACCCATCAAAAGTCCCCTGCTGAACATGGGCCTCCCCCATTGATTGCCTCATAGGGGACATATTTGTCACATTTCCACGCTTGGCAGGCAGGTTGGCAACCGTCATTTTTTCATTAGAAAGATGCTGTTGCCTATCTCCTGTTTCACTTCCCTCCGTAGCCTCTTACGTCACCCACGGGATAAAAGTAGTGGATGGATTCCCTTACATCGTTAATTTTAAACGGAATAACCTTGTAAAGAAGGGAAAAATAACTAAAATTATTTCACCCATAGTTTTTTTCTTGTTACGTATTATTTTTTACTTGTGATTGTGCATACTGCATATAATATTATAATACTAGGTACTTTGGTGAAAGTTGTTCGGACCTGTAAAAGGTCTGTATTTGCACTTTGCTTATTGTTTAATTTCATTTGAAATCTATATTATATATATACTGACTCATTTGAGATTTTACGAAATTCCACTTGCGGGGGCGTTAATTTAAAAAAAAATCACATTTTCAAACCATAGCTCTTATAGGTATAAAACTTGGCCAGAATATTCTTTTTGGCATGTTAAAAATTACCAAGAACGGATTTTATGAAATTCCATCCACAAAGGGCGGTGGGGGGCGTTAAAAATTTAAAAAATCTCCACATATACCTAATATATAAAATCAATTGCTGTTTGTTAGGCTCGATAAAACTCAAAAACCGCTCAACTGATTTTGATCAAAATTTTTGTATATTTGAAACCCTAGATGGTTTAGATTCACAATTGGACCCGGTAGGAGACGCCGTTGTCGAGATCCAGAAATCACCCGTGCGAAGCCGGGTGGACCGCTAGTGTATTATATAATGTGTTTTTACGTAAAAAAAATCTAAGGCCTTCCTGTTTTCCAAGACCTATAAGGTAGAAGGACTCCACTTTTGTCTATGAGTCCGTATATGTAAGTACCACCCTTTCATCTTTAACCGCCGTCAAGCAGCAGTACGCACACTTGGCTTTCTGTCCCGTAATCCGACACGATTGGAGAGAGATCAGGCACAGGACCTACGACTTTACATGCTTTCCGAGACAATGTGGTGAAACACCGCCAACTTAATGACACCGGGCTGCTATTGAGAATTTCTTGACAGTTAAACCCAATAACTGATTTTGACTCAACCCGGGATTCGAACCCAGGACCTCATGATCAGTAACCGCATTTACGACCATTAGACCAACGAGGCAGTCAACGAGTCTGCCATTACGGCTTAAATATTAAATAATGTTCTAAGAAGTGATGTTCTTTAATTTATTCTGTAGTAGCGTGTGGTGTAGGTTATTGCTATTTTTACTATATATAATATATACAAACCTCAAAAAAGAAAGATAGATGGAGCGCTACGTTCTCTTCAAATCACGCCCAAACCATGCTCAACTTTTTGACACGTACTCACGCACACAAACATAACAGACCGTAAAATATATACATGAAATTTACCATGCTCATAATTATGTTTGCGTCCTCTGTTGCTCGCAAACATATACACAATATATATTTTAGTTGCCTAAGTGTGCGTGAGTAGATGATTTTGGCTTGGTTTTGGAGTCACTTGAAATGTAAGTAATTACTTTGTACATACTCTTATCTTATCTAACGCTTATCTAACATTTAGGTTACCTATGTAGCTGGTAGCAGCCTGGCTCGCTTCCTCTCCGCACACTATGGTACTTGATACCCTCATGCGGATCCCGCACCACTTTTGGCATTTTGGTTTGGCGTAAAATAAATAAAAACTGAATTGTACAAATTGTCAATATCTCTCAATAAGTAACAGTTGCTTAGCAACCGAATGCAAGATAATTACGTCGTGACTAAAACGTAGTGATTATATATTCTATGGTAGTGACTATATACTCTTTGGAAACGCCCAAGCACCCCTAAATTAGTGGGTTAGTGATCAAATGAAACTAATTTTTTACGGATTATATCGCGTCTAATTTTACTTTTTAATTCCCGACGTTTCGGGTGCTTTACAGTACCCATGGTCACGGGGGGGGGGACTCTTAATTAAAAAGTAAAATTAAACGCGATATAATCCGTAAAAAATTAGTTTCATTTAATGTGTAGTCTTCGCGTAAATATAAGAAAACATTATGTGAACCAGTACGGGTTAGTGATCATTAAGCCTGATTACAGAGTTATGGGTCCTGCGTGCGAGTCCCAATTGGTCTGATCTGATGATGATTTTTTCTTGTTACTTAAACTATTTTTACGAATTTTATCGCGTATAAATTACTTGTTTATAATTCCCGACGTTTCCGGTGCTTTACCCAAGATACCGTTGCACGCTATTAAGACATAAATAACTATTTTTATAATTTCTGTCTCTCTGCTGTCTGTTTGTCTGTCCGGGCTAATCTTCACAATGGCTGAACTGATTGTGAAGAAACTTTCGAACAGATTGCATTACGACAGCAATGCCAGAAGGTATCTAAGCCATTTCATCCGAAAAACTTGATTTTTTTAAAATCTGAAAAACTGATGATAACATCAATGGTATTTGATTATCTTAAATCTAACTAATGCCACATTAATAGATCCTATCCAGGCGAACCCGGGGCGGATCGCTCGTCTTCAATACATATATCACCAATTTGTTCGATAAACTTTCGTCTAGGCCCTAGACGTATCTAGTAGACTGTAGCGTACCCATAATAGTCAAATTAGGCTACGTCCACAGTGCGAGCCTAGCGCGATTGCGACGACGGGCGCGAAGTATCAAACATATGTATGAAACCGCCGTTTGCGTCCATAGTGTAGTTACTAAGGCGGGCGCAAGTTGGTCGGCAAAGAACGCCCTACACTCTAGGGGGTTCCTTGTCGACAAATTTGCTCTACGTGTCCAAGTCACCAAAACATTCCATTCTTAATCGTGGTTACAAAATCTTGCAAACCACACTTTTTTCACATCACACTATTTCTCAAAGCAGAGATTATTTTGTGTTCTGTGGTCACCCCTAGTATACTTCTTAATGACCGCATTTTTATAGCATTACTGTAACTTTTATGCTTCTTAGTGAAAGCTTCGGTAGTGAAAGTAAGTTGGGTGTCCTACACCACGGATTTGAATGGGATAGGAATTACACGGATTTATCGATATCACGGATTAATTCACGATTGAATTAAATGCGAAATCCCTAAAAGTAGTTTAATTTGATACATAAATACTTATTAAAACTACTCAATAGAGTATGCCATAAAATATAATTAAATAATAGATAAAACTCAATCAGACGGAAAACCTCGGCATTAGATTAAACGGCTGAGGGTTAGGGGGAATCGAGAAGCAACGTCTTCTGCATCTGAGCCCGAAGCGGTACGTCAAGGAGTCCAAGTCGTCACAGATGTCCCGAAAGGCTGACCGGGATTATTAACCCTTTTGCAGAAACGACTACAGAAATAATTTCTGTTGGCATACTACCCCACATGTCGGGCTTTCACGAGGTTTTCGTCATATGCGAGAGACACATGGCGCAGTCATTTACGAGAACGGCTTTCGGCGAGTACATAACATAATAAGCAGTTTCTGATCTACGATACCATATTACAGAGCAAGCCCCTGCCCAGCTAGCATGGGCAGGAGACAATTTTATCCCCGGGGAAAGGAGAAAATATTTATCCCCTCACTTAGTTTTATCCACCCTTAGAGCATGGGCACACCGGTGGATATAATATCCACAGTAGATAAAATGGGAGATAGACTTAGACTTAGATAGATTTTTTTGTATGAATATAAACTTCAACCCACGTCCAATGAACTAGGAAAAAACATCCCTTTCATATGTCAAAAAAGCATAATTTTTTATCTTTCATTTGGCTCCATGCTACGGACGGGGGATATATGTCTACTCATTATGTCAAACGGGGATATACTTCTCCCCGTTTGACATAACAAGATAATTTTATCTCTTGTCAGTGAATATAATCGAGGGTTAAAATTTTTTGTCCCTCGCCCATGCTAGCCGGGCTGGTGTAGCATCCTCGCTACTAGGTTGTATCTGTGCAAGTACTCAGAGTTATAAAGCACTGAATAACCGGAGATGATATGCCTAAGTGACTCACCGGGACGGCGACACGCTCGACAGACGTCGATAGCGTTATCATATAGGATATATCACCGATAATTGTTGGTGTTAATAATCTGAACTATCAACTATCAGTTGGAAGCAACTATCAGTTGCTTTAACTGCTTTTGTTTGATCCAGTTTTTTTTTACCTTTCCAGTAAAGGTATTACTGGATCTGATAATACTGAATGGATATTATTATTTATCAAGTTTATATATAAACAACAGTGCTGCTTAGGAAGTGCTTGTGGGGCTGATAGGGTGTTGGTAGACCGGACACAGTCAAGAATATTTTTGGTACCTGACCTGCCTGACTATGGACTTGACTTACGAGGTGACCGATACGTGGGGTTGTCAGACTACCGATATTATTCCTGTGGTCTAATTTTTTTCTGAGAACGTTTAATCGGGGTCAGCTCCTGTCTATGCCTCATTGTAATCTATTATTTATTTATTAATCTATATTTTATATATTTTTCTTTTAATTATTTAATACCCTTTAGCTTGTATACGCTTATAGTATAATCTAATTGTATATTTTATAGTAGGTATGAATCCCATTCAGAAGAGAGAAAAATGAAAAAACAGCGGATAAAACACACCACCGTCTACAAGAGCGGTCAGCCACCGCAGAGCTACTTCACCTGAGGATGCCTCGTTTAGAGGCGAAATACGTATCGTATTATCGCCTGTGGTGTGTCTTTCCGAGTTAACTTTTAACATCTTTAATAATTTATACAAAATCGGACTCTTGCTCTTTCGCCTGCTCGCTTGTTTCGTTCAGTGACCGCTGCCAAAATTCGAGTTAGTAAGAATCCAACTCGAGTTAACACAATCTAAGTGCAACGCAAGTTAACTTGATTTTGATTTAGTATGTCTAGTTAACCCATCGGCGTATGAAACGAAGCCACCAAAGAAATAGTTAGCATACATATACATATATAATCACGCCTCTTTCCCGTAGGGTAGGCAGAGACCACTTCTTTCCACTTGCTACGATCCTTACATACTTGTTTCCTTCGTCCACTTTCATTATTCCCTTCATACATGCTCTTCGGGTTAGGTACTCTTGACCTGACCTTTTTCAAGACGTCCCTGATTTGGTCGAAAACATCCTCCTAGGTCTACCCTTCCAACACTTTCATTCACACTCGCCTTATACACTTTTTTCGTCAATCGTTCTTCATTCATTCTCTCGACATGGCCAAACCATCTCACATACCTTTCTCAATTTTTGTCACTACATCTTCTTTCAAACCACAACGTTTCCTTATCTCGCTATTTCTTATCCTGTCACTCAATTTAACTCCTATCATACTTCTTAACGCTCTCATCTCAACTGCATTTATTCTGCTTTCATGTTTCTTCTGCCATACCCAACTTTCACTTCCGTACATGAGTGTCGGAACCAACACCCCTCATGCACAGCCAAACGAGCCTTGTTACACAACTTCCGACTGCTCATAAAGGGTGCAAAGCTCCATTCACCATGTTTCCTGCATTCACTCTTCTTTCGATATCACTCTCACTTTCAATCTCTTGTAAACTTTGAACCCAGATACACAAACTCCTTCACCTGTTCAATTTGTTCATCTCCAATCACGATATTGCAGTCTGTCACTGCCTCATCTCTTTCAAACACCATCACTTTCGTCTTCTTTACATACTATAGAGCTATCTCTCACTTTCTATTGTCTGTGATGTTATTACTGTTAATCAGGTGGCTTTTACAGTTTCATCCAGTTTCATCGGACTCAGGGCGGCCTTTCAAGCTGCGAGTTTATCGACCCTCGCCAGGAACAGAAGTAATAGAATCCTGTGATCATGACATTATGATTACGTTTTAATGATCACTACTAAAACGAAGTGCTTATATACTCTTTGATCACTGCGTTTAGTGCGTTTAAAACATAGACTTAGAATATCGTATAGACGACCTGACAGCCCGAAAACGCGTGACTAATTTTGATTTGTCGTTGTGTGCGTTAGCTAGTGATGTACATTTTACATACAAAGACTATCGAAAAATGATTGTTAAGGAAGCGGTAAAAGATTTATAAAATAGTTTAGTGCACGAAATTGAATAACTTCAAAAATTACCTGAATTTTTACCATGATAGTTCTAAAATAATAATAAAATATTCATAAAACATGTTCCTGGAATAAGCTGAACCTACCTGCTTTTGTTGTATTTTAATTCAAATGTGAAAAATCCCAGGTGACTACCGTTAAACTTAAAAAAACTCCCCAAGAATCAGATCGGAAAGTTGTATTTTCGAGTTATGATCTTTGGAGAAAAATATTTACTACCATGTACAGTTTCCCCGAAATTTCTTTTTTAACGTATTGTTAATATAAATAGGTAGATACTAAACTAAGTATATACCTATTTATATTTTATAAAATGTTTTGATGGGGAAATAAAAAAGGGGACACGGAGTACATAATGGCTGCTTTATTTTTCATATAAGTATTACTTTTGATAATTACAAACATTTAATAATTAATAATTAAATACATTATAGATGTGTTAATTTAACATTCGACTTAAATATGAATGTAAACTTAATAATTCAAGTAAGGAAACTTGTAGGAATCAGTTAAATAAGATTGCTCTGTTTAAAGGCCAATATGCTTATGAGGCTTCATCATGCTTCATATTTATATTCTTTCATCTGTCCCTGAAAAGTATAAAGTAATAATAAACTTATTATCATTTTAGCTGCATTAATTTTAAAAACATAATGATCTTAACAGAGTAAAGTGCACCAAGTGTCTGAGGATACAGATGCACCCTCTATTCTCTCAATCTCGGTATGCTAAGAAAATGGTCACTCATTCAAGGACTGACAGTGACAAGTGTTTATCCGCGCAGCTATTACTTAACCACGAGTTCCTCTTCTCTACGACTAACGCTGTAGGCGATGAACCGCGATATTTAAGCCCTCGGCACAATGTCGTCGGCCATCAAGCATGAAACGGGCATCGAGCGTTGTGAGTATCAAATACTATGGAATTTATACTATCCTGGCACATTGAACCGCGCGTCTCATGCACGGGCGTCAAGTGTTCGGTTTATACAAAGGTACTCTGTGGTCCAGTGGCGCTTCAAGAGCTATACTACTATACTATTATACTACTCTACTATGCTTCAAGAGCTTACTAAACATATTCCGCCTTATTCCAAAACACGGACTAAATATAGTACTGGAATTAGTAATAAATGTTAAATTAATTAAATAATATTTGTAAATTTTATTTGGATCGATTACCTCTGCCTGGAATTATCAAGCAACTAAAGCGAAACAGCAAACAGCGGCGGCCGGCGGCGGCGTACATCAAAGACAGGGCGCGCGCGCGCGCGTCATACCTACACTAACTGCACTAAGGTCGTGACCTCGGCACATCACTCAGCTGTTATCACTTTAGTGGTCGATTATCACAACTTTTAAAATTGTATTTCGACCGATTGTGGTAATTATACACAAACACTAATTCATCACTATGTCTACTTGACGACCACGAAGATGTTGTTCAATATGTCCGCCTTGTACCTCTATGCATTTGCGACACCGGCTTATAATATCTGAACGCACGCGTTGTATAACTGATATTTAGGACTTTATTTTTTCAAAGGATGCGACTATTCGGATACGCATTTCCGCCTCGGTATCGCATGTTTTTTGGAATACAGACTGCTTAATCGTACCCCAGAGATAAAAATCTAAAGGTGTGAGATCAAGTGATCCCGCCGGCCAGTTGAACGGTCCACCACGGCCAATCCATCTTGCACCGAATTCAGTATCCAAAAAATTCTTACACAACGGGAGAAATGCGGTGGTGCGGCATCGGGTTGAAACCACATGCGACGAACGAGGTCTAGATTTCTTTCGTCAAATTGCTTAGTTCGTCTCACAAAAGCGTCCGTAGTTTTCACCGCACATTGTGTGGTCATGAAAATACGGACCAATAATTTGGCGGATTAGTCGTTAACCATACGTGTTCATTGTGAGCGTTAAATACACCCGTTCTAACAAAAGAGCATTCATCCGTGAAAAGTACGCGGTTCAAAAACTCAGGATCTCCTTCAACCTTATCGAGCAATCTCAGTAATCATCTCCATCTACAGTAATCCATTCTCGGCTCGTAGCCGTTGGGAAGAAGACACTGAACTCGACGATAATGAAACGGGTGCTGACCATCATCTTTGAGGGCTCTCCAAACACGCATATGTTTCACACCTAGTTCACGTGCCACTGAGCGCGTGCTCCGCGTGGGATTTTCCCCAAACATGTCGAGAATGTGCTCATCGATGTCGTCGTCGTACATTCTCGGTCTTCCTGAATCTGTACGTTGTTGATCACGGCCAAGCACATTACCAGTATTGTACATACGAATGTGAAGTCGTTGGAACGTCATCGCCGACGGCAATTGTATATTTCGTGGTGTAGCAAAGCGCTCCTCGTAGTCTTCGTGCTGTAATGTGCCTGAAATGAACGTAATTTCAGAAACTATTAGATCACGTTAAAACATCTTTATATACTTAGCGGGTCTAAGAATTGTTCTCGTTAAGTGACTTCGTAAAATGATATTTGTAAGATATAAAAAATAAAATAAATATTAACATATCAAATATTATTAGGAATTCAAGAAGTGAAATGGAATATTCATATTAAAAAAAATATATATTTCATTGTAATTTCTATTATTTTTAAATTTAAATTTTCGGAGAATAACTGTGTCTAAATAAGTATAACGATTTACACAAAAACCTTGGGGATGCTCGCGCCACTGCGGTGACCGTAGATAATAATATGTCGGCACGTGTCGGTAAGTTCAGAAGCAAATAACATTTTTAGAAATATTAAATTTAGTAAGTTATCTGATTAGAAACTTTAAAATCCCATTTATAACAAACAAACAAAAAAAAATCGTTATCATAATTGCTATGCCTATGTGTACACCTATACGTCCCTGAAACGACCAACGGGATTTTTGTTACATACTGTATAATTATTTATAATTGAAATTTATAATTAAATTTATAAAATTGTCAAAATATTGCAATAGTCGAAATCTATGTATATTTAATTTAATGTATTATGTTATCTAGAGGCCAATTTTGGCTAAAAAATTACAATAAAAAGATCAATAAATATTTAAGACATTTTAGTTCCTTTGCCTGCTCTCTCGAGCGAATAATAAAACAACAACAACAACATGACTCTGACTAAGTCGGTCCAATAAAATGTCGGGGCCTGAGTGGTTAGGGACGCAATATAAACAATTTTTGAACGTCTCGAATCCCGCGCTCACGGTAGCTATGTAATTCACTCCATTTCACGCTAAAGTCGTTAAAATAAAAACAACTTGATTATAAAAAGCGCGTCAAAAGTATATGTCGTGCTTGTTCAATAGATTTTAACGTAAACAAATAACAATGTATGATATGTTTTTGTATTGATGGATAATTATTTAAGCATAATTAAGTGTGAAAATAATATTAATATTTAATGAAACCGAACGTTGCATTGAATGAAACCTGTATGAACGAATGAAAGAGTGTCATTTTTTGTTTCTTATCTGTGAATGATATTTAATCCAGTACTAACTTTGGTACTAACTGGTCCTCGATTAGTCTATGTTTTGTAATAAGCACACATTTTAGTGCTGTTATTAACTAGAATACTGTAACAAACCTGGACTTCTTAGTCCTAAACTTAACCCAGTACTAAAACATTTTTTTGAAATAAGACCAAATATGTTTATTTCTTTAAATTTTTCTCTGAGGGACTCTTTACAATTTAGGTTATAAATCGCTCGTACGGCTCTCTTTTGCAAAATAAATATGGCTTCAATATCAGTCGCATTACCCCATAGCAAAATTCCATAAGACATTACGCTATTAAAGTAACTGTAGCAGCCAGGCTAATCAACCCTAAACGGTAATAAATAATGTTACCCTGCTGCTACTATAACGCAGAAGGTGAAGGTTTGAAGAAAACATTTATTTCCTATTTACCCCCGGCTACTGAGATACTGCGGGCTGCATATCGATGCGAGATAATTTGACGTATATATTTAAATTTCTAATATAGAAACAAGAAGCAGCCGCAAATATCATCAGCGCCGCATCGTCTTCACACGCCGGCTATCTTCATGCATCCGTCGACCATTTTCGAGCCGCTTCTTCCAACGCCCTTCTTCTTGCTGTTCCGGAGATGCGTCCCACGCCGCCGCCGCTCGCCGATTACGCGCGCGCGTTTTTTTTTTGCGCCCAATGCAAAGGCACCCTCCGGAAGCGGGGGAGGGAGGTGGTGAATGCTCCTAGCATACCACGCAGCCGGCTGCGTGGTTATGTGGGACTCACTGCGACTAACCTAACCTAAGTGCCTACCCACTAAAGACCACCTGGGAACGGCTTTAGCCATAGTGGCCTTTCCGCCGAAATTTGATGCGACCCCCTTAAGGGATGAGGGGACGCAATGCGCGCGCGTCGGTCTACATCACTTTTATAGCCCCGTCCAGTAACGCAGCTACGAGAAGCTATCCACGAGTCTTACGCCGGCAAATGGAGCGCGACATATAATAGTTGTACATAATATTTTATTGATTAATCTTAAATTTCATTGGTCAAAATGTATAAATTGTAATTGGCTAAGTAAATAAAAATTATTACTATTGGCAAATTAAGGATGTAGCCGGGCATATAAATATAGGCAGGGTTCACTGAATAAATACTCCATTCGCCTGCACATAGTAATGCATATCAGAAAAATATTTTCATTTTTCCGCTCCTAGACCACTCGGAGTCTGTTAATAGTGGACCCAATACCCCACTATTACAGTAACTAAAATACACTAATCTAGCTATCTCAACATCTGTGTGATTTCTAATCTTTCTTACAGTATATGCTGCAGAACTAAGTCTGCTTGCTAATTTAGATATATGGGGGCCACATTAAAAACAATGAATAAACAAGTTATTCGAATTTCACAATTTAATATACAATCTGTTAATAATAAAAAGCCTTTGCTTATTAATTATCTAGTTGAGAATAATATAGATATTTGCCTGTTAAATAAAACATGGCTGCGAGAGAACAGAACTTTCAACATTCCTAACTATAATTTTTTTTTTTTCGGTGGGTAGGTGTGAAAAAGTCAACAGCTGATTTGATAGCTCCAGTTTATTTATTCAATTAAAAATAATTTAAAATCAAATTTAAGTTAAATTACATTCAAATCAGTGAGTTTACACACTTTAGTTTACATTAATATTATAAACATATGTGTTTAAACAAGATTTAAGAACTTACTTGCATCACCCTACAGCTCAACTTAGCTTACAAGTGAATATCTATATACACATTTGAAGAAATTATCACATAATGGCAAATGTCACTAAGGTTGATCTGATGCAGAAGGAACTTGAAGTTAGCTGGATGCAAAAGATGACAGAGTTTGAAAAACGCTTGAAAGCTGCATTAGTCCCATCCAATCCAACTTTGGTCCAGCTAAGTGAGGAATTTCATGCTTTAAAGACCTAGTGGTAACATGTTTAGTCTTCTGCAGCAACAATTTCAAAGGTGTACTAATGCAGTTGATGAAATAGATATGCGACAAAGGCGCAAGGTGCTTCTTTTTAATGGTATTCCTGAAGAGCCTGGATTAAATGAGGAACAAGAGGTACTTGCACTTATTAATAATAAAATGGGCCTTTCACATATAAGCAAGTCTTCTTTGAAACGCTGCCATCGATTGGGAGCTCCGGGAGATGATCGGGTAAGAGCTGTACTTGTCCATTTCATAATCATGATACTAAATCCGAAGTCTGGAGATCTAAGGCTAAATTAAAGAACATCATACACGGTATCGGATTTTCTAACTAAAATGCGACAGAGTACATATAAGAAGGCTCGCAGACATTTCGGATGAAGAATGTTTGGACTCTTGATGGAACTATAAACATTAAGCTTCCTGATAGTACCCGCATAAAATTTTCACTGAGGAAGAGTTTGATATCCTTCTTACTATGTAATATAATGGCCCCAGCCTAGTTCCACGTCTGACACTGCAGCAAGGCCCATTAGAACCCAGTTGTCAGCAAGATGGGGCCAGGCGTAAACAAGTCATCCAGGCGGTTCAAAGTGTGGAGCAAGAAGACACGTCGTGTGGTGCCAAAAATAATTCCACTGTCGTTGGTAGTTTATGTATTATCTTTGTATCTTAAGTTAAATTTTTTTTTGGTTGTTTCGTTTTTGTCGTCATTATCAGTTATCATTAGTTGAAGGTAATTGTATTATTTACGTTTAGCTGATTACACATATGTACTTAAAGTTCTACTTTAAAGGCAGTATACATTATACAATTACAATATGCAATAATAACAGGCCCGTGACAGCTTAGTTCCATTCTACGCAACTTGGCGCTACCGTCGGAATTTGTTCTCTGTCTACGGACGCCATTTTGAGACGCCATATTGTGTTAAATGTTAATGTCAACTCAAATTGTCAAAATTATCGATATTGATTGCCGCTATTATTTATCCAATTGTCGCCTGAGTTATGAGTTTAGCTCAAGTGTATTTCCTCGCATTTTCCTCCGTTATTTGTGACAATAACAATATTCTGTTTTGTGCTGGTCGTTAATGCAGACTGACTTAATGGAATACGAAAAGTGCTGTGTTGGTGGTTGCAATACAACATGTGAAACGCACCGGTTTCTCAAATTCCTAAAACGATAATTTAAGAAACTTGTGGATGTATTTAATAGTATCCACAAATCCTCAAATCATTGAACTTTCAAAGAACAGTTTCTTCACAAGGCAGAAAACTTCGATAGGTACTCTTACCCGTGCCTTACTAATGATTAAATAGCTCATGGTGTGCCTCTGACTGCAACAGGCGAGTAATTTTATAAGATGCTGATTGCATGTGGTTAAATTTTAGTTTTCTCATCTGGTCACAACACTTTACATTTATAAATTTTCACTGTTATATTTTATTTCACTGTCTTTATTTTAAATAGTTATTTAAATGTTCAAGATATGTTAAATCACTAATGTCCAAGATGATAGATCTGCTTTTCGGATGGTACTGGATGGCAGGAGCTAGTACTATCTGAGAATCTCATTAAAGCATTCATACAAGCATCTTCAACTTAAAGTTGTGACTTGTCGTCATAGTGCAGGAACATAGCCTCGTAGTTGCAAGACTGAGCAAGCGAGACCATTTCAGAACCTTTTACTAGTAGGTATGGGTATTAAGGAATTAAAATTATAGTTTAGTGGAAGTGGTAACGGGATAGCTGTATAGTAATTGTTATTTGTATAATTGGTGTCTAAAACAAATGTTATTTGACTTCCCTTAATTTTATACATTGTTCTATTTGTACTTAATTGTTATAGCTTATGGGGTATATAAATTTATTTGTTAACTCTACTGATTTTAATAATTTTAACAATTCGTCAAATTCTTCAATTTTCAAAAATTCCTAATTTACTACAAATTTCTATTTCATTCCATCTAGTGTAGAGTGATTGGAAATTGTGTAAACATAATTTGTAAATATTAATAAAATGACATATTGTTAACTCTCAAATATATCAAGAATTAAAAAATTTAAATTATTGTCATTTCCAATGCTGTATATTTATCAAGTTGTTACATTTATAGAAACTAATTCGGAAATATTTAGTGATTATTTAATAATTAACAATAAAATTATACAATTTCATTAGACAACTTTACTTAGATAAAGCATTTTCGGCACACTGTTTAAAAATCAATAAAGTTCCATCTATGTTTCATGAAACGGAGAATATTCATAAATTTAAAAATATATTAAAATATATCTAACTAAGAAATGTTATTACTCAATTAATGAATATTTAAGCAGAAGCATTGGTAGCATATTACAATGACATATATCTTTCATATTCAATTTGACTATATATTGTAAATATCATAACTAATATATAATTTAGTTACAGTACTGTATATTAAATGACAATACGATTTATATGAAGCATTCCAATATAATTATAATATAAATAATATAATGATATAATTTAATTGTAGTAGATTATATTAATTCTACGCATAATATTACCTAAGGGTTGAATGCAGCGAATGCAATTTTTCAAAGATGTTACCTGTTCTATATTACCTGTATTCACCAATAAAAATAAATTTGAATCAATATTGATAAAATTATTTTTGTAAATGTTACTTAGTTTAACAAGAGATTCTGATATTTCATTAAGGTAATCTTGTTCACTAGTGTATATCGAAGAGTTTTTAAAGTACCAATCATATTTTCATACTTAATGGCATCTTTAATCTTTATAATCAAAGTTACCAGTAATAATCTTAATAATATATCTTAGAGAGTTTAGAATGCCTCGTTTGACTCTAAATGAAGGTGATAACTGTTCAAATTGTTCAATACTGGAATCCGTTTCGAATTCAGTTTGGAATGTTATATTAAGTAATTGAATGTTTACAGTTTTTTTTTGTCAAAATAATTCGAACATGCTTATTTAAGTTCACATATCCATTAATATTAAATTCTAACTGCTCATGCGTAACATTTAAATCTAAAACCTTAATTATAATCCATTTTTCATCACTTATACTAATATGGCCATCTTTAAATAACACCAATATTAATAATATAAGGCCATAGGAATTGTTTTCTGCTCCATGTAATTCTAAATTTTATGTTGTGGTTAAATCTAAAATTATTTGCAATACGAATGGACATCTTAAACCTTCTGAATTATTATGGTGGATTATGAAGTTGGTTAACTATAAGATTCATTTTAATTTTTTAAGTAGGTATTGAAACCACTAAGAATATTTTCTAATTCAGTTGCAAGTTGATCTAGAATCACCAGAATCTTTCACTTAATAAGAGATGCATCTTTTCCTATAATCTAATTCTTATAAAATAACATATATAATATATAGTTTGTATTTAGAATCTTGTTCATGCCATAAAAATGGTATTCACATTCCTTAATAAATAAACTTGAAATACATTGATTGCCATCAAACATGATGATCAAGCTTTTAGATCCTAAGTCTAATTTGAACAAAGTGACATACTCTTCCTTGTTTCATTTTTATTTAAAAAAAATCAATACATGTATACAATATTCTGTTAATTATTTTCTTTCTATAATTTTATCACTTCTTGAATTATAATTACTTTATTTTATTTAATCCACTTTGTTTTCTTTATAATAATATTTACTTAATAAATAACTGCAAAGTTTTGTGCAGAAGTCAAATAACTTCCAACAATTTTAGTTCAAAAGTTACGACATAGAGCCATAAAAACAACCACAGGAAATAACTAAGATGAGACAGGATAGTAAAGGGTTTACCCAGTCCGCTCACTGCCATGTCTACCCGTAGAGCTGCTCTTGTCTCGACAGGAAGGTTTCTTCAGTGCCTGATTTAACAAATTTATTTGGTTCAAGGATATCCGGAACCGTGGACAAGACCAATTTGAGTGTACTTGAACTCAACTGTAATCGCGGATATCCCACCGGCTGCGCCAGTTAAGTTTCGAGAGCGGTGCTGAAGCTTTTTAAAAACTACAAATACGTCTCAATGACATTTAATAACTATTACATTACAATAATGTATTAAAACTAATTCAATGCAATACTAACTTCCTTAACTATGTGATTACATTGCTGAAACTTTTTAAAAACTACAAATATGTCTCGATGACATTTAATAACTATTACATTACAATAATGTATTAAAACTAATTCAATGCAATACTGACTTCCTTACCTATGTGATTACATTAGGATGAGAACACTAATGAATCTTATTCTAAATGCAAGGGCTTTTATAGGGTGGTCAAAACAAGTCTGTTGACTGAAAGTATGAACCTTGGTTTGAACAGCAATAAACAATTACATGGAGTCAGCAACTTCTGTGTGTTACTTTATAACATGTTTTAGTAATCCTATATCAAAAGCTTAATCACTACAATTCGTGGTCAACATGTTATTGTAAAATTATGGCTACTTGCAATTATCATGTTTACGAGATCAATCAAAAGCTTAGTCAGGACAGTTTGGGATCAACAGGTATTAAGGCTCTTTCAAACTGCATACCTTTATTGAATTTGATAAACAAAGTTATATTTATATAATTTATACAATGTTTTATATAATTTTTATTTATTTGTTAAGGCACCTTCCACTTTATTTGTTACCTTATCAGGTGAACACATCAAAAGTTCTAAATAATAAATTAATATTTTTATGTTTATCATTCAGTTACAAAATATGAATATAGTACTTAATTATTTTATTTATTTCATTACAGGTTACAATGGTGAAAAACAGTATCAAAGAAAGAAAATTGGTTAAAATTTTGGCAAAGATTGCAACTAAAACTTTAGGTGACTCAGTGTCACAAAGACTTGTTAAAATGTCCCTGTCAAGAAATAAAGACCTATTGAAATTTTGAAGAAAAAAATTGGTATAAATTACATTTTTTTTACTAATATCTTTAATAATTCCAGGTAAACCAGGTACAAAATACAATTAATTACTATACCAAATTAATATTTTGTACAGAGAAATCTATACAGATGGAACTTAACTTTTCTATTTTAAATTGTACATAGATCCGGAGTTATTCAAAATGTGAAATGGTTTACAAATTTTAAAACAAACTTGTATTTCATTATGGAATATTCTAAGCCACTTAAAAATACTATAAAATAATCTTCGACCTTATAAAATAATATGTAATAAATCACATAATTTACTTTTCATTACACATTGAAATCAAAATAATCACGCTTAAATAATAAGTATATGAATATACAAGTAGCTCTTGCTTTGTGTTATTAGTTTTCCATCTATAAAATGAGTAATGGTAAAAGATTGAAGACTATAGTTATTACATTTTTAATTTTATGAAATCGCAATTTTAAACGAGATAATTTATATTTAAGATTACTCACATGACATCTCAAAATATAATACATAATTTGTGTTTTATACAGTAATTATTTTGTAGATACATCAAACATATTTTTCACATTATTCTCTACTGTTTTTTTGGTTTCCTTGAAATTAACATTTTTCCTGTTTTCTTATAGATAAAACACAAAAAATTCAGTCCTCCTAAAACTGGCCATTTGATTAAATTCTCGATAAGTTTTTAAGAACATAATTGATAATTATGTTCTTATTTGTTTTGTTCCACGGTTGGTTTGATAATGTTAATATTCCCTACGTGAATACCACTGTGTATTTCAATTTATATCTTCTCAACCAATGTTCTCTTTAACCTGAGTAAAAAAAAAGTAATCTCTCTCATCCATATTTTACGCAGTAGAGCCAGTGGTTTAGTTGTAGCACGAATAGTTCGGCTCAACCAGGGAAGGACCACGCTTTCACAGAATACCAGCGTAAAATAGCAGCTTAACGCTGTTGTGTTTCGTATGGTGAGTGTAGAGAACCGGAGACCCTTTTTACTGGAAATGAGGCATTCCATTTTAGTCCTTACGGGTGACAACGCATCTGCATTTTGATTCGTAATCGAGGAGAGATGTAGATATCTATGGGCCACAGCAACCACCTTCCATCAGGTGGACTTTGTGCTCCTTTGTGTCCCTTATCCTATTAAAAAAATCCTCTTTTCTTATCTCAAGTCTTCTTAGCTGCCTCTTTGCCTTATGATTTTATATTTTTTACTTTATTTTCTAAATATACAACTTGTTCTATTATGGTAATGTGTGTATTTATTAAGTCTTATATTTATTATGAGTTTATTACTATCAGTGGCCAGCTTGCCTGGCAAGGTCGCAAGGACGTTATTAAATGAGACAACCTGTTATCTTCCAAGTCCTGTTTATTAGTGCATTAAATTTATAATTGGTATTAAATTAGTGGATACCGTGAGCCACACTACAATTTATAAAGGTTAACAAAGTCTGTTGTTGTAAGCAAATAAAAGTGTCTTTTGGTGAAGGACTTGCAGGATTTTTAACTGTAAAAGTACTTTTTTAAGATTATTTTCATTAAGCAAACTCTGATGCAACAATAGCCTCAACAGCAGAAGTTGTTGAATTTTTAACACACTGACAGCGTCAATGGCTACCAGGTGGTGTGCAAGAGGAAAGTTAAGAAGGTGGTTAAACAAAATTCACATATTTATATATATCATACTTTTGGATTGAAGCCATTAATAAAATTAAAAAGAAATGGTTTTGTAGACACCATGCTATATAGTAGCAAACATGTTACTTTACAAGTAGAAAAACCTCGACTTGTGTGAGGTCCATCCCGACAAGGATGGATTACTTGAAAGTTTTATAGGGTCTAAATTATTATTTCAACAGTATAATGTAGAATATTATTAACAAAAAACCTATACTATTAACAAGACCCTTTGAAATTTATTTTGGATGTATAATAGGTATAAATTATAGAAATATTGACTAGATGCAAACATATTTATATATGCCTTTAAATATCTGATATTATCTAACATGGTTAGTCCACATTCGAAATTCTGTAATTGCGAGGATCATGGAACACACATTATTAAATGTTAGTGTTCTTTTCAAAAATATTCATAATAATAAAAAATACTCTGGAAACACTCCCAATGTTTTGCGTGATCTCTATCCTCTTCACAAGCAAGTTCAAGAAAAAATTGCTGGTGGGTGATGTAGTCATGGAAAAAATTAAAGACCAATGCTCAACTTACACTGCTGGATACATTTATCAGAAAATGTCGAAAGGTATTCGTTGTAAGGATTGCATCAAAACATTAGCAGTACAGAGACAAATATTCTTACATAAAATCTAGAGACGAAATTACTTATCTTGTACAAGGATGGTACTCACTTTATTCATAAGTATTTGAATTATAGCTGTATTGGAAGTAATGTAAAATAATTTGAAAAGTAAAATTGAGCACTGAGTTTTTCCTGGCTGGATGTAACAAGCATGCCTTAATTGTAAAAAACTTTTCTCATCAATATTTTAATTAAGTTACACTGGGCACAATTGGTGTAACATAAATAATAAAATGTTGAAGGGTGATTTATTATTAATGTAATTAAAACAATTTAAAAAAAAACAATGGCCAGGTTTACCCTAGATGTAAAATTAATAGGATTTCTACTAATGAAACAAAGCTCCAAACACAACAAACTTTTAGAAAAAAAATTGTCTTGCTAACAAACAAATGTTATATAGACCAAATAATAATTTAGCACCTAGCAAAAAGTTCCTATACAGGAAGGTACTCGCTTAATTCATAACTATTTGAATTATAGCTGTTTTAAAATTAATATAAAAAGTAACTTGTAAAGTAAAATATTGAGCACTATGATTAAATATGATTCCTTTGGTTTGATTTCTTTATTTGCTTTATTTAATGAACAATAAATATTACTCTCTTTTCATCAAATCGTTACCTATGTACAATGTTATGTACATTTTTAATATAACCTAATGTACCTTTAATTTAATCCTAAGATTACGTGTGTATGTATATGATATTGGTGTGCTTGAATAAAAATAAATGTTTATGTACTACAATTGTTTCATTAAGTTATATTTTGGTATAACTATAAAACAATACCTTACGTCGATATCGATAAAATAAGAACATCACTAAATATCGATATCGGTGATTTGAAGGATGTGTTACTTGCAATCACTAAGTTATACATAGCTATACTGAATTTGTATAGTCATTAGTCATCTGTCAAAATAGGCGGCAGCAAAACGTAGTTGGAAACTTGACTAAAAGCCACTGTCGTATCTGTAGCTTGCTATATTTGTTTATCTATGAATAATAACGTTTATGTCAAATGTCAAAAAGGTGCAAAATCAACTGAAGATCTGACAGCACATAGAGTGTATTTTTTTTATAACTGGCTTTACAGCTCTGGGTTCTAGCTCTTCTGAGCTTGAAGTTAGAATGTATAATAATTATCCTTCATAGTACACTGCTTCACAATAATATAATTTTGTATGTCGAAACTTAATAATCCACTTTATATTAATCTTGTATGTCAAACTTAATAATTTTGTGTTCCTTTTGTATTGTACCTACTTGCTGCATTGTTAGCAACTTTTTTTTTTGTGTCACACTGTAAAAATACTTTAAGGGTTCTTTTGCTATACTGTTTACAACTGGATAATTTCGTTGTTAATAATATCCATTAAATTATCTTGTTACTTTAGTCACTAAACTAACTAGATTAATCTTTAACTTTAGTGGTCTTGTTTTGCTTGATCAAGTAGTCTTAGTTTGTGTTGATTACCTTTTCTTATTATTATTATCATTGTATATTTTATTCATTATGTTTTTTGCAATCAATCAACTGTTGGGTGATATATATAAATTGAGTCGTATTTTTTAGTTAGTTTAAGTAATTTATATTCTGTGTTATATAAGTATTTTATAACATATTTTCTATATTTATCATATATTATTATTAATGTCAGTTACGTCGGATGATGAATCTTTTATTCTGCACATGATTCAGATGTCTCTTCGAGTCTTGTAATCATACTAATAGCTTCTCCTCCGTGATGAGCTTATTGATTTACTTACTCCTTGTAAAAATTTCTTAATGTATGTCATGTTAATGCTCAGAGCATACCGGGTCATTACTCTTATTTTGAAGAAGTTTTTCTATAGATTGTGTTCATGCAATCTTAGTATCAGAAAGTTACTAAAGCCATCATTAATGTCCAGCTTGTATCCTCTAAATAACTTTGTTCTTGTGCGTAATGACCGGACTGAAAAGGAGGTGGAGGTGTTGCCATATACCTGAGAGCAAATATTCCTTATAAAATAATTTTAGCCACCATCTCCTTATTCTGCCTCGTTGAGTTTCTGTTTCTGGAAATCGTTATCAAAGGTGTAAGGGCAATTCTTGGGGTAGTATACTGTCCACCTGCTATTAACTTTTCAACGCTTTTGAAAGCCTCTCTACCATTTCATCTGAGTACACGCACTGCATAATAATGGGTGATTTCATACTGATTTGTTGAGAAATTCTTCTCGTTCTCAAAATTTCGGTCAGTCATAGAGTTAGTCGATCTCCACATTCTCCCTTAGAAGCAACTCACCACATCTTTGACACTGATGACTCATGGATTGATCATATTATCACGGCTTCTCCTGATTATGTTATTACACGGACAACTATCGGCTCCTGCTTTTTCACGACATGACCTTACTTATATATCATATAAGCTTGTTTCTCCTAAGCACAATCCCGCAGTACTATATATTCGTAATTTCGCTAAAATGGATTCTGATAAACTTAAAAGTGACGCATATCGTATGGACTTAACCTTGTTTTAAATCAACTTATTGCCGACAAAGTCTCCATACTTAATAATATAGTTCTTAGTCTGTATAACAAACATGCTCCTAAACATCAAGTAAGAGTAAAGCGTCCACCAGCCCCGTGGATGACTAGGGCCGTAAAGGTGGCAATGACCAGGCGAGATCGAGCATTTGTGAAATTTAAGAAGCATCGTACTCAGGAGAGCTGGGATTGCTACAAAATGCTAAGAAACAGATGCAATCAGATGGTACGAAATGCTAAACGCCGTTATATCCATAGTAATATTACAAATTCTTCGACCGCCGATGTGTGGAAATTTCTGAAAACATTAGGTATTAGTAAGGCCGTTACATCTGATCATGGTCCATCAATCACTCTGGATGAAATAAATCATCATTTTATTGCTACTTCTCCTTTTGATCCCACAGTTCGTTCTACAACAATAGTTTCCATTCAATCCATGCCTTCTCCTCCTATTCCTTTTTTTCACTTTTTACCTGTGACTGTGGATGAGATTCAGAAATCAGTATTAGCTATTAAATCCAAGGCTGTGGGTTGCGATGAGGTTAGTAAGGTTATGATATCCATGATCCTTGAGTGCCTTTTACCTGCAATCACACATATCGTAAACTATTCCTTGACTCAGGCCAATATCCTACTCAGTGGAAAAAAGCATTTGTGCGACCACCCTAAAATACCTAATCCCTCATTACCTACCCATTTTCGACCAATTTCAATTTTGCCATACCTATCTAAAGTTCTGAAGCCTGTGTTCACAAAATCTCTATGTTCATAACCAAACATAACCTGCTGAATAAATATCAGTCAGGCTTTCGCGCAGTCACAGTACTACCACTGCCTTGATAAAGTCACAGATGACATTCGAATGGGCTTCATCTGTGACTTTTATCAAAATGAGCAGAAGCTTACAGTGGTAGTGCTTGTTGATTTTTCAAATGCTTTAACACAGTCGACCACGATATCCTTATAGCCTTCTAGCTAATCTTAAATTCTCAATCCCAGCTTTGGAATGGTTTTCATCCTATCTTCGCGACCGCCAGCAATCAGTTCGATTAGGACAAGAGTCCTCAACATGGGCTGACATTGAAACAGGCGTGCCACAAGGCGGAATACTTTCTCCTATAATGTTTTCTCTATTTATAAATTCTATCACTTCAGTTCTCAACTGTTCGTACCATCTGTATGCAGATGATCTTCAGCTCTATGTGCAATCTAGTGTTAATGATCTTAATGATAATATTAACAAAATCAACCCAACCTTGATGCCATAAGAGATTGGTCGTACAGACATGGTGTTTCGTTAACCCATCCAAATGTAAAGTAATGGTTATAGGTAGTAGCAGAATATTAGCCAAGATTAATAACGATGATCTTGCTCCGTATTTTACAATGGAACGTTGCTGCCATTTTGTAAATCTCTAAAAATCTTGGCTTACATATGGACCATACCTTAAGCTGGGAGTTCAAGTTGCTGAAATAAGCCGTAACTTACCACCCATTCTCTTTGCCGTCTCAAAACTTTCTGCCTTTTAAACTAAACTTTTACTTATCCAGACTTTGATATTACCCATTATTGATTATGCGGATGTGTGTTACCCAGATCTATCTCAATATCTTCTCGATAAGTTGGAGCGCCTTCTTAACAATTGCATTAGGTTCATTTTCGGCTTACGTAAGTATGACCATGTTTCCCAGTACCGTGCTAAACTAAATGGCTTTCTATTCGTCAAAGGCGTAGCTCCGAATTTTACAAGTACTATATTCAGTTTTAAATGACCCAAATTCTCCTTCTTATCTTAAGGATAACTTTCAGTACCAATATTCTACTCACGATAGAGTTCCCGTCCCCAAAATAGTCTTAAAATTCGTATTCCACCACATAAGAGTGGTTTCTTTAATTCCTCTTTACTGTGCAGTCCATACTGCTCTGGAATGCCCTGCCTCATATAAAAAAACCAGTAACAAACATTATTTTAAAAGACTAGTTCGAGAATTCTTTAACAGGAATTGATTTATCCGACTTTTGTTTTCTCTCTCTTTCCTTTGTAATTGATATTTTGTATAATATGTATTTTAATATGCATCATGTTTTATTTTATTTTATATTATATTATTTTATATTTATTTAAAGATTTTGTATATATAAGTATCCGTTTATATATTTACTATTCATTCTTTCTTTATTACAAAGTAGATATTAAGTTTGTATATTTTAAAATATTTTATTTATTTGCATTTTGTTGTTAGATATAATCTTTTTACTTATTTATTAATTTATGGAGTGATTTTACACCTGCCACAGCTTCTCAAATCATCCAGGGTTGACTGGTAGAGAATGCCACAAGGCATTAAGTCCGCCCTTTATATCCCTTAGTATAAGGTAGATGTAAAAGGTTAAATAAATAAATAAATGTCATTAATCAGAATGGAAAAAATGGATGTGGAGGAGTAGCAATATTAATTAAAAATAGTTTCAAATATTTTGTTGTCAACACACTGTACTCTGATTATATGCAGTCGATAGCCATATACTACAAGTCTAGGTAATATATCCATTTGTGTGTCTATGCCCCATTCAGTGGAGGTCGCTTTAAGGTCAGAAGATTAAAACAAATTATTAACAGTCTACCTGCGCCACTTTTGCTTTCAGGTGAAATGCTCATCATATTGCCTTTGGATGTCTCACAACACAAACTAGAGGCACTGATATCTATAACATGTTAGACGATGATCTTTGCATATTAAATAATGGACCTCCAACTACAGTAGTTCCGGTATATATTACCTACTCTATGTACAGTAGGAAGCATTAATTTTAATCAATCTTCTATTGATGTCTCATGTGTTAGTCCTTCTTTAGTTCCTGTATGTGATTGTACTACATGATGATCCTATGGGTAGTTATCACTATCCAACCATAGTCGACTTATATACTTGTGTTGAAAAATATGATATAGGAGAACTTTGCGAACGTTTCAATTAAAAAAAGCAGACTAGTCTAAGTTCCAGGCTGACAAAAAGAAGTTTGAAAACTTCTACATCTAATTTGAATACTTATGAAAACTTCTGCACTACACTTCTAGAAATAAGGAAAGACTATACCTATAATTTCCAAACCTAATGTGTTTGTTATGAGAAAAACCAGTTCCTTGGTTGGACACGGACTGTTGGAAGCTAAAGAAAAGTAAAAATGCTTTTAGATTTTACAAATTAAATCCTACAATAGAAAATTATATAAAAGATTGATTCCTTCAAAAGAGATTAATTTGTGAAAAAAGAAAACAAGTTGGAGACAATTTGTGGTTCATTTAATAGATATACTCAATAACTTATATCTGGAATTATATTAGGAGATTTAAGAGGTACCTGTTTATAAGTCATCAAAATGATGATTGAATTCCTTCTTTCTTAGATAAATATACCCATAACAACACCATCTGAAAAAGAAATCGACATTTTAAACTTAAACACAATATTTAATCAGATAGGTACTGACAGTAGCTCTTTTCTATTGAGAGAATTTACTTGGCATGAATTTATATAGCCATCCAATCAGGAGATTCCACTCGGGTTGGATGATATTCCATACAAACTTATTAGCAACATGCATGTTAATGGACAAAAAACTATTTTAAAAATATTTAATATGCTTTGGGACAACCAATGTATTCCAAAGTCTTGGAAAACACAATGTGTGATACCTATTTTGAAACCTGATAAACCAGAACATGACTTCAACTCCTACAGGCCAATTTCACTTTCCTCTTGTGTAGGAAAATTATTTGAATACATGTTGAAAAACAGACTAGACTATTACATAGAAGCAAATAATATTTTACCTGAACAACAATTTGGTTTCCGGAAAGGAAAAAGTGCAGCAGAGAGTTTTGCCTCTTTGATCTCAGATATAAATCATTCATTTACCAGACATGCAACCACAGTTTGTGCATTTATTGATATACAAAGTGCATTTGATAATGTAGATCCTTCCATATTGGCAAATATTCTGTGTGACATTGGTATTCCTGGAAAAGTATGTAAATGGATTTTTAATATGCTATATGACCGAACTATGTATGTTAAATTTAATAACATAATAAATTGCCCTAGAAATGTATACAAAGGCACCATGCAGGGTGCTATATCTTCCTATTATATAATATATACATGTTTAATAAGTAAATATATTAGAAATATAAATATAAACTTTTGCAATTTGCATGATCTCCTTGTATATACTGTAAATAAAGATGTAAATATAGCGATAAACAATTTAAATTTAGCATTAGAACAAATTCATGATTTTTATTCAAATAAGTTGAAATTAAACATTAGTTCTAGTAAAAGTGGAGCTCTCAATTTATCCAAAAAAAATTATTCATGTGATTTTGTAAAATATAATAACATACTATTGCCTTACATTGGTTACAAAAAATTTTTTTAGGAATATTGCTTACAAGCTAACTTTCCAAGAACATGTAAATAATCTATGTAAAAATGCCTGTAAGGGTCTTAATGTGTTAAAAACATTATCAGGTGTGCATTGGGGAGCTGACCTAAAGTTGTTATCAATGCTTTATAAAAGTATAGTAAGAAGAAGAAAAGAATAGAAGTAATTTTGAATACAGCACATTAGCATACTTAAATACAAACAAATTGATTTTAAGGAGATTAGATATAATTCAGAATTAAGCATTGCGTATAATAACTGGAGCTATGTGCTCTACACAAATCCATGTAATGGAAGTGGAAAGTTGTATTCCTCCACGTTTACTAAGAAGGCTACAAATAGCTGAACGGTTTTGTGTTAAATTAATCAGTTCAAAAAATAACTTAGTTTTAAAAAAATACTTCCTTATGAAGTTCCTGAGGTTGATGATAGCTCATACATTGATGTAAATATGCTTTTATCTGGTCGATTACCAGACATCCTAAGGATTGTTTTATACTCACAGACCCAAACCAAAAATGTGTATCAAAGTAAACCATGGCCTTTATATAAAATAGAATATGATGCTTTAGTGAACATTAATGTTTCTGTATGTCAAGAAAAAGTGAATTCTCAAATGGTAATATTAAGATATCTAGCTGATAATGATTTTATACAATTTATACAGATGGATCAAAATCTGAAGAGTACACAACTTTAGCATTTTATGATCCACAAAAGAAAATATCTAAAACTTTTAAAATTAAAAACAGCTGAATGTTATGCAATATACTTATCTATATTGTACATAAAAAAAACATTGTGAATTAACAGTTTCTAATTGTAACTGATTCAAAAAGTGTTATATTAGCTATTGAATCTAACAAAATGGATTACAAAAAAAATTACACTATATACAATACAAGACCTTTATGTGGGTTCCTTCACATTCTCGAATAACTGGGAACGAAGAAGCAGACTCTGCTACTAGAGATGCATCCTCATTAACATGTTCAGATCACTCCTCAATGCTGGAAATACCATTTACAGATATATATGCCTTGTTAAGCAAGAACTTGAGATCCTTATGGAAGTCATACTGGGAAGAAATAAGCAAGTCCATAGGAATTTGATTATGAAATACAAAAAAGCCGCCAGCCTCCTTGGTACAACAAAAAAGGATTAATAATAGAATTCATTACGACTGTAAACCGAATGAGATTTGGACATAGCAGAGTAGCCGCCCACCTGCATCGTTTGGGAATGAAAGAAAATGCAAATTGTGAATATTGTGGTGACACGAAAGGAGACCTAAAACATCTGGTTTTTCAATGCTGCCAATTTGGTTTGAATAGATTACTCCTCATTAATTCCATTCAAGATATTAACAATGATAAAGTTCCTGATACTCTTCAAAGTCTATTAGCTGATGAAAAATTCTTTCGACCATTATATTCCTTTATTTCTGGTGTTCAAGATATATAAAAATGAAAATAAAGTGATATTAATCAATAGTGCAAACGTAAACAAACTCTGTGAATCAATGTGAAAGTGAATTTTTGATGAATGTATCGTTCGTGACATTATAAAGATAATTATACAATGTAACTTCAGGCTCAGAAGAGCTAGAACCCAGAGCCGTAAAGCCCATAAAAAAAATGCGTTTAAACTCTATGGCTTAAATATGTCATAACAGTTCAGAAGCTGAATTAAAGCCATAAATAAAGTAAAGAAGAAGAACAAGAAGTCGTAAATTGAATAAATTTCCAATGAAATGGAATATTTATGTATAAGTTATAATAATAAATGAGTTTAGTTTGCGTTTTTCAATAATAACTTTTTTAATTCAGTTGCTGATAAAATGGACAATTTATTATGTAAGAGGTTATTTGAAATAAGATAAAAACTTATTTTATTATTTTTAAAGTGGTGATATTAACCTATTTTGTTAGCATTATGGAGTCCTCAGACAAGCCAAAACCGGTGAACTCTTACGTTGCACCTTTATTTGTAAGTTATTTTCATTTTTACAAATTTTAACTATTAATAAATTTATTAAACTTCCCTCTCTAAGTTCCTTGAAAACCTTTTAAAGGATTGGGTTAAGGTTTAGAATCAAGTCGCCGTAATAGGGGGGTGTGGGGCGGTGGGAAAGGGGTTGGGGGGAGGGATATATTTTTTTATAAAAATAACCACGAAGGGGATGGAGGGGTCACGCCATCCCCTCCTTCTAACCTAACCTGTCCGAGTCGGGGTGCCCCAAGTCCCGAGCTGACTTCTCTTGCTCTTGCACCAAATAAAACACCAAAATGTTAACCTTTATAATTATTTTAATAAGTAAACTTATTACTTCCACCATTTCCAAAAACGTCGTAAAATAGCAAGCAATCGATCTCCCAGAGTTGTAGCGAAGTCGTCGAAAAACAGGAGGCAGATAATAACAATAAGGAGCACATTCATGTAAACTCAGAAGCAACGGAATGATGCTTATGATGCGAAGTCGAGTATAAACGTAGTGATTATATTCTCTTTGGTCGAGTATTTTTATTTTATTTTATAGGATAGGGTGACAAACGAGCACACAGTCCACCTGATGGTAAGTGGTTGCTGTGACCCATAGACATCTACATCTATCTTCAATAAAGAATCAAAATGCAGATGCGTTGTCACCCGTGAGGACTAAGATGGAATGCCTCTTTTCCAGTAAAAAGAGTCTCTGGTTCTCTACACTCACCATACGAAACACATATATAGTATATCTATATATGTGTTTCATATAGTGAGTGTAGAGTATATCTGTTACTGATTACTGTCAATATCAAAAGTTTCGTTTCAGGTTTTTTATTAGTGATTTATGAATATTTTTAGAAAATTATATTAAATATTTCGACGCAGCTCCAGCAGCAAAAATTGCATGGGGGCACTTTAGATAAGCCCCCTTGACCCCCCTCCACACAGTGACAGACTCCTCAAATTCAGGCGACTTGATTCTAAATCCAACCCAAGGATTGTAATGTTAAAAGATCAGTGTATAAATTTTACATTATATTAGACAGTATTGTATATTTTATTTCATATACATAGCTTTAATACTGGATAGATCATATATACATACACACTCACACACACACACACATCACTAAAGTAACCAGTAATACAATATCATGTCTCTCATTTGTTAATCATACAAATAGCATGTTAAGTTATATTGATAGTATCCTGAGGGGGAGACCGTGGTGATCCGTAACACAGGCTTCCGCCTAGTACAGACACCAGACTATCTGCCCATAGTCTACATTGTTTATACTTTACCTTTGTTATCTTCAATTGTGAGAGTAAATAAAAAAATATATTATTATATTGTGAGGGTAATATAAATGGGATGTACAAAAAAGTTACACTTTTATGTAATTTTTTTATTTTTATGTCACATATAATTGGAAGCTATCATCCGTATGCTACAAGCTATAACTGCCATTGCTGTATATTAATAATTACATTAAATTCATAATACTTCAATTATTGTAGTACAATTATTGTAAATTACGTGGTAGAGCCATGCTGCAGCTATATTAGTAATATAGTTGTAGCACAAATAGGTCGGCTCGACCGGGGAAGGACCACGCTCTCACAGAATACCAGCGTAAAATAGAAGCTTAACGCTGCTGTGTTTCGTATGGTGAGTGTCGAGAACCGGAGACCCCTTTTTACTGGAAATGAGGCATTCCATCTTAGTCCTCATGGGTGACAACGCATCTGCATTTTGATTTGTAATCAAAGATACAATAATACAAGATACAAGAAGGACATAAGAGTAGAGGGAGGCCTAAAAATAGATGGATGGACAGAGAGTAATAGAGTGAGCAAAGAGATGATGGCTAATTGAAGAGAATGGAAAAAATAACTTGGGATAAGGGCAGGAAGAAGAATAGAATAGAATAATTTTTATCCAATATAGATTACATGTGTAATTCTTATTGAAAGTCATTTTTACTTTACTACTGGTTCGATAAAAAACCTCTGTCCTGGGAAGAACCAGCAAGAAACCCAGCGGGACTTTTTTTTAAAAGTAAATTTTACATTAATTTTTGTACAAACTATTTAAGTACAAAATTTATTTTAGAAACTGCTTGGAAGCGACCACCTCATTCCCAGGGGTTATTATCAACCATGTATTCATTTATACTATAATAACCCTTTTTATACAGTTTCAACTTAACAAAACATTTAAAGTTGGTAATAGAGAGAGCCTGTACACTTTCCGGGTCCTTGTTGTAATAAGTATACATTCCCCAAGAATGAATTACTGACTCTGTGGAGTCGAGAAACTGGTATCACTAGTTTGTGTTTGTTTCTAGTGTTTACAGAATGTATATCACTTTTTACTAAAACTACCTTTGTTTTTGTGAACATGCATTAAATTTTCGTAAATATACTGAGAGGCCTAAGTTAATATATTTAATTCTTTAAATTTATCTCTAAGAGACTCTCGGTTTTAGGTTGTAAATAGCTCTAATGGCCCTCTTCTGTAAAACAAAAATAGTTTCTGAATCAGCCGCATTTCCCCATAGCAAAATCCCATAAGACATTATGCTATGGAAATAACTGAAATAAACTAATCTAGCTGTCTCGTAACTTGGTCGCTTATGTCTTACTTTAACCCTTTTATACAGCTAGGCAAAAAACGAGACCAGTCAATTCATTGTGTTCATTTATCAGTAGTTCTATAATAATAATAATAATAGCCTTTTTTGATTTCTCCCACAAATAGTACATTGCATAATTTATCTGTTACAAACATCTTTTTTTTTAAATAAACAAAAGGTTACATAAATTTGTGGAAGAAGGGAGTTCAAACTAGGATACTCTGTGCTATGGAACTCTCGGTTCCCCTCTCGGATGATCAGCTGTTTGGAATAAATATTCTGTGTGGATGATCGGCTGTTTGAAATAAAAATTGTAACCATTATTTTCGTTAGCGAGCATACATGCGTATATGTGTATATATTATTAATATATTATATATATTATATGTATTATATATATTATGTATATATGTATATTATTTATTAATATATTATATATTATGTATATATTATATGTATTATATTATATTATTATATTATTATATGTAATATATATATTTATATTATATTATATATATTATTATTATATTATATATATTATTATTATATATTATGTGTTATTAATATATTATATATTATTTATTATTAATATTATATATATGTTGTGTATGTATGTGGTGTATGTATATGGTGTGTGTGTATGTGTGGTGTGTATGTGTGGTGTGTATGTGTGGTGTGTATGTGTGGTGTGTGTGTGTGTGTATGTTTGTATGTGTGTGTTCTATACTATATAAGATTTTTATATAACAAATTCTTAATAATTACTTTACAAAATAATAATTAAATATTTTGTAATATTCTTCTTCAGGCTGGTGCATTAGCAGGTATATCAGTAGATTTGGCATTGTATCCCCTGGACACACTGAAGACTCGGTTGCAGAGTGAGCGAGGCTTTCAGAAAGCTGGTGGTTTCAGAGGAGTGTATAAAGGTTAGTTGATATAGATGTTTTTATCATCAACTTGCTTAGAATTAGATACTAGAATTTATTTTTATTAAATATTGATTTTATAATACTATATTTTATAATGATACTATAATTATTAAGTGTTTTTAAATTACCATTAATTTGGAAAATACTGTCCTAGGAAGAACCAGTAAGAAACTTAGGGGGATTTTATTTAAAGCAGTTTATAAACTATTTAATTTATACAAGTAATTATACCTACAAATCATTTTAGAAACAGTTTCGTAGCAATCACTTTATTCCCAGGGGTTATTTATTATCATTGATGTATTCCCTTATATTAACCCTTTTTATACTTCTTTCTTTATTGGTCTGTAAATGTCCATTTCTGGACATGAACCTCTTCCATATATTTTTGAGAGCACACAGCCCATCTGATGGTAAGTGGATGCTGTGGTCCATAGAGATCTACATCTATCCTCGATTAAGAATCAAAATGTGGATGCGTTGTCACTTGTCACCCCAGAGGACTAAGATGGAATGCCTCATATCCAGTAAAAAGTGTCTCCGGTTTATCTACACTCACCATAAAAAAAACAGCAGCATTAAGCTGCTATTTTACGCAGGTATTCTGTGGTCCTTCCTCGGTCGAGCCGACCCATTCGTGCTACAACTATACTACTAATATAGCTGCAGCATGGCTCTACCACTTATATTAAGTTATAATATATTTTGTCATTAAGTTATAATATATTATTTCAGTTTTAAAATATTTGTTATTCTAATTTCAGAATCACAACTTAATTCCATATTACATTTCCCAAGCAACAACACTGTACCAACAAGAAATGATCAAGATATGGAACATCTGAAAAGAAAGTAAGAAGCAAATGCAATGTACCAAATAGCCAGGAGTTATCAGCAGTTATTAATAGTTCTGTTTTAATTTTTAAAACAGAATACAACAACAATAGCATTACTGTAATTTGAAATAAAAAAAAGACTCATTAAATTTTATCAATTTTTTCATGTTATTTTAAATTAATTTGTTTTCTTTTAATATCTATTGTAAAAGAAATTGATTTTTGTTCATTTTAAATATAGTTTTATAACTGTTATTTAAATATTAATTATATTTTATTAATTTATTTAAGAATAGATACTAATGATGGTAGGTTGTTAAAATATTTTTGTATTAAATAAATGGTTAAACTTTGTATCATAATTTTATTTATAAATCCTTATTAAAATTACTTTACCTATATAATTTTAGTTTCAATTCTTATAAAATCATACATTTAAAGTAACTTAACATTATATTCATATTTCCTGCTACATGTGAAATACGCCAATTAACCTTTTAGAAATGAGAATAGAGCTCTGCCCAACAGTGGGACATATAAAGGGATATATAAAGGATGTAAATGAACTTTATTTAGACTAACATTGATTAACAGTACTTCATTCGTAATATGTCTTCTCTTCGGAGATTGCATATTTAGGTTTTACTTTTATTCATGCACTATTTTCTCAGTAAAGTTCTTAATAATAAAATAATTAGCCTCAACTCATCATGACTCATAGAAAAAACTAAGTCCATAAAACGCATTATTCGAAGCTCATTTCGACTTTATTTTAATTGTAATGCACGATTACGGCGTAGAATATTAAACGCAAGAGCTAAACGTGCAATTATATTATCGCAAAGAATAAGATGATTGCAGAAAACAATCGGTTAATATGAACACAATTCCTAAAACGTAACTGTTTTGTTATGCCTAAATTCCAATCCCAACGCAATACAAACACAATACGTAGCTGTCAACTAACTGTCAAAACTGCGTCAAGTGCCGATTTTGCTTACAATCGGATTGGACAATTTCAATTCCAATCTCAATTAGTTCACAAAATCACCACAATATTAAACTAATTTAGCGCTAGAGTCGCTTTCAAGTACGAAACGTTATAATTTCAATCCCGATCGATCGGAATTGTTTTCAAGAGTAAGCTTGCTGACCTGGCTAATCTTCGGAATGACTGAACTAATTGTAATTGCCAGTTAGTATAATTACATTATGTAAGTAGTGTGTCACCATGTCACTTTCTTTTAAATTTCGTTTGATTTATTTGCACTGTAAATATATTTCTAAAATATGTGTATTTTTGTCATTTCTATATGACTATGATGCCTAAATAAGTAAAAAATTAATGAGCCCGAGTAGCGAGACCTTTTCAAGTCGACAGTGAAGTTAACCTGTGTGCAAAATGATAGTAATGACCCATAAGACCCTATAAGCCCTAAGCGAAGTAGCGGGCATTCACTAGCCAGATAATTAGTGCTCAATATTTTCTACAGGGTTGACAACAGTAGCGGCTACGTCGATGCCGACAACAGCTTTATTCTTTGTATGTTACGAGGCTACTAAAGGATTAGTACAACCCTTGGTTTTGCCACAGTATGCCCCATTGGTACACATGTTCGCCGCGAGCGTTAGCGAAGTGGTAAGTGTATTATATTATTACATCAGTATTATAAAATTAACATATATGTATTACAATACATCTAAACATATAAATGAAATTAAAAGTGTCTGTCTGTAATATTGAAATAATCACCTTATATTGAGCTGAGGGAGTGATTTGCATACCATTGTGACATAAATAACAATTTTTAAAAATTTTGTCTGTCTGTCTGTGCGGGGCTAATCTTTGGAACGGTTGAACTGATTGTAATGAAACTTCACGCTAGACAGAGATAGAGAGTAATGTCTGAAGTGATCTAGACTATATTTATCCGAAAACTTGGGAGTTTTAACAAGTAATAAAATTAAAAATTTTGTACAACTGACTTCAATATAAAGAAAATGAGAGCATCATCAATGTAGTTGAAGTCAATTAAATACGCATTATTAAGGATAACTCTAAAACTACTAGTCAGATCTTGATCAAATTTATATGGGACCATATGAGAAGCACCAGCTTTCAAATAAAAAAAACGAATCATCAAAATCGGTTCACCTAGATAAAAGTTCTGAGGTAACACACATTATCTTTTTCGTTAGACTGTGTACAATTCTTTAGATAACTTGCGCTCCCGGACCACAAGATACAGGATTATCTTAGTTTGGGGTCCAACGGAAAATATTTGTTTATCTTATCTTGAACATTGTTTAGATGTTTAACTCACTGTTCTTGCTTACATTTGTTAAATCTATATGTCAATAAAAACATTTATTATTTATTTATTAATTAAAAATAAATTAAGTCGAATTGAGAACCTCCTCCTTTTTTTGAAGTCGGTAGAAAAAAATGATTAATTGATAAATAAACTGATGAATTGATCTGTCGCATATCCATTTTCCAGTTAGCGTGCGTAATCCGTGTCCCAACGGAGATAGCAAAGCAAAGAAAGCAGACATATGTGGGCATGAATAGATTGAGCGCAGTTTCGATATTAATGGAGGCTTACAAAGCGGAAGGCTTCCGAAACGGTCTGTATAGGGGCTTCTTCTCGACGGTAGCGAGAGATATACCGTTCAGCCTGATCGAGTTGCCGGTGTGGGAGCTACTGAAGACTATGGTGAAGGAACAGAACAATGGAGAGATTAATGGACTACAGGTGCGTGTTAAATTTATCGGATCATATTATTATATACATACGTTTATCTTAGATTAAGAATCAAAATGCAGATTGTCACCACTGAGGACTAAGATGGAATGCCTTGTTTCCAGTGAAATTCGTCTCTGTTTCTGTGCATTCATGATACGAAACACAACAGCATTAAGCTGCTATTTTATGCTGGTATTCTGTGAGCGTGGTAACCTTTGGTGGTAACGTTTTGGAACGTGGTGAACCTTAAAAATCATAGTATAATATCTATAAATATTCGTCGTCGTATAGTGGCGGCTTAAGAGAATCCACCATCCTATATCATCCCGTGGGCGTAGCACGAGGCGACAGAGGAAACAAACAGGATCAGATCAATCAGAATCATATATCAATTAAAAGCTACGGTTGCGCAGCCTCCTGCCATATTTAAAGTTCTTTTTCACCTGAAAGTCTTTTTAGCTAGTATTTTTTTTTAATTAAAATTGTATATATATAAATGCCATTTCTTTTTATCGACCATTTTATGACATACCATTGCTAAATTTGATGTTGGTTAACAACAATATCTATTAGTGCAATTATACAGGCTGGCATATTTTGAAAAAAATATATGTTAAGATTTCCAGTTATAGTTTGCGACTTTAACAATCACTTAAATGTGTGGAGCCTATATCTGCCGGCCTCCTTGCTCTATTTTTTTTATAAAATATGCTTAAAACTTAAATGTACTATAAAATAATTTAAATGACAATCCTATCATCTGGCAACTCATAAACATGAAGTGTTTTGTCCCGAGCCCTTTAGCAAATATGAAATTTGATTTCGAACCCGGGACTTATCATTTAGCCAGGTGTTTATTACTTTCAGAGTGCAATCTGTGGGTCAATAGCTGGTGGCTTCACCGCTGCAGTCACAACCCCTTTAGACCTGGCAAAGACACGCATCATGCTGGCCGAAGACTACGCGGCCACGAGGAAGCTCCGCATCAGGCCGGTCCTCACCAGCATCTACCTGGAGTCAGGGTTCAGGGGGCTATTTGCTGGGGTCGTACCACGGATGACGGCGTTCACTTTGGGCGGGTTTGTGTTCTTCGGGGTGTACGATGATTCGAAGAAATTGTTCGAGAAGTATTTTAATAGATAGCATTCGTTCGCTAACGTCCCTCATCATCACTCATCATCACTTTGTCATAGTTTACTACTGGGTATAGGTTCCTACAAAGCGAGAGATATCCAAATCGCCACATTTGGTAAACGGATTGGCGATATCAGCCAGACACTTCGCAAAAACTCTGGTGCTTGTCACCAGTCTGGTAATTTTTGAAGTCTGTTACACTAAATCTGTTAAACTGTCCAAAATGTGGCATTTTGGGTAACTGGGTTTCCCTATGTGGTATTCCCTGGCAACTGTGGCATAATCCCCCCATGAGGCAATCTATGAAGTAGGCCTATGTTCAGTAGTGGACTTTTATAGGCTGTAATGGAAAGAGATTTCCCTTACCACCTGGTTTAGTAAAAATAATTATGACTGCTTGAAAGACTGTATACAGGGTTACAAACCATTTTGTTACTTGATATTTCTAAAAGAGATAATTTCCAAATGTTTATAATTTATTCTTTGCCTGTATCAGTGCAATGTTATTATTACTTGTTAATATTTGTAATAAATAAATGTTACTTGTTATGATAATTGTCTTTTATTTGTATATGACCTAGTGGCGGTGTAAGAAAATTCACTATCGCATATCGTCCCATGGGTATCGTAAGAGTCGACAGAGGGAAACAAACCAGGAGATATAAAAAATCCTCCTGCCTGCGACCAAAGAGTATAGTAATGTCCGACGATCGACATTATCGAGCGGGTCTCACAGATCACAGAGTACTCGAAATGATCCATTTGAATGATCGACCCGAATGACCCGGTTCGTAAGACGAACTACTGTTATATTTTAACTACTATTATGTATTGTATGATCGGATCGCTATAGTGCGCGCAAGATAACTCTGCGCGGCCAAAATGGAACTAATCGTGTGCCGCCATCTTACTGTTTATGGCAAGTGTCTAAACAGAGTGGTAGGTGTCCTGTTTTATTCTTTTTGCAGTAATTAATCGTTATCATTATGCCGAAAGTGATTAAAAGTGCTGGCAGGGATGTTATTTTGAAGGTCAAACGTGCTTGTGAAGAAGAACGAGACAATAACGGGCCTATAGTACCGTTTTCCAAAGTTAGAGCCCGCGTTGCATATTTAACAGGTAATTTTTAGGGATGCCATTACAATAAAATTCCCCAATTTTCTCTATTTGTTCCTTTTTAATTTCCTCGTGTCATTAATATCATGTATTTATAATGCATTGTTTTTATTTTGTTTTAGGTGTTTCTGAACGCACCGTCACCCAGATAAGTCAAGAAGGTAATATAGCAGAAGCTTCATCTTCTAAAATTGTGACGCCAGGAAAAACTAGGAACCGAAGGAAAAAATTTATGATTTAGACGATTTCGATATGTGCGCTATAAGGCATTTAATTCAATCATTTTACGTCGTGAAGAAGGAGATTCTAACATAAATAAACTTTGGTTGGAATTGAAAACTGATATTGGTTTTAAATATGGCAGAACATCGTTGAGGAGTATTTTAAAGACTATGGGCTACAAATACAAAAGGTGCCAGTCTAAACGAAAAGTATTGGTAGAACGCAGTGATATTGCAGCTTGGAGAGCAAAATATATTCTGAGGTTGCGCAAGAATCGTCAGGAAGAAAATCGACCGGTAATTTATGTTGACGAAACGTATATACATGCTTCATACCACCTTCAAAAATGTTGGCAATCGAAGGAACAGCCTGGTATTCTTGCTTCTGATAGCGTCGGTGCAAGATGGATAATAGCCCATGGTGGAGGTAAAACTGGGTTTGTTGAAAACGGACTGCTGCTGTTCAGGTCTAACTCCAAATCGAGTGACTATCATGACGATATGAATTCAGCTAACTTCATGCGGTGGATGAAAGAAAAAATTGTGCCGAATCTTCCAACGAATTGCATTGTAGTGATGGATAATGCGTCATACCACTGCACACAGATCAACAAGGCGCCTACAATTGGCAATACAAAAGCAGAGCTCCAAGGATGGCTTACGAGAAATGGTATTACATTTGAAGACTGTTGGACGAAAGCGCAATTATACGAATTAATTAAAAAATACAAAGGAGACCCACAGTACGAAATAGATCAAATGCTAAATGAATATGGACATGAGGTTCTCCGTTTGCCGCCTTACCACTGCGATTTAAATCCCATAGAAAAAATTTGGGCAATAGTAAAGAGACGCATTGCAGAGAAAATATCACTCAAGCTCCTAGCGAAATAGCTGCTATTACTGAGGCGGCGTTTAGAACAGTAACGACAGAAGAATGGTTCAACGTATGCCAACATGTAGAAAAAATAGAAGATAAATATTTCCAATCAGATAGGCTGATGGATATGGAAATGGATGAATTTGTAATTAATGTTACAGGTGACACATCCGAGTCATCTGATGAAGATATGCGAATGGAAGGCGTTGATCCACTGCAGGACCATTGTTACACCAAATTTATAAATAATAATAGGTATTCAATAAAAGATTTACAAGGTTTCTTTGGACTTTTATTTCGTTCTTTATAATAAATATTATAATGCTATTTCAGTTGTTTCAAAATACCTTTTGGAAAAATTTATTATAGACAAAATATCAGTAGTCATTAATCTTAGTATTAGTCCTTTTATACACGCATATAATAGGTACCTGTAATTGTGTAAAAAAATTGTAGTGGCGTAGTTAAACTTGTGTAGTGAGGCATCAAACTTATGAAAGTTAGAATCAAGAAATATATTTATTACGCGGATCTTAAACAATAAATATGGGGTTTAAAAAATTATTAGGTCTTTGTAAGTTTAGGCTGAACATTACAGTTTTTTTAATTGAGATTTGGTAATCAATTAGGTAATTTATGTAATTTGATATAATTATACAATTCCAGTAATAAGATTAAACGAAGGAAAAAATATTAGTTAAGCTGGCAACATTAAGCACGCCATCAGTCGCGCGCAGAGTTATCTTGCGCGCACTCTAGAAATTAGAATTGAATGAATGACAGATGTCTATTAATTTAATATTTGATAGTCGTTATAATTTGCCAATAAGGCAGGCAAAGATCTTGGACTATACAGCCTTATCTGATGTTTATTTTCTTTCACTAAGTAATCATGGCAACTATGGCAAATATCCTCCATGAGGCAATCTCTGGGGAGGCCTATGTTCAGTTGTTGACTTTTGTTAGGTTGTAACGGTAAAGTTTAAATAATAAATAACACAGCGGGGTCATACTAATGAATCAATTCTTTACAACACCGCAGTGAAACGCAAAACATGGAAGAATTACTTCAAGCGCGCAACTTTGCACAATATTTCAGACAACACACATTGAAACTTTATTGCTGATTAGCTAACAGTTTAGTATATTTTACAGCACAGTCAAAAGTTGACTTTATTTACCTGTTTTTTTTGGTTTCAACGAGGGCTGATGTCACTAGTTGGGAGTGAGGTGATTTTATTTATCTCGGAATTGATCACACAGTGTCATCATCATTAAAAAGTTGCGTTTTAAATTTAAAAAAAAATCAGTTTCCAGTTTATGTATGTACACAAATAAAGCCTCAGTGCTGTATTCTTTTTCTTTTTACATTTAAACGTTTTTTTTAAATTCTTCTACTTTTAGGAATATCCGTAGTTTGGTTTATCCATTTATAACCTAATTAATATAAAATGTAACTAATACTTTAAAAAGAAACATTAATCTCTACACTTTTCTAACAAATTAACTTCCTCCGGTATGAAATATGATGTCATAATATATTACACCTCACTTTTAAGTGGCGCCACCCTTGTGGCAGAAAAAGTCGTGGATAGCCTTACTGCCATACATCTTACAACGTTTATTATATTATGACGCCATTCTACTCATCGTTCGTCTCCACGAACGTTTTATGTAATAAGATAGATAGATAATTCTTTACTGTACATAGCAAAACACAAAATAGGAGAAAAAAAAATACAATGCAAATTATAACTAATCAGGATTACGATAGTGTCGGTATTCGAACTATACGCGTTTCCCGTGCAATTGGGTCATTTTTAGAGCTAGAAATGCTTCAATGTTTTATTTGCATTCACTGAAATAGTTTGAAGGTACCGAACAGAAAATTAAAACACAAAAAAAACACTATGCTTTTTTGTTAAATAATATTTATTTTTGATAAAAATACAATCTTTACAATTCTTTATTCATATTTATTGCTTAGAACAAATTTTTACACCGATATACATTTATATAACCTAAAATATTCTTTTTACAATATTGGTACAATTATTTGACCGTTATGGGATATTTTTGGTTGCGATCAATGTTATCGAACATTCGGTGCCTTGTAAATCGATCACAACCAAAATAAAAATGGAATTAATAATATAAGATATACATTTATTTATTTTAAAATAATCTGAAATATTTTGAAACTTTCTATATAATGCAGTTAAAAAAAAACATAAATATCTTGAAAGGTATTTAAGAGTAAATTCGAATTTGTTTTCGAAACATCATTAACTGTGCACGTCTTGAGTGAAATAAAGATGTGACAGTTTACACAAGTCGTTGGAAGAACTAGCATTTTGTGACATTTCGCCCATTGTTTCAAAAACAAGTCAAGTGCTATTTATTGCAGGGTAATTTAGCAACTTACTACATAATTGTCCAACCGTCTGACCCCCGATGTTCGTCTCAACCTGAGCGAGCTTGATCCAACCATAACGTACGCCCTCTATAAACGATGCAAAATTAATTTTTTTTTTAGTGAAAACGAAAAATGGTGGATGCTAAATGTAACGAAATAAAACAGTCTGGTTTATAGAGGACCAGAGGTTGGCGATTAAAGTTATACACACTTTTGATGTGGTGTCGATTTAGCGATGAATACCCGCCGATCGCCGAGCGAACGAGGCCGTACCATCCAACGTATGTGAGCCATTCTAGACGGTTTATGTAGAGCCGGCATCCAGTAACAGTCCGTAATTTTATGTTATATTTATGCGTTTTTTGTTATTATAAAAGGGATGATGCTATGCAAGAAACTGAGCTAAATAAGCACAATTCTCTTGAGATCTCTTTTGTTAGTTAGTTAATTGCATTTGTCTTTGATTATATATATGTTTTCAAAGGCAATTGTGTATCTTGGCTTAGTTCTTTCCGTGTACACCACCATCTAAATTTTAACTATCTGCAATAATGATAGGGCTCAAATCAAAACAAAATCTGTTATAAATTATAGGTATATAACATTTTTTAATTATGATAAAAAAAACAGTATTATAAATTAATTACAAAATTTTAGACAACAATATTATATTATATCTGATTATAAACTAAAAATAAGGAAATAAGAACAAGTATAAAACCTTTCCTTTGGATAATCATAGCCAAAATTCTAATTATATATTTAGTTAACTAAATATATAATAGTTGCCAATTCCGTTCACCAAATAGTACAACTATAACAAAACAACAACCAAATTATACCATTACCAACTTAATCACATAAACAAGAACCACAATATTTCAAAAGGTTTATTTTATTTGTATATTGACTCGACCAAGAATACGTTTTGAAGTATCATGATTGTTAAGTGTAAAAAGAGACGAAAACTATGATAAATCATATTTTTCGCTTACATCAATGTTAAATTCAGGACAATGAGCTAGTTTATTAAAGTATATTTATTCACTAAAATGTGTCTGTGGTATGACTTTTTTTTATAGTTCTGTGTGTTTGTTATCTGTAGGGCTTAGGTAATCTGTATCTTTAGTAATAAGTAATTTTGCATAGGTAAATAATTTTATGTATGTACCCTAATAGGTATGTCTTAAAGTTTGTTTTGCTTTTGTCAGTATGTGAAACACCTTTTTATATTGCCATTTCGTTATTTTATCTTGAATTCCGTATGTGAGAAAAGGAGAAAAAATACGTTATACATGATTTTGTAATTTGCTTAAAATAATAGTTAAACTATTGATTAGTTTGAAAGTTTACCGTTTTTACCACGTTTTTATTAGTTTGACCTGTATAATGTATGACTGTAATGGTATTTTATAATTCAGCTTTCATACACTTGTGGGTTTCGGAATAATTGAAATTTAGCAGATGTTAGGATCCGATGGGAATACAATAATTTCATGCTTTACTATTATTAGAATCATCGCAGAATCAATGAATGAGGTCTAATAGTTTTTCGCTCACCAGGTGTCGCTAGTTGGTACTGAGGTGAAATTATTTGTTACACAATGTAATTATAATTAAGAAGTTGCGTTTAAAATAAAAGTTTATCAGTTTTTTCAAAACAATGCTGTGGTTTTCTTATCTAATTCATATAACAAGTTTTTTAGAATACGACATTAACCCTCACATTTTTTTAACATATAGCTTCCCCCGTCATGAGATCTGACAAATATTTTACCTCATTCTTAAGAAACGCCGTTCTGGTGCAAAAATAGTCGTGGATTCGATCGACACTATTTGAGCATGTTGTTTTAATTCTAATATTATTAATTTTGATATTAGAACAAAAACAACAATTTTGAAATGTTTCTGAAACTCATAATAACAGAGTTTAAACACCATGTATACATTTGGATGTTATAGTTAAAAGTAGGCAATTTGTTTATGTATCAGCTAGTAGGGTTGTAATCTTGTAATGATAATTCGATATGTGATAGTTTTTGTAATAGCGCCCTCTCTCGTCAGTGTGGAGTCCGTATCATTTAGTAGATTGTAGGTTTTGTGTGTCTATCTGAAGATGACGTTAGAGTGTGCTTGTGTGTTAGAATGATCGCGTGTTGCGCGGCGGAAGGATTCCAGGAGGGTGCTCGGCGTGGGGAGCGAGCCGTGTGCGTGGAGCCGCTGGAGGCGCTGGACGCGCCCGACACCGAGCCCGGCTGCGAGCCCGCCGCGCCCCCGCCCGCACCCGCACCCCCACCCCCATTCACCCCGCAACCCTGGAGTTTAGGAGTAACATAGTAAAAAATCTTCAATCTCTAAGTATATATAAAAATCAATTGCTGTCTGTTATTCTCGCTAAAACTCGAAACTGGTTCGACCGATTCCGATAAAAAAATTTGTGTGAGTTTCAATGGGTCCCTGAATGGTTTAGATTCACTATTGAACGCGGTAGGTGGCGCTGTTGACCATCACTTGTGCGAAGCCGGAGCGGATCGCTAGTCACTTATAAAATAATAATGCTACCGAATAGTTAAATGAGACTTTAGAACAGTCATGTCTAAATTACGGCCAACAAAACCAGGAGACGGACATCAGTGATTTCCTAATAACAAAAATTAAAAAAACTGCGGTTGTCAACCCGCCTGCCAAACGTGGCAACAATGCCAAATATCCCCCCTATAAGGCAATTTATAGGGAGGCCTATGTTCAGCAGTGGACTTTTATAGACTGTAATGGATGGAATGGATGACTAGAAATAATAGAACAGTTTTATTTTATACTAGGGACTCGCCCCGGCTTCACCTGGATAGGATCCATGAATGTGCCGTTATTTAAACTCAAGGTAATCAAAAACCATTAATTTTATCAATTTTTCGTTTTCACAAAAAAGTTTTTGGATAAGATATAGCCTAGGTCCCATCTAGCATTTCTCTCCACCCATTCGTTAAGTTTTATCACAATCGGATGGGCCATTCCGAAGATTGACCCGAACAGACAGACAAAAATTAGTTATTCACATGAGTCTTAATAGCTTGTAAATAACCTCCCGGGCCTAAAAGAAACCAGTTAGATTAATATTTTTGTTATTCTAACATTTACACGTGGTAGAGCCATGCTACAGCTTTATTGTGGTTTTAGCACGAATGGGTCGGCTCTACTGGGGAAGGACCACGTAACGCATCTGCATTTTGATTCTAATTTGAGGATATACATAGGGGACTATTGGCCACAGTATCCACTTAACATCAGGTGAACTGTTTGTTTGTTTGTCAACTTTATTCTATAAAAAAATACCGACACAATACACGATGGGGGTGATGGACCCTGCACTGCAACGAAACATACCTTGACGCAACTTTTGTCCATCGGCGTTGCAAGACGCAGTGTGAGCGAGTCTCCAGCCTCTTGTATGAGACTCACAACTTCCTCGTGTGAACTCCACTTTACGTCCTTATCTCCTATCGATATAATGAAGTCGCCTTCCCTCATCCCACCAATCTGTAATAAAAAAGTCAATGACGTTCGATTTTCTTGTGTTTCTTATAGTTCCACAGTGTCGTTGGTGCAGTGGTCGTAAGAACGACTGCTGATTATGTGGCCCAGGTGGAGCCAAATCATTTATTGGGTTTTTCTGCCAAGCAATTTTCAGTAGCAACCCAAAGTGAGGAAGTTGGCGGTGTTTTAACAGCATGCCTAGAAAGCATGTAAAGCCGTTGGTCCTGCGCCTGATCTCTCTCCGTTCGTTACGGATTGCTTTCCAGTCGGACTATGAGAGTGAAGGAATAGAGAGTGCACCTGTGCTTGCGCATACACTCGGTCACTATAGTCCAGGCCTACGCAGGTGAATAGTCTCCATTGAGACTGGCCGTCGTGACCGAAGTTAGGTCTAGAACACATTGCTTATTATCAATCCTAAATGTATTCTCTAATACTAATGTGCACGGACTTAATTTTTAATTAGTGATTAAAATAAATAAGTCAACAATAAGATGCTACTGCAGTTTATGGAAGCCTTAAACAAAGGTCACGGATGCGTTGTTACCCGTGAGAACTAAGTTAAGATGTCGCACGACCTGTAAAAAATTATACTGGCTCTCTATATATCCTTCAGACCAGAACACCAAGTTACATGTTTTTAATGTTAAGTTAATATTTGTTTTGTTATTTTATATTCAAATTATAGGTAAAGCACTGCCGTTGTAATGTCGGCTTGACCGGGGCAGGACCACACTCGCACAGAACTGCGTAAAGTAGCAGCATAATGTCACTTATATGTCATTAGGTTAGCCATGTTAGCGAGTACAAAATACAGTGCCGATATTTTTATATTTAAGTTAAACCATAGTGTTTACTTTTTTTTAATAAACCAAATAAAAACTTACCTCAGCTAAAGAATTCGGTTCAACCGCTGCTATCACAACAGGCGCGTCGCCTCTAACGGAGAACCCGAAACCTTCTTCCTCCTTACTATTGGACACGTTATATTCACTCGCTACCTTTCTCAATGGATCCTTCCTTCGTTCTCTGCTGTTCTTCATTTTGTTATTGCTCTCTCTATCTCTACTGATTCCATTCTCCATTTTACCGTCGCGCTCTTCATATCTGTCGTAATCGATTACTTTTGGGTGATATTCATAATTATTGTTATTGTAACTGTTGATATAGACGCCATTTTGTTTTGTCACTCTCTTGTCTCGTTCGTCCACAGTTTTATCGTCGCCTCTGATCAGTTGATTGTAGTACGTGCTGTTGTCTTCCGATCTATCGCGTTTGTCACTCGGTCTTCTTCTGACTTTACTCTCCTCGTCCTCTCTGCCGTTTCTCTTATCGCGGCGCGCTTCTCTTCTCTTTTCCGTGTTCTTTTGCAGTTGGATGAGACGGGGGGCGCTCCAGTGACGTTTCGCTGAGAACACCGCTATAGGACCAAGGGATTTGAAGAGGTCCTCTACGCGATGCTGCGCGAAATCCGGCGGCGTTAATGCCAGTTGGAACTTTGATGAAGCTGTAATTAATCAGTCAATTAAAAAAAAAACAAGTAAAAAAGCTTAAATAATTATTGTAAAAGTAAACTGTTGTGTTTATGTATTTATATGAAAGTAAATGTAAACAGTCGTGTTCATGAATTTATCTGAAAGTAAATGTAAACAGTTGTGTTCATGAATTTATCTGAAAGTGAATGTAAATTGTTGTGTTCATGTGTTTTTCTGAAAGTGAATGTAAAGTGTTGTGTTCATGTATAAATGTGAAAATGAATGTAAAGTGTTGTGTTCATGTATTTATGTGAAAGTGAATGTAAAGTGTTGAGTTCGTGTATTTATGTGAAAGTAAATGTAAGTTGTTGTGTTCATGTATTTATGTGAAAGTAAATGTAAACTGTTGTATTCATGAATTTATCTGAAAGTGAATGTAAATTGTTGTGTTCATGTGTTTTTCTGAAAGTGAATGTAAAGTGTTGTGTTCATGTATTTATGTGAAAATGAATGTAAAGTGATGTGTTCATGTATTTATGTGAAAGTGAATGTAAAGTGTTGAGTTCATGTATTTATGTGAAAGTAAATGTAAACTGTTGTGTTCATGTATTTATCTGAAAGTGAATGTAGTTCTCCGTGTAGTGGCGGGTAAGAATACCCACTACCCCATATCTTCCCGTGAGTGTCGTAAGAGGCGACAGAGGGAAACTGAGACAGAAAATGGGTAGCAGCATCTTTCTGGTAAAATCAAAAAGCAATAAAAAACTGCGGTTGTCAACCCGCTTGCCAAGCGTGGCAACTATGGCAATATACCCCCCATGAGCAATGACACTAATAAACGGCCCCCAGTCCCCGGCGGCCCCGCTATTCCTGGCTACGGTGGTGACCACGGTAACGGCGGGGCGGGGATTGCTAAGAATCTCCGGTGGAGGTTCGGTTGCCACCTACGACGACTAGACCTGGCAACTTATAACGCACGCACCCTGAGGACTGACGAGAAGATCCTGGAGCTGGAAGAAGAGATAGACAGGTTGCGCTGAAATATTATAGGACTATCCGAGGTCCGAAGAGAGGGGGAGGACACGGTAATCCTCGAATCCGGCAACTTGTTCTATCACCGGGAGGGCGACCATCTGTCCCAAGGAGGTGTCGGATTTATCGTCCACAAGTCTCCCGTTAACAACGTTGTAAAGATTGGGAGTGTGTCGACGAGGGTTGCGTACCTTATACTCAGAATCACCAAACGGTATTCGCTAAACCTGTATGACGGTTTACGCACCAACCTCGGCACATCCCGATGAGGAGGTGGAGGAAATGTATGAGGATCTCTCTAGAGCCATGCATTCCTCCAAAACCCACTATACGGTGTTAATGGGAGACTTCAATGCAAAACTAGGCACAAGGGAGAACGGTGAGCTAAAAGTAGGGAAATTCGGATTAGGGCAACGGAACCCAAGGGGCCAGCAGCTGGCCGACTTCATGGAGAAAGAGGGACTCTTTATGATGAACTCTTTCTTCCAGAAGCGGCCCCACAGGAAGTGGACCTGGTGGAGCCCCGACGGTTCGACAAAAAATGAGATTGACTTCATTATGACGACTAGACGGCAACTGTTCAGTGATGTCTGTGATCGCGCGGGTGAAAACTGGTAGCGATCACCAAATGATTAGAGGCACACTGAACCTAAACGTTAAATTGGAGAGGTGTCGTCTAATGAAGTCAACGCTCCGTCCCCCTTGTGTTCTAATCCAGAGTCCCGAAACCTTTCAGCTCGAGTTACAAAATCGTTTTCAGTGCCTAGAAGATTGCATTGAAGTGGACGATATGAATGACAAGCTTGTGGAAACTGTTTATGCGGTCGGAGCTAAGTTCTGTAAGACCCGTCGCAGAAGAACACAAAAACTTTCTGGCTGTTAGACGGGAGATAAAGCTGCAGTCTTCAGCAGATTTGACAGCATACAGGCAACTGAACAGACAGATCTCCAAATGCATGAGGCGGGACTTGCGCAACTCCAATACAGCTCGTATTGACCTGAGATTTTGAGTGAGATTGAGAGGTTCTATGGGCAGCTGTACACGTCATCGTTGGAGCCACACGCAAGTGTGAGTAACGATCCAAGAGCAAGTCTTATCCGACACTATTCCGATGATATCCCGGACGTCAGTCTCAGCGAGATTAGAATGGCTCTCCAGCACCTTAAAAACGGAAAGTCCCCGGGCGAGGATGGAATTATAGCGGAGCTTCTGAAAGCGGGTGGAAAACCGGTACTTGAAGTCCTTCAGAAGCTCTTTAATTCCGTCCTCCATGGTGGCACTACTCCGGAGGCGTGGAGCAGAAGTGCGGTGGTCTTGTTCTTCAAGAAAGGCGACAACGCTCTTTTGACGAACTACAGACCGATTTCCCTTCTTAGCCGCGTCTACGTGCTGTTTTCGAGAGTCATTACGAATCGTCTCGCACGCAAACTCGACGACTTCCAGCCTCCCAAACAAGCCGGTTTCCGAAAAGGCTTTAGCACCATAGACCACATACATACACTTCGGCAAATTGTACAGAAGACCGAAGAGTACAATCTGCCACTTTGTCTTGCGTATGTGGACTATGAGAAAGCCTTTGATTCCGTCGAAATTTGGGCGGTGCTGCAGTCCCTCCAGCGGTGACAAGTGGACTGTCGGCATATCGAAGTGCTGAAGTGTTTGTACAGTAGGGCTACGATGGCTATCCGAGTACAGAACCAGAGTACGAAACTTATCCAACTGCAGAGAGGTGTAAGACAGGGTGACGTAATATCCCCGAAACTCTTCACCGCTGCATTGGAAGACGTTTTCAAGCTACTGGACTGGAAAGGATACGGTATTAACGTCAATGGCGAGCACATCACTCACTTTCGATTTGCCGACGATATAGTCCTTATGGAGAACCTAAGCACTATGCTCAATGACCTCAATAGTGTCTCCTAACGGATAGGTCTTAAGATGAACATGGACATAACAAAGATCATGTTTAATGTCCATGTCACACCTATGCCGGTAGTTGTTGGGAGCACTAAGCTCGAAGTTGTTGACGAATATGTTTACCTGGGACAAATAGTCCGACTAGGTAAGTCCAACTTCGACCGAGAGGTCAATCGACGGATTCAACTCGGCTGGGCAGCGTTCGGGAAATTACGGCACATCTTCTCGTCAGGTATACCTCAAAACTTGAAAACCAGATTGTACAACCAGTGCGTGTTGCTAGTGATGACCTATGGATCTGAGACGTGGTCCTTCAAAGCTGCCCGTATGAGGAAGGTCAAAGTCGTTCAGCGAGCTATGGAGAGGGCCATGTTCAGCGTTTCTCTGCGTGATAGACTTAAAAACGAGGATATCCGCAGTAGAACCAGAGTAACCGACATAGCCCAAAGAATTAGTATGCTGAAGTGGCAATGGGCCGGCCATAATAGCTCGAAGAACCGACAACGGATGGGGAAGAAAGGTTCTCGAGTGGCAGATTCGTACCGGCAGGCGAAGTGTAGGGCGTCCCACCACTAAATGGAGTGCTGGGGACCGTGCTTTGTGGCATACCTTGGGGGAGGCCTATGTTCAGCAGTGGACTTGTGAAGGGCTGTAATGATGATGACGATGATGAATGTAAAGTGTTGTGTTCATGTATTTATATGTATGTGAATATAAACTGTTGTATTCATGTATTTATCTAAAAGTGAATGTAAAGTGTTGTGTTTATGTATTTATGTGAAAGTAAATGTAGACTGTTGTGTTCATGTCTTTTTCTGAAACTGAATGTAAAATGTTGTGTTCATGTATTTATGTGAAAGTAAATGTAGACTGTTGTGTTCATGTCTTTTCTGAAACTGAATGTAAAATGTTGTGTTCATGTATTTATGTGAAAGTGAATGTAAACTGTTGTGTTCATGTATTTATATGAAAGTGAATGTAAAGTGTTGTGTTCATGTATTTATATGAAAGTGAATGTAAACTGTTGTGTTCATGTATTTATATAAAAGTGAATGTAAACAGTTGTGTTCATGTATTTATGTGAAAGTGAATGTAAACTGTTGTGTTCATGTATTTATATGAAAGTTTATGTAAACAGTTGTGTTCATGTATTTATATGAAAGTGACTGTGAACAGTTGTGTTCATGTGTTTTTGAGAAAGTGAATGTAAAGTGTTGTGTACACTCCGTGTTATAAGTAAACAAAGATAGCGGTGTGCACGCACGCAAGATGGCGGGCGCGTCGACGAGGTCCGCGAAGTCGGGCTCGTCGGCGCGCAGGCCGCGCGCGCGCGCCGCCCGCTCGCGCTGCGCCTGCACCGCGCGGCACAACGCCTCCTTGCCGCGCAGCTCGCTGTGCACAAACAAAAACAACTGGAGGTGTGAATAACGGCTCAAAATGCACAACAAGTTCATGTGCATAGTTTTTTTCGTAAGAAACTTATAACTGCTTCTTTACTTAATTGCTTATAATTTTATTTCTCGTTTTATAATTATACGTGACTCGTTGCAAAAAATTACGTCAAGAAAAACATTATTTGCTGTTAGCTATTTGCTTAATGACTTGTATTTACTACATTTAAATGCGTTTTCTGCTGTTAGTTTACTTCACTGTATTATAACTTGTCGAAGTTTCCTTCGTAGTTAACACAAAAAAATAAGATTTTTTTCTTTCTTTGTAATGGACTCGTACTGTTGTACTTTTGCGAGTGTCAAGTAAAAAAAATACCATTTTATAATAATTTGTTTAAGAACTTTTTCGCAATATGTGGATGCGTCAAATGGAGAAGTTTTTGGGAGATTTTGACCGCAGCTTGAGCTAGCAGACAGTCGATGACGACAATATCTCAAGGCGCCTAAGCAGACACATTATCTTAAGGTTCACACCACCATAGGAGCACTTCTTTCACTTTCTCTTTCCACTAATAGTTCACATGCGCAGACATTGAATACACAAAATCGCAGAACTTTTACGTATCAAAATCCACTTCAAGCAATAAACCAGAGCAGCAATCCGCCGGCGGTCAAGTTCCCGCCAAAACTCAATACGATTATTTACAAGTTAAAATACGAATGTCCAATTTTAAAATACTCGTAGCACCAATGGCGAAATGCACTAAATGTTTGCTAAAAGTGTTCACTGCTGTGAGCAACAAACAACCGGGCACGGGGCTCCGCGAGTTACTGTGTCACCATGACAACGTGCCCGCGTACTAAGCGCTCAAAACGGGGGACTTGCTGGGCGACAAAAAGGCTAAGCTTTCGGGTAACCCTCCCTGCAACCCTGTTTTGGCACCGTGTGATTTCTTTTTATTCTCTTAAATAAAATAAATCAGATAAAAGGTAAACTTTTCATCACCAGAAGATACGCGTTCTTCTGGGTGTCTGAGGCGAAGTGGAAAAAGTGTTTCGAAAATTAGTTGCGACACATGAAACTTTGTATTTAAAAAAAATACCCGTAGAACTTTTTTTCAGTATTGCAAATCTTTTTAAATGGCTCTCGTGTTCTACGTGTATAATAAAATTTTACGGAATTCTAAAATATTTAGTCTAATAAGTTAGCACAGTGCAGTGTAAGCATTTGGTCGAGGCACGCGAATCCACGGGTTTTAATTTCACACGGAACTAAATAAAAATTTGAAGCCGCAGAAACATCTATGTCTTAAAAATAATTGTTCCGAGGCTGGATATTTGTCAATATGCAATTTATGTATGAAAAACACCTCCCAATACAGGAGAAAATCATAATATTGGAATAAAGTTTTTATAAAAAAACTTACCGGCACATTCTCTGCAATCTGAGGGCTTCTTCATACAGCGCGAGCGCTTCGGCGAGGTGCGCCCTGCCTAGTGCCAACGGCTCCAACTCTTGCTCTGTTCCGTTCGATCCTGTTGCACGTAACATTTTTGTAAAGTAACTGTCGAAAAACGTCCCACAGCAGAACACGAGCTTGCTTGTTTCTGAGATGGGGATGGGGCAGAGAACTGCTCGCTACATCTTATTGAAAGTGTCTTTCTTCGCAGATCACTTGGTTGACAATGGGATCATTTAACATCATCATTACAGTCCTTCACAAGGCAACTGATGAACATAGGCCTCCCCCAAAAAATGCCACAAAGCACAGTCCTGAGCCACCTGCATCCATCGGCTTCTTGCATGTCTTACCAGGTCGTCACTCCATCTAGTGGGGAGACCTTAAACGGTATCAAATTACAATAATCTGTGAATCCAACATACAGCTTTTAAATGTGTAGACAATAACATATCTGGGTTTTAAAATCTTACAAATAACACATGCCAATTGATGTGTTTTTGAAAAACCCTTGTGCAGATGTGAACGTTAGGTTTGTTGAGGCGTTGTTGGCGTCTCTGTAGCTTTTATATTTTTGGAGAAGCGTGTTGTTGGTGTCACTGGTGTCAGTCGCGCGCGCGCTGCCCGCCGGCCGACTGCAGCAGCGCCGCGCCGCAGTACTGGTGCGCCAGCGCTGCACAAGTGTATGTGTGAGCGGCGAGCGGCGAGATGCTGGTGTCAGTGTAGCTGTGTCCGTATGTGTGTGCGTGCAGGCGGTGCGGCTACCGTGCGGCGGCGGCGCGTGCAGCGCGGCGAGGCGGTCGCGCGCGCGCTGCCCGCCGGCCGACTGCAGCAGCGCCGCGCCGCAGTACTGGTGCGCCAGCGCTGCAAGTGTATGTGTGAGCGGCGAGCGGCGAGATGCTGGTGTCAGTGTAGCTGTGTCCGTATGTGTGTGCAGGCGGTGTGGCTACCGTGCGGCGGCGGCGCGTGCAGCGCGGCGAGGCGGTCGCGCGCGCTGCCCGCCGGCCGACTGCAGCAGCGCCGCGCCGCAGTACTGGTGCGCCAGCGCTGCACAAGTGTATGTGTGAGCGGCGAGCGGCGAGCGGCGAGATGCTGGTGTCAGTGTAGCTGTGTCCGTATGTGTGTGCGTGCAGGCGGTGCGGCTACCGTGCGGCGGCGGCGCGTGCAGCGCGGCGAGGCGGTCGCGCGCGCGCTGCCCGCCGGCCGACTGCAGCAGCGCCGCGCCGCAGTACTGGTGCGCCAGCGCTGCACAAGTGTATGTGTGAGCGGCGAGATGCTGGTGTCAGTGTAGCTGTGTCCGTATGTGTGCGTGCAGGCGGTGCGGCTACCGTGCGGCGGCGCGTGCAGCGCGGCGAGGCGGTCGCGCGCGCGCTGCCCGCCGGCCGACTGCAGCAGCGCCGCGCCGCAGTACTGGTGCGCCAGCGCTGCACAAGTGTATGTGTGAGCGGCGAGATGCTGGTGTCAGTGTAGCTGTGTCCGTATGTGTGTGCGTGCAGGCGGTGCGGCTACCGTGCGGCGGCGGCGCGTGCAGCGCGGCGAGGCGGTCGCGCGCGCGCTGCCCGCCGGCCGACTGCAGCAGCGCCGCGCCGCAGTACTGGTGCGCCAGCGCTGCACAAGCGTTATACTTAATTGCTTTATGTTGTATTTTGTTAGTTTTTCACATCGATATATATGTACTACGCACTAGATTTGGCATTCCGAACATTCACTATGTTTTCATTATCTTTAGTGTCATTTAGTGTGGCTTCAATATTCATTGTGTGGAGCTGCGCTAATAATACGAGATTTCAAATTAAAGTTTAAACCTGAACGTAATTTATTAATTCAGTAGTCAAATAAGTAAAATTATTTGTTGTTCAAGTGAATAAATAGGTAATAATATTACAATAGAAAAAATAAATTTCTTCATTTATATGCCACGCTATCTACAATCATAGACTAAAATCTACTATTTCCGCGCATGCGCGAAAACAGAGCAGTGCACATTTTTGTTTGAATAGCTTCTAGTACGTAGTACATAGAACTCAATGGTATTTCACAACACTGCTATATAGTATACTACGAGACGGGATCTGCGGCTTTAATACATTGCATACTAAGTTACGCTCAATTCTACATGTGTTGTACTTCCTTACTTTATGTTATATTTTGTTATTTTTTGCCTAAGACTTCTATGTATACTACTTACTAGAAGGGCTCTGAGGCCTTTAATACATTGCGCAGTATGTTACGCTCAATTCTAAAAGTGTTGTACTTCTTCACTTTATATTGTATTTTGTTATTTTTGCCCAAGACTTCTATCTATACTACTAGAAGGGCTCTGAGGCCTTTAATACATTGCGCAGTATGTTACGCTCAATTCTAAAAGTGTTGTACTTCTTCACTTTATATTGTATTTTGTTATTTTGTACCAAAGATACTACGAGTAGTCAACTACGAGCGGGCGAGAAGACTAGTCATCAGACTGTGAGAGTGAAGACATAGAATGCACCTGTATTTGCGAACACACTTGCGCACTATAATTTTGTCCTGCGCAGATGGCTATATATGTCATAGTTGCACATATTGGAGCACATCGGTGATTGTTAAACTTAAATTAATAGAGTGTTGGAGGGTCACTCACATCTACAGGGTTATTTTACAATAACCGGCCAAATTTGCAGAGAAGGTTCAGAATAAGTAATATAGGCAAATGGTGAAGAAAACTTAATTTAAAAAAATCTATTCTTAACACCCTGGTCAGTAAACGGAGCGTCATAGATGCTTCAAAAAAAATCGAAGTAATATAGTCTCCTTTTTAATTACCTTTGTAAAATTCAGTCTTGACGTGGACCAATGAAACCCACGAGTATGGCACGTAATTAAAAACACCCTCGGTCTGCATCTGAAATGTGATAAATATTGTTAATTTACCGCTGTTCCGTATATGGTGAAATATTTGCGAGTGTTCACAACTAACATGAGTAATAATTGTAATAATTTAATATCTTAGAATAGAGGAGTCGTCGCGTAGTTGCGGCGTAAGACAATCCACTACCCCATATCAATATCATCCTGTGAGTGTTGTAACAGGGAGATAGAAAAATGAAACAGGAGATAGATAGCAGTATCTTACTGCTATCTAACTCAAAATAATAAAAACAAATATCCTCCAGTATAGCAATCTATGAGGAAGACTATGTTGAGCAGTGAATTTTGATTGGCTTATTACAGCCAATCAAAAGTTCACTATAAATTAATCAAAAATTTACAGTAGTAGAGACGCACGTGTAGTAGCAATCGTGTTTCGCCCTCTTCAAGCACGTAACTTTCGTAGAGCTGCGTGTACACGTGCGCGAGCTGCGCGCTCTCCTGCGCGAGGTCGAGGCACAGTCCAGTGGTACGTACCTTCTCGTAGAGCTGCGTGTACACGTGCGCGAGCTGCGCGCTCTCCTGCGCGAGGTCGAGGCACAGTCCAGTGGTACGTACCTTCTCGTAGAGCTGCGTGTACACGTGCGCGAGCTGCGCGCTCTCCTGCGCGAGGTCGAGGCACATGTCCAGGTCAGCGTGCAGCGCCTGCTCCCGCCCCCCGCACGCCTCCCGCGCTTGCAGCTGCAGCTTCTCGAACAGGCACTCGCGAGCTTGCGCCTGGAACACACATCGCTTTTAATTTAACATCAAGCTGCACATCTAGCATTTTAACGTGAGATGGTGGCGGTAAGAGAATCCATAAATCTGTACATGATACAGCATATGTAGCTCTCGGCTGCCACCTAGACACAGTGGTGGTAAACGCAGCTGCTGATCATGTGGTCCCGGGTGCGAATCCGCGGGTCGAGCCAAAATCAGTTATAGGATTCTTCTGTCAAGAAATTTTTAGTAGCAGCCCGAAGTTAGATAGTTGGCGGCGTTTCGCTCCGTGCTTAGAAAAGCACGTAAAGCCGTTGTTCTGTGTATGATCTCTCTCCGATCGTGTCGGATTGCTATAACATCAGGCTATGACAGTGAGTGAATAGAGAGTGCACCTTTGCTTGCGCACACTCATGCACTTTAATCCTGTTCTGCTTCTTTTTTTTATAGGATAAGGGTGACAAACGAGCACACAGTCCACCTGATGGTAAGTGGTTGCTGTGGCCCATAGACATCTACATCTATCCTCGATGACGTTGTCACCCCTGAGGACTAAGATGAAATGCCTCGTTTCCAGTAAAAAGGTTCTCCGGTTTTCTACACTCACCATACGAAACTTAGCAACATTAAGCTGCTATTTTACGCTGTCTGTAAGAACATGGTCCTACCCCAGTCTTGCCCATTCGTGCTACAAGCATAATATAGCTGCAGCGTGGCTCTACTACGTATCCCTTTCTCTCCCTACGTGTCCCTTTCGGATCGGACTTGGTTTTCTTTACATATTGTATAGGCTGTAAATTTAATTTAAATTGTAAGGAAACTGACCGTCATGAGGAGTCCGAGAACGAGCAACGTGTCGGCTGCCAGGTCGACAGAGGGCGCGTTGGTGAAGTTCTCGTGGATGTAGCGCAGCGTGCCCGCCGCCCGCAGCAGCGCGTCCACCGCGCCGTCCAGCCCTGCGCACGTCTTACGCTCCTAGAAATAGAGCACACAATGCTATGGCAAATTACCTTCGCAGAAGTCTTATGCACTCAAACACAGAGGTCACAATACTATTGCAAATAAAATCTGCAAGCTAAATAAGAAATATTTAAAACTATTTCTTGGAATCTCTATTAAATTAATTTTTATTTGCACAACAATAGTTAGGTATAATAAAGTATTTAGGTTTATACATCAATATATTATAATATTAGTGTTTTTAAATCTTTGGAAATAAAAGTCATAATTAAAAAATACTCCAATTATAAATAATATAAACGATTTCTGCTAAAAACTGTTTATCACTGTTCGGCAGATTAAGAAAATAAATTTAAAAAAAACAAGTCTTATTCTTCAGAACTTAGGGTATAAAATGCTATAGCATACAACTTCCTGGCCTTCATGGCCGAGATTGATATTGTGTCTCAGTATTCAAAAGTTGTTGTAGAGGTTGTAATGGACAGGAAGGACTAGTCTTAAGCATGCTGCAGTTACCTGTTTAGCGCCAATTTGTGTGTAAATGCCGGCCATATTGAACAGCACGCAGGCTTTCTCGAAGCCACCGTTCGTTGACAGGATGGCACCCCTGGAAATTTATAGTTACATGAAGTTTGCAGGAAAAACACAGAAAACCATGGATTTTAATAGAAGGGTCTTATTGTCAGACTTATTTTTGTAATAAAACCCGGTGGTGGTGGTGGTCGCTTCCTTCCAAAATAAATTTTGTAAATAGTTTGTATAACCTTTCATATTGTGTAATTTACTTTTAAAAAAAAAGTTCCGCTGGGTTTCTTAATGGTTAAAAAAATACTTTAAATAAGAATTACATGTAATCTATATTGAATAAAAAAATATTCTATTCTATTCTATGAAGCTTTAAGGTTACCAGATGTAAAATGAAAAAGTTGTAACAAATAACCTTATTACCATAGAAAAGTTCTGATATTTTGTTACAAACGTAATAAACAAGCGTGAAAAAACAATTATTGGTTATGTGCACTATCACGATCAATCCAAGTCGCATATCCCCCCCCCCCCTCCCACGCAAAAATCTACTGTATTTTGTGGAAAACATGCAGAGAGAGCAGAGAAGAGCCGAAAAGTCCTAACATGTTTGTATAGACTCCTGATATATGGTATCTCTATATGAAGCCCACAGAACGAAAAAGGATGACTTCTATCTCATTCCCACTACACGGTGTCTTTGTTACGCACCTGTTAAAGAATCGAACCACTCGAAGTAGACGCCCAGCGAGCGATCGGGCGGGAAGAAACGGCGCTCGATGAAGTAAAGCTGGTTGTAGTACTTAAACAGAAGGGCCACGCCTACGGTCGACCGGACTGGTGTTCTTATTGCCTGGAATAATAATAATAATTTAGTAAATATGTGGCGGTGCTGTATTTGCGCCGAAATAGCGTAAACGATCGGACGGGAAACATATTGAAGTCTAAATCACGCTATCGAAGTTTTGCATGACTCTGTAGAAGCTCCGTACGTGGTGGTATAACACGGAGATTTGGTGAACCCCTGGCCTGAACACCTTGCCTGGCAGAAAATTTCCCCTTTTCCTTCCTCTTTCCATTTCCTGCGTTAATGGCGGTGTAAAATAATCTATAGCTCTCATTTCATTTGTGGATCAAATGTGAGAAAGACCAGGAAAATCTTACGGTTTTCAAAACCATCAACCATCATGTTACATATACGAGTATATAGTAGCGCCACGTCGCAGCTTAAAGCTGCAGCATAAATAAGCCGGCTCTCTCGACGTCTAGTCTGATTACACTATGGAAAAACCCAATGTAACTTTTTTGAAACTACAACATCACCATCATCATCATCATTACAGCCCATAACAAGTCCACTACTGAACATTGCCTCCCCCAAGGAATACCACAAAGCACGGTCCTGAGCCACCTGCATCCATCGACTTTCTGCATGTCTTACCAGGTCGTCACTCCATCTAGTGGGGGGGCCGCCATACACTTCACTAACAGGTCCGAGCCTGCCACTCGAAACCTTTCCTTCCCATTATTTCAGCTATATGGCCAGCCCATTGTCATTTCAGTTTACTGATTCGATGCGCTCTGTTGGTTGCTCTGGTTCTACTACGGATATCATTATTACGAAGTTTATCACTTAGGCCCGTATTAATAAACGTTACTCAGCTCAAGTACACGCACTTGAGTACAATCTTGAGGTTGTGATCTTATTAATAAACATATCTCAAGATGCGGTTTAGGTTTACGATATCAGCTGAGTGCCACACTGATTAATAAACGAAACTCGACTCTCAAGTGTGTATACTTAAGTGCAAGTCACAGAACAGTATTCCTAAGTACAGCGTTTTGAAATACTGTTTTTATGTGTTTAATAATTAGCAACGATCTTGAGATGCTGATTTCGTAATGAGGGCGTATCAAATGATTACGCACTTGAGTTCTTCGTTGAGTAGCGTTTATTAATACGGGCCTTAGAGAAACACCGAGGATAGCCACCTCAATAGCTCGTTGAGAGACACCACTGGCAACACGCACTGGATGTAGGTATATAGTAAATCTTGTGTTCAAGTTTCGAGGTATACGTGACGAGATGTGTACTCGTATTAATCACCCGAAAGTTGCCCAGTTAATTTGGATCCATCAAATGAACTCTCTTTTTGAAACTTAATAGCTTAAAGTTATAAAAAAGCCTACCTGTCTCATGTCCATGAAATCAGAGATGGCGTCCTCATATGCCGCCGCGTCCTCGCTGTAATGCTCCAGAATGAAGTCCTTGAACGGTTCCCTGAAGTCGATTTCTTTCGTCTCTTTCAGTCCCAGCGGTATCATCGGCATAACGCATTCTTTGCTGCAAAGGAAATACAAACAGTTTATTAATAAGGAAATATAAACTTTATAAAAATAAAAAACAGACTTTAAAATATTATAAGGAATAAAATTATTTACACATAGTGGCTTCCGAAGTCGGTCGCTGCCCTACTCAAAATCGTCGACATGAAGAAATGTCAAAGGTGTGAGACGATTGTTTTTATTGAAGCGAGATCACAAACGAGCACACAGCCCACCTGATTGTAAGTGGATCCTGTGGCCCATAGACATCTACATTTATCTTCGATTAAGAATCAAAATGCAGATGCGTTGTCACCCCTGAGGACTAAGATGGAATGCCTCGTATTTACACTCACTATACGAAATACTTTTACGCTGGCATCCTGTGAGGGCGTGGTCCTTTTCTGGTCGAGCTGACCCTTTCGTGCTACAACCATAATATAGCTGCAGCATAGCTCTATTAGAGACGTCTAGCAATCCTACGATGGGAAAGCCCAATGTCAAGCCGTGGACTAAACAGGTGTTAAAGAAGAAGAAGGTAAACGTTTATTCATGATGGATTTAGTATCGCAAATTAATTTCTAGTCCCTTGTCATAAGGATTATATTAGGCAAATGACAATTTTACTACCAACTTAGCAAGTAAGTATATAGCTTGGGCTCGGCGTTGGCGTCGTTGTAGGTATATAGGTTGTAGTACGAATTGTAAGCGAACAGCGGAAAATCATTTAAAGGTAATTTTCATTTTAAAGGCATTTACCTTTTTTATAGAAAAAGGGTGACAAAAAAGTACACAGTCCACGTGACTATCCTCGATTAAGAATCAAAATGTAGAATGCGTTTTCACCCCTGAGGACTAAAATAGAATACCTCGTTACAAGTAAAAAGGTCTGTGGTTCTCTACACTTATTCTACTCTATGTTCTTCACTCATCATAAGAAACACAGCAGCATTATGTTACTATTTTACGCTGGCATTAAATGCGAGCGCGGTCTTTCCCCGGTCAAGCCGACCCATTCGTGCTGCAACCTTAAAATAGTTACCACGATAAAATGTTTTTGTTAAAAGGTTGGCCCATATTCAGCACGTCTTTCGGGCGGGGTTCAAGACAAATAAATTTTTTAGAGAGAAAGTATTAGTTGAATATAAATCTTTTATTTTAATAATTTCTTTATAGGAATTCATACTGTAAGATGAAATACCTCCACTGAAAGATGTGCGATTAACAGAATTTAGAGTAAACTCCATTTACAACTATTGCGTTTAAATTTAAATAATTATTGTTTGATGAAACTATCTCATATAATGTGGAAGTAAGACTTCGGTTTTCAATAGGTGGTAGGTTCAATAGGTGGTAGGCTTTTCTGCCTAGGAATCTGTCTGTAGGTATCACACTCTTATCTATTTCTGCCACCAAATATCAGTGATTACACTATTATGTTCCGGTCTAAGAGTCATTATAATTGCAAGCTGTGAAGCGTTCCATCTAAGTCCTCAGTTGGATGCAGGTGTCCATGGACTTAACATTAGGTGGACAAAATGTTAAATAAATTCAATGGTTTCGTATTACAATGACTAGACGTTTGGTTGCAACGCTTGCAGCATTCATGGATTCAATTATGTGAAACGGATAACGTTTAAAATATACCATTATTTAGAAATAGGTCTTATTCAGTGGCATAGCGTGCCTTAGACGGGCCCTGTATCAAAATTTGTTGGGGGGCCCAAATTAAGGGTAAAGATTTTTCACAAAAGGAACAAAAACGCTCGCATTGTATTAAAATAATTATATATTGATTATAAATTATTAATTAAAATTAATACTCTTAGGAACTAAGTTAGCCAAACAATTCAAATCAAATATACACTTTTCTTGCCTTTTGTTCAGCGAACTTATTTACGATGATTTCAGTTTTTCTAAATTTTCTACCTCTATAGACAATAGTGACAAGTCTGACAGCCTTTCCTGTTCCATAGAAGTCCTTAGAATTTTTCCTTACATACGTTCGCCCGCGGCCCGTATCATTGATACGGCTGATACGGCGGTAGCTAGGCCCCTGGTCTTATTTCTCACCTTTTAAATAAAAAACAACGTTATCCTCTAGAATTTTCTCGAGTCGTGGAGACATTTAACATTAGACATTTGTCCTTGTGAACATAAATTGCACAAGGACAAACATCCAGGCCTGGAACAATTATTTATAGGCCATACAAATACTTTTGAACCCGCGACCCTCAGCGCCGCAACTCTTCAAAAAAGGAAGAGGTTATAAATTCGACTGTATTTTTTATGTGTGTTACCTCAGAATTTTTTCTAGGTGAACCGATTTTGATGATTCTCTTTTTTTATTTGAAAGCTGGTGCTTCTGGTCCCATATAAATTTGATCAAGATCTGACCAGTAGGTTTTGAGGTATTCTTAATAATATTCTATTGTATTCTTTATAACATTATTTCGCATTAATTTATTCAAAATGTTATGATAAAACTGACGAAAACTATTCCTTCCTGATTAATTTAAAAAATTCTGAGTATAAGTATAAATTATCAAACAATCTAATAGTAATAAAATTGGTTCTTTGCTAAAAGGTGCCCGTTTTTTTTGCAATGGAGTTCAGAGATTATAAGTGTTATGTACTAACACTTATGCACTGTAAGTAGTGGCTAGAAAGATTGCCCGTAGAATGGCTCTTTTATGAAAGTAGAATCTCAAATTAATAATCAGTTACGTCAATTTATATATATTTTATATAATCGCATGAAACGTGAAATTTAATTTGAGAATATTTTTTTGCTTACTACAATTCAATTATTATTTTAAAGTTTTAGTTTTTCTTTAAGTAGTATGTTTCTTTTATCTTGTAACTTTTGCGTTGTTGAAAATTACAAAAAAATGTTTTCATTTCTATTATGTATTTGTTCACGAAAGCACCTTATATCTAGTAATAAGCGACAGTAGACACGATAAAAGTTTAAAAGTACATAAAAACAATAAATATCCCTAAACCGCTGCCGCTTGTTACTGAGGACACACCTTTATGAATTTATACTTTACACTTTAGCAGCGGGCATCCATCAATCAATCAAAGAAATAGCGGGATGCGCAATTCATTACGATAAAAAAATCTCGCTACTTATACGTAAGGTATTTCACTTTATATCCGTTTGTACGTATTTTTATTGGAACACTGACGGTTTTATTTTTAAGAATACAGAAAACAAAGAATAAAATGTTAATTGTTTAATCTTTGTTGTCTGTTGTTGTTGTTTTAGAATAGAGCAAATTGCACAGCTGTGTTCCAGTCTGAAGGGTATAGATAGTCAGTATAATTACAGGCTGTAAGGCATTCCATCTTGACAACGCATCTATAGACATCATTGTTAGAAGTAGGCTTAAGGTGTTCACAGACTAGGGTAGACATTAACCGGAGGACTGTACATAAGCTATTTTTCATTTCATATTTTAAAAAAAACTTTTTTTAATCATTTTTGGCTTGGATACTTGTCCTTTAAGTCATAAAAATACAATAATACAACAGTCCTTGCCATGTTAGGCTTGATGACAAACTAGCACAGTCCATCTGATGGTGAGGGGATGCTGAAGCACATAGATATTTGTCCTCGATTAAATTCAAAATGCAGATGTGTTGTCACCCCTGAGGAATGGGTCTCCGGTTCTCGACACTTATAATACGAAACACAGCAGCATCAAGCTGTTATTTTACGCTGGTATTCTGTGAGTGCGCGGTTCTACCCCGATCGAACCGACTCATTCGTGCTACAACCAATAAATAGCTACAGCGTGGCTCTACCAGTTTTACTCTTTAATTAACTTATCCTATTCGCCGTAGAGTTAGTGGGAAATTCTAACAATGGCGTAAACGAAATTTTTGAACGCTCTTACTTAATTACATTAACGGATTAATTAAATTGAACGGTAATTTCATGGTATTATAAGTTTACAAAGAAATTAATACGGTAAGTAAAGTGAGATTAGAAAATGTGTCGAAAAGTCGAACAAAGAACTTTCTAGAATAGAGAACACTGTAATGGCGTGAAGTAGATGTCGGTGTTAGTTTTTTTTTAAAATATAGGATAAGGTAACAAACAAGTACACAGTTTATCTAATGGTAAGTGGATGCTGTGGCTCAAAATGCAGATGCGTTGTCACCTCTGAGGACTAAGATGAAATGCTTCGTATCCAGTAAAAAAAGTTTCCAATCTACACTCACCATACCATATTTTTTGACTCTGTGAGTACTTACAGTATATAGATATATACATACAAATGGATTTTAACTGTAAATTCGTTTTCGCTCGGCCGCCATAAATATGAACGGGTATTGTAACGCTATATTTTATATTGAATGTGCTCTTGACTTTTAAATATACTAACACTCATAAAGAGATTTTTCAGCGGTAGGACTCTTTTTCTGCTCAGAATATTATGAATGTAAATGTGTATATACTTATAGAAAAGCCATTCAATTTATGCTTTTACCACGAAACCTCGGTCCTGGGAAGAAACAGCAAGAAACCCAGCGGGACTTCGGTGCAAAATTATAATTTACTACGTATGTTGTGCCGTTAATTCATATTAAAGTCCACTGCTGAACATAGGCCTCTCGCATAGATTGCCTAATATCCCCTATATTTGCCATAGTAGCCACGCTTGGCAAGCGAGTTGGCTAACGCAGTTTTTTATTTTTAGTCGTTATTAAGGAGACGCTGCTGCCCATCCCCTGATTTGTTTCCCTCTGTCGCCTCTTACGACACCCACGGGATATTATGGGGTAGTGGATATTCTTACACCGCCACTATACCGTAACACTCATTTATAAAAAGACTTTTATTTAATTTTTGACTTGTTTTAAATTCAGAACTTTCACTTTTTCCTTACTCCATGGCTTAAAATTCTTTAATCCGTGCTCGTCGAAAAAAATTATAATAATAGCATCCCTCAAATGTTAACGTAATACCATCACTACTAAATATACTTATTTCTACTGAAAACTAATTTAAAATTAATTAAAAATTAAAATTTAATTAAAAATAACCATTCCTTGAGCAATTATGTAGGAATGGGTAGGCAGAAAACTTATAAAAACGTTTTAAAGGCGCAATAATCAACAGTTCTTAGGAGAAACTGAATAATAGCAAGGACGCGCGGCAAAAATTCCTACATGGGCAGATTTCTGAAGAGGCAACTGTCAACGACTTATCTTTTTTTTTCTTTGGTAATGGACTCGTACGATTATACTTCTGCCAGTGTCAAGTAATAAGAAATGATCCTTTATAAGTACACTTCTTCATAATATGTTGATGTTCACATTGCGAAGTTTTAGGGAGATATTGGCAGCTTGAGCCAGCAGGCAGTTGATGGCGATAGTATCCCAAGGCATTTAAGCAGACCCATTATCTTGAGGTTTACATCAACATCGGAGCACTTGTTTCGTCGTTTCCACCAATAGTTCACATGCGCAGATACTTAATACACAAAATCGCACCACTTTTGCGTATAAAAATCCACTTCAAACCATTATTTAAACAATAATACAGGAGCAGCAATCCGCCAGCAACCAAGTTCTCGTAAAAAACTCCAACGATTTATCTCTTTATTACAACGGTATTTAATTAACGAACCGTAGTAGCTCAGGGGCTAAGCATTTGCTGTAAATATCACAGTACGCGGGCAACCCGGGTTCGAACCCCATCAGCACCAATGAAATTGTTGATTGGAACTTTAAGTGCTGATTTAGCATGATGTGCTCTACGGTGAAAGAAAACATCGTGAGGAAACCTGCATTTAAAATTCAAAAAATATTTCGAAGACATGTGAAGTTCGCCAACAATTTCATTGGTGCTGACGGGGATCGAACCCGGGTTGCCCGCGTACTGTGATATTTACAGCAAGTGCTTAGCCCCTGAGCTGAAATTTTCTTGCCCTAAAACCCTCTCAAAAATGAGAGGAGGCCCGTGCCTAGTAGTGGGACGTATATAGGCTGTAACATAAACTTTAACTTTTTTTATTAATTTTTTTTTTCTGTTACGATTCGTTTATACAAAGTGCACGTAAGAATCGTCTTATAACAAACCTAATAGAATAAATTTAGTCAGTGATAACTTGTTAAACAATATTTTGTTTCAAGTTTTTTTTTAATATTAAGAGCAAGACCCTAGTAGGATGCAATATAAAGTTGGTAACCCTAGCAAAATCTTACTAAAAGGCTCGCATATAAAATAAAAGCACAGACATTAAGAAAAAAATGAAATAAAAAATTATACTAGGCGAGATAAGGTTAAATTGCGCATATTATAATAATACTACTGAGCATTTGGTTTACATTTAAGTACGCAACACATTTTGTGGTACACATTTTGCAGTTAAACGTAGCCCATTATGTGTAATGTAATGCTGGTTAGACACAACAAGCTATGATTTTTTATAGATTAGGGGTGACCAACGAACACACAGTCCACCTGAAGGTTAGGGGATGCTGTGGCCCATAGACATCTACATTTATTCTTCATTACAATTTAAAATGCAGATGCATTGGCACCCTTAAGGACTAAGATGGAATGCCTCGTATCTATTAAAAAGGGTCCACGGTTCTCTACACTCACCATACGAAACACGTCAGCATTGAGCTGCTATTTTACGCTGGTATTCTGTGAGAGCGTGGCCTTCCTCCATTCGAGTCAACGCATTCGTGCTACTACCATGATATAGCTGCAGCATGGTTCTACCACGTTGGAATGTGTATAAATTACAGTCCAATCAATTTGCTTGTTTATGTGTCATTTAGATCAGTCATCTAACACATGCAAACGTCGCGTCGTCGCAAATACGCTGATGCAATTATTATACTGTTTTATTTGTATGATTTTAATGTTTTGGTCACTATTGAATATATACATAATTATCCTGCTACTTTCCACAGGGAAATTTTGAAGTCAAATACCTCAATCCACAAAATCAACTGGAAAACCTTAAAAGTCTGAAATGACGATCTACATCGATTCGATTAACTGGTATGTGCCTTAACTTTCTTTCTATGTTTTTATTATTTCATTCATTACAGCCCATTAAAGTCGACTGCATCCACTGACCCTCAAGTGAGCTTTGCGATCGCTCCTGCGTTTCGTTCGGCACCTAATAATAAAAAAGAGACGAGGTGATGAATTCACTAATGGCGCCAATTGTCTATTAAAATCAGCAGACGTCATTGTAAAAATAACTTAAAACTTTTTCCAAGCTTGTAAAAAGTATCGCATTGTATAGCAAAAGGCTTGTATGTACGAGCGACTTAATACCTTTCGCTATGTCTAATTATAATGGACGGCTTTATGCGAGAAACACCCGGAGTGATGGGAGCAATAATTACACACGTTGTTATAAAAACTTTTATTACGTTAGGGCTGTCAAAAAATAGGTAACTATGTAACAATACGTGGTAGAGCCATGCTGCAGCTATATTATGCATGTAGCACTAATGGGTCGGCTCGACCGGGAAGGACCACGCTCTCACAGTATACCAGCGTATAATAGCAGCTTAACACTGCTGTGTTTCGTATGGTGAGTGTAGAGAACTGGAGAACCTTTTAACTGGAAATCATGGTCACGGGGAGACTGAGGTGTTTGACGCAGTCCCCCTGTGATCATAGTCATCAAATTGAATGCGATTACGCGATACGTTTTAATTTTTTAATTAAAAATATTACTCGATAAGATTTAAATTTAAAACGGGGTATCCCCCGTGACCTGGGTGCTGCAAAGTACTCGAAACGTCGGGAATATAAAATAAGTTAATTATTAAAATCCGTAAAAAGAATGGTTTTATTCAATGTGCGTAATATAAGAAATGATTAAGCGCTATGTACTCAATATATTATTATTAAATAAAGGCTAGATATAATAATAAAGCCTCTTTATTTTCCTTAACTTACAGAGTTTTAAACTAAATTAAATATTGGGTTGTACTAAGATTATAGGTACATAGTAATATATTATGCACTTTTATATAGTTAAGGCCCCTGGCGGGTATAGGCCTCCTCCAACAGTTTCCAGGTTTTTCTTGTCTTTGCTTTCTTTGTCCAGTCGTTTCCAGCATATTTTTTGATCTCGTCTACCCAGCGTTCCTTAGGACGGCCTCTAGCTCTCTTGCCACTTGGACCTGCCCAAATTGTAGCCAAATGCGTCCATCTTTCATCTGTCAGTCGTGCTACGTGGCCAGTCCACTTCCACTTGAGCTTTTTCATATATTGCAGAGCATCTATCACATTGGCTTTTTTCCTTATGTTTTCTGATTTTATTTTGTCCTTCAGCCTAATATTCAAGATGCTCCTTTCCATAGCACGCTGCGTCTTTTGTATTCTGTCTGTCGCATTTTTGTTGTAGATCCAGGTTTGTGATCCGTATGAAAAGCAGGGTAGTAAACATCCATCCATGACTTTCTTTTTCAGTTTCACAGTTAGATTAGACTTCAATATTTCTTTTAAGCTCCAGAACTTTATGCATTTCATGTTTATTCTCCTGTCAATCTCGTCTTTGTTTCTAGAATTAAGAAATGAGATAGATTTCCCTAGGTATATGTAGCTCTCTACATATTCTAAGCTCTGTAAATTGTTAACGTGTATAGGCGTTTGCCTATCATTAGTCATCACCTTAGTTTTTGTTGTGTTTACTTGTAGTCCTATCTGTTACTTATTGTGCATAGTTCTGATATCATTTCTTCTAATTGTTTCGATGATCTCGAGAAGAGTGTTCTACAAGTCTTAATACCTTTCGCTATGTCTAATTATAATGGACGGCTTTATATGTGAAGAAATGTGTTCTTCGAGTTCTATGATGTGGCTACCAGTTCTTCTTATTTCCGCCAATCCAATAATATCGTATTTTATGTTACTTAGGGAGTGTTTTAGTAATATCATTCGTTGTGGCGATAACAGTGATCTTACATTGTACATTTATATATAATATAGTTGTTGTTGTGTTGGAGGGTTATAGTCTTTGTCTCCTGCGGTTACAAGCCGTGATAGGAGATTGAGAGGGGCCTTTTGTAATTGCTAATTTGTGTGCTCTTTATTGGGCGTAGAGTCATGCGTAGCCCGTTCAGAATTATGTATAAATTTTGGTTTTTGTAGAATGTATTCCTTCATTGTTGTTGTCTTGCTCTTTTTAAGTGACGGTTTTTTATTTTGTAAAGTGTTTGGAGGATTTTTTAATGCTGTTTCGGGAGATTCAGATAGTAACCTTTTGTTGGTAGGGTTTGGTGTAGAATTTTTGTATTTTCCAGGTAATACTATGAGCTTATCATATTTTATAAAAGCTGTGTTACCTGCTTCTCTTTCTTCCTTCAACTGGGACTGTAATTCCTTAGGTTTTTCAGCACTTCTTTAGGAAAATCCTGTTTAACATAGTATGGGGAATATTTTAAGCATTTTTGGTTTTGTTGAATTTTCAATTAGAATCCCATTGTGCTGAACGTGACAACAACAGGCCTGACTCTTTCACTTTTTTTTCCGATTCTTCTAACAGATTCTAAACCATTTTCAAAATGAAAACCAAAGTATTTATTTATTATGTATAATATTGCATTTTCCATATCGTGGTATGATTTTTCCCCTTCTTCCACACCAAAGAAGTTTTTGCGTCTCATAAATCTTTCAATATTGTTGATTTGTACAGAATGTTCTTCCATTTTATTTTCTAGATGTTTGTTCTTCATTTTCACTTTTAAAACTTTTCATTTATATTATTGTTGATTATATATTTAATATCTTCTTTCATGTCATGTACATGTCTTTTTTTTGTTGCAACATTTCCTTCCGAAGGTTTTCTAACATGTTTTTTAATTCTTCCATGTTTACAGTAAAGTGGTAATTATGAAGTTTTGGTGTAATGCAATCTTAGTATTGTTTTTTGCGGTAATTGTAGACAGCGTACTCTGTTAGCGGAGTGATGAATTAGCAAATGTTTCTGGCTCGTTAGATTTACTTAACTAAACAATCGTGATCAATGTGTGCGTATTTTTAAAGGTTTTGATAGATGGCGTTAGTTGGTCTACAGGTGATTTTTGTTTACTTATTTAGGTTATGTTTTATTTTGTGCAATAACCACTGTTCAATCTATCACACTTTTCCATCACAGTTCAGCTTATTGATTGTTATTTTCACTCATTTTTATTACATTCAGTTTTTTAATTGCTTTCTTCACTTGACATATCACAAAGTAGCCGTTGTGTTATTCCAGTTGAAAAGATAATGTTTTTGTTATTCACTAAGTTTTCACTTTGTCCTATATATTTGTCCTTATCAAATTTCACAAATTTATTCACTTTTGTTTTTATAATGCTATAAATCTTTTTTTTATTTCACTTTAAACACAGACTCGATGTTTATTGTGGCAGAGCAGCGCCCTCTCTCCAATATATTACTTTCATTTAATTTATATTTTCGGAAAGAGAAGAAATTATATTTTTATAGCGTAAAGATTGCCAACCCTAACAACTAACTAAGCCATTAAACAATGCCCTTGGTTTGAATATCACTTGGGCTTGATGAAAACACCGTCCTTACTTTGTAAAAATAATTGTTGGCAAGCATATGTAAGAATGGCTCAAAATCGTTTCTTGTCGAAATATTTTTTTTATCTCCTACATATATAGGGTTGTCCAGTCTCGAAATATAAATCCAGTCTAAAAAATAATAATTTATAGAAGTAAGTGGCCTATATTTATCTAAATCTATTTTCGATTACAAATCATGTATGTATTATCACTTCTGCGGTCTTAGATCTTAGATGGAATGCCTTGTTACTAGTAAATAACCGACCAAGTGCGAGTTGAACTTGCGCATGCAGGCTTCCGTACCATCGTAAAATACGTTTCTAGTAGGGGAGCCCCCTTTAATTTTATTATTTTTATTTTTATTATTTAACACATACACAACATAAATACACATTCTGTGAAAATTTCAATTGTCTACCTATTACGGATCATGAGATACAGCCCGCTGACAGACAGACGGACGGACAGCGAAGGCTTATTAATAGAGTCCCGTTGGTTACCCTTTGGGTACGGAACCCTAAAAAGTGTCACAGTTTTCTGTCACTTGCCATACGAAACACAGCAACATTATGCTGCTATATTACGCTGATTTTCTGTGCCGAGCGCAGTCCATCCTCGGTCGAATAGTATACCCGTAATGACTTATGATGAAGAAGAAAAAAAATGAGTGGCTTGTGCCTGGCTGCGGGACTCATAGAGACTGTTATTGTAAGTAGTTTTATTTTACAACTGAAATATTTACATATAACAAAGGTTAAAACAGTAACAAACAAAAACCCAACTGCGTTAAAAAGTTTATTAAAAAAAAACATTTCCCTACGTTTTTGTACTTGTAGATACAATATATAAATATTATATTACCTATGCCACTCCCATAGTTAAGAAGAATAATACGACACCTCATAATATGTTACAATCCATCAAGCCGTTTAGGCTACAGAGCGTGCCAAAGAAATAGACCATTATCGTTACCCTTCTTCTGGGGCAGTCGGATAAAAAATAGCATCTCAATGCTGCTTGCTGTGTTTCGTTTGGTAAGTGTAGAGAACCGGAGACCCTTTTTACTGGATACGAGATTCCATCTTAGTCCTCAGGGGTGACAACGCATCTGTATTTTGATTCTTAATCTAGGATGTAGATGAGTATGGGCCACAGCATCCACTTACGATCAAATGGGCTGTATGCTCGCTTGTTACCCTTATTCTATAAAAAAAGTTGACAACCCTATTATGTAAGATTTTAAATCTCAGTGATTTCAGTGAATCATTAGATACGTGCATATCCAGTCAGTTTTAACTTTCCTTCATTTGAAATATGCCAAACATTCCATAAACGCGAGTGAAATTACATACCGGTCGTTAGAAACTGAGGATTTGAGCCGACATGTTTAGTAAGAGAGAACTCGCATGAATATTTGTGTATTCAGTATGACTAAACCAACTAACTAACTGGACGGTCGGCTTTCCACGGATATATCCAAACAAGGCTCGCTAAATTAGTTCCAAGTTGAGATATAATCTTGTTGAGAGAGTAAATCTAGCAGATTTCATATATTTTTTACTTATGTAGGCATAGCGCGATTAGATGAGTTTCGCCGGGAAAATACCAGCTCTCATAAAATACCAGCGTAAGATAGCAGAATGCATGCAGAGAATCGGACTTTTCTCGGAGATTTTTTTGTCAAATTTACAAAAAGATGGCGTTACCTTTCATACACAAGTAATTTTTAATTACATTATTGCTATTTACTTCTTTATAAACTTAAAAATTAAAATAATGACGGTCGTGTTGTTACGGAATTGTTTACCAATACAGCCCGCTCGCCTTTAAACAATATGCAGATGGTCGAGCCACTGATCCGAGTCTGTTATCCGAGTTGTCGCTGCCATCGAGCGATACTGTTATAATGTATTTATGTGTGTGTGAAATTGTTAGTTTGTTGTTTTAATTGTTATGTGAGAGTTTCGTAGTGACAGACGATTGTTTATGTATGCGCGGATTTCCCGCCTTAAAAATTGACAGACATTCTTTATCGGAAAAACGGTACTCCCCTCCAGTTTGCCGGTAGCCCGTGTTCCTCTATGTATTCATATAACTAACCGGAAGAAATTTTTAATTATATGCATAGAAAAGCTTTAAAAACATATTTATAAAAATATTAATGGACTGTACGTTATTATGGCTGACATAAATCAATTAATACGCTCAGATTGCATCAAGACGCCAAGTTCCGCGAGAAACTTTGCGATGCGATAACATGTCTTGTGTTTATCAGATGAGACGCTTCTTTTGAATAAATAAACAAAATTCTATTTCATACCAAGGCGGGGAAAGTTATTTCGAGTTAGTGAAATATTAAATTAATAAGTCAAAATTAATATATATATTTCTTTTCAATTTATTGATGTTCTTGCACTTTAGTGGTATCAAATTTTACTTATGCATTCGTTTACATAATGATTTCTTACATTTACGCGAATATTAAACATTATTGACGAATAATATCGCGTTTAATTTTAACCTTTTTTTTATTCTCGCCCGACCATTCAACACTAAACATTAAAAAAACCTGATTTGACGGACTAATCGCGCTTAATTTTAACCTTTCTTTTATTTCTGACGTTTCAAGTGCTTTAAGGCTCCCATGATCACGAGGGACTGAACCTGCATTGCTTCAAGCTATAATGTTATAATTAAACCTGGCTACATCGAATTTTAATTTACGCAGAACATTGAAGTATGATATCATAATGACGTAGAATAAATACAGAATGAGTAATACTCAATCTGTGTACATAATAGTCGAGACTGAATCAAAAACAATAATTAAAAGTCTTTAAATAATATTTAATTTTCCGGACATTCAGATAAACACGATGTTGAAAGAGACATACCACCAACAAACTACTAAGGTACGTGAGGGTAATATGGTCACCTTAAGCTTTGCCGCCCTATAAAACCAAAACTAGGAGGAGGACAGAGGCAAACACACAAAGTCGTGATACTGTAACTGTAAACATAATATGTCGGTAGATAATAATAACGGTTTTGGCTGATTGGGATCTTCTCTAAATAATTTCTGTCGGGCAGTAGCAGAGTCAAGACCAAGTACAAAACGATCCGTCAAACACATCTCTAGAGATGAACCAAAACAACATGCCGATGCGAGTCCACGAAGATCGACTCGTGAGGGTGCTTTTTAGCCGAATAAAACTTTTGTCTTTCAGTGTATATACTCGTACATTTTTTCGGGTCGAAATGGCCGTCAAGCGTAGCAACAATCACCTTGTAATCGGTTGATTCAGACGTTTTTGGATACAATAAATCACGAGTAAGACGATATGAGTCTTGTGACATGCCATTCAATAAAATAGCCCGTCTTCTCACTCTCTGAGCATCTGTGATATTGTCGATTCCATTTGCAATAAAGAAATTGTTTAGTTGTGCTACGTGTACCAGCCACTCATCTGTTTTGCAATCGAAAACTGGCACTTTTCCATAGATAGACAATTTAACGCGTGACTTCTACTGTTGGTTAATCGATTATTAACAGACAAAATAAAACCGTGCCACTGTAACGTCCTTTTTGGTTATAATCTCGTTATGTACGTATCTTTTATACGTGGTAGAGCCATGCTATATTAGTAGTATAGTTGAAGTACGAATGGGTCGGCTCGACCGGGGAAGGACCACGCTCTCACAGAATACCAGCGTAAAATAGCAGCTTAACACTGCTGTGTTTCGTATGGTGAGTGTAGAGAACCGGAGACCCTTTTTACTGGAATAGAGGCATTTCATCTTAGTCCTCACGGGTGACAACGCATCTGCATTTTGATTCTTTATTGAAGATAGATGTAGATGTATCTGGGTCACAGCAACCACTTATCATCAGGTGGACTGTGTGCTCGTTTGTCACCCTATCCTATAAAAAAAAACATTATTTTTAAATGTCATTTTGCACCAGACAAATTGCACGACAGATGACGATAGCCACATACGGAGGCATCATGTGACCTCACACACTACATCTGGAGGCTGCGCCGTCGTAACGCCGCTTGAAGTAGCTTTTCGCCGCGAGTCCGTATATAGCACCGGTTCAGACTTAATTAACTCTGCCGAATCGCCAGCGGAAACAATAAGCCGCGCACTTTCGACTGTACAAGCTACTTCAAGTGCCTTATTCAGTTTTAGCTGCCAGCAGCCATTTATTTTGAGGACAGACCACAAGCCCCTCCTTTCTATATTCTCCCCCGATAAAGGAGTTCCTCATATGTCCGAAGCGAGACTGCAACGGTATGCTTTATTTCTTGCCGCTTATAATTATAAAATTGAGTTCATTAATAGTGACTCTAATGTAGCTGATTAGTTGAGTCGGTTTCCCATTGATTGTGATTCATCGCGCGACACGGCGGACGTGGATGACGTCCCCAGTTACGTTAACACGTAAAATTTTGATGTACTTATGTTTTCTTTCATTTGATTCACAACCAGACGTTACTTTGCGGAAATCAATTATATTAAAGATGTTAAAAAATTAATTTGCTAAGATCCTGAAGAAGTGACTCTGGGGTGGCTGACCGCTAACTTAGCGGTCAGCCACTGCAGAGTACGCTTCACCTGAGGATGCTTCGTGTAGAGACGAAACACGTGTCGTATTATCGACGGTGGTATGTCTTTCCCAGTTGGTGATGTTTCCCAGTTAGTGGTACTGGGATAAGTAGTGACGGGGATAGTGCACGCAATTGAGGGAGGGCGGGAGGTGCCTTCAAACTAGATAAGACACATCATTTTATTTTATTACGCGGATCTTAGCTAATTGATTTTTAACATCCTCAATATAATGGATTTCTACACAACAAAAGCAAATTTGACAACCCTAGCATTTTTCTCTATTCACCCCTATGTCGTATCTATTAACCCCGGATTCCCGGTATATAGAAACAAACTACTTTTTTCTAAAATACAACGAATTTGCATGTTTTTACTCGTTTGAAGCATTAGTATTCGATAAACTACAACAAGACTCACAACATTAAAGTGTTTTAGTATCAGCTTATATACAATATATGTAAAAAAACAGTGTAGAAGTTGAAAGTTGTGTCTATTCACCCCATTTTACGCGAATGGGTTGACACGACCGGAGAAGGAGCACGCTCTCACAGAATACCAGCGTAAAATAGCAGGTCAATATAGCTGTGTTTTATATGGGTGAGTGTAGAGAATCGGAAACCCTTTTTACTGAACACCAGGCATTCCATCTTAGTCCTCAGGGGTGACAGCGCATCTACATTTTTGTGCTGATAATGGCATAACTCACATTTTATCTCCTGCGTACTCGCCACAGAGTAATGGACTCGCCGAGAACGCAGTAAAGACTTGTAAGCGGTTTATTGTTAATGCTATCAAGGACTGTGGTTTTAAAAATTGAAAGAACCACTTAGATAACTATTTGTTTCACTATCGGAATACACCGCATTGTACGACGGGGGTATCACCTGCATCGCTCATGTTCGGTCGGAATTTACGTTGTAAACTCGATTTAATCGATGTTAAGGACAATTCAGATCGAAAACCTCTTTTTAATCTTTTAATCTTTTTAAAAACGTTACCTCCACACTAGGATTTTCTCCTGTATCGTGGGGCAGTTTACAAACATAAATTGCACGAGGACAAACATCCAGACCCGGAACAATTATTTGCAGGCCATACAAATAGTTGTTCCGTGCGGGATTCGAACCCGCGGCCCTTAGCGCAGCAACTCAATTGCTAAGCCACTACGCCACGGAGCCGTCTTGAAATGTGAATGAATGAATACATAACAATCTGTTAGTGAATCAAAATCGTCAAAAATTATGCTTTAGTAGTAAAATGAAAGCATTTTCATGACAGTAAAGAAAAGGGCGGTTATTATAAACGTGTGAGTACAAGTGGTTTTATGCTGTGTAAAACTTTTAGTTAAACATCAAGTTCTTCAGTGTTTCTTTGTTGCAAATGTTTTTTTTAGGGAGTCCAGTTTCTCATCTATTATTAATACAAATATGAATATCGATATTGAACGATTTTATTCTTTTGAATAGTAAAATCAGGATACTGGAATTTTTTCTCGAATTCGAGATGAATAGATACGACTGAGGAGTGAATAGAAACGAAGAAAGGGGTGAATAGATACGAATGAGGGTTATTAGAAACGTAAAAGGGGTTAATAGAAACATGATTTTTAGGGTTGTCAAAAATTATTTGCACCATTTACTTACTACATAAATTAATTTAAGTAGCTAATTGAAACTAAAATTTAAAAAAAAAAAACGTTTACACCATATTAAAGGTATTTAAAAGTCTTCTATTATAAATGTTAAATTTTGATATTTGTTATACATTAAAATTCCAAATACTTGAGGATTTACCATTACACTAGACAGAAGTTCCTGCAGTAAATATACTTAGTGTGCTTATATGAATTAGTTCTATCTAGTAGGTAAATATATCATTCATTATATTTGTATTTTATTGTTTAACTCGGTTAAAAAAGTATCTAAGCGGTGCGGAATAGTTGTGACGCGAGTTATCAGCTTCAAGTCTCGCAATTATGTCAATAGACTTTTATGTTTAGTGCTTATATAATTTTATAAATAAGTAATAGCGATTTTTGATCTCGTCTTGTTACCTACTACTTAAAATAACCAAAGGTTATTAATCAAAACACGTAGTGTTATAATTAATGTTATATAGTTTAACAAACTTTGAAACATTTTTTTATTTTCATTATTTAAAAAAAATATGTTCAAAACTATGTAAGCAGTGGCTTATTTATTTTATGGCTTTATGTCGGAAATGCTTACGCTGCAAAGCAGTTAAATCACATTACTCTGATATTTTAAAGTTATATAATATAGAATTGTATAAATATCAGATTTATTAACTAATTATTTTTTATATATGTATATAACAATTTTGACGTACTTATGTTTTCTTTCATTTGACTCACAAGCTCACAACCAACACAACAAAAGCAAATTTGACAACCCTAGCATTTTTCTCTATTCACTCTTGTGTCGTATCTATTAACCCCAGATTCCCAGTATATAAACAGACTACTTTTTCTAAAATACAACGAATTTGCATGTTTTACTCGTTTGAAGCATTAGTATTCGATAAACTACAACAAGACTCACAACATTAAAGTGTTTTATTATCAGCTTATATACAATATATGTAAGAAAAACAGTGTAGAAGTTGAAAGTTGTGTCTATTCACCCCATTTTACACGAATGGGTTGACACGACCGGAGAAGGAGCACGCTCTCACAGAATACCAGCGTAAAATAGCAGTTCAATATAGCTGTGTTTCATATGGGTGAGTGTATAGAACCGGAGACCCTTTTTACTGGAAACGAGGCATTCCATCATAATCCTCATGGGTGACAACGCAACTGCATTTTGATTCGTCATCGAGGATAGATGCAGAAGTCTATGAGCCACAGCAACCACTTACCATCAGGTGGACTGTGTGTTCGTTTGTCACCCTTATCCTATAATCTCAACAGAATAATTTAAACAAATTAGTGTTATTTTGTATTATATTCAATTATTATTGTTTTTTATGACTATAAATTATATATATATATATATACATTGATAGTAACTGTTATTCTTATGTTAAAATTAGTTGATTTGTTAAAATGTATTTTTTTGTGTTTCTCTTATATTTCTTCTTTCGCTTGAACATTCATAAGAGCTTATATATGAGTCTATGTGAATAAAAAAAAAGTTTTTGAGTTATGAGGGGCTCGAAAGTGGGTCGATATGGTTTGTATATACATACTGCCGGTGCGTCGCCATTTTCTTTTCCGGACTTCGCTGACGCACTACCGTGTACGCAGATATAGAGCGGGTAGAGATACAAATCTAAAGTCAATGAGTACTCGTTGATTAGTAGAGATACTTTTTAAAGCAAACACTTGAACTTTAATAATAATAATGTCCTCCTGACCGAGTTTTCGTTACGGCGCGGCGGCCAGTATCAACGGAGAAAGGTCATTTACCGGTGCACTTACAGGTGCACTCTCTATTCCCTCACTCTTATAGACCGATGGGACGGTTATCCAACACGACGGGAGAGAGATCAGGCGCAGGATCAAAGGCAGGAGCAAAACACGCAAAGTGCTTCCAAGGCACGGCGGTGAAACACCGTCGTCTTCCTGACTGCACTGCTACTGAGAATTTCTTCACAGAAAAACCCAATTACTGGTTTAGACCCGACCCGGGATTTCTAAAACACAAGTCGCGTTTACGGCCACTAGATCATCGAGGCAGTCTTCACTTGAACTATGACACCTCTAAGAAGCTCAGAATTTTGTGCAAAAAAATGAAATACAACAGGAATCTGGCAAAATTACGATGACTTCATAACTAACCTGTCACTCTGGTACAGTTCCACTGAGGAGTTGAGCTCGGCCAGTTGCTCCTTCAACAGCTGAAGGTTGGAGTTGACGAAGCTCAGCTCGAGGGCTACCGTTTCGCGAAGTTTCCTGTTCGTTGTCGCCTGCAAATGATTTTGTTATTAAATTAAGAATAGACTAAGTATCCATTGTTTAGACAAAAAAAAACATGCGTGAGTGTCGTGGAACACTCGTTGGAACGAAGTTCCTTTCGTAATATATTATTATTGATAAACGTATTATATTATTGATTTACCAATATAAATAAATGAATTAGGTACTAGCCTCTATTAAAATTAAGCGTCATTTAAAATAAAATAATATTTCTTTCATGGCAAGATAAGAAAAACTGCGAGGGAGATGAATATTATTCCATCTCGCTTCTTTATAGCCGCCAAGGCCGTCTACACTACGTCAGAAGGGGTCGTGACGGAAAAATCTTACACTTTTTGTCGCCTAGCCCCCATACGCCAAATCCGTACCGTCCGATTAGGAACTTCGTTCCAAAAACTAAATTCATTTATGGCACAAGGCATTCCATTTAACAACAAGATACCTTCAATGTTTCTTTCGATTTAAAAATAAATTCAATGTTTGAATTGCCTTTACATAAATTTTAAAAGTATGTTAAATCACTGATTAGAAAAACGTTTTTATATAATTCGAATTCAATTCAAAAGAGGAATAAGTTTTTTTTTTTTCGGGACTTTAATTTTTTGATATACTATGTCTTAGCACCGGCTTCAGAAGCTATTATGTGGAAAATGTTATATTTTTAGTTTTGAAGTCGGTTTGTATTTTTATTAAAAGCATATTATTGATAATTAAAATGTCTATATCAATTTGAATTCAAATCAAAAGGGTGAAAATTCTGAGCTTTAATTTTTGATATATGTACTATGTCTTAGCACCGGCTTCAGAAGCTATTATGTGGAAAATGTTATTTTTTTAGTTGAGAAGTCGGTTTGTATTTTCATTTGTATATCAGTGAGGGCTAATAATCTTCTGTTCACCAGATCAAGTTTTTTGTTACGCATTTTCATTTAATTGAGAACTTATTTTTAAATAAATGTTTATCAGTTTCTAGATTATTATTTATTTCTTTTTATTATATTAATACACAAAACAATGCCTCAGTGGTTTGCTCATTAATTTTATTGCACATTTTTAACTTTTGTTTTAATTTTTCTTCTTTTCTGAATATCCGTGGTTTGGTTTATTCGTTTCTAATATAATTATTATGAAATATAACTAATATTACAGAAAGAAACATTAAAACCTTTAATTTTCGTAACAAATTAATTTCCCTGCTATGAAATCTGGCAAATATTTCACCTCATTTGAAAGTTGCGCCGCCCTGGTGACAGAAAAAGTCGTGGATGCTTTCATTGGAATCGACAACAATACATTTTTACAATATGACCTTAGAATCTAAGGTCGTATTGTGAAAATTACTTACTGCCATCTCGAAGTGATCGAAACCAGAACCAGAACTTTCTCGAACCAACGCGGAAATTCCGAAATATTTAATTACATTTAATGCCACCTGTTAGTGGGTAGCTGAAATAGATAGTACATAGTACAATACATAGTATCACTACTCGCCCCCTAGATGTCGTTAAGTGTCACAATACACAATAGTAATCGAAATGCAAAAAAGCGTATGTTTGCTTAGGTCGCGCACTTTGCGACTAGTCTAGAAATATAGTTAAGGGCAGAAAAATTAAAACTGTTTTGGCCCTTGGAACATACTGAAAAAATCATAATGGCCCTAAGGCTTCAAAGTTTGGTGTCCCCTGCCTTAGAGTAATAACATACATACGGGTATATACGATAGAACTAATCAATGAGGGCATCCACGACATTTTCTGCCACCAGGGCGGCGCCACTAAAATGTGAGGTATAATATTTGACAGATTTCATAGCGGGGAAGTTAATTTGTTCGAAAATGTAAAAGTTATTGTTTCTTTCTGTACTATTCGCTATATTTTATATTAATAACATTAAAAATAAATAAACCAAACCACAAATATTCATAAAAGTAGAAAAATTAAAAAAAAGTTTAAAATGTGCAAAAAATTAAAGAGCAAACCACTGACGCATTGTTTTGTGTATTAATATAATACTCTAGAAACTGATAAACTTTTATTAAAAAACAACTTCTCAATTAAATTACATTGTGTAACAAAAAACTTTACCTCAGTGTCAACTAGCGACATCTGGTGAGCAGAAAATAATTATCCCTCATTTGCTTCAAACGTCAAAACGAAGTATACAGCTGCCTTAGATTATACATGCTTATGTATACTCTAAGGCAGCTGCTGACTCTCACCGTAGTTACACAATCGCACTGCAAGTCTTTAGACTTACATTTTTGCCATCATCCTTTCCCATTAGTAATCATGTCTGTATAAAAAAATTAACACTATATAATTTTTTAAACATAGATTACAAGTATATTTTTATCACTGGTTCGATATCGTCCTGGGAAGAACCAGCAAAAAAAAAAAAACAAGCGGGCTTTTTTTAAATAATAATTTATAATTAAATAATATTTTTTACGTGGTAGAGCCACGCTGCAGCTATATTAATAGTATAGTTGTAGCATGAATGGGTCGGCTCGACCGGGGAAGGACCACGCTCTCACAGAATACCAGCGTAAAATAGCAGCTTAATGCTGCTGTGTTTCGTATTTTTTTTTTTTTTTATAGGAGAGGGGGCAAACGAGCTTGCGGTTCACCTGATGTTAAGTGACTACCGCCGCCCATGAACAACTGCAACACCAGGGGAATTGCAGATGCGTTGCCGGCCTTTTAAAAAAGGAGTAGGCTCTTTTCTTGAAGGTCCCTAAGTCGTATCGGTCCGGAAAAATCGCTGGTGGTAAACTATTCCACAAGGAAGTTGTGCGAGGAAGAAAACATCTTCTAAATCGCACAGTGGTGGACCGCCAATCATCCAGATGATGTGGATGGTATCGGGAGTTCTGCCGCGATGTGCGTTCGTGAAATGTGGCGGCTGGGATTAATCCGAACAATTCCTCAGAGCACTCCCCGTGGTAAATGCGAAAGAAAATGCAAAGAGATGCAACATCTCTTCGCAGCGCCAATGAATCGAGCCGATCGGAAAGGACTCGGTCGTCGACGATTCGAGCCGCTCTGCGCTGGATGCGGTCAAGTGGAAGGAGCTGGCACTGGGGAGCCCCTGCCCAGAGATGGGAACAGTATTCCATGTGAGGCCGAACCTGCGCCTTGTAAAGTTGCAGGCGGTGTGCCGGCATGAAATACTGTCCCGCTCTACTGAGCACGCCAAGCTTTTTAGAGGCTAATTTTGCCTTCTCTTCCAAGTGACCACGAAACTGCACGTCACTCGATATGTCAACGCCGAGGATTCCGATACTGGCTGAGGCAACAAGGGGAGTGCCTTGAAACTGAGGTGATACGACAAAGGGGTTCCTTTTAGCGGTAAACGCGCAAACTTGTGTCTTCTGGGGATTGAACTGGACTAGATTTAGTCGCCCCCAATCCGAGACTTTGTCCAACAAAGTCTCGACTTCAGACAAGTTTGTTCCGGTACTCGGCGACGTTTTCCCGAGAAATATTGGCACGGCCGGTGTATAGAGCATCACCAGTGCTGTCATCCGCATAGCAATGAATGTTACCGGTTTGCAACATATCATTGATATGCAGAAAAAACAGCGTTGGTGATAGCACGCAGCCTTGTGGAACACCAGCGTTAATAGGCTTGTAATCGGAGCACGCACCGTCTACTACGACCTTGATGCTCCGATCAGCCAGAAAACTGGTGATCCAATTGCACAATTTCTCGGGAAGCCCATAGGAAGGAAGCTTCGAAAGAAGCGCTTTGTGCCAGACCCGATCGAAGGCCTTCGCTATGTCCAAACTAACGGCCAATGCCTCCCCCTTGGACTCGATCGCCTGCGCCCATCTATGTGTTAGGTAAACAAGAAGATCACCAGCTGAGCGACCCCGACGGAAACCGTACTGGCAGTCACTAATCAGCTGGTGCTCCTCAAGGTACCGCATGAGCTGGCAGTTAATAATTGACTCCATTATTTTCGAGAACAAGGAGGTGATGGCGATAGGCCTGTAATTGGACGGATCAGAGCGGTTACCTTTTTTAGGGATCGGGTGCACGAAAGCTGTCTTACATGAATTCGGGACAACGCCTAGGGAGTAGGAGTACCGAAAAAGACGCGTTAGAACCGGTGCCAACTCTGGAGCGCACGTCCTCAGCACAATTGGCGGGATTCCATCAGGCCCACTCGACTTGTGGATGTCCAGGGAGAGGAGTGCTTTGCGTACTGAGCACTGTGTGAATCGCACATCAGGCATAGAGCACTCACACTGAGGGATGGTCGGCGTAGATGGAGTGTAGAGAACCGGAGACCCTTTTTACTGGAAAAGAGGCATTCTATCTTAGTCCTCACGGCTGACAACGCATCTGCATTTAAATTCGCAAACGAAGATAGATGTAGATGTCTATAGGCCACTGCAACCACTTACCATCAGGTGGACTGTGTGCTAGTTTGTCACTCTTATTCTATAAAAGAAATTGATTGCATTATAATTAATTATATGTAAATTATAATGTATTAAATAATAATTAATTATATGTAAATGCATTATAATTAATTATATAAATTATAATACGTTGAATTATACATTAGAAACAGCATGACATCGATCACCTCATTTATTTATTGCTTTCTTTATTGCATAAAAGGACCATCTCTGTGTATGAAAAAATGTCCGTCGAGAAGGGACAATATCAATGAAGGTGTGTGTAATATTTCAGAGGCACATTTTTCTGGTAAAATAAAAAGCAAATGTTAACAGAAAGAAAAAGATACCTGTAATAAGTGCGACTTTTTTGAAAATAAAAAGCTTTTTGCGACCGAAAAAGAAAAATTGGAAATCGAAGAAAACCAAAAGGCGCACCATGAAAAAGCAGCTCTTCTACAAGAACAACTTAAAAGTGACATGAAGCTTGCCTCGGAAGACCTTCGGCGCTTCGGTAGCAAAAATTTTAAAGATAGCGCCAAAAATCATTAGAATAGGATAGTGAATTAATTAATTTCATGATGAATGATAATGTTAATTCAATAAATGATAAGTCATATAAATTTATTTTACATACTGTTGGTCGGAAAAAAGACGGGAGGCTGGGACATATCATATTCTTTATTTTTTTAAATTTCGCCCATTTGGACAACTTTTCACTTTACAAACTTTTCCCATTATTGTTCATTTATTTTTTTTAGCTTTACAACAGTAAAGACAATAAAATCACGATAAAGTATTACCAAAAACTTACAAAAATGAAATCACTCTCCCCGTTATATTAGCACTTTCATAGGTTATATCTACTAAATTACTTTGAACAACGTAAATAGTTGACGTTTTATAAACTGCAATATTCTCAACTACACTGGTCACCAGAGATATTAAATTTTTCAACTCAGCACACTTCACTGCGTTTACAACTGCCAAATTCATCATTTTGGTGAGTTCTTGAACTATGATTTGCTGCTTACAGCTGGACTCTTTTCGACTCCCTCCCCTTACCCCCCTACATAAGATAGTACTCCTCACCTTTGCCCTCCATAATTGCATTCCTTATTACAGAGGAATACAAAGGGCCGTGGGGTTATTATTACAAAAGGCTTTTTATACAGCTTTTGTTTATTGAAAGATTTAGACTTGGTGGTTGAAACGCCCAAAATATTTTCTGGTACTTTGCTGTAAAAGCGTATACATTGCCCCATTAAGGAATAACACACCCTTTAGAGTCGAGTAACTGGTATTTCTAGCTTGTGCTTGATTCTAGTATTTTCAGAACGTACATAACCTTTTAATGAAACTAATTATTTACTACATTTTCACAATTAAACTGAGACGCCAGATTTTTTAAACATTTTGTCTAAGAGACTTTGGATTTAGTTTATTAATAGAAGAGCTGCATAACAAAGTTTCAATGTCAGTCGCATTACCCCATAGCAAAATTTTATATGACATAATGCTATGGAAATAACTAAAATAAACTAATCTAGCTGTTTCAATTCATGTAAAGCCTCACTAATCATATATTTTTTACGGTTCCGAACCCAAAGGGTAACCAACTGGACCCTATTACTAAGCCTCCGCTGTCCTTCCGTCTGTCTGTCAGCGGGCTGTATCTCATGATCCTTAGTAAGTAGACAGTTGAAATTTTCACAGAATGTGTATTTCTGTTGCCGCTATAACAAAAAATAATAAAAATATAAATAAATTAAAAATTACAGGCGGCTCAACAAGAAACGTGTTTTACGATGGTACGGAACCCTTCATGCGCGAGTCCGACTCGCACTTAACCGATTAATATACCTATGGGGGCCCCATTAAAGCTCTCTCGGTTCTTTTGTTAATCGCCACATTGAACGTCTTTGGGTTGAAACAAAGGTTGAATTTTTACCGTACATTGACTCTAAAGTACAATGTACGGTAACAAAGGCAAGTTGCGTACGCGGTGAACCGTAACAACCCTCCTTTTTGGTTTTTACACCTTTAACCTTGAACGTACCGAACGAGCCGCGTAGTGACGGTGTAAGGATATCTACTACCTCATTTCATACGTGGTAGAGGCATGCTGCAGCTATTAGTAGTATAGTTGTAGCACGAATGGGTCGACACGACTTTTAACTGTTATCAACTGCCAGCTCATGCGGTACCTTGAGGATCACCAGCTGATTAGTGACCGCCAGTACGGTTTCCGTCGAGGTCGCTCAGCTGGTGATCTTCTAGGTTACCTAACTCATAGATGGGCGGAGGCAGTGGGTCAAGAGAGGCGTTGGCCGTTAGTTTGGACATAGCGAAGGCCTTCGATCGGGTTTGGCACAAAGCGCTTCTTTCGAAGCTTCCTTCCTATGGGCTTCCCGAGAAATTGTGCAATTGGATCACTAGTTTTCTTGCAGATTGAAGCATCAAGGTCGTAGTAGACGATGCATGCTCTGATTACAAGCCCATTAACACTGGTGTTCCACAAGGCTGCGTGCTATTACCAACGCTGTTTCTTCTACATATCAATGATATGTTGCAAACTTCATTGCTAAGCAGATGACACCACTGGTGATGCTTTATACACGGCGGTGCCAATATTTCTCGGGAAAACGTCACTGAGTACCGGAACAAACTTGTGTCTGAAGTCGAGACTTTGTTGAACAAAGTCTCAGACTGGGGCGACTAAATCTAGTCAGTTCAATCCCCAGAAGACACAAGTTTGCGCGTTTACCGCCAAAAGAACCCTTTGTCGTATCTCTTCAGTTTCAAGGCACTCCTTGTTGCCTCAGCCAGTATCGGAATCCTCGGTGTCGACATATCGAGTGATGTGCAGTTTCGTGGTCATTTGGAAGAAGGCCAAATTGGCCTCTAAAAGCAGCGTGCTCAGCAGAGCAGGACAGTATTTCATGCCGGCACACCGCTTGCAACTTTACAAGGCGCAAGTTCGGCCCCATGGAATACTGTTCCCATCTCTGGGCAGGGGCTCCCAGTGCCAGCTCCTTCCACTTGACCGCATCCAGCGCAGAGCAGCTCGAATCGTCGACGACCGAGTTCTGTCGATCGGCGACTCACCGGCACTGCGTAGAGATGTTGCATCTCTTTGCGTATTTTATCGCATGTACCACGGGAGTGCTCTGAGGAATGTTCGGACTAATTCCAGCCGCTCAATTTCACCATCGCACATCGCGACAGAACTCGAGATACCATCCATACCATCTGGATGATTGGCGGTCCACCACTGTGCGATTTAGAAGCTTTCTTCCTCGCACAACTTCCTTGTGGAATCGATTACCACCAGCGATTTTTCCGGACCGATACGACCTAGGGACCTTAAAGAAAAGAGCCTACTCCTTCTTAAAAGGCCGGCAACGCATCTGCAATTCCCTGGTGTTGCAGTTGTTCATGGGCGGCGGTAATCACTTATCATCAGGTGAGCCGCATGCTCGTTTGCCCCTCTCCTATAAAAAAAAACGACCGAGGAAGGACCACACTCTCACAGAATTTCCAAAATGCGAAAATCATGTCGTTGTATATTTATAGTTCGCTTCTGGAAGTACACCATCAAAAAAGTGAACTACCAATGAAGATGCACGTACACAACTACAATACTAGAAATCGCGAAAAATTAGTTGTTCCAATAACCAGATTAGTAAAAGCGTCCAAGCAAGGTTTTCCATTAAAAATCAAAATGTACAATAAATTGCCTTTAGGAATAACAAGACTTCCATTAAACGCGTTTCGACAAGTGACAAAAACATTCTTTTCGAATCACGCTTTCTATAATATAGAAGAATATATGAAATGTTCATTTTCTGACTTGCTTGACATGTAAAATAATGTAAATGTAGATGTATTTTAATTTGTAATATTAATAATCTAATTTAATCGTATATCATTTGAATTGTAATATTTGACGTACCAATGTTATGTAATGTAACGAAATGGTCAATAAATAAATAAATAAAGAATACCAGCGTCAAATAGCAGCTTAACGCTGCTGTGTTTCGTATGGTGAGTGTAGAGAACCGGAGACCCTTTTTACTGGAAACGAGGCATTCCATCTTAGTACTCACTGGTGAGAACGCATCTGCATTTTGATTCGTAATTGAAGATAGATGTAGATGTCTATGGGCCGCAGCGGCCACTTACCATCAGGTGGACTGTGTGCTCGTTTGTCACCCTTATGCTATAAAAAAATATCGTCCCGTGGGTGTCGTAAGAGGCAACAGAGAGAAACGAACCAGGAGATGGGCAGTTGTTTTTTCCTGATAACGACTTATAATAATTAAAAAAAACTGCGGTTGCTAACCCGCCTGCCAAGCGTGGCAACTATGGCAAAATCCCCCCTTATGATTCAATCTACGGGGAGGCCTATGTTCAGCAGAGAACTTTTACAGGCTCTAATGGATGGATTATACCGAATGAGATCTTCGTTATTTAATTATGGTTTTGTTATTGTATTGTAACAGATACAGAAACTTTTTTTATTCAATATAGATTATTAATAATACCTACTTATTGAAAGTCACTCTCACTCTTTTGAAAAAACCTCTGTCCTGGGAAGAACCAGCAAGAAAACCAGCGGGACTTTTTTTTAAATAACAGCTTACAATCATGTATGTTACACAATGAACCACACAAAACAAATTAGAAATAGCTTGGTATCGATCACCTCATTCCCAGGGGTTATTATCATCCATAAATTCCTTAATATTATAATAACCCTTTTTATGCAAACTTAGTTTAATAAAGTTTTTGAAGTTTGAGCAGGTCAAATTTTGTATATTTTCTGGGATTTTGTTGCAAAAGCGTATACATCGTCCCAAGAATGAATTACTGACTCGGTGGAGTCGAGTAACTGGTACTACTAGCTTGTGTCTGTTCCTAGTATTTACAGAATGAATATCACTTATTTTTGTATAACTACTTTTATTTTTGTGTACGTACATTACATTTTCATAAATGTATTGAGAGACCAAAGTTAATATATTAATTTCCTTAAATTTTTGTCGCAGCGACTCTTTAGGCTTTAAATCATAAATTGCTCTTATGGCCCTCTTCTGTAAAACAAATATAATTTCAGGGTCAGATACCTAATTACTGTTTCGGTGGTTCTAGGTTCGAATTCGAGTGGTCGTTCTCGGTGAGGTGGATATGGGAATATAGTTTTATTATTTTTAAATCATTGTTTCTATTTATGTTTTATATGTGGCTTAACAGCCGAGTGATGGTGGTCCAAGAGGCTGCCCAGAGATCATGATGCAGAGAAGCCCTTTAGCGAAGAGGAGACTATGAGAGATGCTAGAAAAATCGTATGGCATAGCCATCTTTTTTTGATGTTGCCTGCAGGTGACCATGGACTGCAGTAGCCACTTACCATCAGGTGAGCTGTAACACTTGTTTTTTTTTTTTTATAGTATAAGGGTGACAAACGAGTACACAGTCCACCTGATAGTAAGTAGATGCTGTGGCCCACAGACATCTACATCTTTCTTTGATAAAAAAATCACCCCTGAGAACTAAGATGGAATGCCTCGTTTCCCGTAAAAAGGGTCTCCGGTTTCCTACCCTCACCATACGAAACACATAACATTGAGCTGCTATTTTTATCTTCTTAAGCTCGCCTATACATCGTGTATGAGGTTAAATAAATAAATAAATTTTACGCTGGTATTCTGTGAGAGCGTGGTCCTTCCCCGGTCGAGCCGCCCCTTTCGTGCTACAACTATAATATAGCTGCAGTGTGATTCTACCACGTGTTGTACAACTTCGTTTGTTATTTTAGGTTTATTTAGAAAAAAAGTTACAGCCTATATACGTCCCACTGCTGGGCACAGGCCTCCCCTCATTTTTGAGAGGGTTTTAGGGCAAGGAATTGTCCGCCGCGCTGCCCTAATGCGTGTTGGCGAACTTCACATGTCTTCGATTTTTTTTTCTTATTTCTCAGACATGCAGGTTTCCTCACGATGTTTTCATTCACCGCCGAGCACGTGGTAAATCAGCACTTAAAATTGCAATTAACAATTTCATTGGTGCCAGCGGGGTTCGAACCCGGATTGCTCGCGTACTGTAAAATTTACAGCGAGCGCTAACCATCTGAGCTACCACGGCTCTTTATTTTTTTAGAAAAGTAAATTTAATTCCTCTAACTTAAGATACTATATATTTTCCCGCGCAATCAAGTATTTATCGGCGTCAAGGTGATAGTCTGTGCCCGGTTTTATTAAGATCGAACGATCGAAGGAGAATACTTTAATTCTCTATGGTATTTTTCATTAGTTTCGGGTCATAGCTGTTAGCTTGATAGGCTGGAGAAGTGGAGAAAGCGAGCGATTTGTTTTCGATGTAATCGACGCCATTTTGTTTGCGGCTTCCATTTATGTTCTGTGCCGAATGCAAATTGATATTACAAATTGTATTGTTTAAGGCTGGGTGGTACAGCGCCCAACTCACTTGGTCTACTCATACATGAGTCCTAGATTCGACAATAATGTCCTAAAGACCGAATTTTAGCCACGACGGCCTGTCTCCGGAGACTGGCCATAGGACAAGATTAATGTGGTCGTGCGCAAATGCAAGGTGCATTCTCTATTCCCTCACTCTCATATTCCAATGGGACGGTAATCCGACACGACCGGAGAGAGATCAGCTGCAGGACCAACGGCTTTACGTGCTCTCCGAGACACGGGGGTGAATCACCGCCAACATCCTGCCTCTGGGTTGCTATTGACAATTTCTCAACCTATTATAATATATTGTCGACTCAAATAAAGGTACCTGCGGGTAATAAGGCCTGGCTAAGGGAAAATTTATTTATTTATTTAAAATATTTATTGCACTTAAAATGTACAAATGGCGGACTTAATTCCTTTAGGCATTCTCTACCAGTCAACCACGAGCTAAGCAATTTAAGCAGGTGTCATAAAAACTTGAGAATACATCATCATCATCATCATCATCATCATTACAGCCCTTCACAAGTCCACTGCTGAACATAGGCCTCCCCCAAGGAATGCCACAAAGCACGGTCCTGAGCCACCTGCATCCATCGACTTCCTGCATGTCTTACCAGGTCGTTACTCCATCTAGTAGGGGGACGCCCTACACTTCGTCCGCCGGTACGAGGCGGCCACTCGAGAACCTTTTTTCCCCATCGGTTGTCGGTTCTTCGAGCTATATGGCCGGCCCATTGCCACTTCAGCTTACTAATCCGTTGGGCTATGTCGGTCACTCTGGTTGTACTGCGGATATCCTCATTCCTAAGTTTATCACGCAGAGAAACTCCGAGCATAGCCCTCTCCATAGCTCGCTGAGCGACCTTGAGCTTCCTCATCCGGCCAGCAGTGAAGGACCACGTCTCAGTTCCATAGGTCATCACTGGCAACATGCACTGGTTGTACAGTCTCGTTTTCAAGTTTTGAGGTATAACTGACGAGAAGATGTGCCGTAACAGATGTCCCGAATGCTGCCCAACAGAGTTGCATCCGTCGATTGACCTCTCGGTCGAAGTTGGACTTACCTAGTCGGACTATTTGTCCCAGGTAAATATACTCGTCAACAACTTCGAGCTTAGTGCTCCCAACAACTACCGGCATAGGTGTGACAAAAAATAAGATTGACTTCATTATGACGACCAGACGACAACTGATACATCAACTGTTCAGTGATGTATCAGTGATCGCGATGGTGAAAACTGGTAGCGATCACCGAATGGTTAGAGGCACACTGAACCCAAATGTTAAGTTGGAGAGGTCTCGTCTAATGAAGTCAACGCTCCGTCCCCCTCGTGCTCTAGTCCAAAGTCCCGAAACCTTTCAGCTCGATTTTCAAAACCGTTTTCAGTGCCTAGAAGACTGCAATGAAGTGGACGATATGAATGATAAGCTCGTGGAAACTGTCCATGCGGTCGGAGCTAAGTTCTACAAGACCCGCCGCAGAAGAACACAAAAACTTTCCGATCACACTCTTAATCTCATGGCTGTTAGACGGGATATGAAGCTGCAGTCTTCAGTAGATTTGACAGCATACAGGCAACTGAACAGACGGTTCTCCAAATGCATGCGGCGGGACTTACGCAACTTCAATACAGCTTGTATTGAAGAAGTGATCGAGCGGAACCAAGGCTCCAAAGTGTTTGCCAGAAATCTGTCTGCCAGAAAGAGCCAACTGTCAAAGCTGAAGACCGAGTGTGGCAGCATCGTTTCCGGGACACCTGAGATTTTGAGTGAGATTGAGAGGTTCTATGGGCAAGATCACGATCTAAGAGCAAGTCTTATCCGACACTATTCCGAAGATATCCCGGACGTCAGTCTGAGCGAGATTAGAATGGCTCTCCAGCACCTTAAAAACGGCAAGGCCCCAGGTGAGGATGGAATTACAGCGGAGCTTCTGAAAGCGGGTGGAAAACCGGTACTTGAAGTCCTTCAAAAGCTCTTTAATTCCGTCCTTCATGGTGGCACTACTCCGGAGGCGTGGAGCAGAAGTGCGGTGGTCTTGTTCTTCAAGAAAGGAGAATATAAACGTGAATGTAAATATAAAAATAAATATATATAACTACAAATAACCTAAATAATATACTCTATACCTGATACATAACATACATAATTTTTAAATAATACATAATACATACAGTTTAAGCATACTTACATACAAACATATTATACAATGACAACTTAAATAATTTATAATATCGAGCCACACATAATCAGAAACATTTAAATAAGAAAGCTAGTTGCTGAAAGAAGAACGGTAGTGATCAGTCACCATTATTTTAAAGGCTGCTACAGAAGTCGGTTTCCTGATATGAGGAGGTAATTTATTCCATAGCCTTATGGCCTCAGCGGCGAAAGACTGTGACATAAATTTGGTACAGCGAGGAGAAACACACAAGGTAGTTCCCTCGGAGGATCGCAGGTTACGATCGTGAGAAGAACACAAATACTGAAACTTGCATTTCAGGTATTGGGGAGTACATGGATCATATAGGATTGAAAATAACGTGCGAAGAATTCTGTTGCATCTACGGTGATGGATAGGGAGCCATTTAAGCTTAGAACGATATAAGGATACATGATCGTATTTACGAAGGCCAAAAATAAAACGGATGCAATTATTTAACAAACGATCCAATTTGCACAGAAGTACTTGACTCACATCAGGGTAACACACATCAGCATAATTAATGGCCGGTAAAACAAGTGTTCGCACCAACAAAGCCTTAGTCTCGGTTGGAAGGAAATTTTCGAAACGATAAAAGCCACGCTGGGTGGTTGTCACTCTCCGGCTTATTTCAGCTACCTGAGATTGCCAACTTAAATTAGCATCAATCATTAACCCAAGGTCTTTAACTACATGTCTAAGAGGAACATTTGTGCTATTGTAAACAATAGGCTCCAGTAAATTGAAATCTAATTTAGCTAGACGACGAGGGCTACCGAGAATTATGGCTTGACATTTAGCAGGATTGACAGCAATTCCATAACTTGTGCACCAGTCACAGATGGCCTGAAGATCTAGATTTAAAATTTCAATCGCAGAGTTAACCTCTGCTGAATCAATCCGAGCGTACAGCTGTAAATCGTCAGCATACAGAGATGGTAGGAGCATTTGAAATTTACAGTTATGAGAATTATAAAAATAGAAAATAATAAAGGCGAAAGCATTCCGCCTTGTGGAACACCAGCAGCAAGATCAGACCAATCAGAGAAAGACTGTTGATTGACTTTAACTCTTTGCTGGCAACCACGAAGATAAGTTGATAACCAATCCAAAACTGATGAAGAGAAACCCATGTATTTACAGATAGCCAGAAGAATGTCATGGTCGACTGTACAGAAAGTATTAGAGAAGTCAATTAATACGAGAACTGCTAATTTTGACTCCTCCATACCCTCTCGTACGTCATCGAGAACTTTAAGGAGAGCTGAGGTTGTACTATGTCCAAGACGAAAACCAGATTGTAAGGGACTAAGAAGTTTATTTTTAAATATGTTACTGGATAGCTGTTTGTGTGCAGCTGATTCTAAAATCTTTGAAAGAAAGGGAAGTATAGAAATTGGTCAAAAATGGTTAACAGAACTGGGATTATCTAACTTGGGAAGAGGAAGGACAAATGCTTTACGCCAAAAAGATGGAAAAACCCCAGTAGAAAAAGAAAAATTTATGATGTGGGTAATTGGTAATTGGGTAATTGGGAGAACGTTATCAAGTATGGGAATAATCATATTTCTACTCATATCATCATAGCCAGCTGTTTTAGATTTAATGGAGAAAATAATTTTACGAACATCTTTATCAGTTATTGGAGAAAAAGCAAAGCAGTTTGCATCGATTTTGGGAAGAGATGAGATAAGTGAAATAGTTCATGTTTAATGGAGTTGTCGATTATAGGTGTCGAGGAGAAGTGCTTATTAAGATCGTTGAGAGATATTGCCCCCATATCAGGGCAATTCTTTTGTTTACCTAACCCAAGGAAATTGAGAAACTTCCAAGTGCCGGATGGCGAAGAGCTTAAAATGTTCTTATGGATATGTCGGCGTTTTGCAGCTCGGATCATCTGATTGCATCTGTTTCTGGTAACTTTATATATATTCCAGTTGGCATCACAGCGATTGTTTTTAAATCTTACAAAAGCCCGATCACGTTTTGCTATTGCTTTACGGATATCACTGTCCATCCACGGTGCTGGGGGGCACTTGACTTTAACATTGCGTTTAAAATCGAAAATAAAATCAGAAATATCTAATTTGATCTAAAGATTTTAAACAAAAAACATTAGTTTAGTACAGTTTCTATAAAGTATGAACGAATAATTGTAACATTTGCCATAAAGAAAAACAAAATTAAACATTTCCAAAAACCTTGATAGTAGGTCTTATTTTACTATGGTAGGATAATAAGGCCTATTGCTTTAACGTACTCAAATAATCAATTTATACGTAATATATTTAATATTTCTGATCAATAATCACATGAGTGCAGCAATTAAGACTTAAATTCTAAAAAAAAATATATAAATTGCCTCGTCTAACAGTGCTTAAAGTCATTAGTATAATGATGAACAAACTGACAAACAAACTCACTCCTCGTGATTATCATCAGTGCGTCGGTTGTGTCTCGAGTTGAGTTGAGTATTAGGTTGAGTTGAGAATTGGGTTTATTGTTGGGTTGAGTGTCGTCCCAACCAAATATCTGTCACAGCGGCCAGTCTCAACGAAGATCAGCCCATCAGCACAGTACAGAATTATAGTATCCGAATGTATGCGCAAGCACAGGTGCACTCTCTATTCCCTCACAATCATCAAATCGCAATCCAACACGGTCCGAGAGAGCTTTACACATAATTTAATAGCTTCTAATGTCAAAGCCTTAATTCTTCGACACACTTTGCCTTTGCACTGTTTGGACAGCTGAAACCAGGCCTTTTTCTGACTACGACATTAGTTTAATAATAAAAGCGTATGATTTATTTGCATTTATAGCATTTCAAAAGTATAATAAGGCCTATGGTGAAATTTAGTAGGCCTTAATAACCGCCGAATAATTATTTAAGAAAAACCGAATTAAAAAAAATTTACCACGATACGTTACTCAAATCTTCAAGATCAACAAACTATTTATTCATAAAGATAAATATTACGATTTTAGATAGCTAAGTGTAATATTACAAAACATACCTACGATTTATTTGGACTGATTTTTATTATTGGTGAAGTGCGGTCGTATCTTATGATAGATAATGCAACTCTGGTGGCAGAACGCGGGGTAGCGCGTCTCTGCAAACTTGTAGAGATATTATCGTGCAATAGGAGTCTGTCATTATCTCCTTAAGCGAGTGCGGTTATTATAAACACGATTTTTGTTTATTAGGCCTTATTAGCCGACAGGCCTTATTACCCGCAGGCACCTAACTAATTTTGGCCAGACCCGAGATTCGGGCCTGGGACCTCATTATCAGCAAACCGCGTTTTTTACGACCACTAAACCAACGAGACAGTCAATAGTTGCAGTCAACAATAGACTCACCTTGAACAGATTCTCGGCACCAGCTCGCAGCCGCAACTCCTTATTGATCTCCTGGTTGAGTTGGCAACGGCGTGTCTGTAGACGACCGCGACACGTCGCCACTCGAGGGTCTGAACCCTAGAACAAATACAAATGAGGTTAAACTATTGAATAGAAATTAAAACAGTATTGTAGGTGTCTTTTTTATTTGACCATGTATCACACAAACTGTACACTTTTTTATACGGTATAACGGCATTTAATTTCATTTCAACGAACGTTTCGAGAACTTTGTCAATACAAAATTGAAGTGACAAACGAACTCACAGTCCACGTGATGGCCCGTGGACAACTGCAACCACCTTCAAACAAGAGGGCTACGGATGCGTTGTCACCTCTGAGGACTAAGATGGTATGCCTCACAGCCTGTGAATATACTGGCTCTCTTTACCCCTCAGACCGGAACACAGCAGTGCAAGCAGTGTTATTTGGCGGCAAATATAGGTAAAGAGGGCGGTATAGTTATTCTATTTCACGATGAAGTTTTGACTTTGGTTGTTATTAGCCGTGCACATTAGGGCCTCGGGAGCGTTACTCCCGAGCGCCCGCAACCTACGCACACTAACACAATGTGTATGTGCACGGCTAACAACAACCAAAGTCAAAACTTCATCGTGAAATAGAGTAACTATACCTACTCATACTCCTCGAGAGAAAAGTGGTGTTAGGTACCTGCTAGTAAATAGTGGCAGTAATGCATAAACAGTTTTCCGATGTACTCTTCATTGTAAAACGAGTCGTGAGGGAAAACTAAACGTTTTTTAATATAGGAACCCGTTGTATATACTCCATACTTCGTTATTACATGAATGGTTTTTGCGACACGTAGATATAACGCTGAACACGGAAATCGTAAGTTGTAATAAAAAGTGGTACCTATACAATGTTCATTACGTAGCGCGTCTTCGTTGATGTAACGCGGTACCTAAGTGACATTCTGATGAGGGTAAAAACAATGATAGGTAATAATCTTCCGCTCACCAGATGTCGCTAGTTGGAACTGGTTGAAATTATTTGTTACTCAATGTCATTATAATTAAGAATATTATGCGTTATAAATTAAAAAAAAAAACGGTTTCCAGAGTATATTAATACACAATATAATCAGTGGTTTTGCTCTTTAATTTTTGGCACATCTTTTAACACTATTTTTTCTACATTTAGAAATATCCGTTGCTGTTTTTTACATTTATAATCTAATTAATATAAAATAAAAAAACGCGTGTGTACTTATGTACGCCCGTAGGAAGTTATACTTCTTTAGCGTAACCTTAAATATAATTATCAGTTCCCACGAAAACTTGACAGTTACCTATCCAATAAACTTGTCGATTTGAGGTGTCAGTGTGCGCGTGCATCGTAAAAAATTCACTCGCATAATTTTTCCCAAACGCCCCAAAAGAAGTATAACTTCAATAAATAATATTTAAGAAAGAAAATTTAAGCCTACGTTTTTTTAACAAATAAACTTCCCCGCTATGAAATCTGTCAAATATTTCACCTCATTCCTAAGTGGTGCTGCCCTGGTCCTGTCAAATAATAAATTATGTCACTTCACAGTGTGTCCTCTGCTGAATGACAGCGGAAAACTCCACGGTGATCATCCATTCGCCCTTAGACGGGGCTACGGGAACGCTTTCGCACACTACCGCAGCCCCGACGGCGATAGTCCTTACAGGGTCCGTCTCGATGACGGAGTGGAGCCGGAGTTCTCCACTCCTTTTTCATGTACTGAGGCCTTACGTAAAAGACGATGGACATCCCTCGTATCCGCCATCTAAGCCTCAATTATAGGGAATTGAGGAGAGCCTAATATGCTCTCCCTCGGCACCCAGCTCTCGGACTGCGGATTGGGATATTTGCCAGGGTGTTGCCAACCTAGACTCGAACTCCCATAAATGTTGTGTATATTACAAAAACCCGTTTCATAAACACTTTCTACTAAAGCTTTGATCGGATTATAATGACGTCTTCGGTTCTACTTTTTACATAATAGGTATACACTTCTTGTTACAGTTTTTTGCATTTTAATGTCTACCTTGCTACAATAAAGCTTATCGTTGATTCCAATTTTAAAACTTTTAATGTTTTTACGCGAATATTCTTTAAATTTGCTTCCATAGTGGGAGGCAATTCAGCAAATTGATAATAACAAAATCGGGAGATACATTTTGGTGTTGCAGATAGATATCTATAATTTACATCCAAAATTTAATTACACCACTGGATAGCTAAAGGATCAGAGAATTTCTTACGTTGAGTGAGGACCGTGACGCATCGCGCGCTGCGGAGGGGGGGAACTCCGCCATTTGCGCGTATTCACGTGCACTCGAGCACATTAACTACCTGATGGTAAGTAAATGACGTTGCCCATAGACATCTTCATCTATCTATCTTTAATTAAGAATCAAAATGCAGATGTGTGATCACCCTTATGCCTATGATGAAATGCTTCATTCCCCAAGAACCCAAGCAGAGAATTCCAAACTTAAGCCTCACATCTGTATGGGGGAGCAGCATATTATAGAATATACAGATCTCTAGATGTTTAGAAGAAGAACAGGTGATTACATAAGCGTTTCGTTTTTAAGTATAAAAAAGTTGAAAAGAGAAAAAGCGGCTAGCGACGGAGTTATTGCAGTTATATCATTGCATTATAAAATAAAGTCAACTTTTTAAGTAGAGTTGATTTAGCACGCGTTCAAACGTGAAGAATCGTATGAGATGACACCTGCACGTCTGAATAGTTTAAAATATTTCCGACTATGATGTGAGATCCAATTTCACTGGACACAGCATGACGAGAACGTCCTAGAGACGTTACTAAAAAGTAAGTGTTTACTGCAGCCCAAGAACACCTTTTTTTCATTGAGAAATGCCTACGCATACCGGTCTCGCGGGGGCAAGGACGGGTTATGTCAGATTCGTACCTACTAAAACCCCATGGTGTTACACCTTTGCCGCATATTGGCAGGGCCACGGCTAAGCCACCGACTCAGATAAAACTCCTGGACAGGAAAAAAGATTTACCCAACAAAAATGTATGAATCTTAAGCGGTGTCCATTCACAGCAATCTGTGAAGTCAACGCTCCACGAGATTAAAGTGGTCCCGTGCCCAGAAGCGTTATGTAGGTAATTTACTTTTTTTTTTCTTGTCACTAACGACACAACACAGAAGCGTTATGCCACTTCTTTACGCGGGTATTCACATTTAAGTGATTTCGCCGCTCGCACGCACCCCTCTGTCACAAATCACATTGTCGATGGCTTTCTCTAACTTCGACATTTGCCAATGATTGAAGACGCGTGTTTCTCTAGTGCTTGGTATGGAATGTTTTTTTTTGCAAGCCTCCTTACCGTTAGTAGAAAACAGTAGGGGATTTTTTCGAATATACTTTTATTTGAATTCTATTATTATTCGTATTGGTATTCGCGAGAGACAGAAGTACATAACATTTTTAGATTAAGGATATCATCTATACATATAAATAAAATTGAAGTGTCTGTCTTTAATATAGAAATGACTGCCTTACATTGAGCTAAGTTATTTGAATGACATTAAGACATGAACAACCATTTAAAAAAATGTCCGTTTGTCGTCTGTCTGCCTGGCTGTCTGTTCGGGTTAATCTTCGGAATCGCTGAACCGATTGTGATGAAACTTTACGAATATATAGAAAGGAATGCCAGGAGTGATCTAGGTTCAAAGTTACAATATATCAGAAAAAATTGTTGTTTTTTTTTTAATAATCATTTTAAAAAAATGTCTGTTTGTCGTCTGTCTGCCTGGCTGTCTGTTCGGGCTAATCTTCGGAATCGCTGAACCGATTGTGATGAAACTTTACGAATATATAGAAAGTAATGCCAGGAGTGATCTAGGTCTTAAGCTATAATTTATCAGAAAAAAATGGTTTTTAAAATAAATGTTCTTTGATTATATTAAAAATAACGCCATATTAATAGATAATCGTGGCGTTTCGCTAGTTTTAAATATAATTAGTCTCAAACAGTCGACGCCCTTGCAAAGGCAGACTAATCTGGCTTTCTAATTGGGTAAAACGAATATTCTATTGTACCAGCTGAATCGCGTGGTTTTGCGAATGGAATTTGGGTCAAAGCAAAGATTTATACGTGGTATAGCTATGCTGCAGCTATATTAATAATATAGTAGTAGCACGAATGGGTCGGCTCGACCGGGGAAGGACCACGCTCTCACAGAATACCAGCGTAAAATAGCAGCTTAATGCTGCTGTGTTTCGTATGGTGAGTGTAGAGAACCGGAGACCCTTTTTACTGGAAAAGAGGCTTTCTATCTTAGTCCTCACGACTATTCCTCGTCCGACGTCCTCACACTCGTTTGATTCGCAAATGAAGATAGATGTAGATGTCTATGGGCCACAGCAACCATTTACCATCAGGTGGACTGTGTGCTCGTTTGTCACGCTTATTCTATAAAAAAAAAACAATATATTTCTTTCAAAAACACCAGGTGGTAGGAGTTCCGGTTAGGAGTCCGTCTGGGTCCCTATTACTTATTTCTGCCATCAAATAGCAGTGCATGCGCTGCTGGCTCCTGGTCTGAAGGAAGAGAGCCAGTATAATTACAGGCTGCAAGGCATTCCATCTTAGACCTCAGGTATGGCAATGTATCTGCAGCCTTCCATGTTTGAAGTTTATTATACGCGAATACTACACATGGAATAAAGCTAATTTTACGGATTTTATCGAGTTTAATTTTAACTTTTGAAATTATACTTTTTTTGGCGCGTTTGAGAAAAATGATGAGAGTGAATTTTTTACGATGCGCGCGCACACCGACACCTAAAAACGACACCATGAAGTTGTTACGATGCGCGCGCACACCGAAACCTAAAAGCGACAACTTCAGTTGGTAATTGTCTGTCAACTGTCAAGTTTTCGTGAGAACTGATAACTATATTCAAGGTAGTTACTCAAATATATATGAATTTATAAAACGTGTTTTATTTTAGTTATTTTTGTTTTGTTACACTAAAGAAGTATAACTTCTTACGTGCGAACATAAGTACACACACACGTTGTTTTTTAATTCTCGACGTTTCCGCCAATTTAAAAGTTGAAGGTGGCCTTCGTTAACTATGACATCAGGACGTCAAACACCTGAGTCCCACACGTGCCCATGGGTGCTGTAAAGTGCCTGAAACGTCTGGAATAAAAAAAGTTAAAATTAAACCCGATAAAATCCTTCAAATTAGTTTTATTCCATTGATTGCTAGTGTCTTTTTCTCATTCATAGGCTGCGGTAAACAGATCCAATCAGATGGACTGTAAGTTTGTTTGTCACTTTTAATTTATAAAAATGGCAACTTCAAAGTTGCAATCGTGAGTATATGCAACGGATGTGCCGTAGGGCGCACAGCACGCGAAGTGTTTACCGAGTAAGGAGATCGAAATCAGAGTGGACGCTGGTGTTAACAGGTGGATACTAATATGAATCAAAGATATAGTCAAAGTTGAGAATTTATATGTACGAGGGTGGATTGAAAAGTACTCGGCTAACACAGATCCATTCAATTCTAAAATCAAATCTACACACATTATTTAGTTCAGTTCAGACTAGTTCATTGTGTGAAGTTCGAAACGTGCGATAATTAGTTGTGATTTTATAAATTTATTAACAAAGTAATCGGACATAATTTCCGCAGATGGAGCAAATCGAGCAGCGTGCCGTCATTAAGTACCTCCATAAGAAGGGCTATCATCAAAGCCATCCATGATGACATGGTCAGTACATTAGGCGATTGTGTTCTGTCATATTCATCCGTCAAAAATGGATAGCAGAATTTAAGCGTGGTAGAGAGTGTGAAAGATGAACCCCGCTCTGGAAGGCCTTCGACGTCAACTACTGACGAAAATATTAAAAAGTACTTGATTTAATAATGGGAGACCGCAGATTAAAAATTAGAGATAGCCGAGATTATAGGCATCTCTTATGAATGAACTCAAAACATCATTGTCAACGAGTTGGGTTTCCACAAGGTGTCTGCGAGGTGGGTTCCGCGACTGCTTTCAGTTGAACAAAAAGGACGCGATTGACTATTTCACGCGACTGTTTGGAGTTATTTGAAGCCGATGCAGATGATTTTTGAATCGTTTTGTTACTATGGACGAAACATGGGTTCATTACTGTACACCGGAAACAAAACAACAATCAAAACAGTGGAAGACCTGGTTCACCACCCTAAAAAGCTAAGTCGATTTTGTCGGCAAATAAGGTGATAGCTTCAGTATTCTGGGACTCGAAAGGTGTGATTATGATTGATTATCTTGAAAGGGTCAGACTATAAACTCTGATTACTACTGCACCTTACTAAGTCGTTTACGAGAGGAAATAAAAGAAAAACGTCGAGGAATGCTCAGAAAAAGTCCTGTTTCATCAAGATAACGCCCGTGTTCACGTCAGTACAGTCAATGGCTGAAATTCACAACTGTGGCTTTGAACTGTTACCGCATCCGCCGTATTCACCTGATCTGGCACGATCAGACTTCTTTCTGTTCCCTAACCTAAAAAGCACTTGGGAGGTCAAAGATTTTCGACAAACGACGAGGTCAAAGCAGCTGTAGACGCATATTTTGACTCTAAGGAAGAATCATTTTTTCAACGGTCTAAATGCTTGGAAGGGAGGAGGCAAAGTGTATTGAACTTGATGGTGATTATGTAGAAAAATAAAATATTACTGATTTAGTATGTGTTTATTTTCTTGGTTAGGCCAGTACTTTTCAATCCACCCTCGTAGTCTCGGTTTTTATTCAGAAAAAAAATGTAATTTAAAGTTGTTTTATTACTAGCTTTTACCCGCGACTTTGTCTGCGTAGAACTTTAACAAAAAGACCTGCAGACTGCAGATCTATAATAGTGTTCTTTGGGTTAGTAATTCAATAATCGAAAAACCACTTTAAACTCATAATGATTTCTTATATTTCCGCGAATACTACACAAGGAATAAATGTAATTTTACGGGTTTTATCGCGTTTAATTTTAACATTTTAATTACCGACGTTTCTGGCACTTTACTGTACCCACCATGTTCACGGGTGGGAGGGACTGAGGTATTTGACGTTCTGATGTCATAGTCAACTTTTAATAAGCCATCGTTAACTATGACATCAATACGTCAAACTCCTCAGTCCCCCATGACCGTGGGAGTTAAAAAAGTTAAAATATAAAATCCGTAAAATGAATTTGATTTCACTTTAAACTCCAACCGGGTCCAACTGGTCGTTGCTGCTGGTGATAAGAGGGCTGGTTCTTTTCTCGCTCAAAGGCTAAGTATAACCATTCAACGGGGAAACGCAGCCAGCGTTCTTAGCACGATACCGCGGGGAGTAGGACTGTATGATAATTAAGTTACTAGTTTTTTTTTAAATTATAGTTTTTAATATTGAAAACTTTGTGCAATTCAACGATAATAATCATGTACGATTTCACAAAAAAAATACTCTACGTTTTTTTAGAAAAAAATATAGCCTAGATCACCCCTGGTGCTGGCAATGTTTTGTATTTGTTCATGAAGTTGTTAGAGAAGACAGGTAGACAGGTAGACTTACTCTATTTACAAATTGTGTTAATAAGAAAAGTTTGACATTTTTAATATAATAGGTCCTTACATATGAAATTGGCAGTTTGTACGGAATATAAAGTCAATTTTTTTTTGTGAAATATATTTAATTATATCAAAGTATGCACCGTTATTATCTATGCACTTTTGCCATCTCATAGGTAGTTCATTAATCCCTTTACTAAAAAAACCATGTGGGCGAGAATCAATAAACTCTTTGAAGGCGGTTTGGACTGCCGCATCGGAGTTGAATTTTTTTCCTTGTAAGAAGGTGTCAAAATTCCGGAAAAAATGGTAATCTGTTGGAGCAAGGTCCGGGGAGTACGGTGGATGTCGCAGACATTCCAATTGTAGCTTATCTAACTTAGTGGTTGTTTGTTGTGCAGTGTGTGGTCTTGCGTTGTCGTGAAGCAGCAGTGGCCTAGAGCGATTGACCAATCTCGGTTGTTTAGCAGCTAGTTCTTCCTTCATGGTTTGCAGTTGCTGACAATAGATATCTGCCGTAATCGTTTGGCCAGATTTTAGAAAGCTGTAGTGAACGACACCGGCGCTAGTCCACCAAACACTCACAACTAACTTTTTCTGAGTCAATTTTCGTTTAAGGCAGAATTTGGCTGGGTCTTCAGGGTTCAGCCATTGCGATGAGCGCTTCCGATTATCGTACAGTATCCACTTTTCATCACAAGTAATGATTCGATTTAAAATCCCTTCATTATTGTGTCGGTTGAGCAAAGTAACACAGCAGTCGACGCGTGTTTGCAAGTTCGATTCACTCAATTCATGAGGTACCCATCGTTCAAGTTTTTTTTACTTTCCCGATTTGCTTCAAGTGGATTAATACAGTTTTATCACTTACCCCGAAGCCTGCTGCTATCTTTAAGTGCTTTGTGATGGATCCGCTTCCACAATAGCCTTTAATTCTTCATTTTCCACTTTGGTCTCCGGCCGTCCACGGGGTTTGTTCTGAAGGTCGAAATTTCCAGAACGAAAACGTTGAAACCAAAAACGTACCGTGCTCTCTTTTGCGACACCAGCGCCGTACACATCATTAATCCTTCGAGCTGTTTCTGCAGCACTGGTGCCACGGTAGAACTTTTACTCGTAAATATACCGATATTTCATGTTTTCCATTGTGCGGTAATAAGCGACGCCAAAGAATAAAATAATGAGGAAAAAACAAATGAATGACTGTTTTCAAAACTCAAATGTACCAGCTATATGAATTTATAAATTTGAATTTGGAATTCTTAACCAAAGAGGAGATATTTCAGATCAAAGTGGTCAGTACGACAAAACGCTAATTTCATATGTAAGGAACTAATATTATCCGGTATGGGTCTACTGGAAGATATTTCAATAAATTATGGAATAAGTAGAACTCACTGTATGATTGTTTTTCTGTCATGTAGCTAAATAAAAAAAAAATTATAAAACCCTATATAAATAACACCGTCTTTTTTTTCTTTTCATTTATCAATAGCGTTACAATGTGGTGACTCGTATGCCCGTTCATTGACTTCGGCTCACGAGTTCAAGTTTTTTACAGTCCACCTTCATCCAACGTTAAACTAACAAGGCTACTGATACGTTAAAATATATGAGGACCAAGATGAAATGCCTCGCAGCCCGTAATTATACTTACTCTCTTACTTGAGACCGGAATACAGTAGTGCACGTATTGCTACTTTGCGGTAGTAATAGACAAGAGGGTGAAGAGAGTAGACCTACTCCATCCGACTCCTACGGAAAGAATACTTACCACATACTAACCAAAAAAAGCCTTATTAATCTTAAACGGTATCAAATTACAACAATCTGTGAATCCAAAACCACTACTAAATTGTCAAACACTAAAGTCATAAATCGTAACGGTTGATATTACTCACAATAGATCATAAATGCACTCTACTTTATAAGGCGTTGAAAAACAATCAATTTTGTTCACATACGGCGCCACCGACCACAGAATATCAATGAACTGGTTATGTTGAATGGTATATAACCAGGGCTTTAAATATGCCGAAAGGTTATAAAGCACTGCCGGTAACGTGACATGCAAGCGGAATTATCTAAGTTAGTAAATTTAAAAATTGAAAGTTAACTGCGCTGAGGTGCATGCTAAGAAGTTGACAAAATTACAATTAAAGGATGTATCTGAATGAATGGTTAATTCTGAATACTGTTAAAAAAAAATGTATCTGGCAACCAGATCAGCTTCAATAAAAATAAAAACTATGGAGTTCTAAATCTAAAATGGTTTTTGATTTCATTTTCCATTCAAACAAATTAAATTACTTTGATACCTATTACTTATTAAATTAAAGTAATATTTAATAAAATAACAAATTACCTATATAGGTACTATACCGTTACTTTTATTACACAAGCTTTTTACACAGTTATCGCCAAAGTAAATCAAATTAATGTAAGTGTCGAAAGTTCGCGTGACAAGTTGACACTTTTTTATAATATATTATATATAACACGCTTTGAGATACTATTTAAGATAATATTTCTGTGAATTTTGTATATAATTTTATGTAGAGATACGGTCTGTTTTGTTCGAGACAATTTATATTGCGAAGGAGCCTCTTTTTGACTAAACTGGTAATGTGTAATTCTTCAATTTATGGTTTAAGATATTTATAAATACTAAAATTAATGTATGTAGTTCGGGAGCAAGGGGAAAACCACCACCACCACCATGTGCCAACCTCGCCTGCACCTGCATCATACTCACGGACGAGGCTCTTGTGATGACCGTCAAATTGGTACCTACCATATTCTTTCGAAAACATTGAACCTATATGCCCCAGGCTAATAAAACATCGTTACTAGTTTGATGGTATTTACTCAGCGTTCACCCTCCGTAGATTTAAGTTGATATAGTCTAAATCGTACAGTGAAGAGTTCACTGTGCGATTTAAATGAACAGTCCACTGTAAAACATGGACGTACTCCAAAATAGGCAGCATTTTAGCTATGGCATTTTTAAAGTATATAACTAGTAACTACTTTTTATGGTTTATTAGATGAAATTAAGTTTGCATTTTGTAAACAGTTTTAATTACCTTAAATGCCGTAAGCGCAAGGGAATCCATCATAACATTTCTTTCCGTAGTCGTAGTTGGTGTCGTAGAAGGTGACAATGACGACTACCACCGGATACGACTTATCCTTATCATCATCATCATCATCATCATCATCATTATAACCTTTCACAAGTCCATGGCTGGACAATGAGCTCCCCAAGGAATGCCACAAATTCAATTGTGCCATTCACTTAACTCAATCTTTATTTATCTACATATTACATATATATACACATATAGGGTACTGAACTCGAAATATTTTATTGATTAAACTGGCAACCCTAGTTCTGAAAAGTCAATACAAAAATACAACATGCGTGTTTGTTTGTTTTCTCGAATGTGAATGATTGAAGGAAATTTTGATTAAGGTAGTGATTTCAAAGAAACATTTTAGATCGTGTTACTGAGCTTGTATAACACAGTATTGTTCGTTCGAAGCATTCAAACCTGATCGCCATTGTTTCGATACGTAATTATGCGTCTCAAGTGAAAGAGGTAAAACTTTATGGTGAGACGACGAACGTACCTGCGCATCTTTATTGTTTATACTAAGTACGCTCTTATATTAAAATCATTCTTTACCATGGTATGGCATGGATGAATTTTGCCATGCCATGCTGCACCTAGGACACTCAATAAGTTTTGAGATATACAGAAAGTATTTTAGATACTATTAATATTTATTTTACATCTTTTCAAAACATTCTCCATCATGTTCTATACAAAGTTCCATTCGCCTAAACCAACTCCGAAAACACTTTTGCCAGTCTTGATCTGACAGGTCGGAAATCGCTTCTTCGTAGGCAGCCACAGCTTCTTCGGCGCTTGAAAAAACTTGCCTTTTATTTTTTCTTCGACTCTTGGGAACAAAAAGAAATCACAAGGAGCTAAGTCAGGGCTGTAGGGTGGGTGACTTAGAGTTTCAACAACAGATTCCTCAATAAATGCTTTTGTTCTAAGGGATTCCCAGAAGCCCAGTCTTTGGTCTTCTCTCCCGCACAGCTTGAAAAGCTTTGGGTAATGCAACTGTAGTATACCATTCAGAGTTGACTGACCTACAATTTTCCAGCATTGACGTCGACAAATGTCCGCTCCGCGAAAAAAAACTAGCCACCATTTTTTTGCCGACGTTGCGAGGTCTTTGCAGTTTTGTCGGTAACTGTCCTTCTGAGTAGACCCATACCGATGATTTATTTTCCGGATCATATTGATAGATCCATGTCTCGTCACCAGTAACGATTTCTAAAACACGCCTAGATACCCCGTTTTCAAAACGTAGACGCATTTCATGGCACCAATCCACACGAGTCTGTTTTTCGCTTTCGGAGAGCAAACGAGGGATCCATCGACAACAAAGCTTCCTCACTCCAAGATGTTGATGTAGGATGGTATGAATGCTCCCAGAACTAATGCCTACAATCTTTTCGATGTCCGTATATGTGACTGGTGGGTCTTCTCGCACCAACATTTCAGTAGTCCATACATTTTCTGCCGTTACTGCTGTTTGCGGGGCCCCGGATCTTTGGTCAGATTTAAGATTAATTTTACCCCTTTTGAATTCAGCAATCATCATCATTACAGCCCTTCATAAGTCCACTGCTGAACATAGGCCTCCCCCAAGGAATGCCACAAAGCACGGTCCTGAGCCACCCGCATCCATCGACTTCCTGCATGTCTTACCAGGTCGTCACTCCATCTAGTGGGGACGCCCTACACTAAATCCGCCGGTACGAGGCCGCCACTCGAACCTTTTTCCCCATCGGTTGTCGGTTCTTCGAGCTATATGGCCGGCCATTGCCACTTCAGCTTACTAATCTGTTGGGCTATGTCGGTCACTCTGGTTCTACTGCGGATATCCTCATTTCTAAGTTTATCACGCAGTGAGACTCCAAGCATAGCCCTCTCCATAGCTCGCTGAGCGACCTTGAGCTTCCTCATCCGGCCAGCAGTGAAGGACCACGTCTCAGTTCCGTAGGTCATCACTGGCAACACACTGGTTGTACAGCCTCGTTTTCAAGTTTTGAGGTATACCTGACGAGAATATGTGTCGTAATTTCCCGAACGCTGCCCAGCCGACTTGAATCCGTCGATTGACCTCTCGGTCGAGGTTGGACTTACCTAGACGGACTATTTGTCCCAGGTAAAAGGTCCCGAGCTTAGTGCTCCCAACAACTACCGGCATAGGTGTGACATGGACATTAAACATGATCTTTGTTTTGTCCATGTTCATCTTAAGACCTATCCCTTGGGAGACACTATTGAGTTCATTGAGCGTAGTGCTAAGGTCCTCCAGCGATTCTGCCATAAGGACTATATCATCGGCAAATCGAAGGTGAGTGATGTACTCGCCATTGATGTTAATGCCGTATCCTTTCCAGTCCAGAAGCTTGAAAACGTCTTCCAATGCAGCGGTGAAGAGTTTCGGGATATAACGTCACCCTGTCTTACACCTCTCTGCAGTTGGATAGGTTTTGTACTCTGGTTCTGTACTCGGATAGCCATCGTAGCCCTACTGTACAAGCACTTCAGCACTTCGATATACCGACAGTCAACTTGGCACCGCTGAAGGACTGCAGCACCGCCAAATTTCGACGGAATCAAAGGCTTTCTCATAGTCCACATACGCCAGACATAGTGGCAAATTGTACTCCTCGGACTTCTGTACAATTTGCCGAAGGGTATGTATGTGGTCTATGGTGCTAAAGCCTTTTCGGAAACCTGCTTGTTCGGGAGGCTGGAAGTCGTCTAGTCTGCGTGCGAGACGATTCGTAATGACTCTTGAAAACAGCACGTAGACGCGGCTCAGAAGGAAAGTAGTCTGTAGTTCTTCAAGAGAGCGTTGTCGCCTTTCTTGAAGAACAAGACCACACACTTCTGCTCCACGCCTCCGGTGTAGTGCCACCATGTAGGACGGAATTAAAGAGCTTCTGAAGGACTTCAAGTACCGGTTTCCACCCGCTTTCAGAAGCTCCGCTGTAATTCCATCCTCGCCTGGGGCCTTGCCGTTTTAAGGTGCTGGAGAGCCATTCTAATCTCGCTCAGACTGACGTCAGGATATCATCGGAATAGTGTCGGATAAGACTCGCTCTTGGATCGTTACTCACACTTGCGTGTGGCTCCAACGATGATGTGTACAGCTGCCCATAGAACCTCTCAATCTCCTCAAAATCTCAGGTGTCCCGGAAACGACGCTGCCACACTCGGTCTTCAGCTTCGACACTTGGCTCTTTCTGGCAGACAGATCTCTGGCAAAGACTTTGGAGCACTGGTTCCGCTCGATCCTTCTTCAATACGAGCTGTATTGAAGTTGCGCAAGTCCCGCCGCATGCATTTGGAGATCTGTCTGTTCAGTTGCCTGTATGCTATCAAATCTACTGAAGATTGCAGCTGCATTTCCGTCTAACAGCCATGAGATTAAGAGTGTGATCGGAGAGTTTTGTGTTCTTCTGCGGCGGGTGTTACAAAACTTAGCTCCGACCGCATGGACAGTTTCCACGAGCTTGTCATTCATATCGTCCACTGCATTGCAATCTTCTAGGCACTGAAAACGGTTTTGTAACTCGAGCTGAAAGGTTTCGGGACTTTGGATTAGAACACGAGGGGACGGGCGTTGACTTCATTAGACGACACCTCTCCAACTTAACGTTTAGATTCAGTGTGCCTCTAACCATTCGGTGATCGCTACCAGTTTTCACCTCGCGATCACTGAGACATCACTGAACAGTTGGCGTCTAGTCGTCATAATGAAGTCAATCTCATTTTTGTCGAACCGTCGGGGCTCGACCAGGTCCACTTCCTGTGGGGCCGCTTCTGGAAAAAGAGTTCATCATAAAGTCCCTCTTTCTCCATGAAGTCGGCCAGCTGCTGGCCCTTGGGTTCCGTTGCCCTAATCCGAATTTCCTACTTTCAGCTCACCGTTCTCTCTTGTGCCTAGCTTTGCGTTGAAGTCTTCCATTAACACCGTATAGTGGGTTTTAGAGGAATGCATGGCTCTAGAGATATCCTCATACATTTCCTCCACCTCCTCATCGGGGTGTGCCGAAGTTGGTGCGTAAACCTGTATGACCTTCAGCGAGTACCGTTTGGTGATTCTGAGTATAAGGTACGCAACCCTCGTCGACACTCCCAATTTTAACGTTGTTAACGAGAGACTTGTGGACGATAAATCCGACACCTCCTTGGGACAGATGATCGCCCTCCGGTGATAGAACAAGTTGCCGGATTCGAGGATTACCGTGTCCTCCCCTCTCTTCGGACTTCGGATAATTCTATAATATTCCAGCGCAACTTGTCTATCTCTTCTTACAGCTCCAGGATCTTCTCGTCAGTCCTCAGAGTGCGTGCGTTATAAGTTGCCAGGTCGAGTCGTCGTAGGTGGCAACCGAACCTCCACCGGAGATTCTTAGCACCCCCTGCCCCGCCGTTACCATGGTCGCCACCGTAGCCAGGAATAGCGGGGCCGCCGGGGACTGGGGGCCGTCTCTTCGTAACTTTCTTCATTGGGGGGATATTGCCGTAGTTGCCACGCTTGGCGAGCGGGTTGGCAACCGCAGTTTTTTTATTGTTATTTGCTGTTATCTGCCTCAGTTTCCCTCTGTCGCCTCTTACGACACCCACGGGAAGATATGGGGTAGTGGGTATTCTAACCCGCCACTACACGGGAAGAATTCAGCAAACCACCTAAAAATTGTTGCGCGTGATGGAGCTGAGTTCCCTCATTGCTGATTGTAACCGTTGTAAACTTAATTGTTCGGTTAAACCAAATTTAAAATCATAATATATCATAGCGCGCAAATGTTTACGGTTAAGATCCATCGTTTTAAATGAAAAGCGCGGGAAGCGTTGCAGGAAAATTAATAGAACCTTGTTTTTTTTTAATATTGAGCAATTGGCTTATGGAGTTCTATTTTTAAATAAACTTGCTTTTTAGAAACATATAACACGGGTGCGTTCCATTTTTAAATTTCGAGCATCTCAAAACTTATTGAGTGACCTACGTAGTATAGTTGTAGCACGAATGGGTCGGCTCGACCGGGGAAGGACCACGTTTTCACAGAATTGCAGCGTAAAATAGCATCTTAACGTTGCTGTGTTTCGTATGGTGAGTGTAGAGAACCGGAGAACCTTTTTACTGGAAACGAGGCATTCCATCTTAGTCCTCACGGGTGACAACGCATCTGCATTTTGATTCGTAATCGAGGATAGATGTAGATGTCTATAGGGCACAGCAACCAATTACCATCAGGTGGACTGTGTGCTCGTTTGTCAACCTTATACTATAAAAAAATGAAGGTCTTAACGATAATCTGTTTTATTAAATCTATAAACACCAAAAATTACTTTGTGATACCTATCCATTTAAAACAATAAAAAATAATTTTTGTAAGGTTGGAATTTTTTCTCTAAATGTATTGGTACCACCCATGAAGTACAAATCTATTTCGTAAAAAGGAATCATGAAAATTGGTTCACAATTGATGAAGATATCGCATAACAATGTGTATACAATTTTTTTAAGTGGTTGAGACATACTGCAGTTATATTATGGTTGTAGCACGAATAGGTCGGCTTGACCGAGGTAGGACCACGCTCTCACAGAATATCAGCGTAAAATAGCAGCTTTGCTGCCGTGTTTCGTATAGTGAGCGTAGAGATCCGGAGACCCTTTTTACTGAAAACGAGGCATTCCATCTTAGTCCTCAGGGGTTTGCATTTTGTTTCTTAATCGAGGATAAATGAGTCTATGGGCCACAGCATCAACTTACCATCAGGTGGACTGTGAGCTTGTTTATCACCCTCATTCAAAAAAAGAAAATAATACAAAAAACATAGAGTCTGCTAAAAAAAACAAATTTTAATACCATACTATCTAGGTAAACATCATAATTTCAAAAACGAAGGTTTCCGCCGGCGTATTGTTACTCCTATTTTATCGTTTAAGCAATGTTTTCAAGTGGATTTTGATACGTAAAAGTGATGCGGTTTTCTGTATTAAGTGTTAACTATTAGTGGAAACGACGAAACAAGTCTCCAATGTTGATATAAACTTCAAGTTATTTTGTCTGCTTGGGCGCCTTAGGAACTTGAGATACTGTCGTCATCGACGATCCTTTGGGTTAAGCTGTCATCAAAATCTCCCAAGGAATTCTCAAAGTGATACATCGGTATATTATGATGAAGTTTTCGAAAGAAAATATTATATAATTTCTTATTACTTAACACTGGCAAAAGTATATCCGTACGAGTCCATAACCAGAGAAAAAAAATGCAAAAACCTGTAAATTGAAAAATTACGGCGCTTTAGATTTATACTGGGGGATTTACTATGCTAAACGCATATTTAATAAGTCCCGCATGATTGTGTAACACCGCCCACTATTACAAAGTTCTGCTGACAGTCCGCCATTTTTGATTGCACCGTATTATAAAATGGCGGGACGCAAAAATACTTGTTATATTCCATAATCGCACGTGTTTGCAGTGTCATTATCTTCCGATAGATTACGGTATAAATATACCGTTAACGCCAAGCGGACGGGAAACAGCGACAAAGGTGCCAATCTTCAATCCGACCGCCAAGTGTAATAATATAATAAAATAATATTAAAAAAATACTTGCATCGTTGCTTGCTATATTTATTAAGCGTGTATGATCTTTATATTTCCGGACATTTGAATCGTAAAATTTTTATTTGTTTTTCTCGTTTTTGCATGATTTTTTAACTTATTATAAGCTTTGACCAAAATCCCACCAAGTGGTAAGTAGTGATGATGCCTAGACAGTAAATCGCACTGTCTTAGCGCAACTAAAGCCTATTCACTCTTGCCTTGAATACGCCCAGATTTTATTCGGACGGAAAGACGGACGCCGGCAAATTATTAGCAAATTATGTATTAATTGGTTACAAATCTGCTTATGCTCTATTGTTTTTATTCTTTGCTAGCAATCCGTCTCGGCTCCATCTAGCTAAGATCTAATATTATGGCGTTATTAATTTAAGTTTAAGAAAGTTAAAGACCATTTGTTTTATTAATATTTCAGTTTAAAAAAAACTAAGTTTTTCGGATGAAATATAGTCTAGATCACTCCTCTCATTTCACAATTGGTTCTGACATTCCTAAGATTAGCCCGGACAGACAGACAATAATTTTAAAAATGATCATTCAAGCCTTAATAGCAGGCAGTTATTTCGATATTACAGACAGACACTCCAATTTTATTTATAAATATATTTATAAAATTGGAGTGTCTATAAATAGCGAACAGCCAGAAGTATTTAAAATATTTCAAAAGTAGCAACACATGAAATGTCACTTTAGTGTCCGGAAGGTTTTAGCGGGAACTTGATCGGCGGCGGTTTGCTGCTCCTGTATTATTGTTTGAATAATGGTTCGAAGTGGATTTTGATATGTAAAAGTGGTGCGATTTTGTGTATTAAGTGTCTGCGCATGTGAACTATTAGTGGAAACGATGAAACAAGTGCTCTGATGGTGATGTGATTCTCAAGATAAGGTGTCTATCTGCTTAGGCGCCTTAAGATACCATCGCCAACTGTCAGCTGTCTGCTGACTCAAGTTGCCGTCAAAATCTCCCAAGGGCTGCACAATGTGACGCATCAACATATTGTGAAGCAGTGTACTATGAAGGATAAATAAACATTTGATGAAATTATAATAAACCGAATAAAAATACCCAAGACTTGGCCTAAAGGTCTAGATACCAGGCCATAAACTCCAAAAAAAAAAAAATTTTGTGTCCGGAATTTAAAAAAAAATTGTCATATGATAATTTTATCAAACTTCGGCTATTTTTCTAACATCGGAAGTCGGAACCAATCGGAACCCATTTTACATCATATACTCGTAAATTCGGGAAGGCCTTAAAAATTTATGTAAAATATCTTATTGAAATGCGTCATGTATAGTAATTTTCTCTTCATTTCACTTAGAAAAGCGCTCTATGAATGGAATGCTTAAATCTATGCCATGGCTTTTATGAATAATGTAAGAGATAGAGCGAGAATCGACTGTAGGGTGCACAGCAATGAGGGCTTATAATCTTCCGCTCACCAGATGCCGCTAGTTGACAATGAGGTAAAGTTTTTTGTTACACAATGTCATTTAATTAAGAAGTTAGTTTTAAATAAAAGTTTATGAGTTTCTAGAGTATTATATTAATACACAAAACAATGCCTCAGTTGTTTGCTTTATAATTTTTTGCACATTTTTAACTTAAAAAAAAAATACTTTTATGAATATCTGAGGTTTGGTTTATTTATTTTTAATCTAATTAATATAAAATATAACTAATAGTACACAAAGAAACATTAACCTTTACATTTTCGTAACAAATTAACTCCCCCGCTATGAAATCTGTCAAATATTATACCTCATATTTAAGTGGCGCCGTCCTGGTGGCAAAATAAGTCGTGGATGCCCTCACTGTTGGCGGGTCGGTATTGCCAAAACACCGGAGAAAAGACTTTACAAAACTCTATTCTAAGATAATTTTTCTTGTGTTATAGTTTTTATTTTAGTCCGACATGGTTCTGGCGTGAAAAAATGCGTCACAAATGGTACTACGCAATATCAATTCTTATATCAAAACTTGTATTTCAAATTTCATTACAACTTTGGTTTGTCTTAGAAATTGCGGAACCTCCGCTTTAAACAGCCAATACGCGTTACGCTTGCTCCACACTATCAGACGATCTCACGCGCATGTATCTTTATTTGCAGCTATTTTGAAATTAGATAATTTCCTGCGAGCATAAGCAACACTATTTACATTTTAATGTATCCGATTGTACAAGTTTTTATAGTTGCCTTTTTTTTTTGACAAACGAGCACATAGTCCACCTGATGGTAAGTGGTTACTGTGGTCCATAGATATCTACATTTATCCTCGATTACGAATTAAAATGCAGATGACGACTAAGATGGAATTAAGGTTGCCACCCGTACTATATAATAACTGTTTTATGCGTGGTAGAGCCACGCTGCAGCTATGGCTATTATGATTGTAGCACGAAACACGAATGGGTCGGCTCGACCGGGGTAGGACCACGCTCTCACAGAATACCAGCGTAAAATAGCAGCTTCAAGCTACTGTGTTTCGTATGGTGAGGGTAGAGAACCAGACAGAGATCCTTTTTACTGGAAAAGAGGCATTCCATCTTAGTCCTCAGGGGTGACTACACATCTGCATTTTGATTCTTAATTGAGGATAAATCTATGTAAGTCTATGGGCCACAGCATCCACTTACCATCAGGTGGACTGTGTGCTCGTTTGTCACCCTATTTCATAAAAAATAAATTTTGACTGGAAGTCTGACAAGTAAGTTCTACGGAAATAATTTTTTCCGTCATCAATGTAAAATGGAAAGAAGAAAGAAATAGAGCATGTATTCATTTAATTAAAAATGAATTGTAATTTATTTTAATATGAATCTAAATTGCGCAGATACCTACAATTATTTTAAAGGTAATAGATCATTGATGGCGAAAGCGAAGAGCTATAACAAATATATGTTTATATAGAAAAATACGTAAAGATTAAAAAAATGTGAATCCTGAATTTCCCAAAAGTACTATATTATTGCATCTTTTGTGGAAAAAAATCTATATTTGTTCAAAAAAAGGTGGCAACACTAGATGGAATGCCTCGTTTCCTGTAAGAAGTGTCTCCGGTTCTCTACACTCACCATACAAAATACAACAGCATTGAGCTGCTATTTTACGCTGGTATTCTGTTAGAGCGTGGTCCTTCCCCGGTTGAGCCGACCCATTCGTGCTACAACTTTACTAATAATATAGCTGCAGCATGGCTCTACCACGTAGAGGCTGATGTACCATAAAGAATAGAATTTATATTATTTTCAATATACATTATATTATTATTTTAATGGATTTTAGGATTCATTTTTTTCCTACGAGTCCGCCTGGGCAGCTACCGCATTCTTACTTATTTCTGCTGTCACTTACCAGCATAGTCTGTTTACTAAGATAGAGACGGTACACACGGAGGCGCCCTTTTAATTTTGCTTTTATTTTATTATGTTTTATTGTTTACTAAATAAATGTTTTTGTATTCTAAGAATAAAATAAAATACTATTCGGTTATGGTTATTGTAATAAAATACGAATATAAATAATAAACACAAGTTAGGTAGCAAAGAATCATTCACTACGGCGCTTCGTTTTAAAATGTCAAATTCTCCTGCGAGTGTACGCCGCACGCAGCGACCTTTGATGTCGCGGCGGCACCTTTGACAAGATGCGACACGTGCCAAGGTGGCGCGACACAGGCGACCGTATCTAAGCGAACAGACTATACCTCCGCGGTTAGTTTAGTCAGGCAGGTCTACTGAATTTAGAGGTGACACATTTGTAGCTTTCTTCGTTTGGAGTTGGTTGCACGTGTCCATACGCAGCAGTAACTACTTGGCAATTAGAAAAAAGATTCTTTAGAAAATCGCCAGCTTTCAATCGCGTATCTAGTAAAAAATAATAACCAACCCTGTTATTATTTTTTTACTAGAAGATAGGTCTTATTTTCTGCCAAATCGTAGACTATTATTGATTTTTTTTAATTACAATGTTTTCGTAGATGATTCTTTTATTTATTTATTTAATATATTATGTGAACAACAAAACAGAATTTATTATATACACCGTGTAGTGGCGGTGTAAGAATATCCCGTAATTCACAGTACGCGAACAACGCGGGTTCGATCCCCGCCGGCACCAATGAAATTGTTAATCGCAATTTTAAGTGCTGATTTACCACATGCTCGGCGGTGAAGGAAAACATCGTGAGGAAACCTGCATGTCTGAGAAATAAGTAAAAAAATATTTCGAGGACATGTGAAGTTCGCCAACACGCATTGGGGCAGCGCGGCGGACATTTCCTTGCCCTAAAACCCTCTCAGAAATGAGAGGAGGCCTGTGCCCAGCAGTGGGACGTATATAGGCTGTAACTTTAGCTACATAATACATATATTTAAAAACCTATGTGATATGGGAATGAGTGCGTATAAAATTATACATGCTAAAAGTTGTTTTACTGCACTTTTGAATATCTTGGAACTTTGGTCAAAAATATGCAAGCCGGAGCATTTTATGGATATCTCGTTATCATTATACATGCAAACATATACCTACATTCTCTGTCATTGTCATGGTTGAGAGGTACAAGAAAAAATAAATAACAAGCGTTTTTTTCGTACTAAAAAAAAATTAATATACCAAGTTTTTCATCCGATTCTGAGCTATGCTCAAAATTTCAAGCCTCTAGCTCATCGGGAAGTGCTCGAAATTTGAGTTGCAAGATTTCACCCGGAACGACAAACAGACAGACAGACGGACAAACAAGAAAGTGACTTAATAATAATTAAAAATTAAAAAAATTGTACAACCGACTATATATTATTAATGATAACTCAAAAAATATTGGTCAAACCTTGATCAAATTTATATGGGATCACATGAGAAGCACCAGCTTTCAAATAAAAAAAGAATCATCGAAATCGGTTTACGTAGAACAAAGTTATGAGGTAAAACACATTTAAAAAAAAAACAGTCGAATTGAGTACCTCCTCCTTTTTGAAGTCGGTAGAAAAAGTGGTAAAATTAAAACAAATTAAGTGTAAGTGAACACGCGAGGTGTTCCTCTCCGGTCAGAGGGACCTCAGTTGAAATAGTAGTAGACTATTGCCTAAATACACAAACGATACTCAATTTCAAGATGCAGTTAAGTCTCATGCTGTCTCTATCATTTTAAGTCGAAGTGACAACACGAGACTTTACGACATATTAAAATTGAGTAGCGTTTGATTATTTGGTCATAAGTAATATAAGAGTTTAAAAAACTTAAACAACACGCATTGATCATGAGCTGTGATGATCCTGATAACTATTTTAATTTATCCTGGTGATCCTGATCAGGATGCTAGGATAAAGTTATTAAATTGTATTGTCATTTCGGTTCTTGATACGAGTGCAAATTTTCAAGTCAATCGGCCGTCTACAATTTGGTGAAAATTACATTAAAATATTCCGTTACATAGATAGATAGATACACGCGAAACTAATAAAAGCGTGTTAAACAAGTGTTTTCTTTTTAATTTAATATACCACCTTTTTTCATATTCCTATATTGTCATCTGATTCTGAGCTATGTTCAAAATTTCAAGTCTCTGGCTCATCGGGAAGTGCTCGAAATTTGAGTTGCAAGGTTCCACCCGGAACGACAGACAGACAGACAAACAAGAAAGTTTACTTACTTAATAAAAACGTGGTAAAAAACCTATGACAAAAAAATAATAATTTCGTACGTCGCCGTCCATTAAATAGAGTTATTTATTATCAGTGGTGGTTTGATCTAGCGAGGCTATTACCGGGAGGTGGATTACCGTTACAATGGCCCGACTAGCAGGTTCGATACCCGGTCCACTTCGCTTGCATGCCCGATGCGCCTCAAAGCAATGCAATTAACTATCACTCGAACTAGCGATTCGCCCTGACGTCGTACGGTTGCAATTTGCCAGTGTGGTCTCGCCTTTTTTGAGACTTGGAATGGGCCGGACTGAAAACCTATCTATCATAACCTAGTGCTATCACTGAGGTACCGGCCCTTTTCACAGTTTCATGTTGCAGCACAGTGTTTTAACCGACTTCAAAAAAAGGAGGAGGCTCGCAAATCGACTGTATTTTTTTTATGTGTGTTACCTCAGAACTTTTTTCTAGGTGAACCGATTTTGATGATTTGAAAGCTGGTGCTTCTCATGTGGTGCCATATAAATTTGATCAAAAATTGACCATTAGTTTTTGAGTTATCCTTAATAATGCGTATTTAATTGACTTCGACTACATTGATGATGTTCTAATTTTATTTATATTGAAGTTGGTTGTACAAATTTTTTAATATTACCACTTGTTTTGGCTTAAATTTATGATAACGGTATTTTTTTTATATTTTTTGAATGAATGATTTTTTTTATAGGATAGGGTGACAAACGAGCACACAGTCCACCTGATGGTAAGTGGTTGCTGTGGCCCATAGACATCTACATCTATCCTCAATAAAGAATCAAAATGCAGATGCGTTGTACCCCGTGAGGACTAAGATGGAATGCCTTTGTTCCAGTAAAAAGGGTCTCCGGTTCTCTACACTCACCATACGAAACACAGCAGTGTTAAGCTGCTATTTAACGCTGGTATTCTGTGAGAGCGTGGTCCTTCCCCGGTCGAGCCGATCCATTCGTGCTACAACTATACTGCTAAAATATAGCTGCAGCATGGCTCTACCACGTAAAAATACTTTATTGTACCTACACCAAAAACAAAAATAAGAGAAAAAACAAAGAACAAATCAGAATCAAACAGCGACCTCTACCAGGCAACCACATTGCAGAGAATATTGTGAGAGAATATTGCAAGTTAACGACTTGAACTTGAAAAATACACACGACATACATATAATTATAATTCAATAAATACAAAAACTATATAATAAATAAATTCAATACAGTTGTTGCGGCGCTGTCGTCGCGCCACAAGCGAAAATACATCGAAGCCTAAATCGCGCTATCAAAGTTCCGAAGCAAAAACAGTATATATAGAATAGTTCCGAACTACCACTCCTGCTGCGCCCCCTTTCCCTTAAGGGGGTCGCATCAAATCTCGGTAGAAAGGCCACTATGGCCAATACCGTTCCCAAGGTGGTGTTTAGTGGGTAGGCACTTAGGTTAGGTTAGTCGCAGTGAGTCCACATAACCACGCAGCCGGCTGCGTGGTATGCTAAACATTCACCACCTCCTCCCCGCTTCCGGAGGTGCCTTTGCATTGGGCGCAAAAAAACTACCACTCCTGCTGCGCCCCTTTCCCTTAAGGGGGTCGCATCAAATCTCGGTAGAAAGGCCACTATGGCCAATACCGTTCCCAAGGTGGTGTTTACTGGGTAGGCACTTAGGTTAGGTTAGTCGCAGTGAGTCCCACATAACCACGCAGCCGGCTGCGTGGTATGCTAGAGCATTCACCACCTCCTCCCCGCTTCCGGAGGTGCCTTTGCATTGGGCGCAAAAAACTACCACTCCTGCGCCCCTTTTCCTAAAGAGGGTCGCGTCCGATTCGGCAGAAAGGCTTCATAAGCCAATGCCAGTCCCACAGGTGGTGTTTAGTGGGTAGGCACTTCTTCAAAGTGAGTCCTACATAACCACGCAGCCGGCTGCGTGGTATGCTAGGAGCATTCACCTCCTCCCCGCTTCCGGAGGTGCCTTTGCATTGGGCGCAAAAAAAAAAACTACCACTCCCTGCGCCCCCTTTTCCCTAAAGAGGGTCGCGTCCGATTCGGCAGAAAGGCTTCATAAGCCAATACCGTTCCCAAGGTGGTGTTTACTGGGTAGGCACTTAGGTTAGGTTAGTCGCAGTGAGTCCCACATAACCACGCAGCCGGCTGCGTGGTATGCTTAAACATTCACCACCTCCTTCCCCCGCTTCCGGAGGGTGCCTTTTGCATTGGGCGCAAAAAAAAAAACTACCACTCCCTGCGCCCCCTTTTCCCTAAAGAGGGTCGCGTCCGATTCGGCAGAAAGGCTTCATAAGCCAATGCCAGTCCCACAGGTGGTGTTTAGTGAGTAGGCACTTCTTCAAAGTGAGTCCTACATAACCACGCAGCCGGCTGCGTGGTATGCTAGGAGCATTCACCACCTCCCTCCCCCGCTTCCGGAGGGTGCCTTTGCATTGGGCGCAAAAAAAAAAACTACCACTCGGAGCGTTGGCGGGCTCCCCGGGCAGTACACCTTGCCCGGCGGGAGATCTCCGCCAAAAATAAGTAGTAATTTTTAAATGAACGATGTCAGGGAGAGGAGTGACTATTTAGCGAGAAAAGCAGTGCGCTTTGACAAGTTTTATAAACTTTTCAATAGATTGCGCACTTTGTGCAATGGTAAGGAGTTCCAGAGCCCATACATTTATTTATTTATTTAACAAGTACACTTACAATATACATATCTGACATACATTTTCATAAAATCTTTAGGCCGTTTACTATAATAAATTGGTATCTTTTTTATGTGTAATAAAATTAAGTTACGTTAATGTTTCTAGTGGGCCCGAAAACGATTGTCTTCTTTGGAGAAAATTTCACCCCTAAGGTTAACAAATACCTAAATAACTTCTTTTTTAGCAATTTGAAGTCGGTTTTTACGTTCTGTTAAAAGTTATAGTTAATTTAAAAAAAAATTATATAATTTTTTGTTATGGACTCCACGTCTATATTGTCAAATATGTGGTCTCTATGTTAAAGACACCCGATTAAGAACTTCTGCACCTACGCATAGCCACTAAGAACTCTAAGCAATAAAGATTACCGTGTAGTGGTGGTATAAGAAATTCCACTACCCCATACGAAGGGTACAGGCAAGGAACAGAGAATGTCACAATTTTATTTTTCTTTGTTTTGTGCTGGTAACAAATCTATGTCTATGGTAATTGCATTCCAAACCACAAAATTTTACAAATACTCAACAGATGTTGCTAAAATAAGTTTTTATCTATGCCCAATGCAAAAAGAACTGGGAATGTCCATTACATACCGGTAAAGAAGGGGGATTGTCCAAAAAGAATGAGAAGAATGAGGGCTAATAATTTTCTGCTCACCAGATGTCGCTAGTTGAAACTGAGGTAAAGTTCTTTGTTACACAATGTCATTTAATTAAGAAGTTAGTTTTAACTAAAAGTTTATCAGTTTCTATAGTATTAAATTAATACACAAAACAATGCCTCAGTGGTTTTTCACATTTTTCACACTCTTTAATTTTTTGCAAATTATTAACTTTTTTTAAATTTTTCTACTTTTATGAATATCTGTGGTTTGGTTTATTTATTTTTATCTTATTAATATAAAATATAGCTAATAGTACATAAAGAAACATTAACCTTTACATTTTTCGAACAAATTAACTTCCCGCTATGAAATCTGTCAAATATTATACCTCACTTTTAAGTGGCGCCGCCCTGGTGGCAGAAAAAGTCGTGGATGCCCTCATTGATTAGTTCTGTCGTATATACCCGTATGTATGTTATTACTCTAAGGCAGGGGACACCAAACTTTGAAGCCTTAGGGCCATTATGATTTTTTCAGTATGTTCCAAGGGCCAAAACAGTTTTAACTTTTCTGCCCTTAACTATATTTCTAGACTAGTCGCAAAGTCTAGAAATATAGTTAAGGGCAGAAAAATTAAGGCACTCATTGAAAACTTGTGATTTTGAGGTTAAGAGTTCTTTGGCTTTGTTTGCTTTATTTGCATTGTTTGTTTGCGTTGCAAATTTGCATAACATCCCAAATGGACACATAGCAATATAATATAATAGCATAACTTCAAACAAAAAAGGCTAGAGGTGCGTTGTCACCTCAGAGGACTAAAATAGTATGCCTCGTTTCCAGTTAAAATGGTCTCGGGTTCTTATCAAACACCATACGAAACACAGCAGTATTAAGCTGACTGTGCGCTGGTATTCAGTGAGAGTGCAGGTACCTACTTCTCCGGTCAAGCCAACCCATTCGTGCTACAACCATAATATACATACCTGTAGCGTGACTGTCACGTAAAGCGTAAATTGTTTGTCTCGGTTGTTAATTAACGTGTTAACTAATTATGTTAATAACTCACAACATGAATATAAAATAATTTGTACGTTGTTTTCGTAAACTGCTAATAAATATAAATTTGTTCATTAATAAATAATTTATGAAACCGAATGTTTGAACCAAATTTACATCGGCAAAACGGTTCTCTTTGATTATGTAATCTATAACTATTACAGTTATATTTTTAATTGGTTTCGAGTTATGAAATCGATTTAAATAATTCGATATGCTTTTTAAGAGCCGTGATGGCGGGAAAAGCTCCGCGTTCATTTTACGATGCCGGTAAACGTAATTAATAAGGTGGATTCTGCATGTCTTCTCACACATGCAGATTGATTGATGTTAACTGTGTAGTGGCGGTGTAAGAATATCCATTACCCTATACGTAGGTCACTCAATAAGTTTTGAGAGATTTTGAACGCAACGAGAGTTGGAACGCATCCGTGTTATATGTTTCTAAAAAGCAAATTTATTTAAAAATAGAACTCCATAAGCCAATTGCTCAATATTAAAAAAAAAAGTTCTATTAATTTTCCTGCAACGCTACCCGCACTTTTCATTTAAAACGATGGATCTTAACCGTGAACATTTGCGCGCTATGATATATTATGATTTTAAATTTGGTTTAACCGAAAAATTAAGTTTACAACGGTTACAATCAGCATTAGGGGACTCAACTCCATCACGCGCAACAATTTTTAGGTGGTTTGCTGAATTCAAAAGGGGTAAAATTAATCTTAAAGATGACCAAAGAACCGGGGCCCCGCAAACAGCAGTAACGGCAGAAAATGTATGGACTACTGAAATGTTGATGCGAGAAGACTCACGAATCACATATACAGATATCGAAAAGATTGTAGGCATTAGTTCGGGGAGCATTCATACCATCCTACATCAACATCTTGGAGTGATGAAGCTTTGTTGTCGAGGGATCCCTCGTTTGCTCTCCGAAAGCGAAAAACAGACTCGTGTGGATTGGTGCCATGAAATGCATCTACGTTTTGAAAACGGGGCATCTAGGCGTGTTTCAGAAATCGTTACTGGTGACGAGACATGGGTCTATCAATATGATCCGGAAAATAAAAGGCAATCATCGGTATGGGTCTACTCAGAAGGACAGTTACCGACAAAACTGCAAAGACCTCGTAACGTCAGCAAAAAATGGTGGCTAGTTTTTTTTTCGCGGAGCGGACATTTGTCGACGTCAATGCTGGAAAATTGTAGGTCAGTCAACTCTGAATGGTATACTACAGTTGCATTACCCAAAGCTTTTCAAACTGTGCGGGAGAGAAGACCGAAGACCGGGCTTCGGGGAATCATGCTGCATCACGATAACACCTCTTCACATACCTCCCTTAGAACAAAAGCATTTATTGAGGAATCTGGTGTTGAAACTCTAAGTCACCCACCCTACAGCCCTGACTTAGCTCCTTGTGATTTCTTTTTGTTCCCAAGAGTCAAAGAAAAAATAAAAGGCAAGTTTTTTTCAAGCGCCGAAGAAGCCGTGGCTGCCTACGAAGAAGCGATTTCCGACCTGTCAGATCAAGACTGGCAAAAGTGTTTTCAGAGTTGGTTTAGGCGAATGGAACTTTGTATAGAGCATGATGGAGAATATTTTGAAAAGATGTAAAATAAATATTAATAGTATCTAGAATACTTTTTGTATATCTCAAAACTTATTGAGTGTCCTACGTATCGTCCCGTGGGTGACGTAAGTGGCGACAGAGGGAAATGAAACAGGAGATCAGCAGCGGCATCTTCCTTACAACTCAAACTAATGGAAAGCTGTGGGTGCCAATCCGCCTACTAAGCGTGGTAGCAGTGGCGAAGCTAGGGCTCCAAACTAGGGCAATCCCAAGATATAGTTTTGTTGTTTTTAGCAGTTTTATAAAAATTTACCTTTTCTCTTTTTCGATTTTACCTTTCCCTCGCCGATTAGCACTTTAACACACTTCACTTTATCACAAGGAACACTATTATCCTCCATTTTCACTAAAAATCTATAAAAAAGCATAAATTTTCTACTCGCAATATTTATTCGCTCAAGTAAACACACAGAGCAAACAGTGAAATGTGAAGTGAACTTGCAAAGGTATCGCCCGCGCTTGACTAATGAATGACTAACTTCACACTAAAAGCCGGGCTTTTCGATACGAACAAATTGCTATATAAACAATCGTAGTTATATTTCATTATAGAACATTTTACCACAGGTTAGAAAGGGAGCGATCGTCTTCTCGAAAGCCCGGTAAAAGCCCACGCGTGCGAGAGAGACGACTAATTTTTATGACAACCTAATCGCGCGGTTTTGCCGCGTGTTGACGTTATAAGGCCTGAATATATACAGTAATCTATGGCCTGTGTAGAACAGGTCAGCGACAGCGACAGAGAAGCGCGCGGGAAATTTGAAATAGTTTGAAACAGTTTACGAGTTATTTTATTAGTTGATATTATTGATTGAGCAGTTTGATAGGGCAAGCCCGGCTTCTCGACTTCTATGGAGGCTTCGCTACCGCGTGGTAGATATGACAAAATTCCACCCTATGAGGCAATCTATGGGGGAGACCCATGTTCAGCAGTGGACTTTTATAGGCTGTAATGAAGAGTTTATGTTTTAAAGACAGCTGAACTGAACTGAAGGTCTACCACTGCCAGTCTAGCGTGGTGAGTAATGGGTAGAGATGAGATGGGCAACCGGTGGATACGGCACCTTTTTATTTTGCGCGTGAAATCAATTTTAAATAATATGATGGATGAAGATTAACTTTATTTATATTCACAGTTAATTAGAGACAAATTGTGGTGAAGAAAAACTAGCTTAGCGATCAGAACGCACGGTTTTTAGCCTCAAAACATCGCCGGGTAATTTTCCCAGGTACCCAGCCAGAACCAGGATTCGGCTCATCTCTAGTATTGGGTATTGACCAAATATTTCACCTTACCTACTTCTGCCGCCAAATAACACTGCTTGAACTGCTGTGTCCCGGTCTAAGAGGTACAGAAAACCAGTATAATTACAGGTTGTGGGTCATTTATATCTTAGTCTCTAGAGGTGACAACGCCTTCCTTATCACAGGCGACAACGCATCTGTAGCCTTCTTTGTTTGCTACAAATGTCTACGGACGCATAATACTAAGAAATCAAAACTACAAAGCAAACAAAAAAATTACAATATACACAAACTAGCGATCCGCCTTCGCACGGGTGATTTCTGGATCTCGTCAATAGCGCCAACTACGGGGTCCAATTGTGAATCTCAACCGTTCTCCAATCAACTTAATCACACACACAAAATTTCACAATATCGGTCCAGCCGCTTAGGAGCAGTTCAGTTACAAACACACGGACAGAAGAATTATAAAATACATAATATGCATGTATTATACATATATACCTTCCTCTTGAATCATTCTGTCTTTTGATGAAAACCGCATCAAAATCCGTTGCGTAGTTTAAGAGACCTAAGCTGCGCTAGCACTTCTTGTTAGTTTGTAAGCGTACAGATGACGTGAAGCGACTTTGTTTTATACTATGTAGAGATACATACATTCGGTTGCAGCAATGAAAATGCATCCGACTCACAATGATGCTGTAGCAGTGTTGCCACGACCGGGATAGGCATCTACAGAATAACAATTCTGTAGATGCCTATCCCGGTTTCAACTCTTATCTACACAGCCCACCTGATGGTAAGTGGATGCTGTGACCTATAGACATCTACATCTATCCCCTATTAAGAATCAAAATGCAGATGCGTTGTCACCCCTGAGGACTAAAATGGAATGCCTCGTTTCCAGTAAAATGGGTCTGTTGATAATTTATTAAAAGTTGTTATTTTTAACAGCAAAGGGCAAGCATAAAACTTTTCAGAAATCGATAAACAAGCAACGATGTTACTCATTAAATCGATTATTGCATAAACTGGATAGTTTCGACCTATTATGTAAACAGGGCAAATCGATGCCGTAGATCGAACTGGTCGTCAGAGCGTAAACAAGTTGCGTTGTCGGCGAGAACTGAGTCGATTATTTTTTATCGATATAGTAATATTGAAATAACTGCCTTTTATTGAGCTGAGGGGCTTATTTGCATGCCATTACGGCATGAATAAACATTTTTAAAATTTTTGTCTATCTGTCTGTTCAGGCTAATTTTCGGAATGGCTTAATCGATAGAAATGAAACTTAACGAACAGATAGAGAGCAGTGCCAAGAGTAATCTAGGCTATATTTCATCCAAAAAACTTGAAGATTTCTTTTTGACAAATCGAAATATTTATAAAACAAATGGTCTTTGATGATAATCTTAAATCTAAATGTGGCGTCATTTAGATTTGAGATAAATTCTACCCAGTCGAAGCCGGGGCGGGTCGCTAATTGGTTATAAGGCTTTTATAACGTTAACACATTGCGAATTTTCAGCGGTCAATACCAGTTTCTTCAGAGTCGATATGTGCTGATAATATTATATCACCACCAAAATTCTACGACAGTACCATAGCAGAGGAGATTAAAATAAAAAATAATTCAAATATTATCAAAAATAATATAATTGTGTATAGCGATGACATGGGAAAAAATTTAGGCATAATTTTAAATAACGCTTTAAAGGGACAAAAAATTACAAATTGCTGCAGGCCTGGAGCATCTTTTAGTGACATCCTAAATAAAATTATAGTTACTAAATTTTGCCCAAATAGTAAAATAATAATTTTAGTTGGTAGAAGAGGCAGTGTAAACAACAAACAGTTATTAAGATATATTGAACAACTTAATAACTTAAATGTACACAATTACCATTTAGGGCTTCACCAGGTAGAATTGTTAACAAGAAGCCTGTTGTAAAAAATGTAATAAGTAAAAAGAAATAGTATTGAATAATTTCATAGTACGCGAGCAACTCGGGTTCGATCCCCGCCGGCACCAACGAAATTGTAAACTGCAATTTTAACTGCTGCTTTACCACGTGCTCGGTGGTGAAGGATAACATCGCGAGGAAACCTGCATGTCTGAGAAATAAGAAAAAATATATTTCAAAGACATGTGAAGTTCGCCAATACGCATTGGGGGCAGCACGGCGGACATTTCTTTGCCTTAAGAAACCCTCTCAGAAATGAGAGGCTATATAGAGGAGAGGGATACATAGGCTGTAACTTTAACTTTAGCTTTAAAAATAATTTTAAAATTAAGCTCAAAACAATAATTGCTCAGGACAAATTGAGCAACAAGACCAAGGCGACCCCTGCCACGCTATCCGTGAATTTCTGCAACATCAGGGGACTTCACTCGAACCTAAACGCCGTCCACTACCATCTCGAGACGGCGAAGCCGGCCTTGCTCTTTCTGACCGAAACGCAGGTGTCCTCTCCGGCTGATACTTCGTATCTCTCCTACCCGGGTACAAATTGGAACACCCTTTGTGCCTCAGGCTGGAGCTGCGTATACGTCAGAAAGGACATCTGTTCTCGACGCCTCCGCAGTCTTGAAGGTTCGGACCTGTTCATCCTTTGGCTACGCGTAGGCAGCGACGACCATCCGCGCGTCTACGGGTGCCTCTATAGGTCCCATAGCGGTAATGCCGAAACAGACCGACTCATCGACCACTTCCTCGCTACCGCAGTTCCCATCCGCAGAGATCGTGATCATTTTAACGCCCACCACGCCGGATGAATGGCTCGGTTCACGTTTAATCGATTATGCGGGGAGATCTGTTATGACTTTGCCTTGGCATATGGTCTGACACAACTGGTTACTTCGCCTACGCGGATTCCAGATGTGGAGGATCATACACCTTCCTTTTCGACCTTCTGCTGACCTCTCATCCGGACGGATATCAGATTTCCGTCGATGCCCCACTCGGCTCTTCGGACTATTGTCTGATCCGTCTCTGCACAGGAGGACGACTCACTGGCCCACGCCGCAAAAGCCGACCTTTAGGCTCCTTTTGCGTCCAACTCGACTCTTGATGACGGGGAGAACACCGCCGACCATCCCGCGGTGTGAGTGCTCCATGGCGGATGTGCGGTTCTCACTGCGCTCGGTTCGCAAAGCACTCCTCTCCTGTACATTCACAAGTCGAGTGGGCCTGATTAAATCCTAATTTGTGCTGAGGACGTGTGCTCCGGAGTTGGCACCGGTTCTAACGTCTTTTCCGGTACTCCTACTCCTAGGCGTAGTCCCGAAATCATGGAAGACAGCTTTTGTCCACCGATCCTAAAAGGCGACCGCTCAGACCCTCCAACTACAGGCCTATCGCCATCACCTCCATGTTCTCAAAATAATGGAATCCATTATAAACTGCCAGCTCATGCGGTACCTTGAGGATCACCAGCTGATGGTGACTGCCAATACGGTTTTCGTCGGGATCGATCAGCTGGTGATCTTCTGGTCTACCTGACTCATAGATGGGCGGAGGCAGTAGAGTCCGAGGAGGCATTGGCCGTTAGTTTGGACATTGCGAAGGCCTTCGATCGGGTTAGGCACAAAGCGCTTCTTTCAAGCTCCTTCCTATGGGCTTCCCGAGAAATTGTGCAATTGGATCACCAGCTTTCTTGCAGATCAGAGCATGAAAGTTGTTGTAGACGGTGCATGCTCCGACTACAAGCCTATTAACGCTGGTGTTCCACAAGGCTGTGTGCTATCACCAACGCTGTTTCTTCTGCATATCAGTGATATGTTGCAAACCGGTAGCATTCATTGCTATGCGGATGACAGCACTGGTGATGCTCTATACACCAGCCGTGCCAATATTTCTCGGAAAACGTCGCCGAGTACCGGAACAAACTTGTGTCTGAAGTCGAGTCTTTGCTGAACAAAGTCTCGGATTGCGGGCGGCTAAATCTAGTCCAGTTTAATACTCTGAAGACACAAGTTTGCGCGTTTACCGCTAAAAGAACCCCTTTGTCGTATCTCCTCAGTTTCAAGGCACTTTGTTGCCTCAGCCAGTATCGGAATCCTCGGCGTCGACATATCGAGTGACATGCAGTTTCGTGGTCACTTGAAGAGAAGGCCAAATTGGCCTCTAAAAGCTTGGCGTGCTTAGCAGAGCGGGACAGTATTTAATGCCGGCACAACGTCTGCAACTTTACAAGGCGCAGGTTCGGCCTCACATGGAATACTGTTCCCATCTCTGGGCTGGGGCTCCCCAGTGCCAGCTCCTTCCACTTGACCGCATCCAGCGCAGAGCGTCTCGAATCGTTGACGACCGAGTCCTTTCCGATCGGCTCGATTCATTGGCGCTGCGAAGAAATGTTGCATCCTTTGCATTTTCTTTCACATTTACCACGGGGGTGCAATGATGATGATAATGGAATATTTATAAATGTTTCATCACAAATGTATTTATTATAAACATAATATATAATGTTACAATCCCAGTGTATGTTTGTTTCAGCTGAGCAATGGTTGTATACATATTATTATATAATTCAAATATTGATATGCGGACATTTCAAGGTGGTTATAAGACTTCCTTGTCGTTGCAAGTTACAAAACGCATTTCGTTTTACGTAATGGCGGACGCATCCCAACGCGTTATACAGTTTGGCGGGAAAAAATGGTCATTATGCAATTCCTAATTATTTGATAAATAGAATATAGAACGCTTGTAATAAATTGGTGTTAATTGAATATTTAGTTCAACTTTTTTGCAACGATGATATTATATTGAGTAACGCCTTTCAATTGACCAACAAATTTACAAACTAATTCGGAGTTACATTGTTTAGAACCGCAATGCACATCGGATGTTGCGGCATCTATTGTTATATTATACATATTGTTTTGCGTTTCGATGTTGCATTGCGAATTGTTTACTGCTCGTTAGATATCGTCATAATCAACATTGTTATGTTGATTACAGAAAAAATATGATAACACAAATGAGTATCAATAAGGCAGACATTTACAAATAAATATGACGTATTGCAAGATGTAGTGAGTTAATTGACGTAACGTAAGCAGAACAGGATTGTTTCTTTGTGTTGGTGTCGCAACTACTAGAAATATAAAAAAGGATTAAATTTTTAGATTCAACCCAAGAGTGGAGTGATCTGGGGTGATCACAGAATACCAGCGTAAAATAGCAGCTCAATGCTGCTGTGTTTCGTATGGTAAATGAGATACGAGGCATTCCATCTTAGTTCTCAGTGGTGACAACGCATCTGCATTTTGATTTTTAATCGAGGATAGATGTAGATGTTTATGGGCCATAGCATCCACTTACCCCCAGGTGAGCTGTGTGCTCGCTTGTCACTCGTATGCTGTAAAAAAAACTATCTGTCGTGGTTTCTGCCCAATAGATTATTCATCTTAATATTGAATTGCTGAAAACTTTTATTCCATTATAACGGTTACAAAAAAAAACTTTCATTGAAGCCTGTGTCCAATAATCGATTAGTTACAGGTTAAAAGAAAAACAAGAAACAAGACATATGACCAAGGTAGGGCAAGGAACTGACGCAAGCTTTAAGTTTTTTAGTAATCAGTAAGTATAATTCTAACCGATGCGACACTTATGGCCAAATACTCAGACGCTACTGAATTTTGTGTTGAGATTGTTGCAATAAAGGTTTTTTTTTTCAATTTTCAATTTTAAAATGTCATTAAGTCTCGTGGTGTCACAGTCACTGACTTAAAGTGAGTGAGCAGCGTTTGAGTATTTGGGTATTAAAAATCGTTATCTTAAATCGTAAGAGCCTTGGTAGGTTATTTCCTAAGCGCTCGCCGTAAATTGCGCAATACGCCAGCAACCAGTGTTAAAGATTCATATAGTAGACTAGCTGATGCCCGTGACTTCGTCCGCGTTACTTACACACATCACTGAACACGTAGTGCTTATAAAATCGATGTTTCTTAAAGCTTTAATAACTTTATATCAAATTAATATGTCGCAATATTTTTGAAGTGATACTTCTTTTGGGACGTTTGGGAAAAATGATCAGAGTGAATTTTTTACGATGCGCGCGCACACTGACAGATAAAAACGACACCATGAAGTTGTTACGATGCGCGCGCACCCCGAAACCTAAAAGCGACAACTTCAGTTGGTAATTGTCTGTCAATTGTCAAGTTTTCGTGAGAACTGATAACTATATTCAAGGTAGTTATATTAATATTCAAATATATATGAATCTATAAAACTTGTTTTATTTTAGTAATTTTTGTTTTGTTACGCTAAAGAAGTATAACTTCTTACGTGCGCACATAAGTACACACACACGTTTTATTTTAGATAAGGGCTAAGTGTCTAAGAAACAAAACTTAGAAAACGTAATTGAAATCTATCCAGTAGCTTTTCCGTAATGCGCGCACAACTGCAAACCTGTATCATTTTATTTATATAGATTAAATTAATGTTATGTTAGTCTAAGAAAAATGCTGGCATGTATTGCCTACGGTTATATATAGGTATATATATATATACTACTGCCTATGCCTCGCGGTTTCACCCGCGTATAATTTAAGAAATCGCTGATTGATTGATTGATTTATAATACTTCAGTAAAGACAATATTTTAGTAACATTTTCATGAGGTATTAAAATATATTGGTTCTCTCGTTTCTCATCGGGTAGCTAGGATTATGCGTCGTTCGCGCCCCGAGGCCAGTGTTGAATTATTTTAATTTTTCATTATTTCTTAAACTTTGCGTCTAAATAGCATGCAATAATGCTATAAAGAACAAAGTTTATCTTCGTAAAATTGTCTTGATGATGAAGTAGCTTTCGTTCCTAAGGATTAATATGCCATGTCTAATAATAACACCCATAAATTACTTTTTAATTTTCAATATTTTTTGTTTACTTTTTAATTTTCAATATTTTTTGTTTACTTTTTAATTTTAATAATTTTCAATATTGTGGCTTATGTATAAGAAATAGTCCTATTGCATCACGGATTTTTTAGATGGAGTAAAGATCAATAATTTTATTTGAACATTGTAGATAATTTACGTATTATGTAACCATTACGCCATCGCACGAAGTTCGGGGGCGCTTTTTCTTCCGATTTGCTTAACAAAACTCAATATTTAAAGGTAGCTGAGAGGTGTAGCTCAATGCTAGAAAGCCTATACTATTCCTTGTGAATCTGGTTATCAAATACAAAATTTTTCAAATCCGACTGGTAGTTTCATAAATTAGCGTGTTTAAACAAACAAAAAAAATCTCATCCGCTTCATTATATTATTATAGTTTATAGTATAGATGGTTATAATTAGAGTTGCAACGAATATTCGGTTATTATTCGGTATTCGGCCTATTCGGCTACTTTTATCCTATTCGGTCATAATCATTAAATTAGGTACATAATCAACTTCAATATTATAAAAATTAAATAAAGAACTATCAGATAAATGTCTATGCACTCGAATTATCGTAATTAAAGTGGAAGAATTTGGTGCAGAAAGACTAGTCCTTCTTCATTTTCAGGCAGTAGTTTACTCCTTTTCTTCTCGTAGACAATCCCAGCTTCAGAGAATAGACGCTCTGAAGAATAAACACTGCTTCCTTCCCGGCCGAATACTTTTGCCTAATATTCGGCTATTCGGCCAGGAAGTCCGCAGAATATTCGGTATGCGGCGTGTGCCCGAATATACCATTCGTTGCAAGTCTAGTTATAATATATACATAGGTATTAATTTTCCTTCTGACTTTGATTTATGATGTTTAAATTAAAAGTAATGGAAAAAAAGAGTTTAAAGACATGAAGATGAATGTTAATAATTAGAATGCCATTAAGTACAGTTGCAACTGTCACATAATATAGCGACCGTGATAGGACACGAACCTGCAATATTCGAATATGTTTCGACCACGCAGGCACTAATGAAATTGTTCACTGCAATTTTAATTGCTGAATTACCTCGTACTCGGCGGTGAAGGAACACATCGTTGGATCAGTGACGCGGACTACGAGTAATTGCTCCATAATCGTCTCGAGGATGAGAGAAGGCCTGTGCCCAGGCGCGGGGCATATTATGTCAATTTAAAAAAAAAATAACTTGAATGTATTCCAGTAACCCCTGTGTCCGCAATCATGAAGATGAATTTAGTTCTATCATTACAACTAAGGGTTTCTAACTAACACATAATCACTGGTAGTTGCAGGGAAAGTGGCAGTAAAATGACCATGGGCGAAAACTGCGCTGAAGAAACAGACTTTCTAAAGTGCCTTGTATAGACTCCAACATAAGTAATAAACATTTGAGGGTTAACTAGCAACCGAGAATCTTCTGACTAAAAATCGAATTGATAATAAGAATAACGTAAATGTTAAAATAATTAAAAAAAACTTTCACCTTAAGTATTTCTTCGTGTATTGCGGCACTGACTACATGGCCTTTAGCCAATTTGATATACAGATAAAAATATTAATTAGGTACTCTATACGCAGCTATGCTTATCTTATAAAAAGTATGACATCAACGTAAAATTTAGTTAAATGCAGTCGTTTGTAGATTCTTTTTTAAATGCGTGGGATAGTGAAACTATGAAAATATATGTAGTATTAAATGCAAAGTACTTTGCAAAAAGTTAAAAATGCTTTATTACTAAATTAAAAAAAGTGGTGAAATATTTTTATTGCAATCAGCAGTACGGTATAACTAAAATTAAACGTCCATTAAACTTAAAAGTACCTAGTATTTAGCGGTAAACGTCATTAAATTTAAAATTAGTACTTTTGGCAGAGTGCGGAAAGATTAACCGCCTCAATTTTAGTTATTTAAATTAAAAATAAAATTATAACAGAACTTTCTATGAGTAAAACCATAACAAATAACGTTACTCCACTTACTATTCTGGCACCAAAAAGAGAGTTAAATAAAAAATACTAAATAAATTTAAAGGTGTTAATAAAATAAGCCGGTTCCAGGAAATATCGAAATTTTTATTGGACGTATGTCAATACATCATTGTATGATTTATGTCGAAATCTGATAGTTATCAAGATTTGTTGTTGAATATGTTTTTGTACTATTAAATGTCAAACATGTTTCACTTTAACATAATTGTTCGACAATAAACGATACTGACAAAAAACAGAGTTTTAAACATTATTTTTTTCTGTGAATACTTTTCTAGTAGCAAACTCACGGTAACTACGCAGAAATATCAACTAAATTTGTGTAATATATAAAAAATAAAATATATACTATTTCATGTTAAAAAATTACACGAAAAAGGTTTCATTCCTTTAAATTAGGGTCCGTGTAGTAGCTCAAGGGTCTTGCGTTCTGCTACAATAGTTATTACTGAGAACTGCCTCGTTGGTGTAGTGATCGTAAGTAAGCGTGACTGCTGATCATGAGGTCCTCATCAAAAATCCTTAGTAGCAGCCCGGAGTCAGGATGTTGGCGGTGTTTGACCCACGGAAAGCACGTAAAGCCGTAAGCTCGTGTCGGATCTGGTCGTCCCACCGAACTATGAGAGTGAGGAAATAGAGAGTGCACCCGTACTGGCGCATACACTCCGTTACACACGGGCACTATAATCCTATACTGCGAATATGGCTAGTCTCCGTTGAGACTGGCCGCTGTGACCAAAATTCTGTCTGGAGGACATTATATTATTACTGAGAAGTTTTCTTAAATATAAATATTAGTTATACCCAGCGGGCATACAACATAACGCGAGCGATATAACAACGCATTCAGGGTGCTGCTGGGGTTACCGAGGTACTGCAGCATCCTGAGCGCTGCAGAGTGTATTTTCTGATTGATTCAATTCGCCTCTGTAGCACAAATGAGTGTAAACTCATGTAAATATAATAAAATAATTCATAACGCCTTATCACTAACACTAGTAACTAGTAAGTAAGTTTTATAACTACTCACAATGTATGGGCTTTGCCTGAAATGAACAATTCATTTATTTATTATAAATATTATAGATTAAGAATAAAAAAGTCACCTATGCTATTCACCGTGTGGTGACGTAAGAGGAAGTCTCGTAGATGTCGTTTCTAAAAAGGAGACCTCTACAAAGAGGAACCGGCTAGAAATTCTGGGGTTTTCCGCTTTGTAATAAGTCTATATTATATAATGTAATGTCATTCCCATGACATTAATATCAGAAGTAGGACAATTTCTAACATCGGAAGTAGTATTAATTCTAACAATAGTAATTGACTAGATTTAAATCATGTTGGTATAACAATTTACTTTATTGAGCTAGCCGATCAATAGTCCTAATTGTCTTCGAAGGTGACAACGCATCTGTATTCTGTATACTGTTCTGTTTGAAGGTGGTTACAGGTGCTTGGGTATAGTAGCTAAGTATATATACTCGTATTATTAGGTCGACTACTAACTCGTTTTTCATTCTAATATTGTAAAAAAAAGGCAATACAAACCGGATCTGTGTGAAAGGCTCTTCACTGATCCCATCCGCTAGAAGAAAATATGGTGATAAATTGTCTCACTTTATCACCGCATAGGTGCCGCCAATAAAATAATATTAAATTGAAAATTTAGAGAACCCCCGAAACAAAAAGGGCTGCTGATCTTCAAACGGCTGAAAAGATTTTCTTCAATCATAACTAAGAACACTCTCGATCAAGTCACCTTTTAAATAAAAAAAAACTAAATCTAAATCGGTTCATCCGTTTCGAAGATACGATGCCACAGACAGACACATAGACACATACGTTAAACATATAACGCGCCTCTGTTTGGGTCAGGGGTTGATAATTAATTTTTATGCTTAGTTATCTTTAAGAAAGTTTACCCAAGTAAATAGACGTAACTCGCAATTAGTTACAAGCGATAATAAACTTTAACCACTCAGATATGATCACAGTTATTTTTAACGGACGCATTTTGTTGTTGATCTCTAACGAATTACTTTCACTCAAAATTAAAATGGTGGTGAAATGTTTTCGAGAATTTCAAATGCCTTCAGGCTCCAGACGTAACGTGTATAAGATTAAGTTGTCGTAATAAAATAGTTGGTAAGAAAACTTTCGGTTTGTATTATCGGCCATGACTCATGAATATTTTTTTTAAATGGGATCTCCTTCATCAGCCTATAAAAGTCCACTGGACGTGTAGACTTCCATGTAGGGAGATTTCTCCATAATTGTCACGTTTGGCAGGCAATTGCTTATCGCAGTGCCAGATGATGCCCATCTTTAATGATGCTATCCGTGGCCGGTTTGGGTACTTTATGTCTGATGTAAACGAGATAGATATTACACCGCCATCTATCGGGTGCCATAAGATTTTTTGTCACTTCTTATAGTCGCCTCTTACGACACCCACGGGATATAATACACACATAGGATCACCCCACAGTATAAACTATTTATAAAAATACTAATGGAAATTGGTTTACAATTGACGATGATGTCCCGTAATATACATAACAAAGAAAATATGCAGTCAAATTGACAACCTATTTTTTTAAGTCGGATTTAAAAAATAAATAAAAGCCCTTATAGAAAATGAAGGCTTTATATCGCTGTAAGTATTGTATGTTTGTTATGTAAATAAACGTACAAAATTATGTTTGTTTTATAATACTATCTAGACTAATATAATGCAGTACTTACGCTAATCACCTCTAAGTATTGCACATCCAATTAACGGGACTTACATATGGCAACTCTATTATAATAGCATTCTTTGAACGATTACACGCAAAACGTACGGCAAAATGTATTAGCCTTCAAATTTTGTAATTCTACACGCAATAATCGTCCGAACATCCTTCGCATAAGTACTAAAATGGCGCGAAGTTACGTCAAGTTACTCAACCACTTCACTTGATGGCTGTATAAAAATATTTCATAATGGCGTCGGGATTTCTAAACGCACTTTGCATTAATAAGAATCTACTAAAATTAATATGCCGTTACACGAAGTCGAATGCAATTGATTTTGTCATTTACGACACAAGGAATACAGCCTTTAATTAGAATTACGCGTATTTAAATTAAAATCATTTTTTGTTGAAGATAAATCAAAACACGCAACTTGTATTAATTCGAATAGTAAATTATTCGGTTGAGTAATTTAGTTTAATTCAATTGAAACAGCTATACGGACCTAAATCTTGAAACTTTGTTGAGCATTTATATAAAACGAGTTTATAAAGACTTTGATAAAGGAGAAGGATAACAAACAAGCACACAGTCCACATGATGGAAGTGGATGATGTGGTCTATAGAGACATTATTCGTCCTCGAATAAAAATCAAAATGCTAATACGTTGTCAACTCTGAGTATTAAGATTTAATTCCTCGTTACTAGTACCTTAATATAGAGGGTATAAACTTCAGAGTTTGTTAATAACACTATACAACTTAGCCGATGCGAAACGCATATTAAACAATTTGGATTCATTTTATTATTTACTGGTTGGTAAGTACTCCGGCGCGTTGCTGCCGCAGGAGAACTAATTGTGGATATATCGTTTTAAATTTGTAAAAGTTATATTGTTTAATTAGAAATGATAATAATATACAACTTTCAAATAAATTTGTCGGTACTACACGCGCGCCACTCACTGTAAGTTAAAAGTACAATGCCTATAATCTTCGCGCAAGTGCAAGCAATAAGTTGATAAAGTTTTACCACAATCTGATGAACGGTATGGCAGCGCATAAAATACGAACAAACAAATATTAGCAACTATTTGTGAATGGAACCGTTAGTCATGAGAGGTAACCTGTGACGGCGTTGTTATCGCGCAAAAATGACCAATATAATAATGTCCTTCAGAGCGAATTTCGGTCACGATGGCTAGTCTCAACGAAGACTAGAAATCTCCGCGGGACAGGATTATAGTGCCCAAGTGTATGCGTAAGCTGCACTCTCTATTCTCTCACTCTCATAGACCGATAGGCAATCCGACACGACCGAAGAGAGATCAGGCGCAGGACCAACGGTTTTACGTGCTTTCCGAGGCTCGGGAGTGAAACACCGCCAAATTCCTGTCTCCGGGCTGCCTTTTAGAATTTCTTGACAATAAAACCCAATAAATGATTTAGGCCTGACCCGGGATTCGAACTCAGGACCACATGATCAGCAACCGCGTTTACGACCACAACTAAAAGCCGAAATGCGATTGCACCTAGGTTTAGCCGGCTAAAACTAGGTGAAACATACGGTACGCTCTGTAGGCTAAAAGGCTTGATGGATTTATTTTATATTTATCTAAATAAGATTCGTCTTAGTTCGAAAGTAACACAGGGTATAAATTTTTTGTCTTTTCAAGTAAACTTCTTTCAAGCAGTCGGGTTTTTTTAATTACAGTTTTATCCATTAAGAAATTTGTAAAAATCTTTTTCTTTAGCTACCTACCTTCTTTACAATTTTAATTTATCGCCATTTTGTAGTTTGGATATATTACACTTATCTTTAGCACACTGTTATAAAATAGGTTGATCCACTACCACAGTTATTTGTTAGTTAAATGCTCATCTTAGATTTCGATTAAATATTAAACAAACTTAAAAAAAATTGTTACGCTCTGTTAAAACGATTCGGAATTCGGTCGCTCCAAAGAGGTCGCCTCTCTCTTTCGCGCCTGCCTGCTGTTCGAAACGCATTTTGTATTTGTTTGTCGGCGCAGACAGTTAATATCCGAACGTCTCCATTGTGTGTGGGTCAGCGAGCAGTGTGGATGAATCGACCCAGTTTTCAAAACTGGTCTCAGATCTCAGTTTTGGATATGACATTTTTGTCGTAGTAATTTTCTAATCTGTGTAACTTGTTCGGTACAAACAAAGATATTAGGTACAAGCTTGTAATACTCTAAGCGTACAAATAACAAGTGAAGACATAAACAAGAAGACTTACTCTGTGCCTGTCTCTTTCTGTTCTCATTCAGTGGAAAGAGAGAAAGCAATTTTAACCTCTCAGGCCTTGACACTTTATTGGGCCAACTTAGTCAGACCTATGGTCAAGTCAAAAGTATAGTAGGTCAGGCCAAAGACAATATTTTTTGTAAATGATGGTAAATATAACGTAGAGTCATTACTATGTTCTTATCCAAAATAAAAATTATCAACAATTAAAATATCGCATTACTTGTATGAAGGTCAAGTGAACGCTAGAGAAACGACGATTGCAAGACGTTGTCGATAAATAAAATGTTTTGAGAAATTATCAATTACCGTGTAGTGGTTGTGTACGAATATTCATATCATACTGTGGGTGTCGTGAGGCGACTAGACTGAGGTGTTATTTTAATAACCGTGACGGATGCTCTAGTTCCATATTTTCCGAACCCGTGGTAAATAAAAAATGACTTTCAATAAGTATTATGTAATAATCAATATTGAATAAAATACCATTCTATTCTATTCATAAAAATAACAGTAAAATATCACTTTGTCACGTCCATTACTCATTAGACATGATTAATAAAATCGACATTAGACATGGACCAAAACGTTATTTTTCACCGTGACGTTATTAACCCATTCATTGCGGTGCGCACAACGGCGTTATTTAAATTGCCATTCTTAGGCGGATGACGCCGATCGGCCTAAATTATATTTTAGCCATAACGGCCAATTTCTATTCTAAAGGGATATACTTTTTATATGTGCATGTTTTACATACATACATCATTATAGTCGCAGTTTCTGTAAATAATGATTTTAGAAAAATAACAAAACTATCCTCAGGCGCGGAAAACGCCGAACGGCGTCTTCAAGGTTATCAACATTTAAAACATTTTCATTAAATATTTATTTTGCTATTTTATTTTATGGAATTAAAACAGTTATATAGGCTTTCTTTTCGCGAACAAATGGTCTCACACCGTCACTGAATAAACTCTGTGACGATGGTCGAGCCTCACCTTCAAGTCATTATTAATTATTAAGTGAAACAAATTACGCTGCACTAGAAATAGTATGTAACTGAATACCCTTCTCGATGTTTTCTCTTCCTTCAACTACTAATTCAAAACTCTACTTATTACACTTAGTACATTTAAAATAGTAGACTAAATACTATTATTAAAAGTATTTAACTTAAAAATCAGAGAAAGGTTCAATCCCTGGTCATATTTCAATAATTCCGAAAATATTAATATAAAACCAATTTCTTTATTCAGTGTAATAGAAATGTTTCTATAATGTGGAAAATATCCCTTACTTTATACTGAATAGAAAAGAAACAAATTCACTTACTATTTCCAGCCATATTTATGGTAAATAGGAAATTGCCAGTATTTTAATAAAACTGCACATCACAAAATAACTTATTATATACAAATGAAATTTCGCCACTGAGTACGCAGTCACTTGCACATGGCGTAATCTGATGAGCGTCAGTAAAATTCTGCCTAAATAAGCAAAATAATTTTCATGTGCGGAAACGCCGATCGGCGTCAAAGTGTTTAAATATGAGATGCGTTAAACGCCTACCGGCGTTAGTCCTTTGAACCACCCGCACCTACGTAATAAGTGAGATTTTTGAGCGGCCTGAATGGGTTAATCACTCATGATTAGAGGCGACAGAGTGAAACAAATCAGAAGATGGGCAGCAGCGTCTTCCTAATAAAGACTAAAAATAAAAAACTGCGGTTGCCAACCCGCTTAGCAAACGTGGCAACTATGGCAAATATCCCGGCAATATATGGTGGACGCTTATGATCTGTAGTGGACTTTAATAGACTAAAAAGGACGAACATTTTTTTTTAATTTAGTCTCGGCGGAACGCGGGTGTTCCGTGCTATATTTAGAACAGCGTTGTCGTGCTGGGCGACATTTGCGGCAGTAAAATCTTGAGCTCCTCTTTATTTCTATGACCAATGGCAGTAGTGGATTGTTACGACCTTATAATAAAGAAAGAATTGTAAGGAAACCAAAAGGAGAGAGGTTAATTTTATTATTTGAAAAATATTTGTGTGTAAAAAAGTCATCAAACATCAACATCAAACAATTTATTAAACAAGTTGCATAAACAAGTCCAATGGTTAAAACAGTAATAAATAACAAAACCAAAAGTTTCCTGAAAAGAAAAAAATTCAAATATTATATGTCACTTTCACAACTAAAGCAAGTCGAACAACACCCCATATGTTAAAATCCATCAAGCAGTTTAGGCTACAGAGCGTGTAAAAGAAAGATACATCCATACATGCGTACTTGAAAAACATCACCCGTCTTCTGAAGTAAAACATCACTGATGACTGACTGACAGTTCTACAGCGTACCGGTTCGTTTCTGTCGCTATATGAGACATGATGCTATCGTCCCAATATTGGCGGAATGCCTCATACACACTTCCGGACGGCGTGGTTGGCCCAGTTGTTTCCGCAAGAAACGTTTCTCTTTCACCTTGAAAGGTCCATGGGCGCCAATCAAAGTTAAGAGAAGTCGCATCTTCGAATAGGGCCGCACGTCCAATGCCATCTGCCTCATCATCATTATCATTATCTACTTCCATCCTTCTCCTTTCGGCCCTCCTCTCCCGAGCTTCCCTATTAGCCACCAGTCTCAAAATCCTATCTCGCAAATCCTCAGGCACATCATCATCTGTCACACATACTTGTATAAGTTGGTCGCCTCGCCACCACGATGAGGAGACGGAGGCGCGAGCACCACGGGCGCGTCGACCGCCTCGTGCCCGTCGCCGGCCTGCTGTTACCCGCACGCCCCGCTCAGCACCACCACTCGAACTCGCCAACACCTCCTCGTGGAAAAGTTCGTGTTCGTCCGCGAACAAGTACTTGTCGCCGTCCAACCGCTCAACGACAACGACCACTTCTGGACTAACATTTCGCCTACAAGACATATATAAAAACAATATAATATAATTGAGTGCATACATATTTTATAAAATACTATATACAAACACAAAACAAAAATAGTTTTATTAAAAATAGCGATTTACATTCTGTAAATACAAGGAACAAGCATAAATAGATAGATTTTTTTTTCAATGAAGTGTTATCAGATAGATACAAAAATTGCATTTTTTTTATTATAAACCATAAAATAGTAATAAAGATACATAAAATAAAATGGTATATAAGTACATAGATAGGATGAATACATACTTATTAATATCTTTATATATAAAAATTACGTGTCACATTGTTTGTCTGCGATGAACTCAAAACAAACAAAATTGTTCTGCCCTTTCCGAAGACAAAGGGCTTCGGAAAGGGCAGAACAAAGTCTGCCTGGTCAGCTAGTATGTTTATATATATATATATATATATATATATATATATATATATATATATATATATATATATATATAAAAGTACAAATATATGTTTTAAAACTATTGCATATAACATAAATGTGCAATAAGTATAAACAAATACTGTAACTAGACAATAGAAGAATAATTATATACAAATGAATTAGATTGAATCAAAGATGAAAGTAGTAACAAGTTAGTTATACCAGTTACTAGACTCCAGAGTCAGTATAATTCCTTCATGGGGCAACATAGGTATATGTATTTATAAGAAAGTCCCAGAAAATATACAGACCTTATCAATGAGTTATAAATTTTTAGTAAGCAAAAATTGTTTAGTAAAGGTTATTATCAACCATGTAAACCCTGGAACCCTGGGAATGAGGAGATTGCTACCATGCTGTTTCTAAATGTTTTCATACTAATTTTATTCTATAAAAGTTATTATTGTGTGAATTAATTCTATTTAAAAAAAAGTCCTGCTGGGTTTCTTGCTGGTCACTCCCAGGACAGAGACTTTTTCATATCTCTAATTTATAATATACAATTGAAATTCTTCACTCTCTTATGAGACAGAATTTTAAAAACTGTAGTAGCTTCTACTTGCATACATTTTTGAAAAAGCTTTAATACAAACATAATAACAAAATTTACTTACGGAAAAGGTGGTGACGATGCCAACGGCGAATTTTCTTGTGCTGGCTCGGTGGAAGATGCGGGTCCTAAAGGGAGATTTGGACACTCCAACTGCTGGCCATGTTCATCAAACATGGCCAGTAGTTACCTAAGTCCCCCTGATGCATATCCGTCTCCTGAAAAACATGTATGATAATAAGACATTTTAGATATGCATATGACATATTTTTATGGTTATGAATTAAATTGACCAGGATGGTGCTGCTGCCTTTTATTTAGTAAGTGAGAAAATCTGGAGACCCTTTTCATAGACGCATGTTTGCGTTATATGATAGGTGTAGATAATTTATCATTTATCACCGCTACTTCTTGACTCAGGGTGCTACTGAGACTTTCTTGACGGAAAAACTTAATAAATGATTTTTGACCCGACCCGGGATTCGAACCCGGATTCATGATCAGCAGTCACTTTATACATCCAGTATATGCACTCATATTTATAATTATAATATAGAAAAAATATAATAAATTACTTACAACAGAATATGAAAACATTTCTTCCTCTCTGTCACTGAGATATTCGTCGTCCGAGTCGCGAAATAGCTCGTCAAATTCCACCATTTTCTGAAAATGGATGTAGTACAATACACACATTTGAACATTTTGTGTCTTCATGAGGCTCGAAAAGAGTTAATAGAAAGTTTATAAAGGACATTGCTCTGCGCTCATACATTGTTCGCCCTGGAACCAAGAGCATCGGAAAATTATGTGATGCATTTTCGATAATTAGTAAATTCCTATGTGATCGTATTTTTATAGCGGACTAGCTGCAGAATAGATATATTTCAAAAATAGTATCAGATTTTGAGGTTATAATCGAAACACGAACATTATGGTTTTTCATAGCTCCGAGTAATTTTTAAGAAACTGAAAAACAATATCCAAAACATTTAGCTATTTTTAGTTCCTACCTAGATAATTGGGTATGTAGTTTTTGTTCTAAAGACTAAATGTAAGTAAGTGCAACGTATAAATGTATAGAATATAGTCGCGTCTACTATCTAGTGCATTTGCAAGCGTGTGCGTCTGGACGGCACTGTTAAAACGCGTGACTATGAAACCAGCTTTACCAATTAGATAGTAAGTTGTTTTTAAACCTACATTAACTTATTATTTTTGAATTAGAAATAAAACACAGATTTAATTTCATGTTTATTGTTCATCGTCTAAATACATCACGAGACTGAATATGCAGACAAAGTAGAAATGTAATTACAGAAAGAGGTGCAGTCCATTGTTGTACACAGTGACGAATCTCTTCATCTTCCAAGAACATAGAACCAACAGCAGAGCCACAATTTACATAAAATATATTTTCCATTACGTATGCGTAAGTCCGTTTATGAGTGCCAGGTTATCGTTTGAGCGGTACATAGTTACGAAAATCACAGCCAGGTAAATCGTTTTTGAAATCAGTCAGAGTCCGTTAAAATAGCCAAGTCGTAATATTCAATAGATAGTCCCGAAAGTCCCCAAAATACACCGATATAATTACGAAGAGCGAGTGACAGCGACGCCAATGTAATTGACAGAGTGAGAGACCATAGACTTAAAATAAACTGGCGTATTCTAAGTCTATGTGAGAGCAGTGACAAGTTACAAGTGACCATTTAGTGAAGTCAAAAATAGGGGTGCTAAATACGATACGATTTATCGATATTTAATATGGCCATACGTTACAAACAGTATAACATCAACTTTTGTCATACGATAATATTGATACCATAACAAGTATAATTTACTTATAATGACACTTCTTCTCTACTTCTACTATACTTGTAACAATATTAATAATAACATGTAGTCTACAATATTGCTTTTTTTAAAGAAAACATTTATAATTCATGAAGTAACAATACGTGTTTTTTTTTTACATTCATCATCATTACAGTCCTTCACAAGTCCACTGCTGAACATAGGCCTCCCCCAAGGAATGCCACAAAGCACGGTCCCGAGCCACCTGCATCCAATGACTTCCTGCATATCTTACCAGGTCGTCACACCATCCAGTGGGGGACGCCCTACACTTCGCCTGCCGGTACGAGGCTGCCACTCGATAACCTTTCTTCTCTATCGGTTGTCGGTTCTTCAAGCTATATGGCCGGGCCCATTGCCACTTCAGCATACTAATTCTTTGGGCTATGTCGGTTACTCTGGTTCTACTGTGGATATCCTCGTTTTTAAGTCTATCACGCAGAGAAACGCCGAGCATAGCCCTCTCCATAGCTCGCTGAGCGACTTTGAGCTTCCTTATACGGCAAGAAGTGAAGGACCACGTCTCAGATCCATAGGTCATCACTGGCAATACGCACTGGTTGTACAATCTAGTTTTGAGGTTTTGAGGTGTCTGACGAGAAGATGTGTCATAATCTCCCGAACGCTGCCCAGCAAAGTTGGACTTACCTAGTCGGACTATTTATCCCAGGTAAACATATTCGTCAACAACTTTGAGCTTAGTGCTTCCAACTACTACCAGCATAGGTGTGACATGGACGTTAAACATGATTTTTGTTTTGTCCATGTTCATCTTAAGACCTATCCGTTGGGAGACACTATTGAGGTCATTGAGCATAGTGCTTAGGTCCTCCAGCGATTCTGCCATAAGGACTATATCGTCGGCAAATCGAAGGTAAGTGATGTACTCACCATTGACGTTCATACCGTATCATTTCCAGTCCAGTAGCTTGAAAACGTCTTCCAATGCAGCGGTGATACGTCACCCTCTCTTACCTCTCTATATTAATTGTCGTAAATTCGTAAGTGATCGTTTATTTGAAGTAAACCACACTTTTCTAAACGATCATTAGAAAACCCTGAATAATAATGATCATGATGAAATATGTAGGTTTGTTCACTACAGCATTATTCTAACTACCTATAATTTAAAATCGAGTATGACCTCATTCATTACGTATGGGTTTTTAAATCATACTTTAGGGAATAATAAGAAAGGAAAGGTATTGAATGTTTTATTCAAGCTTCTATTTTCACTTTATTCGAAATAAATTCAAAATGTGATTCAGATTAAAAAATATGCAACATTGGGCATCCTTAATCATTTTTCGACACCACATGACGTTTGGCAAAGATGGCGGTGATTAATGTTATTAGTCGAATATAATACTTTTTAATGTTCATTTTGGCATGCAGCTAGTCCGTGTTATAAAAGTATTTGCAACTAATATAATAAAATAGACAATTAATTATCGTGTATGTCCGATGTTTTAATTGCAGGGCGATTTTGGACATTGTCCTTTACATATAACATATAAGAATAAATAATAAGAATAATAATAAAATTATGAAATACCAAATTACTACACTCAAATAACTATGTAGAAAAAAACACTCGAAATTTCATAAAGAAAAGAAATATATAACATTATTATATCGATATCGTAATAATATACACTCATTAGGAGCCTCTAATAAAAAATTCAATCATAGGTATATAGTTTATTACGCTATCTTTGACCAACGCCATTTTGTTGAAAACAATTTCGCCATAATATTCACGATATATCGAAATTATAACATAAAACGTAATTTTCGCACATTGGACTGTAAAATATGAAAATTTGTGTTTTTACATGATTTATGGTGATAATTTATACCTTATATTTCATTTTCAGTTACTTATTGACTATTTTATTTCATATGTGAATGACAGTATTTGAAGTACCAATTTTATAAATTTAGTAAAAATTGTTACGAGACGAAATATATGCAAATAACTTTTTTATAAACTGTAATTACTTACCTTTTGTATAAAAACTCACAACAAACTTTCCTTTAAAGGGTACACTTATAACTTATAATTAATACAGTGGCTTCTTGCACTCGCGCGGCGAACTAGATGTACTGTAGTTTGTAAACACTGACGCATCATGGCGGAAACTAGTAATTTGACGTAAATTCTCTTAATTTATAAAAGCGTAATTTAGTAACGAAACTAATTCTAATAAAATTTTAGAATTTGAGTTGTATAATTCTTATAAATATCATTTAAAAAGAATTGTTTTGAGGGTCTACAAAGGTGACATTTGACTATCTCTTGTGTACTCAAAGTGTTCAAAGATTAAACATATCTTAAATTGACGTCGATTTTTATGAGTAAGGCCGTTTTTTTTATAGAATAAGAGATACAAAGGTGTACACAGTCCACTTGATGGTAAGTGGCTGCTGTGGCCTATAGACATATACATATATCATAGATTAAGAATCAAAATGCAGATGCGTTGACACCCATGGAATGATTCGATTCGAGTAAAAAAGGGTATGCGGTTCTCTACACTCACCATACGAAACACAGCAGTATTAAGCTGCTATTTTAAGATGGTATTCTGTGAGAGCGTCTTCCGCGGTCGAGCCGACCTATTCGTGCTATAATCATAATAAAGCTGCAACGTGCCTCTACCACGTACCTAGTATATAACTACCTCGGTGTTACTTCTAGGTCAATTGGTACAGACAAGAAGTCACTTTTTTAATATGTTACGATCAAATACCGAAGTGCGGTAACAAATAGGTGTAACCGGGTACAACGATGTGCTAAATGACAGTTATTACTCTTTGCTAGGTGCAGCCAAATGCGCTTAGTGAAACTTAGGTGTATTCGATTTTTTCGAATAATTTATAAGTAGCTTTACAGACTAGAGAGGACACACTAGTTTATTTATACGCGAGTCTTTTTATACGTGGTAGAGTCATGCTGCAGCTATATTAGTGGTATAGTTGTAGCACGAATGGGTCGGCTCGACCGTGGAAGTACCACGCTCTCACAGATTACCAGCGTAAAATTGCAGCTTAACACTGCTGTGTTTCGTTTGGTGAATGTAGAGAATCGGAGACCCTTTTTACTGGAAAAGAGGCATTCCATCTAAAGCCTCACGGGTGACAACGCATCTGCATTTTGATTCGTAATTGAAGATAGATGTAGATATCTATGGGTCGCAGTAATCACTTACCATCAGGTGGACTGTGTGCTCGTTTGTCACCCTATACAATAAAAAAATTACATCTTTAATATCTCAATGTGTTTACATGTTGTTGTTTACACTTCTTATATGTAACCCTATACATCAATTGATTATCTGCCCGTAGCAGCTGCTGCTGAACATGGGTCTCTCACATTAGGAAAGACTCGATATAATCGTCACGTTTGGCAGGCGGATTGGTGACCGCAGTTTAACTAATAGTTTGACTTTGACCACAGATTAAATAATATTGTAAAAGTAAGAAAGTAAAGTTACAGCCTATATAAGTCCCACTGCTGGGCACAGGCCTCCTCTCATTTCTGAGAGGGTTTTAGGGCAAGGAAATGTCCGCCGCGCTGCCCCAATGCGTGTTGGCGAACTTCACATGTCTTCGAAATATTTTTTTGATTTCTCAGACATGCAGGTTTCCTCACGATGTTTTCCTTCACCGCCGAGCACGTGGTAAATCAGCACTTAAAATTGCAATTAATAATTTCATTGGTGCCGGCGGGGATCGAACCCGGGTTGCTCACTGATGGGTGATACATACAGCGAGCGCTAACCATCTGAGCTACGACGGCCCTATTGTACGTGAGGGTAATGTGGTTATTTTCTTATAACTCAAAACTGCAGCCTTATTTGCATGGATGGCTCTGTGATACGATAGCTCTTCATAAGTCAATCAAATCAAGTAATAACAGGTCAAGAGGGCGCTGCTTTATCGATGCCATTTTGACAATTGACATTATAGTAAATAGTTTAATCGATTTTAGTATTGTCTGGTAGTTTGTTTTTGGAACGAAGTTCCTTATTGCACGGTACGAATTTGACGGATGGGGGCTAGGCGAGAAAAAGTGTAAGATTTTTCCGTCACGACACCTTTCTATAATGCGAGTGAGATGGAATAATATCCATCTCCCTCGCACATTTTCTTTTATTGCCATGAAAGAAATATTATTTAAAACTAGCTGTTCCCCGCGATTTCGCCCGCGTGCAATTTAGGGTTTTAATTATGTTGCGCGGAACTCTAACTCTTTTTCTAAAATATCAGTAGCCTAAGTTACTCCTTATAACATCAACTATCTGCCAGTGAAAGTTCCGTCGAAGTCGGTCCAGCCATTTCGGAGATTAGCCGGAACAAACAGAGACAGACAAAAATTAAAAAAAAATTATTTATTTTTATAAGCACCGTATATACTTTCATATGCATTTAGTAAAAAGCTGTTATTTTGACATTACAAACAGACACTTCAATTTTATTTATTTGTATAGATGATGCTTCATTTTAATAAACGCTAGTAATTCATTTATTTGTATTTATTTATCAATAATATAATACGTTTATCAATAATAATATACTACGAAAGGAACTTCGTTCCAACCGAGTGTTCCACGACACTCACACATGTTTTTTTTTGCTTTTTCGAAGTGTTCCTAACGAAGAAGCATTGATGTCCCTTGCGTGCCCTCTGTATGTTGCCATAAGCGAATACTTTTTCTTCAATTCATCAATAGAAAAGCCAGTTTGCTCTGAAATTCAAAACCACGCATCGTGTTTTTTTCATCTTTGTAAAACCGGTGCGTTGGTTCCTACAATATTGGCTCAGTTTGATATATTTCCAAAAAATATTGCCTAAGCTTGCTTGTTTTCTTAATTTAATATTAGTTATAGTGTATATGACTTTGTGTTTTTGTCTCTCTCCTCCTCATAGTTTTGGTTTTATAGGGCGGTAAAGCTTAAGGTGACCATATTTCCCTCACGTACCTTAGTTATTACGCTTTGACGCAAAATTCATCCATTATGATTAACATCCATTACAGCCATTGAGTTCTATGTACTACGTACTAGAGAAGCTATTCCAAACAAAAAATGTGCACTACTCTGTTTTCGCGCATGCGCAGTTGATATAAGTGCGTTGCGCCTGCGCGGTCAGTTTTTGTCATAATAGATTAGGTAGGTATTTAAATGAAGAAATTTATTTTTTCTATTGTAATATTATTACCTATTTATTCATTTGACTACTGAATTATTATTTACGTTCAGGTTTAATTAAACTTTAATTTGAAATCTCGTATTATTAGCGCAGCTCCACACTCTATGAATATTGAAGCCACACTATGCGTAAGCATCATATTAGTCTGTGGACACTAAAGGTGTACAGATTGCAGTACAGTTCATTTGAACATAGTGAATGTTCGGAATGCCAAATCTAGTGCGTAGTACATATATATCGAAGATTACAGCCTATAATAGTCCACTGCTGAACATAGGCCTACCCCATAGGTTTCCTTATAGTTGCCACGCTTGGCATGCGGGTTGGCAACCGCAGTTTTTTTATTACTTTGAGTTGTTACCAGGAAGACGCTGCTGCCCATCTCTTGTTTCAGTTTCCCTCTGTCGCTTCTTACGAGACCTACGGAACGATATGGGGTAGTGGATATTATTACACCGCCACTAAACGGCAAAATTTATGATATTTTTTTTTCCCTTTATTTATTTATGAGCTTTTATCACGAACGGATATGTCAACCTCATACCCTTAATGACACAGTAGGAAAAAACCTTATTGGGAAGGTCTGGAATTATTGGAGTTTCATAACCATAAAAACCAAAAATATTGCAGCATCTGACAGTGGTTCATAACTCATGGTTAGAGAATAAAAATGCTAATTCAATATATAAAAATATTATGACATAACTAAGTTATTTCGCAGAAGTGAGAGTGAAACATCTTTCTATGTCCATTAACTCAAAAATCTTGGTTTATTCACTGATTAAATAACGTTATAACGTAGTTTAGTCAACAGAATAACCTGTTTGTATAAAAGTATAGCCATTAATACTAAAAAGAAAGTAACGTTAAGTGCATAACATTTCGATCTAGACTTTGCTATAGTATTAACTTTTGAAATATTGGATAGATTTCTAGATAGATTAATTATACCACTAAGTGAAAGAGCATCGCTATAGAGTTTTATGGCTTTTAGGCTTGACCGGGAAAGTTTTTTTTTTTATAGAATGGGGTGACAAACGAGCACACAGTCCACCTGATGGTAAGTGGATGCAGTGGCCCATAGACATCTACATTTATTTTCGATTAAGAATCGAAATGCAAATGCGTTGTCACCCTTGAGGACTACGATGGAATGCCTCGTTTCCAGCAAAAAGGGTCTCCGGTTCTCTACACTCACCATACGAAACACAGCAGCGTTAAGCTGCTATTTTACGCTGGTATTCTGTGAGAGCGTGGTCCTTCCCCGGTCGAGCTGACCCATTCGTGCTACAACCATTATATAGCTGCAGCATGGCTCTACCACGTAAAAAAAAGACGACCTCGCACAGAAGAGGAATTTTATTGGAACGAAGTTCCTTATCGGACGGTACTAATTTGGCGGATAGAGGCTAGGCGAGAAAAAGTGTAAGATTTTACCGTCACGACCCCTTCTGACGTATTGTAGACGGCCTTGGCGGCTATAAGGAAGCGAGATGGAATAATATCCATCTCCCTCGCACTTTTTCTTATCTTGCCATGAAAGAAATATTATTTTATTTTAAATGACGCTTCATTTTAATTACGCTGTGAAATTCATTTATTTGTATTTCTTAATCAATGATATAATACGTTTATCAATAATAATATAGGTACTACGAAAGGAATTTCGTTCCAACAGAGTGTTTCACGACACTCACACATGTTGTTTTTTTTTTGCTTTCGGTTGGAACGAAGTTCATTTCGTAGTATATTATATACTACGAAAGGAACTTCGTTCCAACCGAGTGTTCCACGACACTCACGCATGTTTTTTATAAAACTAAAGTGACAAACGAACTTACAGCGCACCTGAAGGTAAGTGGTTCTGCAACCCATGGACACCAGCAGCCAACCTCAATAAATAAGGCTCTAAAGACTAAGATGGCATGCCTTTAAGCCTGTAATATACTGGCTCTCTATACCCTGCAGACTGGAACACGGCAGTGAAAGCACTAGTCCGCGTGTAAACACGGAATAAATAATAGTACAAGAAGTTTAAATTAAATTGTTTCTACGTTTCGATTATCCATATCACTGCAGGGCAGATCATTGAAATATAATTTAATACGTGGTAGAGCGCTGTAGCTATATTATGGTTGTAGCACGAATGGGTCGGCTCGACCGGGGAAGGACCACGCTCTCACAGAACACCAGCGTGAAATAGCAGCTTAATACTGTTGTGTTTGGTATGGTGAGTGTAGAGAACCGGAGACCCTTTTTACTGGAATCGAGGGATTCCATCTTGTCCTCAGGGGTGACAACGCATGCAGATGCATCAAAATGCACATTTTGATTCTTAATCGAGGATAGATGTAGATGTCTATGGACTACAGCATCACTTACCATCAGGTATACTGTGTCCTTGTTTGTCACCCTTGTTTTATAAAAAAAAAACTTATTTCTCAATGGGGCATAGACATTCTCTATTTAAGTATAACTTTCACAGCAAAAATTTTTCTTTAATAAAATAAGAACAAGCATATTATGAGCAAATATTATTTTTATTGGCAGCAGAAATTGGTAAGAGAGTGGTACCTACCCAAACAGACTCCTAGGCAATAACTTTAAAAAAAACCCCAAAAAACCAGATGATCTTCAAACAGCTAAACAGATTTTCTTGAAACATAGCTAAGAACACTCTCGATTAAGACACCATTCAAACGAAAAAAGCTTAATCAAAATCGGTTGATCCGTTCAGGAGCTATGATGACACAGACAGACACACAGATACACAGCACCAACTTATAACACCCCTACGTTTTCGTCGAGGGTTAATAAAGAAGTCCTACTGCTACCACTAGGTGTTTCGTGTAGTGAGTGACGAAACCCGGAGAGCCTTTTACTGGTAACGTGGCATTCCATCTTGGTCTTTACCAACTTACAACACCCCTCTGTTTTCGTCGGGGGATAAAAAAGGAGTCCCACTATTACTACTAGGTGTTTCGTATAGTGAGTGAAGAAACCCGGAGAGCCTTTTTACTGGTAACGAGGCATTCCATGTTAGTCTTATGCATCTGCGTTTTGATTCTTAATCGAGGATCGATGTAATTACCTATGAGCCACAGAATCCACTTACCGTCAAGTGGACTGTGTTCTCGTTTGTCACCCTTATTACATAAAAATAGAAAAAACTACAGCAGCCACAATTAAGAGGAACAAGCGCTAACAGGAAACGTTGAGAATTTCATTTAAAGATTTCCATAACTAACTTAGCATAACTCATTGACGTAATCCGAAACTGGAGCATCATGTTCGGTAGGACGATGTAGTAATGCGATATGTAATAATTGACCTATGGAACAGTAATTTTTTTATAGAATTAGTGTGACAAACGAGCACACAGTCCACCTGATAGTAAGTGGATGCTGTGGCCCATAGACATCCACATTTATCCTCGATTAAGAATCAAAATGCAGATGCGCTGTCACCAGTGAGGACTGAGATCGAATGCCTCGTTTCCAGTAAAAACGGTCTCCGGTTCTCTACACTCACCATACGAAACACAGCAGCATTAAGCTAATATTTTACGTTAGTATTCTGTGAGAGCGTGGTCCCCGGTCGAGCCGACCCATTCATGCTACAAACAACAAAACTGCAGCGTGGCTCTTCTACCACGTAAAACAATTATCGATTGTAAAAAAAAAAAATTAATTTTTTTTCTTTACGTAACACCTACGCCAGCATTTTCTCCTGTATCTTGGATGCAGTTTATATACATTTTAACAACAATTATAGGCTATACTCGTTCCGTGTGAGACTAAAACGATTGCAAATGACACCTAAAAACCATAAGTAACCTTATTAAGGTTCTCTGTGAGCTAACCTCGATAAATAAACCAGTTTAGTATATAACTGTACGTATAGTTTTTATCGTAACAAACCTGTCTGTAAATTTGTTCCGAACCATTCAAACTAGAACACGGATTTATGTCGATTTTTTTGTGACATCTTTATTTTAACACTTAATAGCTTCTGCCCATGGCTTCGCTCGCGTCGAAATAGAAACGCCTAGATGTTCCCTTTTACACGGTAACTTTCTGTTGATGGCAAGAAATGGTCTCCTGAGGGTTTCCTACGAAATCCAAAACACCAGAGGAATTGCAGGTGTTTATTCAGTTGTTATCAGGAGGGTACTGCCCATCTTCTGGTTCCTTTTCCCAATGTCGCCTATTACGACGCCCACGGCATAATGCAAGGTTAAAAACAGTAAAATGCTATAGTATGTGCCAAATCGATTGAGAAAACGGACAATGACCTTTCGGTCGTTTAACCAGGGTTACAAACCTTCAATATATAGGCACATTTTATATGTAGTACTTTCTTTATTTATAATGATTTTTTATAATGATTGATATAATATATATTTATTAACTATTATTAAAAGTTATGTGAAAGATCGCTGTAGAAGAAAAATCATCTATTGTTATAAAGTACTTTATTCATTTAACAACAAAAACATTAATTTATAACACATATAAAGATTCGAGTGATAACGACACCGAATAAGTACGTACTTATGCAAAAGATAAAACTTTATTTTAATATTATATAAGAACTTTATTTTTATTCGGTGCAATCATCACTCGTATCTTCACTTGATGAACTATCTGTAACATTAATTATAAAGCGATCTGCAGTTTGGTCAATTCTATCATCCATGCCACGCATTTTTGTTCAACCTTAAGGACATGCTGAACACAGTTTTCCATTTATCTGGCGTGATTTGAGTTAAACCATCTTTAAGTAAATTTTTAACATCTTTTAACTTGAAAGTTGTATTTTTCGTGCAACGTACCCTTTCACATCTGCCCACACAAGTTCAATGGGTTAAGCTCACAGTGATAAGGAGGTAACCTTACCACTGTGATGCTTTTTCTTTTGCCATCTCGTCGGTGACGTAACTTCGATAGTTATCTTTAACTGCCTTTATTTTTCCATTAAGTGGGTCTTTGTGTCCGAGGGCACGTATGCGATCTGTTTAGATTCTAGCCATTCCTGCATATTTTGTTTCCGCCAAGACATTGTTGGGGTTTTTCTAAACGTCTGGAGTGGTAACTAGCGTTATCCATAACTATGACATCGCCGCTTTGCAGTTTTTCTATTACTTTTCTAAACCAGTCCTCGAAATGGAGAGCGTCCATACTCTCATGGTAGTCACCAGTAGATGATGATTCAAATACCCAATCACATCCTCCAAAAGCCATTTTCATTGCCAACGTGTACAACTATTAATCGCTTTCCTTTACCCGAAGGGCTTTCGCGCCAGTAGAGTAGCCTTCTAACCGTGATTGACGAGAAGATTCAATTGTGGTGTCTTCCATACCTTTCCCATAGTATGACCTGCGTTAATCCATGTTTCGTCAAGGTAAAATGTTACGTCCCTCGTTTCTTAATATTTGTATTTCTCTCAAATATCTGGTACGCCACAGAACTATCTCTGGGCGATCTATTAGACCACTTTTCTGTTTCTCTTTATATATTTGAATTTTAAATGGCGCAACACACGTCGCAGGAAGTTTTGCTCAAGTTTGGCAACTGGTCATCTTGATTTATACTGAGCAAAATTTTGTCTAAAGTCGGTAATTCTCCTGCAAGAAAGTAGCACGGGGTTTTTATAAAATTACCATTGGATTGGTGTAAATTAATAGCTCGTTTTTAGCCTCAGTTTGCTATTTAATTCACGCGGCACGCTTTACACTTGTTGCCTATCTTACCAGCACGAGGATGCAACTCAAAAACTTCTTTGAGAATTCATCGGTGGTCAGTTCTTTGAGTTATATCATGGTCGGTCCTTTGCCACTTCGGCATACTTATCCGCTGGGCTATATCAATTACTCTGGTTCTACCGAAAATACTATCTTTACGATTTTTTTGATTACGTAGCACTATATCTCGGGTCGCAAACCATAGGGGCGTATATTATGCAAAAATGCGATTTTTTTTTTGTTTTAATGCCATCGGATTCTATTATGAGCAACACGTAACCTCAGTTTTTTTTTCGTCGTAAGCTAGAACACCCAAATATATACAGAGTCAGTAATTAAAACAACAGAGTCCCAGAAAATATATACAATGTCTCTATTACCAAGTTTAAAGAATTTAATAAACAAAAACTGTATAAAAATTGTTATTATAAAAAAGTAAAGTTACAGCCTATATACGTCCCACTGCTGGGCACAGGCCTCCTCTCATTTCTGAGAGGGTTTACCACGTGCTCGGCGGTGAAGGAAAACATCGTGAGGAAACCTGCATGTCTGCGAAATAAGAAAAAAATATTTCGAAGACATGTTAAGTTCGCCAACACGCATTGGGGCAGCGCGGCGGATATTTCCTTGCCCTAAAACCCTCTCAAAAATTGTTATTATAATATAAATTAATACATAGTGTATAATAACCCCTGGGAATGAGGTGGTCGCTTCCAAACTGTTTCTTGATTAAGTTTTGTACAACATAAGTGTACATTATTGTATGATATATGTATTATGAAAAAAGTCCCGCTCGGTTTCTTGCTGGTTCTTCCCAGGACAGGGACTTTTTCCGAACTTGTGGTAAAAGTATAAAATGACTTTTAATAAGAATCACTTGTAGTGTATCTAATACATAAAAATGACGTTTTTTTAATTTTATAAAAATAATTTATTTACATAACATAATATACAATATTTTATTATATACAATATTAAAAACAAAATATATACTGGAAAAATAAACCTAAATCTAAAAACCTTAAAAAAACTCATAATAACTAAAATATATTATTAAAAAGGAGGCCCTTTAGGCAAGGTTCCAAAGATACTGGCAGCGTTCCCCCTTTGAATAGCTAGACTAATTCTTTGTCCGAGGTAGCTGCCAGCTCTTCGGTCTCCTGTATATAAAAAAAATTATTTTTGTTTGTTCGTATTTTATACGCTGCCATACCGTTCATCAGATTGCGGTAAAACTTTGTCAACCTATTGCTTGCATTTCCGCAAAGGTTATAATTTTTTTTTTATCATTGTTAGGCATAGTACAATTGACTTACAGTAGGTGGAGCCAGTATTGTACCGACAAATTTATTTCAAAGTAATATATCACTCAACTTCAATAAATGTATTATAATTCCAAATTAAACAATATAAGTGTTCCAAATTTGAAACGATATTTGCACAATTATTTTTTCTGCGGCAGCAACGCGCAGGGTACCAAGTACCAACTAGTATTGAATAAAAAATATTCTATTCCAGTAGTACTAGACATGTTTCATTAGCCTCGCATTTGACACAAATGTCAGTATTAACTAACCAACAAAATACCGCTTGAAGAGCTTTTCAGTTCAAAGTAGACAAGAGCTTACACCACTTTCTACACCAACTCTCCCTGTGCAGCCATTGTTAAGCTCTAGCATATTAGAAACACCAACCACCACATCCAATACAGATAATAAAACATTACAAGAAATAGTGAGATACTCTGATGATGACGATTCTATGGAAAATTCTAATTACATTCTTTTAACAACCCACAACAATCTTTTGAAATAGTAGTGACAGAATCAGTAAATTCCATTTGTCAAAGTCATCAATAAGATGTGATCTGATTCTATAAGTTATGTAAACAACATTAGAAAATAACAAGGATTCTATCTGCATGACTTCATACAAAGAATTGACCCTGGAATAAAATATAGATTTTCAAAAGACCAATGCTGGTGTCATAAGGTTGAGCAATTACCCGAAGAAGAACAGAAAGAGAAACAGGAAGAGTATGAAGAACATATTAAATTGAGGTGATGGATCATTCAAAATTTAAAGACTAAGGCAATGCGAGATATCTCTATGGGAAACACAATAAAACCCACGGATGGTACGCTTTTAAAATGGGCAAATGTCAAATGGATACAATTTTATACGTGGTAGAGCCATGCTGCAGCTATTTTGTGGTTGCACCACGAATGGGTCGGCTCATCCGGGGTAGGACCACGCTCTCACAGAATACCAGCGTTAAATAGCAGTTTAATGCTGCTGTGTTTCGTATGGTGAGTGTAGAGAACCGGAGAAACTTTTTACTGGAAACGAGGCATTCCATCCAAGTCCTCAGGGGTGACAACGCGTCTGCATTTTGTTTCTTAATTGAGGATAAATGTAGATGTCTATGGGCCACAGCATCTACTTACCATCAGGTGGACTGTGTGCTAGTTTGTCACCCTTATTCTATAAAAAACATACAAGTGAGGAAAGATGTTCCCGATTCGCTTTTTTTTAAATTCGACTATTGGGAAAAACTTAAGCAGGTAAGGTTTAGCAGAATTGTAACTCGTTCGGACTATTCCTATGGATACAAATCTGTATTCAAAACCACTTTCATTAAAACAAGTTATAAAATAAAACCGGCCAAGTGCGAATCAGACTCGCGCATGAAGGGTTCCGTACCATTGTACAAGGTTTAATACGATGTAAGCAAAAAACACGTTTCAGGTAGGGGAGCCGCCTTTAATTTTTAATTTTATTATGTCCTGTTATAGCGGCAACAGAAATACACATTCTGTAAAAATTACAACTGTCTACCTATTACGGATCATGAGATACAGCCCGATGACAGACAGACCGACGGACGGACGGACGGACAGCGGAGGCTTAGCAATGGGGTCCCGTTGGTTACGTTTCGGGTACGGAACCCTAAAAAAGACTTGATGGCTATGTGTAAGGATGGAACTATTCCAAAGAATTACCACAGCTATCACGAAAATTTGCCTGTTGTAGATAACGAAAGTTTAAAGACAAGTGCTAATAAAGACGACGACGAGTTTACCCTTGCATTTAGCATCTAATTACGACGTCGACCTAGAAACAAAAACTGATTAATTATTTATAGTGTCTTATTAAGTAGGTACTAGCTGTTCCCCGCAACTTTGTCTGCGTGGAATTTTTAAGATTAGATTACATGGGTTTTAATTATTTGCGCGTAACCTTAATTCTTTTTCTATAATAAAAGTAGCCTAAGTTACTCCTTATAACATCAGCTATCTGCCAGTGAAAGTCCCGTCAAAATCGGTGCAGCCATTTTGGAGATTGGACAAATAGACAGATAGACAAAAATTTTAAAATCAGTTTTTTGTCATAAGTACCGCAAATACTTTCATATACTTTTAGTAAAAAAGGTGTTATTTTAAAATTACAAACAGACACTTCAATTATTTATTTAATTAGTTTAGTTTAATTATTATTTATTTGTATACAGATTTAATTTTTTATATGCTTGTTTTTTGTTCTTTTTTATCACCCAAAAAAACATTGTGTAATGAGGGCTAATAATTTTCTCCTCACCAGATGTCGCTAGTTGACACTGAGGTAAAGTTTTTTGTTACACATTGAGTAGCTGGTTTTTAATAAAAGTTTGTCAGTTTCTAGAGTATTATATTAATATACAAAACAATGCCTCAGTGGTATGCTCATTAATTTTATTGCACATTTTTAACTTTATTTTTAATTTTTACTCTTTAGCCGTACGTAATTCACATTCAAAAATTCCGTTACATAGATACATAGATACATACCAAGCTGATAAAAGCGTGTTAATAAAAAAAATAGGAATCAAATCTCAAAACAAGACAGTAATGGCGTTGTCGAGGGGAGGCTGCTAGCTCGAATTCAAGCTAGAATCTTCCCATTAAACGGGCTGTATCTCCTAAAGTATTATGTCGCTAATTTATTTTTTTCTTAAGTCACTAACAGTCATCAAATCCTTACTAAATAATCTTGATATAATAAAATTATAAAAAAACTTAGGATATCGTTGGGGAGGATTGCAGCTTGAAGGACGCACATAACTTGCTAATTAAATTAACCACCACCACTACCACCTGTTTTTACGTGGCAGAGCCATGCTGCAGCTGTATAATGGTTGTAGCACGAATGGGTCGGCTCGACCGGGGAAGGACCACGCTCTCACAGAATACCAGCGTAAAATAGCAGCTTAATGCTGCTGTGTTTCGTATGGTGAGTGTAGAGAACCGGAGACCCTTTTTACTGGAAACGAGGCACTTACTCCATCTTAGTCCTCAGGGGTGACAACGCATCTGCATTTTGATTCTTAATCGAGGATAAATATAGATGTCTATGGGCCACAGCATCCCCTTCCATCAGGTGGACTGTGTGCTCGTTTGTCACCCTTATTCTATAAAAAAACTCAATTCAATTCTGGAATAATTTTACAAAACTTCCTGTGAGAATTGGCAGATTGGATGGAAGGGAATATATAGAGAGTACTAAGGCCCAAATAAACTCCCGTCACTCCTCCCCCTCCTCAAAAAATCTATACTTATCCCTACCCTTGGCAAGTATATTTTTTTAAAACTTTCAATGCTAAAATGTCAATTTTATTTTAATCAAAAATAATCCGTAAGAACAAATTTTCAGATTGTTGAGATTTTTACTGGCATCATTTAAAAATGAAGTCAGGAGCTGAATTTTCTTTCCCAAAATACACCTTAAAATTTTGCTACCCGGGAGTATGTCCCCACTTGATACGCCACTGTGATACACTCAATAAACAAAGTGCAGTCAATGAATACAAGACCAAATATAAATTCATTTATGCAAGAGGCAACTTAATTTAAGATTTATTTATTCGAGCGGCAATTTGTCTAAAGTAAATTTATGCAGCCTCGACGCAAAAAATTCAAGTGAGCTGAATCGTTGAGAAACTCCCAGGATGCCATTTTAACTTGTTATTGTAAAAACTATATTACTTTAAGTCGTCATATAAAGCGAAATATTCTATATATTAATATGTGAAGATAAATATTTGTACCCCTTTTATCCCCTCAACAGTATCTTTCAAGATGGCGTCATTTCTTATATGCTGCAAACATGCTGCAAACATTGCGGCTTCTATTTACAGCCCGGGAGAAATAATTTACTTAATTTCGTGTTTTCTTTAAATATATGTGTATAATGTTAGGGTTTATACAATAAAATATCATAAATATGTTTTCTCATCATAAAAAAGCGAAGTATAATAGTAATTTCCTGTAATTTAAAAGAAAACAAAATTGCAGAAAATGGCGGGAATTGAATCGCCGCAATGGATGATTGGATGAGTTACTGACAGTAGATATATGACACATAGCCGGGATGGATGTTCTGACTGTTGAGGGATTATAGCATATTACGCGGCCGGAGAGGTATAAGATTTGGCAAAGTTTAATATGAAGAAAGCTAAATATGAATAAATTAAGTATGTGTGACAAATACAAAAATAAAATTAAAAAAACAAAAAATTCATTGTTTACATTCATTCTGCCAATGTCAATTGTGAAACACATAACAGCCAAACCTCAGAGTCAAATAGATGCACAGAGTAGAGATCGCCGCCAAAGAATTTAAAAATATTGCCAAAAAAAAATTACGATTGACTGAATGATCTGAATGTTCACTTGTTGCCGTTAGAATGCCTTGTTACCAGTAAAAAGGTCTACGGTGCTCTACACTCACCATACGAAACACAGCGGCATTAACCTGCTATTTCACGCTGGTATTGTGCTAACGCGGTCCTTCCGAGCCGACTCATTCGTGATGCAGCCACAATACGGTTCTGTGAGGATGTACTACGTATAGATGCTTTGTCTTTATTCAATTCTAACACCAGATCTGCAATCGAGAGTATGTAACTCGCACCGAAAGCTTCAAGGCCCCGTGGTTACGGTACCATGGATTTGGGTCAGCGAGCGTCGGTACTTACGACCGAATAATTGTATAGTAAATACGGATTTTGCAGAAACCACTTACTATTTCAATTTACAGCCTATATACGTCCAGCTGCTAAACACAGTGTTTACGTTACTGAGACTGAGAGGTTTATCTAGCAATTATTTTATACGTGGTAGAGCTGCGCTACAGCTATATTATTGATGTAGCACGAATGGGTCAGCTCGACCGGGGTAGGACCACGCTCTTAAAGAATACCAGCGTAAAATAGCAAGTTAATGCTGCTGTGTTTCGTATAGTGAGTGTAGAGAACCGGAGACCCATTTATTGGATACGAGGCATTCCATTTTAGTCCTCAGAAGTTACAACGCATCTGCATTTTGATTCTTGATCGAGGATATACGTAGATGTCTATGGACCACAGGTAAGGTTTGTTACCCTTATCCTATAAAAAAACCCTGCTCGAGTGCATGTTGGGGGACTTCTTATGTTCTCAATATATTTTATCCCTCAGTCATGCGCAGGTTTCCTCACAATGCTTTTCACTGTCGGTCATGTATTAAAATCACTTAAAATACAGTTAACAATTTTATAAGTATAGGCGGCAATCAATCCCGATCATTTCAACCATTCCGTTAGTAAATTATCCATCTCTGGAACTCTGGCCCGAATACTAGAAAAACCTTGGTTACGCCAGCGTACACATTCGCATTTCGTATTTTTAGGTTGATGTATTTTATTAGTTAACTCGTCTGACACAACACTCCTCCTATCCTCCCTTTCCAGCACATACCTAGTGTGGGACAGAACGTCTGCGAACAGCGTTACCAACTTGACGGGTTTCCCGTCAGATCTGACGGGTCAGTGATGTTGGCAAAGGGGCTACAACCAACTGGATCCTATTCGTTCAACTACGTCCAATTACAAAAGAATCAATATCAAATCAATTCATTCTTAATATTTAGGGGAGAATGTAAACTCGAAAATCCCTACTTGACGGGTTTTGACGGGATTATAGTGTTCTCTACAACGGGAGCTGGATTTTAATGTTGGCAACACTGTCCGCGGGAGCAGTCGTCAGCGTGCCCTACTAGAAGGAAGAACGCCCGCGGCCATCGTCGCGTAAATGTTGTCGTATTTTTAGTTCCTTCGTTCCGGATTGTAGAATTCATAAATCGCTACACCACTCCTTATACTCGTAAGTTAGATCTGAAGAACTGCGGCATCTTTTGTAGAAAACAAATAATTTAATTGAACACAGTGGACCGGTGAAAGCTTCCACGCAAATCGACTAAGAAAGTTGGACGGTCACTCGTAAAAAGCATAGAAATTTTAGCATTAGTAGGGATGTACCGGTTAAATCTTGTTATAGTTTTATCTGCTATCGATAAAATTTTACATGCATTTCACTTGCACTTAAACTATAAAATTGATATTAGTTACCTGTCATGTTAAGCATGCAATTTAGCGCACTCTTTAAAAGGCTTATGTCCAACATAGATTGAAAAAGGCACGATACGTTGACGTAAATTCCAGTTTTAAGAGGAAATGTGGGCCAAGAGACTTTTGAAAATTAGGTACTTGAAGAAACTATCGCTGTCGCTCTGCGAGCGCTCAGCGTCCGATAAGGACAACTGCAGATCCGACTAAATAGCCTAAGTAAAAAGGCATAATTCGAAGTTTGGCTCTACCATTTCCTCCGCCAATATCGGACTAATTTAAAAGATATTTCATGTTTTTCTTTTTTCAGTATTAGTTATCAAATTTGAACACTAGGCTTCTGTTGACAGCGGTCTAAATAGGCAATTTTGAATATTTTGTAAGGGTTCTAGTGCTTATAAAGATAATGTATCATTAAAAAGGAAAACATAAAAGGAAAACAAGGGACATAGAAGAGGTTGATATTTATTCTACTGTAAAAAATCATCGCTATAAGGTCATAAATCAGAAAGAAAACAGGCGAGAGCGTTTGTATGGAGAAAAGACCACCCGCATTTCCTCTTAATTAAAAAAATTAAGACAAACAAACTTACAGTCCTCCTGATGGTAAGTGCAGTAGCCACTTGCAACCAACTCACACAAGAAAGGCTACAGGTGCGCGGTCACCTGTGAGGACTAGGATGGAATGCTTCACAGCCTGTAATTATCCTGGTTCTCTATATCCTTTAGACCGGGACACAGCAGTGAACGATTTATAGCTCCCATAGTCCTCTCATGGACCATGCTGCAAAGTACTCTGTCTAGTAACAAACGCGATAAGACGCTCGTGGAGCTTTACACATCGGAATTTGTACCGTCCTTATTACAATCGCCGTAGAGGTCATAAGACACACAACAGAAGTGTAAAGCTTCAAGTGCTCTTGTACCTACACTTTCCCATAATTTATATATCAACTTGTCCCCCCCCCCACTCCTGGGTTATTGGCGAACGCCCTTGATTAGGAGTCTTAGCACTTAGAAAATGTATCCAAATATTCAGGTTAAGTAGTCAATAGCTTACAGAAAACAACACCTATCATAAATCTTTCCCGTAACTTATCCCGTATAATATCGATATTTAGAATAACGCAGATGCGCATCACTATCACACAACATTTGCGTTATTACCCGCTCGAGTAATGTAAATACAAATAGTAATTAGTAATGTAGAGAAATCTTTCTCCAAGTATTTTAATTAAGTTCAAGTGATGTGAAAATTGATTACATTATAATTAAAAGGATTGCCTTCGCGGGCTGGTGTCGAAAACCTTCAAGGTTACTAGTTACTAGTAATGTCTTTTTTGGAATAATTAATCTTGTTTATATGTTCTTAATTGTTGGTCGAAACCTGATTCAAATGAGTTTTGAAATTTAGAGTTGAGCGGTTTTTAAATAAAACCGGCCAAGTGCGAGTCGGGCTCGCGCATGGTTCCGTACCATTGTAATACACGTTTCTAATAGAGCCCCATTTAATTTTTAATTTATTTTAATTATTATTATTTGTTGTTATAACGGCAACAGAAATACACATTCTGTAAAAATTTCAACTGTCTGCCTATTACGGATCATGAGTATACAGCCCGCTGACAGACAGACAGACGGACGGATAGTGGAGCCTTAGTAATAGGGTCCCGTTGGTTACCCTTTGGGTACGGAACCCTAACTATATAATTAATGATTAGTTACCATTCTACTCATTATCTCATCATTATATTATTACTGGGTGGTGAAACTCCTTTTCTTTTCTGATTTTTTTTTGTTAAATAGGTTACGCAAGGGTGGTCCCATATAAATATGGAGAAAAAATTTCACCCCTAAGGGAAGCAAATAAATAACTTCTTTTTTGAGCAATTTGAACTCGGATTTTACTTTTTGTTAAAAGTTATATTTATATCTGATGGTAAGTGAGTACCGTGCAGTGGCGGTGTAAGAATATCCACTACCTCATATCATCAAGTGGGTGTCGTAAGAGACGACAGAGGGAAACAAATCAGGAGATGGGCAGCAGCATAAGGACTTAATATAAAAAAACTGCGGTTGCCAACCTGATTGCCAGGTGTGGCTACTATGTCTGTATTGCTTACAAATAATTGTTCCGGGTCTGGATGTTTGTCCTTGTGCAATTTATGTATGTAAACTGTCCCCACGATATAGTCCTAGTGTGGGGGTAACGTTTCTCTAAAAAAATAAAAGAATAAAAAGGATTTGTTTAACTTACGTGGTAGAGTCATGCTGCAGCTATATTACTGGTATAGTTGCAGCACGAATGGGTCGGCTCGATCGGGGAAGACAGAATACCAGCGTATTCTGTCTTCCCCGTAATACCTCTCTTATAGAATACCAGCGTAAAATAGCAGCTTAACGCTGCTGTGTTTCGTATGGTGAATATAGATAACCGGAGACCCTTTTTATTGGAAACGAGGCATTTCATCTTAGTACTCACGGGTGACAACGCATCTGCATTTTGATTCGTAATCGAGGATAGATGTAGATGTAGTGCACAGCAATCACTTACCATCAGGTGGACTGTGTACTCTTTTGTCACCCTTATCCTATAAAAAAAATAAGTATGTAATTTGATTGATTTGATTTTGTTTTTAGGAAGATGCTCCTGCCCACAATCTGTTTCAGTTGTCCTCTTTCACCTCTTACGACATCCACAGGATAATAAGATAGTGAAATCTATTACACCGTCACTATTCGGAAAAAGCTCGCCGACTCAGCTTAACAAAAGCCTTGAAGACAAACTCATTGTGATTGAATGGTAATACAGACGCTTGCAAATTAATTATTACGCTCGTGACAATAGTAAATTTGTAAAAACTTCATTTCGAAAAATTATACGAGGTCGCCACTCCACTTCGTTGTTCTAAGACTTCAAGACTGCCGTTTCTTTACACATTTTATCTTTATTACCTTTTGAAGTGAGAACTATTAAATAGGAAAATAATATGTTGTATAAAAATTCCATCAATTAGCACCAGACAGTCGTTCTGTGAGTGTACAAACAAATACGTATATAAAACAGGTATAAATCGAGGGGGCGATGCCAACGACCCAAGTCGCTGGATATTATTATGCAACCGATGGAACGACGACCTCAGCACAGCGCTGGGTGCGGAGTCGTCGGACGACTAAAGTTATTAAATTCTGTTCCTTAACGGAAGAAACACCTCTGCACATCCTAACTGATTGTGGACCCTTAATGCGCAAATATAACACTCATCTGGGAAACTATGTACTTAGCCCAGAAGAAGTGAAATTGCTCACAGTTAAGCAACTCTTTCAATTCATTGAAGACTTAGTAGTGAACTATAGCCATAGTAGCGATCACAATAGATCTTATAGGTCGCAGTGGTACTGGTCTTTCTAGACCTGCATAGCTGCTCGTACAGAAAAAAAAGTTATTAATATTTAGTTTAAAAAAATAGTAGCATAAAGTAAGCTTTAATTTTTGTGAATGCTAGATGGTTTACGAACGTTTAAATCCTACTGATTGTACCTTAGAGTTAGGTAACTGTCGCTTTATATTCAGTGTGAATATGTAAATTTGCCTAGACATATATTATACGACAGTTATGATACTATTTTATGTAGGTGCTATGTGCGAATATGGTAGTTAATTAAAAGTTAATGTGACAAAATGTCGCTGACAATGTTTGTAAAAAATATAACCATTTGGGAACCAGGCATTCCATCTAAATCCGCAGAGGTGACAATGCATCTGCATTTTAGTTCTTAACCGAAGATATAGGTATGTAGATATCTATGAGCTTAAGCATCGTGAGCTCGTTTGTAAGCCTTAACCCTCTACAAAATGAGAGTAGACATGTTTTGAGACTGTAACTTATCTTATACTGTAACTTATTTTAGTTTTGTCACCTATACTTGCGAAAAAAAGCACCATAATACTACTCCATGCATTCACCTGGGCTGTACTATATTTATTGCCATCAGCAGGAAATGCACTGCCATCCCACACGCGACAACTTGCTTGCATTGACATCGCTACGCGTCATATTAAAACTAGTCATTAAACGAAGATTCACACGCAAACGAAATATTAATAGCTTGCAAATCTATAGCAAGAACAAGTCAAGAATCGAGTTGCCTTTGATCAGAACACCGGACTACCGGATCAAGAATCCTGGGTCTGTATGGTCTGGGTCTGGGTTTGGATGTGTTTGTCTGCCTCCAATTTTATCCCATAAGCGTTATAGGACAAGATTGGAGAAAGGAAGCTTCGTCTAAGACCAAGGTATAAGCAATATCTGTTTCATGTAATAACTTGTTAAGGAATTTCTGTTGTTGCCTTTCTACTTCTTCTCTTCTTAATCTGCACTTGCAAGTCCCATAACTACCATTTTTTTCTAACCGAATTCAAAAAAAGGATGAGGTTCTCTATTCGACTGTATTTTTTTTATGTGTGTTACAACTGAACTTTTTTCTAAGTGTACCGATTGTGATGATTTTAGCTCATAGGGAAGTTAGTTTTTATTTTTCTACCGACTTCAAAAAGGAGACGGTACTCAATTCAACTGTATGTTCTTTTTTTATGTGTGTTACCTCATAACTTTATTCTGGGTGAACCGATTTCGATGATTCTTTTTTTATTTGAAAGCTGATACTTCTCATGTGGTCCCATATAAATTTAATCAAGGTCTGACCAATAGTTTTTGAGTTACCATCATTAATAATTTATATTGAAGTCGGTTGTACAAAATTTTTAATTTTACCACTTGTGTTAGAGTTAATACTGACTTTTTAAATATTTATTGAAATTTGGCATTCATTGTATTATAAGTTGTAATAATTGTAGATGATTTGAATTTACGAAATTTACACCGAATTTACAATTAGTATTAACTAAAAGTAAGTCATGTCATACATTTTGTAACTACGAAATTTTTACTGAAACAGTATGTTTTATTGGTGGTTTCATATCTGGTTGCCATGGAGTGGCGGTATAAGAATATCCACTATCTCATATCGTCCCGTGGGTGTCGTAAGAGGCGACAGATGGAAACTGATATAGGAGAAGGTTGCAGCGTCTTTCTGATACAACTCAAAATAATAAGAAACTCGTTTGCCAACTCGCCTGCCAAGCGTGGTAACTGTGGCAATATCTCCCCTATGAGATAATTTATGGGAGAGGCCTATGTTCCGTTACCGTTGCAGCCTATTAATATCCACTGCTGAATTCACACGTATGCACTTAAGACCATGTTGCTGCAAAATTGTTGCAATTCTTGTAAGAAAGAAGACGGAATTAGTTGTTGGTGCACTGCTGCTTGGTGGTAGAAATAAGCAAGGTGAATACAATAGAGAATAACATTCCCGACTGACTTCGGCAGGAAAGGATCTTCTACGGTCTAAAGTCTAAAGTACGTTGTGATTGAATGAAATTAGGATGTGCACTGTAATACAAATACAGTAGTGCCACCATGGAGGACGGAATTAAAGAGCTTCTGAAGGACTTCAAGTACCGGTTTTCCACCCGCTTCTAGAAGCACCGCTGTAATTCCATCCTCGCCTGGGGCCCTGCCGTTTTTAAGGTGCTGGAGAGCCATTCTAATCTCGCTCAGACTGACGACCGGAATATCATCGGAATAGTGTCGGATAAGACTTGCTCTTGGATCGTTACTCACACTTGCGTGTGGCTCCATCGATGATGTATACAGCTGCTCATAGAACCTCTCAATCTCAGTCAAACAAATCAGTTTTTTTTTTTGATTATTGACACATTTCTGTTTCATTTGTTTTATCACATACGCATGCTGAAATTGCCTATAATTATAAGAGCAGTTAATTATTGAAAATTATTGTACTGTAATAACCATATATTAATTACTGTTTCTTATATTGGCAATCCAAATAAAAAATAAAATAAAACAGAATAAATCCACTACGAAACCAGTACAATTTCAAAATTAAGGAAATTCGCGAAATGAGTGTAATATATCCAGTTTGCGTCAATAACTTATATCATATATACATATATGGTGCTTTTTACTGTAGGTTGCGTACCTTTCACGCGGGTCAGTTGGAAAAAGTAATAAATTCGAGTCCATATTAAACGACTGTATGTAACAAAAATCAGGTCGCTTTGTCTCATGACATTAATTTGGTTTCACGCTATAATAAGAGACTTCGTCGTTGGTCTGGTGGTCGTTGGACTGCTGATTATATGGTCACGTGTTTGAAACCCTGGTCGGGTCAAAGTTAGTTATTGGTTATTGGGTTTTTCTGTCAAGAAATTATCAGAAGCAGCCCGGGGAGAAGATGGCGGTGTTTCACTCCCGTGCCTACGAAACGGTAAGGTATACAGAAAGCACGTAAGGCTGGCTTTTCACTATGGGATATAATATATATTATATCCCGAAATATAAATTATATCCCGCGATTGGCTTTCACACTGTGAGCTATATCTTTTAATCAGTGTGTGTTCGTCATTGGATTACCCCCTGTAACCCGCACACGGTTCTGAGGCGGTGCGGAATAGTGTGCGGGTTACAGGGGGCGAAATCGATCGAAAAAAACCATGTGACGTTACTGCACACGAGAGAGATTTTTTTTTTAATTAAAATCTCTTAATGTTTCAAATTTCACCAGACGCCTACTAATATGAATAATCCAAGATCCAAAAGTCCAAGTGTAAATTATATTATGATTTCTTATATTTACGCGAACACTACACATTGAATAAAACTACTTTTACGGATTATATCGCGTTTAATAACTTATTTTTATTAATATAATAATATATAATATATCGCGTTTAATTACTTATTTTTATTAATATAATAATAAAAATAAGTTATTAAACGGGATATAATCCGTAAAAGTAGTTTTATTCAATGTAAATTATATTATTTTAAATGTAAATATGTATATATTTCTATGTATATATATAGGCGTACCTATCACAAGATTTCTTTTTATAAAATTGGAGCGACATCGTTTGTCACAGGCCACATGGTGGTTACTGGCTACTACAGTCCATGATTTAAGAGGGTGTTACCGAACCAGACGGACTTCTAGGCAGAAAAATAGTCGTCACACCTAGAATATTTGTATTTAATAGGAAAACACAGCTGCAAACCAATAACCATATTTATGTCAACTTCTTAATAATTTAAAATTAAACATTTTGTACAACCGACTTCAATGTAAATTATTAAGAATAACTCAAAAATTATTGGTCAGATCTTGATCAATTTATATGGGACCACATGAGAAGCACCAGCTTTCAAATAAAAAAAGAATCATCGAAATCGGTTCATCCAGAAAAAAGTTATGAGGTAACACACATCAAATTGAGTATTTAATAAAAGATTTTTGAAGTCGTTAGAAAAAACCGCGATGCCTCAATTTGTGTTGGCAGAGTTCACCATCTTCGATTTTTTTTAATTTCCTTACGATGTTTTTCTTTACCGCTGGGCACGTGGTCAGTTCTTTACAATTACATTGATTCTAACGGAGATGAAACTCAGGTTTTATTATAAATAAAATATTTTATATTAGTTTGTTTTATAAATAAAATGATTAAACTTAACTAACATAACTTAATTTGTAGATGATTAGAATTATTACCTCAGATCTTAATTATTTTTAACTAGAAAATGCCTACATTATATACTATAAAATATTTAAGATCCTAATTGTGCAAGCAAATACTTGATAATAATTTAAGCCGCTTAACATTCCATTGTCTTGCTTTATTTTTCTCATAAACAAATCGTAAAATTTTTAAAAATATTATGACAAATATTACCTCCAAAATCTCCACGGTCCTCATTTATGTGGCACAACACTATCACTTTTACAAAATTAAAGATTAAAAAAAAACAATGTCACATCTTTCGTCACTCGAAACACTGGCAGTATTTCACAGTACGCTTAAGAAAATGGTCGATGTTATTTTGTTATTTTAAATGGCTTTAAAAAAATTACACGCAAGCATTCGACGCGACGTTTGCGGGAGAATGCACGCGAGCGAGTCGGCTCTTGGAGAAATGGTACTGTTGATTTTGTTAAGGCGAAGCGCTATTAGACAATACAATCAAATGACCTCGTCGTTCAAAACATGAAATCATAACAAACATCAAATTACATAATGTAATTTGATGTTAGTTCTTTCCGATCGGCTTGACTCATTATTATATTATTATATCATTATTATAGCATTTTATCGCATGTACCACGGGGAGTGCTCTGAGGAATTGTTCGGACTAATTCCAGCCACTCAATTTCACCATCGCACATCGCGACAAAACTCGCGATACCATCCATACCATCTGGATGATTGGCGGTCCACTACTGTGCGATTTAGAAGATGTTTTCTTCCTCGCACAACTTCCTTGTGGAACCGATTACCACCAGCGATTTTTCCGGACCGATACGACTTAGGGACCTTCAAGAAAAGAGCCTACTCCTTTTTAAAAGGCCGGCAACGCATCTGCAATTTCCCTGGTGTTGCAGTTGTTCATAGGCGGCGGTAGTCATTTAACATCAGGTGAATCGCATGCTCGTTTGCCCCGTTTGCTATAAAAAAAATGTAGAGGATAGATCGGCGATTGGTTTATAAACATCGTAATCAATAATATACGATATAGCTGCACAGTTCAATTTGAATTCGAATAACCTAGACTTTTGATCGAGAACCGGAAGAAGACAAAATTACTACTTTATGTTATCATAAACCTGAGAAAATCCAGTTTTTTGATCAAAAACCTGGACTGATTTAGTTTTATGATAAAATCAATGTCGGTTGCTATTTCTTAAAGTAAATAAAACAATTAGATAACCTAAACTAACCTAACCTAACCGAAGCTTATTTTTTTCATGTTAATGATAAGATTAAGTAATAATTTTGTCTTCTTCCGGTTCTTGATAGAAAGCCTAGGTTTTTGGTAATAAAACTGATTTTATTTTTTATTAATTATAATTCAACTGCCGATCAGTCGAAACAAAACCAGTTATTGGGGTTTTCGGTCAAATAATTCTCAGTAGCAGCCCGGAATCAAGAAGTTGGTGGTGTTTCACTCTCGTGTTATTGTTGTTGTATCATATAGTTCATTGTACACCCCAAAACACGAAGAAAAACAAATTACATGAGAAGATCGCCTTATTGTACCAGGAAAAGCGATCTTCTCACTAAATGATCTTCTCACTAAGGCGATCTTCTCACTAAAGAGCGATCTCTTCTAAACAACCTTGAAGTTAAGGAAATATTGAACTATAGGACAGTGAAAGCTGGTGAATATTATACTAAACATACATACTAATTCTAATTTTCTAAACTAAACTAAAAATATAATATTATCATAACGAACTTAGACACTCATAAATAACTAAAAGTTATAGACATACAAGACTAAATAGGCATATGTATATACATAAAAGTTTTACAGATAAAAATCGAAGTGAAATAAAAATCTAAATGGCGCTAATGATGATTAGTGATTTTTGACGTCAGTTTAATTTATATTTTATTCAAGGTTCTGGCGCGACGAATTCGCGGCGGAAGACCGTTCCGTAAGCATATAGTCTTGACCGTGAAGGATCTTTGATCGTGTCGGATTACCATGTAGATTATTAGAGTGGAAGAATAGAGAGTGCACTTGTACCTGGGCACGTCACTCACCCACATCTACTTTGATTCTCTCCTACGCAGACGCTGTGGCCGAAATTCGTTCTGAAAGATATTCTTAATTTATGTCTGCTTATGACAATATTATGATTGTTTGCCTAATCCCTTACAGCTTTCGCGATAACATACAGAAGTATTAATTTGGTAGTTACAGCACGAGACATACATCGTCAGAAGGTACAAAGATACGAACATGAAAAATACACGCAATTTTAGTAAAAATATACACCGATCGTGCTGCTACGCCGCACAACTCACTCAGGCTTTAGACCAAGATTTTAGGCCGAATCGAGTTCGTATCGCCATCGCGTAACTTTGTACGACAAAATATAATTTCGCTTATGTCAGCTTGCGACGCTGTTCATATTTCCATACAATTCTAGTTGACACGTAAGCTTTGGTGACAAAAAATTGTGTAAAGGGTACCGAACGGCCAGCGGGACGCGGCGTTAATCGGCGTTTTCTGCACTTGGTCTTATGCGTGTAGATCGGAAGTAGGTGATGCAGTGTCAGGGATGTCGGCGCAATTATACAGCAAGGTCACGAAATTTAATGATTCACAATTTCACATAAATTGCCTGGTTGTTCAGAAACCACGTTCAATAAACTAAAGATTATTTTCAGTCACTACAGCCTATCAAAAGCCTACTGCTGAATATGGGCTTCCCCCAAGGATTGCCTCAGGGATATTTGCAATAGTTGCTACGCTTGGCAGGTGGGTCGGCAACCGCATTTTTATTTTGAATTCTTATGCTACTGCCCAACTCCTGTTTTAGTTTCTCTTCTTCGCCTCATACAACACCCACGGGATGATATGGGATAGTGAATTCTCGTAAGCGAACACTACACGGCACGTAATAAATATTTACGATATATGTTCCATAAGCCATGTAGCTGTTTTCACATTGCTGATATAGTTATTCTATTTCACGATGAAGTTCACATACATATTGTGTTAGTGTGGGTAGGCTGCGGGCAGTCGGGAGTAGCGCTCCCGAGGACAACGCACACAATGTGTATGTGCACGTCTAACAACAACCAAAGTCAAAACTTCATCGTGAAATAGAATAACTATACCATCAAACTTATAATGACTTTCGCTGTGACCAGTCCACTAAATATGGGTTTGAGATATTATTTGAGATATTATTTGTGACGTTCGGTGTAGTAATTGTCGATCCGTGGGGATCACGCACGGCTATGTTTATTGAGGAGTTATGTCCGCAACTAGTCGTTTCCTCACCTAAAGCCTCAAAGCCAGCAAAGAAACAGAGTCTTTGTCGTTCTTACGTGTGTACTTATTTATCCTTTAAGCCATGTAGCTGTTTTCACGTTGCTGATACCATCAAACTTATAATGACTTTCACCGTCACCAGTCCACTGAATATAGGTTTCGGATATAATTTTTGGGATAAATTGATGTGATTTAATGTAACTAATACTTTTGGGTGCTTACCCGAATGCTACAGAAACTTCTTTAGGCACGTTGGACACTTATGGGATGGGGAAAAAGCACTGAGCTCGCGTCACCGTCACGCTAAGATACATAAAATTGATGAAAGTAATGTTGAAAATCCAATTGATTAATATAAAATTGATATGAATTGATTTATAAATTTGTTTGTATTATATAGATAATAATAATTCTTTTTCATGTAAAACAGCGTAATAAATGAACATTTTATTATTATATTAATACGTTGATAAAAATAATTTGTAATAAAAATACTTCATAAAAAATGTTTCTCAACAACCCAAAAATAATGTTCACAAGTTTGTGAAACTAAGAAGTTTTCTCTTCTGACGTGCAGTCCTACAAGAGACAATTTTTTTATGTTTGTGTGTGTGCGTAAGTATGCGTAGCCTAAACTTAAACTGATATTTTTTTCGCTCAAATATTTTCTGCAAATAACACGAACCAAACAACAACTTCCCCTTAACGATGCGCCAGCCATCGTGCAATGGCGCTCAAATGCGGAAGTTCGACCTCCTCAAGCTGTACCCGAGGAGTGGGCGCCGATGGGATCGAGATCGAGTCGAGTGAGCTAGCATTCGCTAGCATTCCACAATGATGAGCTATACATTTTAATTGTTACTTCTTTTTGTTGAAAACCGCTATTTATACATATTTTTCATTCAACTTGGGTTGATTGTGATAATTTGACATTTTATTGCAATGCAACGTCGACATTTAACTGGAGAAGTTAAGAGCTGTTGGAATGCTGTAGGCTGGTGCTTTTCATCGTGATGTCACTGCGGCAACAGGCACCAGGCAAAATGTGATTTCGAGTTTGTTGTCACGCTGTAGCAGAAAGACATCCGCATTACTACACCCAGACAAGACCGTTTTTTGCAAATTGCTGCGAGAAGGCAACCAAATGTTACGACGATGCAATTGGTCCAAAGGCTACAGTCTGAACACCAGGTACTTGTGAGTGTCCAAACTGTGAGGAGGAGACTGCACGAAGCCAACCTTCAGCCTCGTTGACCACTTCGGGTTCCAGCTCTAAGAAGAGGAAATCGTGGACGAAGACTGCAATGGGCTAGAGAACATGTGAACTGGGAACCTCATCAATGGTCGTTGGTGCTTTTCACCGATGAATCCCGATTTGGTTTTCATCCTGATTCGAGGAGAGTACGTGTTTGGAGAGTTCCTGGTCGTACAAGCCGGCTTCAACACCCTCAAGAAGGTGGTACAACTATGGTGTGGGCAGGAATTCGTTTTGGTGGAAGAACGGACCTCGCTTGGATACAGGGCAATATGACGACTGAAAATACCGTGAACTAATAGTCTTGCCACATCGAACACAAATGGGTCAAAATTTCCTGTGACAATGCCCGTTCAACATACAGCCAAGGTGGTAACAGCTTGGTTGCATGAACATGATATCACGGCTCTAGAATGGGCAACCCCAGATTTAAATTCCATTGAACATGCTTGGGATATGCTCCAAAGAAGAGCTCTTAAGATTTTCCTGAAAATCATGGTTACAGAAGAACAACTTTTTGTGCATCTTAGTAGGACCTGGGACAATGTTCCTCAACAGGATATTGACAACCTCATTCTGAGTATACTCAACCGATGCAGATGCGTTATGAATATCATGGGTGATTTTACTGATTATTAACTTTTTGAAAGATTTTTACTTTACTTTATTTTTAATTTAAAAATTAAACTTTAATGATGTACAGTCTTAAGAAAACATTGACATACTCTTTGGAATTCACGTGTTGTTAAAATATCTCTATACCGTGTTGATGTGTTTATAATCAGTACGTTTTAGCTGCATGATGTTGATGCGGTGCTAATTGTCGCAAGTAGGAGGGCCAAGGCAACTGCAATTCCTATAGGAGAGGTTTAGTACATCTAGAAGCGAACTATTTATAGGCGTAACGAAGTTATTGATGCCATTTTGGTAACTGATCTGTAAAAGATATATCTCTCATTATACGTGGTAGAGTCATGCTGCAGATATATTATACAGCACGAATGGGTCGCCTCGACCGGGTAGGACCACGCTCTCACAGAATACCAGCGTATAATAGCAGTTTAATGCTGCTGTGTTTCGTATGGTGAGTGTAGAGAACCGGAGAAACTTTTTACTGGAAATGAGGCATTCCATCTCAGTCCTCAGGGGTGACAACGCATCTGAATTTTGTTTCTTAATTGAGGATAAATGTAGATGTCTATGGGCCACAGCATCCACTTACCATCAGAAGGACTGTGTGCTAGTTTGTCACCCTTATTGTATAATAAAATATACGAATATATTTAGTTCATTTTTAGCCTATTAAACAGTCTATTAAAGTCCATTGCTGAAACAGAAACAGAAACTTTTTAATTCTATTGAGATTATAAATAATACTTATTGAAAATCACTCTTAGTCCTGAGAAGAACCAGCAAGAAACCTAACGGGACTTTAAAAAAATAACAGCTTACAATCATGTAAATTAGAAATAGCTTCATAGCTATCACTACATTCCCAGAGTTTATTATCATCCATAATATTATAATAACGCATTTTATATAAACTTAGTTCAATTAAGTTTTTGAACTTTGAGCTGGTCAAATTTTATATATTTTCTTTGTTGTAAAAGCGTATATTATGTGAACATAAGCCTCCCCACAGATTGCCTTACGAAGATAGTTTATAGTAGACAAATGCTGATGACAGCATATTAATGACACATTGTTCTTCCAGCTTCATTGAAATATTGTATAACAATACATCATACAGTAACTGTTTACAAAATACACAACATGATAAACAAGTTGATTTTGGGGGAACATTTGACAGCGCCTTACAGAACTTTAATAGCAAAAGCTGCAGTACGTACTTTTATAGGTTCGATTATTGGAACGAAGTTCCTTATCGCACGGTACGGACTTGGCGGATGGGGGCTTGGCGAAAAAAAGTGTAAGAATTTTCCGTCACGACCTTGGGGGCTATAAGGAAGCGAGATGGAATAATATCCATCTCCCACGCACTTTTTCTTATCTTGCCATGAAAGAAATATTATTTTAAATGACGCTAATACGTTTATCAATATTAATATACTACGAAAAGAACTTTGTTCCAACCGAGTGTTACACGACACTCACGCATGTTTTATGTATATTTTATTTTATTTAGGCTTAAGAATAATTTGTAAAAAAAAAACTTACAAAAACATAATAACATATACATATAGCACGGATAGGTAACACAGTTTTGACAACCGAAGGACTATTGTCGCTATAAATGAGAGAGGAAAAACCCTAGTGCTAATGCTGATGCTTAGACACTTCTTTAGAGCCGGGGTGGCATCAGAGGCGGCTGACTGAGTAAATTGTACAAATATGAGTTTTTGGGACATGACTACATAATTGTGACGTTTGGTGTAGTGACTATCGGTTTTTGGGGTCTACTCCGCAACTAGTAATTTCCTCGCCTAAAGCCAAAATATAGGCATTCAGCGGCGAAACATAGCACCTAGTTGTCGTTCTTGGCATAATTTCGCAGGTAGTAGAAATTATTAATAATTCTTAATTTAGTTTCTTTTATTGTAATACATATTGTATAATATAATATTCTATAAATAAATACATATATTCTATATAATAAGTAAGCAAATACATAAATACGAGTATAATTATTAATGAACAAACTTGATGCGTTCAAGCCTCGTCACAGCTGAATTTGAGAACGAACAAGTATTATCGACCGGGAAGCACCACGTTCTCAGAAAATACCGGTGATAAATTGCAGCATAATTTGCTTTTAATTCTCACGGGTTTAAAAGCATTGATTCTTAATTCACGACAGATACACCAGGTTGAATATGTTCTCGTTTGTCTGCATTACTTGTTAAAAAAGTTTAATTTGAAAAAATATTTGACAGCGCCTTACAGAAATGTGATAGCAAAAACTTGCAGTGAGTATAATACTTTATTGGCAGGAGTTGATAAATAAAACACATTTTATCGTATTTAGAATTATTCAGATTTAGGGCTGATTTTTCAATTGTCAGATAAAAGTTATCCGCTGATTAAATTATAACCTGATTAAATTATAACCTGACTAAATATAAAACTGAAACAATTGTACTAATTTATTCGTGCAACTGTTATTTTTAATTTGTTTATTTTTTATTGAAGTTTATTGGAGTTTACTCCTTAAGAATCGATTTTCATATTTATAAACCCGGGGTATGAAAATTTATGGGGAGTAATATTAAACGTTACGTCATGCGTTACGTTATGTATTCATGTTTCCATGACTACGTAATGTCGTGCGCAACTTATCTTGCGCAGCCCCAGAACAGAGTAATCTCGGCTGTACTACTTTATATAAACAAATAATCGTTCGTAAGGAGTAAACTCTAGTCGTGCGTCGGAGCTGACACACACACTTTTTTATATTATTAAAATGCAACTTGTATAGTTGGGCATAGACCTCTAATTTCTGAGAGGTTATTAGGCAATAAGTCCACCATGCTATGCGTCTTGGCGGAATGAGGGCTAATAATATTCTGCTCACCAGATGTCGCTAGTTGACACTGAGGTAAAGTTTTTTGTTACACAATATCATTTAATTGAGAAGTTAGTTTTTAATAAAAGTTTATCAGTTTCTAGAGTATTATATTAATACACAAAACAATGCCTCAGTGGTTTGCTCTTTAATTTTTTGCACATTTTTAACTTTTTAAATTTTTTCTACTTTTATGAATATCTGTGGTTTGATTTATTTATTTTAAATCTAATTAATATAAAATATAGCTAATAGTAAAGAAAGAAACATTAACCTTTATATTTTCCGAACAAATTAACTTCCCCGCTATGAAATCTGTCAAATATTATATATTACTTTTAAGTGGCGCCACCCTGGTGGCAGAAAAAGTTGTGGATGCCCTCATTCACATCATTACTATATTTTCCTTCAATGTCGAGCACTAACTAGGTAACAAAAGTGGGACAGCCCTACGTGCTACTTGTTTTCTTAAACATTTTGATTTTTGAATAAAACTGTATTTACGGATTCTATCGCGTTTAATTAACTTATTTTAATTCCCGACGTTTCGGGTGTTTGACGTCCGACATCATAGTTAGCCCGGTTACCTTCACTTAAAACAAATACCGATTTAATAAAGAAATACTCCGAAAAATTAAATCTCGACGTGAATTCGACAATACCATCATGCGCCAAACCAACGAGGTTGTATGGGTTACCGAAAATACACAAACCAAACGCTCCACTACGTCCCATAGTGAGCCAGATCGATTCACCAACTTATAAGTTGGCTCAACACTTGGCAAAAATACTGTCACCACTGAGAGGACATACCAGAGCACACACAAAGGATTCATACCATTTTGTTAGTGAGATAAAAGACCTACATCGCGCTGACAATGAAACTATGGTCAGTTTTGATGTTCAGTCACTATTCACATGCTTACCTATTGAAGACTGCATCTCAATTATAACTAGGAAGCTAGAAGATAACAACACGCTTACAGAATATGCAGTATTACTCAAACACTGCCTCTCATCTGGCTATCTATTGTGGAAGGAAGAGTTCTACAAGCAAGTAGACGGTGTGGCGATGGGCTCACCTGTATCTCCCGTAGTCGCCGACATATTCATGGAGGACTTTGAGGAGAAAGCCCTTCTTACTGCTCCTGTAAATCCAAGATTCTACAAGCGGTACGTAGACGACACTTTCACAATTTTACCATCTGACAAAGTAACTGCATTTTTAGACCACCTTAATTCCATAAACTCTAAAATACAATTCCTATAGAGTTAGAGGCAAACAATTCTTTAGCTTTCCTAGATGTTTTAGTCATCCGAAATCCTGACAACACTATTGGTCACACTGTGTATAGAAAAAGACCCATACCAACCGATATTTATATGGTGAATCTCACCACCATTCATCACAGTTAGCTACCGTGGGAAAATCTTTGTTTCAGAGAGCACGAGGGATCTGTGACAGAAAACATCTGGCCGCCGAGCTTCAGCACGTCGAGCAAGTATTGCAAGACAACAAGCTTCGGGTCCCGCGCCTACGTCACAGTGACCGAGTGAAGCCGGCCACAGTCGAGCGTGTGCCTGCTGGCTACATCTTGAAGCGAGCTTCCATTAAAACATACTTCAAGCCGCCGAAGAAGATTAGTAAATTTTACCATCCGTCAAGTGTCATATCCCTCTACAAGATGCAGGAGTGTACAAGCTGGATTGTGAATGTGGTATCTCTTACATAGGACAAACAAAAAGATCTATAAAAACCCGCGTAAAAGAACATATAGCTGACTTGAAGCACCGACGTTCCGGGAAGTCTGCAGTCTGTGAACATGTTCAAGATCGTCCCCGCCATTACATTAGATTTAATAGACCACAAATCCTCGCAAAAGAACACCGATTCCTACCAAGGATGATTCGCGAGGCTATTGAACTTGAAAACACCCTAATTTCAATAGAGAAGATGGATGGGTGCTGCCATCTGCTTGGGATCCTATAATTAATAAAATTAAATCCAAATCCAAGCATACCACTGCACTGCAAGATTTCAAGACACTGTAAGCTCATTCTGCGTAGATCGGACCAAAAATTAATCTTTATTCTTTTTAAAAACGTTACCCCCACACTAGGATTTTCTCCTGTATCGTGGAGGCAGTTTACAAACATAAATTGCACAAGGACAAACATCTAGACCGGAACAATTATTTGTAGGCCATACAAATACTTGTTCTGTGCGGGATTCGAACCCGCGGCCCCCAGCGCAATAACTCATTGCTAAGCCACTGCGCCACGGAGCCGTCCGCAGCTTATCCGTCGCGCATTAATATTCAAAAACTGAAGGTAGCCGGGCTAACTATGACATCGGGACGTCAAACACCTCAGCCCCCTCGTAACCAGGGGTGCTGTAAAGCACCCGAAACGTCGGGAATTAAAATAAGTAAATTAAACGCGATAAAATCCGTAAATATAGTTTTATTCAATGTGTAGTATTCGCGTAAATATATAAAATAATTTTGATTTTATTTTGAATTTATTGATAAAATCGAATTTTTTAAGATAAGAATTGATCCTACCTAATTCACTTTTCTTTTTCCATATGGGTTTCTTGGCATGTATAGAGAATATTACTTGGCATACATACATTGCTGTAAATCTGTCTTTTTAAGAGGTTGTATTATGAGACATCTGTGATTTTCAGTAATTATGTAAAAATTACACCTATATACGTCCCACTGCTGGGCACAGGCCTCCTCTCATTTCTGAGAGGGTTTTAGGGCAAGGAAATGTCCGCCGCTCTGCCCCAATGCGTGTTGGCGAACTTCACATGTCTTCGAAATATTCTTTTTTTGATTTCTCAGACATGCAGGTTTCCTCACGATGTTTTCCTTCACCGCCGAGCACATGGTAAATCAGCACTTAAAATTGCAATTAACAGTTTCATTGGTGCCGGCGGCGATCGAACCCGGGTTGCTCGCGTACTGTGTAACTTACAGCGAGCGCTAACCATCTGAGCTACCACGGCTCTAATTATGTAAGCAAATCTATTATTTACCTCTTAGAGTATTTATAAGGTAGTTTGCTTATAAATACTCTAAGATTTACTTTGTCTGTGATTTCCGTGATAAGTTCAAATATGTTATTGTTATAAACAATTATGTAATTCTACGCTTTATTTTGATAATAATTACTTTTTTATTATTATTATTATTATTTCGCAAGATGACGTTTTGACCAGAATTAAGAAAGGAATGCTTCGGTGGTTTGATCATGTAGAAAGAATGAACGAGGAAAGAGTGACAAAGCAAATTTATGTTGCAGAAGTGAACGGAAGAGTCGGGAAGGGACGCTCGAGACGAAGGTTTATCGACCAAATTGGCGATATATTGAAAATGGGCCAGATTAGGAGTACCCTTAACCGACGAGCGTGTATGCGTAGATATATGGATGTAAAGGAGGCGAGAGAAGTGTGTCAGGATCGTGCCAAATGGAAGTCCGTAGTCTCTGCCTCTGGGTGACAGGCGTGAGTGTTTATGTTTTATGTTTATGTTTATTATTATTATATATACTTTATTGTACACCACAAAAACGATAAAAAAAACAAATTACAAGGAGTAAAACTTAACAGGTAGGTACAATAAGGCGGTCTTATCGCTAAAAATCGATCTCTTTCAGACAACCTTAAGATTAGGAGAAAATTGTACTATTGGACAGTGGGAGGTGGTGTATATTATAGTAAATATGGTAAGTGGATGCTGTTGTCCAATGCCCATAGACATCTACATTTATCCTTGATTAAGAATCAAAATGCAGATACGTTGTCACTCTTGATGGTCTCTGAGGTCTAAGATGGAATGCCTCATTTCCAGTAAAAAGGGTCTCCGGTTCTCTACACTCACCATAGGAAACACAGCAGCATTAAGCTGCTATTTTACGCCGGTAATCTGTGATAGCGTGGTCCTTCCCCGGTCGAGAAGACCCATTCGTGCTACAACCATAATACAGATGCAGTATGGCTCTACCACGTAAACGTAAAGAAAAGTAATAGCTTATATGACTCCTGGCATTGCTCTCTATCTGTTTGTGAAGTTTCATTAAAAAACACAGACACAAAATTTTGGGAATGGTTACTCATGTCTTAATGACATGCAAATGCTCCCCTCTTAGCTCAATAAAAGACGGTTATTTACAAACAAACACTGCAATTTGTTAAATTTAAATATTTCTTGGACATACGAAGTTTTATTTCAACTGTTTTCTTGCGTTCAATCAACACGCTTTGGACTGCGAACACTTTTCCTAAAACCCTCTTAAAAATCTTGCAGATCATTTTTGTGACATCGGTAAAATTAAAAAATAAATGGTCTTTGATGATATCTATAACTTTAATGAAGTCATATAAATAGATCTAACTCAGGCGAAGCCAGGGCGGGCCGGTAGTTAGGTTCATAATATTATGTATGTGTGTATTTTACGTATATATATTATAGATATTTCATTCTCTTGGGTATTATTTCTTGTACTATTATTTATTCTGTGGTATTATTTAGATATGTGTGTATATGTATATTTTTATAAATGTATATTTATTAAATGCTTTCTGTAGCCGCCTTCGTAGGGTTATCACTGCCCTAAGATTGACTGGCAGAGAATGCTTTGACCATAAAGTCCATCTTTTGATCCTGTATTATTTTGTAAGGTTTAATAGATATTCAATAAATAAATGGATCATCGCATGGCAAGTCCATCATTAGGCATAGGCCGCAATGCATTCATTTATTCTATGCTTATAATCTAATCTAGTAGTCGTTGCCTGCAAGTTGTCACACTAAACAAGTCAACAACCTAAATAAAATCCTAGGAAAATCGCATGAATCTAGTCTGACTATTTAAAATCTCGTAGCCATATAACAGCAGGTAATTGCTATATAAATGTGTCTCATAATACACTAAATATAAAAGACAGTTTCCATTAAAAATCGGGCGTTGGTTAAGACCTTCTCCATTGAGATGCGGTAGGCTTGGTCATTGCAAAAGTCGATTGGGGTCAACGAATAAATACATAAGTTTGCAACTTGAATGAATCGAGCGCGTGCGAATCATAGAGTAATATGCCAACAGAGACACATATTTAATTTAAAATTGGATTAAAACTCCTAACATTGCATTCATCTATCCCTCCACTGAACATAGCGTCCCTTAAAGTATTTTTTTTAATAGAATAGGGGTGTCAAACGGGCACACAGTCCACCCGATGGCAAGTGGATACTGTTGCCCACAGACATCTACATTTATCTTCGATTAAGAATCAATACGCAGACGCGCTGCCATACCTGAGGACCAAGATTGAATGCCTCGTATCCAGTAAAAAGGGTCTCCGGTTCTCTATATTCAACATACGAAAGACAGCAGCATTAAGCTGCTATTTACACTGGTCTTGTTATTTCACACAGAGCGTGGCCTCCCTGGTCGACCGACCGATTCGTGCTACAACGTAAATGGTTCTAAAAAAGGTATCCAACTCAGTATAATCTTGGTAGTAACGGAGTACTTCGACGCTGATCTTGGGATTTTGCATTAGTTGCCACGCTTGACAGACGGGCTGGCAACCTCAGATGTTTGTGATTTTGTGTTGTTATCAAGAAGATGCTGCTGCTTTTCTCATGTTTCAGTTTCCGTCGGTCGCTTCTAACGACTCCTACGGGACGATATCTTATACCACCGCATTTAAGTTAAATGTATTTCACAAAAAAATATATCGCTATTAACATTACCAATACTCTCATTAACCACTCCAAGTAAGCTGAAAATGCTTGTGCACCAGCGCTTCACGATTGTAGTTAAATGTCGGATTCGAACCTAGGACTTTTAAAGTTTGCGGAAAGCGCTTTACCATTAGGCTACTGTCGCTTATTTCTTAAGATATACTCTATGTCTTTGTTCTCGAGTGGCAGTCACGTACTTGTAAGCGGAGTGTAGGGCGGCCCACACTAGATGGAGTAACGACCTGGTAAGAGATCCAAGAAGTCGATGGATGCAGGTAGCTCAACACCATGTTTTGTGGCATTCTTTGGAGCAGCAGTGAACTTGGGGCTGTAATGATGATGATAACGACTCCTTGTGTAGAGTATGCCACACATTTAAACATCGTGTATTCAACGTGATAAAACAATGTTTTGTAGCTGCAGCACGAATAGTTCGACCGGGAAGAACCACGCTCTAATAGAATACCAGCATAAAATATCAGCATATTTATAAGGTGATGTGTTTCGTATAGTGAGTGACGATATCCGGATACCCTTTTTACTGGTAACGAGGCATCCCATGTAGTCCTCAAGGAGAGACCACATCTCTATATCTTATCCATTAGCTGGACTGCGTGCTTATTTGACCCATTTTTATTTGTGAGGTTACCTAAGAGGAGTAGCCAGGCTTTTTTTAAGAGCGGTTCGGAAATCTTTATCAGTAGCGGCATCTATCTTGTAAAAAATTACCCATTAAAGAGTAATTAACTTATATTCAAAATTATTTTAATCAATTTGGTCTAACATGAAGTTTTCAAAAGTAAAAATCTACCTCTGAGTCAAAACCAATACAAAAAATCGAAAACACGCTATGACATGATAAGAAGAAAAAATCTGTAAAGTGTCTGTTTATAAGTTACACTGTGCACAATCAATGCAACACTGGACGACAATTATCTGAGGCCTGCGGGGATAAAAAGGCTCGGTCGATTACATTACGAGGAAGTCGCGCTGCAGGACAACAATAGTGGTGTGTTCTTCTTACGTCCGAATGCTTGCTCCTAACTTCCGTTATTCCAATATTTTTTTTATTAATGATATGTGATTTTATAATGTTTGTAAATGAAATATAAAATGAATTTAACATAAGAGTAATAACGGTGTAGGAATATCCACTACCCCATATGGTGGGTGTCTAAAGTAAGAGGCGACAGGAAGAAATAATGTTTTCTTATATTTACGCGAAGATTACACATTAAATGAAACTAATTTTTACGGATTATATCGAACCAAAAATTAATATTCAAAAAACTGAAGGTAGCCGGGCTAACTATGACATCGGGACGTCAAACACATCAGTCCCCCCGTGACCATGGGTGCTGTAAAGCACCCGAAACTTCGGGAATTAAAAAGTTTAAATTAAACGCGATATAATCCGTAAAAATTAGTTTCATTTAAGGAAGAAATAAGTCAGTAGATAGGCAGCGTCTGCAACAACTAGCAGCAGTTGCCAGCCCGCCTGCCAAACGTAAAATCGATGGGGAGGATGTACAGTAGTGGAGTTGAAAGTCTGTAAGGAATGAATGAATGAATAAACGTAATGAAATATAAAATAAAAAAAACAATCTCTTATAGGCGTTGCTAGGGCCAGAATCCGGGTCCATCATCAGATCAGCTCCATGGTACCATTTTATTACGTTGTCATCAAAGTTTCATAAGTATTCTAAATTCCAGCTCAATCGGACACCTTAGTACCCATGTAACCATGGGTGCTGCAAAGCACTCGAAACTTCGGGAATCAATAACAAGTTAAATAGGTGTGATGAAACGCGATAAAATATTTATTTATTATATAGTTTTATTCAATAAATAAAAGCTTATAAAAACAAGTACACGTATAACGGCCAATGTAAGACTCACTCATAAAAACATTTAGGTATCCATCCTCGATAGATAATGAAGGAAGTCCGTTGTCACCACTGAAGACTAAGATAGAATACCAACAGAATACCTGTGGCTATAGTCATGTGGGAACGGAACGTAAGGATTGAATATAAGGGTTAGCATGACGCAAGTCATGCAAGTCCGACGAATGAAAGAGATAGTTGTTTTTATATTGTTTATTGTAATTTGATTGGCTTATGGTTTGAAAGGGTATGAAAAATATATGGTGGCGAAACGAAAGACTTTGTTGGAGCGCTAAAACGGATAAGACGTGTACAAATTATTTTGAAATAAAAATTTTAATTTGATTTCTGCTAAACACGTTTTTATAGGATAAGGATGACAAACGAGCACACAGCACGCGTGATGGTAAGTGCTTTCTGTGGCCCATAGACATCTATCCTCGATTACAAATCAAAATGCAGATGCGTTGTCACCGTGAAGACAAAGATGGAATGCCTCGCTTCCAGTAAAAAGGGTCTTCGATTTTCTACACTCACCAAACGAAACACAGCAGCGTTAAGCTGCTATTTTGCGCTGTTATTCTGTGAGAGCGTGGTCCCTCCCCGGTTGAGACGACCCATTCGTGCTACAACTATACTACTAATATAGCTGCAACATGACTCTACCACGTAAAAAAATCTACCACCGTCATTTGCTATATGCGACACAAACATTTTGCTGCTTATTTTTAAAGTAGAATCCATTGAGCTTTAAAGTGGAATCCATTGAGCGCACGTTTTGCCCGGATCTACGAAACATGAAATAACTTTAATTTTAAGTACATTACCAATTCCATCGATGATAAAGCAATTATGGTTTTGGCTACTAAGCTGCTTTTTCTGTGATCATGCCCAAAACTGAACAAACGTTTGTACAAAAAAAATACGGTTGACCCTACAGGCCATCCCTGCAACTTCCCGCTAATTTCAAATGCAAAGCGCTCCAAAGTTTACATATTATGACGTTTTTGAGCTCCAAAAGTTGGTGGTTTCAAGAGAAATTCAAGAGAAATCGATCGAAAATCGATTTCTCTGTGAATGTGGGTGAATCCAATAACTTCCCGATTTTTTGAAAATCTCTGATTTTTTGTAGCAGGAAGTTAAAAATGATATTTGGATGTTGTGTTGGAATGTTTGTATGGATTGTGATCGACTTCGTATTTCTAAAACACAACCTAGCCTAATTTCGATTTTATCGTAGATTAGTAAGAGCTCATTATTTTTGAGTTTTAACTCGTTTTGTTTAAATTTTTAGCCGACTTCAAAAAAAGAAGGTTTTCATTTCTATAATTATTAGAATCAGACCTTATTTTGTGGAAATCCATTATATTAAAGATGTTAAAATTAATGAGGTAAGGTCCGCGTAAGAAATAAAATCCCCGTCTTATTTAGTTTGAAGAGCACTTCCCTCCCTCGACTTTGTGCACTATCACAATCACTACTAATCCCAACACTACTATCCCCAACTCCAAAACACTACGAAGGAGATATACCACCGTATAATAACTACACGTGTTTCTCCTCTAAACGAGGCAATATTAACAGAAATAGTCTTTGCGATTGCTGACCTAAGTGATGAAGTAGGCGCGGTACCTCGAAAATTTGGTGGTTTTCTATTTCACATATTTCTTTAAGTTTTATAGATTACGAACCAAATTTTTGGTATATGATTTTCGACTTAATGACCTTAGATTGCATAAAAGGAAAACACAAAACATATAATTTTCTTGATAGAAAAAAATTGTAAATTAGGCTCTAATTAGTTACATTTCTTCATGCCACAACAATATTTTTACGAATAATAGTAAATAACCATATGTAAGATCACATAAACATTTTTTAAATCCATAACGAAGTTTTGTTACAAAAAATAAAAATATTGTTTGGCGCTTACGTAGTTTATTTCCCAGCGCGTGCTCGGCATAGCTGTTGCATTATTTGCATACATGAAATACATTGCATCACTTTCATTTTGAAACTCCTCAGTCGTCGGTGAGCTTCACCGACAAAGTGCTAATCCACGCCCCTAAAACTACGATTTATTTTCAAGGTATCCTCTTAATACTTCTATACACTATGTCTTAGCACTGAATTCTCAAGCTATTATGTGGAAATTATTTTAATCTTTTTAGTTATTTGAATTCGGCGTTTGATTTTTACATCACTAAAGATTTTCGTGGGTGCGATACGTTGGTTGAAAGTGGAATAAACTATAACAATTACTAGGCCGTGGTACAGATTCATTGTGTCACAAAAACATATTGAATTAAAATTGGCGGTTACTTCAATTGATTTCTGGGTTTGGTATCGGATACAATTTTATTATAGTCTTTTTTATAAAAAAATAAGAAATGTACGCCTGCAGCCGTAACAAAAAGGCTTCGTTTAGTAATATATTTATTAATAATTGAAATTCAAAATGGCGACCATTTTTACCACGTTTTATTGAGCTATGCTTAAAGTTTTAAGTCTCTAGGTCATAGGGAAGTTAGTTTTTATTTTTCTACCGATTTCGAAAAGGAGACGGTACTAAATTCGACTGTATGTCCTTTTTTATGTGTGTTACCTCATAACTTTATTCTGGGTGAACCGATTTCGATGATTCTTTTTTTATTTGAAAGCTAGTGCTTCACATGTGGTCCCATATAAATTTGATCAAGGTCTGACCAATAGTTTTGAGTTATTCTTAATAATTTATATTGAAGTCGGTTGTACAAAATTTTTAATTTTTAATTATATAATACTGAAGTGTGAGATAGTACACCTGATGTGAAGTGGCTCCTGCAGTTCATCGACTCCTTTTTTAATCCCCTAAGCAAACAGACGGGTGTTATATGTTTAGCGTGTGTACATATGTGTGTCTGTGTATCTGTGTGTCTGTCTGTGGGATCGTAGCTCTCAAACGGATGAACCGTACAGATTTAGTTTTTTTTGTTTGAAAGGTGATTTGATCGAGAATGTTCTTAGCTATGATTCAAAAAACCTTTTCAGACGTTTAAATATCATCAGCTCTTTTTGTTTCGAGTTTTTTTTACACAGGAAATGCCTACAAAAAGTCCCGCTGGGTTAATTGCTGGTTCTTCCCAGGACAGGGTATTTTCCGAACCAGTGGTAAATAAAAAATGACTTTCAATAACTATTATGTAATAATCAATATTGAATAAAAAATCATTCTATTCTATTCTATTCTATTCACTCTTGCCATTGTATAAATGACCATAAATAGAAAGTCCGCAGATTCTCTCACATAAGTGATGTAATAATACTATGTCTGGCAATGATGGCTGATAATCTTCCGCTTACCAGATGTCGCTAGTTTGGACTGAGGTGAATTTATTTGATACACAACGTCATTATAAATGAAAATTTTCGTTTTAAATATAAGTTTATCGCTTTCTAGAGTATATAAATACGCAAAACATCACATTATTGCTTTGTGCTCTAACTTTTACAAATTACTTAACATTTTAAAATTTCTACTTTTTAGAATATCCGTAGTTTGGTTTATCTATTTCTAATCTAATTAATATAAATATAACTAATATTTTAAAAGAAATTAAATCTGATACCTAACAAATTAAACCTCCGCTATGAAATGGTAATCAATGTAGGTAATATAGAGAGGTCGTCGTTTCTCCTGGTTCTATAAGTAGTTTCAGTGTATGAATGTGGTCTATTGTTGAAAACCCTAGTGATGTGCTTGACGGCACGACGGCGGCGTCGTCGTACGCCGGTACAGCAAAAATTGTAAACAACACGTGCACCAATCACGCCACCTGGCGCGCCACTCGATTTCCCACACTGCCCCACTACTCAACTTGTTTTGCAACGGATATAAAACGACCGCGCAGCGACGGAGCGGGGCTCTGCGCCCCCTTTCCCTAAGGGGGGTCGCTTCCGATAAGCCAGTCTCACAGGTGGTGTTTAATGGGTAGGCACTTCATAGTGAGTCCCACATAACCACGCAGCCGGCTGCGTGGTATGGTAAGAGCATTCACCACCTCCCTCCCCCGCTTCCGGAGGGTAATCCTTGCATTGGGCGCAAAAAAAAACGACGGAGCGGGCAGTCTTGGCTCTGGCGTGACTCGATGCACTGGTTGTACCAAGCTGGCTTATCCTAGACGCTCACGGATAATTAATTTGAAATTAATTATTATCATTAATTATAAAAGTGCCCTGGTGCAATTTATAATTAATAAAACTAAATATTATCTTGTAATCCCTGATTTCTTATTCAGCATGGCCCCTTCTACCCCTTCTCCTACATGCTTATCCTTTTGTTGATGATTGACGAGAAGAGTTTGTAGATAGATAAAGTAAACTAATTGGCATTTAGTTTGAGATATCTTTGGGGTCACCCTTTTCATAGATCAGAATTATGTTTGATTCAGCTCATTGTAATGGTATCTCGGCTGTTTTTAGTATATGATTGAACATATTTGCTAAAGGTAGAGCTAATATTGTTTGGCCTATCTTTAGGGCTCTTTGTTGTGTACATAATCTAACCTTGGGCTCTTGTCTATATCTCACAGAAAACACGTGTAAAATTGCAACTTAATGCTGCTGTGTTTTGGGTGTATGGTGAGTATAAAGTACCAGAGATCCTTTTCAATGGAAACGTAGCATTCCATCTTAGTCTTCAGAGGTGAGAACGCGTCTGTATTTTGATTCCTAATCAATGTAGATGTCTATTCCGCACAGAAACCACTTACCAGGTGAAGTAAGTGCTCGTTTGTCACCCTTAATCTATAAAACATAACAAGTGGTAATTAAAAATTTTGTATATCCGACTTCAATAGAAAGAAAATGAGACCATCATCAATGTAGTCGAAGTCAAATAGTTACGCATTATTAAGGACAACTCTTTGAGTTGCTACTGACTACTGGTCAGATTTTGATTAAATTTATATGGTACCATATGAGAAGCATCAGCTTTCAAAAAAAAAAAAGAATCATCAAAATCGGTTCACCTAGAAAAAAGTTCTGAGATAACACACGTAAAAAATAATGCAGTCGAATTGAGAAGCTCCTCAAATAAAAAAATACCGGCATGGTAATGATAGGTGCTAGGATAGACTAACCATATAATGTACTTCAAGCCGAATTTCAGTCACGGCGGCCAGTTTCAACGGAGACTAGCCATCTGCGCAAGATAGGATTATGGTGCGCGAGTTTATGCGCTAGCACAAGTGAGCTCTTTATTCCCTCACTCTCATATTCCGATGGGGTATCAGACACGACCGGAGAGAGATGCCTGATCTCAGGACCAACGAAATTACGTATTTTCCGAGGCACAGGGTTGAAACACCGCCTACTTCCTGCTACTGAGGATTTCTTGAACAAAAAAACCTAATATGTTTTTGGCCCGACCCGGGATTCGAACCATCATGATCAGCAACTGCGTTTGCGACTACTAGACCAAAGAGGCAGTCAACATTATATAGTACATGAACTATTTAATAAATAAGTAAATAAGGCTTTGCTTATAATAGAAGATTCTTTTCTCGCTCAAAGGCTAAATATAGCCTGTCACGATACCACGGGGAGTAGGACTGTATGATGATAAATGACAATTAAATTGTTAGTTTTAGTTTTGTTTTATTATAGTTTTTTAATATTGTATGCTATGCTTATAATTGATTCTCATATATTTACACTACAACGAAACCAAACGTCATTCACGATTTCCACCAGTTACACAATCGCACTGCTGGACTAGCCTGTAACAAAACATACACGTGCTTAAGTTAGCATCTTTAAGTTTTAAAAAAATTGTTTTTTTTTAAATTTCAGTGTATTTTGTAACTATGGTACGTAGCATCGTAACATCACGTTTATTGTGAAAATTTCCAAGTTCCTTTTCTTATTTTTTTAATTGTAAAAATGTTATTACGAATTTAATTAATAAATTAATCTCCAAAAATAAAACATGTTCGGTGTTACGTAATGATTGCCTGGTACAGTTATTATGGCATTGTTTTTGGTAGGTATGTTTTTTAAAATTTATTATGGCATCGTTTATGTCGATTTCAAGCACATCACTAGACCTGTCAGCATCATTCGACGTGGCATGCGACTCTTTTTACAGGGTCTTTTCGAGTGTATGTATGTATGGGGATGTACATATTTCTTTGGCACCCACTGTAGCCTAAACGGCTTGGTAGCTTTTAACATATGGGGCGTCGTTGATTCGTCTCGACATTGTTTTGATTTTTATTTGATGAATTGAAATTGATTTTTATATAGTACGTGAGAGTAATATGGTCATCCGGTTAATTTGGTTATTTTCTTTACGTAACTCAAAAACTACAGCCTTGTTTGCATAGACGGCTCTGCGATACGATAGCTCTTCATCAGTCAATAAAATAATACATAGGATCAAAAGGGCGCTGCTTTATCGACGCCATTTTGACAGTAATTGACATTATAGTGAATAATTTAGTCGTGTTTAGTACTGAGTAGGTATTGTAGTAAGTTTTTATTAAGTCGATTTTTTGAAGTGTTGCTAATTATTGCCAAGGCTTCTTTGCAATTTTTTTCTTAATATAGTAGTTATAATATACGACTTTGAGTTTTTGTTTCTGTCCTTCTCCTAGTTTTTGTTTCATATGGTGGCAAAGCTTAAGGTGACTCTATTTATGACTATTACCCTCACGTACCTTATATGCATAGAGAAGATAATATTACAAATTGTTATGAACAAATTGTTTATTTGTCCGTAACAATTTGTAATATTCCTTAGACTATTAAAAAAAGTAAAATAATTAACTTTTCATAAAACATAAAAACCGACAAAAACTAAAAAACATCCTTATAATGCTTCTGAAGTCGGTGCCGACACAAAGTATGTTTTACGTGGTAGAGCCGTGCTGCAGCTATATTAGTAGTATAGTTGTAGCACGAATGGGTCGGCTCGACCGGGGAAGGACCACGCTCTCACAGAATACCAGCGTAAAATAGCAGCTTAACACTGCTGTGTTTCGTATGGTGAGTGTAGAGAACCGGAGACCCTTTTTACTGGAAAAGAGGCATTCCATCTTAGTCCTCACGGGTGACGACGCATCTGCATTTTGAATCGCAAACGAGGATAGATCTAGATGTCTATGGGCCACAGCAACCACTTACCATCAGGTGGACTGTGTGCTCGTTTGTCACCCTATCCTATAAAAAAAAGTAAATAAAAACAGAGGCAGTCATAAGGACTGCCGACAGAAGTGGAAACTCAATGATACATGCGTATACGTGTACACAGACTGCTGTACTACGCGTCGCTAGTTTGGCGAAAGCGCAATACGTCACGAGCATGTCGAGGTCATCGGTGACGCGAACGCATAAGTTTTTCCCCTACCAAAAATCGTTCAACGCGGCTGAAGAAGTTTTCACTTCAAGAAAAAATCTAGGTGATAGTACTCCTTTTCCCTGGAGGCGTCCGTCTAGGTGGGTACCACCATCTTCCGTTCGTTCGTTAGTCCGTTTAGATGGGCACCAATCTCTTACATATTTCTGCTGCCAAATAACAATGTATACATTCCTGTGTTCCGGTCCGAAGGGCGTAGAGAGCCAGTACAATTACAGGCCGATATAGTCCAAGGGATCAGTGAGAGACATGTGTCAATCGTAAATGATGCGTTCATTTGACCCGGGTCGCATCAAAGTATTGATGATTGCAATTACATTTTTTGAACGTTCCTGATCAAACGAATGACGGGACCAACGACCAAAGAGTGTAGTAATATCCGACGACCGACAATATCGAGCGGCTTTCACAGATCACAGAGTACTGAAATGATCCATTTGAATGATCGATCAGAATGACCCGTTTCGTAAGACGAATAAATACTTGAATGATCGGGTCACTAGAATTGATTGACTGACACATGTCTAATCAGTAAGCTGAAGTGGTAATGGGTAGGCCATATAGCTCGAAGAAACGACAACCGATGTGGACGGACGCTCTCAAATGGCAGCCTCATACCCGTAAGCGAAGTGTAGGGTGGTCCCCCACTAGATGGAGTGACGGCCTGGTAAAAGATGCAGGAAGTCGATGGATACAGGCGGCTTGGGATCGTGCTTTGTGGCATTCCTTAGGGGAGCCCTATGTTTCGCGGTGGACTTGTGAAGGACTTAATGATGATCATGACAGTACAGTACAGGTTGTGGGTCATTCAGTTGAGGCATCTTAGTCCTTAGATGTGACAACTCATGTATAGCCTTCCTTGTTTGAAGTTGGCTGCAGATGTCCTTTTTTTTTATAGGATAAGGGTGACAAACGAGTACACAGTCCACCTGATGGTAAGTGGTTGCTGCGGCCCATAAAATATATCCATAGGCTGTAATAGCCATTAAGTTAACTATAAGAGGAATAAGATGTAATACCTAATCATTACTAAAAGGGCAATGTGGTAAAGAATTCATGGCTCCGTGGCGCAGTGGCTAAGCAATGAGTTGCGATGCTGAGGGCAACGGGTTCGAATCCCACACGGAACAAGTATTTTTATAGTTACAAATAATGTCCCCGGGTCTGGATGTTTGTCCTTGTGCAATTTATGTAAATAAACTTCACGATACAGGAGAAAATTTCTAGTGTAGGGGTAACGGTTCTTTAAAATAAAAAAATACAAACAAATGAAGCGAAACAACTTACGCTTTCTTTTTTATTTCCCGATTAACAAGGGATATGAGACTTGATACTTAATTATCAGTTAAAAAGGTAAAAGTGGATGAACAGGCATCATAAAAAGTTGTTTGAAGCCTTTATCTTTACATCCAGGAAGTCGTGAAGTTAGATGCGAAACGGAAAGTTGTTGGTGTTATTGCACGAGCATTCTAGATGTTTCCTTCGTAAGGTACCTAAAGAAGTGTCCGTTAGTGATGTGCTGCGATAGTTTCGATATATGGTTTCAAGTGATCGATAGTTTATTTGATTACATTAATGATAACTGCATGCCATATTGCTAAATAACGTTTAGGGTGCTACTGCGCAGATAATTTGTTGATAATATATAATAAGAAATCACAAATCGTTAGTGTTTGAATCTGTATATATAAAGATTGTAGATGGGTTCCGAGTTAGCAAAAGTAACCAATGAGTTCACAGTCCTAATGATGAAAAATAGATGCTGTAATCCATAGACCTACTTCTATCCTCTATTAGGAATTAACATGCATATGTAACGCAAGTGCATATTATCGCCCTTAATGATTAAGATGGAAAACTTATTACTATTAGAAAGAACATATGTTTGCACATAATACCTACGTTAAATGACATTATTTTGGTTTAGTTTTTATAAATGTCCCCTTCCAAATTTAAAACCAAATCCTAAAATACCCCAATATTGTGACGCTACAACGCATAAAATATTCTAAGAGGGCCTTTTATTATTGTATGTTCAGCAATGGACTTGTGAAGTTCTGTAATGATGATGAACACTATCGACTTCGGTTTCAATTCAAAAAACATATTTTAACTTCATCATATTTTTTTAAATATCGATATCTTAGTTGCGTAGACATCACTAGTTTTAGGTTTAAAGTACGAGTGCACATACGCGTTGAAAAAGGTTTCCTAATGGAATGTTGTCTTAAATATACGCATGCCTATGCTCGTTCAAGATACTAATAGGGCTGTTATTTTACCTATGAGCTAAATGTTTGTGTTATTAGCAATTCAGGAATGACAAAACACAAGCGTAAGTAAAACAACTTAATCTACATTCTCTTAATCAGCCATAATTAGATAATGAAGTAACTTAATCTACATTTTCTTAATCAGCCATTAAAAAGTCCAGGTTGGACATGGGTTGGTCCCTCAATTGCGTGCACTATCCGACCGCTAAGCGGTTAGCCACGGCAGAGTCTACTCGTACTTCACCTGAGGATGCCTCGTGTAGAGGCGAAACACGCGTCGTATTATCGACTGTTGTGTCTTTCCTAGTGTAGTGGTGCTGGGAGTAGTGGTAACGGGGAAAGTGCGCGCAATTGAGGGAGGGCGGGAGGTGCTCTTCAAAGTAGGTAAGACACATCATTTTATTTTATTACGCAGATCTTAGCTAAACAATTTTTAACATATCTAAGCTTCGACTCTTTGTCAGTGCTTCCTGTTGCCGGTCTGGATATTTTATGCCTGGCGTAAACGAGAAAGTTATATCGCCATTTATTGAAAAGTAATTTAATTTAATATAATGAAAAAGTAAATCATTGGCCTGGTAGCTCAAGGGCTAAACGCTCGCTCTAAATTTCACAGTCCACGAGCAACTCTTGTTCGATCCCTACCGGCGCCAATGAAATTATTAATTGCAAATTAATGTGCTGATTTACCACCTGCTCAGCGGCGAAGAAAACATCGTGAGGAAACCTGCATGTCTGAGAAGTAAAAAGCATATTTCCTAAGACATGTTTTTTTTGTTATAGGATACAAACGAGCACACAGTGCACCTGATGGTAAGTGATTGCTGTGACCCATAGACATATACATCTATCCTCAATAAAGAATCAAAATACAGATGCGTTGTCAGTTACCCGTGAGTACTAAGAGGGAATGCCTATTTTCAAGTAAAAGCGGTCTCCGGTTATCTACATTCTCCATACGAAGCACAGTAGTGTTAAGCTGCTATTTTACGCTGGTATTCTATAAGAGCGTGGCGCTTTCCCGGTTGAGCCGACCCATTCATGCTACAACTATACTACTAATATAGCTGCAGCATGGCTCTACCACGTATAAGTTTGTCAACACGCATTAGGGCAGCACGGCGGACATTTTTGCCTAAAATCCTTTTAGAAATGAGAGGCCTGTGTCCAGGAGTGGAACGTATATAGAGGCTCTAACTTCTACTTTTGTACAGATATTAATGTTACTAATTTGTCGTATCCTGTATATCCTCACCATCACCTCTATAAGCCATTTTTTTAAACTACTAGGCACAAGCTTTTCAAAGAATTGAGTACCATAAGAGAATGATATACTACGGCTCCACTGCGAGAATATATTATTATGCAGATGTTAACAATTTCGTTGGTGCCTGCGGGATCGAACCCGGGTAGAGAAATTTACGCACAGCCCTTGAGTTACCTCGACTCTTGAAACCCTGGCTCATAAGATATTTTGGACTGTCATTTTACGTTTTTTTTTAATTTGATGCTTGCTAAAATAATTTTTAAGACCGAAATTAGTGCCTATAATTTATTAAAATTTAATTAAAAAAAACATTTTCAAAGAACTAAAATAGTTTTTTCGCCCATATGTCATGCAGATAGATGCCTTTACAAATTGAAGATATTGATGATTTTCCCATGGATCTCATCATCACGTCTTGAAAAAATTTATATATAGTCCTACCACCCCTGGGTACCTTTCTAAAACAAAAATTAATTATTTAAATCGCACAACGTGGAAAAAAAATATTACTGAACATACAATAAAAATCCGATGAAATGAGAATTTCCTCTATTTTGTAATCGGTTGACAAATTAAACATTATACCATAATTAACTATAATATTAACACATTCGGGCTATAGGCATCCCTTGTAACAGGTAGGGCGTAACTTAAAGCGAGAGTTGTCCGAGTAAATTCATCAAAAGCCTTGCTCAACTGCCAACTGCGTAAAGCGAATGGCTCAACCACTTTCCTGTCCGTTTCTCGGAATACCTTTTAAGTAAAACTACGAAGTTATGGGAGGCTGGGTAGTTACCGTGATTAAATTTAAACATAAGGACAGTTATGTCAGGTTTAACTGATATCTAGATACAAATAAATAAAATTGAAGTATCTGTTTGTAATGTCAAAATAACAGCTTTTTACTAAATGCATTTGAAAGTATATACGGTACTTATAACAAAACAACTATTTTTAAAAATTTGTCTGTCTGTTTGTTATAGTATAATAATAAATTACTAAAAACTATTCACTTAAATAATTTAGGTAAATTCATAATGTATGGCTTAGTATTTTTGTTGTTTATATACTTAAGTGTGCACCGTGGATGCGTATGTTAGTTGGAATTGTTACGTTCTACTCGTCCATTTGACTACAAAATGTGGATTTGTACTGGTAGAGTATTCCATAAGGCACTAAATGTATCATAATATTTTAACATACCAGCGTAAAATACTCGTAGCAACTTAAAGCTGCTGTGTTTCGTATGGTGAGTGTGGAGAAACGGAGAACCTTTTTACTGGAAAAGAGGCATTCCATCTTAGTCCTCACGGGTGACAACGCATCTGCATTTTGATTCTCAAACGAGGATAGATGTAGATGTCTACGGGCCACAGCAACCATTACCATTAGGTGGACTGTGTGCTCGCTTGTCACCCTTTTCCTATAAAAAAAAAAACATTATTCCATGCTCCTTATAGGTGACAACGCATCTAACCATTTTAATTTGAAGTTGGTTGCACATGTCTATGGACTGCAGTTGCCACTTACCATCAGGTGGACTGTAAGGTTTTTTGTCATTTTAGTTTTATATGCCAAAATGTCGTTTAAAAAAATTAAGTAATATAATTTTACCGTCAATGTTTTTGGGAAACTTAGAATGTCATCAAATCATTTTTACTTTCTCGGGCGTTTACTTACACACTTTTATGGAATAAGGGTGACAAGCGAGCACACAGTAAACCTGATGGTAAGTGGATGCTGTGGCCCAAAGACATCTACATATATCCTCGATTAGGAATCAAAATGCAGATGCGTTGTCACCCCTGAAGGCTAAGATGGAATGCCTTGTTTCCAGTAAAAAAGGTCTCCGGTTCTCTACAATTACCACATGAAACACAGCAGCATTAAGATGCTATTTAACGCTAGTATTCTGTGAGATGTGGTCCTTTCCTGATCGAGCCGACCCATTCGTACCAACAATAGCTGCAGCGTGACTCTACCACTTAAAATCTAAACGCTTAAACTGAAAGAAACATTTTCTTTCTTTCATAAACCATTATTAAATTACATACATACAACATATATTTATTTATAAGCGATATATTTATTTATAAAATATATAAATATTTTATAAATAGATATATTTATTTATAAATAAATATATCGATACATACTTATTTATAAAATAACACACATCACTAAAAGAGTTTAAATCCGTGTGCGGTTGGATTTCGAAATAGTTATAAAATACTAGATACTTGTATGGGAAATTCCTTTGATTCTTGCCGCCACAGCGCCGCAATTGACTCTAGCATAATTAAATGAACTGGTTAGTTAAGGTTCAAAACTTGGAAGTTTAACAGGTAATAATATAAGAAAGGAAATAAAAAAATTGTCAGTTTTTGTTATCAACATGGTTATTTTTAATTAAGGGTTATGTAAACGGAAAATTTAAGCACTTGTTTGATTTTGTTTGTTAAAACAATTTTTATTCTTAACTAGCGATCCGCCCAGTTGATTTCTGGATCTCGCAACAACATCGCCACCTACCGGGTCCAATTGTGAATCTAAACCATTCTCTAATAACACACACAAAATTTCATCAACATTGGTCCAACCGTTTAGGAGCGGTTCAGTCACATACACACAGACAGAAGAATTATATAATATATAATATGCACAATACAATACGTACATATTATATACTTGTATACATATAAACTTTTCTCTTGAATTATTCTGTCTATTGATTGAAAACTGCATCAAATCCGTTGCATAGTTTAAAAGATCTAAGCGTACAGACGGCGGGCAGCGACTTTGTTTTATACCATGTAGAGATATTTATATCTATATTCGACAAACGACCTCCACTCTAACAACAAACAACTCCTCCACCTGCTGGTAAGAGGCCATTGCAGTCCATGGACAATTGCAAACTAACTTCAAATAAAGAAGGCAACAGATGCGTCGTCATCCCTGAGGACTACTATACAAGTGGTAAAATTAAATTATTAAGGATAACTCAAAAACTACTAGTCAGAACTTGATCAAATTTATTTGGGGCTACATGAGAAGTACCAGCTTTCAAACAAAAAAACCATTTTCCAAATCGGTTCAGGCGTCTCCGAGTAATCGGTGAACATACATAAAAAAAGATTCCGACGAGTTGAGAACCTCCTCGTTTTTGAAGTCTAACAGTCTGTAACTATACTGGCTCTCTCTCTCTCTCTCTCTCTCTCTCTCTCTCTCTATATATATATATATATATATATATATATATATATATATATATATATATCCTTCAGACCGGAACACAGCTGCAAGCCCTGCTATTTGGCGGCAGAAGTAGGTAAGAGAGTGGTATCCAGACGAACTCCTAGGCAGAAAAGGAAGCTTACCATCTATTTTTTTATAGAATAAGGGTGACAAACGAGCACGCAGTCCACCTGAAGGTAAGTGGATGCTGTGGCCCATAGTGGTAAAGCGAATGATTAGAGGCATTGGGGCCGAAACGACCTCAACCTATTCTCAAACTTTAAATGGGTGAGAACTGAAGCCGGAGATCTGATGACGGTGCCAAGTGGGCCGATTTTGGTAAGCAGAACTGGCGCTGTGGGATGAACCAAACGTAGTGTTAAGTCGCCTAAAAAACGCTCATGGGACACCATAAAAGGCGTTGGTCGCTCATGACAGCAGGACGGTGGCCATGGAAGTCGTAATCCGGTAAGGAGTGTGCAACGATTCACCTGCCGAAGCAACCAGCCCTGAAAATAGATGGCGCTGAAGCGTTTTGTCTATACACTACCGTTAAATCTACGTCTATCCTCGATTAAGAATCAAAATGCAGAAAAGAGAAAGAACCCTGAGGACAAAGATGGAATACCTCGTTTTCAGTAAAATGAGGTCTTCGGTTCTCTACACTCACCATATGAAACACAGCAGCATTGAGCCGCTATTTTACGCTGGTATTCTGAGCGTGGTCCTACCCCGTCGAGCCGAGCCATTCGTGCTACAACCATAATATAGCTGCAGCATGGTTCTACCACATTTTTTTTTATAGTATAGGGTGACAAACGAGCACACAGTCCACCTGATGGTAAGTGGTTGCTGTGACCCATAGACATCTATATTTATCCTCAATAAAGAATCAAAATGCAGATGCGTCGTCACCCGTGAGGACTAAGATGGAATGCCTCTTTTCCAGTAAAATGGGTCTCCGGTTCTCTACACTCACCATACGAAACACAGCAGTGTCAAGCTGCCATTTTACGCTGGTATTCTGTGAGAGCGTGGTCCTTCCCCAGTCGAGCCGACCCATCCGTGCTACAACTATACTACTAATATAGCTGCAGCATGGCTCTACCACGTAAACATAAACCTATTGTTACCAATTAGAAATGCCACCATAATATTCAGTGTTCTTCGCGTCTCGCAAAAGTTGTTTAATCTGTTCGCGCCAGGTTATTGCTCCACTTAACCGTGTTTTTGTTTACACAGTGGTTTGAACCAGCGCGCGGAACAATAGTCTCGCCATACTGGGAAATTCGCAGACACGTGAAAATGTCGACTTATTATTTGTTAAAGGCAAGGTTGGATGAAAATATCGTATTTTAGATACGATTGCGACGCTCGTTAATTTACACTTATTGATATTGTAAATGCTCGGAAAAAATATGCGCATACATGAAATACTCAAAATTCTTAATCGAAAGGTTTTTAAAAATACTTTAATATTAATCGATATAAAAATTATAATTTAATCACTGGGAAAAAACATTTGACATTCGAGTTCTCGTTTTTTTAAGCGACTAGCGATGTGCCTCGGATTCATAGGGAGAAATCAACCTCGATCTGAGGATCTCGACAACAGCGCCACCTACCGGGTCCAAGTGTCCAATTACCCACAGGAACACACACAAAAATTTCATCAAAGTCGGTCGAACCATTTTTAAGTTTTAGCGAGACTAACGCTCGGCAATTGATTTTTATTAATATTATACATAATATTTTTCGATAATATGAAAGGCATGTTATTGAATTCAATTCTTAATCGGCTATATTTTCATTTAGATCCTTTGTTTCCTGATGATAAGCAAAACGTTTGAAATAAAGTAAGTTTATGTCCACAGAATGTCGCACGCTTACTTCGTGCTGGGCGAATAGATAGATAGAAAATTGTTTATTGCACTCAAACAAAAATAAAATTGGCACAAAGGCTGCATAAAGCGGGGAGAGAAGCTAAAAACCTTTAAACGTCTGAAATCCTCGCCTTATTAATGCATAATACTAGCGTATAAAAGCGGTGAGGCGCTGTACCACTTTGTACTAAATAATGTTTCGAAGTGGATTTTGATACTTTTATTATTTGTGCTGCAATGGTCTTGACATGAAATGAAATGAATTGAAAACTCGTAGAAAATTAAAATTTCATTTGTCAATCGGCGAAAGATACTCCGTAGGTTTGTTTTTTTTTTGTTCTTTTTTAAAGGCCAATGGCACAATAATGTTAACCATAAATAATAAATAAAAAAATAATATATCACGTAATTTTTCACACTCTTACATTGTCATCTGATTCTGATGATTCTGAAATTTCAATTCTCTAGATCATTGGGAAGTTAGTTTAAATTTAAAATCAAACTAAATTCGATACAACCAGACATACACGAAAGCGAGTTAATAAAAACAAAGTTAGTAAAAAGGATGTTTCATGTTCGTTAATAAAATTACACAACAAGAAAAAAATCGGCCAAGTGCGAGTCGGACTCTCGCATGAAGGGTTCCGTACCATCGTAATAATAATTTACCTATTTACCTATTTATTTATTTCAGGCAGAGCCCATATGAGTTTTTAACAAATTGAAATTATAACTAGAGTTATTAAAAAATACATTAAAAAAAAATCTATAAAAACAACAGAAAATTCAAGCAGTTGTGAGATAGATCCACACAACAACATATACACTTTTATGTTGCTGTGTGGACCACTGTGCTTGTAAGTGGCAAGTCCCACCGATCAATGAATACCCCAAGGATACTGTTGGTGCTGTTCCGCAAACGGGTCAGCGTGGAGGCACACCGCCTCCTAACTATCGCGGCTAAGCCGTCAATACGGCTCTCAGCAAACATACCTGAGGCGCTGCATCGCCATGGCAGCCCCAACAGTACCCTTAAGGCATTGTTGTATTGGACGTAGATCGCTGCCTGCTCGCTTGGTATAGCTCACCCACAGGCTGCAACAGTAGAACGATTGACAGAAAGCTTTAAAAAGTGTTACTTTGACCTGCCTACTACAACGCGCAAACCTGCGAGCCAGCATATTACAACGAACCGCCAATGATCTACGCTCCCTCTCCATGTCCATATCGTCTTTCAAATCAACTGTAATTCAGTGGCCCAGGTATTTAAAACTCGCAACCCGCTTCAAAGGTTTCCCATACAATGTAATTTCCGGAAGTACAGTGTAGTTAATTGAACCCGACTTAAATAGAATCCACTCACTTTTACTTGTGTTGTACTTAAGTCCGTGAGCCGCTGCGTAGCCCTCACAAATAGACAAAAGTCGTCTCATGCCGCTAATAGATGGACTCAACAGCACCATATCATCAGCGTAACTGATATTATTCACACAAACACCATCTACGTAACAGCCAACGTTGGCACTGTTGAGTCGACCCATCAGCTGGTTTACATAGAGGTTGAACAGTCTTGGAGAGCTTAACCCACCCTGTCTCACGCCACATTGTAACCCATATACTTCGGAATAAGAACCATCCCATTTCACAACATTTTTCTGGTGCCCGTACCAGTACTGGAATAACGATATAATCTCCCTGTGTACATTAGTCTCATCATATAGCTTCTGCCACAATTATTAAGTAATACACGTAAGGAGCCACTTTTATTTTATTTTTTTATTTTTATTATTTGTTAATAAAGCAACAGAAATATACATTCTGTGAAAATTTCAACTGTCTAGCTATTGAGCTATGAGCGGAGGCATAATGGGGTCCCGTTGGTTACCCTTTGGGTACGGAACCCTAAAAATGGAAAATCAAAGCTAATAAGTGCGTACTCTAGCAGAGCAGTCCCCACAAGCAGCACCTGTTCACAAGCATGACACATGTGGTAGCCATCGCCTTCCTGGACCATTTTAAAGGGAATCGGACGACCTGTAATACGACGCTACTGCGAGCAAACACCATTTTAAAAAAAAAATAACTATCAATTCTATTCACATTACTAATATTTCCTGTAACCACTCCTGGTAAGCTTAAAATGCTTGTGTTAGGAGTGGTTTACGACAGTAGTCGAATGGAGGATTTGAACCCACGACCTTTCGAGTTCGCTGTCCGTACCCTGCTATTAGGCTACTCTCGTTTTTTGGCTACGAGTTTAAGGCATTAGTTACATTGTTCGTCTGGGCCCCTTAAGACACTATCTTCATCGACAGTCTGATGATACAGGCTGCCCCAAATCTATCAAAAAGTTCGTCATTACAGCCTTTCACAAGTCCACTGCTGAACATAGGCCACCCCAAGGAACGCCACAAAGCACGGTCCTGAACCATCTGCATCCATCGACCTCCTGCATCTATTACCAGGTTGTCACTCCTGGTACAACCTGGTAATAGATAGGCCACCCGATAATGAAAAAAAAATAGGCCAGGTAGGCCGCCCTACACTTCGCTTGCCACTTGAGAACTTTTCTCCCCATCTGTTGTTAGTTCTGTTTTTCTTCGAACTATATACATGACTTAAAAGTTAAAATTACAGCCTATATACGTCCCACTGCTGGGCACAAGCCTCCTCTCATTTCTGAGAGGGGTCTAGGGCAAGGAAAAATCCACCGCGCTGCCCCAATGCGTGTTGGCGGACTTCACATGTTTTCGAGATATTTTTTCTTATTTCTCAGACATGCAGATTTCCTCAAGATGTTTTCCTTCACCAGCGAGCACGTGGTAAATCAGCACTTAAAATTGCAATTAACAATTTCATTGGTGCCGGCGGAATTCAAATCCGGGTTGCTCGCGTACTGTGACATCAGTTTTTTGAACGTTAACATTACCCCTCATCTCTTCAAACAGAGAATTAGTGTAATTTCACAGAATATCAAAAGTCATCATAGATTATCTAATGGAATAATATATTTGCCATAGTTGCCTCGCTTGGCAGGCGGGTTCGCAACCATATTTTGAGGTGAAAAGTTCTTTAGCAACGTTGGGCGCTTTTTGGTAAGGGAAAAACTTATGGGTTCGCGTCACCGATGACCTTGACATGCTCGTGACGTATCTACAACGCGTAGTATAGCGGCCTGTGTACACGTATACGCATATGAAACAGAAACAGAAACAGAAAGAGAAATTATATATCATTCAGTTTCCACTTCTGTCGGCAGTCCTTATGACTGGCATTATTGTTTTTTTTTTTAAGTTGTTATCAAGAAGATAGGCGCTTCTTACTTCTACGGAACGATATGGGGTGGTATTCTTACACCGCCACTACACCCCAACTTCTATGTTGCCATTACTTCTATAAAAAAAAAACATTATCCATATCCCCATTTACTTACTCCCTGCGATTAACACCCAGAATCAAAATTCAAGACCCGTCACTCGTAATTGATGTAACAAAATTTCAATCTATTACAACAAATAGTTTCAATGGCCGGACACTGCGATTCCATAACTTTTGCGAATTATGGCGCGAATCAGTTAAAAATGATACGCCTTCGATACTTTAAATCTAGCAAGTGGTAAAATTAAAAAAATTTGAACAACAGACTTCAATATAAATTATTAGGGATAACTCAAAAACTTCTGGTCAGACCTTGATGACATTTATGTGGGACCACATGAGTAGCACCAGCTTTCGAATAAAAAAAGAGTCATCACCATTCTGTGGTAACACACATAAAAAATAACACACAGTTGAATTGAGTACCTCCTCCTTTTTGAAGTCGGTTAAAAACATTGGTACCGTTCTTTACATGCAGGGCAAATACATATCATTTTTTATAGTGAACATTATCCATTCATCCATCCATTACCACCGTAGATTGTCTCATATGGAAGTTTGCCATAGTTGCCACGCTTGGCAGGCGGGTTGGCAAGCGCAGAAGATGTTGCTGCTCATTTCCTGGTTTGTTTACCTCTGTCGCCTCCTATAACACCCACGGGACGATATGGGGTAGTGGATATCCTTACACCGGCATTACACGGCTCGCATTGTCACTCATTTTTATCAGCTGTTCGAAAAAAAACTTCATTCCTGAGAATCAATTGATTAATAATACAAAATATTTAAGAAAAAGCTTGGTAGCGATCACCTCATCCCACGGGATTATAACAGTCCGTATAAAATTAATATTACTAAGTACCTAACCCTCCGTATAAAATTAATATTACTAAGTACCTAACCCTCTCTAATTTAAGTTTAGTAAATTTTGTGATAGACAAACCTTATATACATCTTGTAGGATTTTGTTTAAAACCCGTACGCCATCAATTAATGCTGATTAAGAGGAGCTAAAATAATTTTATTTTGTCAAAAGAATTTTACTCACCCGTATAAAAGGGTTCTTCTTTGGCAGGTCATGGTCGACTTCATCCCTGGACTCGTCGTCGTCAGCGGAGTTAACCCGCACGCAGGTTTTGTGTAAGGTTTGCGGTTCACCCATTCTCGGAATTCATTATACACGGATCACGCGTTTGTGTGTACGCACGTACACTGAAATCACTGTCACAGCACTAGAACGAGCACAAATTTAAAAAAAAAACAGCGTCACATTTTCAAACTTCGAATTCGATTAATTTGGAACGCGGCAAATTTTAAATGGCGTTTAACACGATTCCGACGCACGGCTTCACTACACTCCACAGATCTGTAAAGGAGACATGGCGTTAGTGCATTGCGACATTCGAGAAAATGAGTAATAACAGCTAATAATGATATCATTCGACTCAAGTGTAATTTGTTTGCATTTTGATAGCGCATCTTGATAATTAATTTCGTACGTGCCGAGTAAAACTATTAATAGATGAGAGCGGGCTGAATGACCTAAATTAAATCTCCATTCATAGTTTTTTCCACGTGACGGCGTAAGGGAATTTGTTACTCCATTTTGTCGTGCACGTGACGTAAGAGGCGATATGAGAATTAATAACATCTGTTTGGGTCAGTACACCTCGAGAGAAGCCAGTGCAGCAGTGCACTTCTATGTGCTGATGAAGAAGACAGAAGAATCGAATTTTTCTTACTCAACATAGACTTCTCCCATTGTAAGAAGGATTTATAGTAGCTACGCTTAGCAAGTGCAGTAATATAGCTGCAGCGTGACTCTACCACGTATATTGGATTATATAAGGCCGCTTCTCCACGGTACATACTAGTTATTCTATAATTATCAAGAATTCAGGCTTAATTTCATTTTGTAAATGCCCAGTTTATCCTAGTAATTATAATAAAACGCCTTGAACCGGTGTGGCGCGACCTCGCATAGAAATGCGGGCGAATCAGAGCGTGGAGCAATGTTGCCGTGATGGACGAAACTCGGTACTTTGCGTGATTGACTACTCAAACTTGTATTCATTAGTAGTGCCAAACTTGTACTGTATATTGCAGATTGCAGAATCGTCTTTCTCCAAACATTACTATATTTTATCTATTAACGACATTAATGTCATCATTTAAGGATCATCAAGGACCATTTTGTTTACCAATTCTTTTTTTTTATAGGATAGAGTGACAAACGGGCACACAGTCCACCTTATGGCGCTATATGCAGATGCGTTGTCACCCGTGATGACTAAGATGGTATGCCTCTTTTCCAGTAAAAAGGGTCTCCGGTTCTCTACATTCACATGGTATTGTGTGAGAGCGTGCTCCTTCCCCGGTCGAGCGGACTCATTCGTGCTACAACTATACTACTAAAATAGCTACAGCATGGCTCTACTACGTAAAATCTATATATTCTATAAGCTTTTCGGCAAAAGTATAGCCTAGATCACTCTTAGCATTGCTCTTTATCTGTTCGTCAAGTTTCGTCACAATCGGCTTAGCAATTCAGAAGATTAGCCCGAATAGACAGACAGACAGATACACAGACAGCCAAAGATTTCAAAAATGGTTAATCATGTCATGTCAGATGCTTGGCAATCCACCAATGTGCAATTTTTCAGAAGTTTTCTTTCTTGTCTGACTACATATTTTGGACCAATACGAATTAGTGAAACGTAGGAAAGGGGTTTACTCCTTTTTGAAAGGCCGGCAAGGCACCTGTTATTCCTCTTATATCACAGCTGTTCATGGGAGGCGGTAGTCATTTACCAGGAGACGCGAATGCTCTTCTAATAAAAGAAAAACGACATCTATACCTTATTATGACTCAAAATGTTGATTGTCACCACTTAATGACATGCAAAGAATTCTCTGAGCTCAATAAAGGCAAAAAAGGCAGTTATTTCGTTATTACAGACAGAAACATCAATTTTATTTATATGTTGTGTAGATTATACACACAAGTCAAAAATCTAAGGGAGCGCATTATGTCATCGCGTTCTTATCTTTTTAACCGACTTCAAAAAAGGAGGAGGTTCTCAATTCAACTGTATTTTTTTATGTGTGTTACCTCAGAACTTTTTTCTAGGTGTACCGATTTTGATGATTCTTTCTTTTTTTTAATTAGAAAGCTGGTGCTTTTCATGTGGTTTTTGTTTCAATTTGATCTAGATCTGACCAGTAGTTTTTGAGTAATCCTTAATAATGCGTATTTAATTGATTTCGACTACATTGATGATGTTCTCATTTTCTTTATATTGAAGTCAGTCGTACAAACATTTTAATTTTACCTACTTATAAATATTTAATTTACGTATAATGTTCACTGTGATTTATTCGAATTATTTTTACATATGCTACGAAATTAAGCAGTATAATCTATACAAATAAATAAAATTAAATTGTCTGTTTGTAATGTCAAAATAACAGCTTTTTACTAAATACATTTGGTCAATAAGTACTTACGGTACTTATAATTTTAAAAAAATTGTCTGTCTGTATGTCTATTTGTTCCGGTTAATCTCCGAAATGGCTGGACCCATTTTGACGGGACTTTCACTGGCAGATAGCTTAAGTTATAAGGAGCAACTTAGGCTATTTTATTTTAGAAAAAAATCAAACCCTATTAAATCCAACCGTAATAAAATCCACGCGGACGAAGTCGCGGGGAACATCTAGTCGGTAATATAATATTTTTTTATAGTATAGGGTGACTTACTTTCTTTTTTAGTTTGGCTTAATTTCACGCTACAACATGTAATATGTAAATTATTTCGGAAAAAAAGGCTTTTCTATTATTATTATAGGGTGACAAACAAGCACACAGTTCACCTAATGCTAAGTGGATGCTGTGACCCATAGACATCAACATTATTCCTTAATTAAGAATACAAATTTAGATGTGTTGTAAGATAGAATGCCTCGTATCCAGTAAAAAGGGTCTCCGGTTCTCTAAACCCACCGTACGAAACACAGCAGCATCAAGCTGCTATTTTACGCTGGTATTCTGTGTGAGCGTGGTCCTACCTCGGTCGAGCCGACCCATTCGTGCGACAACCATAATATAGTTGCACGTAATATGTCTTATATTTAATACTGTTATGCAATGGTCACAAAACTAAGCGAGTGTGGGTTACAGGGGCAATCTGATTGCAAAGCCGTGAAACTTGAAGCGTGAACTTACAATAGTTGAAGTACAAGTACTTGCTCTACTACTTTACTTAGCTTCGCAAGTTCACACGCGTTTAATTCAATTCTATACATTTATACTTGGGGAAACTTTTAACGACGATATTACTGTTATTATAGAAAATATCTTTGTAGATTAGGTAAGTATGCATTTTGTTTACATTTATAAAGATATTACTGAATTCAAATTCACGAATTACACGGCTATTAACCGCTGTGCCGTGCAGAAGTTAATGAGTAGTTTAACGGTGGCATGAATATTTTACTCCGCTAGAGTCGGCTGGTTACACACTGTGACTAAAAGTCAATGCGTTATAGGGTTGTCACCTCAATTAATAAGGAATCCGGGAAGTGAGGAAAATAGCTTGAAATATAATAATTTGAATAAAACAATTTTTTTTTTTACGGATTTTATCGCGTTTAATTTTACTAATTTTGATTCCCGACGTTTCGGGTGCTTTACAGCACCCATGGTCACGGGGGGGACTAAGGTGTTTGACGTCCTAATGTCATAGTTATTCAATGTGTAGTGTTCGCGTAAATATAAGAAACCATTATATAATAATTTGGTTGAGTCTTAATTCTTTCTCTTAAAAATCATGTTGCACCTCCATAGTAGTGTTCCCTGCTTACTATAAGTTGACTGGTAGAGAACGCCTTAAACAAATAAATTAAAAAATAATTTTATTTATTGATATGAAGTCAAGTTGACATAGTCTTGACTATCCCACCTGATGGTAAGTCGTGATGCAGCCGATGATTGTAGCTTAACACTGACTTAGCTTAACAAAAGCCTATTCACTCTTGCCTTGAAGACAACCGCATAGACATGTGTCTTTCATTCACATCTAGTGACCCGATCATTCAAGTATTTATTCGTCTTACGAACCGGGTCATTCGGGTTGATCATTCAAATAGATCATTTCGAGTTTCAGTACTTTGTGATCTGTGAGTCGTCGAACATTACTATACTTTTTGGTCGTAGGTCCTGTCAATCGTTTGATCTGAATTGTTCAAAAATATAAGTGCACTCTTCAATACTTTGATGCTACCCGGGTCAAATGAACGAATCATTCACGATTGACACCTGTCTACAACTATATTATAATTGGATGGAAAGACAGATCCGGCAAATTATTCCACTCCTTTGCTGTACGCAATGCAGCGGTGAAGCGAAGTCAGTTCCTTTTAGTGTAAATTCTAACAGCCTGCAAGCATTCCATTGTTGTACTCTTCTCATTTGTATGAAGGTAAAAGTAACAGTTAACACACCCCACATCCCACAGCTGGGAACAGACATTCTATTATTACAATGTGTGTTGGCGGGCTTTACAGGAATTCAAGACGTGTTTCATTTCTTTAATATGACCGCCCTACACTTGGTAAAGGAAAAAAATTGGTTGCCTGTAAAGTCGGTATACGGGCGAAAGTTTTACGTGACAACGACTTTGAGTGGTAAAATAATTTTATTATGTCTGTCTCTCGCTCTTAGGCGGGCTAACCATGCCCGAGTGGAAGGGCGCGTGCCTCTCACTCGCTCTCATTGTGAGCGCATAACGTGAGCGGAGCGTAACGCAGTTTCTTGAAGTGTCACCCGGCAAACCAATTTATAAGACGTTGTCACGTCAAAATTTCATTAAAATCGGCGGGGATCGAACCCGGTTTGCTAGCGAATTGTAAAAAAATACAATTAGCGAAACTTATTGAACGATAAGAAACAATATATCAATAAATTACATCGAGGTAAGACAAAAGTTGGCAACCCTAGCCGAGTGGCATCAGGCCGTATCGTATACAAGGTGAAGTTAATGCGTACGTTCCGTTATAAAAGAAGAAATTAATATAAAAACGATATTTGTAAATTATGAACGTAGCGTAGACCTTTTTTTATATTCTACTAAGCCAGCGCTTGTCTACCATCCCACCTGATGGTAAGTGGTGATGTAACCTAAGATGGTGAAGCGCACTGACTTAACAAAAGCCTATTCACTGTTACCTTGAAGACACTCACATTGTAATCGGATGGAAAGACAGATGCTGGCAACTTATTCAAGTTATATCGTTACGATACTTTTGATAGGAGTGTAGTTAGGTTTTTGTAGTGTTAGAGATATATGGGACGTTCACAATTCACATACACACATAGTTCACAGCGTCACGATTGTAATCCCCGAGGGCATTATGGTATGCAAAGTCCACAGATAATGCCCACTATAGTAAAATAGCTGTCAAAAGTACCGGAAATGTCCGTGCCAGAAATCGAGGAAATGATGACCGACTAATAAGAAAGGGTTCTTTTTATCTCGGTGGCCGAGGAGATTCCACTTTCTTACCAAATTCCTACCACCCAGCACTAGTCCACCCACTGCTCTGTTTCAGTATGAATGGTAAGAATGCCACTAAAATGTAATTGTCATTAGAACGACCTATAAGGCATGCCAAGTGGTGGTGGCGTAAAAGAATCATCACCCCATTACGTCACGTGTATGTCGTAAGAGGCGTCTATGGGATATGTATAAAATATCTTAAAGCCTTCCAATACATGTCGGTATAGCCATTTCGTTTACAACTGGCGTAAAATATCCAGACCGGTGACGGGAACTAGCCTCAACCGTGCGGAACGTCCGGTGCTGATCATTCCGACTGCCAAGCGGAGATTGAGGCAAATCCTCAGAAAGACGAGACAGGCCCACGTCCAGTACCACGTAGTGACCACGCATCTGCGACTCTTTTTTTTTATAGAAGTAGGGTGACAAACGAGCACACAGTCCACCCTATGGTAAGTGGATGCAGTGGCCCATACACATCCCCATTTATCCTCAACCAAGAATCAAAATGCAGATGCGTTGTCACCCCTGAGGACCAAGATGGGATGCCATGTTTCTAGTAAATAAGGTCTACGTGAGTGTAGAGAACACTCACCATACGAAACACAGCAGCATTAAGCTTCTATTTTACACTGGTATTCTGTGAGAGCGTGGGTACCCCGGTCGAGTAGACCCATTCATGCTGATCATGATTCGTGATGAGATAACTGCTGATCATTCTTCTTATTCGTGTGCTTCATTACTGAAGGTCGTGCTTGTCCTGAAATGCTTTCACCGATGTGTCGACTAGCTTCCTCCATACCACTCTGTCCTCGGCTTGTCTCAGGGCAGTCGGAATTTTAAGTCCCGTTATATTTTGAATCTGGTCGGACCAGCGGGTAGGTAATCGCCCACGTGATCTTTTTCCTTCGATCTTCCCTACTACAATCAATTCATCCAGATTGTCTTAGTGTGATGTTGATTGGCTTAGTGTCATCGGCGTATCGGAGTTTACTGATTTTGTTGCCTCCAACGGAAATGCCTCCATCGCACTCTTCTAGCGTGTCCTCATGATATACTCACCGTAGATGTTAAAAAGAAGAGGGGATATGATGCATCCCTGTCGTACTCTTTTTTGTGATTTGAAAGGAGCTGATAACACGTCATCCACTCTTACCATTGACTTCCCATTCTCATATAGGGTTGCGATCAGTGCTATTAAATGGCAAGGAACACCCATTTCTATGAGGATTTTCCATAGACAATCCCACCTTACACAGTCAAACGCCTTGGAGTAGTGAACAAAACACATCATTATCGGAACATTGAATTCCCGGCTCTTCTCTATGAGTTGTCTAATGTTAACAATTTGCTCCCGATTCCCGCGGCCCTTGATGAAGCCAGCCTGTTCATTAGGTATTTGCCGCTGTAGGTAAGGTTGTAAGCGTCCCTTAATTATGTGGAGCATGATCTTACTACCATGTGATATGAGGGCCACTGCTGATCATAGGCTTCCCCTATTGTTGTCACGCTTGGCCCGTGGGCAGGCACCTGATTCACATGCTACTGTCTGTCTCCTATTTCAATTCCCTCTGTCGCCTCTTAAGACACTAACTGGATGACATGAGGTAGTTGATTCTCTTACGTCGCTACTTATAATAATAATGTCCTCCAGACCGAATTTCGGTCACGGCGTTCAGCCTCAACGGAGACTAGCCAACGGCGCAGGACAGGATTATAGTGCCCAAGAGTATGCGCAAGCACAGGTGCACTCTCTATTCCCTCACTCTCATAGTCCGATGCGATGGTAAGCCGACACGACCGGAGAGAGATCAGGCGGGTGTGACACCGTCAACTTCTTGACTCCGGGCAGCTACTGAGAATTTCTTGATGGAAAAGCTCAATAACTGATTTTTTTGGCCTCATGATCAGCAGACGTACTACTATAATCACTAGACTAACAAGACAGTCAAAATCTCCAAAAGTATACGTCCGGTTGACTTGAAATTTAGTATATATGTTACAGTCAAAATTCATAATTGGTCAAAACCACTTTTGACTGCAAATATCAGGCAAAAGTAGATTTGACTAGGGACGTTGGTAAATATCACATTTTACTGATTTTTGCAGTCAAAACTAGTTTTGACTAAGAACGTTGGTCAAAATCACTTTTAACTGCAAAAATAGTGGTTAATAGAGATTATGACCAAATTATATCGGTTAAAAGTGGTTTTGACAAAGAATGTTAGTCAAAACTACTTTTGACTTATACTTTTTGAATTTTTAAAATAAAAAAGTTCAATTATTCTTTCAATATTATATTTTATATAATTGTAATGTACGTGGCTTTAGGGTAGCCCAAGGGCCACCCCAGCCGCACATTAACCTACTGTCACTAATACTGTGAGTTTTCACCGATGGTCTGAACTTTAAACGAGGCAAAATTACTAATTAATAAGAACGTTGGTCAGAACCACTTTTGTCTACAAAAATCAGTCAAAACTGTTTTTGCCTCATTTTTGCAGTCAAAAGTGGTTTTGACCGGTTATGAGTTTTGACTGTGACATAATATATAAGTACTCCTTTCTTGACGTAGACACCCACTAAGAAGGATTTTGGAAAATTCAACCCCCGAGGGGGTGAAATAGGTTACAGCTTGTATAATATAAAAAAGTAGTTAGTGAAACTGTTAATTGTTGTAAAAAGCTGTCAGTGTATGTCTGAAGACACGAAAGATTAACACAGACACGTCACGGTATTGTTATGGCGGTTTTCATAGAGATTAAAGTCAACGATGCGAACCTCTTTCGACTTTTACCTGCATTATAACGTATTATAGGTAACGCATGGGTTGGCTTGACCGGTGATGTGAGTGTAGAGAACCGGATACCCTTTTTACTAGAAAGACATTCTTACTTAGTCCTCAGGGGTGACAACGCATCTGCATTTTGATTCTTAATTGGCGATAAATGTAGATGTCTATGGGTCACAGTATCCACTTACAATCAGGTGGACTGTGTGCTCGTTTGTCACCCATATTTTATAAAAAAAAAAATCACATGTCTTCAAAATATTTTATTCCTATCTATTATTTCCTACTCCTCTCTTCCTACGTCTCCTCACTATTATTTCCTACTTCGCCAAACACGTGATAAATCAGCATTTATTGCAACTATGTAAAATATCCTTCAGACTGAATTTCGGTCTAGGCGGCCAGTCGTCAATGGAGACTAGCCATCAGCACAGGACAGGATTATAGTACCCCAGTGTATGCGCAAGCACAGGTGCACTCTACTCTATTAACTCCCTCTCGCTCTCACAGAATACCAGCGTGAAATAGCAGCTTAATGCTGCTGTGTTTCGTGTGGTGAGTGTAGAGAACCGGAGACCCTTTTAATGGAAAAGAAGCATTCCATCTTAGTCCTAAAGGCTGACAACACATCTGCATTTTGATTCGCAAACGAGGATAGATGTAGATGTCTATGGGCCACAACAACCACTTACCATCAGGTGGACTGTGTGCTCGCTTGTCCCATTGGACTTTTTTTTTATAGGAATAACCTATAAAAAAAAAAGTCCAATGGGACAATAATTAAATAAAACACGACCATAGAGAGCAGGACCAACGGCTTAACGCGCTTTCTGAGGCACGGGCGAAGTGAAACACCGCCCAAATCCTGACTTTGGGCTGCTGTTGAGAATTTCTTGACAGAAAATTCCAAAAACTGATTTTGGTACGACCCGAGATTCGAAACTGGGACCTCGTGATCAGCAATCGATCGATCACTAGACCAACGGTACTAATACATTGCGAACGAAGTTACGGTCATTTCACCGCAACTTCTTTAGTCTTTAGTTGTTTACGATAATTTAACACTGATTTTGTTTGACTAAGAAAATGCTATCATTATTTATGTGCGCACTTTGTCAACGTGATTTGAAATTTATTTTAGATAAGTATGTAACTTTATTTCGTATTTGCGTAAAAACAATAAATGTTGTAAATGAAAATACAACTGCGTGGCATATTTACCGTGTCAGCTTCCCGCCCACGCGACCAACAGTTCTGACAGAGTTTTTGTTCTGAATTGCCGGTCTAGTATATATTGTCTTTAGATCGAACCCAGGTTGCTTGCGTACTGTAAAATTAATGGCGAGAGCTACCGAATGCTATAAAATCAAAATTAAAAAGGTCCTTTGAGATTCGAACTCAGTAAGTAAAGCTGATGATTGAGCCACGCGATTGAAAAGCTAACGCCGGTGTCGCTATCGTATTTCCGTCGAAATAAATTCCGAGGCGCAACGTCATTATTTCTACGCACTGATAAGAATGATTGTACCACAGGTGCGTCACATTTTTAGATTAATAACATACATAGTTACACCATATATAATAATAATAATCTAATAATAAATAATAATATCGTAGCTGAGGCGGTCCGTAGGGCCCCGAACTGGAAAAGTCCGGGACTCGACGGACTGCATCACTACTGGCTGAAGGGGTTCGTGGTGTGTCACGCTGGGCTAGCCCGACAGTTTCAAGAGGCTCTCGACCAAAAGTCACTCCCGAGCCTCTTCACTACTGGGATCACTCATTTGGTTCCTAAAGACCGGGATTCCACAGACCCGAGCAAATACCGCCCCATAACGTGTCTACCTACCATATACAATACACTAGCATCCATTTTGAGCGTGAGAATCACTCGTCACCTGAATGCAAATCAGGTGATGTCGCGCGCTCAAAATGGATGTCGGGGCGGTGGTCGTGGAACCAAGGAGCCACTCCTCATTGACTCGGTCATTGGCAAGGTGGTTAAACGCAACCGTCGGAACCTCTCCGCCACCTGGATAGACTACAAAAAGGCATTCGACTCGGTGCCTCATAAATGGCTTAAGAGGGTCCTCGAGCTGTACATGGTTGACTGTACAGTTCGAGGCTTCCTCGGGCAGTGTATGGGGCAGTGGAGTACGATCCTTTGTCATCTAGGCGAGCGGATGACGGCTGCGGAGAACCACATAAGGATAAGAAGGGGTATCTTCCAGGGCGATTGTTTGAGTCCAATCTGGTTCTGCCTCTCTCTTAACCCTCTCAGTACCTTACTGGAGGGTTCCGGGATTTCTGCTTCGGAAAGGTGGTACAAAAGTGATCCACCTTTTCTATATGGATGATCTCAAATTATTCGCCTCCAGTCGCTCCCATCTTATGGAATTGCTAAACATCACTTGTGATTTTAGCAATTCTATTAGAATGGAGCTGGGGACGGATAAGTGTGCGGTCCTCCATGTCAAAAGGGGAAGGGTTGCTAAATCTGAGTGCATAGACTTGTCTATGCCCATCAACATAAAGACCCTATCCGAGGCTGAAACATACCGATACCTAGGTATGTCACAGAACATAGGTATCGAAGAGGCGGACATGAGGCAGTCAGTTTGCGATGTGTTTTATGCACGCTTGACAAAAGTGCTTAACAGTGTTTTGTCGGGCGTTACTAAGACACACGCATATAACGGTTGGATTATGCCTGTTCTCGTGTATACATTTGGCATACTCAGGTGGACTCAGACCGAACTGAACGCTCTGGATAGAAAAGTCCGCACTATTATGACGCCCCATAGGATGCATCATCCGAGATCGTCAGTAATGAGGCTGTACTTGCCGCGGAAACATGGTGGGCGCGGCTGTTTAAGCGCGCTTACCATGCATAATCGCGAAGTGTGCAGCCTCCGTAATTACTTTCTGACGAGAGTGGATGATCCACTCTAAGGGACGTTATTTTTTGTGATAAAGGACTTACCCCTCTATCCTTAGCCAACGAGCAATGGCAAGACCCGCCAGTACAGAGCATTTCCGACCGGGAGACCGTATGGAAGGAGAAGGAGCTCCACGGGAGGTTCTACAAGGCTCTACATGAGCCTTTCGTAGACACAGTTGCCTCCCTCCACTGGTTACGTTTTGGTGACCTCTTCGGGGAATCCGAGGGTTTTGTCTGTGCAATACAGGATCAGGTTATTAAGACCAACAACTATCGGAGATACATCCTAAGGGATGGCGCCGTCGACATTTGTCGAGCTCGTCGCCATCCCGGTGAATCACTTAGGCATGTCATCTCTGGTTGTTCGGCGCTTTCTAACTCTGAGTACTTGCATAGGCACAACCTAGTAGCCAGGATTCTACACCAGGAGCTCGCTCTGAAATACGGTCTCGTGGATCGGAAACTGCCTTATTATAAGTACTTGCCGGAAGCCGTGCTCGAAAATGACCGCGCCAGGCTCTACTGGGACCAGGCCATCATCACAGACAGGACCATTCTTGCGAATAAGCCTGATATTGTGCTGATGGACCGGGCACAGTCAAGGATATTTTTGGTCGACATTACCATTCCGTATGACGAGAACCTCGTGAAAGCCGAAACAGATAAGCGAACAAAATATCTGGACCTGGCTTACGAGGTGACCGACATGTGGGGTGGACTGCCGACCGAAATTATACCTGTAGTCGTTTCTGCGAACGGGTTAATCCCAGTCAACCTCTCGGGTCATCTGAGGCGACTGGGACTCCGTGACGGACCGCTCCAAGCTCAAATGCAGAAGGCGGTGCTCCTCGATACCACCCGCATCGTCCGCTGGTTTCTTTCCCTTTCCCCCTAACCCTCGGCCGTTTGGTCTCCCCTGCCGAGGGCTTCCATCTGGTTGGGTTTTTATTTATTATGTAATTTTTTATGTATTTATTTTATTTTATTGATATTTATGTATGTTTATCATTTTCATTTATAATTATATATTTATACAGCCCAACCAGATGAGAAAACTATATAGATACCCCACATAATAATAATATAATAATCTCTATAAATAAAAATCAATTACTGTCCGTTAGTCTCGCTAAAACTCAAAACCGGCCCGAACGATTTTGATGAAGTTTTTTGTGTGTGTTTGAATGGGTCCCTAGATGGTTTAGATTCACATTTGGACCCGGTAAGTGGCGCTGTTGTCGAGATCCATAAATCACCCGTGCGAAGCCGGGGCGGCTCGCTAGTCTATAATGTAAAAGCGTATAAAAGCAAAAAAATTCATAACGAAACAGAATCACAACGTAAGCATTATGTAAGGTTCTTTAATTTTTTTAAATTATTTAAGGCAAAGAGATCTATGCACATACATCCATTTTATATTATAGAACCATGCTGCAGCTGTATTATGGTTGTAGCACAAATGGGTCGGCTCGACCGGGGTAGGACCACGCTCTCACAGAATACCGGCGTAAAATAGCAGTTTAATGCTGCTGTGTTTCGCATGGTGAGTGTAGAGAATCGAGGACATTTTTACTGGAAACAAGGTATTCCATCTTAGCTGTCAGGGTTGACAACTTAAACTGGATATGATAAGATAATCATTTATGTATTGCTTAACTAAGTATAAACTTGTTTGAATATAAAATTTAAGCTGTAGTGTTTACCTTCTTTTTATAGGATAAGGGTGACAAGCGAGCACACAATCCACCTGATGGTAAGTGGTTACTGTGGCCCAACATTTACATCTATCCTCGTTTGCGAATCAAAATGCAGATGCGTTGTCAGCCGTGAGGACTAAGATGGAATGCCTCTTTTACAGAAAAAAGGTCTCCTATTCTCTTCACTCACCATATGATGAAACACAGCATTAAACTGCTATCTTACGCTGGTATTCTGTGAGAGCGTGGTCCTTCCCCGGTCGAGCCGACCCATTCGTGTTACAACTATACAATTAATATAGCTGCAGCGTGGCTCTACCACGTTGTTACCTATTTCGGACGTACTACATTTATAAAATTGACATAAATATTACAAAATTTGTAATATTTATGTCAATTTTACATACATTAAACACGGCAGCATTAAGCTGTCATTTCACGCTTGTATACTGTAAGAGCGTGGTCGATCCGTGTTTAAGTTCTACAACCAAAGAATTTATTGACATTAGACTTTAATAATTATTAAGATTTTATGAATGTATTTGACCCTTTTTGAAATAAATGTTGCCTGAAATGTATGTAACATAAACTTAAATTTGCATGCTAATTATAAGCAAAACATGTGAATTTATTTTACTGTACCATCTACAAATACCATGTTTTCAGCAAATAAAGAAATTATTATTATTTTTTTCGGAAAGTGTTTTTCACTTCTCAGTCCTTAGACTGGAATTCAACTACATTTACGGGCCGAAACCAAAGCAAATGCAGCGTGTGGTGTGTATTTTTATGTACTTTCATGAGGTCCTATATCGTTTTCTTCTATCTGCATGAATTTCCTGACAATTCTGCATGTATTTAATATAGCGGCTTTTTGCAGTATAATATAGAGGGTTTCTTTTAGTTCTAATAATTTTAAGCTATGGAGGAGATGATTTGGGATTACGCCTGTTGTGGAGAGGACTATAGGAACTACATATACTTTTTCTTGTCGCCAGATTCTAGTCACTTCATCTTATTATTATTATTATTATTATTAAACCATAATAAAGCTGCAGTGTGGCTCTACCACATGCAAAATGTTAGTGTTTATAATATTTATTATTAATAGAAATATTACATTTTCTATTATACGTTACTATAATTATGGGCATGAGACGTGAATAAGTTACGCCGTCACGGTAATTAAATGAACGTGACATTTTCAACAATAAAATTTTCCGTAGCCTCATTAAAGAAAACAAAGATCTTCTCAACGAGGAAAACTCGTTGGAAAACAAATAGGCTTTGGTCCACGTCCTTAGCTCAATTTGTATTTGACCGTGAAGGCCAACCTTGGCGCCAACTATGGAGGGCGGAGGTAACTGAAACTGATTTTTTTTTATAGGATAAGGGTGACAAATGAGCACACACTCCACCTGATAATAAGTGGTTGCTGCGGCCCATAGACATATACATCTATCCTCAACTACGAATCAAAACGCAGATGCGTTGTCATCCGGGGAGGACTAAGATGGAATGCGCCATTTCCAGTAAAAGGGGTCTTCGGTTCTCTACGCCCATCATACGAAACACAGCAGCGTCAGGCTGCTATTTTACGCTGGTATTCTGTGAGGGCGTGGTCCTTCCCCGGTCGAGCCGACCCATTCGTGCTACAACTATACTACTAACATAGCTGCAGCACGGCTCTACCACGTACCACGGTTTTGTAACTCGAGTTGAAAGTTTTCGGGGCTTTGGATTAGAGTACGAGGGGGACGGAGCGTTGACTTCATTAGAGGTGTCCTTTCCAACTTAGCACTAAGGTTCAATGTGCCACTTACCATTCGGAGAAAGCTACCAGTTTTCACCCTCGCGAATACTGAGACATCACCAGAGTTGCCGTCTGCTCGTCATAATAAAGTCAATCTACATGTGCTTAGTTTTGCGTTGAAATCGGAAGTTTAAGTGGAAAAGAGGCATTCCATCTCAGTCCTTACGGGTGACAACGCATCTGCATTTTGTTTCTTTATTGAGGATAGATGTAGAGGTCTATGGGGTTACAGCAACCACTTACCTTCAGGTGGACTGTGTGCTCGTTTGTCACCCTATACTATAAAAAAAACACCATAACCTTTGGTTTGGTTTTGGTTTGTTTTTTAAACGGAACCTCCACACTATTATTTTCTCCTGTATCGTGGGGGCAGTTTACAAACATAAATTGCACAAGGACAAGCATCCAGACCCGGAACAATTATTTGTAGGCCATACAAATTCTTGTTCCGTGTGGGATTCGAACCCGTGGCCCTTAGCGCTACAACTCCATTGCTAAGCCACTGCACCGCGGAGCCGTCAAAAAAACCTACTTTCAGTGATATTACAAGATAGGTACAATGTTGTATAGACGCATCGGCTGAATACCATTCAGGTCGCTAGTTGAACGGCGCCGTTTAGTAAAAAGGCTAGGCTGTTAACTAAAATGCTAATTAAGCTAGTTGGCTGCGACATATACAAGAATTAAAGCTCTAGACTTCGGAATGTCAAATTATTTCATTCTTTTAAATTCTTTGAAGTCGGCTTTTCCTTTTAATTAAAAGTTAATTTTGTACTCTTTTGAGTGGATTATGGAATATCACAATCACAATGTCGTCTAAATAGTTACATTATAAACTGCATCTCCTATTCTGGCACCGTTAGGAGTGGAATTTAGTACAAGTGGTAAAATTAAAAAAATTGTACAATCGACTTCAATATAAATTATTAAGAACAACTCAAAAACTACTGGTCAGACCTTGATCAAATTTATATGGGACCACATGAGAAGCACCAGCTTTCAAATAAAAGAATCATCGAAATCGGTTCACCGAGAAAACAGTTATGAGGTAACACACATAAAAAACATACAGTCGAATTGAGTACCTCCTCGTTTTTGAAGTCGGTTGAAAAAGGAATCATCAAAGTCGGTTCAAAATTAACGAAGATATAGCGTAACATACATACAAAAGAACATACTTACAATCGAATTGTAAACCTTCTCCTTCTTTGAAGGCGACAAATAACTTTAAACAATTTCTTAAAACTGGAAGAAATCGTTAAGTCTTCTCGAATAACAGTACATATTACTCCTGAGTGACCCTGCAATATAATGACTAAAGGCCTAATCGACGTGCGAGCTTTACCGCGGTTTTGATGACTCGATGGTAAAGCCCGTTGAACTATCATCGCAAATTTTTCTATAACTACGAAGTTTGTAATTTCGTACATAAATTTAACAATCTCTTTGCGAAGGCATATGATATATAATTTAAGACAGAAAAAAAAATGCAAATAGCAAGTCTATTTGTGATATACCGCGATCAAACAAATATAGTAAAAGCTGTTTAACCATGTGTATTCGAATTTATAAAAAATACCAAATTACTTCGAATCGAATAATAATAATAATTGATTTAGTAAAAAATTGATGGCTTATCACAATGAAAATCAATTTTATGACATCAGAGATCTATTTATTAAATGCATTGAGTTCTATGTACTACGTACTAGAGAAGCTATTTCAAACAAAAAATGTGCACTACTCTGTTTTCGCGCATGCGCGGGAGATAGTAGATTTTAGTCTATGATTGTCGATAACGTGGCATATAAATGAAGAAATTTATTTTTTCTATTGTAATATTATTACCTATTTATTCACTTGAACAACAAATAATTTTACTTATTTGACTCATTACTTACGTTCAGGTTTAAACTTTAATTTGAAATTTCGTATTATTAGCGCAGCTCCACACTCTATGAATGTTGAAGCCACACTAAATGACACTAAAGGTGTACGGATTGCAGTACAGTTCATTTGAACATAGTGAATGTTCGGAATGCCAAATCTAGTACGTAGTACATATATATCGATGATTAAATGTTATTTAAAAAAAAAATGAATTAATTGTCTTTATTTTATTTATGATATTATTTGTTTTAGTCCGATTATATTGTATCGGATCAGATTATAAATTTCACTTGTACGTAAATTATATAAATTTGCATGCTTTTTACAATCACACAGCAAAACATGTGTGCTTTGAGAATTGTACCGTCCTTATCTGTTCATGTTTTAAGCAAATAAACCGAATAAATAAATAAAAACCACGATTTCGTAAGCCAACGAGTGAGCTCGCGTTTTCATCTTTTGCACGTTGCTTCAACAAGATTTAAAGAATAATTGTGCTTTATTCGTCTGGGTGTTAGGAACCCCTGAGGAAGACGATGACTCGGAAATAGTCTCGAGACATCGTGATAGTACTGCGACTGCTGGGGACTGGAGATGTGTGCTTACCCCGGGGCGGGCTAATAGTCAAGCAAAGCGATGGAGAGGCCCAGGTGGTGTTCCGAACGGAGATCCTGAGACCCTTCGTATACGCTGATGTTGACCACCGTACGGTTTTAGTTTTCCCCGCAGCAGACGGTATCCATGAAGATTTTCCCCACGATAAAAAAGGGTATTTAGAATGATGCACCGTGGGTAAAAACACTGTAATTTTTACTGCAAACTTATGGCTCATCCATCGATAAGGGACTTATGGCTTTCTAAAAGAGGCTAAGGTTATTCACTAGATAAATCCATGAAGTTTACACGTAATATAAATTGCAAATAAATCGTAGAAAACAATCGAGTTTGTCCCACTGACTCCAATAAGCACGCGACTATTATACTAAATGAATTAATTCGTCAACTTAGATAATGTTCGTAATTACAGAATTTGGTTCAATGTCGATTACACGACCGTGTTAATTGTGTTTGTGTAGTTTGTCCAATTTTGCGTGAAATTCTACGATCCTCATTTATCTCTTTCATCAGCTAGTAAAAGGTCACTGATGGATAGAGAACCGTTGTTGAATTTTGAAATTATACGTGGTAGAGCCATGCTGCAGTTATATTAAAGTTATAGTTGGGTTAGCTCGACCGGGGAAGGACCACGCTTTCAGAAAATACCAGTGTTAAATAGCTGCTTATACCCTTTTACTGGAAACGAGGCATTCCATCTTAGTCCTCAGCGGTGCATCTGCATTTTGATTCCTAATTAATTATGGGCTGCAGCATCCACTTATCATCAAGTGGGCTGTGTGCTTGTTAATTACCCATAAACAAGTGGTAAAATTAAAAAAAATTGTACAACCGACTTTAATATAAATAAAATGAGAACATCATCAATGTAGTCGAAGTCAATCAAATACGCATTATTGAGAATAACTCAAAAACTACTCCTCAGATCTTGATCAAACTCATATGGGACCACATAAGAAGCACCAGCTGTAGCTAGAAAAAAGTTCTGAGGTAACACACATAAAAATATCAGTCGCATTGAGTACCTCCTCCTTTTTTTGAAGTCGGCTTAAAACAAAAGGCGGTCTTATTGCTATACAGAAATTTCTTCTAGACTATGTACCCAAAAAGGAAATTAAAAGATGTTAATATAATAAAGAATAAAAAGAATATTAAAATCTAAAATATAAGTTAATAAGCATGCCGTAGTTTACTTAAATGACAGACCAGTGATTATAAAGCGACAGGAAGAGATGAAAGGAGGGAGAGAAATTAGAGGGAAAGATAATGTTTCTTAACTTGCTTATTTATATATTTATTCATTAATTCATTACAGCTAATTAAAACTCCATTGCTCTACATAAATCTCTTATATAGATTCAAGTATCATCAAAATCGGTACATCTTGAAAAAAGTTCCGAATAATTCTGACAATATCATAGATATAATAAAAGAAGTAGAAGAAGAACTCTTTTTTATATTTCTATGGAAATAATACAGTCGAATCGAGTACCTTTTTTTTAAATAGGATAAGGGTGACAAACGAGCACACAGTCCACCTGATGGTAAGTGGTTGCTGTGGCCCATAGACATCTACATCTTTCCTCGATGACGAATCAAAATGCAGATGCGTTGTCACCCGTGAGGACTAAGATGGAATGCCTCGTTTCCAGTAAAACGGGTCTCCGGTTCTCTACACTCACCATACGAAACACAGCAGCGTTAAGCTGCTATTTTACGCTGGTATTCTGTGAGAGCGTGGTTCTTCCCCGGTCGAGCCGACCCATTCGTGCTGCAACTATACCAGTAATATAGCTGTAGCATGGCTCTACCACGTAATAAAACCTACCTCCTCCTTTTTTGAAGTCAGTTAAAAAATGACACAGTCGCCGCGCTTCGCAGGCAGATTAGCAATCGAAACACCAGATGTCTCATAATCCCTACAATCGACTCTTACTATAACGTGCTGTGACGTGTAGATGATATCATACCGTGGATGTCGTAAGTGACGACAGAGAGGAAATGAGACAGGAGATGCGCAGCAGCATCTTCCTGTTAAGAGCTCACAAGCGTGGCAACCTTGGCCAATATCCCAACAATGAGGCAGTCTATGTGAAGGGTTATGTGCAACAGTGGACTTTTGATAGGTTGCAATCGATGAAAAAAACTCTATACACGAATCGAGGATAGAGGTCTATGGTTCACTGTATTCACTTACAATGTTTTTGCCTCCTATACTTCAATAAAAAAAATTGCACATAATAAGTAGGCTCTAGTTGGGATTCGAACCAATATCCGTACTTATTTATCACATTTATGCTTACTCATGGTCGTCAGAGATATAATATAATAACCGTTTTAAATACGTCATATTTCTAGTTTAACCGAGCTCATATCGATTTGGTGAAATTCAGGCATAACAATTGTTTCTTCGAAGTTAAAGCATTGATCACGGCGGCGTTCATGTCATGTAACTGTACGTCCACAGTTAGGTGCGAGAGGGACAGAAGATGTTGGCGCTAAGAGCGAGAAGGACGTAGCGCCGATCAATTTGTTCGCGGGCAAGTGGAGTGTGAAGCACGCTTAGGGTTATCACTGTTTATTTTTGTTTTTCTTACTGACTGTCATTGAGGACTCAGAGTCAATCATAATCATCGACTCGTAGGAGTACAAGATCGAACATCATCTTTCATTGTTAAAAAATTTACGGCAATGTACTATATAGGTTTTATATTATATAGTTCATATATATAGGTTTCGGCTAAGGTCTAAAACAGGAGACTATCTCATCGATTGTTACTTCTGCGACAGATCTGAACAATTCATTATATTCCGTCACCGTTACAGCCTATTAAAGTCCACTGCTGAACATAGGCCTCCCCCCATAGATTGCCTCATAGGGGGGATATTTACCATAGTTGCCACGTTTGGCAAGTAGGTTGGCAACCACAGTTTTTTATTTTTAGTCGTTATTAGGAAGACGCTGCTGCCCATCTACTAATTTGTTTCCCTCTGTCGCCTCTTACGACACCCACGGGATGATATGGGGTAGTAGATATTCTTACACCGTCACTACTCGGTACCATTATATTCAGTTTAATTCTGAAGAAGCGATAACCGTTCAATTAGGCGTGTCATAAAGTGGAGACCGCATTTAAGCAAACGTCGGGTGGGACGCCTCCTGGCTATATGTAGCAACGATTTGCGCAAGGCGACGGACAGCAACTAGATGCATGAAGTAATGCGTGTTGCGGATAAATGTCCAGCAGTGGACTGCCGCAGGGTGATGATGATGAGGATGATTTATTAAGTTTGATTGTGGCTATACCTGTGACTTGGTGCTCCGGTTATATTTCTTTGCGTGCAAAAACAAATATATGTATACTAGCTATAAGTACAACTTTATAATTGCTCGCGAATTCTTATAAATAACATTTAAAAAAGAATTGTTCTGCAAAAAATATATTATTGACCTTAGCCAGACCATAGATCTGACTAAGTTGGCCCAAAACAATGTCGGAACCTGTTATCCGACATTTTTTCTTCAAGTTATGCTCCATTCATAATTCATAATCTCACGTATCTAACGTGGTACTACTACAAAGTATTTTTTTAGTTTTCTAACAGATGGTGTTAGTAATACATTAAAAATCTGATTAATAAAAATTGTTATATTATTATCTTCCATTTTTTTAAATGTGGATAAAATAATATTTTTATGATTGATAACACATCTAGACATGAACCAAAAATACTATGTCAAAGCGCAAACCTGAAAGTGTGATAGTTTCTCAGTAAAGTGTACCACAAAAATGCATAGATTGTGGGATAGTGCAGGGCTCGCTGATGACAATTTAGGAAAATAAACTATTTTTGAGTGTGGTAATAAATAAAAGCACAAAATACCTTAAAGGTTGGGTGCTAGCTAGTTCATATTATGTATGCAACCCGGGTTCGAATCCCGCGGAGACCACAATAATCTTTAATCGAAATATAAGTACCGATGTACTACGAGTCCAGCACATGAAAATTGTTAATCAAAAGATAAGTGCCGATTGTCTTCGTGTCCGGCACAGGAAATATCACATCACATATTTCCGGGACTTTTGGAATCCGCCAACGCGCATTGAAAGAGAGCGGCGAACTCTTTTCTGCTCTAAAGACCTTTCAGAAGAAGACGCCTGTGCCCGACATCAACCCTTGACCAAACCAAACTGCTATGTTACGTCTTTAAGGTTATAAACTTTTTTTTATTTACGCATGTATAGTTGGAAGTCTGTTGAAAGGGTAAATGTAGTCTGAAAATTTCCGGTTTTTTATAGCAATGGTGACAACCCTACACCAAACTTGATAGTGCATGACGCATCGCACGCACACACGCGAACCGCCACACAACATGCAACCGCATCGGCTACTTCCTGCATTACTACGGCATCCTTGTAAGGCTGGATGGTCAAGGCGCTATTGACCCTTAAGAAGCTTTATTACTTAAAAAAAAGAAATTCAATGTTGTCATAAATTATTGATGAAAGTTGCCGATGCAATTATGTTCTTTTTCGGATATTTTCTTTTTGATTTTACATTATATGGTGTTATGGTAATTATGGTATGTTTGTGGGTAGCATACTTTTGTAAGAAGACAGGTCTCGGGTTGAAGTCTTAGTCGATATTTAGTTTTTAAACTTGGTAGAGCCATGCTGCAGCTATATTAAATGTATAGTTGTAGCACGAATGGGTCGGCTCGACCGGGGAAGGACCACGCTCTCGCAGAATACCAGCGTAAACTAGCAGCTTAATGCTGCTGTGTTTCGTATGGTGAGTGTAGAGAACCGGAGACCCTTTTTACTGGAAAAGAGGCATTCCATCTTAATCATCACCGCTGATATCGTCATCTTCATCATCATCATCTTCATCATCACATTTAGTAATTAGTCTACCGCCTTGTTCCAGTGTCGGCGGACTTCACATGTCCCCGAAACATTTTATTCCTCAGAAATGCCGGTTTCCTCATGATGTTTTCCTTCACCGCCCTGCACATGGTAAATAGGCACTAAAAGATTTATTTAACAATTGATGCCCGCGATGATCGAAATCGGATTGCTAGAGAATTGTTCAATTTACAGCCAGCGCCTACTCCTGAATTACCACGGCCCTTAAAATCAGGTACTTGTTTTCCTGGAATTATGGTGATGAAAATCTGGCTTTCCATAATGCGAATATTCTTTGAAAACGCCATTTATTTCTAGAATATTGGCTGCCATTGTTTAGCTAGTTATTGCAATGTTATGGGAAAGGAAATTGCATCGTTTCACACAGGGGAGTGTTTAGTGTAATGTAACAAAATTGTTTGTAATATACGAAATCTGACTTCCAAGTTTAAAAAACTTTATTAAACAAAGATTGTATAAAAAGGGTTATTATAATATTAAGGAATTTATGGATGATAACAGCTGGGAATGAGGTGATCGCTATTTATTATTTCTAATTTCTTTTCTGTTGTTAACTATTGTGTAACATATTAAATACTGAAATAAGTATTTTTTTTTTCATAAAAAATAAGTCCCGCTTAGTTTCTTGCTGGTTCATCCCAGGCCAGAGGTATTTTCCGAACCAGTGGTAAATTAAATATAAGAATGACTTACTTTCAATAAGTATTATTTATAAATTGAATAAAAAAGTTTATTTTTAATATTTCTATATAGTTTAAGTGCCGCGCAGGAAAAAATTAAAATGTGTGTGGCTTCGATTCCGCCAGTCCTCAGTATGAACTTCCCATTTGGTGACTTATTATTTTATTTTTATTTATTTATAATTACCACTCGTTATTTAATAATTCTGTTGTTTTTTTTTTATATCATACTTATTTTTTTTTGTATATTTTTTTCTTTGGTAATGGACTCGTACTGTTTACTTTTGCTAGTGTCAAGTGTATAAAGAAATTATTCTTTAAAATAATTTGTTTCAAAATTTCTTCACAATATGTTGATGCGTCAAATTGTGAAGTTTTTCACGGCAGCTTGAGTTAGTAGACAGTCGACGACGATAGTATCTCAATGCGCCTAAGCAGACACCTTAGCATGAGATTCACATCACCATCGCAGCACTTGTTTCATTGTGTCACATACCGTGAAACCTGGCAACTTTGCCATTTTTGGAAGCACTTAAAAGTTTAAGACCAATTTTCCAACAAAAAATGTACTGTGAGACTGGGCGTCAATGTTAAATGTGACATTATATTCTTCATAGCTTTGGTATTTATTAATGATTCAAACAAATACTAATATTAAATAGACAAAATACTCAAAAATAGACAATGGCAAAGTTAACCTCACTTTGTGGCAACTTTGCCATCAGGGTTTATAATGAAAATAATATGATTTGACTTCAAGGTTGAAGGTAAGTTTACCTCATAATATAATACACAACACCCAGAGTTATGATTTGCTTCTTTAATTGTGTTACAAATAGTAAATTGCCCTCCCATTTTTCAATATTTCATACAAACTTGAAAATATGTGTCAGGGTTGTCAAAAATCCTTGATTACATATTTAACTTAATTTTTTTATTTAAATCTTGTCACAATAATTTCTTAAGAAAAAATCGAAAATATATCAAACAAAAATACTATCGTCCAAAATTAAAAATAATATTTTCAAATAATTGATTAAAAATTAAATCAATTATAGAATAAAAAAAGCTTGTTACAATCATTTTTAACAAGTATTCGTTTTTTCATTAGTCATCATCACCATTTTATTACGGGTCGTAATAAAATGATGTTAGGTCATCATTATTGTAATCAATCTAAATGTTGTTTTCCCACAATAGCAAAACATTAATGATCATTAAAAATGACAATTAATGTTTTAATTGATTTTAAATGATTATTAATGTTTTGCTATTATATATTAGTTTAAATTGTCAAAAATGACAGTTAATGTTTTGCTTAATATCAATACATTAAGTTGAAATTATGAAAAATACTGAATAGTAATAATATTATTAATGCCCGACAACGCAGTAAAAATAATATATTATTTCTCTATTATTTTCCTTCACTTTTAATAAAGATGAATTGATTGATGACTCATTTGGTAAAATCGGTCTTATGGGCTGCTACGGTGAAACATCGATACAATCATACATACATACATAGAATGTCAAGTGCAGAACACTTTGTTTAAATAGTTGTATTCGTTTAAAAATATAGGTTGAAGGTGACAACCCTTGGTTATAACAAAACATGGCAAAGTAACCGTCACATCGTGGCATCACTAGTGTGGTAACTTTGCCAAGTTCGTTTTATAGATAAATGTTAAGACCAACATGTTACAAATGATATATTGCATTTGATAACCATTAATATTACGTTACTACAAAGATATAGATACCTACATTCTATATCAAACAAAAAAAAACTTAAGTTCTGGAGCACTGAACAAAGAGGTTATTTCGTCGGCACAATTCCGCGTTGAAATAAAATGCCAAAATTAACTCTCATATTGCCATATCGAAAGTAATGCTGTCAATTAGTTATTGTATTTTCATCCAAAACATGGCTTATCTCGAAAAACGTCACGTTTTTCGTGTTAATTGTAATTTTCCAAAAAAATCCATTGGTAAAGTTGCCAGACCTGACTGTACGCAAATATTTAATACATAAATATAATCGCACCACTTTTACGTATCAAAATCAACTTGAACCCATTATTTTTACAATAATACAGGAGCAGCCATCCGCCGCCGGCCAAGTTCCCGCCAAAAACCCCTTTTTGTATATGTTTCTTATATTTATGCCAATCTCAAACCACGAAGAAATTTATTTTTGTCTTACTAATAATTACAATAATTAACTATTTTATTGATGCCGTCGTACATAAAACCTGGGATGCTCGCGTGTTGTGCCATAAAATATAAGCGGTCGCTGTTAATTCCACATGGTTTATGGTCCATAATGGTTTATACGATTCAAGGGAAATGTCATATTTTATGGTTAAGTGGACTATATATATATGTATGTATATAAGAAACAAAATCATATCAAAACGTTCAGGTATCGCAACCAATTTACACCAAACAAACTACTAATGTATATTATTGTGTGTCCCATATAAATTTGAAGAAAAAATACCACCCTTAAGGGTGGCAAAGTAGGGAAAAACTTGTTAATGTAGACGACATAGGGATTGTCATATTCCTTAGACTTCTCAAAAAGGTTAAGATTTTTTTTAATAAAAAGTAAAAACGACTTCCAATAACCAAAAAGTTAAACAATATTAAACGTTTATAAGAACAATACTTCATTTTACAATCCTTTAACACGAATGTGTCGCTCTTATAATGATATTATGGTTTTGACAGTCAGGTAGGGGACACTGACGTCTTTAACAATAATGTAAATAAGCTTCGCACTCAACTGTTTCACTACTTCAAGTCAACTCCACATTAATATTTTATCGTATTTAATTATATCTAAAAAAAATATTCACTAAATTGTCATAAAATTGTTTAACTATTTTTTTTTCATTGATATGTTTACGTATAATGCATGTTGCAACTGTATGTACGCGTTTTTGGTTTGTATTCCAGGTCAAAACTTGTATATATTAGGTATTTATGTTATGTAAAAGTGAATATAAACTGTTGTGTACATCCAATAAATAAATAAATAAATAAATAAAAGGATAAAATAATTCCACATTCTGAAGTCGGTGCCAAAGCATACGGTACAAAAGAATATAGTAGAGAGAAGAGTAAGAATATAGTGCTTTGAAGTCGGATTTTACTTTTTATTTAACGTTTTTTTTGTTGGTTTTCTATGTTTACGTAATAACAATGTATGTTAAGTCCGCCTATAATTAAAAATTAAAAATTTTGTACCAGCTACTTCAATATATATATTATTAAGGATAATTCAAAAACTATTGGTCACATCTTGATCAAATTTATATGGGACCAAATGAAAAGCACCAGCTTTCAAATAAAAAAGAATCATCGAAATCGGTTCACGTAGAACAAAGTTATGAGGTAACACAAATAAAAAAAACATACAGTCGAATTGAGTACCTCCTCCTTTTTGAAGTCGGTAGAACATCCAATTCCAATGAAATAATTTACCACTTTTTGCACAATTTTCTGAAGCTATTATGTGGAAATTATTTTATTCTTTTTACTTCTTTGTAATCAGCTTTTATTTTTCGAAATTCCATTTTTGATTCAAAATATTTTAAGTATTTTTTTACGTTATTTGATCAGATCTTGATTTATATGGGACCAAATGAGAAGCACCAGCTTTCAAATAAAAAAAGAATCATCAAAATCGGTTCACCTAGAAAAAAGTTCTGAGGTAACACACATAAAAAATACAGTCGAATTAAGAAGTCGGTTGAAAAAAAAATGGTTGCCAACCTTAACGCAACTACATGCCAAATGTAGCAACTATAGCAAACATTCCCCCTATGAGACAATCTATGGGAGAGGGTTACGTGCAGTAGTGGACTTGTAATAGACTGTAATGAACAAATGAACGTTCTTCGGATAGATAATTTGCAATTATAACGTGGTAGAGCCATACTGCAGCTATATTATGGTTGTAGCACGAATGGGTCGGCTTGACCGGGGTAGGACCACGCTCTCACAGAATACCAGCGTAAAATAGCGGCTTGATGCTGCTGTGTTTTGAATGGTGAGTGTAGAGAACCTAAATCCCAAGGTGTGACAACGAATCTGCATTTGAATCTTAATCGAGAATAAATGTCTATGGGCCACAGCATCCACTTACCATCAGGTGAACTGTGTTCGTTAGTCACCCATATTCTATAAAAAAACGAATGAACGTCCCTCAGAGTTGCCAACATCGTACTAAAAGTTTTACCGCCATAACCTTGCATTGCAAAATAGAGACAACAATTCAACCTTGACTTGGTAACATTGAAGCGCTAAATTACACACTTCCGAGTACAGACGGGGCGCCGGAAGCTCATCATTTTCTATAATGGTAATGTAATTTTAGTTTTGACAACTCATGCACTACTGAACTGTATGAAAGTTGGTTGGTAATTAATTACAACCGGTTTTTTTTTTATAGAAATAGGGTGACAAACGAGCATACAGTCCACCTGATGGTAAGTGGTTGCTGTGGCCCATAGACATCTACATCTATCCTCGTTTGTGAATCAAAATGCAGATGCGTTGTCAGCCTTGAGGACTAAGATGGAATGCCTCTTGTCCAGTAAAAAGGGTCTCCGGTTCTCTACACTCACCATACGAAACACAGCAGCATTAAGCTGCTATTTTACGCTGGTATTCTGTGAGAGCGTGGTCCTTCCCCGGTCGAGCCGACCCATTCGTGCTGCAACTATATTATAAATATAGCTGCAGCATGTATCACGTAGTTTTCAATTTATTATAACCGTGTAGTGGCGGAGTAAGAAAACCACTACTCCATATCGTCCCGTGGGTGTCGTAAGAGGCGACAGAGTGGTAAACTGAAACAGGAAATAGGCGGCAGCGTCATTCAGATAACAACTGAAAATAATAAAAAAAACATGCGTGAATGTCGTGGAACATTCCGTTGGAACGAAGTTCCTTTCGAAGTATATTGTTATTGATAAACGTATTATATTATTGATTAACAAATACAAATAAATTAATTACTAGCGTCTACTAAAATGTAGCGTCATTTTAAATAAAATAATATTTCTTTCATGGCAAGATAAGAAAAAGTGCGAGGGAGATAGATATTATTTTTATTATTCCATCTCGCTTCCTTATAAAGGCCGTCTACACAACGTCAGAAGGGGTCGTGACGGCAAAATCTTACATTTTTTCTCGCCTAGCCCCATCCGCCAAATTCGTACCGTCCGATAAGGAACTTCGTTCCAAAAACAGCGGTTGCCAACCCAAACCAAGCGTGGCAACTATGGCTAAATCTTCATGTGAATACATGTGAAGTCTGCCAATTAGTATTGCCTTAAAACCCACTCAGAAATAAGGGGAGGCCTGCGCTCAGCAGGGGGACGTATAAAGGGAAAACTTTAGAGAAACAGAAACAGAAACTTTTTTATTCAATATATATTATAAAAAATACTTTTTGAAAGTCACTTTTATTTAATTACCACTGGTTCGTAAAAAAAACCTCTGTCCTGGGAAGAACCAGCAAGAACCCCAATGGGACTTTAAAAAAAAAACAGCTAAAAATCATGTATGTTACACAATTAACAACACAAAACAAATTAGAAATAGCTTGGTAGCGATTACCTCATTCCCAGAGGTTATTATCTCTATATAAATAAAATGATTGAGGTTTGCAGTTGTGCGCGCATCACGGAAAAACTACTGGATAGATTTCAATTAGGTTTTCTAAGTTTTATTTCTTAGACAATTGGGCCTTATCTAAAAAAAATATTGCGATATCTTCATTTATTATAAAGTTATTGAAGTTTTAAGATTTTTATAAGCACTGCGTGTTCAGTGATGTGTGTTTTCTTGATATATCAAGCAACGCGGACGAAGTCGCGGATATGAGCTAGTCATCCATAAATTCCTTAATATTATAATAACCCTTTTTATACAAACTTATTTTAATAAAGTTTTTGAACTTTGGGCAGGTCTACTTTTGCAAGTACAGGTTTACATTACTTGACAGTGTACTAGTGTTATTGATTGATTCGAATTAATCAATGCATGAAACATTATAATGTGTTTCAACTTGTTTATATTATTTAACAAGTGGGATGCGGGAAGTAAAGACTGGGTAAGAACCTCCGAAGGAGGCGGAGTTATAGCCGAAATAAGAATTTTTAATTTTTTGGTTTTTGGCCATTTTGACCCCCTAGAAGTGTAATAAGAACTTTTTGCCCCTATTCAACCATGACCACAAGACATCCTCTACATGATAGGCTATTCAAACTGACTAGGCCTAAAGTTCGAGCCACCCCCCAACTAATTTCTAAAACCTTTACATCCAAAAGATTAAGTATGCAAACGAGTACACAGTCTAGCTGATAATAAGTGGATGCTGTGGCCCATAGACACCTACATCCATCCTCGATTAAGGACCAAAATGTATATGCGTTGTCACCCCTTGGGATTTACATACTCGTAGAATGACTCGTTTCCAGTAAAAAGGGTCTCCGGTTCTCTACACTCACCATACGAAACACAGTAGTGTTAAGCTGCTATTTTCCGCTGGCATTCTGTGAGAGCGTGTTCTTTCCCCGGTCAAGCCGACTCATTAATGCTGCAACTATAATATTACCACGTTAGCGTTGCTCTAAGGTTGTGTTTTTTTATAGGATAGGGTGACAAACGGGCACACAGTCCACCTGATGGTAAGTGGTTACTGTGGCCCATAGACATCTACATCTATCCTCAATAAAGACTCAAAATGCAGATGCGTTGTCACCCGTGAGGACTAAGATGGAATGCCTCGTTTGCAGGCACAGCAGCGTTAAGCTGCTTTTTACGCTGGTATTTTCTGTGAGAGCGTGGCCCTTCCCCGGTCGAGCCGACCCATTCGTGCTACAACTATACCAGTAATATAGCTGCAGCATGGCTCTACCAAGTAAATGTGTATTAAAAACATTTTTTTTAATCGTAATAAAGTCTGTTTTTTTGTCTTGTGCTTGAATTAAAAAACAAATTGTTTTTTGTCTTGTGCTTGAATTAAAAAACAAACTTTAAGTGAATTCCAAACCCATAAACGCGGATTTTAGATCACAAATCCTTGAACTAAAACGGTATCTAAAAGGATTATGAGATTTTCCAAGCTATTGAAGACTTAAGTATATTGTTTTTATTTTATTCCAGTCTGTGGATGGATAAACACGGTTGAGTGGTTGTCGGTAACCTCGAAACCTTCGCTTGATCGTCAACAGACGATGAAAAGTTAACCGTTTCCGGCCGACGATTTTCTGTTTTCCTGGTCATCGGATATGTTGAACATTGATTAATGGGATATACAAAGCTATTTCTTCCCGGTCGAACCGACCCATTCGTGCTGCTACCATAATACAGGTGCAGCGTGGTTTTACCACATTTAATAATATGTATTTTTTAAATATTAAAATACTTTGTTAATTTAATTCCGGCTATACACGGAATATCCGTCACTCAAACGGTCCTTCCAAAACTTGATGTGTAGAAGGGTTTGCACGGGTTAGATGGTCAGGCCGAGCCCGGGGTCGGTGGTGGCGGAGGTAAATCGACACCAAATAAAAAAAAACTATGATCGATTTCAACTCGTATGAATCGACCCTCCCACATCAACACATTGTACTATTTTTTTTCAAAACTTAAATAGCATCCACCACCTTTTCATAGCCCTGGTAGTTCAGGGGCTAACGTTAGCCAAAAATTTCACAGTACGCGAACAACCTGAGTAAGTTAGAATTGGGGGTTCATCACTTCACCTCGCTGCGCTCGGTTCGTGCTGCAGAAGCCCCCAATTCGGGTTGGCTATAGACGTCCGGTACTTGATTTTAATTGTTTTCAGTTTAGAAGGCTCGTAAGGGTAAGCTTGAAACTTTTACACTGTTTTGGATGTCGGAAATGCGTTTTGAATTAATTACGATAAAAATAAATTTCACTAACTAAAAATTGCATATAACGAAACGGGTCACCCATATAAAAGTTAATTACTCGGACCCAGACAATCCATTTGTGCTGAAGATGGGACTCATACACAACGAATTGAGTGGAGAGTAGTCAAAGAGGTTTTTCAGAAAACAAAATTATAACAATTCACATTACATTGTTTCATTTACCACTATCATAGCAGAGTTTAGGGCAACCTGACTTTATAGATAAGATATCTCGAATCTGTACTAAAACTAAATCAGAACGTCCCGATTCCACGTAGTCTTGTCTGCCCTACCCCTAGAGTGTTTCTATAAAGTCGAAGCTGTTGCAGAAGTAACTTTGAGTCAATATTCCTGTGTAAAAAAGTAAGGTTATGATTTTACAAAAAAAATATTACTCATAAACTATACATGTCTGCAACGGGGGAAGGGTACCCAGGGCTTCCCCTGAACCTTCCTCCTCCCCCCATCCCCCTCCGCGAGTACCGGATGTCTATAGTTTTACCCACAATTCTACCCGCCTATTACCCGATATGACGGCTCGAACTGCAGAATCCTATAATATTGTTTACTGAGCGATGCTCTGCTCTTTAATCTGACAGAGAGACCGATCCAAATTTATAGCCCTGAATGCCATTAAAATATCAGTCAGTCGGATCAATTTATTAATAAGTAACTAATCAATAGGTATCAAGTTAGTTAATACCTATATTGTATATTAGGCACGAAGTTGAGTACTTAATTAAAATTTAATAATTGACATTATAAACATTATTTATGTATTTGAACAATAATTATTAGATTTATTTTTGAGATGTTTCAGATAATTAATAAAAGTAATAAGGTATTTGAAAATAAAAATAAAAACTTATTTCAACAACCATTTATATTATTTTTAAATAATTACACCATTTTTTTAAACACGAAACATTTTAGTGCACCATTAAAATTGATTTACTATGTACTTATTAGGAATACTCACAGCAGCTAATGAGGAGGCAAAGAGCTTTAGTGTTCGGTGACTTCAACTACGATCTGCTTAATCCTAACCAATCAATTAATAACTACACAAGGATACTACAAGAAAATGGACACACAATCCTGAACAAAATTGATACAAAATTTTGTACCCGTGATACACCGACAAAAAAATCAATTCTTGACCATGTCTCATCCAATTTGAAAAATCATAAATTCCATATGACTATAGTAGAATCGCCAATGTCAGACCACAAGCAAATATATTTAGAAGTTGGCAATTATACACCGAAAATGAAAAATAAAATAAAGTATCATACCTTAGATTACACAGCTCTATACTACACAGTAGAAAGTACAGTTATGAATATATCTAACAGTGACTACGAAAGCCTAGAACATATAATAAAGGAAGCAGTAAATAAACACAGAATACCAAAATTCAAAATGCATTCAAATCAGACTGGATTAATAAAGACATAATTAAAATAATAACCAAAAGAAATCAGCTGTGGTGTATTTACAAGAAAAATCCCAACGACGAATCAATAAGAAAATACTTTATTGCCCTACGAAATACCGTGTCTGACCGAATCCAGAGTACTAAAAATAACTATTATTTCAAAGCTTTTAAAAACTGTGAAAGAAAACCTTTAAAGATGTGGAAGTTAATCGGGAACTTAGCTGGAAACAAAACAAAATCGTGCTCTGCTCCTACAAAACTAGATACACAAATGGGTCCAATTACACACGTTAAAGAAATTTGTAATTATTCCAATACTTTCTTTGCTACTATAGGGTGTATTTTAGCAAATAAAATTAAAACGCATAAGGAAAAATCATATACACAATCTATCTCTCAAACGGCTAAGTCATACGAACTACTCTATCTTACTCCAACTACGGAAGAGGAAGTAAGTAAAATCATAGATGGAATGGCTTGGACGGAATTAGTTGCAAAACCATAAAATGCATCAAAGACTTAATATTAAACAAACTAACAATGAATATCAATTATTGTTTACAAAACGGTTTCTTCCCCGATTCTCTTAAAGTAGCAAAAGTAAGCCCAATTTTTAAGTCAGGGAAAAAGACCGACCCAGGAAATTATCGCCCTATCTCAATCCTACCAATAATCTCTAAAATTTACGAGTAAATATTATATAACCGCTTAGATATTTACTATTAACTTTTTTTCAAATAATCAATATGGGTTTCGCTCAAAATCTAATACACTCACTGCAACAATCGACCTAGTGACAAAGCTGAAAAATAATATTGATGAAAAACGCGCAGCACTCGGTATATTTATTGATCTGAAAAAGGCATTTGATACAATTAGTCATAGCCTGCTTCTCCAAAAACTATATGATATCGGCGTCAGGGAAACTGCCCACGATATGTTTCGGTCGTATCTCTCTAACAGACATCAAATTGTCAGGATCGGTGACATACAAAGTAATCACGAATCTTTAACCTACGGCGTACCACAAGGCTCTATTCTATGGCCCCTTACTGTTCATAATATACGTAAACGATATGCATAACCTTAACCTGACAGGTGATATAATACTATATGCTGACGACACTAGTTTATTTTTATTTGGCAATGACATTGAGCAGATCATTGAACAAGCACAGCAAGATTTGGACACTCTCTCTAGGTGGTTATCTCATATTATATACAACTCCATGGTAAAACCTCATCTAGACTACCTTATAGAGGTGTGGGGTACTGCAGCTAAAACAAATTTAAAGCAAATCGAAACATGTCAAAACAAAGTAATTAAACTACTATTCCATTATCACTATCTAACTCCTACCGAAAAAATTTACAAAGAAACTAAATTAATGACACTATCCCAGATTTATAAATATAATACATGCATATTAGTACATAAACTATTAAATAAAGATATACACTCTAAAATAACGTTTACAAAGAAAGGACAAATACAAAAACGTATCACTAGACGAAAAAATAACATTTGCTTAAGACAACCACGAACTAACTACGGAAAGAAAAACATACTATACGAAGGAGCAGAGTTATATAATAAATTGCCTAATAACATAAAAGAGATCCAATCGTTAACTTTATATAAAAAAACATTAAAGCACCACATCTTAAAAGATTTTTCTCGATTTTAAACCAATATTAACTCATTTAAAAGGCGAATGTAATTTCTTCAGTTAATTTGATTTTACCACATTAAACTTTTAATTAATAGAAATATATAGGTATAAAATATATTAAACTAAAATATTATACCATTTTTAAACATTTAATATAAAATATAAACTTAATTATAAATTGCTTGCAAATATGTAATTGCTATAAACTTGCTTTCAATAACGATATGTAATAGTACACTTACTTTTCTTGTTACCCTCAACATTGCAAGAAGATTGTGCATATTCAGGTAAAAAATAGATCATTTACAAGTACCTGCCGTTCTTCATAAGTTGATGTACCTATTTAGTATCTTAGATTAACTTGTTATTTCTCATGATAAGTGAATTGTATTCTTTTTGAGGAATAAATGTCTTAAACCACCATTATTAGGCGGTGAAGAAAAACATCGTGAGGATTTAACATATTTATATTGCTTAGATATGCAGGTTGCATATCTAAGCAATATAAATATGTTAAATAAAAGGAAAATAAAAATAAAAATTATTAAATGTATTTTAGTTTTATTTTTTCCACATACTTTACAACTCGCTTGAAGTTTGCATGCAATGCGGAGCGATATGTCACTTTGACAGTTCTTTATTATTACGCGCCAAAAATGAATCTACTCGCTTCTCCTAACTAACCACGCTCGATGTTTTTTTTATATTATAGGGGTGACAAACGAACACACAGCCCACCTGATGGTAAGTGGATGCTGTGACCCATAGACATTTACATTTATATTCGATTAAGAATCAAAATACAGATGCGTTGTCACCCCTGAGGACTAAAATGGAATGCCCCGTTTCCAGTAAAAAAGGTCTCGGGTTCTCTACACTCACCATACAAAACACAGCAGCATTAAGCTGCCATTTTACGCTGGTATTCTGTGAGAGCGTGGTCGAGCCGACCCATTCGTGCTGCAACCATAATTTAGCTACAGCGTGGCTCTACCACGTATTTGTTTGTAAATGTATTATGTAATTACGGATAAGGTAAGTAAATATTGTTAATATTAAATATTTTACCGTGTAGTGGCGGTGCAAGAATATCCACTACCCCATATCATCCCATGGGTGTCGTAAGAGGCGACGGAGGGAAGCAAATCAGGAGATGGGCAGCGGCGTCTTCCTATACGACTAAAATTAAAAAAACTGCGGTTGCCAACCCTCTTGCCAAGCGTGGCGACTATGGAAAACATCCCCCCTATGAGACAATCTATGGGGGAGGTTATATGTTCAGCAGTGGACTTTAATAGGTTGTAATGGTAAGTAAATATTTACCGATGACAAAGAACATTATGCAAATTCTAAAGAAACTTGAGTTCACACTTTGCTCGGACTCGGAACTAACCCACGACTTATACACGTGGTCACCATGATAATTATATCATAGGCTCGTGCAATGAATAGTTCAGTCAGGTCGCATTAAAACCTTTCCAGATAATGCGTACGCGTGTACGGCAAGGAACATGAACATAACTGTAATGTGTCATATTATAATTTTTAATAAGCGTTTTTTTGTTTTCGACAGAGTCTTAGCGATTAAGAATACGGATTGCATAATTCAAAAACAAAAAAGTAGGTTCGAATTAGAATAGAATAGAATAGAATAATTTTTTATTCAATATAGATCACATGTGTAATTCTTATTGAAAGGCATTTTTGGAACGAAGTTCCTTATCGGACGGTACGAATTTGGCGGATGGGGGCTAGGCGAGAAAAAGTGTAAGATTTTTCCGTCACGACCCCTTCTGACGTTGTGTAGACGGCCTTTATAAGGAAGCGAGATGGAATAATAAAAATAATATCTATCTCCCTCGCACTTTTTCTTATCTTGCCATGAAAGAAATATTATTTTATTTTAAATGTCGCTTCATTTTAATAGACGCTAGTAATTAATTTATTTGTATTTGTTAATCAATAATATAATACGTTTATCAATAATAATATACTACGAAAGGAACTTCGTTTCAATCGAGTGTTCCACGACACTCACGCATGTTTTTTTACTTTACCACTGGTTTGAAAAAAGAACCTCTGTTCTGGGAAGAACCAGCAAGACACCCAGCGGGGCTTCTTTTTTTAAAGTAAATTTTACATGAATGGTTGCACAAACTATTTATAAAATTTATTTTAGAAACAGCTTGGAAGCGACCACCTCATTCCCAGAGGTTGTTGTCAACCATGTATTCATTTATATTATAATAACCCTTTTTATACAGTTTTTGTTTCATAAAATATTTAAACTTGGTAAGAGAGAGACCTTGTATATTTTCTGGGATTTTTATGTAGATTCGCCAACCCTACTATTTATAATTAATTTTTTTTATAGAATACTAGCTGGCCAGGCAGACGTTGATCCTATAAAAAATCTTTAAATTAGCAATAAAAAATATTTAGGGTCACTTAACGCGATAAAAACTATCCTATCTCCCAAGTTGGATCGAACTGCGGAAAGTGGGATAATTTGCCGGCGTATATCTTTCCGTCCGAATACAATCTGGGCGTCTTCAAGGCAAGAGTGAATAGGCTTTTGTTACGCTTAGACAGTGCGATTTACCATCTAAGGCTACATCACCACTTACCACCAGGTGGGATTGTGGCCAAGCACTGGCTTATAATAACTAAAAAAAAACTACACAGTGTGAAAAGATTCATTGAAATCAGTTAAGTAGTTTAGTTCATCGTGGACAAACAATGTGACACTTAATTTTTATATATAAAGATGTGTGACAAACGAGGACACAGTTCATCCGATGGTTTTCTCTCCGTTTTCACCCTTGAGAACTAAGATGGAATGCCTCGTTTCCAGTAAAATGGTCTCCGGTTCTCTACTCTCACCATACGTAACACAGCAGCGTTAAGCTGCTATTTTACGCTGGTATTCTGTGAGAGTATGGTCCTTTCCCGGTCGAGCCGACCTATTCGTGCTGCAACTATACTACTAATAGCTGCAGCATGGTTCTACCACGTATGCATGGCATGGCTATATTTGGCAGCAGAAATTAGGCTTGGGTAAAAAATATCGATATATCGATTTTTTCTCATAAAAATATCGATAATGCGCGATATATCAATATTCGATATTTATTTTAGAGTATCGAATTCGTATCAATTTCGATATATTTTAAAATGTTGTATTAATCGACAAAACATTAAGCAACAAAAGCAGCTACAAAAGCATTCATGTGCTGTTGTTGCTTTTTTTCGTCGTCCAACTGTCAGTTATAAAATTTTGGACCTTATCCTACTACATCATGCAAAAAATGACGATTTATCGTTATTTATCACGCGATATATATCGATACTGTTTAAAAAATATCGATACGATATGTACGATATATAACGATATATTTTTTCCTCTTGCTCATCCCTAGCAGAAATGGATAAGAGGGTGGTACTTACCCACCCTATGCAGACCCATCCAACTACTATGCAGAAAAGGAGACCTACCACCTAGTATAGGACTGAGTACCAGTACCATCTAGTTGGCTATTCTAATTTCCTGACTCCGGGCCGCTAGTGAAAATTTCTTGACAGAAAAACCCAACACCTAACTAATTTTGGCGGGCCAAAACCTGGGATTAGAAGGCAGGGCCTCAAAACCATTCGTTAAGAATAACCGCGATGTAGAAGGGTACTCTAATGACTAAACCACGCGGTCGTAAGTTGTTTTATAAAAAAAAAAGTTCGACCAAAAATAACAGCGCAAATGTGCGTCTCCTTATAGCCTTAAACAGTGCTAAAAGGATGTTCCTTATTCACAGAAATATGCTAAATGTATGCGAAAATGAACCAATCCATAAATACCTCCACCTAAAAACGACCTTATTGTGATAAATATAAGACATAGTAATCTTGTAACCTTATTGTTGTGAAGAGACTCATGTCCAAGTTCGGGTTGATAATTAAATAAAAGCCTTATTGTTAATGTGTGGCTTCTTTTGCATTTAGGAGTATAACTGGATAGTTTATTTTCTACTGACTTCAAAAAGGAGGAGGTACTCAATTCGACTGTATGATTTTTTTATGTGTCATACATCATAACTATTTTCTGGGTGATCCGATTTCGATGATTATTTTTTTATTTGAAAGCTGGTGCTTCTCATATGCTCCCATATAAATTTGATCAAGGTCTGACCAATAGTTTTTGAGTTATTGTTAATAATTTATATTGAAGTCCATTGTACAAGATTCCACCTGATGGTAAGTGGTTACTGCAGTTTATGGACACCAGCAGTCAATTTTAAACAAACTACAGATTTCCCGATTATAATACTTATCTGTTATTTTTTGGTTGGTTACGTAATGAACAAGGCATCTAACACTGGCAACTCCTAAATTTTTCTTCCTCTAAATTATTTTTTTAATTATTAAAAAAAGGTGATTTTTCGCCTCTCAGTGGCAAGGGCATGTTATGTTGCACTCGCACCGACTAAAACCCTAAATTATTCGCCGCATATCGGCAGGGCCAAGGGAACGGTCGCTGACATCAACGTGGTAGACCCACGCTGCAGCTATATTATGGTTGCAGCACGAATGGGTCGTCTCGACCACGCTTTCACAGAACACCAGCGTGAAATAGCAGCTTAATGCTGCTGTGTTTTTTTTAATAGGATAAGGGTGACAAACGAGACTACTTACCATCAGGTGGACTGCACCTGATGGTAAGTAGTTGCTGTGGCCCATAGACATCTACATCTATCTTCCACTACGAATCAAAATGCAGATGCGTTTGTCACCCGTGAGGACTAAGATGAAGTGCCTCGTTTCCAGTAAAAGGGATCTCCGGTTCTCTACACTCACCATACGAAACACAGCAGCATTAAGCTGCTATTTGACGCTGGTATTCTATGAGTGTGTGGTCCTTCCCCGGTCTAGCCGACCCATTCGTGCTACAACTATACTACTAATATAGCTGCAACATGGCTCTACCACGTATAAAACGTTGGTACAAAAGTGTTTGGTATGCTGAGTGAAGAGAACCGGAGACTTTTTTTTTAATTGGAAACGAGACATTCCATCTTAGTTCTCAGAGTTAACAAGACATCTGCATTTTAATTCTTAATCGAGCATAGATGAAGATTTCTATAGGCCACAGCATCCACTTACCATTGGGTAAACTGTGCTCGTTTGTCACACTGATTCCATTAAAAAATACATTTGTCAATCCTAATCACAAATAAAGATGGTTTCACAAGTGAGAACAATCGCAAGTATAAATTAGATATCATTTACTCGTAACCTCTTTAGATTTTTGCATAATAATACTACCATAGCTCGGGAAGCAACAGATAAGTGAAGGTCGCGACTCAAGACTCGTCAGTTAGTTAAGTTTTTGCTTTGAAACAATACACCGAAAACGCTTTAACTTCTCATTGAAATACGAAATACGTCATTACCAAGAGCCATGACAAAAGCAATAAATATATTTTATTTTTACAAAAAATAAAAATTAAAAAGATTTTATTAAATGGAAGTGACAAACGAACTTACTTTAGTGAAGTTAATGAGCGTGTTCTTGTATTACTGGAGGGTGTTCATATAATGATTGCTTATATAAGGGAGTTGCCGGAGACGCATACCCAAGGTCGTAGGGACTTATGATAGTAAGGTTTATGATACAAAAGCATTAATATAGAAGGTCTCTTAGATGCACAAGCATTATAATAGCAGAGTTGTGGATTGAAGTCCCGTATATAAAAGACATATAATAGTAAAGTCTACTGTGTGCTCGTTTGTCATTTAAACTTATTCATAAAATAAACGGGTTACAAAGGGCGGGATTAGATTTTTTTTTAAATAGAAGTGACAAACGAACTTACAGTCTACCTGATGGTAAGTGGCTACTACACCCCATGGATATCTGCAACCAACCTCAAGTAAAGATGGCTACAGATGTGTTCTCACCTCTGAGAACTAAGATGGAATGTGTGTAATTATACTATACTTTTTTTATTATGTGTGAGCAGCTATGCAGGTCTAGAGAGAAAGACCAGTATCACTGCCACCTAAACGATTTATTGTGATCACTGCTATGGCTATAAGTCACTGCTAAGCCCTATGTCTTCAATGAATAGAAGGAGTTGCTTAGCTGTGAGCAATTTTACTTCTTCTGGGCGGAATACATAGATTCCCAGATACGTGTTAAGTTTGCGCGTTAAGGGTCCGCAATCAGTTAGGATGTGCAGAGGCGTTTCTTCTGTTAAGGAACAGAACCGGCACATCCTTGAGTTGTTTAGTCCCAGGATGGACATATAGTTTTTAAGACAACAGTGTCCAGTCAGGGCTCTTGCCAGAATGCGCAATTTGTTTTTACGTGGTAGAGCCATGCTGCAACTATATTAGTAGTATAGTTGTAGCACGAATGGGTCGGCTCGACCGGGGAAGGACCACGCTCTCACAGAATACCAGCGTAAAATAGCAGCTTAATGCTGCTGTGTTTCGTATGGTGAGTGTAGAGAACCGGAGACCCTTTTTACTGGAAAAGAGGCATTCCATCTTAGTCCTCACGGGTGACAACGCATCTGCATTTTCATTCTTTATTGAGGAGAGATGTAGATGTCTATGGGTTACAGCAACCACTTACCATCACGTGGACTGTGTGCTCGTTTGTCACCCTATCCTATAAAAAAAAACCTAATCCCAGGGTTTCTGAAGCGAATTTACGATCAAAAGCCCGGATTAAGGTTTTAGAATGTTTTAAGCCTGGTGTATCAGACCAGATCTTAAGTGGTTTATTGTGATAAAGAGTTTGTAATGATACTAACTCTCTATAATGCCCTCCAGACCGAAGATTGGTCAGGGCGACCGGTCTCAACGGATACTATTAGTGCAGGAAAGAATTATACTTCTATATAATTCTATTCTATCATTTTCATAGTTCGATAGTACGATGGACAATTTTATATGTAGGTCACACAAACACTTGTTATATTAATTATTAAATGTATATATTGTGCCCACAATATTATAATAATGCCCGAGTGTATGTGCGAACACAGCCGCACTATCTATTCTCTCATTCTCATAGTCCGATGGGACGGTAATCCGACACGACCGAAGAGAGATCAAGCGCAAGCCTAACGGAATTAGGGTCTTTCCAGGGCACAAGGGTTAAACACCGCCAAATTACGAGTTGCTACTGACAATTCTCTGACAGAGAAACCTCTCACAGAATACTAGCGTAAAATTGCAGCTTAATACTGCTGTGTTTCGTATGGTTAGTTTAGAGAACCGGTGACCCTTTTTACTTTAAAGAGGCATTCCATCTTAGTCCTCAGGGGTGACAACGCATCTGCATTTTGATTCATAATCGAGGATAAATGTAGATGTCTATGGGCCACAGCATCCACTCACCATCAGGTGGACTGTGTGATCGTTTGTCACCCTCAATCTATAAAAAAAAAAATGATTTTAGATCGACCTGCGATTTTAACCCGGAACCTCATGATCAACAATCGCTTACGACCAGTAGACCAACGAGGCAGTCATACACACTAAGCTGAGGAGGCAAACCAAATATTCTTATCTTGATGATGTACGTCACAAACTATTAAAGTCCACTGCTGAACATACAATTTTCCCAAAGCTTAAACAATTTTTGAAAAATGATTTCTTATATTTACGCGAACACTACACTTTTGCGGATTCTATCGCGTTTAATTGACTTATTTTTAAATTCCCGACGTTTCGAGTGCTTTACAGCACCCATGGTCTTTGAAAAATCTTTTTTTAATTTGCTTTTTGATTGTCTTAAAGGGGAGATATTTGATTTGCCACAGTTGCTGCGCACGGCACAGATGCTGCTGCCCATCTTCTTTTTCAGTTTCCCTCTGTCGATTTTGATGTTGGTAGTGAATATTACTTTAATTTTAAGTTTTAATATTCATTTAAGATCCGTAATAAAAAAAAAAAAAAAACTAAAACAAAAACATAAATTACTTTAAATTAAATTTTTCATATATATTTACGATCCATTATTTAAAAACAAAACTAAAACTAAAAAAACGATCATGCGATCCGTAACTTCGTGTACATCAAAAATATGATTAGTATTGAAAAAATAATATACAATGTATGTAAGCAAACTTGTTCCGCGCCAGCAGTAATGATGGACAAAAAATACATTAACGAAACTGTATTAGAACTGGTGTTTGTGGTCTCAGACGTAACGTTTTAAGTCGATTGAAATGTAACATCAAATAGAACTTTCTAGAGGAGAATTTCTCCTGTATACACTTTTTTTTTAAACTGAAGTGGCTACTGCAGTCCATGAACACATACAGCCAAATTAAAAAGATAAAAGATATTTTATTTCGCAAATATGGGTACAGTACGTTGTAGCATAGGTAGTGAGTTCAGTCATATTTTACCAGTAGGCATTCAAAAAATTACAGAATTATAAACTAATCCACTAAACTAATCTACTAAACTTAAAAAAAAAACAAAGAAGTCTATCTCTATAGATGCGGTCTCATTTCTTAGAACTTAGATATAATGCTTCACAGCCTCTATACTTGTTCTCTCTATCCTTAAGACCTGGAGACAACAATGTTCGCACTGCTATGGTGGTACCCTGTCAACTATTTCCTACCCTGGCGGACTCCTAGGCAGAAAAGGAGAAAAAAAGTGTTATTTATAGATGTAATCAATGAGGTTGGTATCGACATGTTTTCAATCGACTTCTAAAAAAGGAGGAGGTTCTCAATTCGACTGAATTTTTTTATGTGAGTTACCTCGGCATTTTTTTCTAGGTCAACCCGACTTTGATGATTCTTTTTTTATTTGAAAGTGATCTGACCAGTGGCTTTTGGAGTTATCCTTAATAATGCGTATTTAATTGACTTCGACTACATTGATGATGTTCTCATTTTTTTTTATATTGAAGTCGGTTGTACAAAATTTTTAATTTGACCACTAGTTATTTTATAGAATAAGGGTGTAAAGTCCACCTGATGGTAAGTGGCTGCTGTGGCCCATAGTCATCTACATTTATCCTCGATCAAGAATCAAAATGCCTCGTTTCCAGTAGAAAGGGTCTCCGGTTCTCTCACCATACGAAACACAGCGGCATTAAGCTGCTATTTTACGCTGGTATTCTGTGAGAGCGTGGTCCTACCCTGGCCGAGCCGGCCCAATCGTGCTACAACCATAATATAGCTGCAGCGTGGCTCTACCACGTTCTAACTTTATTGTAAAATGCCTTCATTAGACAAAAAGGCATCACTCTCCCATAAACTAGGGTTCATTAGATGTAGTTTAACTTTTTTATCATCTTTAATTCTGCCCTGTTTTTGATAAGTCAATAAATATATAGTATTCTATTCTTTTCTTACAATGACATCAGGACTTTGGAAGCCTCCGTCCCCCACTACCATTGGTGATACAAACACATTCGAAATGTAGGGAGTATACAAAGTAAATTAAATGTGATTAAAAACCGTAAAAAGATTAGTTAAAGTTAAGATTAGCAAACTCTAGAGTTGCCAGCTAATCGTTGTTATTACCCAAAATTGAAGGTCCCTAATCTTTACCTCAATCATTTTTCTAATCACTGTAAGTATTTTTAAATTACATTTTAATTGCTTTTAATATTAACAAGCTAAGCTGCTACTCAGCTCTTCGTTAATTGGGTTACTAAGTTTGAATATTGCTACTGTTAATAGTTTCTTAAAACTTGATCGATTTTCTTTTTAAAGTTAAATAAGTTTTTTTATTTTTAATAATCAAAACATAATATAAATATATGTTGATTGCTTGACTATAAAAATTTTGACTTCTTTCTCACATAATTTCACTACAAATGTACCTACCTATGTTTCTGAAAAATCATGGGTCAAATATTACTTTTTTATCTGCGGTGTCTTGGAGATACAGCTCGCAGATAAAGTGAACATTTGTGCAGAAACACTATTATATCCATGGACTGCAGTAGCTACTTACCATCAGGTGGACTTAGGGTTGCCAGATTAAGAAACCAAAATCTCTGTACAATATTCTAAAATAGCTTTACAATAGCATTTTGTTTAGAAATAATAAAAATCAGCATTAATCAATAGAAACACGTATGATATAATGAGCAATTCGGTCAACATCGGTTCACGCGAGTGGCGGCCGGCACTGGCTGGCAGTGGCGCAAGTCATAAGCATAGATAATACACTAAAATGACAGAGGTCATGCTCATGAGTGAGCACGCGCGGCCGCGGTAGACGGTGCCGCTTGCTCCGTAATTTTAGTGTATTAACTATGGGCACGTGCGTTTCATTTTAGCGGGTCAACGTTTTTTTTCTTTTTTTATAGGAGAGGGGGCAAACGAGCATGCGGCTCACCTGATGGTAAGTGACTACCGCCGCCCATGAACAACCGCAACACCAGGGGACGTAGCTGGATATTCGGCGGACTGCAGCGGAGGCGGTATCCTCTGTTCTCTCCATATGCCAGCCGCAGTTGAGAGAAGGCTGGTGCTTATCTCCTATAGCCACCACGTAATAGCCTGGAAGGGAGGGGGGGGGGGCGAGAAGGAGGGACATTTGCGCAGGTGGAGATGGAAGCCGTGGAGATGGAAGCCGTGTAGAAGTGCCCCAAGGAACAGCTGGTGCTGAAGGAGCCGTGGATCTATACGAAAGCGTTCCCGTGGTCCGCTTATATGCGGAGTAAATGAAACACCATGAGGTTATAGTCAGTTGCCCCCGAGGGTTGGATATGCGTATTTCCCCTTAAAAAAAGAGAGGTTCACGACAGTAGTCGAACGTAGGATTCTAACTCATGACCGTCCGCAGACTAACGGCTACCGTCGTTATTGACTTTATAGACATTGGTCGTTATTTAGTTAAGTCAAAACCCACATGTGTCCCACTATAGTGCAAACATCTCTTCATCTCTTTGGACGTAGACAATCTGAATAATCCCTATCAGACGATGCTGAATACTCCATTAGAAAGATTTTACATGTTGCACAAGTGCGAGTAGGCGCATTTTGCGACTCCTCGGCATATTTTTAATTCCTTAGATTTGCAGGTCAGGCCAGTCACATGGTAATCCAATTATCAAAGAGGATCGAACTCCGAGTTTCTAGCGTTAAAAGAAGCGTAACTAACCCTTGAACTGTCAACAAATATTAATAATTATACAAAAATTAAAAAATAAAACCGTAGTAGATTAAAAAACATGTTGACGTTTTGACAACCGAATTTTTTTTGTCGAAAGTTGAGTTTTTATTTTTTTTTATAAAATAACAGTATCTTCTTTAAAGTTACTGGCATTTCTGAAAAACTTTACTGAAAAATTTATTTTTATTAGGTGTCTCTTAATTTGAAACGAACATAAATTATAACATCTATTACGTACAATTATTTGTTTTCTCATGTAAGTATAACTAATTATCTTGTTTGATATAGCGCAGTAAATTGGACGCACCCAGCTAGAAAATAACTCACTAATGCGTTTCAGATAAATGCTCATGTAGGTAGATTGGTATGTTATCATAATAGTAAGTACCTAGTGAAATACCTTTGCCACCAATGACTTAAACTATTAACCCACCTTTATGAGTTATTGAGGCATTATCGCTTCGAATTGCGCCATATCACATAACACCATAAAAACCTCTGCACAAAAACACAAGCCACTAAAATAATATTAAAAAAACATTTACATGAAACGTTTCCGAACTGACAATCAAATTTTTGACATTCGTAAAAATGGCGCCTTATTTAATTTGGCGCGAATGTGTACGTCAGTATGACAGCACAGCGCGCGCTCAACTGAAGTGAACGTGATATTGACGCAAACAAAACTTTACCATAATTCTCAATCACCTGCGTTTTAGATTCCGTTCGTTAGTTACAACGGAACCTACCAAACAGTATATTATAACCACTACCTACTATCTCGTGGATTCCGTTCGAGTTCGAGGCTCTGCAGTCCTTCTTACTAACTATGACGACAAAAAAGTCAAGATGTGTATTATACTTACCTAAATATTTTTATAGAACAAGGCTAATAAACGAACACACAGTCTACGTGATGATAAGAGGATAATGTGGTCCGCAGACGCCTTCATCATTCCTACATGAAGAATAAAAATTTTGATTCGCCCTCAGTACGAAACAAGCGTGCGGATTAAGGAAAATTCTCTTTTCTATGGTTGAGACCCATTTACAGCGTTTACGGCCTAATGATGAAGAAGAAGAACTTTACCCGAAAGCATTTTTAACTTTAGGATATTGACAAATGTACTTTTTTATCATAGGTGACAAACGAGCACAAAGTAACTACACCTGATGTTAAGTGGTTGCTGTGGCTCATAGACATCTACATAGATGTACCTCGATTAAGAATCAAATTGGAGATGCATTGTCACCCCTGAGGACTAAAATAGAATGTTATCAGATAAAGGGTCTCCGGTTTTCTATTCACGAAATCCGCTCTCACATAAGCTGCTATTTCACGCTGCTATTCTGTGAGAGTGTGATCCTTCCCCAGTCCAGCCGATCCATTCGTGCTGTAACCGTAATATAGCTGCAGCTCTACCTCGTTAAAGATCAGTTAAAACCTCTTCCGACTGACTTACTGCAAACAAGACTAAACCAAAATCAATTCATAGTGTAACTACAATAATATCTCTTAATTCAAATAAATACTTTCACATTAGGTTTACCTTGAAAGCCAATCATATAGAGTCAACTTATCATAATATGGGTAATAACTACGAGACCAGCCCGGTTAGCATGGGCGGGGGACAAAAATTTTATCCCCTGATTATATCCACTGACAAGAGATAAAATTATCTTGTTATGTCAAACGGGGAGAAGTATATCCCCGTTTGACATAACGATTAGACATATATCCCCGTCCGTAGCATGGAGCCAAATGAACATAAAAAATTATGCTTTTTTGACATTTGAAAGGGACAATTTTATCCTAGTTCATTGGACGTGGGTTGAAGTTTATATTCATACAAAAAAAAACTATCTAAGTCTAAGTCTATCTCCCATTTTATCTATTCACCGGTGTGCCCATGCTCTAAGGGTGGATAAAACTAAGCGAGGAGATAAACATTTTCTCCTTTCCCCGGGGATAAAATTGTCTCCTGCCCATGCTAGCCCTGCTGGGAGTGATTGTTGATAGTAAAATAAAATTCATGTTAAATAGGTAATATGTATTGCATTGCTAATAAATCTTCTAAAATTCTGGGACTTATTAAAATAAATTCAATACGATCATCTTTAATGTTAAACGAAACTAATACGTTACCTAGTACTTTGCAGCACCCATGGGAGCTCCTGAAGAGGTCTGTCCCCCGTGACCATGGGTGCTGCAAAGTACTAGGTAACGTCGGGAATATAAAATAAGATGATTAAACGCGATAAAAACCGTAAAAAACTTAGAGTATAAATAAGCAAGCTATGCTTAACTCTAAGGTAAAAACTATTTTATATTATGGTAAAAACTGCATTATATCTGTAATACAGTTTTTACCATAAAACTAGTACAGCCGCTAACGATCAACCATATCTTACTAGTATGTTGCCAAAAAAAACCAGTACTGTAACAGTTTAAGATACCCTGCATGTAAACAAAGTGAAAGTGAATAAAGTTTTATTTTATTTTATTCAATGTGTAATGTTGGAAATCAATTTTTTTAGAAGTCAGTTGAAATACGCCAGTATGGCATAGCATAGAGTCCTATGTAATGTACGCGGTTCACTCGCAACGTACGAATACTATCCAGTTCTCTCTCACTCGTCACTGTGCTTTTATGTGCTCTGGTATTAGTCACAGAAGCTCGTACAAGCAGCGCTTGACTTTCGTTCTACACAATACAATACAACATAATCCAATGTGAAGAGCTGATACGAAAAAAGCAATATTAAGGTACCCCACCTTATAAACCTTCCCCGGCAACCTATTTCCAATAACTTTTTTTTTAATAGGATAGGGTGACAAACGAGCACACAGTCCACCTGATGGTAAGTGGTTGCTGTGACCCATAAACATCTACATCTATCTTCAATAAAGAATAAAAATGCAGATGCGTTGTCACCCGTGAGGACTAAGATGGAATGCCTCTTTTCCAGTAAAAAGGGTTTCCGGTTCTCTACACTCACCATACGAAACACAGCAGCATTAAGCTGCTATTTTACGCTGGTATTCTGTGAGAGCGTGGTCCTTCCCCGGTCGAGCCGACCCATTCGTACTACTACTATAATACTAATATAGCTGCAGCATGGCTCTACCACGTAAAAACTTCCATTTATCTTATACGTGGTAGAGCCACGCTGCAGCTATGTCATGGTTGTAGCACGCATGGGTCGGCTCACGCAGGGAAGGACCACGCTCTCACAGAATACCAGCGTAAAATAGCGGCTTAATGCTGCTGTTTCGTATGGTTTGTGTAGAGAACCGGAGACCCTTTTTACTGGAAACAAGGCATTTCATCTTAGTCCTCAAGGGTATCCATCTTAGTCCAAAAGGCATATGCTTTTTGATTCTTAAAAGATGATAGATGTAGTTGTCTATAGGCGGTATCAGGTGGTATGTGTGCTTGCTTGTTACGCTGCTCCTGTATTATTGTTTAAATAATGGTTTGAAGTGCATATTGATATGTAAAAGTGGTGCGATTTTGTGTCTGCGCAAGTGAACTATTAGTGGAAATAGTGAAACAAGTGCTCCGATGGTGATGTGAATCTCAAGATAAGGTCAGTCTGCTTAGGCGCCTTGAGACACTTTCGTCAACTACTTCTAACACAAGCATTTTAAGCTTACCAGAAGTGGTTTAAGGAATATTAGCAATGTTTAATAGCATTACTAGTATTTAAAAAAATTAAAGCATAATGTGAGCAAACGTTGGCCGTTGGTTTATATACATAAAATAAGATAACGCCTAAAGTAGGTTACGAATTCGTGAGATTATGAAATAAAAAGATTAAAGATATTTATATTTTCCTTTGTTTTGTACTAAGAATATTTTAATAACTTCTAAAAGCTCTTTCTGGACATATGTAATTAAAGTTATTAAAATTCTATCCATTCCAAGAATGAAAAGGATGAAGAAATATATTTTCGATGTAAGTACTTAAAATTAAAGTTTTGTCGGTAAGAATTTTTTCGACGGAGAATAATTATGAAATAATTACCGCAGGTATAATTTTTATTGACAAACTAGCTGATACCGCGACTTGGTCCGCGTTGCTTGATATATTAACAAAGTTTTCGTATATGCGAAGGGAAAAACATCAAAAAGATAAAATTTCTTTGTAGATAAACAATGTTATTCGTTACTCCGTTTGTGGCTAAAATATATAAATTATCTGGGTTATTAACGCGAGAGCAAGCGACGTACAGCTGACCGTGTGGAAAACCCGGTATAAAAATCGTTGTTTCTTAAAACTTTAATAACTTTATATTAAATGAAGATATCGCAATATTTTTTTAGATAAGGCCCAAGTGTCGAAGAAATAAAACTTAGGAAACCTAATTGAAATCCGTCCAGTAGTTTTTCCGTGATGCGCGCACAACTGCAAACCTCTATCATAGTATTTATATAGATCATATAATAAATAACCATGCAGCAGCATCTTCCTTTTTTTAATAGGAGAGGGGGCAAACAAGCATACGGCTCACCTGATGGTAAGTGACTACCGCCGCCCATGGACAACTGCAACACGAGGGCATTTGCATTTGCGTTGTCGGCCTTTTAGAAAGGAGTAAGCTCTTTTCTTGAAGGTCCCTAAGTCGTATCGGTCCGGAAAAATCGCCGGTGATAAACTATTCCACAGAGAGGTCCGCGGAAGAAAACTCCTAGTGAAATATGCAGTGGTGGACCACCAAGCATCCAGATGGTGTGGCTGGTATCGGGAGTTTTGCCGCGATGGGCGTTCGTGAAATTTGGCGGCTGGGATTAATCCGAACAATTCTTCAGAGCACTCCCCGTGGTAGATGCGAAAGAAAATGCAAAGGGATGCAACATCTCTTCGCAGCGCCAGTGAATCGAGCCGATCGGAAAGGACTCGGTCTCCTGATAACAACTCCAAATATTTCATTATTTTCAACTTCGGTTGCCGATTCGCCTGCTAAGCTTGACAACTGAACTAAATGAAAACACAACAAATTAGTATCACTGTGCTAGAACGCAGTAACAAAAAACCAGCATAAATCCAACTTGTTGTCAACAAGGTCTTTATGTTACCACTCAGTATAAAAATCTGATGAAATTTTAATATGTACCTACCACAATAATTAATACTTAAAGTCGCTAGGAGTGTAAAAAACTGGAAACGTGAAGCAAAATATTAACTTTGCAAAATCAAATTGTTCTAAAACACTACATTGTAAGATTCATTTTTATAGGATATGACTTCATTAGACGTGTCCTTTCCAACTTAGCACTGAGGTTCAATGTGTCACTTACCATTCGGAGATCGTTACAACTATACTACTAATATAGCTGCAGCATGGCTATACAACGTAATAACGGTACTTGCAATGCCTGTGTTCAAGTCTAAAAGGTATAGAGAGCCAATATAATTACAGATCAGAGGTATTCCTTCATACTTCAAAGGTGACAATTAATCTGGAACCTTCTTTGTTTAAAATTGGCTGCAGGTGTACGCGTTACAGTGTGAGTACAGTTTATACGTGATTATGGTTGTAGCACGAACTCGACCGGGGTAGGATCACGCTCTCACAGAATGCGCACAGCCAAGGAGTGGATTTCCCTGCCGGCGTCTGTTTTTCCGAGTGCGTATAACCTCTTCAAGATGCGTGTGAAAAGGCTTCTCCTGGGCAAACTCGTTCCATCGTAGACCTCATCTTTGCCTTCGGATCAGATGGAGGCCAAGAGTGAGCCCATTTCTAATAAAAAAAGTATAAAATTGTATGGTCAGTGATGTGTATGTCAGTAACTGTTTCTCTTTTTCTGATTTTAGTAAAATACATACAGGGTTATTTTTCAAAGAGTAGCCAAATTTTAAACCTAAGTTCAAACATATAAATAATGATATACCGTTATTGCAGTTTTTGAAAATACGAGTAAACAAGGCTTCTAGTTTTATTTGAAATTATCCCAAATTGAATGTGATTTATGGACAACTTTTTGCCTACCGATCGACCCTTACGAATGTTTGCGTGCGCAGTAAAATCAGTTAAAATAATGCATTACCACGCATTTTGAATTTAAAAAATAAAAAGGACAGAATGTTTGAGATATTTTTTAATTAATTTTTCTTCACCGTTTGCTTATATTACTTATTCTGAACCTTCTCTGCAAATTTGGCCGATTATTGCAAAATAATCCTGTATATTTATATATTAGCGTCAGTAGCCTAATGGCAGGGCGCGGACCGCGAACTCGAAAGGTCGTGGGTTCGAATCCGCCATTCGACTACTGTCGTGAACTACTTCTAACACAAGCATTTTAAGCTTACCAGAAGTGGTTTAAGGGAATATTAGCAATGTTTAATAGCATTACTAGTATTTAAAAAAAAAATTAAAGCATAATGTGAGCAAACGTTGGCCGTTGGTTTATATACATAAAATAAGATAACGCCTAAAGTAGGTTACGAATTCGTGAGATTATGAAATAAAAAAGATTAAAGATATTTATATTTTCCTTTGTTTTGTACTAAGAATATTTTTAATAACTTCTAAAAGCTCTTTCTGGACATATGTAATTAAAGCTATTAAAATTCTATCCATTCCAAGAATGAAAAGGATGAAGAAATATATTTTTCGATGTAAGTACTTAAAAATTAAAGTTTTGTCGGTAAGTAAGAATTTTTTTCGACGGAGAATAATTGGCGAAATAATTACCGCAGGTATAATTTTTTTATTGACAAACTAGCTGATACCCGCGACTTGGTCCGCGTTGCTTGATATATTAACAAAGTTTTCGTATATGCGAAGGGAAAAACATCAAAAAGATAAAATTTCTTTGTAGATAAACAATGTTATTCGTTACTCCGTTTGTGGCTAAAATATATAAATTATCTGGGTTATTAACGCGAGAGCAAGCGACGTACAGCTGACCGTGTGGAAAACCCGGTATAAAAATCGTTGTTTCTTAAAACTTTAATAACTTTATATTAAATGAAGATATCGCAATATTTTTTTAGATAAGGCCCAAGTGTCGAAGAAATAAAACTTAGGAAACCTAATTGAAATCTGTCCAGTAGTTTTTCCGTGATGCGCACAACTGCAAACCTCTATCATAGTATTTATATAGATCATATAATAAATAACCATGCAGCAGCATCTTCCTTTTTAATAGGAGAGGGCAAACAAGCATACGGCTCACCTGATGGTAAGTGACTACCGCCGCCCATGGACAACTGCAACACGAGGCATTTGCATTTGCGTTGTCGGCCTTTTAGAAAGGAGTAAGCTCTTTTCTTGAAGGTCCCTAAGTCGTATCGGTCCGGAAAAATCGCCGGTGATAAACTATTCCACAGAGAGGTCCGCGGAAGAAAACTCCTAGTGAAATATGCAGTGGTGGACCACCAAGCATCCAGATGGTGTGGCTGGTATCGGGAGTTTTGCCGCGATGGGCGTTCGTGAAATTTGGCGGCTGGGATTAATCCGAACAATTCTTCAGAGCACTCCCCGTGGTAGATGCGAAAGAAAATGCAAAGGGATGCAACATCTCTTCGCAGCGCCAGTGAATCGAGCCGATCGGAAAGGACTCGGTCTCCTGATAACAACTCCAAATATTTCATTATTTTCAACTTCGGTTGCCGATTCGCCTGCTAAGCGACAACTGAACTAAATGAAAACACAACAAATTAGTATCACTGTGCTAGAACGCAGTAACAAAAACCAGCATAAATCCAACTTGTTGTCAACAAGGTCTTTATGTTACCACTCAGTATAAAAATCTGATGAAATTTTAATATGTACCTACCACAATAATTAATACTTAAAGTCGCTAGGAGTGTAAAAAACTGGAAACGTGAAGCAAAATATTAACTTTGCAAAATCAAATTGTTCTAAAACACTACATTGTAAGATTCATTTTTATAGGATATGACTTCATTAGACGTGTCCTTTCCAACTTAGCACTGAGGTTCAATGTGTCACTTACCATTCGGAGATCGCTACAACTATACTACTAATATAGCTGCAGCATGGCTATACAACGTAATAACGGTACTTGCAATGCCTGTGTTCAAGTCTAAAAGGTATAGAGAGCCAATATAATTACAGACTGTGAGGTATTCCTTCTCATACTTCAAAGGTGACAATTAATCTGGAACCTTCTTTGTTTAAAATTGGCTGCAGGTGTACGCGTTACAGTGTGAGTACAGTTTATACGTGATTATGGTTGTAGCACGAACTCGACCGGGGTAGGATCACGCTCTCACAGAATACCAGCGTAAAATAGCAGCTCAATGAGTGTAGAGATCCGGAGACCTTTTTTCCTGGAAACGAGGCATTCCATGGTAGTCCTCAGGAGTGAGAATGCACCTGCATTTTGATTGTTAGTCGAGAATAAATGTAGATATTTATGGGCCACAGCATCTTAATACCATACGTAAACGGTGAACTGTGCTTGTATGTAACTTTAATTCTAAGAAAAAAAAAACAGTAAACACTTATCATCACTTGGACTGTTAGTTCGTTTATCACTTTAGTTTTATTTAAAAAAAATCGAACCGCAGTTAAAGGTCTAGTGACAACTATATTTGTAGTTTTTAACGAGCTTTAAATGCTTAAGACATTACATTGTATGGTTATTGTTTGTAAATTATTGATCGTTAATTTTTTGCACAGGCATGATTGCACTCGCGTAAGTCGGAATGTAGTTATTTCATTGACAAATGAGTCACATGGTTCGGTTGTTTGTTGATTTACGTTGAAGTACTTTGTATTTTATGTTTTTTGCGCCCAGAAGCAAAGTAAAAGGCTACCCTCCGGGAAGTGGGGGAGGGAGGTGGTGAATGCTCTGAGCATACCACGCAGCCGGCTGCGTGGTTATGTGGGACTAACCATGAAATCTAAGTGCATACCCACTAAACACCACCTGGGACTGGCTTTGGCCTGGAGGGCCTTTCTGCCGTATCGGAAGCGACCCCCCTTGGGGAAAGGGGGCGCAGAGATGCCAGTGAGCGCTTATAATCTTACGCTCACCAGATGTCGCTAGTTTGAGCTCAGATCACAGAATACATAATTGCACAGGCACTAAGATGAAAGCCAGCGTGAAATAGCAGCTTAATGCCGCTGTGTTTCGTATGGTGAGTGTAGAGAACTGGAGACCCTTTCTATTGGTAACTTAATGTGATCACCCCTGAGGGTTAAGGTTTCCGTACCTTCATTTTGACTTTTAATCGAGGATAGATGTAGAAGTCAATAGGCCACATCATCCTCTTACCATTAGAAGATACTTTTAGGAGTTGATAAAGAAAGACAGAATTAAGAGTTTGCTTCAGATAGTGTACTTCCGCACGGCAACGACGCGTTTACTGATAATTTTTATCTCTAATCGTAACTTTGCGCATTTAGAGGTTGATTTAATATGTCCAATATTTTAAAGTTTGAGTCCACTTGACCGCATCCAGCGCAGAGCGGCTCGAATCATCGACGAACGAGTTCTTTCCGATCACTGGCGCCGCGAAGAGATGTTGCATCCCTTTGCATTTTCTAACGCCTTCCCCGTGATAAATTCACGGGGAGTGCTCTGAAGAATTGTTTGGATTAATTCCAGCTGCCAATTTTCACCAACGTACATCGCGACAAAACTCACGATACCATCCACATATTCTGGATGCTTGGCGGTCTACCACAGTACGTTTCACTAGTTTTGTTCATCGTACGACCTCTTTGTGGAATCGTTTGCCACCGGCGATTTTTCCGGACCTATACGACTTAGATATCTTCAAGAAAAGAACTTACTCCTTTCTAAAAGGCTGGCAACGCACCTGCAATTCCCCTGGCATTGCATTTGTTCATGGGCGGTGGTAGTGCGTGCGTGCGTGCGTGCGTACGTGCGTGCGTGCGTGCGTGCGTGCGTTCGTGCGTGCGTGCGTGCGTGCGTGCGTGAGTGCGTGCGTGCGTGCGTGCGAGTAAGCGTGTACTTAATTAAACAAAAAAGTGTGTGTACTTATGTACGCACGTAGGATACTTCTTTAGCGTAACAAAACAAAAATACTTGAGAGACAATTACCCACTGAAGTTGTCGCTTTTAGGTGTCAGTGTGCGCGCGCATCGTAAATCGTATCAACTTCATGGTGTCGTTTTTAGGTGTCGGTGTGCGCGCGCATCGTAAAATTTCACTCTCATCATTTTTCCCAAACGCCCCAAAAGAAGTATAACTTTAAAAACCTTACCGATATGAAATGTTAACTTTTTTCTTAACTTCTAGCAAAGGAAGCAGCTTGGGCCTTTAAAACGGTTAAATTCGGTTGATGCTTTTGAATGCAATAAATAACAGTGGGTACAAAATATTATCAAAAACTTTTATAAGGAAACTAAGTAGTAATAATGTTGCCCAGACCAAATTTCGGTCACGGCGGCCAGTCTCAACGGCGATTAGTCACCTGTGCAGGAGAGGATTATAGTGCCCGAGTGTAACGCAAGTACCGGTGCATTCCCTATTTCTTCACTCTCACTGTCCAATGGGACGGCAAACCGACACGACCTAAGAGAGATTACATGTGGGAGCAACAGATTTATTTGATTTCCGAGGCACTGGGGTGAAACACCACCAACAGACTTCGGGCACTACAGAGAATTTCTGGCCAGAAAAACTCAATAACTGATTTTGGCATGACCATGAATCTCATGATCAGCTAACGTTCATGACCACTAGAACAACGAGGCAGTCAGTAACGAAGTAATACAGAAACTACGTTACATCTCCTACGCTCGATTTTAAAGCAATAAATTTCATAGCTATAGATTGCTGCATGCATTGTCACAGGCGCTCTGCAACAATTAATAATTATTTATTAGGTACATACGTAAAACATTTTAAAGTTTTGATTTTTTTGATTAATATCATTTGTAAATATTAGCATCATCACTATCCACCACATTATTATTAATCTTTTTGAATCTACTGCTGGAAGAATGCTTTCCTCACTAAACTGGTGTCTGCTCGTGATGGCTTATTTTAAGACCTTTGCCTATCTGATGTTGAATTTCTCATTTGTTGAATAGTGCTTTATTTTAAGAAAAATAGAGTTGAACTCACATTGACAAATGCATTATCAGACGTCCCGCACTTTCTATGCTACCACTCGTCCATTTGGTATTAAATAGTCTAGTGTAGGGTTTTCCAACCTTTTTCAGTTCGCGGCGCACTTACAGACTTAGTATTTTGTCTCGGCACCCTAGCTAGTCGAAATAGGGTACAATATGGAATAAGAATTCTTAGAGCTTTTGAACTTAAAGTTGGATATTATTCATTTTGGACCCGTTTCCGAGCGTAAGTCTATCTCCGAGTAAGTAACGAATGCAAGGCGATTAATTTGTATTGTTTATTTTGTAACCGCAAATACCTTAGTCTAGATTCCGAAGAATAGTAAACAAGGCGCCGCGGAGTATACACTTTGGAAACCCGTGGTCCAGTGTATCGTTATACTGCTAGGCGAGATGGTTGCTTGCTTGGTGGACTGCTATATATCGAAAGCCATAAGAATTTGACATTATATTCCCACAGTCGCCTCTTTTTGTAGAAGATGTTAAGAATCTGAATTTCGTACAGATCAGGCCAGTCTCAACTCAACGGAGACTAGCCATCTACGCAGGACAGAATTACAGTGTAAGTGTCTGCAAGCGCAGGTGCAATCCAACACTATCAGAGAGAGATCAGGCGCAGTACCAATAGCTTTACATTTAGAGGCATGGGGATGAAACATCGCCAACTTTCTGATTTTGGACTGCGATTGAGAGTTTCTTAACAGAAAACCCCAATGATTTATTTTGACTCGACCCAGGATTTGAACTCGGCACCACTTAATAAACAGTTGCGCTTACAAACACTGGATCAACGAGGCAGTTAAAAAAGTAGTGATTAAAAGATGGCTATACTGCCATCTATCGGAATCCATGAGAAATTTCTAACATTTCCCATTGTCGCCTCATGGGACCACGACCACGAAGTCGAAATGGGACGATGAATTAATTACCTTACACCGACAAGTTGGTACCAATAACCAAAACTCACATAAATAAAACTAGTTTTTACGGATTTTACGGCGTATATTAACTTATTCCCGACGTTTCGACCACTTTACAGCACTCATAGTCACTGACTGATATATGATATATGATAGGTAAATATACGCGAGAGCCGTGGTAGCTCAGGAGCTAAGCGCTCGTTGTAAATTTACGTTGTAACAGTACGCGAGCAACCCGAGTTCGATCCACGCTGGCACCAAAAAAAAATTGTTAATTGCAATTTTAAGTGCTGATTTACCACGTGCTCGGCGGTGAAGGAAAACATCGTGAGGACACCTGCATGTCTGAGAAATAAGAAAAAATACTTCGCAGACGGTCATTTCCTTGCCCTAAAACCCTCTCAGAAATGAGACGAGTCCTGTGCTCAGCATTATGACGCTATAATTTTAACTTTAACTTTAACGCGATAAAATCCGTAAAAACTAGTTTTATTTAAATATGTAGTGTTCGCGTAAACGTAAGAAATCATTAACCAAGACTCACATTTGTATACAAATAATACAATTGATAGGAAATATCTTCTCAAGCATTTTATCAGTGTTTATGTCGTAGTCCGTTCCTTAGAATTGGGATGATTGTAATCTGCCTGAGCTTTTCATGATTTGGCCGATAATTTTTCCGCCATAGCACTCTGTGCCTAATATAAAAGCTCGGCTTTGGGGTAGCTCAAGGGCCACACCAGCCGCACATGTGGCTGATGTTACTAGAAAGGTGTTTTCGTATTTTTAATATATTAACAGAAGTCGAAAAAAGGTTCTCGAGTGGCAGCCTCGTACCGGCAGGCGAAGTGTAGGGCGTCCCCCCACTAGATGGAGTGACGACCTGGTAAGATATGCAGGAAGTCGATGGATGCAGGTGGCTCAGGACCGTGCTTTGTAGCATTCCTTGGGGGAGGCCTATGTTCAGCAGTGGACTTGTGAAGGGCTGTGATGATGATGATGATGAACCGAAGTCGAAGTTAATAATTATTGGCCAAATCATTAAATGGCGACGTATCACGATATGCCTCGTTAGCACAGCAAAAAGGGTTTCCGTTGTGTAGACAATCTTACCATATGAATTTAGCGAAGTATATTACCAGACTGCCCAGGGTAGTTTTTCGATTGTATGCACATGTATGTCTTTTTCTTTGTCATGTTCTATAGCTTAAACAGCTTGATGAATTTTAATAGAAGAGGGCCATAACAGCAATCTATTTAAAACCTAAAGAGTCGCTCAGACAAAAGTTTAAGGAATTTTATATCTATATTAACTTTGGCCTCTCTATATATTTATGAAAATGTAATGTACGTACACAAAAATAAAAGTAGTTTTATAAAATACAGTTTTGGCTTTCATTATTTCATCTAATAATAGCGCCATCTACTTACTTCTAAATAAACTAAAATGGTAAGTCACTGATAAAATTAAATAATAGAATGCTACTGAATATACGATGTAAAATGTAAATAATTGAAAATTCGTTCGAGCCATCGTTGGATGTGCAATTACTAGGTAGATGTGGTCAACAATCATGCAAAAGCTTAGTTTCAGTTTTTATGAATTGTATTTAAGCAAATACGAGAGCCGTGTAGCTTGCCGTGAGATTTCATCATGGCACGGGAGCAAAACGTGTACGATTCCCCCGAGGATGAATCTGTTATAGAAAATTTTACGTGCTGACTTAACACGTGTCCGTTAAAGTGGTGAAGAATAACTTCGTGGGGAAACCTAGATGTCAGAGTAATTAAAATAGTCGTGGTGATGTGAAGACCGTAAATATGCATTTGAAACATTGCAGCATACTCTATTTTTCTGCCCACAAAACACTATAAGTAATGAGCACTATAGGTAAGGAGGAGCCCTGTGCACAGTAGTGAGACGTATATTAGCTGCTACTTTACTTTTTTACCTTTAATGAGACTTATAAATCAGTTTATAATTTAAGATAGCTTTCATATTTTCAGACATATTAAGATATTTGTGACAGTCCTGGTTTCATAGCTCATATGAGCTATGAAACCAGGACTGTCTGTCTAAATGAACAGGCTCTTGCGGAAAAATACTTTAATTAAAGAAAGCAGATTTTACTTAAAAAAAAGGTTCATTTTATTTTACTTGTCAAAAGCGGTAATCAAACTGATTAAAACTTAAATTTCATGGTACGTAAGCATTATTATATATTTTAGCATATATTTTAATTGCAATTTGAAGTGTCGATTTACCACGTTATCGGCGGTGAAGGAAAACCTGAATATCTGAGAAGTTTCCCAGTCGAGGAGTGAGTCGTGTTGGAATCAGCGCAGCGAACACTTTTTTTGGCCAAAAACTCTCTGCAGCCTGTGCCCAGTAGTAACATGTATGTAAGCTGCTACTTTTTTACCTTTCATGGGGCAATACAATATGCAGATTTTATTTGTTACTTTTTTGTTTTCACTCTACCGTACATATTAAGGGTTGCAAAGATGAGTAGAACTCATTATCGTCAGCCTATCAAAAGTCCACTGAAATGAACATAGGCTGTCAAGTAGCTGGATATTTGCTATAGTTGCCACGCTTGGTAGGCGGGTTGACAACCGCAGCTATTATTGTTGTCAGGAAGATGATGCTGCCCATCTCCTGTTTGTTTTCTTATGTCGCCTCTTACAACGGGACGATATGAGGTGGCGGATTGTCTTTCACCGCCACAACAAGGCGAACATTTTTCTACTCCCGTTCATGAGTGTAGTGCTTCCCACGTTCGCTATGAATAAAATTTATAAGGAATAAAACTAATTTTAAGGATTTTATCGCGTTTAATTTTAACTTTTTTAATCCCCGAATAAAATATCTCAAATAAACATTATACCGTAAATTGATAGAAGACCATTAAATTCATCATTATTTTGTTAAAACTAAATTAATTTTAATTATGAATGAATGTAAAGAGTAAAATGTAAATAATAATAATAAATTTTGATTCCAAGACAATTTACCTTTCTTATGGATACGTCGGAAGACACGTCCGATATAAAAAATAGTAGGTGTTTCTAGACATATATATTCACGTGTTCCTGTATATTATATCTATGCCAAATACTAATCATTTACTTCTAATAGAAGTGATAGAATTTTGCTAAATTTGGCACGGAACAGCATTTAATAATGTTCCTAAATTCAAACTCACGCGAGCAAAGCCGCGGGTAAAAAGCTAGTATAAAATAAAAATAATAAATTCCTTTTTATTTGATCATATGCAAAACCTTTTGGTCACGAACAGGAAAAATAAAATACAAGTTAATTATGACATCACTGTTTAATTTTTTTTAAAGGACAGATTAATTATAAACATTTCCAATATAACGTATACATGAGTAAAACACGTATGTGTGCAATTTTTTTTTATCGAAATATATAGTAACATGCATTTGATGAATGTTTGATATGCACATTTCGTTTCAACTCAAGAAAGTTCGAGAAAAACTCGTCACGTGTCGCTTCGACCAGCGTTCTAATAGTACTTCCACACTTAACCATCACAGAAAAACAACAAATATGTAAAAAAAAAAGGGAAAAATAAAAGTGTTATTTATTACTTTTTTAGTTGATATACAGGGTTATTTTTCAAAGAGTAACCAAATTTTAAACTTAATTTCAAATATAAGAGGGCTGGCTCTTTTCTCGCTCAAAGGCTAAGTATAGCCATTCAGCGGGGAAACGCAGCCAGCGTTCTTGGCACGATACCGCGTGGAGTAGGACTATTTGATAATTAAATTACTAGTTTTAGTTTTTTTTTAATTATAGTTTTTAATATTGTATATAATAAAATATTGTATATTGTGTTATGTAAATAAATTTGAAATTATTTAAATATAGGTATAAATAATGATATACCGTTATTGCAGTTTTTGAGCTTCTACTTTTATTTGAAATTGTCCCTAATTGAATGTGATTTATGGGCAACAACGTTTTTGCCTACCAATCGATCCTTACGAATACGTGTGTAGTAGTAGTAGTGTGTAGCAGTAAAATAAAATCAGTTAAAATAATGCATTACCACGCATTTTGAATTTAAAAGATAATAAGGACAGAATGTTTGAGATTTTTTTTAATTAATTTTTCTTCACCATTTGCCTATATTACTTATTCTGAACCTTCTCTGTAAATTTCGCCGGTTATTAAATAACCCTGTGTAACGCTTTGCCACAGCCTAAGAAGAACATACAGTCAGTCATCTCGTTTGATGTTGGTGGAAAAGCCGACATAAACAATAAATTGCTAAGGTTGTCAGGACGCGAATAAAAAAATAAAATCTGCTTCCATTTTATTTCACGTTTAAATAAATTAATGTGTATGTGGAAACTGATGAAACTAATTCCTTATCTTTAAATGAGGACGACCCACCGGTTTTTACCGCACATGTAGTGTGAACCATTTTAATTAATTTGCGTGACAGGACAACCCTAGCGGACAGTTAGGCCTCGTCCACAGTGCGAGCCTAGCGCAGTTGCGACGACGGGCGCGAATCATCAAACATATGAAACCGCCGCTTGCGTCCTTAGTGTAGTGACTAAGGCGGACGCCTAGCGCGACGGGCATGAGCGAGATAGCGCGCGTAGTTTTCAAACGTTCCTATCCGCGCGTTTTGGCCACACTACAGGCCTAGTCAGCAAGCGATCCAATGCGCGGGTGCGGGGGTATCAAACCAGTTCGGTCTTATCGCTCGGCGTTAGCGCGTCTTCAATTTTTTTTAATGACTTTAGGTGATATTTTACTCATGATGTAATCAAATGTTGACACGGACATCCGAGTGTACTCAAAGAATTTTCTAGGATACAATCTCAATTCTTCATACATAGTAAAAAATTCACCATTTATTTCTCTGTTTTTATTTACATCGTGCACACCCTCCGTTCAACTCCCATCTCAGGATAGAAATGTCTAGTAAAGATACTAAATCCTTGCCTATGGTTTGCAACACCTGAAATACGGTCTAAGCACACCAACAGCTCACTCGTCACTGTGGCAACAGGCTCAAGTCGCTGCGCATTCACTGTGGACGCACACTTAGAGCTACTAACAACCGCTCGGGAACTTTCAGCCCGCGTCTCGGCCCGCCTCAGATGAAGTAAATACCAATCATCTACTTTTAATAGAAGTGATAGAATTTTGCTAAATTTGGCACGGAACAGCATTTAATAATGTCCTAAATTTTGAAGCTCACGCGAGCAAAGCCAGTAAGCTAGTATAAAATAAAAATAATAAATTTCTTTTATTTGATCATATGCAAAACCTTTTGGTCACGAAAACAGTATAAACAGGAAAAATAAAATACAAGTTAATTATGACATCACTGTTTAATTTTTTTTTAAAGGACAGATTAATTATAAACATTTCCAATATAACGTATACATGATTAAACACGTATGTGTGCAATTTTTTTATCGAAATATATAGTAACATGCATTTGATGAATGTTTGATATGCACATTTCGTTTCAACTCAAGAAAGTTCGAGAAAAACTCGTCACGTGTCGCTTCGACCAGCGTTCTAATAGTACTTCCACACTTAACCATCACAGAAAACAACAAATATGTAAAAAGGGAATAATAAAGTGTTATTTATTACTTTTTAGTTGATATACAGGGTTATTTTTCAAAGAGTAGCCAAATTTTAAACTTAATTTCAAATATAGGTAAATAATAAATAATGATATACCGTTATTGCAGTTTTTGAGCTTCTACTTTTATTTGAAATTATCCCAAATTGAATGTGATTTATGGGCAACAACGTTTTGCCTACCAATCGACCTTACGAATGTGTGCGTGTGTAGTAGTAGTAGTGTGTAGCAGTAAAATAAAATCAGTTAAAATAATGCATTACCACGCATTTTGAATTTAAAAGATAATAAGGACAGAATGTTTGAGATTTTTTAAATTAATTTTTCTTCACCATTTGCCTATATTACTTATTCTGAACCTTCTCTGTAAATTTCGCCGGTTATTAAATAACCCTGTGTAACGCTTTGCCACAGCCTAAGAAGAACATACAGTCAGTCATCTCGTTTGATGTTGGTGAAAAGCCGACATAAACAATAAATTGCTAAGGTTGTCAGGACGCGAAGTAATAAAAAATAAAATCTGCTTTCATTTTATTTCACGTTTAAATAAATTAATGTGTATGTGAAACTGATGAAACTAATTCCTTATCTTTAAATGAGGACGACCCACCGTTTTTTACCGCACATGTAGTGTCAACCATTTTAATTCATTTGCGTGACAGGACAACCCTAGCCAAGTTTAAAATTAGGTGCTCTAAAATTTTCACCGCAACGAATTGTTGAAATTTGCGTTGCAGGAATATTGACATAGTTACTTCTGCAACAGCTTCGGCGCTGTGGGAGTGCAGCCCTTCGCCCTTGCGTAGCAAATCACTGGGACCCATGCTCACCTCTGCAGCTTCGGCTTATTATTTACCACAGCGGGCGGGACTGCTCTCCCTCCGCGCCTACGGCTTTACAAAAACGCTCTAGGGGTAGGGCAGACGCGACCACGTGGGGTCGGGGCGTTCTGATTCGGTTTTAGTACAGATTCGACCTATCTTATATATAATATATTATAACTGATAAAGAACAAAAAATGCCGTTCATACCTTATAGTAAGGTAATGGTGGTCCCGGACCCGATAATTCCCAGAATATTACCGTCATCTACATCCAACCTCAATAATCTTTCAGCACTTAATTAGCACTTAATTCCTTGCTATTAATATTTATCGTATATCTATTATCGTCACTGCGTTGCCAGCGATACGTTTTGCTAGCAACGCAAATTTCAACAGTTCGTTGCGGTGAAAATTTTAGAGCAATTAATTTTTAAACTTGGTACCTAATTAGCACCTAAAAAGCCCCTAATTCGGGCTTTTTCTAAAAGCAATTTTGATTCTATTCTGATTTTCAGAAAACCTGAATTTTGCATCTGCTTTGTTCTGAATAACGACTTTATTTTTATTAGGGGCACCTCGTCATTGCCTATACTTGCAGCACCTAATTAGAACTTAATTCCTTGCTATTAATATTTATCGTATATCTAATAACTTCATTGCGTTGCCAGCGATACGTTTTGCTAGCAACGCAAATTTTAACAGTTCGTTGCGGTGAAAATTTTAGAGCACCTAATTTTTAAACTTGGCACCTAATTAGCTAAAATTCCTGACTTTGCGTTGCTGGCGAGACACAACTCACCTGTTACGTGCCCTAATTATATTTAACTAAGTAGTCATATTTTATAATATACTAGCGATCCGCCCCGGCTTCGCACTGTTGATTTCTGGATCTCAACAACAACGTTACCTACCGGGTCCAATTGTGAATGTAAGTTCTAAGCCATACTCTAATCAACTTAATCACACATAATTTCAATTTCGAAAAATCGATCCAGAAGTTAAGGAGGAGTTAAGTCATATACACACGGACAGAAGAATTATATAGTATGCATTATACATATAAACCTTTCTCTTGAATCATTCTGTCTAATAATGATAATCGCATCAAAAACCGTTGCGTAGTTTAATAGATCTAAGCGTACAGACGGAGGAAAGCGACTTTATTTTATACTATGTAGAGAAGTAGTTATATTTTATAATATATAAAGTGCTAGATCTGGCTCTGTCGACATTTAATCCGCTTCTACGGTACCTACACAATACACATGCATCTAAAATCATTTGCAACCAACAACGTGGTTTTAGGTGCGTCCGACAGTGAACTTTTACGGGCTGATAAATAAAGAAAGAAGAAAGATGCGAGTGTGACTGCGAGTCAAGGAGTTGAGCATAGTTTCGGTATCACATGAATAGACGCAGCGTTTTCATCTATCTTTCTTTGTTTTGATCTAAGATTTGACTACGATAAATCGCTATTTTATTAACCCCCTACTAAAACAGAGAGGTTTTATAAGTTTGTAGTGTGTATCTGTGTATATGTGTGTCTGTCTGACGCACCATAGCTCGTGAACGGATGAACCGATTTTGTTTATTATTTTATCTTTGAAAGGTGCTTTAATCGAGAGTGTTCTTAGCTATGTTTAAAAAAATCTATGCAGCCGTTTGAAGATCATCAGCTCTATTTGTTTCGAGGGTTTTTTTAAATGTTTAATAAAAGTTATTGCAAAGTCTAATTAATTGCAAAAAGTTACTCACACGTGATCCTGTTGAACTTGAGTTGAAACATTTACGAATTATTCGAAGGTAATGATTCAAAATTTCTCTAAATATTTGTGCGTGGTATTACAGAGCTTTTATCTTCATTTATCTTTATTTCTTTAAACGTATTTTAATTGATTACCTAGCGAATAATTACAATTGTAATTTTTATCTATTTCATTATTTACTTAAACATTATATCTACATAATAAATTGGACTATTTATAACAATATACTAGTTTATCTTTGGCGAAGAGATATTATTTACAATTCAGGTAACATCCAAGGAAACTTAAATAACAATAATCTTTACAGATCACTAAATAGACTTTAAATATTCAGTAACATTTGTTTAAAATAATAATAAAAAACAACACAATAGCGTTATTTAGAATGAATCTTATTATAGTGTGAATACAATCGGTACTTATCGATTTCCTAATTTTTCTACGGAGTTCGTCTTAATACTTACATTTCATGTTTGTCAAATCCTTCTTTATCGTATTCAAAATGTATATTCATTTAACTTAAACCCAAAAAATAAAAAATAAAATATTATTGAAATTCAAGCTACGAACAAGTATACTTACAATGTTATCTGTAGAAACTAAACAAGTCAAGTTTTACTTTACCTACAGTAGACATAATTTTTTAAATGATATAATGTACTTTGATAGTTGAAATAGGATTGTCTATGGTTGTCGTGGGTATTTAAATTAGGCCAAAAGCCTAAAGCTAGTTTAATATATTTCTATGTAATTTTAAGTTAAGCCTTATATTTCAATATACAGTTGGTTGAAAAAGATGCGTTTTAACATCAATTAGATCTCCGCTAGGAGTAATAGTGTTCTGTAAGTAATCGAAAAACATTTTAAATATTTTCTACTCGTTTTGTACCCTATTTTACAAAGATTTATATGTATACTACCATTCGGGCTCTGCGGCCTTAATATATTGCGCACTAATTTAAGGACTATTCTCCGTAACTCCTTTAGTCGACTGCGAGCATGCGAGAAGACTACTTCTTTGTTTTGTAAACCGCGATCTCATCGAATCTAACACTGATTTTGTTTAATATGACAAAGAAAACGCACACTTTGCCAATGTGATTTCATGTTTATTTCAGATAGGTATGTCGTATTTGCCTAATTATATAATAAAAACTTTATGTCGTATTTGCGTAAAAGCAGTAACTGTCGTAAATGAAAGTACAAATGACATCTTAATTTATCCATCTTGCTACCTGCTCGCTCCCGCACCCATATTGACATAATTTTTGTTCTGAATTGCCGATCTTGTAGTATACATAGAAGTCTTTACTATTTTACTAACCGTTATCAGACAAATAATTAATTAATACAATAGTAACGTAACTTAGCTCAATATTTTTGTTTAATTTTGAGTATTTTAATAACAATTCAAAATAAACTGACAAATGGAAATAACAAAGAGATTTTTTTTTAACGAAAGAGTTCTCACCAATTGCAATAGTTATTGAAATTATCTTTCTGAATTCCTGCGTAAAAATCTATTCACCCTGGAAACTCTGTTTTTGTAAGTTTCGATCGGGGCCCTTCGCAAGAGCCTTGTTGCTGTTACTCGGGTCATAGCCGTTTTATAGCTTTCTGGTGACAAGATGGCGGGCGTTTCCCGCGTTTTCAATATGTCAGTTGGCATGATGGCTTCGTCCGACAACATGGCGTCAATGTCGCCATTTAACATAGCAAGGGAGTCGGATGAGGTGTAGTTGGCTATCGGAGTGCATAGTGGTATAGCGTTCGACCATTTTCTGTTTCTGAAATATTAACTAGTATTAGAAGATGATATTCAAACCATTTTATAATACGAAACAAGAAATTTACGGCTCTTGCTTATATTAAAAATATTAATTTTTATACAACGTTAAATCATAAACAATTGAGACTAAATAATTAGAAATTTCAAAAACATTGCGATACAACTCTGAAAGTATTAAAAAATTACACAGATTTATAAATGTTACCCTATATAAACAATCATAGACTTAGAATTATTCTAAGTCTATGTAAACAATGTATTTCAACATTTTTTAGAAGTAACAAAGGAAGGCAAATGTTAATCAGCCATGATGCCTTCGTGTTACTTTGGGATTGGAGTTCAAGAATATTAATTAAACGGTCGATAATGGCCTTTTCAGGTTGCATAAAAATAATTTCAAGTGAAATAAACATTATTTACCTTTAATTAAAATTTTAATACACTTACTTAAGACAACGCAGCATTGGAGCCCCCTTAATTCTGTACCCTGGTTCGCAGGTGAAGGTGACTGTCTCTCCGATTTTGTAGTAGAACTTCACGGAAGACATGCGCCCTGATATTGTTGTTCCAGGGTATGTACATGCTTGGGCACCTAGTGATATGCAACGAAAATGGATAATTTTAAAGCGAATTTCTCCAGCATAAAACTAAAGCCAATTAGTCGATTCTGTTTTGAAAACAAAGGGGTTAAATATTTTCTATTCCAGAGTTAAAGCAAATTTATCTGTTACATAATTAAGGACTGTTGCAATGTTTTAGTGTGGATATGAATTTAAAAATTAAAAATGTGTTAATTATGTCTTATATTTTAGATGAAAATACTTTGATTATAATATTTTCTGTAATTCTGATGATGTTTATATTACGCATAATTAGAAAATTTCGGGTGATATAAATTAAAAATCGTTTTAAGTTCCAAAGGTTGGGGATGTCTGACAAAATGCAATATAAAAAAGAAAAAGCAATATCTACATGATTAAAATGACTTTCTGTTTGTCAAATGCGTTTATTCAGTCAAAGCAACATTAATACTTTATTTACATTCGTCTTCTACTCACAAGTCGGCGGCTTATCGCTCCACCGACCACTGTCCTGGCACACCAGAATCGGTCTTCCGTGCAGTGTGTGTTCAGGGTTGCAGTGGAACTGTAAGACGTCACCAGCTCTGTACGGTGCTCGGCCTAGAACGTAGCCCGATGCTGGTGGAGGCAATGCTGGGCAGGATACCTCTGCAAAGAATTTATTAACGAGTCGTCAGAATTCTGTTTGTTGTCTGTCTATTATGATTCTTTAAAAATCATAGTGATGTCTTGGGCGTCATAAGAACAAGTCACTACATTTTCATCTCTTCAAGTCCCTACTGCGGGGACCTTTAAGTCCCTTAAGCGACAAGAAACTCACAAGTGTTTTTCTACCGACTTCAAAAAGGAGGATGTACTCAATTCGACTGTATGTTTTTTTTATGTCTGTTACCTCATAACTTTTTTCTGGGTGAATCGATTTCGATGATTCTTTTTTATTTGAAAGCTGGTGCTTTTTATTTGATCCCATATAAATTTGATCAAGGTCTGACCAAAAGTTTTTGAGTTATGCTTAATAATTTATATTGAAGTCGGTTGAACAAAATTTTTAATTTTAAATTATTATCATTCTTATCTTTTAAATTATCATCCTTTTCTGTCTAGGGTTCCGTCGGGGTACTACACTCGTTTTTTTAGAGCAGTGTTAGCTCAGATGGTTAGCACTCGCTGTAAATTTCACAGTACGCGAGCAACCCGGGTCGGTCCCTGCCGGCACCAATGAAATTGTTAATTGCAATTTTAAGTGCTGATTTACCACGTCCGAGCACGTAGCCGAGGCGTTCTGCATGTCTGAGAAATAAGAAAAAAATATATTTCGAAGACATGTGAAGTTCGCCAATACGCATTGGGGCAGCGCGGCGGACTCTTCATTGCCCCAAAACCGTACCAGCAGTGGGACGTGTATATAGGCTGTAGTTAACTATACTCTTACCTATTCTGCCGGAACACTGCGTGTACTGCTGTGTTACGGTCTGAAGAGTATAGAGAGTCATTATAATTACAGGCTTTGAGGTATTCCATCTTAGTTCTCGGAGGTAGCAAGGCATCTGTACCCTTCTTTATTGAAGTAGGTTGCAGGTGTTCATAGGCTCCAGAAGCCACTTACAATCAGGTGGATTACGAGTTCGTTTAGTAAAGTTACAACTTACGGCGAGTATGCACTTCTGGGTACTGGCCTCCTTTCATTTCTGAGAGGGTTTTTAGGGCAAGGAAATGTCCACGGCCCTAATGCCTCAATGTGCGTTTTTCATGTCTTCGAAATATTTTTATTTTCTCGATTATTAAGTAGGTTTTTATTATACCGCCACTACATGGTCACTGTCCACTACACCATATCGTCTCGTGGGTGTCTTCAGAGGTGACAGAGGGAAACAAACCAGAAAACGAGCAGCAGCGTCTTTCTAATAACAACTTGAAAATAACAAAATTGCGGTTGCAGACGACTTACCGCCTGCAAATGAGGCAACTATGGCAAATATCCCCTTTATGTGGCAATCCATAAGGATGCTTATAGGCTGTTATGAATAAATGTAATGCTATTGCGATCGGGTGGTGTGTGTGAAGTGGAGGATGGGTGGAAAGTGGCGACGGTGGTGGGTACTCTTGTGAGGTAATATATAGGGAAGCCTATGTTGTGTGACAGACGGGGAAGGGGCGCGCCCAGTCGGCGGCCGGCAGGCAGACGGTCTCGTGCGCAGTGGACGGTGGGTGGTGCGGTACCTGTGCAGACGGGGAAGGGCGCCCAGTCGGCGGCAGGCAGACGGTCTCAGGCGCAGTGGACGGTGGGTGGTGCGGTACCTGTGCAGACGGGAAGGCGCGCCCAGTCGGCGGCCGTCAGGAAGACGGTCTCGTGTGAAGTGGATGGTGGGTGGTGCGGTACCTGTGCAGACGGGAAGGGCGCCCAGTCGGCGGCCGGCAGGCAGACGGTCTCGGGCGCAGTGGACGGTGGGTGGTGCGGTACCTGTGCAGACGGGAAGGGCGCGCCCAGTCGGCGGCCGGCAGGCGACGGTCTCGTGTGCAGTGGACGGTGGGTGGTGCGGTACCTGTGCAGACGGGAAGGGCGCGCCCAGTCGGCGGCCGGCAGGCAGACGGTCTCGGCGCAGTGGACGGTGGGTGGTGCGGTACCTGTGCAGACGGGAAGGGCGCGCCCAGTCGGCGGCCGGCAGGCGAACGGTCTCGTGTGCAGTGGACGGTGGGTGGTGCGGTACCTGTGCAGACGGGAAGGCGCGCCCAGTCGGCGGCCGGCAGGCGAACGGTCTCGTGTGCAGTGGACGGTGGGTGGTGCGGTACCTGTGCAGACGGGGAAGGGGCGCGCCCAGTCGGCGGCCGGCAGGCAGACGGTCTCGTGTGCAGTGGACGGTGGGTGGTGCGGTACCTGTGCAGACGGGGAAGGGGCGCGCCCAGTCGGCGGCCGGCAGGCAGACGGTCTCGTGTGCAGTGGACGGTGGGTGGTGCGGTACCTGTGCAGACGGGGAAGGGGCGCGCCCAGTCGGCGGCCGGCAGGCAGACGGTCTCGTGTGCAGTGGACGGTGGGTGGTGCGGTACCTGTGCAGACGGGAAGGGCGCGCCCAGTCGGCGGCCGGCAGGCGACGGTCTCGTGCGCAGTGGACGGTGGGTGGTGCGGTACCTGTGCAGACGGGGAAGGGGCGCGCCCAGTCGGCGGCCGGCAGGCAGACGGTCTCGTGTGCAGTGGACGGTGGGTGGTGCGGTACCTGTGCAGACGGGGAAGGGGCGCGCCCAGTCGGCGGCCGGCAGGCAGACGGTCTCGTGTGCAGTGGACGGTGGGTGGTGCGGTACCTGTGCAGACGGGGAAGGGGCGCGCCCAGTCGGCGGCCGGCAGGCAGACGGTCTCGGGCGCGCCGCGCAGCGCCCAGCCGGCGGGGCAGGAGAACGCGGCGCGCCCGCCCACGCCGCGCGACACCACCGACACGCGCGGCCGCCGCTCGCCCTCGCCCAGCTCGCCGTCCAGCACCACCTCGCCGCACTCCACGCCTACACGACGGAATATTGAAAGAAACAAAGAAATGCGTTTATTCCAGTTTAAGCATGCAGCACAACAAGTATAAAGTAATTACATGCAATAAGAAAAAAAAAACTATATGAAAAATAATTGACAGACATTATAAATTTAAGAAAATACGCTTAAAAAACCCTGTGCTGCAGCATGAAACTGCGAAAAATACCGGACTCAGTGATAGCACTGGTTTTCAGTCTAGCCCATACCCTGAGGCAACTCGGGCGGTTGAGTACACGCTCGCTCTTGATATCCGAAAATTTTAAAGAAAAAATATATTATATAAATGGACTAATAGTAGAATTAGCCTTTCTTTTTCAAATAGGATACGTGCGCATGCAATATCTATAAAAGTTTTGTACTAAAAAAAACTAAGGTAAATAAATACACAACTCGTATAAATATTTCTAAAAAAATATAGGCTAACTACATAATATGCAATTTAACTGTTAGTTTCAATTTTGTTATTTTACATTTTTAAATATTGCAAATCAAGCCAGGATTTAGTAAAAATTAAAGTACCAAACCGCTCGTTGTCTATGAAACACAGTTAAATTACTAGTGAATTCATTAATCGTTAAATTTAGAAAAAATTGCTATATTTAAGATTTATTTAAATCATTTATATCTAGAACAGTAATTTATATTTGTTTTTAAAACCGTTAATTGTTGTAAGGCTACGTAAGGGTGGCAGCAGGTTGTTCCAACACTTTGTTGCATTGTATTTGAAACTTCCTCTGACTTCAGTGCATTAGAGCGGCTAAAACGATATACTAATTCTTGATCAACTGATCTGAGATTATGTGTATTATTGTGATCTTTCACCCAATCAAGCTTATTGTAAAGATATACTGGTTCTTTGTTTTTTACTATACCAAACAAAAGAGTGGCAAAGTGTAGTCGTCTACGGAAGTCCATTTTAAATATATTGGCTTTGTCATAGAACGGTGTTACATGTGTAGGTGGAAGTGTATTAAAGCAAAAGCGCGCGCAGGCGTTCTGCACCCGCTTTATTTTTTGTTTGGTACATGCTAGAAGTCGCGGTCCTATGAGAGAAACAGCATTTTGAGAGAACGAGGGACTCGCATAGGTTAAGACGCAGAGTCAGGTTTAGGTAATTGCGAATTCGATATAGTACTTTTAGCCTAAAGGAGCAATTACGTGCAATGTCAAAAATATGCTTCTAGAATCGCAGCTTCACTTCCATCACTACACCAAGATTTCTCGCTTCAGGGACTCTTCCGATTGTATCCTTATTTATGACAACCGCGGGACATTTCGAGGTTATCTTCCGTACCTGTGTCGATGTTCCCAGAATCATGTATTTTGTTTTATTCGGATTCAGAACTACTGTGTGCTCAGACCACAGAGATATGCGATTCAGGTCGGCGTTAAGCTTCGCCAATGCTATATATCTGTAATTATCTGAAGTAAATCTGGTGTTGTCGTTTGTTATTAATTTCACTCGCTGGGAACGGTTCTTAAAATTTCTTTCGAACCACTTAATAGCATTTCTACTTAATCCATAGTATGATAATTTAGAAAGTAGTAAGGAAACATTAATGGTATCGAATGCACGTGAGAAATCCAGCAACGTGAAAATAGTGCCCTCTCCGTTGGCCTGTGCTATCAGTATGTTGTTTACAACCTGAATTAAGGCAGTTGTAGTGCTGAGCTGTTTTCTGAAACCCGATTGCAGCCTAGGCAGTATATTATTGGTCTCAAGATATAGAGTTAACTGGTCTATTACTTTAGATAAGCATGGTAAGATGCTGATGGGCCCAAGGTCAGATAAACAAATAGGGTTACTAACTTTGGATATAGGTTTAACAAGGGCTTGCTGCCATACATTAGGATAGTTATTTGTTTCGAAAGATTTATTGATTATTTATGTTATTACTTCAAGACAACCTGGAAGTAACAGCCTTATCATGTCTAGTCATTCCCCATCGCAACCAATTACATTATTCTGTAATGACCTTAAAATATTTGCAACTTCAGATTCTTTAAATTGAAACGAAACATCAGAAAACGATGAAATTCAAAGTGAGGAGAGACATAGGTACATTACTTTCTCCGGGAACATTGAGAAAATGATCGTTCAAAGCATTTGGATCATTGACATGAGCTGGTAGAGAATTATTTTTGCTTTTATTTGCAGATGTTGCTTAATATGCTTCCACATAATATGGTTGATTAATTTTTGAGTTGACGAAACATTTAAAGTACGCCATTTTTCTGACACAAGGGCACTTTTAACTATTGATTTTAGCTCTTTATAATAGTCCTTGTGGGAGTCGAGATTTGTCTTACGAGCTCTAACCTGCGCTTCATCACGCGTCATCATTTTATATAACATAAATTCATCAAGTGTATGATGTACAAAGTGTATGATGAGTGCATAGTGTCGATGTGGAATAGTGTGACAAAGTTCAAGGGCGTATAACTGAGTCCAAGTCCGGTCTCGTTGATTGATATATTGTGGGCTTCTGAGAACACAATCGATGAATCTTCTTAATCGATCTCCGAAACGGAAAAATATTTCCTACTGGTATCTAAGTAAAAGGTTCGTTCCAATTGTCTTCTCTTTCGTTGCTACGAAGGATTGAATTCCACAGTCCGCTCATAAACGGAATTTATTCAATTTCAAAATAAAAACATAAACTTTTTTGTTGTGTTTTAATTATGTAGTGTAAGTTTTTAATTTTTAACATTTTGTTTTCGTTATACGGCTGCCTTTATTAAACTTGGGATATGTACATGTACGTTTAATTTAAGTAAAAAGATATGAGATGGCATCGTCATCGTCATCGTCATTGTCATGGTCATCGTCGTCGTCACCGTCATGGTCAGTGTAACTTTTTAATTATTAACATTTTGTTTTCGTTCTACGGTTGCCTTTCTTAATCTTGGGCTGTGTACATGTACGTTTGATTGAAGTAAAAAGATATGAGATGGCATTCTCATCGTCATCGTCATTGTCATGGTCATCGTCATCGTCACCGTCATGGTCATGGTCATCGCCATCGTCATCGTCATTGTCACCGTTATGGTCATCGTCATCGCCATTGTCATCGTCATCTTCATCACATTTATGTTTTTATTCGGGTTTTTAATTTTTAATATTGTTTTTAAAGACTATTAAAGGTTTTTGATAATATATTAATTATATATATTTATTACATATATGTATATATTTACTACATGGCACTCTTAGCTTAAAAAGTAAACGACAAAGCGTAAAATTAGGTATCCCCCTTATTGAAAAGGACTGTTTTCTCCAAGCCATTTTGATCATGGCTGAAAACATTGTGGTTTACCGCAACTCATGCGGAGTAAATTGGTTTTCTTTCTTTCTTCTTAATTATACATTACCTTACAGCCAATCAAAAGTTACATTGACTATTAAATTCCAACTAGGCCTAGATTCCTAATACCTTTCTATACACTTACTTTCACAAACCGGTAGCGGAGCACTCCAGTTGCCAGATGCACGACAGGTCAGGACGTGTGCACCAAGCAACGCATTTCCATTTGCACACGAAAATCTGATCTCGGTTCCCAAACGAGTGCCAAGGTCACTGGCGACCAAGCCCCTTCTGATCGGTAATGGCGGACAGTGGACGTCTGCAAAAATTACAAGTAAAATAGAAACACGAATATTCGACTCCTTTTGATTGTAAATCACTTACACTATATGAGAAAGATTAATGGTCCAAAAATCGAGCCTAGTGGAACACCTAGTGAGAACAACGATTGTTTGTTGATTGCAAGGCTGTTTTGAAAATAAAGTAATGTGAGAATTTCTAATTAATATAAAGTAGTTTCCTTATCAAGGTCTCATGATTATTAAAATCGAAAGCCTTCAGCACTTGGCAGAAGTGTCAATATTGCAACTGAGATCGAGATATCGAATTTTTTTGAAGAAAATCATATCTGTTGAGCTGTTAAACTTGATCGATTCAGTATATAAATTTTAAAATCTTAGGAATCGGACCAATTCGTATTACAGATAGTTTACAATACATGTTAACACAATAATATATTCGAACATAACGAAAATAATCTCTCTGAGATATTCGCTATTCTTTAGGATTAATTAAACATACTCATACACTTTACTTAAGCACAGAATAAATAATTGGCTTAAATCACGTCTTTTGTCTTTGAGTTTGATTCTTAATTTGATTAATTAGTAATTAAGATCAACTTAATCAAGAATCGATTATTTTGCGTTCGATTCGAAGATCGATTTTTAGGGAGAATCGACATACCCAATAGTAATTAAAAATTCTATTTGATGATTGTGAATTTCGTTTTTGTCTAACCTTTTAAAAATAAAAGGTCTCTGTCCAACCGAACAATATTTACAGGCAGGAATATTACATACATTGACCATGTAGTGACGGATAATAATATCCACTACCCCATATCGTCCTGAGGGTGACGTAAGAGGCGACAGAGAGAAACAAACCAGGAGATAGGCTGCAGCGTCTTCCTAATAATAATAATGTCCTCCAGACCGAATTTCGGTCACGGCGGCTAGCCTCAATGGAGACTAGCCATCGGCGTAGGACAGGATTATAGTGCCAAAGTGTATGCGCAAGCACAGGTGCACTCTATTCCCTCACTCTCATAGTCCGATGGGACGGTAAACCGACACGACCGGAGAGAGATCAGGCGCAAGACCAACGGCTTAACGTGCTTTCCGAGGCACGGGGGTGAGACAACGCCAACTTCCTGACTCCGAGCAGCTACTGAGGATTTCTTGATGGAAAAGCTGAATAACCGATTCTTTTGCCCGACCGGGATTCGAACCCAGGACCTCAAGATCAGCAGTCGCACTACTAGAACCACTAGACCAACGATCTTCCTAATAATACTAAAAGAAACTGAGGTTGCCAATAAGCCTGTCATGCATGGCAACTATTGCAAATATCCCCTTTATGCGGCAATCTATGGAAATACCTACATTCAGCAGTGACTAGGCTGTAATGAATAATGCATATTACCTTCAACAATTATTTCAACTTGATGGCTCTGTCTCGCTGGCGTCTCGCACCGGTAGACACCAGAGTCTTCTTTAACCGCTCCCATTATACTGAGACGATACTCCAGTTGACTGTCGCGTCCAGGATCAGTCGTCCAACCTTCTTGATATTTTCTTTCCGGACTTTGAAAATATATTTTATTATTTTGCAAAACGTACTCATATGTTAAAGTATATATGAATTTATAACACCTTTCTTCTATAAAGACTTTCGAAGGCAAATTATTAGCAATTTTCAACAAAATGTTACTTGGAATAAAACTAATTTTACGCATACAAAATGTGTAAAATTCGTTTTATTTAATGCCTAGTATTCGTGTAGATACAAGAAATTATTATGTTACTTTATTATGGACCTCCCCCACTAGATGGAGTGACGACCTGGTAAGACATGCAGGAAGTCAATGGATGCAGGTGGCTCGGGACCGTGCTTTGTGGCATTCCGTGGGGGAGGCCTATGTTCAGCAGTGGACTTGTGAAGGGCTGTAATGATGATGATTATGAACCTAGCGATCCGCTACAGCTTCAGATGGTTGATTTCTAGATCTCGATAACAACGGGTCTAATTGTGAATCTAAACCATTTTCTAAACACGCAAAATTTCTACAAAAACGGTCCAGCCGTTTAGGAGAAGTTCAGTCACATACACACGGACAGAAGAATTATATAATTTATAATATGCATGTATTGTACATATAAACCTTCCTCTTTAATCGTAATATCGTCCCGTGGGTGTCTTAACAGGTGGCAGAGGGAAACTGAAACAAGACATTGGCTGCAGCATCTCTCAGATAAAAACCCAAAATTATAAAAACTGCAAGAAGATATTAAAGGAACTCCATCCGCGACTGGTCGTCGCTGCTGGTGATAAGAGGGCTGGCTCTTTTCTCGCTCAAAGGCTAAGTATAGCCATTCAGCGGGGAAACGCATCCAGCGTTCTTGGCACGATACCGCGGGGAGTAGGACTGTTTGATAATTAAATTACTAGTTTTTTTTTCATTTTTATTATAGTTTTTAATATTGTATATAATAAAATATTGTATAATAATAAAAAATTTGAAGATATTTATCTGCAAGCCTTCCTAAAACAAATAAAAAAGTCCAATATTGTTGATAACAATTTGCATTATTTACAACAATTATTATATTGTTAATATTTTTTTTTAAATATTAAATAGTTTTTAAGCAACAGTACCCGAAAGGTATGTGTGGCGCAGTATGCGAAATCGGAAAGTCGTAACCATCAGCCTTCCCGTAGCTGGCCTAGACATTTAACACTCAGCGTAAGGAGGTGGTTACCGCCATTTCTCGGGCTATATCTTGAGAGCCATGATTTTTCTGGTATTTCACATAGTCCACTCTAAAGAAACCCACAGGATGAAATGGGATGATAAATTCTCTTGCACCCACCGTATGGTTTCATTTAAATTCTACACTGTCAAAAACTACCATCAACACCTGTTAACTACTGAAATTATAAAGCGACAGTAGGCCAATGGCTATGTAATGGTATTCGGATTCCGTAAAGCTATAAAATGTCATCGATTCGAATCCGCAATTCGACTACTGTTGTGAACCACTCCTAACACAAGTATTTTTACGTGGTAGAGCCATGCTGCAGCTTTATTATGGTTGTAGCACGAGTGGGTCGGCTCGACCGGGGAAGGACCACGCTCTCACAGAATACCAGCGTGAAATAGCAGCTTCATGCTGCTGTGTTTCGTATGGTGAGTGTAGAGAACCGGAGACCCTTTTTACTAGATGTAGATGTCTTTGAGCCAAAGCATCCACTTACCATCAGGTGGACTCTGTAACGAGCACACGTGTCACGCTTATTCTATAAAAAAAAATTAAGCATACTTGGAGTAGTAGTGGGAGTAGCAGCAATGATAATAGTGTTTCTAGTATTTATTTTTAAAATAGTTTTTAAAAAAAACTCATTAGAAAGTCACTCACTCTGGGTAGTGGTGGGTAACATTCCACTTCGGATTGCCGAACCTCCTCATCCAGAGGCATTCCATGTGCAGGACAGTTCCTGGATACACCAGCAGCTTCCCATCATTCGTCTGCGCGATCGGGCCCTGCGAGTGCCTGAATAAAATTGTCGGAGGCTTTTCCACTGGAAGTAAGATTTTTTTTGTTAGATTTTATTAAAATGTTTATATGGCTTTAAAGCCGTGATAGCTCACATGGTTAGCGCTCGCTGTAAGTTTCACAGAACGCGAGCACCTCGGGTTCGATCCCCGCTGGCACCAATGAAATTGTTAATTGCAATTTTAAGTGCTGATTTACCAGGAGCTCGGCGGTGAAGGAAAACATCGTGAGGAAAATTGCATGTCTCAGAAATAAAAATTATATTTCGAAGACATGTGAAGTTCGCCAACACGCATTGGGGCAGCGCGGCGGACAGTTCCTTGCCCTAAAACCCTCTCAGAAATGAGAGGAGGTCTGTGCCCAGCTGTGGGACGTATATCCGCTGTAACTTTACTTTTATTTCTATTCTTCCATTAATTACGTCAATCAAACGTCCTCCATAGACAGGCCAGGCCTCCCTCATAGATTGCTTCATGAGGAAGACAGGTATTTGTCATATTTGCCACAATTGGCATACGAGTTAACAACCGCAGTTTTTATCCTGTTCATTTTCCTCTATCACCTCTTATGACACCCACGGGACGGAGCACGGATACGGGGTAGTGTAATTTCAACTGACTTCAAAAAAAGGAGGAGGTCCTCAATTCGGCTGTATTTTTTTTAATGTGAAGAACCAGAACTTTTTTCTAAGTGAATCCATAGATACCCGCAATAAGTAAATAAGTTTACAGATGCGTTGACACCCTTTAGGACTAAAACTAGAGCCGCGAGCTATATTATGGTTGCAGCACGAATGGTTCGGATCGACCGGATAATACCACGCTCTCACAGAATACAAGTGTGAAATAGCAACTTAATGCTGCTGTGTTTCGTATGGTGAGTGAAAACCGGAGCCTTTTTACTAGAAACGGGGCATTCCATCTTAGCCCTCAGGGGTGACAACGCATCTGCATTTTGATTCTTAATCGAGGATAAATGTACATGTCTATGGGATACATCATCCACTTACCATCAGGTGGACTGTGTGCTCGTTTGCACCCTTATTCTATAAAAAAATGGAATATTACACTTCAACTTACTTGCATAATCGTTCTCTTGGTTAAGTCCAAAGCATGTCGGTTTAACACCATCCCATGAACCTCCGATGCACTTTCGTGTCTGAGATCCTGTCATAGCGTATTTGCCAATGTCACTGCATCTGAGAAACGAACAGTACACGTTTCACAATATTCAGAATATTAAATTCAAAAGGGACCAAAAATATTTTTTTTATATTTGACATAGACGCTAAAACGTAAACAAACCTATGACGATATAATATATATAAGATTCTATTGACCGTGTAGTGGAGGTGAAAGAATTTCACTACCCCATATCGTCCCGTGGGTGTCGTAAGAGGTGACAGAGAGAAATAAACCAGGAGATGGGCAGCAGCGTCTTCATAATAACAATTTAAAAAAAAGGTAAGGGTGCCAAACTGTCTGCCAAGCGTAGCAGCTATAGAAAAACCCTCCTATGAGGCAAACTAAGGGGAGACAGACCTATGTTCAGCAGTGGACTTAGACTGTAACAGTTATGGTAACGGATTCTATTTTAATGTTGCTAGTATGCTTTGCCTCGGATTTAATTAAGCTAACAAAAATGTAATGAATAGGAAATTATGGTAGTGACTGTTCGAAGTAATTTAGTTTGCGATATCGCCAACAGATGACGTTGGACGTGTTTGTGTCACGGTATTATTTGATGCACACGGTTTGCTTAAGAGCCGTTTGTATTGAGTGTGAGTGCGTGTCACAGTGGGGTCCTGTGCACAGAACACAATTACTCTCTACCAAGAGGTCCTGTCCTGTATTACACAATAAGTAATTTATGTTTTTATTTATGTTTTATTTATAATAATCTTACGTTTTTATTTTCTCATATCATATACATATACATATATTCTCAATCTTATGCTATTATTATAGTACATAGTATATAGGTAGCAGCGTTCGCGAAATTACGATTTACGACATCTTCCCGTCGGGTATACCTCAAAACTTGAAAACAAGATTGTACAACCAGTGCATGCTGCGTGTTGCCAGTGATGACTTATGGATCTGAGACGTGGTCCTTCACTGCTGGCCGTATGAGGAAGCTCAAGGTCGCTCAGTGAGCTATGGAGAGGGCTGTGCTCGGGGTTCCGCTGCATGATAAACTTAGAAATGAGGATATCCGCAGTAGAACCAGCGTGACTGACATAGCCCATTGGATTAGTAAGCTGAAGTGGCAATGGGCCGGCCCTATAGCTCGAAGAACCGACGACCTATAAGGAAAAAAGGTTCTCGAGTGGCAAAGTGTAGGGTGACCCTAGATGGAGTGACGACCTGGTAAGACATGATGGAAGTGGATGGATGCAGATGGCTCAAGACGTGCTTTGTGGCATTCTTAGGGGAGGCCTATGTTCAGATGTGGACTTATGAAGGGCTGTAATGATGATGGTGATGATAGTATATAGGGTACATATTATTATAGATTATAGTATGTAAGATATTAGGTAGTGTATGAAAATTTCATCGCTCCCTATTACAAAAATGAAAAGTTCCTGCTGTATTAAATTACTATTGGTACCTGGAAATAATTACAGCTCCAGGTGGAAAGTCCACCGTCTCAGTTATTTCTAGGTCATTAAAGAACGATACCACATGCGGTTCTTCATTTCTAAAGGTGCAACTGTTGTTGTTAAGGAGTTCTTCACTTTGTGCCTCTAATTCCTCTGGAACATAAACGTCGTCCATTTTACATCTCTTAGCTTATGATATTTTTTTGATTATTGTTCAAATTTTTACACAAAATAAAGAAAGTAAAATTTTACTTTTAATAAAATGTAAAAACCGCCTTCAAAGAATTAAAAAGTATAAAACCATTCCACAGTCTGGACATCGGTGCTAAGACATTGTAAATAGAAGATTTAAAGGTCCGACTTCAAAATACGAAATTATTTTATTCTTGTTAGTTCCTTAAAGCCTATAAATAGTCTAGAAGGAATCGGCGCATGAGTACCGAAAACTATATTGGTGAATTCGGGATTTTTCAAACCTTTAAAAATTAATAACTCCGAAAATGTTAATTTTATCGTAAAAAGTGAAAGAGCCTTTTTCGTATTTTATTAAAAAATTTAAAAAAATATATAGAAAATAACAATAAAAAAATAGGTTTAGACAATATGGCACCGAGTTGCCTTTATATCATCAGTAGGACAATTTGAAGAGAATCACATGAAAATTAAGTGAAATTAATTTTCGGTACTCATGCGCCGATTCCTCCTGGACTAAAAAGTCCACTGCTAAACCTAGATGAAGTTTTTAAAGTTACTATGAAGACGACATTGATATTTTGATTTTCCTTGGTCCGCTCAAGATCAAGAGAGACAGGATGGAAGGAGTGGACTAAGGCATATCGTAATCTCAATGTCGTCTCCATTCCCATAAAGCTTATAAAAGTCCACTGCCGAACCTACGTTCAGGCCATAGATTGCCTACGCGGGAGTTAGCAATAGTTCTTAAACCAACTCAAACAAACAAAAACTGCGGTTGCCAAACCGCTTGCCAAGCACCAGACGAGGCAACTACAGCAAATATGCCCTCTGTGGGGCAATCTATGGAGGATGCCTATTCAGCAGTGATCTTTTGGTAGTTTATAATGGTAATGATAGCAACTTCTGTATGCTTGGTGGTATAGTACTGTGTGACATTTCAACATGGATATATTAAGACCTAACAATAAAATCTCCGGTTTTCTTAACTTAATGTCGGAATACAAATTCAGACAAAATATCAAAACACCAACTCATACAACGGAAACCACATTTACGTGTCTAGACATCATACTTACGAACTTTAATAAAAAATATTTAAATACTACTGTAGAAGAACTAGGGTTTTCTTTTCACTCGGCAACAATTATACAGCTGAAAAAAACCGACAAATTAAGCAACTAGAGTGGTATACAGAAAAAACGGATTTATAACAAAAGTGTAATAACTCAGTTTAAAACACAGTTAATAGATTATAACAAAATAATTGACCTCGATAGGCTAATAACCATATTAAACCAAATTATACCGAAGCGACGAATCAAAATAAAATCGAAACCAAAAAAATATTGGTTAACAGTAGGAATAAGGAAATCGTGTAAAATAAAGGATTGCTAAAATTTACAATAAAAAAACGAATGACCCAATACTGACTTACATTTAAAAAAAAAATGCAAAACATTAAAACAGCTATAATAAAAGCAAAAATTAATCCATACTTCCATACTAATATTATAAATGCGAAAGTGTGTTTGTTTGTTTGTTTGTTTGTCTTCTTTCACGTCGCAACAGAGCGTCGGCATGGCATGATTTTTGGTATGAGGGATAGTTCGGTGGCTGTAGAGTGACATAGGCTACTTTTTCCGCGGAAAACATCTCATTCCGTGGGAAAATCGAATATGCGTACGTTTGTCCTTCTTTCACGTCGCAACAGAGCGTCGGCAGGCATGGCATGATTATTTTGCATGCGGATAGTTTGGTGGCTTAGAGCGACATAGGCTACTTTTTTCAGCGGAAAAACATATCATCTTCCCGTGGAAAATCGAATATGTTGCAAAATTAAATTCAGCTAGGTGGCGCCACCGTGATTCTACAAGACGGACGACGGTACGATGGACGAACACAGAAGGTCAGAATATCTGGATTATTATGTCTTTTACCAAAATTAAGATAAAAATGTATGGATCTGTTTTTCCACGCAGGACCGGGAAGAGAGCGATAAAAACATAAAATTCACCAGCTGATTTTCTTCAAACGTTTTGGTGCATCGTAATTCACAGAATAGGCGATAACCTCGCACACGATATTAAGTAATCCGTTGATGCCTGCTCACCTCCCGCAAGGGTTACAGGCGTGATTATAAGTATGGATCAGAAATACTATCACCACCTGTCACGCTTTCACCCTTAACTATTACTTAACAATGGTAGAAATAGTTCTTAGTAAGTTTCCTATTATAAGCCTTAGTAATATTTATTGAACGGAAATGAATACAGTTCTATATATGTGGTTATGAATGAATCGGTATTACAATAAGAAAAATGTGCAAAATTATAAGAAAAATATATTTTGAGAGTTCATTAACTAACGTACACATAGTTTAAATTGATTCCGCAGATGTCGTTACTAGTTTTTAAAACGCGGTAACGAAATGTTTCCGACATGTAATTAACTCCCGCCGTTGAGCCGCGCGTCAACTTATAGTGCATACGGTACCTATACGCTTAAATTGTTTCTATTTCAGCTTATTCGACTACCTGCTTTCGATTTCGGTTGTTTGTTATTTGCTTTGGATTTGGTTAAGGTTGAATGGATTTATATTGGCTTTCATTTTCGGATTTGTATTTTATTGGATCGGTTTTGTTGATTTGGTTGGTATTCCTTTATACATATTTAGACTCTGGCTTTGATTTTGATTTTGTTTAGAATCGTGAATTGGTTTTCGTTGTTTTAGGTTGTTTAACAATACTTCAAAGGAATATTAATAGTATAGATAGTGTATACGGTATTCATACACTCATTTTTTTTCGTTGGTTATATTTATATTGACTACTGCTTTCGATTTCGGTTTTCATGATTTGTTTTGTGATTTGTTTGTTGATTCGATTTTTGGCTATCGCTTTCGGATTCGTGTTGTGTCTTGAATTGGTTTTGTTGTTTTGATTTTAAAATATTTTAAAGGAATATATTAGATATTTTGGATTTTTGGTTTTTAAAAATATTTAAAAGGAAATTTAATTCCTTTAGGTATTTTAACGTTTTTTATAAATAGGTTTTTCTTACTTATAATGCCTCGCAAACGTAAGTCCAGCCTTTCAAGAGTATCTTCCTAAAGACAAGTGAAAAGATTAGCCTGATCGCTAGAATTTTAGAAGATGCTGAACTGAGAAGGCAAGAACAAGCAGAGCGTCAGGCTGCTTTTAGAGCATCTGAGACATCTTCAACGTCAGCAAAGGCGTCTTGAACAGACAGAGCGTCAGGCTGCTTTAAGAGTCTGAAACACCTTCTCAAAGTCAGGAAAGCGTCTTGAACAGGCAGAGCGTTGTTACTTTAAGAGTTTCTGAAACACCTCAGTGTCAGCGTTCTGAACAGGCAGAGCGTCAAGCTACTTTAAGAGCTACTGAAACACCTGCTCAAAGTCAGCAAGGCGTCTTGAACAGGCAGAGTCAAGCTACTTTAAGAGCTACTGAAACACCAGATCAAAGTCAGCAAAGGCGTCTTGAACAGGCAGGGCGTCAATCTAATTTAAGAGCTACTGAAACACCTGCTCAAAGTCAGCAAAGGCTATTCGAACAAGCGGAACGTCAGGCCGCCTTAAGAGCCGCGGAAACACCTGATGAAACCAACACAGACTCATTGAGCAAGCTGAACGTCAATCTACTATAAGGGCATCTGAAACACCAGAACAGACACAGGCGCGAAGAGATGCAAATGCACAGCTCCAAGCTGAACGTCGACAAAATCAAAGAAACAATTGGTCGGTTTTAATGACGCAGCATTCAATTATGATCCGTTGATTGATTATAAAACACAGGTTAGTTGTTATCGGACTGATGGACAAGGTGTCGATTTTGCAGCGCTTAAAATGGAAAGATGAGACCGCAGGCATGTGTTGTTCCAATGGCAGTGTCTCTTCCGTTACTTGGGGAACCAGAAGAACCTTTGAAAAACTCTTTTATATGATGCTAATGAGTCACGGCGCTTTTAAACAGGATCCGGAAATATATCATGCTTTCAAATGACGTCCTTGAGTTGACTGGGAAATAATAATGCCGGGATTTTCGCCTACATTTACGGTGCAAGGGCAAATTTATCATAGAATAGGTTCACTTTTTCCAGCTGAAAACGAACAGCATAAATTTTACAAGTATATTTTATGGTTGACGAAGAAATTGAGGTAGACCGTCGCGCCAATTTATCCAGGGATTTGAGAGAGACAGTGTTCAAAATTCAAAGATTCTTGCATGAACGTAACATTTTAGTCAAAACAACTGCTTTAGAAAACCTACCTGAAGAGGATTATAAAGTCGTCATTCGCAGATCGACCCTCGAGGAGAGCATGAGCACCTTGATAAACGAAATAGCAGCCGTAATTAGTGGTGATCAATTTTCTTCACGAGACATTGTCTTGCGAGCACGTGATGATACGTTGCAACGGTAGCTGATACACAAGTTTTATGACGCCTGCAATACCCATTGATTTATTGCAAAGGACAAGAGGGTTATCATTTTCAAATTCCACCTCATTAACCTGGTCACAAAGGAGCCTACCCGAACAAAAAGTATCATGTATGGATTTTATGCGTATCATATGATGTTGCGAGAAAATGATTTTAACCTCTTAGCCCGGTGTAGACAATTATTTCATCAATTTTTGTAGACATGGTGAAGGTAGAAAGTGAACGTCTCCGTTATATATCTTTAAATCAAAAAGCTGCGCGTTGAGAATTATATACATTTACAAGATACAGTTTCTAGCGACGCCAATGTAAACCCAGAGATTTAGGTTAAATGGAATTCTGCCTCATCATTCGTTAACAGTCCCTGCTACCTACATGAGTACACACAAGACGCATTCGCCTATGTACGAACTTACGGAAGACCTGATCTTTTGTTACTTTTACTTGCAATCCCATATGGAAAGAAATAACTGAGGAGCTAATGGCCAAAAAGTACTGACAGACATGATTTAGTTGTTAGAGTATTTAGATTAAAAGTACAAAATTAATGTATGTAATTAACAAAGGGAAAATTTTCGGAGAGGTGCAGTTTCATGTATTCAATTGAATGGCAAAAAGAGGATTACCGCATGCCCACATTCTAATATGGCTTAAAGAGAAGTTGCGGCCCAGCCAAATAGACGACATAATAAGCGCTGAGATTCCGGATCCTGAGCAAGATAAAGAATTGTATGATACCATCGTCCGAAATATGATTCAGTCCATGTGGAGCACGAAATTCAATATCGCCATGTATGAAAGAAGGAAAATGTACAAAGAAATTCCTAAACAGCTATTAAAAGAAACAGTGCACAATGACAAAGGCTACCTTTATACAGACGCAGAGCCCTGAAGATGGTGGCAGGAAAGTTACAATCAAATCTCGCCTGGAGCGTTCGAAACCTTAGATAACAGCTGGATTGTCCCGTATTCGCCTATTCTATGTAAAATGTTTAATGCCCACATTAATGTAGAAGCATGTAGCTCTGTCCGCGCAATCAAGTATATCTGTAAGTACATAAATAAAGGAAGCGACCAAGCAATATTTAATCTCAGGAGTGAAGGTGAGGCAAATCCTGTTAATGAAGTACAGACCTTTCAAGCAGGGCGTTATGTCAGCAGTAACGAGGCAGTGGCGTCTCCTTCGCTTCCTTTACACGAAAGGCACCCAACAGTTACTCACCTTGCTGCACTTAGAAAATGGAGAGCGTGTATTTCACCTGAAAGAAATTCCAAGAAAGAATTGCATCACCGCCAAAACTACACTAACAGCCTTCTTTCAACTTTGTCAAACCGACCCTTTGCAAAAACGTTGTTATATTCTGAAGTCCCCGCTATTATACTTGGAACACATCTAGGAAAGAGTGGAAACGCCGTATTCAAGGCGCGCCTGTTGCAAATTGGCCTGATGTAAAGTCATCAGATGCCCTTGGTCGTGTATACCGTCCATGTAACTAATTTTGAATGTTTCTGTTTACGATTGCTGCTGCACCATGTTCGGGGTCCTACAGGATATAAAGACCTAAAACTGTCAACGGTTAGGAATGCGCAACTTATAGAGAAGAAGTGAAGCTCTGCATCTTTTAGAAAACGATAATCACTGGGATGAAACCATGGAGGAAGCTGTGCAGTGCCAGTCACCAGCCAAAATTAGGGATCTTTATGCAACTCTCATATCATCTTGCGGGCTATCTAATGCACATAAATTGTGGGACAAATATAAAGAGTACATGGCGGAAGATATTTTGCGAAGGTTACAGCAGACACACGCGAACATGACATACAATGAACACATTTATAATGAAGCACTTGGAAAAATTGAAGATAAAGTAATGGCAATGGTAGGCAAAAATTAAGGACTTTGGAATGATAAGCCTCAGCGAACAACTGAAATGAACTAAGTGATGAAATTATACGTGAAACAAACTACGATATACCAGCTTTGCAGCAGCAAGTAGCCGAATTTGTACTCCGCTTGTTTCCGAACAAAAACGAGTTTTGACAAAGTATTAGACAAATTGAATCTGGAATGGTGCACTTTTCTTTTAGATGCCCCGAGGAACTGGAAAGATATTTTGTTAAATTTATTATTAGCGCAAGTACGGAAAGATAAAACATTGCTGTGGCTGTAGCTTCTCCGGTATAGCCGCCACGCTGCTAAGCGGGGCCGCACTGCACATTCTGTTTTAAAACTCTCTAAATCTAGCCCAGGAAGAATCGCTGATCTGCAACTTTAGCAAAAATAGTGCACGAGGTATAATGCTACGACAATGCAAACTTTAGTGGGACGAAAGTACAATGTCGCAAAAAGCTGTAGAAGCACCTAAATCGAACGCTCCAGGATTTGCGCAGCAATACCGATGTAATGAGAGGAATGGTGGTTTTATTGGCTGGTGACTTTCGCCAAACTTTACCTGTCATTCAAAAGGGCACACCTGCAGATGAAATTAAAGCATGCCTCAAGTCGTCTATTTTATGGAACAAGGTGACAAAATTCAGTTTAACTACGAATATGAGAGTGCATTTGTATAATGATATCAATGTGGAAACTATGCTGACACACTATTAAAAATTGGCGATGGCGGTTGGAAACGGATGCTGAGGCTGCGTTAAATTGACGAGAGATTTTGTAATTTAGTACAGAGTCATTCCGAATTAATTGGAGCGTTTATTCAGATTTAACGAACAACATGCATGAAGACAAATGGTTATGTGAAAGGGCGATTCTTGCACCAAAAAATGAGAGCGTTAACAAAATAAATTCAGATATATTAAGCGAAGTAGCAGGAGAAATAACAGAGTATTTGTCAGTAGACATAGTTATGGACACAGAACAGAGCACTTCATATCCCGTAGAGTTTCTAAATTCTCTAGAGTTGTCAGGTGTGCCCTCACATAAGCTTCAATTAAAATTAGGCGTCCCAGTCATGCTAATGCGAAATTTAGATGCTCCTCGGTTATGTAACGGGACAAGGCTGCGTGTGACACATCTTGGACGGAACATAATCGGTGCTACAATTTTGACAGGCGTAGGAAAAGGTGAAAATGTTATTATACCACGGATCCTATAATTTCGCACAGATCTTCCTTTTCAATTCAAAGGTTGCAGTTCCCTATTAAGCTCAGTTTTGTAATGACATTTAATAAAGCGCAAGGGCAAACGTTACAGGTAGCGGGGTCAACTTAGAAAACCGTGCTTCTCTCATGGTCAGCTGTATGTAGCATGTTCGCGTGTGTCAAATGCCTAGAATCTCCACATTCTTTCCCTGAATGGAAAAACATATAACATTGTGTACAGTAGCGTTTTAAAATAGTGTTCAGTTAGTTTTTTCCAAAATTCCCACAATCAATTAATCAAATTCCCACAGATCTTCCCTTTCAATTCAAATTTCCTATTTAGCTCAGTTTCTTTTCAATTCCAAATGCTGTACCTCTGAGGACCTATTAAGCTCAGTTCCTTTCAACTCAAAAGGCTGCATCTCTGACGGATCTTTTATTTGGCTCAGTTTCCTTTCAATTCAGAAAACTGCATCTCTGACGAATCAATTTAGCTCAGTTTCTTTTCAAAGTTTGCATCCCTGACGGATAATTATGCTCAGTTTCCTTTAATTAAAAATATCCCATTTCCATTTGGAATAAACAGGCTATTTTCATGCTTTCCTATACGCTGCGTTTCAAAACATTTAAATAGGCTGACGAATCAATTTTGCTCAGTTTCCTTTTAATGGCTGCATCTCTGACAAATCTATAAAACTCAGTTTTCTTTCAATTCAAAAAGCAATGGATAGTTCATTTCCCAGTGACCATGCGGGCGAAGCCGCGGGTAACAGCTAGTACATTAATAAATTAAAACATTCAGATAACAAAATCAAAACTATGTGGCAAATAATAAATGAGAGAACAAATAAAACAAATGCAAAGGAAAAGCGCAATATAAAATTAAAAGTAAATGTTGTGATAAGTTCAGATCCAAAACAAGTCGCAAACACATTCAATAACTTTTTCGCGTCGATTGGTGAGTTCAACCTTGAGCCAGCAACAGGCGGCGGCGTTCGCGGCCGCCCTGTTCTCCGGCCGACACAAAACACCATGTATCTGAGCCCAGTCGACTGTCCCGAGGTGTATAAAATTATTAAAAACTTGAAGAATAAAAGAAGCCGCGGCATAGATGAATTTTCACCTCATTTAATCAAAGAATGTGCCGACGAATTAACCATACCGTTGACAATATTAAACAACAACTAAAGAAGACAATTATAAAACCTGTTCATAAAAAAGATGAAAAAACCGATCCAAGTAATTATCGCCCTATTGCTCTTTTGCCGATAGTATCAAAATTTTTTGAGAAGGCCATTTCTAACCTTGTTACTAAATTTTGTGAAAAATACCAGATATTTGACGATTGCCAGAACGGCTTTCAATAAAACCGCTCCACAGTTTTAGCAGTTTACAAATATATTAATGAAGTTGTAAAAATTTTAGATAGTAAACAATACGGTGTAGGTATCCTCTTTGACATGACGAAGGCATATGATAGGGTGCAACATAATGTACTATTAAATAAATTATACGGGTTAGGTATTCGTGGCTCCGCTCATAAATGGTTTGCTTCGTACTTGAAGATAGGCAGCAATTCGTTGAGTTGGATCTCAACCTGACCACACTAAAAATATTTCATACGCGCTCCGATTGCAAGGTAACAAATGCATCAATACCTCAAGGAAGTGTCGTTGGATGTCTTTTATTTTGATTTACATCAATGACCTTCCTAAAGCTATAGAAGAAACGTCTGTCTCTTTGCCGATGATATATCGCTATTAACTTCATGCCACAACGATACTGATATTTATGAAAAATTTCATTTACTTATTACCAAAACTTCAAACTGGTTGAATGATCATTATCTAAAAATAATTTTTTTAAAACTAAAACATTAACTTTCCATCCCCATCAAAAACTTCTTAATTTAAAATTGATTACAATGGCACAATTTTAGAATCTGTGAAAATTTAAATTATTCGGTATAGATATAGACACTCACTTGAATTGGAAAGCGCATGTCCATAGAGTGAGGTCTAAACTTTCGAGCTTCTCATATGCATTACGAAATTAAAAAACTACCAACATAGAAACGGCAAGATTTGAATAAGAATTGGCTGAGTTACGGCATCATTATGGGGCAATAGCACGGATTCAGCCTCTATTCATCCTTCAAAAGAAATTAATCCGGATTATAGCAAATATACTAATATAAATATACTAATAGACTAATAGCTGCAGACCGTTCTTTCGTAAATATAAAATATTAACTTTACCCAGCTTATATATATTGAGATGTAAATTTGTTCGAAAAATAAGCAATTTTATACAAAACGTGAAGATTTGCCATGCAAATACACGTAACGACACAAAAAAAAAGTATTGCTAACTTCCTGATTAAAACTAAACAGTTCTAGTACATTAAGTTTTCAATAAAATATATAATAAACTACCTGACATATTAAAAAATGAAAATAATGACATCATATTTACAAAAAAATTAAAATAGTACCTAACTAATAAATGTTTCTATAGTACTAATGAATACTTTACAAATAATACTTATATAGGTTTTACAAAATGATCACTCATTTAAATTTAAATTGAATTCTATCTCAATAAACCACAATGACATTCTTATAAGTAGTTAAATACGCTTCCTCTCTCCAAGCCCCTAAATTGTGTGCCCAACAGGGTCCATAACACTGGTCTCACATTATTTTATAACATCTTGTGTACATTATGGTTTAGCAATAAATGTTTGAGTTTGTGACATTGCAGAAGTTTTCTGAAAATAATTTCAAGAAAAGTGTCATTTTTGGAACCGATATGACTTACGGACCTTTGAGATTTTACTCTTCGTCAAAGGCCGGCACCACACTTGCGATTTCTCAGGTGTTGCAGATTTTCATGAATAGCGGAGACAGCTTACCATCAAGTGAATCGCATTCTTGTTTGCACCCTCTTCTAAAAAATCATAATAGTTTGAACACTTACCACAATTAAAACTCTTGCCAACCCAGTCACCATGCTCGCAAATCAACTTCCAAGTGGTTTTCTCACCCATAATGGAGGCTATGCATTTAAATGTAATTTCTGTCCCATGGGGATAGCCTTCCATACCAAGTGATCCATCTACTTCGGTGCCGTCGCGGTAAATTAGTGTTCCTTGTACCCTATATAATATTTGAAGCAATGGTATAGGTAAATTTCTTTAGACATCTTAAATATTGAAAATACTGTAGCTATACTTAATCATAATCATTGAATATTAGAAAGTACCTAGATTAAAAATAATGAGATTTCATCATGGAATATGATGCCTCTTTCCATGAAAACGCATATACATATGTAAGAACATGCACTAGACAGGTACGAATTTTGCAAAAAAGAGCAAAAAATACAAGCCCGGCCAAGACATAAAAAGTAAAAAAGCCAAATATACGTATAGACGTAAGTAATGAATTGTTTTACTTTTAATATTAAATACATTAACATTTTACTAAGCCCTGCCATCTGAGGATTTCTATAGATTTTTATAATAATCATGAGTAAGATAAAACTGTACAACAGAATGTAGAAATACTGACAATTGTTCAATGAAATGAAGGATCTGACAAAGGCATTATCAAATGTGATCGTTGCTGTTTATATGTAGATGGTTAAGGTGAAGATGCGGCTATCGATGACGATGATCAGAAATATGAAGAACAAGTTAAGTAAAATTTCGAACCTAGAAGGCTCTCACCAGGGCTTGGCATCCCTGAACGCCTGGGTTCCCTTCAGTCTTTCCAGCCAGCAAATAAGAAACGCAGACTCTTTGCAAAAATATTATTTCTTGTCGTTTTCCATCCCATTTTGTATTGGATGTAGTAAAGTTGAGAAGCAAGTTGTATCCAATTATTATTTAGACAATTACTAAAGCAGACAAATTGCTTCTTAACTTTTGAATTATAAATTAAGCAAATTATATAACATAAGTTATAATGCGTCAGAAGCATGAAACTGGTGGAAATTTGCTCATGGTGGCACTTCAATAAGAAATCCAACTTTAATAGATAAGAATCCGATAAAACACAGAGTAGACGATGAATCTTTGAGTTTTTATTACACAACGGAAAAGTTTATGCGATGTAAAGGGAACTTAAATTAAATAAAAATTCAACACCAAAGCTACAATGAAAGCACAGTTATAATGAAATAAACATATTTATTGCGTTATTAAATCTATTCTGCCAATTCGTTAGATTCAAAGAAATCGTAAATCATTTTCAAAGTTAAGCATCATTGTTTAAAAAAATTGTATTATCTAGATCTAATCTGTTTATAGAAATAGCAGATAAGAGTCAATTTTACATAAAAATTATTGTTGCCCAGTTATTATTTTTGTTGGATCTTTTATTATTAGAATGTATTTCGGAAAATTCTTTACCTAGCCGGTGGACCGCATTCCAGGACAGGTTTCCCGTGCAGATCTGGCTCTAATTCCGATATATCTTCCCGAACGATGTCGGAGCCACTTTGATATTCGGATGTCGGTCTTGGTCGTGTCAGGTTCGCTGTAAATAGTAAATACGAACCTTTTTCTTCAATAAGGCGCTAAGTTTTGTTATTGCTCCGCCATCTATTAATATTTTTTCTATGCCTTCATATTATATTTCAGTCCATCAAAAGTCACTAAACATAGGATTCTCCCATAAATTTCATTGAAGGGAGGTAATCACGCCTGACAGACGGGTTGGCAACCGTAGTTTTTTTTAACTAAGTTCCTTATTGCACGGTACGAATTTGATGGATTGGGGCTAGGCGAGAAAAAGTGTAAGATTTTTCCGTCACGATCACCTTGCTAAAGTGCGAGTGAGATGGAATAATATGGAATAAAGAAATATTATTTTAAATGACGCTATATTTTAATAGACACTAGTAATTCATTTATTTGTATTCGTTTATCAATAATATAATACGTTTATCAATAATGATATACTACGAAAGGAAATTCGTTCCAACCGAGTGTTCCTCGACACTCACGCATGTTTTTTTTATTATTAGTGTAATGGTATCACAAATATGCTGCAGTTATTCTTCTGTTTTAGTTTCCCTCTGTCACCTCTTACGACACCCACGGGTTAATGTGTTGTAGTGGATTCTTTTACGCCGCTACTACTTTTTTCTGTTCACGGTGATGAAGGATCTGTGGCATTGATATTGTGGCGACAGCCAGTTGCGTATTGCGTCACATTGCATGAGAATGTTGCCAACAATAAGGGTTAGTGACCTTTGTCAAATAATAAAATGTGTAGGCATAAAAATACGCTCGGATCATTAAAGTGGGCAAAAAGCAACCTTATGTCTACATGTATAAAGCCTTTTCTCCTTTGGATATTGTTACTGTTATATTATAGGGTGTTCTAGTACTTTCCGGTCGTAAGAGTGGAACTATCTGGATTGGCCTAGAAAGTTCTACATTCATTTAGAGTATAAAAGCGTGTGCCGGAGAGCAGTGAAGTAGTTATTTCGGGAACGCGAAAGTAACTACTCCGGGAAGCGACCACGAGAATTCGATCTACGACATCTGCAATTATTAAGGACCTCACCAAAGAAGCTTAGCGATTTTGGACTACATATTTATAAACTTGCTGTGTGTGTGGAATAATACATCAATTTCTCATCCTATTTGGCATTTTAATCACCCCGCACAAAACAATATCATAAAATAAATTCCGATCTTTAATATACAGTTCACTTACCTAGAGGTCTACAGAAGTCGTGAACAGTGGGCTGCAGTCTTCCTAAATGGCAGTTTAAAGTCGCTGGTGGTGATCTTCCGGGTTCACAAGCTATGTTCACTGAAGACGCGTGGGCGACTGTGAGACCGGCTCTGTAGCCAGCTTCGTAAGTAGCGCCATGGAGAATGGGAAGTTCACAGGGAGCTATGTAGAAAAAAATAATAATTTTGTATCATAATCATCATTATTACATCACTTTACAAGTCCACAGCTGGAACATAGGTCTCCTTCAAGGAATAATTATTACTGAATGTGAATTTCACAGTACGCGAGCATTCTGGATCCGAAATTGGTATGGGCACCAACGAAATTATTGATTGCAATTTTAAGTGTTTATATATCACGTGATCGGTGGTAAAGGAAAACATCGTGATGTTATTATGTTAATTTGCAATAACCGGTCAAAATAATGAACATTTGCATACAAAGAGATTTAAACTACTACTACTTAAATGTCTTTGTATTCACACATTATAATATTTATTTAGTTTTGTCAAAACAGTGGCTCTACCTAGGATCCGATAGATGGCGATGTAGCTAAGATATTAACTACAGCGCCATCTATAAATATAATTCTTTATTAATGGACGAAAATGACTTATATTCTCAATATTTGTTGGTTTAATGCCTAAATGAAAATGGATCCAACAGCTCGCGCTGAGGTCGAGTTATTAATAAATTTTATAGTAAAACTCTTTAAAGTCCGGAGTGGATTTGGAGTGAACATCATTGCGTCATTTACCGGCTAACAACGTCTGCCGGGCCAGTGGTATTATTAAAATCCAAAATTTCTTAAGCACATACCTGCAACACATTCCGGCATGCTGGTAACCGCCCATTCACCCAGCCAACATCGAAGGTTTGTTGGACCTTGCACGTTGTACCTAAATATAAGTTGAATTAGCATTTACTGTGAATCTTAAATAACCCTGTAATGGCGGTGTAAGAATATCCATTACCTAATATCGCCCCGTGGGTGTCGCAAGGGGACAGAGGGAAACAAACCAGGAGATAGGCAGCGTTATCCTTATGGCAACTTAAAATAAAAAACTGGGTTGCCAACCTGCTAGTCAAGCGTGGCAACTATGGCAAATATCTCCCTCATAAGGCAATCTATAGGGGAGGACTATGTTCAGCGGTAGAATTTTGATAGGATTTAACGGTATCGGTAAATGTGAACCTTTAATCAATTAAAAAAATCTAAGAAAGGATGGAATTTCAAGAATGAACTATACGTGGTAGAGCCACGCTGCAGCTATTTTATTGGTGTTGCATGAATGGGTCGTCTCAACCAGTAAAAGATCACGCTCTCACAGAATACCAGCTTTATGCCGTTGTGTTTCGTATGGCGAGTGTAGAGAAGAGACCTTTTTTCACTGGAAACGAGATAATATTCTATCTTAGTCATCAGAAGTGACAACGCAACTAGATTTTGATTCTTAATCGAGAATAGATGTAGATGTTTATGGTTCACAGCATCATGTGTGCTCGTGTCACACCCTTTTTCTAAAAAATATAAAAGGATATTTTTTTAACTAATAAAAAGGAAGAATGACAATTAAAAAAAAAACAGATGATTATGTCACTTCAATAGATTATGATTCACCCCATGTTAAATACTTTATTTCACTTACCCATATTCGCAAGAAAAATGTACGACTTGGCCATTTGGAACGGGATCTGTTTCGTTTAGTTCCTTCTCCTCACCATGATTAAGACCCAAACCTACTTGGCCAGCAAATTGACCACTTTCTGGTGCCATGGTATATATACCGTACTCTGTAGTTGGCACGTGACATGGAACTGAAAACATATTCAAGTATATGTTCATAAAAATTTATACATATTGCACACATCGAACGCGAAGCGGTGATGTAGTTCACTATTGTCACCAAATCAAAAAATCGCGATCCACTCAACTTAAATCACTTCCACCAGCTTTATATTGCACTTGTATGATAAAAAAGTACACCAATATCAAGAGGACATTTCAATTAATACTTCTGGTGTAGTTATAGGATTATTTATTTTAATTATTATTAAAAAAAAGTTAATTGAAAATAATTTCACTTGAACGTCAGTTGGTCGGTATGGATGTGAACAAGATACGAGTATCTTTCGGAAAACTGAACTCACTTTGATTTTTTTTATTAGCTTTAGATTTTAATCCTTAGGAAGCCTTTTAAATTTCACTATGTTTTTTTCATATTTTTTCTTAATTATTTGATAATTTTTTTCGGTAACAAAATACGAATCACCGGAATCAAGCAGTCAAAAAAATTTTGTGTTAATTAAACATAAACAGTTTTTTTGTAGCTTTCAGCGTGTTTCGTTAATTTATAACAGTAAATTGATTATTCAAAACATTACATGAGCGCTCGAGGCACTTTTGGATTTTCCATTTTTTTTTAATTTTTGTTATAATTTATAACAATCGTAACATATTTTTTTATTAAACTGAAGTGACAAACGGACATACAGCCTATCTGATAGTAAGTAGCTACTGCAGTCCTTACATCTGCAGCAAACTTCTAACATGGAATGTCTCACAGGCTGTATAAAAACTTTTTTCCTTTTCATTGAACATAGAATAGAATAGAATAGAGTAGAAAGTTTTTTATTCAATAGAGATTATAAATATTTCTTATTGAAACTCATTTTTATTAATTTTACTTCAGGTTTGGAAAAAAAGTATATAATATATTACGTTACACAATTAACATTACCCGTTACCACACTAGGATTTTCTCCTGTATCGTGGAGGATACATAAATTGCACAAGGACAAACATCCAGGCCCAGAACAATTATTTAAAGACCGTATAAATGCATGTTCCGTGTGGGATTCGAATTCGCGGCCCTCAGCGCCGCAACTGCCAAGCCCCTGCGCCACGAAGCCATCATGTCACATAGCTTTTTACCTTTCAGATCGGAACACAGCAGAGCAAGCACTGTCATTTTGTGGCAGAAATAGGTAAGGTATTACGTACCTACCCAGATAGACTCCTCGCAATAAAAGAGTCACATTACCTAGTAAATACAAAAATATTACATATTTCTTATTCTATAAAGAACAAAATCGCACTCACGGATTTCACATTTAGGCTTGTCCGGTTTCCATCTTCCTCGAACGCATTTCGCTGTAGCATTTGAATCTAAATTTAGACCGTAACCCTTGCCACAAGCCACTCTAACTATTGTCCCTGAAAAGTTTAAAAAGTACTAAATTTTGTGATCTTATTTAAATGATTTTTTTAAACGTGGTAGAGCCATGCTGCAGGTATATTAATAGTAAAGTTGTAGCACGAATGGGTTGGCTCGACCGGGGAAGGACCACGCTTTCACAGAATACCAGCGTAAAATAGCAGCTTAATGCTGCTGTGTTTCGTATGGTGAGTGTAGAGAACCGGAGACCCTTTTTACTGGAAAAGAGGCATTCTATCTTAGTCCTCACGGCTGACAACGCATCTGCATTTAAATTCGCAAACGAAGATAGATGTAGATGTCTATGGGCCACAGCAACCACTTACCATCAGGTGGACTGTGTGCTCGTTTGTCATCCGTATTCTATAAAAAAAAATGAAACTTATATAGAATCTTAGAATAAAGCTAAAAGAAAAATTAAACTAAAACAAAAATGTAATATTTGAATGGGTTGGCTAGACCCGGTTTAGGCTAGCTAAGCTAAAACTTATAATACTTCTATAAGAATTTGCTTTTTTCTTAAAAATCTCATACCTAATATTTTAAGATACCTCCTTAGTTTAAGGATTTGTGATCCTTAAAACGCGTAGACGGATAATGACAGCATAATAGCACTGTGTAGAGATGTTGCATCTCTTTGCGTATTTTATCGCATATACCACGGGGAGTGCTCTGAGGAATTGTTCGGACTAATTCCAGCCGCTCAATTTCACCATCGCACATCGCGTCAAAACTCGCGATACCGTCCATACCATCTGGATGATTGGCGGTCCACCACTGTGCGATTTAGAAGATGTTTTCTTCCTCGCACAACTTCCTTGTGGAACCGATTACCACCAGCGATTTTTCCGGACCGATACGACTTAGGGACCTTCAAGAAAAGAGCCTACTCTTTTGTAAAAGGCCGGCAACGCATCTGCAATTCCCCTGATGTTGCAGTTGTTCATGGGCGGCGGTAGTCACTTAACATCAGGTAAACCGCATGCTCGTTTGCCCCCTCTCCTATAAAATAAATAAATAAGAGAATTCACTCAAGCACAAGTTTTCTCGTAATGTATAATGTCTTTATTATAAACAACGTTGGAGCGACGCAATGGTAGAGCCAAGCTGCAGCCATATCATGGTTGCAGCACGTACGGGTCAGCTCGCAGGAAAGGACCTCGCTCTCTCAGAATACAAGCGTAAAATAGCAGCTTATTGCTGATATGTTTCGTATGGTGAGTGTAGAGAACCGAAGACCTATGTCTTACATTCCGCTTACAGACACGTGACTGCAACTCGAAAAATTATCCTTCCTATCGGTGGTTGGTTTATATGTTATGTTAAAACATCTCAGTTATCCTTGTCATCAGATGAGATTTAGGTTTGTTTACCACACGTAAATTATTTACTTATAGAAATCAGTAAAACTCACGAAGCTACGCTATCAGCTCACAATTCATTTCTAAGGCTACCTGCGTATATTTTCTTGTGCTTGGAGACACTCTGGATTCACGAAGATATTAAAAAATAATATGCAAGGAATATTAAAATTCCTCAACATTTAAATAAAACTATTTTTACGGATTTTATCGCGTATATTAACTTATTTTATATTCCCGACGTTTCGAGTACACGATAAAATCCGTAAAACTAGTTTTATTTAAATGTGTAGTGTTCGCGTAAATATAAGAAATCATTATTCCTCAACATTTCTTCGCAATTTTTTCCGTATACATATAAAATAAATCTTTCCAAAAAAAAAAAATTTAGAACATCGGTGGAAATCTTACCAGAACTAAATGTATTATTTGGATCACGCCCATATTTTACAATTTCGATGTTAACATACGGCTCACTTTCTATCGGTTCACAAGGACTCTTGGGCCGCCCTTTCTTGCCCTTTTCACCGTTTTCGGTTTTGTTACCACCTTCAGTTCCGTTTTTATTTTCTGTTATAAGCTCGCCTTCAGTTAATGTTTCAGCTTGTGATCGAGTTCGACCTCCTTTGCTCTCTCGGCCTCTGTAAAATTTCGTATTTATTAGGAATTCCGTTGTTGTGTGTTGAAGATCGGGTAGAGAACAATACCACAGATCCTGGGTTCAAATCCAGCCAGAGTCAATAAACGTATAAAGGCGAATATATAAAGATAACGATAAAGATACGAATGTATAAAGCATTAATAGTAAATCGTGATTTTGTTACTGCACCTCTGATCCTATATAGGAATGCTGGGCCTCATTATGGCAATCAGAAGTGATGTATGGTCATGAGCAAGGTTGCCTGGAATCGTAAGATGTTCACGGCAGGTGCCCTGAGTTCTTCTTCTCTCTTTATCTCTGTATCTTTTGATATTCTCAAGCGCAAACTTTACAAATTTAAAATTGAAAAAAAAATATATTTGAGGACGTCTGAACTCCGCTACCTAGATTGGAACAGTGTGAGGACTCCTATAAATCCCGAACTCTCATATAATTTAAACTTGGCTTGTGTCCTATAGCAATAAGTTGTATACTTGACACATGACATAGATCAATTTTTAATAATTTTTTAGGAAATGTCGATAATAATTAGGAATTGAGCTTACTTACGTTTTCGGAACGCTTGCTGTTGTTTGATTTAATCTATCTGTTTTTCTGCTTGTTCTCTTATCGCGTTTTTCTAAAATGTTATCCACGTCAGTTGAATTAGTCTTATTATACCGTATCGGAATAACAGCGTTTTCTTTTTCAGGAACGTTACTAGACGTAGCATTTCGAAGCTTTAACGGAATCACTTTAAGAATATCTATGATGTCATGATGTAAGCCCGACGTTTTAGCAATCGGACTTAGAGTCGACATTTCTGTGTCTGATTCCTCACGATTAATATGACGTTTTATTCTTGATAATATTTGATTTTTCTCGGTTGTTGTTTGTACATTCTTGGTTTTGTCACTTTGTAAATCTACATATAAGTCTTTCTTAATTTCATCAGTATTGTTTTGATTTAAGAATCTTTTACGCCGTTTATCAATGTACCTTTCAAAATATTGATGTTTCAATGCGTTTATACCGTTTGCGATTTCGTCTTTTGTAGCAAACTCGTGATCTGGAAATAATCCTCCTTTGAGAACTGTCATATGCGATGGGGAATCGTTGTCAAATTCTTCAGAATCTTCATATTCCGAAACATCTTCGTGGTGAACTATATCTTCCTCTTCAGGTTCATAAACAGGCTGGTAAGCGTACAGTCTATGGCCAATTGGTTCTCCATGAACATTGTAGACTGTGTAAATGGCTGTGGGAAAATTTTCTCCATCATTTTGAACGTTCGATCCTATCATTTCATCTTCCTCGAAATCTAGATCGAATTTCTTCATTAATTTAAAATTTGCGTGTCTCAAGGTTGGTTTTTGTGTATCATGATTGTATTTATTGTACAACTGGTTGCGGTAGTCTTGGGTAGGATCGGTTTGTCTTTGAAGTTTGTTGTAATATTGACGAAGGTACGCAGACCTTCTGTGACGTATTTCAGGTTCTGGAATGGATCTTCGTCTGCGGCTCCATCTAATACGAGGGTGTTGGTAAAGTGTGCATCTGTAATAAGGTATTTATTCATATAGATTTTTTAATTTAAAATTATGTATCATTAATATTGCACTTGTTTTTGTGAACGGTTTAAAAAACGTACTTAGGCAACTCCCTTGGGCTCCAATGTCCACCAATACACGTAGCTCCTGGTGGACCTTCTGATAATACGTAGCCCTTTTCACACTCGTACATAATTTGTTTATTGTTCACAACCTATAATAAAAACAAGAGTTTTTAAAATAAATATTACAACTAACATCCTAATTATACATTTTAACATTTACCTTCTTCACATATGGTCGATAATCGTATAATCCCATGTTGCCAACTAGAAGTACTTTTCCATTTTCTATATATCCAGGGAAAGGACAGAATACTGCAAATAGAAAATAATTTTTAAATTAGTTCATTACTAGATCTAACGTTATTGTTTGGTATAGTCAATGCAATACACAAAAATCATACAATAGTGGTTATGGTGCTATTTCATAAAAAGTGTTAAATATTATCAAAACGCTAGTTGATGACTAGCGTTTTGATAATATTTAATAGAGCTACACGGCCCACTGGCGGAACGGAGGGGAGTAGCCATAGCCTCTTTTCCCCAAACAGAACTGTCTGTCATTTTTCGCGTAGGAAATCTGCACACACAAAAATAATCGTCTGTCACTACGAAACTCACATCAGAATTAAAACAATAAATTAAAAATTTCACACACATACATACATTATAACAGTATCGTTCGGTGACAGTGACAACTCGGATACGGACTCGGATCAGTCACTCGACCGATCTGCATACTGTATGACGGCAAGCGACATGTGTTGGTAAATAAATCAAAACAACACGACCGTTTATTATTGATTTTTTAGTTATGTTTCTTCTGCATATCAATGATATGTTGTAAACCGGTAACATTCATTGCTATGCAGACGACAACACTGGTAATGCTTTATACACCGGCCGTACCATCATTTCTCGGGAAAACGTCGCCGAGTACCGAAACAAACTTGTGTCTGAAGTCGAGTCTTTGTTGAACAAAGTCTCGGATTGGGGGCGACTAAATCTAGTCCAGTTTAATCCCCAGAAGACACAAGTTTGCGCATTTACCGCTAAAAAGAACCTCTTTGTCGTATCTCCTCAGTTTCAAGACACTCCCCTTGTTGCCTCGGCCAGTATCGGAATCCTCGGCGTCGACATATCGAATGATGTGCAGTTTCGTGGTTACTTGGAAGAGAAGGCCAAATTGGCCTCTAAAAAGCTTGGCGTGCTCAGCAGAGCGGGACAGTATTTCATGCTGGCACACCGCTTGCAACTTTACAAGGCGCAGGTTCAGCCCCACATGTTCCCATCTCAGGGACGTTTATCTTGCCGAGTGGCGAGTGCACGAGGGGGTCTGCGCCAGCGACCATAACTTGATAACTTACACGGCCACGACCAACAGGCCGACCACGCGCGCTAGGGATCCCCCTCGTTTTCGCGACCGAGGGGTGGATTGGGACAGGTTCCGGGCGATAATCAAACTGCGAATGGGATGGTTGCATGTGGAAAAACCCGCAGCCCTCCTAGCGGAGGAGTTCTCAGGGTCATCATCCACCTGCGGAGGAAGGCCTGGGGAGCGTCGCCCCAGGGGTCGGGGGTACGAATGGTGGACTAATGAACTCGATAAGACTAAAAAGTTGCAATGTAAACTCAGGCATGTATGGCAGAGTAAAGGCGTCTAGGAGGTATGTCAGAGGAGATAGCCAGGATAGCTTCACAGCGTGCGTGCGAGATACAGGAAGATGATGGTGGAGACGCAGCAGTCTCATCACATAGGGTTGCCAACTCTGGTAACGAGGACCCATGGGGTATGGCGTACAGGGTGGCCAGCGGGAGGTGCGACCGCCTGCAAACGTGATCGATGGGATCGCCTTTGCGGGTGGGCACCCGGACAATGTCGAGGCAGCAATGGTTAACCTAGTGACTGCGCTCTGTCCGGATGACAGACCTGACCACGACACGCCTTACCATCAGCAGGTTCACCTACTGGCGGCTTTCATGCCGTCTGGTAGAGCTGCGTCTCCACCTGCGGTTGAGGACCTGGGAGGAACAGTCAAGGCCTTGCCTAACACAGCTCCGGGACTCGATGGAGTGAGAATTGTGATGAATGTTTGGATGGCAGCACCGAGGGAATTTCACTCGGTGTACGCCAAGTGTGTGGTGGAGGGGGTCTTCCCCAAGGTATGGAAGGACGGAAGACTGATTGTCATTCCCAAGGGTAATGACAAACCGCTCACCGACGCCAAGGCATACCGTCCGATAACGCTCCTCCCTGTTTTGGGAAAAGTATTGGAACGCGTAATGTTAAGATGTGCTCCTGCGATTAGTCGCGGGATATCTTAGCACCAGCACGGTTTCTCACCGGGGCGATCTACGGTAACAGCGCTGCGGGTCTTGCTCAGCACGGCTAGGTATTCTCGGGCATGCTACGTGCAGAGAATCTTTCTGGATATCTCCGGCGCCTTCGACAATGCCTGGTGGCCGATGATGATGGTCAAAGCGAAACGAGGTGGTTGTCCACCCAACATTTACAAAATGCTGGTGGACTACTTCACCTCTAGACGTGTGGGCCTCTACATCGGGGACCGGGTAGAGTGGAAGACGTCGACCATGGGATGTCCCCAAGGGTCTGTGCTGGGCCCTACACTGTGGAACGTATTGATGGACGACCTACTCCGACTCCCTCTGCCTGAGGGAATAGCCATGACTGCCTATGCTGATGATGTTACAATCTTGATTGAATCTGATACCAGAGCGGGTATCGAATCCAGGGCCAGAGTCACTTTGGACCTTGTGCGGGAGTGGGGGCTAAGGAATCGACTGGAGTTTTCCTCATCAAAGTCGACCACCATGACTATTAGAGGGAAACTTCAGCGCCCCCATTATTAGACTTGGTGGAGAATCTGTAAAGACTGTAACTAATGCTAAGGTACTAGGTGTGATATTGGACTCAGGACTATCGTTTGTGCAACATGCGTCCGATATTTCTGAAAGAGCGACTAAGGGATTCGGCAAGATGACCCGCGTATCGACGTCCTCATGGGGTGTCCGATATCCGAGTCTAAAAATAATATACAGAGGAGTGTTTGTATCCACGCTTACGTACGCGGCGGAGTGCTGGTACGAGCGTGCGAACATGTACACAGTTCGCAGCGTACTGCTGAGATCGCAGCGATCAGCCCTGATATTGCTGACTAAGGCGTATCGATCCACCAGTACGGCGGCCTTACCGGTACTGGCTGGCGTTCTCCTTCTGACCTGGAGGTTATTCGTGCTGGTAGGATGGGTATAGCACGTTTGATCGCGCTCAAAGAGGAGTTGAGCAGACGGAAGCGCGAAATTTGGACTGAGGTGATCGGTGTATGGCAGGATCGATGGACGAATGAGTCAAAAGGACGCGAGCTCTATAGATTCTTCCCGGAAGTGGCGTTGCGACTCAGGTACACCTGGGTCTCACCGGACTATCAAACTTCTCAGATTCTCACCGGACATGGATGCTTTCGGAAGAGACTGAGTGAAATGCGACTGTGTGAAACAAGTATGTGTGAGTGTGGTGCGATAGAGGAGGACGTTTACCATGTTCTATGGGAATGTCCTCTGTATGATGACCTAAGAGCGAAAATGATGGATGGATACGGTTCAAGGACCGATCTACTACTCGGATTTCGTTAGCGATGGGGTGAACTACGGGCTGTTGCGCCAGTTTGCGCACAGGTGGCATGTTCGAAGAATAATGCATGACAGAATAATGGCAGAAAGGCCTGACGACGTAGGCGTATTAGTGCCGTCAGCCCCAGAAGGGGGAGAATGACAAACTGGGACAAGGAGTAGATTAAATAACTTGTAGAGAGTCAAGAAAGTGCACGCGGGAAAGAGCCCTGAGCAAGTACCGCGTGCATCTCACGAGATTCGGCCCGTATAACCGCAAGGTTGGTGGGGCCATGGGAGGTGGTGGGTTGTTCCCATCTCTGGGCAGGGGCTCCCCAGTGCCAGCTCCTTCCATTTGACTGCATCCAGCGCAGAGCGGTTCGAATCGTCGACGACCGAGTTCTTTCCGATCGGCTTGACTCACTGGCACTGCGAAGACATGTTGCATCTCTTTGTGTATTTTATCGCATCTACCACGGGGAGTACTTTGAGGAATTGTTCGGACTGATTCCAGTCGCTCAATTTCGCCATCGCACATCGCCATAAAACTCGCGATACCACGGTCACATGCGGTCCACCACTGCGCGATTTAGAAGAAGTTTTCTTCCTCGCACAACTTCCTTGTGGAATCTATTACCACCAGAATTTTTTCCGGACCGAGACGATTTAGGGCCTTCAAGAAAAGAGCCTACTCTTTTTTAAAAGGCCGGCAACGCATCTGCAATTCCCTTGGTGTTGCAGTTGTTTATGGGTGGCGGTAGTCACTTACCATCAGGTGAGCCGCATACTCGTTTGCCCCCACTGCTATTAAAAAAAGAAACGCAACTAGATAGAGTGAGCAGTGCGGCTGCAACTAGTTTTATTGTACGCATAGAACCGCGTGGACTTATACTTTGACAGAGGGGAGCGCCTACGTATAGCTATTCTCCGGTCTGTCGGTGGCCCGTGTTGTTCTATGATCATCAATGACAGAAATATTTAAAAAAAAAAACAATTCCACATCAATCATAAATGATATGGGTACAAAAATTATTAAAAAATAATTATGTTTGTCATAGAAATTATATTTATACATCCTTTTTTAAATAATGAAAATTAAAAACACATTAAAAATACACCTTGAAACAATTTTAATCAATTTTAAGAGCTGGGAACGGAAGTGCTTGCCCGAGTATTGTTGTTAAATAAATAAATTAGTTAATGACAGCCTCAGTGTTTAAAGAGGAATAAAATAGTTTCTTTATAAGGGTCAGTTCACACTGAGACGCGACGCGATGCTTGAAGAGGCCAGTGGTTTCGCACCGCGCAGCGCACCGCCACTATAGTTCGGCCGTTCAGAGAATGCGTTGCTGACACGTCGCGATTGAACTGACGACGTAACTTTGTAATGGCGTTGCAGTTACGATAAAAATATTTTTGCTGGTTGTTTACCGTTTTAACAATTGATGAGCATTAAAACAACATTATTATATCAATAATCAATGAATGTTATAATTTTGTGCCAAACTGAGTGTCAAATAACTTGGTAAACAATATTTTTCTAAATCTATACTGCGCTATTACAAGGTTATGTCAGCGCTTTATATTTGTAGTGCTGTGCTAACAATAACAGGCAATAACAGTATCGTAATCTGTTCTTATACAGTTATACTTTATAAAATAATACGTTTTGTTTTTCTTTTTAAGAATTTGAAAATAATGGACTATAAGATAACTTTTATTAAATATAAAAATAAAACTACGACCAAACCGAACGCGTGAAAGAAAGTAGCATTTTTATATTTAGGTTGAAAATGGTAACCCCAAATGGCGTTAGCAAATGGCCGCCATTTTGTGACGCTAAAACAGAGTCGTCTGTAGTCGTTTCGTGCGCATAGACCACGTTCTTCAAGTGTTTTCGATCTGTTTTTATTTGATTACCCGGCTTTATTTAATGGACTGTTTCAGCTTAGCAACTGACATCGGCGCTAAATCGGATCGTAATTGTTCTTTTTCCTTTTGGTGCATAATAATGCCTAAACGTGGACAAATATTGAAAAGTGGAGCCCGTGAGTTAATCATCAAGCTGCAAGATTACTTTGAGCGGGAGCGGCAAAATGGCGGACCCCTGTTACCTGTCGAACAAGTACAAGAACGCGTCTCTCAGGCGCTTGGAGTTAGCAAACGAACGATAACAAATATTAATAAAGAAAAGTTCGGCTCTACTGGCACGGAAGATAATATTTCCGAAGAAGAAACGTAGAACTAAACCCGTGACAGATATTGACACCTTTGACGCCGATGCAATCAGAAATCATATATATGGTTACTATTCCAGAAATGAATATCTCAACAGGAAGAAGCTGGCATCGTTAAGAGAAGCTGGACTGTTTAGCGGGGGTAAACTGCTTTAACCTAAATCTTAAAAGATATTGGTTTTCGTATAAAAACAGACAAAAGAAAAATTTTATTAGAACGATACGACATAATTTTAAAACGGATAAGTTTTTGAGAGAAGCAAAAATATTGATAACTGGGATAATGTCGTGTTCATTGACGAGACATGGCTAAACCCCAATCACACGGTTTCCCGTTCTTGGACGGATGATACACAAGCGTCGACATCGAAAGTACCAATGGGTAAGGGGCCCGTCTGATAATATGCCACGCAGGTTCTGCAAAATACGGCTTTGTGGAGAACGCGTTACTGGCATTTCAATCAAAACCACAAATGACTACCACGAGGAAATGAATGCCACTACATTTAAAGAGTGGTTCCAGAACGTGCTTTTGCCCAGCCTACCAGAGCCTTCTGTAATATTCATGGATAATGCCTCTATCACTCGGTTCAAATACAGAAACCACCTACCCATGCCAATAAAAGAAGAAATGGTGGCTTGGTTACAAGCAAACGGCATTGACGCAAATATGCAGATGCTAAAACCAGAACTAATTAAATTAGTTAAAGAAAATAAAGCGGCAAATGTGCGATACGAAATCGATGAACTGGCTCTGGAGTACGGTCATCGCGTTCTAAGAATTCCACCGTATCATTGCCAATATAACGCGATTGAGCTAATCTGGGCTCAAATAAAGGTTACGCCGCCCGCTACAATACTTCCCGCCATTCAGCACGAAAAGATGATGACCCTATTAAAAGAAGCCTGGGGAAGTCACAAGAGATGACTGGGCAAAGGTTGTTGAGAAGACTAAAAACCTGATTGTGGAACATTTTGACCGAGATATCAGGATTGATTCTGTTATTTATAATAACATAATTATACATGTAGGCGAAGATGATGATGAAGACACCACCTCCTCAAGCGATTCGGAGTCTGATTAATATTCTGTACGCACATTCAATTCAATGTACTTTATTGCATAGAAATACAGATTGTAACTTTGTAACAAAGAATAAATAAAACAATTTTATTATATTAATATTACCTTTTTTTGGTTTCCACTTAAATTACTAAAATATAAATTTTAAATGATTCCGCCAATTTAAAACGAAAATAATCTTAAAAATAACGCGGCGGTTCATTTTGGAGGAACGGTAACGAACTCAGTGTTATGTTGTGCCCATCACTAGTCGTGACTAACTGATAGGTGTCAGGAACGCATTCTCTGAACGGCCGAAATATAGACGCATCGCGACGTCGCGAGGCGCATCGGGAAGTTGCTGGCAGCGGACCGCTTTTGTATGCCGCGCCTATCGACGAAGCACCGCTGCGTCGCGATGCGTCGCGCTACGCCGCGAGGCATTTTAGAAATATATTTTTTATCACTATATTGAAAAGTGCGCGCCGCGTCGCGTCTCGGTGTGAGCTGACCCTAATAGTAATAATTTCATGTGTTATGGTCTAGATACCTTCTTCACACCGTGGTGTCTCCCCACTCCAGTTCCCAAAGGAACAAACGACTATAGGATTGCCTTTAAGCTCGTATCCATCCTTGCATCTGAATCTCGCCTTCATTCCGTGTTCAGTTTTCGGAGCTATCACCATTCCGTTCCTCGGGTATTTCGGCATTTTCTTGCACCTGTTTGTATAATTATCATTCGCTTTAATAAGCAAGTCTTATAACTAGCATTATGCACTGGGTGGTAGGATTTCTATAGGTACCATATTCTTACCTATTTTTGCCGCCAGGCAGCTGCTGTGTTTCTGTCTGAAGAGTATAGAGAGCCAGTATAGTTACGCATCTGAAGCCTTCTTTGTTTTAAGTTGGTTACAGGTGCCCACGGACTGCAGTTGCCATTTACCATCAGGTGGATTGTAAGTTCGTTTGTCACTTCAATTAAAAAAAAATGTATAACGCAGCTTGGTGGTAGAAACAGGTAAGAGGGTAGTATACAGTGTATATAGCGTGCGTAGTAAATAATTAAAGACAAGTAAAAATTTTTTTTAAATTCTCGCTTAAGGATATTATTGTCTAAAGAAAATTAAAAAAATATCTTTTATATTTTATTATTAATAAAATATAACCCATTAAGGGTTAAAAGTATCCGAATTTGGGATTTTTCAAACCCTTAAAAATTCGTATCTCTAAATCTGAACGATGCCACGTTATTAGATCTCACACAGGAGAAGCCGGGGCGGGCCAGTAGTTTAATCAAATGATTTTTTCAGTATTTCATACCTAGCAGGCTGACATCGTGGTATCTGAGTCCAGGTTCCATTGTTGCAGTTAACAGCGACGTTATTGGACGGGAACTCGTAGTTCTTCTCACAGTCTACTAAAATTACGTCACCTGCAATAATTAAATAATGTTTTAACTTAATTATAATAGAATCAGGCGTTACTTTGCGGAAATCCATTATTATAAAGTTAGTAAAAATTAATTTGACTATATCCGCTCAATAAAATAAAATGATGTGTCTTACCTAGTTTGAAGAGCCACCGCAGAGTCTACTTCACCTGAGGATGCCTCGTATAGAGGCGAAACACGTGTCGTATTATCGACGGTGGTGTGTCTTTCCTAGTGTAGTGTGGGGGTAGTGGTGCTGGGATTAGTGGTGACGGGGATAGTGCACGCAATTGAGGGAGGGCGGGAGGTGCTCTTCAAACTAGGTAAGACACATCATTTTATTTTATTGAGCGGATACAGGCAAAGTAATTTTTACTAACTTTAATGTTTTAGCTGTCATTGACCTAATTTATGTTCACTTTTGCTCCACCCGAGTGGGTTTTTGCCTTGTTAATGCAGGGGGCCGTGGCTTGGTCAAATCGGCGTACTAAAAGGAACCCATATGGCTGGCCTGAGGTGGCAAGAGAGCTTAATAAGCCCCCTTCGGATGATGGATTTCTCCCCCAGCTCCCACCGCAGCAGAGATGGAAGCGTGTTTGTTCGGATGTTTGTTCTTCACGCTTTAACGACTGGACTAAAGAAATTTAACAGAGGAATAGTTACCGTCGTGGTTGATCATGATGTTCTAATGATAAACTTACTGAACCTAAATTTAAGCCCAGCAAAACGAGCAGGAAATAGCTAGCTGTTACTACTGCTACTCTGTTATACAAAAGATGTTGATACATACCATGCTGCACCATTGTAGAGCTACCAATAATCTGCGTGTACTCTTGTGTGGTGTTGTCACCGGTTTTATTCTCCAACCGAACTATTCTGCCTTGAGACACGTGAGGAACGACGCAGGGAGCTGGAGGAAGGTACAATACGATATACGTCTATCAAAAATAATAATACATTAAAAATAATGATACAATATGACGACGGTATGACTTTAGTCCCTTAAGAGCGAGCCAAGGTGTGAATTTCTACGTGCGTAGGCACTTTGGCGGCCATTTGTCCTTTGAGATGGTTTGAATCCATGTTGTCATCAGAAGCGACTAGACTGAGTAAATGGCGGTAATATGATTCTGGGAGATGATTACACATTTGTACAATTTGTTGTAGTTACTATCGGTCCGTGGGGTCCATGCACAGTTACATTTCTAAAGGAACTGTCTCCGCGACTGATCGTCACTGCTACGTATCCATTCAACGAGGAAACGCGGCCAGCATTCTTAACACTGTACCACGGGAAATAAGACTGTTTGATAATATTATAAGGTTTTAGTTTCTTTAACTATAGTAAAATTGAATATAATTACATATGTGATTTAATTAAATACTTTAATTAAATGAACTATAATTAAAATTATAAGTACCGGGATCTTGTTTGAAGCTAAATTAGTGACATAAAAACAATTAAATAACAGTTTTTGTTTTTAATTTCCCTCTCGGTTCTGCAAAGTATTCTTTTTTCTTTTTCTTTTCTTTGATTTTAAAAAGGGTTATTATAATATCAAAGAATAAATAAATGAAAATAACCACTTAAATGAGGTGATCGCCACCATGCTGGTTCTATTAAAATTCATTTAAAACAAACAAAATTATTGTAAAGTGAAATATGTTTAAAAAAAGTCCCGCTGCATTTCTTGCTGGTTCTTCCCAGGACAGAGGTATTTTCCGAAACTGTGGTGAATAAAAAAATGACGTTCAATAATAAGTGTAATAAAGAATATGATAAACTTTTCAAAATTTTTAAAATTGTACCTGAAGACAAAAAAGTGAAAATAAAGTTGATAATGGAACAGTTTAATAAAATGAGTTTAAAGTAGAAAGAGGAAAATATGTAGTTCCTAAAATTAAAAATTACTTCGGTATGCGCACGAGACGATGGGTTATCCCACAATTACATAACGAACAGCCTCCGGTTTGCTTAGTAAAGTTATCTCGAAAAATCATTTAAAAAATACTCTAAGAAAACATTACTTATCATTGTATCCATAAAAGTACGCCACAGGCCACGAGTAACGTACTGTTAAAATTAGCAATCTATATGCGATGTGTGCTGTTTGAGTGTGTGTTGAATTAGTGTATATAGTATGTATGTAAAAAAAATTCAAAACTAATGAACCAATTTTAATATTTGGCTGATGTGGACCTCATAACAAACTTTGTACTAAATATGTATAAATAAAATAATAAAATAGATGTTGGTAGATGTTAGTATATGTATAAGAAATTATACTTCAGATTATATAAACATAAGCATGTAAGACGAGAACTACTGCCGACAAACTGTAATGCAGTTTGGCAGATGAAAATGTTAAAAACGTTTATTGTATAATTGGAAGAAAATAAAAAAAAAGTATTATGTAACTAATGATCTATATTGAATTTAAAAAAGGCTCAGAAGGGCTAGAACCCAGAGCCGTAAAGCCAGTTTAAAAAAAATGAATAAAAATCATTCTCTATTATATTCGAAAAGTCTAACAAATGAAATTAAACATGTCAACAAAAATGTAAAACTCAAATTAAAAAAAAAGAAAATTTAATTTACTCTATTGGTTCTGCAAAGTACTCGTAAAGTCTAACAATTAAAGTAAAAAGTGTCAACAAAAATGTAAAACTCGAAAAAAAAGAGAGTCAAATTAAACATGATAAAATCCGAACATTAATTTTATTCAATGTTTTAACGTGGCTTAGAGCCACGCTGCAACTACTCGTATGTTATGGTTGCAAGACGAATGGGTCGGCTCGACCAAGGAAGCAGCTTAATGCTTCTGTGGTTCGTATGGTGAGTGTAGAGAACCGGAGAACCTTTTGAGTGGTAAAGAGTTATTGAGAACGGTACTTCTTAGTTCTCAGGGATGATAACTTATCTACATTTCAATCCTTAATCGAGGATACATATCTGTGTTTATGGACCACAGCATCCACTTATCACCAGGTGTACTGTGTGCTTGTTTGTCACTCTTTTTCTATAGGTACAGATTTTTTTTTGTATTTCCGTAAATATTGTATACGTCTGTATTGATATATTTATACTAAATGTACATTTGTATGATATATGTATAAACTACCTTTATATTTTTATGCATAAAAGTTTAAATAAATAAATAAATATAAGAAACAATGCTAAAACCATTTTTTTTCAGGTGTTCCATTTTACCCTCTTCCTTATTTTTTAAACTTATGTGTATATTTTATACTTAACAGTACTTGTGAATTTCTTGCCGCTTCTACTCACAAGGTCTCCCCGTAGTAAGGACTTGTTGAAGCGATGACGTAGCATTCGACTTTCAAAAACCAATTTTGAATAAAAACATTTGACTACATATTTGATTTTACGTGGTAGAGCCATGCTGCAGCTATATTAGTAGTATAGTTGTAGCACGAATGGGTCGGCTTGACCGGGGAAGGACCACACTCTCACAGAATACCAGCGTAAAATAGCAGCTTAACGCTGCTATTTTTCGTATGGTGAGTGTAGATAACTGAATACCCTTTTTACTGGAAACGGGGATTCAATCTTAGTCGTCATGGGTGAAAACGCATCTGCATTTTGATTTGTAATCGAGAATAGATGTAGATGTCTATGTGCCACAGAAACCACTTACCATCAGGTGGACTGTGTGCTCGTTTGTCACCCTTATGCTATAAAAGAATTTGTGTACTAACCTAAACACTTAGGTAAAGGATGACTCCATGTTCCATCGCTCTGACAGATCGCTGATCCATTCCCTTCCATTCTCATTCCATCCTGGCATCTAAAGATAATAGAAGCACCAAGGCCCGTTCCCGAAGATATGTTTTCCAACCATCCATTCCAAAGTTGACCCGGATGACCGCAATTAATTTCTTAAAGCAAAAACGATTATTCATCGTATTAATATTTAAAACAAAGTTCAACTGAAGAAGTACTTAAGTTTACTTATTGAATATCACGTATATTACGTATAATCACACTACATTTCATAAATTTCGTTGGAAAATCCTTCACCATTCAGGCTGCACTTCTCTGGAACTCCTTGCCCGACGACGTTAGAAAAACACATGCTGCTTGCTGACTGCTTTTAAAAGATTGGTACTTTCGGGGTTGACTGGGAGAGAATGCCAAAAGATATTAAGTCCGCTCTTTGTAATCCGTTTTTTAGGTATGTAATAAATCCGCTCGATCAAATCGGTCTTTCAGGTAACGTGGAGTGGAGAGAATCGGAAGCCACTTACCATTAGGTGAGCTGTATGCTCGTTTCTAATCACTCTTACTTCTATAAAAACCTTATTTGAATAAAATTCAGCTCACCTTTACACATCGGCTGTGCTCCGGACCACTTTTTGTCCGCTCCACAGCGTCTTGTAGCGTCGCCTACCAGTCTATAGCCGTACTTGCACTCATACGACACCACCGAGTTGTATGCGCAGGAAGTGTACACCGCTTTCCCGTGGCGGGGAGCTTCGGGTGGTGGGCATTGCACCTGCGTGACCACTAGATGGCGACACACGTCGCTTTAAAGTAACTCAGTTTTGGTCGTAAATGACGATGTAAATAAGAATAAAGAAGCTCAGCTTTTTTAATTTAGATATTTTTTTTTACATTCTTTTAATGACAAAAAGATTTGATTAATCGATTTAGCGTAAAAGAACATGCAAAATAATATACGAGAGACATGCAGAGTAAATAAAACAATGAAATATTATTTACCTTTATTTGGCTACAGCATAGTACAATGTAGGTTTAAGAAATCTTTACAATAAATTATCGTATGCTTAACATCGAAGCTTCAACTACGACAATAATTCATCTAGATAAATATGTAGCTATAATTTTAGGCTATAGGCAGTTACATAGGTAATTTAACATTAATAATTTTACCATGGCCATAGAAAATTTTGATTTTCACGAAATTCACAAGAATCGCAGTACTAACTTAATAAAATCTCAATAGAACAACAATTCTACAGTTTAACTGTAACAAGTTTAAACACACTACGTAAAGTAATGATCGATTCAAACTGTCCCCTTCTCTCCTCCTTCTGTACAGCAGCAGGAAAGGAGAAAAAAGATGTTTAAAATTTCATAATTCATAAATGATTTTAAATGGATATCCCACTTGATATTGGAAAATTTCGGGATCAATTTGAAAAAATCAAAAAAATTCATCCAATTTATAAAATGTAGATTAAAATTGACTGGAATATGAAATAATTTTTAAAAATTAGAATCAATAAGTGTTTATAATGTTGTTTTTAACAATATCGATGGTGTTCTTGATGTGAAAGGAACAGAAAATATATTTACAGATTCCAATTGAGTGGGAGATCCGAAAGGACTAATTATTGCATCATGACAATGATATTGCTCTGAATGATAGCCATGATAATTTATAAAATATAGTAAAGCGTCATGCCAACTATTCGCCTCCAGAACATGTAGACATTGAATCCACGATAACTTGAAAACCATGCAACATTCCAAAAATTAATAACGACACTGAAATCGGCAACTACATTGTCACGAAGCAACGCCAGAAGTACGCGCCAAGATTGTGATAATAAAAATTAGTAATGATGAGTCTGTTATCTAATATATCAAAATTAATGTTTGTTCTTATTTTATGCCCTGCCATACCGTTCATCAGATTGCAGTAAAACTTGGTCAGCTTATTGCTTGCACTTGCGAAAAGGTTATAGGCGCAGTAGTACAATTAAATTACAGCAGGTGACGCACGTATCGTACCGGCAAATAGATTTGAAAGTTATATATCATTCAATTTCAATGAATGTATTGTCATTGCAAATTAAACAATATAATTCTTTCAAATTTGAAACGATATTTCTACATTTTTTCTTCTGCGGCAGCAACGCGCCAGGACCAGTTAATTTTTTTTAAAAATTGGCACGAATGGTTATACATTAATTACAGATGTTTTTGCAGATCTATCTCAGGCTATAAGTTTAGCTAAATCGCTTAAACTTGAAGTGATATTTAATTAGTATTGTTATAGAATAATTCCTTTTACATTTTCGTTTCATTTATAGCTACTACAGGATCATTCTATTATGTTACAAAAATCTATTAAATCATAAAATTTGTCGTGTAAATTGGCTATGAATAAAAATTCTGGATTTTACTGCGTTTAATTAAAATTCAACTTTAATTCCTGTACGTTTTGAGAGCTTTACAACACTTATGATCATGGGGGACTGAGGTGTTCGACATCCTGATGTGTTAAATTATATACTCTTTGCTCCTGATTTCATAGTTAACCCAGACTCTCTTTAAATTTTAAAAGGTTTTTGTTTGAAATACGCACCATCACAGTATATTGAATTTTTGCAGTGGTATGGTAAGGTTTGGAATTCATTTTATTAATAACGGCATATCAAGAAAATGACCTATCCCTGTTTTCTCTAATGAATTAAGGATCTTTTTAATATCAATAGCCTCACAAATCGTTCCTTGTGGGAATCTGTGTATTTTTACGAAGATTTATGGTCTATTCAATTTATAATGTCGTTGAAATTAAAATTAGACATGATTAAATTCGTAAAATTAGTTTTATTCCATGTGTAGGACACATAATAAATCATCAATCGTAATACAATTTAATAAATGTTATTTTTCCATTTGAAAATTATGCTAATGGATCTGATATTGGATAGTAAAGATGTTAAAAATTAATTAGCTGATAGATCATATATTACGCGGATCTTAGCTAATCATTTTTTAACATCTCTAATATAGTGGATTTCTGCGAAGTCGACGTCAGATGCGTAATTCTATTAATGATATTGGATAGTCCGAATTTCAAAATATTACCACATTTTAAGGTCCATATAGTTCTACTGTTTGTTTTAAAAGGATGTCTGTGTAAGTGTAAACGTTCTTAGTAAGTAAAATTTTTAGTCTCTCGAAAATAAATGATTATCGTCTCGAAACCAGTTTTGTTACATAACGAATCCGTGAATACCTTGAATAAAACTATGGGTGGGAATGAGTCTAAAAAACTAAAAGAAAATACGAACAAATGAAGGTAGAACTGTAATCTCCCACTCGTTCTAGCAGTATAAAGTACCGCGCAGACGAGGCAGTCGGTAATTCTACGAGCCTCACTGTAGTTACTATGCCCGTTGGGGTATTCTACTAGTATAGGTAAGGAAGATCATGTTGCTGAGAGGCTGCCCTGTAATATGGGTTATCATGTAATTGGGTCCTAATAGTAAGCAGGGTTTGTTAAGTGCAGAACACTACTCGTTCTTTTATTTAAATAATTTTGAGAATAATTTCTAACATCGGAAGTAGAATAGTTTCTTACTCTATATGTACTGATTTTATCGCGTTTAATTTTACTTATTTTTCGGGAACTAAAAAAAGTAAAATTAAACGTGATAAAATCCCTAAAAAAGTAGTTTCATTCAATATGTAGTGTTCGCGTAAATATTCCTTTTTATACTAAAAAACAAATTGTACTCATGATGACCCGTGTGTAAGTTCTTGTACTATTATTTATTCTGTGGTGTAAGTGATAGTAAGAGCAGTTCGCAACCAGTGCCCTTTTTTGTCATTGAAACATTGAAATCGTATTTTTATTTTTTATTTTAATTATTGGTATAACAAAGGCTATCCTTAAATAACAGACTCATCATTAAATCTGTTGAAAAATAATTTTATCTGTAAAGTTACTTACGGACACAGGTCGGAAGTTCCTTCGGTGCCCAAGCTCCATCTGCTTGACAGTAGCGTTCAGCTTTCCCCACGAGTTCGAATCCTTGTCCGCATTGAACCACAGCACGGCAGCCGAAAGTGTGGCAGTCGGCTGTAACCCAACCATGGGGCACGTCGCCTGGTTCACCACATGAGCGAGCTGTGAATGTATAGTATAGTATAGAAGTATACCTTTTCCAGTATTGTTTTCAACCGACATCAAAAAAGGGGGAGGTTCTCAATTCGACTGTATTTTGTTATGTGTGTTACCTCAGAACTTATTTTTTTTATTTGAAAGCTGGTGCTTCTCATATGGTCTCGTATAAATTTGATCAAGATCTGACCAGTAGTTAGTAATGCGTATTTATTTGACAAATATATTTATAAATTATTTGAAAATTTTGTACAACCGACTTCAATATAAATAAAATGAGAACATCATGAATGTAGTCGAAACATTGATGATGTTCTCATTTTATTTATATTGAAGTCGGTTGTACAAAATTTTTAATTTTACCACTTGTATAGTTTTATAATGTTCTCCAGACCGAATTTCGGTCACAACGGCCAGTCTTCAACGACAGTCTAGCCATCTGCGCAGGACAGGATTATAGTGCTCAAGTATAAAGCACAGGTGCATTCTCTATTACTCTTTCATAGTCCGATACGGACCGGAGTTCAATTTTGTGATTTTCTTTTTAGACACTAAACCAACACTTCTTTATTTTATAAAACGTTATCTGTGGAGGTAACATTTTATAAAATAGTCTATAAAATTCTAGTGTAGAGAAGAATTTTCTTCTGTAGAGTCATTCGGGATAAATGAGCGCAGTGGGTAAGTGAGCGCAGTGAGTGTATCTCTCGAACGGGGAACGGGGGAGAGGTTTTTTGTTTCGGTCGAACAGTGACGCTAGAGTGCCCTGCTAGTTGCGACTTGTCTCTGTGGCGGCGGTTGATGAATATATTTTAACAAATTGTATTATTTTTAGTTGTTATGAGAAGGATGTTCATCTCCCGTTTCATTTCCCTTTGTCGCTTTTTACGACACCCACTGGATGATATGGGCTAATGGATTCTATTACGCCGTCACGATACATTGTTGTAACTTAAAAAGTTATTTATTTATATAAAACTTACGCTCGCAGCTGATGTCAGGACCGTACCAAGACGCCTGTCCGTCAATAGCCAAACATTTGGCCCTAGGAAGCCGTTGGTGACGTAGCCGGTGTGACAGTTGTATTGAACGGTGGCGTCCAGGTCAAAGGTGGCTTGTTCAGGTAATGCAGAGTGCCGGGCGTGCTCGATGGTCGGCGGTTGGAGGCAATAGACTATAGAAAGTATATATTTCGAGATTATTTATCATAATATAATATATCGTTATGAGAATGAAGAAGACACTTTATTATCATACAAAAAACTAAACTAATAACTTTAATAACTTATCAGTCCAAGTCACCGCTATATAGTGCAAATTAATTAAAAATAAAAACAAATCTGTAATATTTTTTTATAGAAATTTTTCATTTCGTGTTAGAGCCACGCTGCAGCTATATTAGTTGTAGGACAAATGGGTCGGCTCGACCGGGGTAGGACCACGCTCTCACAGAATACCAGCGTAAAATAGCAGCTTAAGACTGCTGTGTTTCGAATGGTGTCTGTAGAGAACCGGAGACACTTTTTACTGGAAACGAATGCCTCGTCCATCTTAGTCCCCAGGGTAACAGGATATCTGCATTTTGATTCTTGATCGAGGATACATGTAGATGTCTATGGGCCACGGCATCAACTTATGATCAGGTGGAATGTGTGCTCGTTTGTCACCCTTATTCTATAAAAAAATAAATGAGCTTATAGTACGAGGACTGGCAACCTATAGCAATAAAATTAGTAGCTCGTAAAGGTAGCAGAGTGTAGGGCGACTCCCCACTAGATAGAAAGGCCTGGTAAGACATGCAGGAAGTCGATGGATACATACGGATCAGAACCGTTTTTCGTGGCGTTCCTTGGCGGATGCTTATATCTAGCAGGGGACTTGTGAAGGGTTGCAATAACGGTGATGATAATATGCTGGCGACGGGAAGTAGCCAGCATATTATCATCAGCCAGCATATTATCATATCTCATAGGGAATCTTGTGAGGTGTTTTAAACCCCCGATGAAAACAGAGGGGTGTTATATGCTTGTAGCGTGTATCTGTGTATCTGTGTGTCTGTCTGTGACATCATAGCTCCTGAACGGATGAACCGATTTTGATTAAGTTTTTTTTTTCGTTTGAAAGGTGTCTTAATTGAGAGTGTTCTTAGCTATATTTCAAGAAAATAGAGCTCTTTTTGTTTCGGAGGTTTTTAATTTTTTTATTTAAGTTATGTTTTTGTTTTATTGAGATAGCGAGTTCACTTGTCAAGCATGGTGGTTTCAAGTAACTTTTAATAAGAGAGGCCTATGTTCATCAGTGGACTATTTCCAGGCCGATAAGCAGGGTCTATTCTAATTTGAATTTAAGATTGATAAAATTTTATGAAAATACGAAGAATAAATAGCATATGAGCATACATCACTTCACTTCATTTGTGTCGTAGTTGTCAACTTAAGGGCAATATTTAAAGAAAGAAAGAACGAAAGACAGAAAGAAGGAAAGACAGAGAGAGAGAAAGAGAGAGAGAGAGAGGAGAAAAAGAAAGAAAGATGTTTATTTGAAGCTACAAAACAATACGTTGCTTCATATTCATCATAATTAGTTTTGGCTATAGATGCGTTGTCACCCCTGAGCACTAAGATGAAATACCTACCACTATATTTACAGAAATGCAAACCTGTAATTCTATGGGTTCCTTACCCTTCAAACTAGAATACAGCATAAGAGCACAGCTGTTTGGTGGCATAAAGAGGCCAGAGGGTGAACCCAGATCCTGGATAAAATCTCATGCCATCCAGCAGGCGGTAGAGTGAATTAATCGTTTCCAATTTGGTTGTGACGTATGCAGGATCGTGTTTTGTGGCATTTCTGCTGTATGATGATGTTGGTGATGTCGTATGTATTTGCCAAATGTCAGCACAAATGGATTGGTTTGACTAAGGACCATGCTCGCGCAAGATACCAGCGAGCAATAACTAATAGTTGTAAATTTGCCTTCCAAGGGTGGCAACTATCACAAAATCCCATCTATCAGGCAATCTATGGAGGAGGCGTATGTTCAGCAGTGGACTTTAATAGGCTGTGGGTTTTAATAGATGGATGGAACTCCTCATTCTATTAAATATTATGGTGATCAAATATCGAAAAATTTTAGAAATGGTAACTTACTATTTTCCTTGCACGCTGGTGGCTGTCCTGCCCATTTACCGTCGGCTTGGCAGCTCCTGCTCTGAAGCCCCACTACGTGGTACCCGTGGGGACAGGAGTAAGTAGCTCTGCGTAGAAATAATATAAAGTAAGAGCTCAGTGGTGAAAGAACACATCGTGAGAAAATGAGCACACCTGACAATTTTTTTTAAATTCTAAGCCAGTGCATGACTCCATGGTGATAAGGAATAATTAAGTATGTAGACATTTACTATAACGCTATATTTCGCGATAATCTGTGAAGTTCATATGTGTGAAGACAGCTGGCATCCAAACAACGTGGCCGCAGCCCTTGGGACACGAGGCATATCGCACGAGACATTTGCAGTATCGCGAAATAGTAAATTCGCACCGCCTCATACAGTCCATAATTTACGTAAAATCATTCTTTTAATAACTCTGAACCAGCAGTTGATCATTTGAATTAACGTCATTTTTGGCCCTTAGCCAGGATCAAACCATAGCTGGGCCTTCTCGCTGAATTATAATTAATAAACCAATTACCGATCACTCCGGCCAGGATAATTTAATATTATCCACTGTTTTGGTGGATATAAGTCTTGTAAGACCACTGTGACCAGTATTGTTGTGATCGCTGCTATGGCTATAGTTCACTGCTAAGCCGTGTCCTTAATGAATTAAAGGAACTGTTTAGCTGTGAACATTTTCACTTCTTCTAGGCTAAGTATGTAGTTTCCCAGATGAGTGCTACGTTTGCGCATTTTGGATGTTATAAGGGTTAGAAATGTTTTTAGGATCTTTCTAAAGTTGTTTGTTTAAAAATTGTCTTATAATACTAGACAAGTGGGATGGATATACTACTACTTTTACGTGGTAGAGCCACACTACAGCTATATTATGGTGGTAGCGCAAATAGGTTGGTTCAACCGGGGTAGGACCACGCTCTCACAGAATACCAGCGTAAAATAGCAGCTTAATGCCGCTGTGTTTCGTATGGTGAGTGTAGAGAACTGGAGACCCTTTTTACTGGAAACGCGACATTCCATCTTTGTCATCAGGGGTGACAACGTATTTGCATTTTGATTCTTAATTGATGATAAATGTAGATATCTATGGGCCACAGTATCCACTTACCATCAGGTGGACTGTGTGCAACGATGATTAAAAAAAAATGGAGATCTGATATCGCCCGATCCGGGATTCGAACTCAGAACCTCGTGATTAGCAACCGAGTTTACGACCCTACACCAACGACCAACTGCCTGCAGTAACTGTTGTTATATTCCAAGAGTGTCAAAGGCGCGAGACGTAAACAAATCTTCCCTACGAAGAGAGAGGCTCATATATAGCATTGCACTTTTACAGGCTGGTGGTGATGATGAGGAATGTATTATTGAGAGAATGTAACAACCTACAAAATAAACTAAACTAATAAACGAAAGGGAAGAATAAGAACCAATATTAAACAATGCAGTTAAAGTATTATCACTCACTTGTTTCCGAACAGACGTCCAGACACGACCACCTTTCCTATTTCTGGCTGCTCTAATTCTGGACATTCGCGGTCTGAAAAAAAAGGTTTTATGTAAAGTATTATATAATTAATTATTTATAATTAGGGTGACAAACGAGCACACAGTTCACATGATGTTAAATAGATGCTGCGGCCCATAGATATTTACATTTATCCTCGATTAAAAATCAAAATGCAGATGCGTTGTCACACTTAAGGTCTAAGATGGAATGCCTCGTTTCCAGTAAAAAGAGTCTCCGGTTCTCTACACTCACTACACAAAACATAGTAGCATTAAGCTGCTATTTTACGCTGGTATTCTATAAGAGCGTGGCCCTACCCCGGTCGAGCCGACCCATTCGTGCTAATATACTATAGGTGCACTGTAGCTCTACTACGTATAAATTGGTATTATTAAAAAATATGCAATGAGCCATCTTAATCTGGAAGGAAAATTTTTACCTTTTTTTTTAAAGTGTCCAGCATGTTGTGGTTATTTGTAGTTACAGCCCATATACTTTCCAATACTGGTTGCAGGCCTTCTCACACATTAGCCAGCCGTATTGTTTCGGAGCATATTGGCGGGTTTTAACCAACTTCAAAAAAAAGGAGGAGGTACTCAATTCGACTGTATTTTTTATGTGTGTTACCTCAGAACTTTTTTTCTAGGTGTCTTTATTATTTTTTTGTATTTGCAAGCTAGTGCTTCTCGTGTGGTGCCATATAAATTTGATCAAGAACTGACCAGTAGTTTTTGAGTTATCCTTAATAATGCGTATTTAATTGACTTCGACGACATTGATGATGTTCTCATTTTATTTATATTGAAGTCGGTTGTACAAATTTTTTAATTTTACCACTTGTTAATATCGATGAAATATATTTGTTCTTCACACTTGTATGTTTGCCTCTGCTTGTAAATCTATACCTTTAACTAAAATTAAAGTGTCTGTATGTATTATCGAAATATTTGCCTTATATTAAGCTGAGGGGGTTATTTGCATGTCATTAAGATTTGGATAGTCATTTTTTTTAAATTTATCTGTCTGTCTGTATTTTAAATTTATCTGTCTGTCTGTATGTCTGTTTATCTGTCTCTCTGTCTGTATGGGATAATCTTCGGTATAAATAAACAGATTGTAATGATACTTCACGAATAGATAAAAAGCAACGCCAGGAGTGATCTAGGCTATGTTTTATCCGAAAAACTTGGGAGAATTAAAAAAAAAAACAAAAAATTGTTAAAAGAAGTGGGCTTGAATCATTTTAAATTTAAATAACGCCACATTAATAAATCCTACCCACACCAAGCCAGGGCGGGTCGATAGTATTCTATAAAATTTTATTAATGTTCGCCTAAAAATTAAGAAAGAAAGAAAGAAACATTTATTGCAAACATGCCACACACATAAATTAGACACTTCAATTTAAATATTTGAATCAATTGAAGGAATGACAAAATAAAAAAAAACAACAACTTGACAGATACATTCAACAAAAGTATGTATAAATTACTCTTGAAATACGTTCGTCGTGTGTTGTGGCACGTTAGCACAGAATAAATAATAGTACTAGGGAAACGGACCTCACTCAGCTTATGCTGTCGCTGAAACAACAGCGCTGGTTTTCAGTGATTTTCAAATTAAAGATAGTTATTTTATTATAATAATAAAATCGAGTAGGTGGACAATTGGCGGTGTAATAATTGAACTAATATTACATGATTCTGAATATAGTGAAAAATAATTAAGTCATTTCATCCAGTCGTTCTCGAGTTATTTTGTAAACAAACTATTTTATCACATACTAACGGACGACGATAATAAAAAAAATTGGGACCTTATAATAATACGTACTGGTGAATCGTCGAATTTCAACCACTAGGCGACCACTTTTTTACTTATTTTACTTTCAGCTTCACGGCAATATATAAAACACAGATATCTAATCATCATCATCATCATCGTCATCATAACAGCCCTTCACAAGTCCATTGTTGAACATAGGCTTCCCCCATGGAATGCCACAATGCACGGTCCTGAGCCACCTGTATCCATTGACTTCCTGTATGACTTACAAGGTCGTCACTCCATCTGGTAGGAGGACGCCCTGCACTTCGCCTACCGGTGCGAGGCTGCCACTCGAGAACCTTTCTTCTCAATCGGTTGTCGGTTCTTTGAGCTATATGGCCGGCCCATTGCCACTTCAGCTTACTAATCCGTTGGGCTATGTCAGTTACTATGGTTCTACTGCGGATATACTCGTTTTTACTCGTATGTCTATCAAGCAGATAAACCCGAGCATAGCCACCTCCATAGCTCGCTGAGCGACCTTGAGCTTCCTCATACGGCCAGCAGTGAAGGACCACGTCTCAGATCCATAGGTCATCACTGGTAACACGCACTGGTTGTACAATCTTGTTTTGAGGTTTTGAGGTATGCCTGATGAACTAGCCCGAACGCTGCCCAGCCGAGTTGAATCCGTCGATTGATCTCTCGGTCGAAGTTGGACATACCTTTATTTTTCCATGGGGAAATGCCTACGCATACCCGTCACGCGGAGGCAAGTTCGGGTTATGTCGGACTTGCACCGACTAAAACCCCATGGTGTTCCACCTTCGCCGCATTATAGCAGGGCCACGGGAACGCTTTCGCACACCCGCGGCCCCACCAGCGCCCGCCGCCCTATGGCAGCCCCTCCTCGGGGACGATCCCCCGCCCCCCCTCATTCCCTCTCAGGTAAGGCACCAACGACACATGGCGCGCCTTCCTTCACGGCCTCTTACTGCAACTGCGAAACGGACTCCCCCGAGTCCGATACGCGGAGGCTATGGGGCCAGGAAAAACGAGCACTTGAAAGCAATAGCTTTCCCGACCCCAGCGGCGGATCTGGTCTATGGCTCTGCCGAAAAACAAAGGGTATGGAGAACGGCGCCTCGCAATACCAACACTCCTCTTCCTCCGCGACTCCACCTCGGCTGCAGCAGTAGGGGGAGAGGACACCCTTCTCGCCGCAGCCCACCAACACACATCCGAAGTGGCCTACACCACGGGCCAGCCAAGTGGGTTCCTCTTTGTTCACCGCGGGTGAACAAGCCACGGCTATTAAGCCCACCCGTCACGAAAAGGCGGGAACCCGTACGGGGGGGAAGGTGGACTTACCTAGTCGGATTATTTGTCCTAGGTACACATACTACTACAACACAACATACTAGTCAACAACTTCGAGCTTAGTGCTCCCAACAACTACCGGCATAGGTGTGACATGGACCATGTTCACTTTTCCGGTCGATCTGACCCATTGGACCATGTTTCTCTTAAGACCTATCCGTTGGGAGATACTATTGAGGCCATTGAGTATAGTGCTTAGGCCCTCCAGCGATTCTGCCATAAGGACTATATCGTCGGCAAATCGAAGGTGAGTGATGTACTCGCCATTGACGTTAATACTGTATCCTTTCCAGTCCAGTAGCTTGAAAACATCTTTCAATGCAGTGGTGAAGAGTTTTGGGGATATTACGTCACTCTGTCTTACACCTCTCTGCAGTTGGATAGGTTTCATACTCTGGTTCTGTACTCGGATAGCCATCGTAGACCTACTGTACAAACACTTTCAGCACTTCGATATACCTTGGCACCGCTGAAGGGACTGCAGCATCGCCTAAATTTCGACGGAATAAAAGGCTTTTTCATATTCTACATACACAAGATATAGTGGCAGTTTAAGCTCCTCGGTCTTCTGTGCAATCTGCCGAAGGATATGTATGTGGTAAATGGTTTGCCTTTTCGGAAACCGGCTTGTTTGGGGGGCTCGAATTCGTCGAGTCTGCGTGGGAGACGATTCGTAATGACTCACGAAAACAGCACGTAGACGCGGCTCAGAAGGGAAATCATTCTGTAGTTCTTGAAGAAAGCACCACCGCACTTCTGTTCAACGCCTTCGGAGTAGTGCCACCACGGAGGACGGAATTAAAGAGATTCTGTAGGATTACAAGTACCGGTTTTCCATTTTTTTTTTCAAAAGCTCCGCTGTAATTCCATCCTTGCCCGGGGACTTGGCGTTTTATTTTACCGGTGCTGGAGAGCCATTCTAATCTCGCTCAGACTGACGTCCGGGATATCATAGGAATAGTGTCGGATAAGACTTGCTCTTGGATCGTTAATCACACTTGCGTGTGGCTCCAATGATGACGTGTACAGCTGCCCATAGAACCTCTCAATCTCACTCAAAATCTCAGGTGTCCCGGAAACGATGCTGCCATTCGGTCTTCAGTTACGACAGTTGGCTCTTCCTGGCAGATAGATCTCTGGCAAAGACTATGGAGCCCTGGTTCCGCTCGATCGTTTCTTCAATACGAGCTGTATTAAAGTTGCGTAAGTCACGCCGCATGCATTTGGAGATCTGTCTGTTCAGTTGCATGTATGCTGTCAATTCTGCTGAAGACTGCAGCTTCAAAATATAATATATTACATAGAAAATATAATATATTATATTTACAACAATAAATATACGTATTTTGCCCAAAATGTGGTGATTACATACTCTTTGGTACCCCATTGGCTGTATGAACGTAAACAATGTATGTTTTATTTTATTCAATTTAATGTTTTTATAGCACATATTTTATATATATTTTAGTTTTCTCCACTCCTTCTCCTAATAAACTTTACCTATGCTATATCTGACTCCTCAGTGCGCGCAATATGTTTAAAAATGGGTACAAAGTTTTCCCTACACGTATTAATATATAAATTATAAAACTTAAATTAAAGCATCAATCTTAAGATATAACTTGAACTAAGTTACTAGCAATATAAAATTAAGGTACCAGAATAAAGATATTGTTGTTGAGTAAATATATATAAAGTTTGTTATTAACAGTGACGCCTGTGTAAAGCTCCACGCCACTTCGTCTGCAACAAAAGGTCGTTGAATATAAATAAATGAAATAATTTACCCGCACCAAAATTTTAATTAAATTCGCTGTCAAAGCGGAATCAAACTATAAGTTATACAAGCACACAGTGCACCTGATGCTAAGTGGATGCTGCGGGCCATAACACCTACATCTATTTTCTATTAATATATAAAGATTATATATATATATTAATAGAAAATAGTAATAGTGAAGATATATAATATATAAGAATTAATGTTTGTTTGTTCGTATTTTATACGCTGCCATACCGTTCAGTAAATTGCAATTTAAAAGTATTTTATCTTTAAAATGTAAAATTTTTAAATACTTATTTTTCTTATTACTACTTACTTATTTTTAAAGTCTTCCAAATTTGAAAGGGTACCCTGCGCGATGCTGTCGCTGAGGTGGTACCCCTGACCAGCTAGTCTAATATATAAAAATTAATGTTTGTTTGTTCGTATTTTATGCGCAGTCATAACGTTTATCAGATTGTGGTAAAACTTTGTCAACTTATTGCTTGCACTTCCACAAAGGTTATATACATAGCACAATTAACTTACAGTAGGTGGCGCGCGTATCGTACCGACAAATTTATTTGGAAGTAATATATCACTCAACTTCAATAAATGTAACATTCCTAATTAAACAATACAATAGTCCAGTCATATTAGCGATCAACCTCTGAATGAGAGATAACAAGCTGAATTTTCGTATATAGGTACCTTCATTTTGGCGTTCTAAAAGTTGTCTCAAAAGTCTCATAAAATGTCGTGTCTGCGTCGTAAGTTATTCAAGGTCAAAGGTAAAAAACACAGTTTTTCGCGATTTTTTCGGTTTCTATCGCTCCAATGATGTTAACATCTATATAAATAAAATTATAGAGGTTTGCAGTTGTGCGCGCATCCCGGAAAAACTACTGGATAGATTTCAATTAGTGAGTAAAAAGGTTCATATATATAGTATAGTCGACAGATGGCATTGTTTGATTTATGTTCGCGCTATTAAATGTATTACTGCCGTTGTACTTAGTTAGTTGCTTATGTATCTCAATTGATTTTAAAATCGAGTGAATATACGAGTTGTGTATACGTGAGTGTGTATCATTTCTAACAACTGGGATTTAGTTTTATTTCTTAGACACTTGGCCCTTATCTAAAAAAATATTGCGATGTCTTCTTTTAATATAAAGTTATTAAAGTTTTAGGAAACAACGATTTTTATAAGCACTACATGTTAAGTGATGTGTGTAAGCAACGCGGGCGAAGTCGCGGGTATCAGCTAGTCTATTATAAAAATGGTAGAGCATAAAATTTGTGACAGATTTTATTTGAAACATTTTTTCATGCGATAGAGGGCGGTGAGCGCGCAACGCTCATCCATACATACTGTACTGCAAGGTCAACCGTGAATATCTCGTCACTTTGGTAGTGAATAGAGTCAACCCATACAAAACAAGTTTTGAGAAAATGAACAATTAAGTGGGGAGGCTAAACAAAAAATATTAATTAATCTTTAACTTCAAAACCGTTATTCAGATTTTTATAAAAATTACCATTAAAATATATGATCAATACGATGTACTAATATTTAGAGAGGTGAAAAGATATGTGTCATAAATGTGTTGAACAGTTGTCGGCATAACTTCCAATTTTTTGAGATTGACCTTATTTACGTAGGATGGTCATTGCAACCTTTCACAAGTCCATTGCTGAACATAGGCCTCCCCCATAGATTGCTTCATAGGGGAAATATTTGCCATAGTTGCCAAACTTGGGAAGGAAGAAAAATTTCATTTTTAGTCGTTATTAGTAAAACGCTGCTGCCCATCTCCTGATTTGTTTCCCTCTGTCGCCTCTTACGACACCCACGCGATGATATGTGATAGTGGATATTCTTACACCGCTACTACATATTAAATCTTATAATAAATAAAATTGGTATTTTTCTAAACATCCTCCAGCCCCTACATAACTTAAAAGTGTTGCCCATAGGTTAATACAGGTATTGATACTTTAGATCACTTTTCACTTTACACAATATACACCGGCGGTATTTGTGAGCTTCGAACACTGATTATTATGATTATTTTGAGGTATTTTATATATTATTCTCATCTGGTTGGGCTGAATAAATATTTTAAACGAAATAATAAATAAACATAAATATATATTTAATATACTAACATAAATAAATAAATAAATAATACATAAATAAATAAAAACCCAACCAGGTGGAAACCCTCGGCAGGAGACCAAACGGACGAGGGTTAGGGAAAGGAAAACCGGCGGACGATGCGGGCGGTATCGAGGAGCACCGCCTTCTGCATTTGAGCTTGGAGCGGTCCGTCACGGAGTCCCAGTCGCCTCAGATGACCCGAGAGGCTGACTGGGATTAACCCGTTCGCAGAGACGACTACAGGTATAATTTCGGTCGGCAGTCCACCCCACATGTCGGTCACCACGTGAGCCAGGTCCAGATATTTTGTTCGCTTATCTGTTTCGGCTTTCACGAGGTTCTCGTCATACGGAATGGTAATGTCGACCAAAAATATTCTTGACTGTGCCCGGTCCATCAGCACAATATCAGGCTTATTCGCAAGAATACTCCTGTGTGATGATGGCCCGGTCCCATTAGAGCCTGGCGCGGTCATTTTTGAGCACGGCTTCCGGCAAGTACTTGTAATAAGGCAGTTTCCGTTCCACGAGACCGTATTTCAGAGCGAGCTCCTGGTGTATAATTCTGGCTACTAAGTTGTGCCTGTGCAAGTACTCAGAGTTAGAAAGCGCCGAACAATCGGAGATGACATGCCTAAGTGACTCACCGGGACGGCGATAAGCTCGACAGATGTCGACGGTGCCATCCCTAAGGATATATCTCCGATAGTTGTTGGTCCTATCATACAAAACCCTCGTTCCCCAAAGAGGTCACCAAAACGTAGCCAGTGGAGGGAGGCAACTGTGTCTAAGAAAGGCACATGTAGAGCCTTGTAAAACCTCCCGTGGCGCTCCTTCTCCTTCCATACGGTCTGCCGGTCGAAAATGCTCTGTACTGCCGGGTCTTGCCATTGCTCGTTGGCTAAGGATAGAGGGGTAAATCCTTTATCACAAGAAATGATGTCCCTATAGAATGGATCATCCGATCTCGTCAGAAAGTAATTACGGAGGCTGCACATTTCGCGATTATGCATGGTAAGCGCGCTTAAAAAGCCACGCCCACCATGTTTCCGCGGCAAGTACAGCCTCATAATCGACGATCTCGGGTGATGCATCCTATGGGATGTCATAGTAGTGCGAACTTTTCTATCCAGGGCGTTAAGTTCAGTTTGAGTCCACCTAAGTATGCCAAAGGTATATATGAGAACAGGCATGATCCAACCGTTATATGCGCGTGTCTTATTCACACCGGACAAAAGGCTGTTAAGCACTTTGGTCAAGCGTGCATAAAACATATCGCAAACTGACTGCTTCATACCCGCCTCATCGTTACCGATGTGCTGTGACATACCCAGGTATCGGTATGTTTCAGCCTCAGAAAGGGTCCTTATGTTGATGGGCATAGATAAGTCTATGCCCTCAGAGTTAGCAACCTTCCCTTTCAACATAGAGGACCGCACTTATCCGTCCCAGCTCCATTCTAATAGAGTTACTAAAATCACAAGTGATGTTTAGCAATTCCATAAGATGGGAGCGACTGGAGGCGAATAATTTGAGATCATCCATATAGAAAATGTGGGTCACTTTTGCCTCCTATCCGAAGCTGAAATCCTCCCAGGTCCTCCAGTAAGGTACTGAGAGGGTTCAGGAGAGGCAAAACCAGATTGGACTCAAACAATCGCCCTGGAAGATACCCCTTCTTATCCTTATGTGGCTTTCCATCCGTCATCCGCTCACCTAGATGACAAAGTTGTACTCCATTGCCCCATACACTGCCGAGGAAGTCTCTAACTGTAAAGTCAATCTTGTACAGCTCGAGGACCCTCTTTAGCCATGTATGGGGCACCGAATCGAATGCCTTTTATAGTCTATCAGGCGGCGGAAAAGTTCCGACGGTTGCGTTTAACCACTTTGCCAATGACCGCGTCAATGAAGAGTGGTTCCTTGGTTCCACGACCACCGCCCGATATCCCTTTGGCGCGCGACATCACCTGATTTAAATCCAGGTGACGAATGATTCGCGTACTCAAAATGGATGTCAGTGTCTTATATATGATGGGTAGACACGTAATGGGGCGGTATTTGCTAGAGTCTGTGGAATCATGGTATTTAGGAACCAAATGAGTGATCCCAGTAGTGAAGAGGCTCGGGAACGACTTTTGGTCGAGAGACTCTTGAAACTGTCGGGCAAGTACAGCGTGACACACCACGAACCCCTTCAGTCAGTAGTGATGCAGTACGTCGAGTCCCGGACTTTTCCAGTTCAGGCCCTACGGACCGCCTCAGCTACGTCATCCGGCGTTATGATGACGGGGTCCATGGGTGTAACACTTGCACATTGACTCGCCACAACTTCCGTCCAAGGGTACTCGCTGTGGTTTACGGGCTCTGACCACAGGCCGCGCCAGAATGCGATAGTGTCGACCTGATTCGGTGCTGGGCCCGTTCCACGTACCATTGGTCGCTCCAATGATTCATAGAGCCTCTTCTGATCACTCTGGAAGAGACGATTCTGGTTGAACCGTCTTGACCTCTCGGTATATCGCCGAATCCGCTTTCCCCAAACAGCGATTCTCTGCTTCAGGTCGTCTATGCGCTCCGTCAGTTTTTGCGTTATATCCGGCTGGGACAAACTGACATTTGTCCCAGCAAACGCCATCCTGACGGTGCGCACAATTCTGGGATTATTATTGCCCGACCTGAAACTTATCAGTCTGCCGATGAGGGCCCTTGCCTTTGCGATACGGTCCTCAATCCTTCTTCTCCAGGCTGGGATAGCGCTACTTTGTCCAGTAGCACGTCTAGACGTGGGAAGTTTGGCACCAACAATGCGGCAAACTGCCAAAGCGGCGCCAAAGAGTATTGAGTCCGTATCGCAAAGGTCCCGGCTGGTTTCCAAATAGGTTGCCAGCAATGGGTTCAGGGCCGTCACGACATGCCGATTCCGCTTGATTACAGTTATGCGAGGAAGTCGCGGTCGATTTTCGTGAGGCGTACTGCGCGTTTCCACAATCGCCTCTTCCAATGTACTCCTCATTTGCTCTAGTTCTAGTTCCTGGGCGATTGTTTCATCATCGTCTGAATCAACCACAACTGGGGGATTCACAGCGGCATCCACGTGTGCGGGTTGCTCTGCAACATGTGGCGCCGCATTCACAGCCGTAGTATTTTCATCCGATGAGGAAACAGCCTCACGTCGTAGCCGTTCGAGTTCGGTGCCATCAAATATGTTTGAGCCCAAGATATACCGAACTCGGTCTGCCAGGTTTTGCTCGGTGACGGTTATAGATGGCTCCAGCTCAGCAAAAAGTCGATGCATCCTAGCCCGGTACGCAAAACCTCCGACTTCTCCCCCTTTCGCTCTAAAATACGCCCGCAATGCGTTGCTGTTCATTTGAATTGTCCATCGCATGCGGCTTATTCCACCAGTGGTGGGTGCCGATTGCTGGGCCCGCAAAGACCCTGCCGACACCAAGCAAGCTGGTGGGGATGATGGATGCGAGGGGCTGCTGGGTGGTCGTGCAGCTCCTCGTGATCGGCTGGCGGTTCGCATGCTGTCGCGTCCAGCGCCAGCTCCAGACGCGCCCTGGCGACCTCCAGGCAGCGGCCCTTTGCGCGTATTCCTGAATTCCATCATCCATGTAATGGGCGTCAGTTAACGGCAGACGCCCAGACCCGGCACCGTTTCATGGTGAGGCCATGTTCACAAGCGGGCCTTTGCACCTTCAGTTTTGCCGAGGCACGGCACTAACACCTCATGGCAAGGCGCTGACTGACTGCGCTGACGTAGCAGTTTTGTCACATAACCGTTACGTCAGCGGGCGGACCTCTTATTATACTTATTATTATTATTTTTCTTTTTAAAAAAGCGTTACCCCCACACTAGGATTTTCTCCTGTATCGTGGAGACAGTTTACAAACATAAATTGCACGAGGACAAACATCCAGACCCGGAACAATTATTTGTAGGCCATACAAATACTTGTTCCGTGCGGGATTCGAACCCGCGACCCCCAGCGCAACAATTCATTGCTAAGCCACTGCGCCACGGAGCCATTTATTTCACACAACACCAATTATTATCACAGAACAATAATACTCTTTGGATTAATATACTTGAAAATATGGGAGAAGCATCAGTCAGTGATAAGTCAATCCATACCGAATTAATGCAAAGTTCGCTAAAACCCAATGCAATATGCGGCTTGACTTTTTTCACCACTGATTATAATCTTCATTGTGTAAAAAGTTAAAAGAGCTATGCGTTTTGGATTCTTTTAGTGCAATGAAGCATTATATAATAGTTCTGTTAGCATCTTTTCGCCTTTATTACTGGATTTTGTGACTTTACACCTGGATTACTTTTGCAACAAAATAATTTGGCAGATAGCTCTCGTCACCACCGTAAAGACCGTATTCTTTTGATGCCACTAGTGTATTTAACTCCTTTAATATCCCCGAAACTCTTCACCGCTGCATTGGAAGACGTTTTCAAGCTACTGGACTGGAAAGGATACGGTATTAACGTCAATGGCGAGTACATCACTCACCTTCGATTTGCCGACGATATAGTCCTTATGGCAGAATTGCTGGAGGATCTAAGCACTATGCTCAATGACCTCAATAGTGTCTCCCAACGGATAGGTCTCAAGATGAACATGGACAAAACAAAAATCATGTTTAATGTCCATGTCACACCTATGCCGGTAGTTGTTGGGAGCACTAAGCTCGAAGTTGTTGACGAACATGTTTACCTGGGACAAATAGTCCGACTAGGTAAGTCCAACTTCGACCGAGAGGTTAATCGACGGATTCAACTCGGCTGGGCAGCGTTCGGGAGATTACGACCCATCTTCTCGTCAGGCATACCTCAAAACCTTAAAACTAAATTGTACAACCAGTGCGTGTTGCCAGTGATGACATATGGAACTGAGACGTGGTCCTTCACTACTGGTCGTATGAGGAAGCTCAAGGTCGCTCAGCGAGCTATGGAGAAGGCTATGCTCGGGGTTTCTCTGCGTGATAAACTTAGAAATGAGGATATCCGCAGTAGAACCAGAGTAACCGACATAACCCAAAGGATTAGTAAGCTGAAGTGACAATGGGCCGGCCATATAGCTCGAAGAACCGACAACCGTTGGGGAAGAAAGGTTAACCAAAAAAAAGAAAGGTTGGGGAAGAAGGGAAACCGGCAGGCGAAGTGTAGGGCGTCCCCCACTAGATGGAGTGACGACCTAGTAAGACATGCAGGAAGTCAATGGATGCAGGTGGCTCGGCACCGTGCTTTGTGGCATTCCGTGGGGGAGGCCTATGTTCAGCAGTGGACTTGTGAAGGGCTGTAATGAGAATGAGTGTATTTAACTCATTTTGAACTTTGTGGCTTGACTCTCTTCACCACCAAAGCGACGATCTGTGAATACTACATTAAATCTTGAATAATGTTTATCATTTATCAGTTAATACATTGTATTTAATAACATTTTACATATTTTTAATATACATTCATTTAATAATACTTACCTACTTTGCGTAATTAAAAACTCATTAAATGAAATATTTATTGTATACCTTAATTTATTGAAGGTAGATTTTAAGTAGAACAATAATTAAGTATTTTATCTTTAAAATGTTAAATTTTTAAATACTTATTTTTCTTATCCCTACTTACATATTTTTAAAAAGTCTTCCAAATTTGAAACGATATTTCCACAATTATTTTACAGCGACAGCAACGCGCAGGGCAGGGGTACCAGCTAGTCTAATATATAAAAATTAATCTTTGTTTGTTCGTATTTTATGCGCAGTCATACCGTTTATCAGATTGTGGTAAAACTTTGTCAACTTATTGCTTGCACTTCCACAAAGGTTATATACATAGTAAAATTAACTTAAAATAGATGGCACGCGTATCGTACTGACAAATCTATTGATATTTCAATGAATGTATTATCATTCCTAACTATAATATTTTCCCATACTCAAAACAATATTCTTTTTTATAGGATAAGGGTGACAAACGAGCACAGAGTCCTGATGATAAGTGGTTACTGTGTGCCCATAGACAACTATATCTATCCTCGATTACGAATCAAAATGCAGATGCGTTGTCACCCGTGAGGACTAAGATGGAATACCTCGTTTCCAGTAATAAGGTTCTCCGGTTCTATACACTCACCATACGAAACACATCAGCGTTAAGCTGCTATTTTACGCTGGTATTCTGTGAGAGCGTGGTCCTTCCGCGGTCGAGCCGACCCATTCGTGCTATACTACTAATATAGCTGGAGCATGGCTTTACAACGTAAAAAGTTCAATTTTTTTTGCGGCAGCAACGCACTGGGTGCCAGCTAGTGTTATATAATTTGCCGTGTAGTGGCGGTGTAAGAATATCCACTACCACATATCGTCCCGTGGGTGTCGTATAAGGCAATTGAGGGAAAACCTGGGCAACTGATGGGCAGCAGCTTCTTCCTAATAACACAACAGCTAGAAAATAAAAACTTGCGGTTGCCAACCCGTTTGCCAAGCGCTGCAACTATGGCAAACATTGAGTTCTATGTACTACGTACTAGAGAAGCTATTCCAAACAAAAAATGTGTACTACTCTGTTTTCGCGCATGCGCGGGAGATAGTAGATTTTAGTCTATGATTGTAGATAGCGTGGCATATACTCGTAAATGAAGAAATTTATATTTTCTATTGTAATATTATTACCTATTTAATTACTTGAACAACAAATAATTTTACTTATTTGATTACTGATTAATTACGTTCAGGTTTAAACTTTAATTTGAAATCTCGTATTATTAGCGCAGCTCCACACTCTATGAATATTGAAGCCACACTAAATGACACTAAAGGTGTACGGATTGCAGTACAGTTCATTTGAACATAGTGAATGTTCGAAATGCCAAATCTAGTACGTAGTACATATATATCGATGATGGCAAATATGACCCAATCTAGGGGAGGCCTATGTTCAGCAGTGGACTCTAAAATGCTGTAATGAATATAATAGCAGAATGTGGGTGGGACCACGCTTTCACAGAATACCAGCGTGAAACAGTAGAATCGTGCTGCTGTGTTTCTGTACCGGTAATGAGGCATTCCATCTTAGAGTGACCCCTAAGGACTAAGATGAAAAATGATTAATATAATCAGGTGTTCGTTTGCGGAAATCCATTATATTAAAAATGTTAAAAATTAATTAGCTAAGATACGTGTAATAAAATAAAATGATGTGTCTTACCTAGTTTGAAGAGCACCTCCGGTATCCTTCAATTGCGTGCACTATCCCGAGGCATCATTAGATGAATTCACCTGATGCCTCGTTTAGACGCAAAACACCTGTCGTATTATTGACGGTGGTGTGTCTGTCTTAGTGTTGTGGTGTTGGGATTAGTGGTGACGGGGATAGTGCACGCAATTGAGCTTTTACTAGCACTCTATCTTAGTCCACAAAGGAGACAACACAAGTAGAACCTAATGAAATTATGTTAGCAAAATGATAACACATTTTAAAAACAAGTAGCGTTCAGGCAATCCCTAATAGCAGGTCTGCATGTAGAACAATAAAGTCCGACAGACACCGGTCGTTCCCTTGGCGCCAGTTTACAGGCGTGCTCCGTTAAAGTTGCCTGGAAAATTTGATTAAGTATTTTGTTTACAATGTGTTATTTATTAAATTGTTGTAGTTACTTAACTTTAGCTATAACTTTGTATTCTTGAATAAAACGATTTTCTCAGCTTCTATGGAGTTTATTTAATTTTTTTAACGGACTTAAAAAAGGAGGAGCTACTCAATTCGACTGTATGTTTTTTTTATGTGTATTAACTCATAACTTTTTTCTAGGTGAACCGATTTCGATGATTCTTTTTTTATTTTAAAACTGGTGCTTCTCATGTGGTTCCATATAAATTTGATCTAGGTTTGATCAATAGTTTTTTAGTTATTCTTAATAATTTATATTGAAGTCGGTTTTACAAAAATTTTAATGTTCAATTATTATCTACCGACTTCAAAAAGAGGAGGTACTCATTTCGACTGTATGTTTTTTTTAATTTGTGTTACCTCATAACTTTTTTCTAGGTGAACCGATTTTGATGATTCTTTTTTTATTTTAAAGCTGGTGCTTCTCATGTGGTCCCGTATAAATGTGATCCAGGTCTGAACTGTAGTTTTTGAGTTATCAAAAACAGACCACAAAACTTGTCTTGTTCAGGTACAAAAATTTTAATTTTACCACTTGTTGTATTATGGATGATTTGTTAACCCATATTTATGAGGGACTGATATGTTTGACGTTACGCATGGTTAACTCGAGTAACGGTAACTGGTAATTAATCTAGTAGTTTTTACTATCTTTGCTACCTCCAATTAATGAGCATTTACAACATTTTGTTGTCAACAACTAAACAAAGCCAATTTTAGGATATTTAGAGAGGTTTTGGCGGGAACTTTATTCCATTGAGAAGTATCACGAAAATTTCTGGATACATAGTAACGTACTTAGTTAAGCAAAATCAATGAAAATTTAAAATCGAAATCAAAATTTTTGGTCAAATTATTCTTTGATATTGATATATAACAATCTGTAACATGACTCCACTAAGCACGTAACGTGTTAACGGTACAAAGATGATAAATTTCCATTAAGGTTATCGTAAAAGTCACGTATAAAAAACGCCCTTCCATTTACCCCGAGGTATTATTTAAAGGGCCACCGAATCAACATTGAAATACGAAACGTCAGAGTTCGTGCTAGGGTTGCTAACCCTACTTTATAATATTCGACTCCTTCGTTGTTCTCGCGGTCGTAAACGCGGTTGCTTATCATGAGGTTTTGGGTTCGAATCCCGGGTCGGGCCAAACCAGTTACTGAATTTTTCTGCCAAGAAATTGGCGGTGTTTCACCCCTTTACCTCGGAAAGTACGTTAAGCCGTTGGTCCTGTTGATCTCTCCCCGGTCGTGTCAGATTACCTACCGTCTCAACGTGAGGGAAAAGAGAGTGCTCCCGTGCTTGTGCACACACTCTCGCACTATATTCCTGTCCTACGCAGATGATTGACCCGTTTGAAACTGGCTGCTTTATCACTTATACAATGGTTTGAAGTTCATTTTTGTACGTAAAAGTAGAGCGATTTTGTGTATTAAATGTCTGCGCATGTAAACTATTAGTGGAAATGTTCTAACAAGTGCTTTGATGGTGATATAAAGTTCATGTTTTTTTATCCGCTTTGGAGCCTTCCTGCTCCTTCCTAACGTCAAGACCTCTCAAGAACTTCGCAATGTGACAAAATCGGCAAGGCTGTATGGTTTACGACCTTTGCCTTAATTAGCGAATCGTAAAAATAACATACCAATATTTTTTTATATTTTTTTAGTTACCTCTAAACTATATTTTTACAGGTAACAGCCTCGAAAATCCTTTATTTAATATACAAATTGGCAACCCCAGTTCAGGCAGACATTACTTATTTCAAAACAGCAATTCGCTTCGGTTCGTTGCCTATACCTACATAATTTAATCCCTTATGGCACCCGCGGGACGGAATGAGGTGATAGATTATTTCATGCCTTCAATACATAGCCTTATTATGTTACTATCAAGTCTTTAAACTGAAGTAATTCATGTCCATACATATTATAATTACGGAATTTCGACTGAACCAGTATATATTTGATTTTTTTGGTGGTTTTATATATATCTGGTTACCATGGAGTGGCGGTGTAAGAATATCCACTACCCCATGTCATCCCGTGGGTATCGTAAGAGGCAACATAGGGAAACAAATCAGGAGATTGCCAGCAGCGTCTTCCTAATAACGACTAAAAATAAAAAAGGGAGGCCTTTGTTCAGCAGTGGACTTTAATAGGCTGTTACGGTATATCTGGTCAGAGAAAATATTTCAAACTATCTTTTAAATAACTTCTTACGTCGAAAACATATTATAGAGATTTGACGGCTCCATGGCACAGTGGCTTAGCAATAAATAATAGCGCTGCGAGTCCCGGGTTCAAATCCCGCACGGAACAAGTATTTTTGTTTCGAGCAACACTAAACGCCGCACATTGAAATGTAAATAAATTTATATTCAAAAAATAGACCAATTGTTTCACTTTTATATTCAGTCGGGTTATAATTTTATTTTATGTAGCAAGAGTGATAAACAAGCACACAGTCCACTAAATGGTAAGTGGATGCTGTCACCCACGGACATCTATTTCCTTCCTCGATTAAGAATCAAAACGCAGATGAGTTGTCACCTTGGAGGTCTAAGGTGGAATGTCTCATTTGCGGTATAAAGAGTCCCTACGCTCTTCACACAAAACACAGCAGCTTAAGCTGCTAATTCGCGCTGATATTCTGTGAGAGCGTGGTCCTTTCGCAGTCGAGCCGACCCATTAGTGGCTCAAAAAAGTTATTAGTAGTAACGGGCATTCTATCTTATCCTCAGGGGTGACAACGAGGCAGTGGTTTAGCAATGAGATGATGCGCTAAGGGCCGCGGGTTCGAATCCCGCACGGAACAAGTATTTGTATGACCTACAAATAATTGTTCCGGGTCTGGATGTTGTCCTTGTGAAATTCTTGTATGTAACCTGCCTCAACGATACAAGGGAAAATTATAGTGTAAGGGTAACGACTTTAAAAAAAAAAAAAATTACTTAAAATGTCGATTCACGTGACGTAATACAATTATACGTTTATCGGCCACCACTCTATATAACGGCCTTTTTACATTATGACAATATTTAGGAGAGTGACTTTTTTATATAGGATAAAGGTGACAAACGAGCACACAGTCCACCTAATGGTAAGTAGTTGCTGTTGCCCATAGAAATCTACATCCATTCTCAACTACGAATCAAAATGCAGATGCGTTGTCACCCGAGAGGACTAAGATAGAATGCCTCGTTTCCAGTAAAAGGGGTCTTCGGTTCTCTACACTCACCATACGAAACACGCTGCTATTTTAAGCTGGTATTTTTTTTTAATAGAATAAGGATGACAAACGAGCACACAGTCCACCTAATGGTAAGTAGTTGCAGTTGCCCATAGAAATCTACATCCATCCTCAACTACGAATCAAATTGCAGATGCGTTGTCACCCGAGAGGACTAAGATAGAATGTCTCGTTTCCAGTAAAAGGGGTCTTCGGTTCTCTACACTCACCATACGAAACACGCTGCTATTTTACGCTGGTATTTTTTTTTATAGAATAAGGGTGACAAACAAGCACACAATCCACCTGATGGTAAGTGATTGCTGTGGCACATAGACATCTACATCTATCTTCGTTTGCGAATTTAAATGCAGATGCGTTGTCAGCCTTGAGGACTAAGATACAATGCCTCTTTTCCAGTAAAAAGGGTCTCCGGTTCTCTACACTCAACATACGAAACACAGCAGCATTAAGCTGCTATTTTACGCTGGTATTCTGTGAGAGCGTGGTCCTTCCCCGGTCGAGCCGACCCATTCGTGCTACAACTATACTACTGATATAGATGCAGCATGGCTCTATCACGTATAAAATTATTATATACATTAGTAGAAACGTGTAAACTTTAGCTTTTACTGATGTGTATATATTATCTGAGATTCTATAACCATCTACTAAAATCAGATAGAACCGCTTTTTATTTTTGTTTCGAGCGACACTAAACCACTCGAGTGCTAATAACGTAGAGTATATTATTAAAGTATTAAGAAAATGTATAAACACTAGCTGCGTTTCTTCGCTGTATGTATTACTATAATTAGAATTTGCGCGAGAAAAGAAACGCCCTCTATCGTCAGTCGCGGGTAAACTTCGTTTAGAAACTTTATCACTAATGGACGGTCCAATAGTGATAAAGCTATGCCATCATGGTTTCACAGACAGCGCCAGAATAATATGCCTGTCTCGGGGCCGATCGTGAAAGCTAAGACAGAGAAGTTTTCTGAAGAACTTGGCTTAATGGCTTTCAAAGCATCAGAAGGACAGCTCAGAAAGTTCAAACAATGTCAACTATAGTAAAGTAAATGGAGAAGCACAAAGTGTTGATACGAATGTTACTAACAACAGGATTAATAGAGTGTGGTCACAATTGAACAAAAAGTACGCATCTAGTGACATTTTAATGCTGATAAAGCCAGTGTTCACAGCAAATGACACAAATATTATCTCTCGGAGACACATAGTTGCTCCATTATTTTACTAGGTTTTTTTTTTTATAGGAGAGGGGGCAACCGAGCATGCGGCTCACCTGATGGTAAGTGACTACCGCCGCCCATGAACAACCGCAACACCAGGGGAACCAGAGGAATTGCAGTAAGACTACTTGTTTACAGTAAGATTACTAGGTAGTAAGACTCCTGTTGCCTCTAACCTAATCTGCCGCCAAACAAGTAGTACGTGTGTTTGCTGTGTTTCAGTCTGAAGTGTACAGAGAACCAGTATAATTACAGACGGTTAGGTATTTCATCTTAGTCCTCGGAGGTGACAACGCATCTGTAGTCTTCTTTGTTTGAAGTTGATTGCAGGTGTCCATGGGCTGTAGTTACCATCTTACCATCAGTTGGAATTTGTGTTCGTTTGTCACTTTAATTTTATAGAAAAATTAATTGCAAAATTATTTGCATTTAATTATATTTAAAACAAAACATATAAAACTCATATGAAAGCAACTGTACTTAATGATGTCATATTTACGCGAACACTACACATTGAATAAAACTACTTTTACGGATTATATCGCGTTTAATTAACTTATTTTTATTATTCATTCCCGACGTTTCGGGTGCTTTACAGCACCCATGGTCACGGGTGTCTGAGGTGATTGACGTCCCGATGTCAGAGTTAATCCGGAGTACCTTCAGCTTTTTTAATTTTCGTTTCGGGTGCTTTACCCGAAACGTCGGGAAATAATAATAAAAATAAAAATAAGTTAATTAAACGCGATATAATCCGTAAAAGTAATTTTATTCAAAGCAACTGTACTTCTTTTGAAAGACTAAAGTTCCAGTTAACATAATCAAAAATATTTTATTTATGTTAACTGGAAAACAAACCACAATTTAAAACTAAATATTCCATAAAGAAAAACTTCTAACACTGCTCGATTGGAGTTTCACAGTCATTCGAGCGTGAAACAAAAAGATAAATTAGTTGAAAATTTTGCAAAATGGCCGCTGGGGAAATTTGCCTTTTGAACAGGCCATTAGAGTGAGTTATTTCTAATTTAACATCACCAAGCTCGAGTATAGTTTGCACGAAATTTAACGCCGTTTTTTAAAGGCTAGAAGAAAATGAAAAACATTTATCATTTTCTGAATTGGATGTGACATGGTTGCTTTTTTATTTAATAAAATAGTAATATAATAGTTTAAATTCTTTAAAACAATAATAATAATAATGTCCTCCAGATCAAATTTCGGTCACGGCGGCCAGTCTAAACAGAGACTAGTGAGCAGGACAGGATTATAGTGCCCAAGTGTATGCGCAAGCACAGGGGCACTCTCTATTCATTCCCCATCGGTAGTCGGCTTTTCGAGCTATATGGCCGGCCCATTGCCACTTCAGCTTACTAATCCGTTGGGCTATGTCGGTCACTCTGGTTCTACTGCGGATATCCTCATTTCTAAGTTTATCACGCAGAGAAACTCCTTGCATAGCCCTCTCCATAGCTCGCTGAGCGACCTTCAGCTTCCTCATACGGCCAACAGTGAAGGACCACGTCTCAGTTCCATAGGTCATCACTGGCAACACGCACTGGTTATACAGTCAGTCTATATAACAATAATATGTCCCAGACCAACATCGGCCTACTCTATTACTTATTATCTTTATAAAATAGAAATAAAATATATATACTCGTAAAATTCTATATTAAATATAAAATTAATTAGTAATTTTCCTATATAATATTCCGGTTTGCGTGTGTTCGTAATTCTTCTTCTAAGCGGCTAGACCGATTTTGATGAAATTTACTTATGTAGTCACTTATGGTTCTTAGCTACAGTTGGCCCGGTAGGTGGCGCTGTGGTCGAGCTCCAGAAATTACCTGTGCGAATCCGGGTGGATCGGTAGTTGTATAAAGCTTAACATATTATTTTGCAATTTTAATAACAAAAAACATGCTACATCTGTGACGTCAATAACTAGGTTTTTTGGCTAAATTCCAGCACTGAGTGCGATTTCTTACTCGCAAAAGCCTTTGCCGAGCCAACTATTATTCGACGCAAAGCTTTTTCCTGTTTTCTTAAGTATTTTAGCTTAGAAATTTATACCGAATAATTGTTATCTATTCTATTCTACAAACAATATGACAGTTCAATCACTATTAGCATGCTTTTAGACATTTTACACGTGTTGAAGGCACGCTGCAGCACGAATGGGTTAGCTCAACCGTGGAAGGACCACGCCTCTACACAATACCAGCGTGTAATAGCAGCTTAATGCTGCTGTGTTTCGTAAGTGAGTGTAAAAAACCCGAGACCCTTTATTATGGATACGAGGAATTCCATCTTATTTCTCAGGGGTGACAACGAATCAGCGTTTTGATTATTAATCGAGGATAGATGTAGATGTCAATTTGCTTCTGCATCCATTTACCATCAGGGGGACTATGTGCTCGTTCGTAAATGTATTGAATTGTCATCCAGTTCTGAGCTTTATTAAAAGTTTCAAGTCGGTTCTCGGGAAGTAAATCCAAAATCGATAGCAGAAACCAAAAAGGCAAAAAGATAATAGGGTGAATTAGTATAACGTGATAAGATGACCTCCAATGTTTATTTTTAATGGGAAGCACTATTGAGGTCATTGAGCATAGTCCTTAGGTCCTCCAGAAATTCTGCCATAAGGACTATATCGTCAAAAAATCGAAGGTGAGTATCCTTTCCAGTCCAGTAGCTTGAAAACGTCTTCCAATGCAACGGTGAAGAGTTTCGGAGATATTACGTCACCTGTCTTACACCTGTCTGCAGTTGGATAGGTTTCATACTCTGGTTCTATACTCGGATAGCCATCGTAGCCATACTGTACAAACACTTCAGCACTTCTATATACCGACAGTCAACTTGGCACCGCTGAAGGGACTGTAACGCCGCCCAAATTTTGACGGAATCAAAGGCTTTTTCGTTGTTCACATACGCAAGGCAAAGTGGCAGATTGTACTCTTCGGTCTTCTGTACGATTTGCCAAAGGGTATGTATGTAGTCTATGGTGCTAAAGAATTTTCGGAAACCGGCTTGTTCGGGGGGCTGGAAGTCGTCGAGTCTGTGTGCGAGACGATTCGTAATGACTCTCGAAAACAGCACGTAGACGCGGATCGGAAGGGAAATCGGCCTGTAGTTCTTCAAGAGAGCGTTGTTGCATTTCCTGAAGAACAAGACCACTGCACTTTTCTTCCACGCCTCTAGAGTAATGCCACCATGGATGACTGAATTAAAGAGCTTTTGAAGGACTTCAAGACTGGTTTTCCACCCGGTTTCAGAAGCTCCGCTGTAATTCCATCCTCGCGCTGGGTCTCGCTATTTCTACGATACACGTTTGTCTTATATAGTAATATCCTCCAGACCGAATTTCGGTCACGGCGGCCAGCGTCAACGAAGACTAGCCATCTGCGCAGGACAGGATTATAGTGCCCAGGTGTATGTTCAAGCACAGAAGCGCTCTCTATTCCCTCACTCTCATAGTCCGATGGGACGGTAAACCGACACGTCTGGAGAGAGATCAGGCGCAGGACCAACGACTTTACGTGCTTTACGAGGCAATGGGGTGTGACACCGCCAACTTCCTGACTCCAGGCAGCTACTGAGAATTTCTTGATGGAAAAGCTCCATAACTGATTTTTTGGGTCGATCCGGGTTTCGAACCTGGGACCTCATGATCAGCAGTCGCACTACTACAACAACTAGGCCAACGAGGCAGTCCCATATAAATTTGGAGAAAAAATTCTACCTCTAATTGAGACAAAATAGGGGATGAAGTTTATAATGTTATTAATAAACAAAGTAAAATAAAGTAGTAAAAATACTTAAATTCTTAATTTCACATTCTGTGATTCTGAAATCGAAGCTTTAATAATTCTTCTGCACACTTTGTCTTAACAATGTTAAATTATTTTAGTTTTTCTAGTTTTTGTAGTCTGCTTTTATTTTTAATTGAAAGTTAACTTGACCTTTGAAACTAATGAAGACTTTGCCTCCACGACCTTTTCTGCCACCAGGGCGGCGCCACTTAAAAATGAGGTGTAATATTTGACAGATTTTATAGCAGGGAAGTTAATTTGTTCGAAAAATGTAAAGTTTAATGTTCCTTTCCGTACTATTACTTATATTTTGTATTAATTATATAACAAATGGTATATTCATAAATTTTTTTTAAATGTTAAGAATGTAAATTAAAGAGGACCACTGAGGCAATGTTTTGTGTATTAAGATAAACGTTAGTTAAAACTAACTTCTCAATTAATGTGTAACAAAAAACCCCACCTCAATTTCAACTAGCGACATCTGGTGAGCGCAAGATTATTATCCAGCTGAAACATATGAAGATAATCCTTCATTTAAACAACCAATATTAGATCTCAGACTAAATCCACATGAACTGAGTAGTTAGATAAACAGATGAATTGTAACTCGAGAACAAGCGAAGCCATATCTCAAATTAATCCCGCATATATTTCACTCATTTAGTATCTGCTGAGAACAGATAAGAGGTTTAATAAATTATGTAGTATTATTTATAATTCTGTATGAGGAAGCTCAAGGTCGCTCAGCGAGCTATGGAGAGGGCTATGCTCGGGGTTTCTCTGCGTGATAAACTTAGAAATGAGGATATCCGCAGTAGAACCAGAGTGACCGACATAGCCCAACGGATTAGTAAGCTGAAGTGGCAATGGGCCGGCCATATAGCTCGAAGAACCGAAAACCGATGGGGAAAAAAGGTTCTCGAGTGGCAGTCTCGTACCGGCATCACAAGTCGATCACAAGTCCACTGCTAAACATAGACCTCCCCCAAGGAATGCCACAAAGCACGGTCCTGAGCCACATGCATCCATCGACTTCCTGCATGTCTTACCAGGTCGTCATCTAGCGCGAGGCCGCCCTAAACTTTACCTCCCGGAACGAGGCTGCCACTCGAGAACCTTTCTTACCCATCGGTTGGCGGTTCAAAGAAATATTTACTAAGCACTTAAAATAGCAATTAACAATTTCATTGGTGTCGGCGGGTTTCGGACCCGGGTTGCTCGCGTACTGATTTTTACTGTTTTATTATTAGTATGGATTAGAAAAAATATAAAAAATATAGACAGTTAAAATAAAATTATATTAAAAGAAACGAGGGGCAATATCAGTTACGTTTTTCATTTCATTTTCCTGTACTTCTCTGAACTCTCAGAAAGAGCGTATTTTTGTAGAAGTGGGGGAGTCCAGATAATAAGATTCTAAACAACTCCCTTGTAAGATTAAATTTGTCGAAATGAAGTTCACTTGGTTGAAACGAAGGCTTAATTAAATCGTAAGGCGTGGCGGTTGCGAAAAAAATCCTTTGAAGTTTAAAAACAATTTATTAGCGTAAAATAAAAATAAGGGTGAGGCGGAACCGGTATTAGATCAAAGGAGATCACAAATTTAACTGTCAAGAGGTTTTATTTTTATTTTACTAATTAAAAGCCAGTGCTTGAGTTCAGTGCCACCTAGTAGTAAATGGTAATGAAACCTATGCTAAATCACACTATCTAAGCGTAACAAAAGTTTACGGGCTTATAAAGAATAAAGAAAAAAGGATCGCTTTATTGCTGTTCTGCGGGGTCGTGGCTTCGAATGCCACACGGAACCTTCTTTTTTTATAGAACGAGGGCGACAAACGGGCACACAGTCCACCTGATGGATGCTGTGGACCATAGACATCTACATGCGTCTCGATTAAAAATCAAAATGCCTATGCGTTGACACCCCTGAGGGCCTGCCACCCCTGATTTTCTCGTTTCCAGTAAAAAGGCTCTCCGATTCTCTATACTCACCATACGAAACACAGCAGCATTAAGCTGCTATTTTACGCTGGTATTCTATAAGAGTGTGGTCCTTCCCCGGTCGAGCCAACCCATTTGTGTTACAACCATAATATAGATGCAGCATGGCTCTACCACGTTTCTTTTTTCTTTTACTGAAAAAAAAATTAGCAATGCTATCAACATTACTAATATTCCCTTTAACTAATCTTGGTAAGCTTGAAATGCTTTTGTTAGGAGTGGTTCTCGACAGTACTCGATTGTCAGATTCGTACCCACGACCTTTTGGGTTCGCGGCCCGAACCCTGCCATTGCTACTGTCGCTTACTAGTGTTTGTATGATAACAAATAATTGTTCTGAGACTAGATGTGTGTACTTGTGCAATTTATGTAAGTAAACCACCTCCACAATATAGAAGAATATCCTACTTTTTTATAGGATGAGGGTGACAAACGAGCACACAGTCCACCTGATGGTAAGTGAATGCTGTGGCCCATAGACATCTACATCTATCCTCGATGTATGGTGTAGATAAACTTTTTTTTAAAGAAAAAAAACAAAGGATAAAATTTATTTGAATGCGGCTTAGCGGTTAAAGCAACTTACAGCTAAATTAATAATGTCCTCCAGACCAGATTTCCATCACGGAGCCCAGTCTCAACTGACACTAGTCACCAGCGCAGGATTATAGTGCACCTGTGTGTGCACTAGCACACAGATTGATGTCGGCGGGGTTCGAACCCGGGTTACTCGCGTACTGTTTTTTACTGTTTTATTTATTAGTATGGATTAGAAAAATATAAAAATATAGACAGTTAAAACAAAATTGTATTAAAAGAAACGAGGGGCAATATCGGTTACCTTTTTCATTTCATTTTCCTGTACTTGTCTAAACTCTCAGAAAGAGCGTATTTTTGTAGAAGTGGGGGAGTCCAGATAATAAGTTTCTAAACAACTCCCTTGTAAGATTAAATTTGTCGTAATGAAGTTCACTTGGTTGAAACGAAGGCTTAATTAAATCGTAAGGCGTGGCGGTTGCGAAAAAATCCTTTGAAGTTCAAAAACAATTTATTAGCGTAAATTTTTTTTTATAGGATAGGGTGACAAATGAGCACACAGTCCACCTGATGGTAAGCGGTTGCTGTGACCCATAGACATCTATATCTATCTTCAATAAAGAATCAAAATGCAGATGCGTTGTCACCCGTGAGGACTAAGATGGAATGTCTCTTTTCCAGTAAAAAGGGTCTCCGGTTCTCTACACTGACCATACGAAACACAGCAGTGTTAAGCTGCTATTTTACGCTGGTATTCTGTGAGAGCGTGGTCCTTCCTCGGTGGAGCCGACCCATTCGTACTACAACTATACTACTAATATAGCTGCAGCATGGCTCTACCACGTAAAAAAGGGTGAAAATAAAAATAAGGGTGAAGCGATGAAAGTTTGATGGGACGTCCGTCCGACAAGACTGTCGCGTCGTGAGAGCTGGCGCATTACTAACGGCTTTATATGCTTTCCGAGGCATGGGGATGAAACACCACCAACGTTCTGGTTCCGGGGTGCTACTGAGAATGTCTTGACTCAAATAAAAACTCAGTAACTGATTTAGACCTAAAACGGGTATTCGAAACCGGGACCACATGATCAGCAGTCGCGTTTACGACCACTAGAGACTAAATAAGTAGACTAACGAGAAAGTCGAATTTCTCTATACCAGTACCCTGTGTTTCTAATTCTCTTTACTTAAATATTTATTTATTACTAGCTGCTCCCCGCGACTTCGCCCGCGTGTAATTTAGGGTTTTGATGTGTTTTGCGCGGAACCTTAATTATTTTTCTTCAATAAAATTTGCCTAAGTTACTCCCGTCAAAATCGGTCCGGCCATTTCCGAGATTAGCCGGAACAAACAGACAGACAGACAGAAATTTTATAAGTTGTGTTTTTGTTATAATTACCGTATACAAATTCATATGCATTTAGTAAAAAGCTGTTATTTTGACATTACAAACAGACACTTAAATTTTATTTATTTGTATAGATTATGGTGCTATTTCAAGTGCCACTGTAGTCTTTTCCCGGTCGAGTCAACCCATTCGTGTCGCATCTTAGACAAGACATGTGCCATTCATTCATTTCTAGTGACCCGATCATTCAAGTATTGATTCGTCTTACGAACCGGGTCATTCGGGTTGATCATTTTGAGTTTCAGTACTCTATGACCTGTGAGACCCGCTCGATAAATGCCGGTCGTCGGACATTACTATTCTCTTTTTTTTTTTTTTTTTTTTTTATATGATAGGGTGACAAACGAGCACACAGTCCACCTGATGGTAAGTGGTTGCTGTGACCCATAGACATCTACATCTATCCTCAATAAAGAATCAAAATGCAGATGCGTTGTCACCCGTGAGGACTAAGATGGAATGCCTCTTTTCCAGTAAAAAGGGTCTCCGGTTCTCTACACTCACCATACGAAACACAGCAGTGTTAAGCTGCTATTTTACGCTGGTATTCTGTGAGAGCGTGGTCCTTCCCCGGTCGAGCCGACCCATTCGTACTACAGCTATACTACTAATATAGCTGCAGCATGGCTCTACCACGTAAAAATTCACTCTTTGGTCATGGGTCCTGTTAATCGTTTGATCCGGAACGTTCAAAAATGTAATTGCAATCATCAATACTTTGATGCGACCCGGGTCAAATGAACGAATCTTTCACGATTGACACATGTTTACCAGAGACAAGTAGTAGCCACAAGCCATTAGGTGGGTATAAGTTCGTTTGCCATTTCTGTTTCATTAAAAAAACAATACGTTTTCATGCGAGGATAGAATCGGCGGTTGGCAGAACCGCAGAGCAGACAAAGGTTTAGTAAAATGTTCTACCGAACCGTCACGTATAGCCACTCGTATTTGACTTCCTATTGCTCCGGCTCCGGTTCACCAAGAGACTTATGACAGTAATTAACTTACGACAGAAGCACAATTTGCTCACACGTCACCCGAATTTTGTTTGTTTTGTTCTCAGTATATGACGTGGACTTTAATTAAAGGCTGCGTGTCACAAATTCCTGTGCATCATTATAAAAGAAAAGTGCTAAAATGAAAGCTTTAATAAAAAGTAAAGCTCGTTACCAAAAAATTCTATTATTTTTTAATCCTTTTTTGTGCTTTGAAGTCGGCTTTTACTTATAATTAAAAACTTATATTTTTATCCGTGGTAGTTCAGGGGTTAAGCCCTCGCTGTAAATTTCACAGTACACGAGCAACCCCCGGTTCAAACCCCGCCAAAGTTAAAGTTAAAGTTACAGCCTATATACATCCACTGCTGGGCTGGGCCTCCTCTCATTTCTGAGAGGTTCTAGGAACAAGAAATGTCCGCCGCGCTGCCCCATTGCGTGTTGGCGAACTTCACATGTCTTATTCCTCAGACGTGCAGCTTTACTCACGATGTTTTCCTTCACCGCCGAGCACGTGGTAAATCAGCACTTAAAATTGCAATTAACAATTTCATTGGTGCCGGTGGGGATCGAACCCGGTTTTTCTCGCGTACTGTGAAATTTACAGCGAGCGCTAACCATCTGAACTACGACGGCTCTTAACCCCGCCAACCCAGTGAAATTATTAATTGAAATTTTAAGTTCTGATTTACCACGTACTCGGCGGTGAAGGAAAACATCGTGAGAAAATCTGCATGTCTGAGAAATAAGACATGTGAAGTTCGCCAACACGCATTGGGGCAGCGCGGCGGACATTTCCTTGCCCTAGAACCCTCTCAGAAATGAGAGGAGGCCCATGCCCAGCAGTGGGATGTATATAGGCTGTAACTCTTTATATTTTGATTCTTTTGACTGGAATAATGAATATCACAAGTTCTAGATAACCACGTGAATATCGTCCAAATGGCTACATTAAAAATTACACGCCTTTTTTCCACCCTTGGGTGTGGCATTTTTTCCCAATTTCTATAAGACTTATTTAATAAAAAATAATCATCAAAATCGGTTCACAATGAGGGCTAATAATCATACGCTCACCAGATGTCGCTAGTTGGTAGTAAGGTGAACTTATTTGTGACGCTAATGGTCAAAAATTGACTTCAGCATAGAAAAATTAAATTAAAGTTTTTTATATTGTATTTTTGGTCCTTCACTGCTGGCCGGATGAGGAAGCTCAAGGTCGCTCAGCGAGCTATGGAGAGGGCTATGCTCGGAGTCTCACTGCGTGATAAACTTAGAAATGAGGTTATCCGCAGTAGAACCAGCGTGACCGACATAGTCACGCTGGTTCTACTGCGGTAAGCTGAGTGGCAATGGGCCGGCCATATAGCTCGAAGAACCGACCACCGATGGGGAAAAAGGTTCTCGAGTGGCGGCCTCGTACCGGCGGACGAGTGTAGGGCGTCCCCACTAGATGGAGTGACGACCTGGTAAGACATGCAGGAAGTCGATGGATGCAGGTGGCTCAGGACCGTGCTTTGTGGCATTTTTGGGGAGGCCTATGTTCAGCAGTGGACTTGTGAAGGGCTGTAATGATGATGATATTGTATTTCATTTTATGAATAACTTTTATCTGCTGGTTGAAAAATCAGCTCTTAACAAGGATAAGTTTTCTACAGTTTTATTAAAGGTATGGATTAGAAGAAATATAAAAAGTATAAACAATAAAAACAAAATAAATTCAAAGAAAAAACGAGTACCAATATCAGTACAATTTTTATTTCATTTTCCTGTCCTCCAAATTGAAAGTTTAGGAAACCGTTTATTTTTGTAGAAGTGGAGTCCAGATAATACGTTTCTAAACGACTCCTTTGTGAGATTAAATTTGTCGAAGTGAAGTTCACTTGGCTGAAATGAAGGCTTAATTAAATTGTTGCAAAAAATCGTTTGAAGTTTGAAAATAATTATTTAGCGTAAAATAAAAACTGGGGGGAGGCGGAACAGGTAATAGATCAAAGGCGATACTGAGATGAGTCAAGATATTTTTTTTCAAAGCCAGTGCTTGAGTAACAAAAATTCACGGGTTTATAAATAATAAAGAAAAGTAACCGGCTAAGTGCGAGTCAGACTCGCGCATGAAGGGTTCCGTACCATCGTAAAACACGTTTCTAGTAAGGGAGCCCCCTTTTTTTAATAATTTTTTTTTATTTCTTTTTATAGCGGCTACAGAAATACACATTCTGTGAAAATTTCAACTGCATTTGCTTCCGAATTTATCAAGTCAACAATTTGTTACCATACAAAAGATAAGAGATTGCCCTAAATAAGCAAGCTCAATCACCAATTATTGGTACTACAGTGAGGCACCTTATTGCGTTTAATATTAAAAAATATTTTAAATGTAGACTATAATCCAATGCCTACCTAAAATTAGGTATTTCATTACAAATAAATGAATAAAATTACGTAAGTACCTATATTATGCCTCTACCTGCAAACAAATAAAGAATAAAACTAACCTAAACCAAGGACAGTTCTTTAACCTTTGAGTAATAGGTGTGATCGTGCCCAAAATCAGATGGGTTTTCTATCAAGAAAGTCTCAGTAGCAACCCGGAGTATTTTACCCCTGTGCTTCAGAAAGTACGTACAAAGCCGTTGGTTCTGAGTGTGATCTCTCTATATTCGTGTCAGTTTACCGTCCAATTGGACTATGAGAGTGAGGGAATAAAAAGTGCATAATACGTGCTTGCGCACACATTCGTGAACCATAACCCTGCTCTAAGCCATTAAAGTACTATACTCGTATATTTACATATTTAAGAAGGGGAATACATTATAAATTCATTACATCCAAATTTTTTAGGAGACACAAAAAACTGAATATCTATATATGTTCTTGGCAAATAGTTTTTTATTTTACACGCTGCGAGTCTTTCTCTGGTACCAATAGACTTCTGTAAATGTGTATTTATTTTTATATCACTTTCTATAATTTTATGCATCTCCTCAAATTGCACTTTTGTCATACGAAAGTACAGAAAAAATCGTTAGTCATCACTTTCCAGTTCCATAACTAATGTACGGTATTCTCCAAACTCTTCTCTTTGTTTATTTATTTCGTTTTATTTTATAGAATAAGGGTGACAAACGAGCACACAGTCCACCTGATGGTAAGTGGTTGCTGTGGCCCATAGACATCTACATCTATCTTCGTTTGCGAATTAAAATGCAAGTGCGTTGTCATCCGTGAGGACTAAGATAGAATGACTCTATTCCAGTAAAAAGAGCCTCCGGTTCTCTACACTCACCATATGAAACACAGCAGCATTAAGCTGCTATTTTACGCTGGTATTTTGTGAGAGCGTGGTCCTTCCCCGGTCGAGCCGACCCATTCGTGCTACAACTATACTACTGATATAGCTGCAGCATGGCTCTACCACGTATTAATACCCAATATCTTCGCTTCTTAACTTTTCTCATTTTCTTTATGGCGTGGATATATTAAGTTTTGAACGTCATACTAAGTAAATCATTCTGAAACTAACTCCCAGAATCAGAAAACATGCTATAATTTTGTACTCGTGCGTCCGCTAAGAAGTGATAAGAGTGTCAAAAGTACGTTGCATACGTAGGTCAAGTGTGTACATCAACGTGGGAGCGTTACATCGCATACGTTGCGTACGTGGGATCAGTCTGTTTCTCCCATTATGCTGCTATTTCAAGTGCCACTGTAGTCTTTTCCCGGTCGAGTCCACCCATTCGTGTCGCATCTTAGTCCTTAGAAATGACAACGTTTTTGTAGCCTCCTCGTTTGGAGCTGGCTGCAAGTGTTCACGGATTGCAGTAACCATAAGCCATCAGGTGGGCTATAAGTTCGTTTGTCACTTGTGTTTTATTAAAAGAAAACTTTCCTGCGGGGATAGAATCGGCGGTCCGCATAACCGCAGACAAAGGTTTAGTAAAATGTTCTACGGATGTTTAGCCACACGTATATAACTTCCTATTGCTCCAGCTCCAGTTCACCACGAGATTTATGACAGTAATTAACTTACGACAGGAGCGCAATTTGCTCCCACGTCACCCGAAATTTGTTTGTTTTGTTCTCAGTATATGACCTGGACTTTAATTAAAGGCTGCGTGTAACAAATTCCTGTGCAATATTATAAAAGAAAAGTGCTAAAATTAAACCTTTTATAAAAAGTAAAGCCCATTTCAAAAAATTCTATTATTTCTACATAATTGCTTTTGAAGTCAGTGCTCACAAAAATTGTATAGAGAATTGAAGGCTTCAGAAGCAAAAGTGGAAATTGTTTAATCCTTCTTTGTTCTTTGAAGTCGGCTTTTACTTATAATTAAAAACTTATATTTTTGATCCGTGGTAGCTCAGGGGTTAGCCCTCGCTGTAAATTACGCAGTACGCGAGCAACCGGGTTCGATTCCCGCCGGCACCAATGAAATTGTTAATTTCAATTTTAAGTGCTGATTTACGACGTGCTCGGCGGTGAAGAAAAACATCGTGAGGAAACCAGAATGTATAAGAAATAAGAAAAAAATATTTTGAAGACGTGTGAAGTTCGCCAACACTAATTGGGGCAGCGCGGTGGACATTTCCTTGCCCTAAAACGCTCGCAGAAATGAGAGGAGGCCCGTGCCCAGCAGTGGGACGTATATATGCTGTAACTTTTTAAATTATTGATCGTTTGGACTGGACTAATAAATATCACAAGTTTAAGATAACCACGCGAATATCATCCAAGAGTCTACATTACAAGTGGTAAAATAAAAAATATTGTACAACCGACTTCAATATAAATAAAATGAGAAGATCATCAATGTAGTAGAAGTCAAGTAAATACGCATTATTAAGAATAACTCAAAAACTACTGGTCAGAAATTGATCAAATTTATATGGATGTGGTACCCATATAAATTTGATTTACCCGAGTTAACTGTAGGTGTGCTGCGCACACACTCATGTATGTACTTAGTAATATTGTACCTATCTACCACATATATGTATACTTAGTAATATTGTACCTCTCTACTTAGTTTAAGAATTGCAGTCAGTAGCTAGTTGCCAACCAATTGTATTGCGCGTTACTATCCTATAAAATAAATATGTCGTAAAAATAACTCAATCTTTCATTATGGTCACCCGTAGGGACCCTTATGGAGTCAGCTCCTAAATAACTATGCATAACGTCAGTCCCTCATGAATATGGGTTAACAAATCACTCATAATACAACAAATGGTAATATTAAAATTTCTGTACAACCGATTTCAATATAAATTATTAAGGATAACTCAAAAACTACTGTTGAGACCTTGATCACATGTATATGGGACCACATGAGAAGCACCAGCTTTCAAATAAAAGTAATCATCAAAATCGGGTCACCTAGAAAAAAATTCTGAGGTAATACCCATAAAAAAAAACAGTCGCATTGAGAACCTCCTCCTTTTTTGAAATCGGTTGAAAAATGACACGCCTATTTTCCATCCTTAGGTGTGGTATTTTTTTCCCAATTTCTATAGGACTTATTTAATAAAAACGGTATCATCAAAATCGGTTCACAATGAGGGCTAATTTTTTATTTTATTTATTTATTTGGTTCACCAACCAATGTTACACTAATACTTATGCTTAATTCTAAGACAGTAATATAAACTAAGTGCACATTTAATAATAGGTGAACACCTATTAGCTTAAAGTCATTAAATAATTAAAAATTTACAAGACAAAATCTAAAAATAAATTAATACAAAAAAATAATACTACAACGAAATATTAATATATTGATAAATTTTGTGCCGAAAAACGTTAAAAGAGTCGAGGTGAATATCTACTCCATTATTATAAGTGCCTATTTAAAAGTCTGCAAAGTCTGGGTATTGGCACAGAATAATGAAATCCTAGTACAGTTCTACGTTCTAATTATAATCATACGCTTACCAGATGTCGCTAGTTGGTACTAAGGTGAACTTATTTGTTACGCTGATGGTCACAAAGTGACTTCAGTATAGAACAATTAAATTAAAGTTTGTCGGTTTTTATTGTATGCAGTATATTTAAAACAATGCATCAGTGCTGTATTCTTTAATTTTTTTGAACATTTTTAACGTTTTTTGGGGTTCCGTAGTTACACAAAAAGGAACCCTTATAGTTTCGTCATGTCCGTCCGTCCAACCGTCCGTCCGTCCGCGGTTTTTCTCAAAGACCCTAGGTGCTACAAATCTGTAATTTAGCATAGTTATAGATATTAATCACATCTAGGAAACTGTGAAATAAAACAAGTAAATGGAGGATTTTTTTTTATAGAAGAGGGGCAAACGAGCATGCGGCTCACCTGGTGGTAAGTGACTACCGCCGCCCATGAACAACTGCAACGCCAAGGAATTGCAGATGCGTTGCCGGCCTTTTGAAAGGTGTAAGCTCTTTTCTTGAAGGTCCCTAAGTCGTATCGGTCCGGAAAATTCGTCAGTCGTAACCAATTCCATAGAGAAGTTGTACGAGGAAGAAAACTCTAGTAAAACGCACAGTCGTGGACCGCCAAGCATCCAGATGGTGAGGATAGTATCGTGAATTTTGACGCGATGTGCGTTCGTGAAATTTGGCGGCTGGAATTAATCCGTACAATTCCTCAGAGCACTCCCCGTGGTAGATTCGATAGAAAATGCAAAGGGATGCAACATCCCTACGCAGCGCCAGTGAATCGAGCCGATCAGAAAGAACTCGGTCGTCGACGATTCGAACCGCTCTGCACTGGATGCGGTCAAGTGGAAGGAGCTGGCACTGGGGTGTCCCGGCCCAGAGATGAGAACAACCCACCACCTCCCATGGCCTAATCTCGAGAGATGCACGCGGTACTTGCTCAGGGTTCTTTCCCGCGTGCTCTTTCTTGACTCTCTACAAGTTATTTAATCTACTCCTAGAGATGAGAACAGTATTCCATGTGAGGCCGAACTTGCGCTTTGTAAAGTTGCAAGCAATGTGCCAGCATGAAATACTGTCCTGCTCTGCTGAGCACGCCAAGCTTTTTAGAGGCCAATTTGGCCTTCCCTTCCAAGTGACCACGAAACTGCACACCATTCAATATGTCGACGCCAAGGATTCCGATGCTAGCTGAGGCAACAAGGGGAGTGCCTTGAAACTGAGGATATACGACAAAGGGGTTCTTTATAGCGGTAAACGCGCAAACTTGTGTCTTCTGGGGATTGAACTGGACCAATCCGAGACTTTGTTCAGCAAAGACTCGACTTCAGATTATTTTTAACTGTTATTGTAAACGGTTAAAAATAAACATTTTATGAAGAAAACGACTTATATGCAATACTACTATTAGCTTTACTTTTTCATTTGCTGGATAGATAGTGTATTATTATCAAAATCGAAAAATTATATTTAAATTTCTCTCAAATATTATATTTAAATCTTTTTTGAATACCACTCCCTATAAGTTCTATAAATTTGAAAATAAGTTCATAAGTTACGATCTTCCAATTTGGGCCCATTTTCAGACGTTATAGCGGTCAAACCGCGAACATACTTATTTTGCTCATTATCATGGAAGCCCACGTATTGTAACGGGCATTTACGGAACCCTACCTCTACATTACCCGATACGCACTTGGCCAGTTTTTTAATCCTTCTACTTTTAAGAAAATCGATTGTTTGGTTTATCCATTTTGAATAAAACTACTTTTACGGATTATATCAAGTTTAATTAACTTATTTTTATTAGTTCCCGACGAATCCCCAGTGACCATGGGTGGTGTAAAGCACCCGAAACGAAATAATTAGTAAAAGTAGTTTTATTCAATGTGTAGTGTTCGCGTAAATATAAGAAATCATTATGGTTTATCCATTACTTATCTAATCTAAATAAAATATGACTAATATTTCCGAAGAAAACATTAATCTTTGCTCTCACTATTACTTATTTTTACGCGGTAGAGCCATGCTGCCCTTTTACTGGTAACGGGGCATTCCAGTCCTCACGGGTGACAACGCATTTGCATTTTGATTCGTAATCGAGGATAGATGTAGATGTCTATGGGCCACAGCATCCACTTACCATCAGGTGAACTGTGTGCTCGTTTGTCACCCTTATTCTATAAAAAACTCTAACAAATTAATCAATCCCGCCTCATTCCAAAGTGGCACCGCCCTGGTAGCAGAAAATGTTGTGGATGTCCTCATTGGCGTAGACATCGCGTAACATACATAAAAAAAGGACATACAGTCGAATTGTGAACACCCGCTAAAATACGAATTTGCTGTTCTAAGGTACCAACTGGGCACTTTGACTGAAATATTATTGAACGGTACAAGTATTCACAAGTTTGAACCTGTTTTTATTGAATCCTAAGTGAGTTCTTTGAATGGAAACTTGATTGTAATCGGATTGGTGAGACATTCCGAGTTAGTCCTCGGGCGACAACGCATCTGTTGTCTACTTTTGCTGAAAGCGGATTCGTGAGTCATTCCATTTTGACAACGCATCTGTAGTCCTCTTTCTAAGATGTTGAGGATTGGTGAGGCATTCCATTTAAGTTTTCGGTGGTGACAGCGAGTCTGTAGCCTTCTTTCTTTGATAAAATCTAAAGAGGGGATAGGACTGTATCTCCTAATCACATGTTACTACGTAACCTGGCTAAGAGACTCAGAGTTCTACCCATCTCTAATTATTAATAGTCCACATGATGTACTGTATATCTTTCTAACAAGTATATAAGCTAAACTATAGAAATGTAAATAAAGAAATTATTATATATTTGATGTGGGCTGCAGACGTCCATGGACAGCAACAACCAATCCTCAGACAATAGACAACAGACATGCATTTATTCAGTAACTTACACGCATACAGTTTTGATACAGAAAATAAAATGGTACATTAAAACATCAAAGATAAAAGTAAATAAGAGAAAACAGATATAAAACAATTCAAGGCATGAGAGATGTGATGCTGAAAAGGGCACTGACTCAACATAATGCTATCGCACGGTTTAAGCAATGCCCATTGAGGTTTGACTCAGGTGGAGTTAATATGTCACCTTCAGTTTTATAAAAAAAAAACTTCGATAGCATGATTCAAGCATAGTTGTAGTTCGGTTTACGCTATTGTGACGCAATGGTAGTGTTGCCACAGTTTCTATAACAAGTGTCGAAAGTTTTACTTCATACGTCTCGGGCAAAATTATCTTTCCTTTATTTATGATCGAACTAAGAAAGTTCGTCGGTAATTCTCACGTACCATCGTCTACAGTTCGTGTATTCGTACATAAGTTGACTTCATTAACACATTCGCTACGATGAGTGTTTGAGTGTAATTAATGTTCTTTTATACCTTTATTAATATTTAAAAATTATGTAGGTCTTACTGTGAATCGCAATTTTAGTAATGTTGACAGTGATAGTGTACGCAATTGAGTGGGGAGGGGGAGGGGGGGGCTCTTCAAATTAGGTAAGACACATAATTTTTATTTTCACGTGGATATTAAGTAAGCTAATTTTTATCTTTTCGATCCACGCCTGCACCAATGAAATTGTTAATTGCAGTTTTAAGCGCTGATTTACCACGGGGTGGTGAAGGAAAACATCGTTAGGAAACCTGCATGTCTGAGAATATTTCAAAGACATGTGAAGTCCGCCAACGCGCATTGGGGCAGCGCGGCGGACACTTCCTTGCCCTAAAACCCTCTCAGGAGTGGAGGCTTGTGCTCAGCAATGGGACATATATAGGATGTAAGTTTACTTTACTTTTAGCTAATTAATATAATATATATAAACAGAGATTCCTGCCGGTTCCTCTCTGTTGAAGTCCCGCTTAAAGAGCCGGTAGCACATTTTAGTATTCATGGAGACTTTCAGCTTAAACTAAAAAGTATTTTTGTCTTTGACTTTGACTGTTCGAAGTTAGGAAATATTAGTCATATTTTATTTAAATTCGAATTTTGTAATAAGAAATATGGGAAAAATTGTCGTCCATTTATTTCATTATTTTTTTAATAGAATATGATTGACAAACGAGCACATAGTCCACCTGATGGTAAGTGGATGCCATGGCCCATAGACATCTACTTACATATATCCTCGATTGAATGAAATGCAAAAAATCAAAACCTTTGAAGACTAAGATGGAATGCCTCGTTTCCAGCCAAAACGCTCCCCGGTTCTCTACACTCACCATACGAAAGACAACAGCATTAAGCTGCTATTTTACGCTGGTACTCTATGAGCCTGTAGTATACTCGTATATCGTTGCATTTGCAACAAATTTGAATTGAGCTGCCGTCGCATATTAGTCTCTAGAGTATTTTAGGCTTAATGGCTTCAGGTAACGCGACGACTGGGAGGTGTCTGCGTCATAAAACTAGCAACTCTCTAGACAGATACTAATAGAAACGACGTGACATCTATCAAATGAAGCGGGGTAGCCATTTTTTAAGAATTAGGCATGAACAAACCTTACGATTATAACGGTAATAAAAAATTATAAAAAAAAAAAAGCAAAGCTCTTCGAAGACTCAAAGAACTAACAAGTGAAAAATTTTGTACAACCGACTCCAATTTAAATAAAATGAGAACATCATCAATGTAGTCGAAGTCAATTAAATACGCATTATAAAGGATAACTCAAAAACTACTAGTCTGATCTTGATCAAATTTATATGGAACCATACGAGAAGCACCAGCTTTCAAATAAAAAAGAATCATGAAAATCGGTTCAACTAGAAAAAGTTTTGAAGTCGAATTGAGTACCTCCTCCTTTTTTTGAAGTCGATTAAAAAATTAAATATTTCACATTCACAATTCGGTACTAAGACTAGGTGTATAGAAGAATTCAAGCCACAACTTCAGATGTGATTTTTTGAAGTCGTCTTTTACTTTTAATTATTTTTTTTTCTCCTTTTGAGTTGAAGAAATATCACAATCTCAATGTTGTCTAAACTGTCACATTACAATTACAGACCCATTTTGTCACCTCATATGAAATAAATTAATATTAATAACAGAACCACCCCAGAATTATAACCTATTTATTTTAATACAAAACGAATCATTAAAATCGGTTCACCAACCACCACAAGATATCGCCTAACCAATATACAAAAAAATACAGTTGAATTGTAAACCTCCTCTTTACTAAAAAGTGAAAATTCAAATATTATAATTCCACATTTAAGACGAATCTAACGACATTATGTTAAAATCCACGTAGCTGTAGAGCCCACAGAAAAATATATTATAGTAATAGACGTACATACATACATTCGAAAACCATTACCTTCATTCTGCGGCATTCGGGCGAAAATGAGTAATCATTTTATTTAATTGTAAGCAAACTCTGCGGCCCGTAGCCCACCTCTACATCTTTCATCTCAGAGGTGACGACGCATCTGTATGCGTCGTCACCTCTGAGGAATAAGATGGAACTCCTCACAGTAATTATACTGGCTCCCGTTACTGACCTTCAGACCGGCACGGCAGCTCTATTTGCTGACCCTTCACTGACAGTTCTAGACCTATAGGACATAGATCAATCGATCATCGTGTGGACAATATATTTGTATATATACGCTACACAGTATGTAACAAACAACTTGTTTTGTTTATGTTTATGGTTGACTGGCATTAAGTCCGCCTTATGTACGATTTAATTTTTTATGCATAAAAGTTTAAATAAATAATTTTGCAAATAAAATGTATTAGTTTGGGCTCCACGGACTCCCATGTAAGAAAAGTGCTGGTAGGTTTTCACGGAACGGTTCTTTGAACGATGTCATCCGAAGGGTTCTTGTCTCTATAAATGTTCTCTCGTTTTTAGAGCCCTGTGGAATATTTAGAGACGATGGCAGGAGACCCGACGGTATGACATTGGTCCCTTGGGAGAGAGGTAAAGCCCTAGTGTGGGATGCTACTTGCGTGGACACTTTGGCGGCCTCTCATCTCAAGGGTACCTCGTTTAGAGCCGGGCGGCATCAGAGGCAGCTGAACTGAGTAAGTGGCGCAAATATGAGTTTCTGAGAGATGACTACATATTTGTGCCATTTGCTGTAGAGACTATCGCTCGTGGGGTCCGCGTGCAGTGAAGTTCCTAAAGAAACTCCATCCGCGACTGGTCGTTGCTGCTGGTGATAAGAGGGCTGGTTCTTTTCTCGCTCAAAGGCGAAGTATAGCCATTCAGCGGGGAAACGCAGCCAGCGTTCTTGGCACGATGCCGCGGGGAGTAAGACTGTATGATAATTAAGTTACTAGTTTTTTTAATTATAGATTTAAATTTAATTTGATTTTTATGGTCGAGTTTTCTAGAGTAAAGTTCTATATGCGTGAATATTGATTCTGATAACGCACTTAACGGGAACCATAGGGTTTTTATTACAACATGTTGCATAATCGGGGTGTACAGATTGTTTTTACCCTACAAATAAATAAAATTGAAGTGTCTGTCTATAATATTGCAATAAATGGCTTCTAAGGTTATTTGCATGCTACTCGTATTAAGATAAATAACTATTTTTTAAATGTTTGTCTGTCTGCCTGTCCAGGCTAATCTTCAGAATGGCTGAACCGATTGTGATGAAACTTTACAGGCAAGCAATACCAGGAGTTCAGGAGTGATTTGTGGAGTATATTTTATTCGAAAAAATTGACATTAATAGATCCTATCCAAGCAAAGCCGAGGCGGATCGCTAGTTTTTTTTTAAATAAAAATGAAAACATCTCGATTTATTATCACTCTTTAATTGAATAAAAAAACATATTAAAAATTTCGCTTTCAAACTTTACACATTTTCAACCACAGTAAAGTTTCTCACAGCTGCCATCAAGAGTTCTGAAACTATTGTCTGTGCTTAGCTCTACAGAGAGCACTCAAGCGGCGTCCCTTTACAAATGACTTGGAGCTTAGAGATGTTCACTGTTTGTCTTTAGCCGGAGTTGTTTACTTGAAACAGTACACAGTAATTTATTTACAGATGAAAGGGGCGAGACCAACGACTCGTTAAAACAAAGGGATGAAACGGAACGTTCACAATTAATTAATGCTATTTAAACATGACTGTTTGAAGCCGTGTAGTGTCGGTGTAATCTACTACTGTAATCCACTACTTACCCCATATCATGGGTGGGTACCGTGGGTGTCGTAAGAGGCGACAGAGGGAAACAAATCGGGAGATTGATTGAGAAAAGTATCTGAATTTGGGATTTTTCAAACATTCAAAAATTCATAACTCCGAAAATATTAACTTGATCGTAAAAAGTTATTGGACCTTATTTATGCGTATTTCATCAAAAAATATAAAAAATTGTCCCGTTTGAAAATAACAATTCCTTGCAATTGAAAAAAATCAGTTGAAACAATATGGCAACGAGTTGCCCCATGGCATCATGCATTTATATCATCAGTAGGACAATTTGAAAAGAATCGCATAAAAAAATTGAGGTGGAATAGTTTTCGGTACTCGCGCGCCGATTCCTCCTGGACTATATAATATGTACTTAGAATTGGAAACAAATGAATAAAAAAGAAACGTATTTTAGTTTCAATCTTAAACATGCTGTTGACTCAGCTCCATATCAGTCATTGAAGAAGAGCAAACCGAATGATGGGTGCTGTAGATATTTTCATAGTAAACAATACATCAAACTTTTATAAAATAATCATCGACGTAGACATGTAACTTGACCTGAACTTGAACTGAAAAATGATTTTGGTTTTTGGTACAAAGTGCTTCGGAGCCAGTAAATTGAAAGTAAAAGAGTAAAGTTAATCAATATTAGGACTTTACATTAATGGTGATTTGAAAATGAACTAAATCCTAATTACTTACCTTCATGTCATTACAGTGTTAGGAGAGAAAGGGACAATATTTATTTTCGTACCTGAAACAAACAGATTCAAAATCATTACATATCATTAGATCTCTAGAAAAACAGATAAAGCTTATTCAAAATCACAACATATTACGTACATAAAAGGAATTGAAATAGTAAAATTTCTCTTAAAAAAAACCTGTTAGCATTTTCCTGATAAGGGTTAAGGAAAATAAAAATAAAAACCTGGATTTTTTTTCCAATCTGCCTGCCAAGAGTAGCAGGCGAATCAGCAAATTATGTTGTATTATGTTTAGTTCTTGCTATGTTGCTATGCTTTGCCACTTTTATATGCTGGTATCCCGTGCGAACGAGATGCTTCCCCGGTATATTTATATATTTATATACACGTATTATGCATGCCTCATAACGCGAAGCGTTATTAGGTAGTGCTTTACTCTCGACACGTCAAGGTCAAGCAATTTTGTGTTCTTAAAATGCCTCTATCATAACCATATTGCACTTATACGATAATATGAGTTGCAGTATATCAAGAAAACACTAATTAATCCATCTAATATTTTATAATAAAAATCATTTTATATTGCTACTTTGAAAAAAGACGGTTTGAACATTTTTTTTACGTGGACGTCCGGATGTTGATTTTGTGGTCTCGATAACTCCCGAAAAAATTGACGAATCGAGACCGGGTTTTTTTTTAATTAGCTTCAGAATTACATCAACTGATTCCCTATTTCATATCAATAGCCTAGTATGCTTAGTTTGTTAATAAAATTATTTTCAACTTTTATAAGCTTTCATATTTTTTTAGCCCTTGATAGACAAAGGATAAATGTACCATACAGCCTTTATCGATTTTATATTTGTTTAATCGATTTATTTTGGTAAACATTTTTTTTTCCCTGTAGGTGACACTACCTGTTAAAATAATAGAGCGCTAAATTTAAAACAAGTAAATAATATATTTTAAGTGTCAGGAATACAATTTATTTTTTCATCAAATTTAAATGAAACGCTCATGAGGCGTGTACATTTAACATAATTAAAATAGTAGGATTTTTAGTATGTTTACCACCTTTAATTAGCAGGCTTCGAAAAAATTTGATGGCAACACTGTCTTTGTCTATTGCTGTCGCAAGACAACTCCAGTAGAAAAGCCTTGAACGTCAACGGCCCTCTACATGTGCTTTGTCGATTTGGAGAAAGCATTTGATAGAGTTCCGCGTGAGGCACTTTGGCTTGTTCTTAAAATATTTGGATATCCAAAGAAGTTCGTCAACCTAATTCGCCAATCCCATGTTGGTATGAAAGCGCAGGTTCAGCACGAATACGAATTTTCTGAGGAAATCCAAATCACAAGTGGAGTAAAGCAAGGATGCGTCATGGCGCCAACACTCTTCGCCATATATTTTCGGCTGTTATGAGACGCATTAAAGTGTTGTAGCAATCAAATCCAGCTTAATGTCAGAACTGATAAAGGTGTGTTTGACATATCAAGATTCAGAGTAAAATCTAAAGTCCAAAGACTCTCCATATTAAAATTCTTTACGCTGACGACGTGTGCCTCTTGTCAGATAGTATGGTACATCTCCAAAGCTACGTTGGCGCATTATATCGATCTTGTCAATAATTTGGCCTAGTAATAAGCGCTTCTAAGACTCAAGTCCTAAAACAACCACCCAGGGTGGTAAAGATGATCCAACAGCGCTAAATCTAGATGGAAAACCACTAGATGAGGTCGCTCACTTTAAATATCTTGGTAGCAATATCCGGCGTGACAACACGTTAGCTTCGGAGATACCATCTCGTATTGCTAATGCTGCTGCCAATTTTGGGCGACTCACTGATCGTGTCTGGAAGTCCCATGGTCTAAAGCTAGAGACAAAGATTAGTGTCTATAAGGCACTTATCATTCCTATCCTTTTATATAGCGCAGAGACATGGTGCCTTTACAAATCAGACATAAAGAAACTTGACTCTTGGACCATGTTCCCAACTCTGAGGTACTGCGTCGCTCTGGGATGTACGGTATGGAAGCTCTTTTAATGCTACGTCAGCTCGGATGGTGTGGGCATGTCCTTCGCATGGATGACCGACGTTTACCAAAAGCTGTTTTCTACTCAGAGATGGCGGAAGATAAACGAAAGCATGGTGGTTAGCATTTGCGCTATAAGGATGTGTTCAAAAGACACCTTAACGCTTGCGCTATCGACCCCGCGTGTTGGGAGGAGCTTGCAGCAGATAGGTCATCTTGGCGGACGACCATCTTCAAAAGTGTAAAATCATTTGAAGAAAGCCGCCTCAAGACTTTAGACGCAAAACGCCAACTGCGCAAAGAGAGACCTAGGCCCTCCTGCACATACACCTACAACTCAGCTGGAACTCTACTGCCACGCGTGTCAAAGAGCTTTTAAGACAAGTTTGGCCTAGTAAGCCATATCAGAGCTCATGATAGGAAAATATCCTAATTTCTAGGGTCGCCGTCATCGAAATCGATGAGGAGGACTATATATATATGTTAACATTATTTGTAATAATATTAAATTCAATTAATTATGGTCGCTTTGCGGTGGCAGTATATGAGAATCCACTACCACATCATCTCGTGGGTATCGTAAGAGGCGACAGAGGGAAATGAAAAAGAAGTAGGAAGTAGCAACTTCCTGATAACAGATATGGCTTTGACAGAGTCAGGTAGGGATATTAACATCTTTGATAATAATATAAATTAGCTTCGCACTCAATTGTTTCACTGGTTTCACTACGTCAAGTCAACTCCACATTAAGTTTTATGCCGTCTTCAATTATATCCAAAAAAAAATGCTGTTGATCCTACAGGCCATCCCTGGAACTTCCCGCTTATTTTCGAGCGCAACGCTCAAAAATCTATTTAATTTATGTTTTTTATTGGTTTTTATTTTTTGAAAATCTTTAAAACAGCTCGACCGATTTTTATTTACATCCATACAATACACACACACACACACACACACACACACGCGCGCGCCCACACACACACACACACACAAATAGAGAGAGAGAGAGAGAGAGAGAGAGAGACACACACACACACGGCCGGACGTTCAGCCAGAAATAGTCTAAACGGCTTCCTAGGACCTCAAAAAGTGGAGATCTGATAAAAACTCGCTTTCACAAAATCGGACCGAAATCTATAACTTCCTGCTTTTGAAAATTATAAATTTTCAAAGCAAGATGTTAAAAACTCACTAAATTGTCATAAAATTGTTTAACCATATTTTTTCATAGATATGTTTACGTATAATGCGTGTTGCAACTGTATGTACGCGTCTTTGGTTTGTATTCCAGGTCAAAACTTTGTATATATTAGGTATTTATATTATGTAAAAGTGAATATAAACTGTTGTGTACATCCAATAAATAAATAAAATAATAAAAAACACAAAATAAAAAATGCGGTTGCCAACCCGCCTGCCAAGAGTAAAAAATATGGTAAATATAATAAGGGGGGATCCCTTATGAGGCAAATCTATGGGGGAACATAGGTCGTGCTCAGAAGTGGACTTTTGGTATACTGGCGTAGGAATTTAATCAATTATGAGAAACATTTTCTATTTTAAATAAAATGACAAAAACGTTTACCTCAACTACGTATAATTCTGTCCAAATAAATAACCCATGTCAGAAGTTTGTTACTGATATTGCAGCTTCGAGTCGGATTTTATGTACAGTGCTGTTGTAGCATGCAATTAAGCATTTCAAACAACGTTTAATTAAATTCTCCATCTGTATATTGTTTTTAAATTCACTGCAGTTGTTTTAGGTTTAAAGTTTTTAAAGTTTTTGTTGTATTATATTTTTTGTAAGAAAATAATATAAGAACGTTTATCTACTTATACGGTTATCGATAAAAGTTAAGTGTCTGTCTGTAATATTGCATGCTATTAGGACATAAATAACGATTTCTAAAATTTTTGTGTCTGTCTGTCTGGCTGTCTGTTAGGGTTAATCTTTGAAATGGCTGAACTGATTGTTAAACTTTACGAATAGATAGAAAGCGGGATTGCTTTCTATCTGTGAGGGATTTTGGCAAATTTTATTTGTAAAATTTGAAGATTTTTGCAACGAAGTTCTTTATCGGACGGAACGGATTTGGCGGATGGGGGCTAGGCGACAAAAAGTGTAAGATTATTCCGTCACGACCCCTTCTGGACGTAATGTAGACGGCCTTGGCAGCTATAAGGAAGCGAGATGGAATAATATCCATCTCTCTCGCACTTTTTCTTATCTTGCCACGAAAGAAAGAAGAATTTTATTTTAAATGACGCTTCATTTTAATGGACGCTAGTAATTCATTTCTTTGTATTTGTTAATGAGTAATATACGTTTATCAATAATAATATACTACGAAAGGAACTTTGCTCCAACCGAGTGTTCCGCGACACTCATGCATGTTTGTTTTTTTTTTGAAGAATGGAAAAATTTGTAAAAATAAATAATCTTTGATTAAATTAATCTAAATAACGCCACATACTTTAATACAAATTAATTATAGATTATAATGACCGTTGGTCACTTTGTTGGATTGAGGTCACAAGGTTTAGTTGAGTCGATGGTTTATAGCTATGGTATGATCCTATAGAATTCTATATGGTCAAGTTCTTAACAAATTCTATATTCTTTTCGTTATAAAGTGTGGTAAATTAAACATAAGAAAGTCATTCTTATGTTTAATTTACCACTGGTTTGGAAAATACCTCTGTCCTGGCACATAAGTAAAGAAACCGTACCGTACAGAGGCAAAGCTTCATATATATACAACCGCGCTGTGATAGGTACACTACTACAAGATTGAGGCGCGTGTGTACGTGAGCACTGGTGGCTCGCCATGTACAGAGAGAAACTGCTTTAAACCGGCTCGGATATTGCTCAAACTCAGGGTTGTGTAAAAAATAATAAGTGTTTAAGAACATTGGTCAAATACGACCTGACCAAAATATGAAACGACCACCAATGATTGATACGTCAACAAATAGTGACTTAGGTGTTTATTAAATTACGGGGTCTAACTTATTTTATTGGAGCCGGTGAAATAATTTAGCTTTGAAATAAAAACCTCATTTCCTTACTACTTTTTATAAGTTTTGAATGCATCTAAACCCGTCCCGTTTTTATCTGTGGTACACGTTTCATCATAACACTAAAGTAACACTACCATTATGCGTTTACTTTTTTAAATACTAGATTTTATTGTAGATTTTTTATTTATTTTTGTAGTGTATCAATGTATCAATAACATCATTTTTAGATGTCTTTTATCTTTTAAGCTGACTTCAAAATCCTAAAACCTTAGCATGTGACGCATCAACATATTGTAAATAATTTTGTAAAATAAGTCACTTCCAGTTAGACTGTATAGGCTGATATACTTTTGCCAGTAATAAAAAACACAAAATATCAAAGCTGTCTTAGATACATACATAATAGAGGTGTAAAAGTAACGAAAAAAGCGTACCCGTATGTATTCGTTATTATAACAATTAGTACTCGTTACTATCGTATCGTTACGTTACTCGTTACTTCTGATACCTCATAACATGCTATGTTATGTTAGAGCATCGAATCAAGTCGTATTGCGTACGCGTACAGTATGACGTCACGGCATCGCAACATTCATAATTTGCAGAGAACATACTTATACCTTAACAAAACTTTGTCTACACACATACCTTTAATAAACAGTAAACAACTTGGACGACGAATTTCCAAATTATACTTTACTTAATAAAGAAACATCGCTCTTTGTAACGTACGTTTTAAAATTCATTGAATAAGCGTGCGCATGCGTAAACATACAACATCAACGGTACTTGCGTGAACTGAAACAGTGTAGGTACCATACTACGAAAAATGCGAGTAACGAAATGCATTCGTGTGTAACGTTCCGTTACTCGGTACTAGATGGCGCACCCGTTACTCAGTACCGAATACATACGGTTTGCTACAGCTTTAATACATAACCGTACATAACAGTGAAAAGATCAGAAAGGTTATTGATTCATTTTTGTGGTTTTAGCCATTTACTTATATAGTTAAGTATATATTACTGCATAGTTTTCATATCAATGGTTTTAGCAGAGGTTGTAGTCATGGCTGCAGACTTATTACATCATAACCTCAAAAGTGACGAGCCGAGGATCATAGAAGTGTAACGTTCTATGATCCTCGGCTTTTAAATAATATATTTTCAATTTAGGATTGAGATTGTGCCCAAGGGAACGGATTAATCCCTACACTAGTCATGTTCGCGATATTTTATAGCCAGGTCAAAGCATGTATGGGCCGTGACCGTTTTAAAGAATAATTCGTATCAAATGAAATATAAATAAGTGTAAATATGGTTTACTAATAACTACGTAGATTTAAATCTCATCGAGTTTGCCGCAAGAGATACCGCTGATTTTGTAAATAAAATTAATAATTTGTTTGATTTCTTACACACAAGTACAATGCGATCTCCTAATAAATATAAAAGAGCTTTTCGATGCGATAGTTATCAAATTGAATTTTTAGAAGAAATGCTAACATTTTTCAGGAACTTAAAATCAATAAGAAGTGATAGGCAGAAAGACGTTACAAATAGCATGAATTTCATTCACGGATTTCAAGTATCTATAAAATCTTTAATAAAACTTCATGAAGAATTAAAATCAGAAGAAATTAAATTAATTTATATTTACGAGACGTCTCAATCAAGGGTGGTGCCTGCCAGGAGCCAACATATCTTTATAACCAACATCTTAGGGAAACCTCAAAATACTAATTGTGAATACGATTTCGATATGTTACTTATGAAACCAGACGATTGTCGTATTTTAATACACCATCACCGCAACCTGACGATGTTACTGCCCCTGTGTTAACAGTAGAAACAAATGATTATCTATTTGATTTACCAGAAAAAATGTCAGGATATTTGTATAGAAAATGTTGTCTCGAATACCACAAATGTGAAAAAATAAAACTGTACGTTAATAGATCTGAACAACCTATAAATATGGGAAAATATTATTTTGCAGCCATTCGGTTTTTTTTAATAATACTTCCTGATACTTTTATCGCGTTCAATGAATTGCTTGAGCAAAAATTTCGCAAATATTTTGACCTCGAAAGAAACATTGTAAATATTGGTAGTAAAATATTAAAACGTGTGCAAGAGTTTATCTTTGTTACGAAATTAGAATTTAAATTTAGAATTTAATTAAAAGCCACAACAAATTGTTGAAGAACAATTATTATAATAGTAAAATATTTAGAATACGTAATTTGTAAAGAAATATTATATTGAATAACTTTTATGGATTTTATCGCATTTAATTATACTTATTTTAAAATTACCGACGTTTTGGGTGCTTTCCAGCACCCATGGTCACGGGGGACTGGGGTGATTGACGTCCCGATGTTAGAGTTAACCCGGAGTACCTTCAGCTTTTTAATTATTAGTTTTGGTCCGATCTACGCAGATTGAACTTACTGTGTCTTGAAGTCTTGCAGTGGTATGCTTGGGTTTAGTTTTAATTTTGTTAATTACAGGATCCTAAGCAGGTAGTGGTACCCAGCCTCCCCCTCTATTGAAATTAGGATGTTTTTTTTTAAATTTCAATAGCCTCACGTATCATCCTTGGCAGGAATCGATGTTCTTTCGCGAGAATTTGTGGTCTATCAAATTTAATGTAATGGTGGGGGCCGTCTAGGATATGATCACAAACTGCAGACTTCCTGGAACGAAAATTAAAAATTATCCTCAAAAAAGTATAATTAAACGTGATAAAATCCGTAAAAGTAGTTTTAATCAATGTGTAGTCGTCACGTAAATATAAGAAATCATTATAAAATATTATATCTTAAGTATCTATTAAAATGCTGATAAACGTTTTGTTTATTTAGTTTAATCCTCCTGTGCCAACCCTACCAAAATAGGTAAAAATTTTGACAGCTCCTTAGAAGCTTTGCGTCTGTACAGTTTCTTTACTCATGTGGTCCTGGGAAGAACCAGCAAGAAAACCAGCGGGATTTTTTATGAAAAAAAAAATCAGTTTACAATCTTATATTATGTTACACAATTAACTACACAAAACAAATCAGAAATAGCTCGGTAGGGAACACCTTATTCCCATGGGTTATTATCATCTATTAATTCATTAATATTATAATAACCCTTTTTATACAATCTTTGTTTCTTAAAGTTTTTAAATTTGACACTAGATAATTTTTTGTATATTTTCTAGGATTTTGTTGTAAAAGCGTAAACATCGTCCCAGTAATGAATTACTGTCTCCGTGGAGTCAAGTAACTGGTACATCGGACCAAAATTAATTATATTCACAATGTATATTGTTAAAGTGACAAAAAACTCACAAAATCTGGTACAAATAGGTGGCGCTGTGGTCGAGATATTGATAAATTTTATATTTAAACTATAAAGTCTGGAGTATATACAGAGTGAATCTCATCGCGCCACGGAAAGGGCAGAATAAAATCCTACTGGGTTCTTGGCCCAATAGCTTTATAGTAGCGGTGTAAGAATATCCACTACCCCATATCATCCCGTGGGTGTCGTGAGAGGTGACGGAGGAATCAAATCAGGAGATGGGTAGCAGCGTCTTTCTAATAACGACTAAAATAAAAATCCGCGGTTGCCAACCCGCTTGCCAAGTGTGGCAACTATGGCAAATATTCTCTTAATGAGGCAATCTAAGGAAGAGACCTATGTTCAGCAGTGGACTTTAATAGGCTGTAACGGTAACGGTAACGGGTTCTTGGCGCTTTTCCTACGAACCAGCGTTAAAAGTAAAGATGCCGTTTCATTTATCAATTAGTTACTAAAAAACCTGGTTCTGGTGATATATCATAAGTATACTACTAAAACGTAGGGATTATATACTCTTTGTACACTACTGTCTACGGCACATCTCGCATGGAGTATAGAATATAGATAAAAAAATTACTCGCTTGCATTCAGTTGACCGCCCGAACTTGTTCGGGGCCGGCTGAAAATCAACGCTGCAAGCTCGCGGCTCATGCCACATGAGACGGTCCCTTCCACCTTTTCATCATAGCACACGATTTTGATTTTTGTGTTTGCATGATGCGTGTACATCTTTTTTTCTATTTTTTTTTTTATTTTTTGTTAACAAGTCATTGTTTTTTTTTTTTGCTTTAATTGTAATGTGTCATGTGTGTAGATGGAAGTGTTGGAGTAAATGTGTTTATGCTTTATGTCTTTATGGTAGCAGAACCGCCGAATACCGGTTCCATATTCGTATTTTTAAATCCTTTACAATCTCTAGTCGTAATTAACGCTTAAAATAAGAAACCAGCAAAGATTTTTCGTTCTTATTTGTTTTTATTTTGTCCTAAGCTTAAACCTGATGCGGTTGCTTAACCCAATTTACTAAAATTTGGAAACAAAAGGCCAAGCTTCTACATTAACGGGTATGTTGTTAACACAAAGCCAGGTCTCAACTTAATCCCGCACGCATTAGACTTTGTCTCGGGAACGTAAAGTCATTAATATTGTAAGCATTACTAAGCACAGAAACAGTGTCACTGAAGACTGGCTGTAAAGCGAAAGCTGTTGGTTTAGTTTGTTATTCTATTTACCATGAACCTGTTCAGAAATAAAAAAATGGTAGATTATATTAGGTCCTTACATATGAAATTAGCGTTTTGTCGTACTGACCACTTTGATCTGAAATACTCGTATCTCCTCTTTGTTTAGGAATTCCAAATTCAAATTTATATATTAATTTAGCTGGTACATTTGAAAATGAAAAAGTTTTGAAAACAGTCATTCATTTATTTTTTCCTCATTATTTTTTTATTTGACGTCGCTTATTACCGCACAATGGAAAACATGAAATATCGGTATATTTACGAGTACGAGTTCTACCGTGGCACCAGTGCTGCAGAAACAGCTCGAAGGATTAATGATATGTACGGCGCTGGTGTCGTAAAAGAAAGCACGGTACGTTTTTCGTTTCAAAGTTTTCGTTCTGGAAATTTCGACCTTCAGAACCAACCCCGTGGACGGCCGGAGACCAAAGTGGAAAATGAAGAATTAAAGGCTATTGTGGAAGCGGATCCATCAAAAAGCACTTCAGAGATAGCTGCAGGCTTCGGGGTAAGTGATAAAACTGTATTAATCCACGATGGGTACCTCATGAATTGAGTGAATCGAACTTGCAAACACGCGTCGACTGCTGTGTTACTTTGCTCAACCGACACAATAATGAAGGGATTTTAAATCGAATCATTACTTATGATGAAAAGTGGATACTGTACGATAATTGGAAGCGCTCGTCGCAATGGCTGAACCCTGGAGACCCAGTCAAATCCTGCCCTAAACGAAAATTGACTCAGAAAAAGTTACTTGTGAGTGTTTGGTGGACTAGCGCCGGTGTCGTTCACTACAGATTTCTAAAATCTGGCCAAACGATTACGGCAGATATCTATTGTCAGCAACTGCAAACAATGAAGGAAGAACTAGCTGCTAAACAACCGAGATTGGTCAATCGCTCTAGGCCACTGCTGCTTCACGACAACGCAAGATCACACACTGCACAACAAACAACCACTAAGTTAGATGAGCTACAATTGGAATGTCTGCGACATCCACCGTACTCCCCGGACCTTTCTCCAACAGATTACCATTTTTTCCGGAATTCGGACAACTTCTTTCAAGGAAAAAAATTTAACTCCTATGCGGCAGTCCAAACCGCCTTCAAAGAGTTTATTGATTCTCGCCCCCATGGTTTTTTTTAGTCAAGGGATCAATGAACTACCTATGAGATGGCAAAAGTACATAGATAACAACGGTGCATATTTGATTAATTAAATATATTTTACAAAAAAAATAGACTTTATATACCTCCCGTACGAAACGTCAATTTCATATGTAAGGACCTAATAGTTAAAATATCTATACATCTATACATATAAATAAAATTATAAGAAATTTAAAATTAAAATAACTTAAATTAAAAAATTAAAAAACCCCCCGAAAAAAAAGAGCTGATGATTTTCAAACGGCTGAAAATATTTTTTTTAATCATAGCTAAGAACACTTTCGATCAAGTCACCCTTCAAACAAAAAAAAAACTAATCTAAATCGTTTCTTCCGTTTGGGAGCTACGATGCCACAGACAGACACACAGATACTGTACACGCAGTATCTATACAAACGTTAATCATATAACACCCCTCTTTATTAAAAAAAAAATTAACATTTAAATCTGTAATAATTATCGTTCAATGTGATGACATACTTATTATGGGATCACATAATTGTGTTCCCATAATAAGTATGGGTCCAAACAACGCGGGCACCACTTTATAATTCTTCTCTTGATAATTTTTAAGGAATTACCGTGTGTCGGTCATATAAAAATATCGTCTGGTAAAAGGCGACACAGGAATGCCAGGAAATGGATAGAAGCGTCTTTCTAATAACAACTACAAAAATAAAAAAACTACAGTTGCCAACTCGAATGCCAAGTTCGGCATCTGTGGCAAATATCTAGGGGGCGATGAGGCGATTTATGGGGAATGCCGCTTCCAAGATGATGATGATATTGGAATTAATATAGAAAACCATTTGAACGCAAAATTGTACCCTCATAGTAACACTTTATGGTTAGATTTTTCTTCATACAAGTTTGAAAACTCCCTTGTTCTTTTATAGTCCCCGTAAAATAAAAAGTATCACGTAACACCCTATTTCACCCCTTAGAGGTTGAATTATCCAAAACCCTTTCATTCCTACGTTATAAAAGGCAGCTACAGTCGAACTTTCAGTTTTTTACCTCTAGCGGTTAGGGCTGTGCGTCGATAGATGAGTCAGTCATTCAGGACATCCTCTTTTATACAGGGTTATTTTTCAAAGAGTAGCCAAATTTTAAACTTAAGTTCAAATGTATAAATGATGATATACCGTTAGTGCAGTTTTTGAAAATACGAGGAAATAAAGCGAGGAAATTTATTTGAAATTATCCCAAATTGAATGTGATTTATGGGCAACAACGTTTTTGCCTACCGATCGACCCTTACAAAATGTGTGCATGCGCAGTAAAATCAGTTAAAATAATGCTACCACGCATTTTGAAAGATAAAAAGAACAGATTTATTGAGGTTTTTTTTTAAATTAATTTTTCTTCACCATTTGCCTATACTACTTATTCTGAACTTCTCTGCAAATTTGGCCGGTTATTGCAAAATAACCCTGTATATATAATATACATAAAAAGGGTGGCTATAAACGAGTAGAAAGTAGGATAAACTATTTAACAGGCGTCTTTTAAATCATACAGTAGTGCAAAGTTTTTCACCTCATCAGGCAACTTGTTGCAGAGTTGCATTTAAATTTAAAATGAAAATTAAATCAAGTAGTTTGTATAACTTTGTTCGTCGCGTCTAAGACTTGGAAAGTTGGAACAGAGCAACGTTTGAAATTAAGTGCACATTTGATTTAATATTAGCCCCAACGTTTATTTTATTTACGCTAGTGTTTGCCATAATTGCCATGCTTAGCAGGCGGGTATGCAACCGCAGTTTATGAAGTGAAAACTTACTTAGACTCGTTTGGTCTTATTCCAAAAAAATGTTTTAGTACTGGTTTAAACTAAAAGGACTAAAAGGTCCAGGTTTGTTACAGTATTAATGTTAATACCAGAATTAAAATATGTGCTTATTACAAAACGCAGACTATCCGAGGACCCGTTAGTACTGGATTAAATATCATTAAGATAGAAACAAAAAATGACACTCTTTCATTCGTTCATACAGGTCTCATTCAATGTAACGTTCGGTTTCATTAAATATTAATAATATTTTCACACTTAATTATGCTTAAATAATTATCCATCAATACAAGAACATATCATAAATTGTTATTTGTTTAGGTTAAATATCTATTGAACAAGCACGACCTATACTTTTGACGCGCTTTTTATAATCAAGTTGTTTTCATTTTAACGACTCTAGCGTGAAATGGAGTGAATTACATAGGTACCGTGAGCGCGGGATTCGAGACGTTCAAAATTGTTTATATTGCGTCCCTAACCACTCAGGCCCCGACATTTTATTGGACCGACTTAGTCAGAGCCATGGTCAGACAAGGGCAATTTTTTTTAGATAAATGTAAAAATAACGTATAGTCATTTTGCCAATTAATTTTATTATGTTTTATCTTTAAAAAAAAATCAACAATTAACCATTCAAGCCGCGACATTAACCACCACCAACTTAGTGAAACCTATGGTCAACATAGCATTATTTGTATGAAGGTCAAGTGAGCGCTAGAGAAACGACGATTGTAAGACGTTGTCCATAAATAAAATGTTTAGAGAAGTTATCAATTACCGTGTAGTGGCGGTGTATGAATATCCATACCATCCCGTGGGTCTCGTAAGAGGCGACTAGACTTGGGGTTATTTTTAAATAACCGTGACCGTCGTTCCGGTTACCAAAAATCATCGTGACTTTGTCACGTTGATAAAGTTGGATAACTACTTGGAACATTAGAACGACTTATAACGTGACTTTATATATGCATTTTAGATTTAGTATTAGGTTTTATTTCAGTAGTCGATTTTTTATTACCTTCCTTACCTAAGCTACGTGGCTATGTTATAAGTTGTATGTTATAAATTATTTACACCATCTTAATCAGTTTTTCTTTTTCTATCTAACTGCATTCTAAAAGTAGCGAAATTCTCGAAAAAATGCTCTTTATTACCCAAAATTTTAGGGCTTTTAGTGCAGTTTTAATGTGAATTATGGCTGTAAATCACAAATTATTCATGATGACTAATCGTCTAGGTTGTATAAATTAAAGATTTAGGATCTAAAGCACATAATGTTTAAAAATTATTCTTTACGACCGTACTAGATTTTAAACGAAAACCAATTTGTCCTTTACTACCTAATACATCTTTAGAGAAACTAGAATTATGCTTTACCGCTTAAAATATGAAGAGTTATCTTCTACGCCTTCTATCTGGAAACTAAATTGAACTATACAATCCAACCAAAATTATTAGTCTTTCTCCCTTATACAATTTCCGAAAAGGACGAATCCAGACGACCGACGACCAAGACACGAGTGCTAGATAGAGACAGAGCTATGTGGAAGTTCTACTATCCACTTGATATCCATCCACTTGATTTCTGTGAATAGTGCCGCTTTCACTTAATCGTCGATAGGTAGCTCCGAAGAAATAAATTTGCATGTCTCCATTAGGGACTTAGTATGTATACATAGTATTTAACAGTATCTCATGTAACATACATACTAAAAAGCAAATAAATAAATAAATAAGACAGAAAAGTGGGGAAGATGGCGATCAGGAAAGTAACGTTGATATTCTCTACGAGCTCCAGCAACGTTGCCGTCAGCAAAAACATAACAGTACATGATGTGGGCATATTCTTTATTAGAATATGACGTTATTTTAACTTCGACGCACAAAAACAGTAATAATGAACAGTCAGTAACAGATAACGGTAACAGCAATAATAACGATAACGACTGAAAACAATAACAAATGAATTAACGCGATGAGAGTTTATTAGAAGGAAGTTTAAGCACGTGCTTGGGCGGCGATAGTAGAAACTAACTAACGAGCGTCGCAACGACTCAATTTAAAATGGCCGTCTGCTTTCTAAATAGTTGTCAACAACCAATCTGACTAAAAGTGTGCAAGTTCGTTCCTAAGAGCAATCATTCTTTGAAGTTCTCTACCTGCGTTAAGTAAAAGACCTTTATAAAGTAAAAGACTTTAATTATTATTATTCATTGATTTCACCGGGATCTTATTATCTTTTTGGATAGCTGATTAAATGGCTATATTTTTTAAAATATTTTTTTGTCTCTAAAGTGTAAAAATAGATTTTTTTATCAAAATATTATTATATATTTATAATTTATATTTATAAATTTATATTTATAATATTATATATATATTGCTATCTCTTTCTAATAATTATATTGTTATTTCGTTTTCGTATAATTTTTAAATGGATATAACCTCAAAACTATAATTATCGATATCTCGAAAACTAAAGATTTCCGGCATAAAAAGCAGCTAGATGGTAATCAATAGCATCATTGCCTGTCAACTAAAGCTAAAATGATCACTTAAATCGTACCGCAGATTACTAAAGCCAACCCAAAACTTTCTTCCACGGTATATATGTGCTGAATTATGTTTTAGAAACTTTTTATAAAAACTTACATTGTAGAAATTAAAGAAAATCAAACCAAATTGACTAACTTCAGTAAGTCAGTAATATCTTCAGTATCTGTGCTCTCTAGGGGCAATTAATAATGTTTTGAAACTAAAATCAAAACAAAGTTGTTAAAGACAAGTATTTATTTAACATTAATCATTAATATGTTTCAGTTGTGAAGAATTGCTGTTCTGTCAGCTTACATATCCATCATCCAGTAGTTCATTTACTCCCGCATCAATATCTAAGAGTGATTATAAATGCTCCCATTTAGCTGTCTACTATGTCATGCTGTGTAAATCTTAATTCTTTTGAAATAAAATTTCCCCTTTCAATAAGTAGGATCAAATAAAAAAGAATTGCATATTATTTTAAATTACAAAAGCATTATTGCTGCCTTTGTCTTATTATCTTAATTATTGCTTACTTTGGTGTTAATTGTAAATTGATCATAGACACCATTTAATAATGTTTGTTATAAATCTCTTATTATATGTATTTTTTTTTATTACTGCCAGAGTAGCATTTTGCAAAATCTATAACAAATTGATAGCTTATTATGAGCTTTCTCCTATATCATTAAACCAAAACATGTTCATCGTCATATTTTCACTCTTAACATCCCCAGTCTTAAAACCTATGACAGTTGCATTGTAATGTAGTGAGGGGAACACTAGCATCTCATCAAACATTAAACACAAGCACTCTGCTATGCTCAAGCTTTGTTCTTTCATTTGCTTAAATATAATTGGGTTTATATCTGGTTTAATTAGTATTTATTTAAGGATGTCCATCTTGAGGACAAAGTGGACAGTTTCCTTAAGAATCTATATCTTTTAAGGCTTACATATTGAAAATGCCAACAATTTGTCTTCAAAATTGTATGATCTTCCACGACATTTATGTTATACTGTACTTACTAAACCTAAAGTAAGTAATTAACTGCATATTCAGGAATATGTGGGTGTGCATAGTCAAAGGTATCAAAGTTTTATTAAATATTTTTTTCTTAGTATTCTTTTTGATGCTTTATGTAGTCTCTTTTCCACAATTTTTAGATTGATAATAATTTCACAAATTGTTTGTAAAGTTATATTATGTAAGTACGTTATAATATATAAAATGCTTATTTTGTAAAAAAAATATTATACAGATCACACATATAAACAATGATATAGTGGGCATAACAAAGTCACTTTTGTAAATTGTTTGTATTTTTAAAAGTATACTTATTACACACATATTTAAAAAAAAATGTTATGTAACTAAAATAAGATAACGTTATCAAGTAAATATTTTAAAGATTAATAATGCTGCTCGAAAATGTATCTTTTTATTTTAAAATTAAAGATGCACCACTATAAACAATTATTTGATACTAATTCATGAAATTTTGGAAGAGGAGCAAAACTTTGGAGCGGATTCAAATACCAATGTGCTCTTAAATAGGAAGGAGTTGAGTCTTGTGGATACCACTGTTTTTCTTGGTATTACTATAATACTATTGGGGTCATGCGACTGACATTGAAGTCATATTTGTTTTGCGATAGAGAGCCGTACAGGCGATTTATAACTTAAATTGTAAGGAGCACCTTCGAAAAAAATTTAAATAAATATACATATTAACTTTGGCATCACAATATCTTTATAAAAATGTGATGTATGTACATTAAAACATAAAGCTTTGATAAGAATAAAGATGTTCATACTTTAAACACTAGGAAAACATAAGCTTGTAATACCAGTTACTAGACTCAACAGAATTGGCAATTCATTTATGGGGCAATGTATACGCTTTTACAACAAAATCCCAGAAAATGTACAAAAATTGTCAATAAACAAGTTCAAATGTTTGATTTGTTTGATTGATTTTTGACAAAAAGTGTTATTATAATATCAAATAATACATCAATGAAAATAACCCATGGGAATGAGGTGATCGCCACCATGCTGGTACTATTAAAATTTATTTAAATTGTACAAATAAAATTATTGTAAAGTGAAATGTTTAAAGAAAGTCCCGCTGGTTCTTCCCAGGACAGGTATTTTTCGAACCAGTGGTAAATAAAAAATTACTCAATAAGTATTATGTAATAATCTATGTTGAATAAAAATTATTCTATTCTATTCTTTTTAATATAAGATATTTACTAACCAGTAGGGACATTGTATAAAGAAGTCAATTTATATTGTGCAAATATTGTTAAATTTAACACATCTAATGTTATTCAATAACTAAGCAAAGAATTTTTAAACAATAAACATTTTAAAAATAACCGGGATTTTATTTTTTTGTAGTAGGAACTAAGAATTAGCACAAGAAACATAAACAACTATTAATTACATTGCAGCACTTGTATACACAAGTAACTTATTAATTAATGGTAGTATATAAAATAAAATTTGTTAAGGGCAAATAAAGGCGAGCTTAAAGCACTTTTAATTTAGGGCCATCTGTTAGGCAACACACAGCGCAATAACGAAAATTAAATTTGAGTTGCGCATCTATCTCTAGTATATATACAGTAATCTATGCTGACACCTATCAGTTAGTCACGACTAGTGATGGGCACAACATAACACTGAGTTCGTTACCGTTCCTCCAAAATGAACCGCCGCGTTATTTTTAAGATTATTTTCGTTTTAAATTGGCGGAATCATTTAAAATTTATATTTTAGTAATTTAAGTGGAAACCAAAAAAAGGTAATATTAATATAATAAAATTGTTTTATTTATTCTTTGTTACAAAGTTACAATCTGTACTTCTATGCAATAAAGTACATTGAATTGAATGCGTACAGAATATTAATCAGACCTGATTCGCTTGAGGAGGTGGTGTCTTCATCATCATCTTCGCCTACATGTATAATTATGTTATTATCAATAACAGAATCAATCCTGATATCTCGGTCAAAATGTTCCACAATCAGGTTTTAGTCTTCTCAACAACCTTTGCCCAGTCATCTCTTGTGATTTCCCGCAGGCTTCTTTTAATAGGGTCATCATCTTTTCGTGCTGAATGGCGGGAAGTATTGTGGCGGGCGGCGTAACCTTTATTTGAGCCCAGATTAGCTCAATCGCGTTATATTGGCAATGATACGGTGGAATTCTTAGAACGCGATGACCGTACTCAGAGCCAGTTCATCGATTTCGTATCGCACATTTGCCGCTTTATTTTCTTTAACTAATTTAATTAGCTCTGGTTTTAGCATCTGCATATTTGCGTCAATGCCTTTTGCTTGTAACCAAGCCACCATTTCTTCTTTTTTATTAGCTTGGGTAGGTGGTTTCTGTATTTGAACCGAGTGATAGGAGGCATTATCCATGAATATTACAGAAGGCTCTGGTTGGCTGGGCAAAAGCACGTTCTGGAACCACTCTTTAAATGTAGTGGCATTCATTTCCTCGTGGTAATCATTTGTGGTTTTGATTGAAATGCCAGTAACGCGTTCTCCACAAAGCCGTATTTTGCAGAACCTGCGGCATATTATCAGACGGGCCCCTACCCATTGGTACTTTCGATGTCGACGCTTGTGTATCATCCGTCCAAGAACGGAAACCGTGTGATTGGCGTTTAGCCATGTCTCGTCAATGAACACGACATTATCCCAGTTATCAATATTTTTGCTTCTCAAAAACTTATCCGTTTTAAAATTATGTCGTATCGTTCTAATAAAATTTTTCTTTTGTCTGTTTTTTTATACGAAAAACCAATATCTTAAGATTTTGGTTAAAGCAGTTTTACCCCCGCTAAACAGTCCAGCTTCTCTTAACGATAGCCAAAAGCTTCTTCCTGTTAAGATATTCATTTCTGGAATAGTAACCATATATATGATTTCTGATTGCATCGGCGTCAAAGGTGTCAATATCTGTCACGGGTTTAGTTCTACGTTGCTTCTTCGGAGTACGTAAAATATTATCTTCCGTGCCAGTAGAGCCGAACTTTTCTTTATTAATATTTGTTATCGTTCGTTTGCTAACTCCAAGCGCCTGAGAGACGCGTTCTTGTACTTGTTCGACAGGTAACAGGGGTCCGCCATTTTGCCGCTCCCGCTCAAAGTAATCTTGCAGCTTGATGATTAACTCACGGGCTCCACTTTTCAATGTTTGTCCACGTTTAGGCATTATTATGCACCAAAAGTAAAAGAACGCAATACAAAACACAATCGAAGTCCGATTTAGCGCCGATGTCAGTTTGAAAAGCAGAAACAGTCCATTAAACGAAAGCCGGGTAATCAAATAAAACAGATCGAAAAACTTGAAGAACGTGGTCTATGCGCACGAAACGACAACAGACGACTGTTTTAGCGTCACAAAATGGCGGCCCATAACGCCATTTGGGGTTACCATTTTCAACCTAAATATAAAATGCTACTTTCTTTCGCGCGTTCGGTTTGGTCGTAGTTTTATTTTTATATTTAATAAAAGTTATCTTATAGTCCATTATTTTCAAATTCTTAAAAAGAAAAACAAAACGTATTATTTTATAAAGTATAACTGTATAAGAACAGATATACTGTTATTGTTAGCACAGCACTACAAATATAAAGCGCTGACATAACCTTGTAATAGCACAGTATAGATTTAGAAAAATATTGTTTACCAAGTTATTTGACACTCAGTTTGGCACAAAATTATAACATTCATTGATTATTGATATAATAATGTTGTTTTAATGCTCATCAATTGTTAAAACGGTAAACAACCAGCAAAAATATTTTTATCGTAACTGTAACGCCATTACAAAGTTACGTCGTCAGTTCAATCGCGACGAGTCAGGAACGCATTCTCTGAACGGCCGAACTATAGCAATGCCCTTAACCTCCTATCATCCTTATTTTAACTAAAAATAATGTTCTTATTATTATAGGAAATATTACGTACACTTATTGCTCAATCAGCAAATATTATAGAGGATAAGTCGACGAAAACTTCGGTAAATATACAAAAAATAAAAGAGTGGAAGAATATAACTCATGAGTAAGTAATTATTGCATTTGTTATGTGTACAAGTAGGCACGGTATTGTTTACGTGATTTCTTATTCTTTTTTTAGATTTAATGAGATTACAGGTAAATGCCGATCAGCTGGGGAATTGAAGTTAGCTTGGAAGAGGATGAAGTTGTCAGCTAAATCCAACTTATATACAAATAGGAGGGAACAATCTAAGACAGGGGGTGGCGATCAAACACCATCACCTTTTCCTGAAGTTAATGATTATGATAGTGATGCAGTGGTAAATAAAATTACTTATATGTCTTACGCATTTAATTAAAATTAAATTACTTTATTTTCCATTACTTAAGTACCTAGGTAGTGCTTTGATATCTACCATTAAAGCATACAATTTACAATTCAAAATTACTTTCCAAATATTCTAAATTTCATATACATAGGTAATACTTTCTTTATAACATGCGTGTTACTAGATTATCTACACAGTCCGATTATAATTTTCTATTTTATAATTAATTATTTATAATACCTATTGTCTTGATCATAATAATGTTACCCACAACATAGACAATACCTGACTAGAAATAATGACAGAAAAACATGTTAATAAATGTTTTGGTGATTTATTTTAGAATTCAGTGACTGTGGCTACAACTTCAAAAGAAATATTTGCTGACCCTAAGCCTCGCCTTACTTTTGATAAGACAGACACAGTAATAGTTATAAATGTAGAAAATTCTGAACCCAATGTTGTTGAGGTACAAGGTAAATAATAATTATTGGATATTTATTAAAAAGCTAAATATATTATTATTATAGTTACAATCATATGTAATCAAGTTATGTCTAAATATTATACACATTTAATTTTCTAAAATCATTATATTTATATTAATTTTTAGAGACTTCAGATACAGAAAGTGACAAAATAGTGAAAATAAGCAACAATAAAACTGTTATTACTAAGGGCAACAGGAGAAAGAGCTTGCAAAATAGGTACATTGAAAAAATTACCTACTCTAATACATCACATACTTTTTAATATTTGAAAATTAGTATTTAAACACTGATAAATTTTTCATGTTTTTAAATATTAAAAAGCAAAGTTTATACTCAACCAAATCTAAGAAATACCTTTTGACAGCTGTCAGACTTATTAGACTAGGTATGCCAACCAAAAAATCTAAAGAAACTAAACTCTACCAACTCTAAAGAATCGATATTGATTTTTCTAAATTCTTTAGAAAAATCGATATCGATTCTTTAGAGTTGGTAATCATTTACAGTTTAGTTTCGATTAATACCAGAATAAATTAGAAACGGATAATTTAAAACATTATCATTATCCGTATCTAATTTAAAACGCAAGATTTATCAGTTTTTTCGTAATTATTATTACTGATTATTTTTAGACAAAGTTGTATAAATTTAAAATTTGAAATTAGATCAAAAATTAATTTATCCAGTCACTTTCACTACAACTAATTGAACTGTTGTTGTTTAGATTAATTATTATTGGATTTTCAATAATGTAGTAAAAATGAATGTCTCTTTCAAAGTCATCCATAATAATTTTCTTTGTTTTCTCCACCACTTTTGCCCAGTTATCCTTTGTGACATGGGTACATGCTTCATTTAGCAAATCTTCAATTTTCTTCACAAAGCATAAGATATTTTCATCTTGTGTGTGTTTAAGTAGAGTTAACAATATGTTTGCATTAAGGGTGCGTTCGCAAATCGGGCGAAATTATGCTGTTTTTCGGTACATTTTGTGACAAAACTAAACCAAATCAAACATAGCTAATTGCTACCACGTATAGAATGGTTCTTCATCTTCAAATGGACTTTTTTGTTGAAAATAATAGTTTTTTTATATTGTAAATACGATCATCCCTAGCCATTTTCTACAAAATTAACGATACCGGCTCATGTTTAGGTACATTTTTGTTCTATTAACAACATATATTAAGATTTCTAAAAATACTATAAGTAGGCAGACATAATCAATAAAAAATAGTGGTGTTTACTTTTTATCAAAATGTCACAAATAGTCGTATGAAAACTGATGCTTATTTTTTCACATATTTTGCTAGTACGGATTCATAATGGATTGCAATAAGGGTTATTTTATTTTTGGTGCCTGTTTTGATTTATTGTACAAAAATTTCGATGAAACCTCAGTCCGCGCTCGGTCGCCGTCATGAGTGGATACTATATCGCCTGCCTGATTGCAGCAGCCGAAAAAGATCGCTGTACATACACAAAATATTCGAATTTGATACACAGGTACTTGACAAGGCAAAATAATAATATTATTTTTATAATCACACATTTTTGTTATTATATTTTGTTTCGCTGAAAGTAAGTGGGATTTATATATATAAATAATTATATAAATGCCTATTCGTCTTGGACTTTATGGAGTGATCTGAAAGTGTTCATGGGTGACTGCTACTGGAACTCCTAGTCGAGTAGAACTAGATGTGCCGAGTTTGGGCTCGTTTTGTTAGTTATGATGAGACTTTACCTCCGGACTTATGGAGAGATCTGATGGTGTACTTGGTGACCATTACTGGAACTCCTGGACGAGTAGAACTAGTGTGCCAAGTTTGGGCTCGTTTTGTTAGTTATGATGAGACTTTACCTCCGGACTTGATGGAGACCTGATGGTGTACTTCGGTGACCATTACTGGAACTCCTGGACGAGTAGAACTAGGTGTGCCAAGTTTGGGCTCGTTTTGTTAGTTATGATGAGATTTTACCTCCGGACTTGATGGAGAGACCTGATGGTGTACTTCGGTGACCATTACTGGAACTCCTGGACGAGTAGAACTAGGTGTAGCAAGTTTGGGCTCGTTTTGTTAGTTATGATGATTTTACCTCCGGACTTGATGGAGAGACCTGATGGTGTACTTCGGTGACCATTACTGGAACTCTGGACGAGTAGAACTAGTGTGCCAAGTTTGGGCTCGATTTGATAGTTATGATGAGATTTTACCTCCGGACTTGATGGAGAGACCTGATGGTGTACCGGTGACCATTACTGGAACTCCTGGACGAGTAGAACTAGGTATGCCAAGTTTGGGCTCGTTTTGTTAGTTATGATGATTTTACCTCCGGACTTAATGGAGAGACCTGATGGTGTACTTCGGTGACCATTACTGGAACTCCTGGACGAGTAGAACTAGGTGCCAAGTTTGGGCTCGTTTTGTTAGTTATGATGAGACTTTACCTCCGGACTTGATGGAGACCTGATGGTGTACCGGTGACCATTACTGGAACTCCTGGACGAGTAGAACTAGGTGTGCCAAGTTTGGACTCGTTTTGTTAGTTATGATGAGACTTTACCTCCGGACTTGAGGAGACCTGATGGTGTACTTCGGTGACCATTACTGAATTCCTGGACGAGTAGAACTAGGTGTGCCAAGTTTGGGCTCGTTTTGTTAGTTATGATGAAACCCAACCTCCGGGCACGATGGACAGACCTGATGGTGTACTTTGGTGACTACTTCTGGAACTATTGGACGAGTAGAACTAGGTGTGTCTGTCACTCCATCAAGTCCAGGGGTAAGTTCTTATCATAACTAACAAAACGAGCCAAACTCGGCACACATAGTTCTACTCGTCCAGGAATTCAGCAGTAGTCACCGAAGTACACCATCAGGTCTCTCCATCAAGCCTGGAGGTTGGGTATCATAATAACTGAAAACGAGCCCAAACTCGGCACACCAAGTTCTACTCGTCCAGGAATTCCAGTAGCTGTCACCGAAGTATACCATCAAGTCTCCATCAAGCCTGGACGTTGGGTCTCATAATAACTAACAAAACGAGCCAAACTCGGCACACATAGTTCTACTCGTCCAGGAATTCCAGCAGTAGTCACCGAAGTACCCCATCAGGTCACTCTATCAAGTCCGGAGGTAAGCTCATCATGACTAACAAAACGAGCCCAAACTCGGCACACATAGTTCTACTCGTCCAGGAATTCCAGCAGTAGTCACCGCAGTACACCATCAAGTCTCTCCATCAAGCCTGGACGTTGGGTCTCATAATAACTAACAAAGAGCCCAAACTCGGCACGCAGTTCTACTCGTCCAGGAATTATAGCAGTAGTCACCAAAGTACACCATCAGGTCTCTCCATCAAGCCCGGAGCTTAGGTCTAATCATAACTAACAAAACGAGCCCAAACTCGGCACGCAGTTCTACTCGTCCAGGAATTCAGCAGTAGTCACCGCAGTACACCATCAAGTCTCTCCATCAAGCCCGGAGCTTAGGTCTAATCATAACTAACAAAACGAGCCCAAACTCGGCACCAAGTTCTACTCGTCCAGAATTCCAGCAGTAGTCACCGAAGTATACCTTCAAGTCACTTCACCAAGTCCGAAGCTAAAGTCTTATCATAACTAACAAAACCAGCCCAAAGTCTACAGCCACCATCTCACTGCTAGTAGTGGGCTTCTAGTGCCTAGCAGTCTCTGGAGCAGCTATTCGTATTTCGTATGTAATATATTTTTGTAGGTATAAGAAATGAGAAAAAAAATCAATCTTTCAAATTATCAAAATGTTTTTACTTGATTACGATTTCCACACCCGCAGCTAACCGTGCGTACACTTGTGTGTGTGACCCGTGTCAATGTAATAATTTGATTCTATACCTATCAATTTTGCAAACGCGTCCTTAAGAACATTTCATATAAGAACTAGCCTTTGATTTGGGCCAAAATCAATTTAATAGTATTATATTGGCAGTGGTATGGTGGTAGTCTTATGATATTAGCAGGAATATTTTGTAAAAGGATTATATCCCACTCTTTGAATTTTTCTGCATCCATTTCCTCATCGTATTCTCTTGTACTCTTTGATTGGAAAGCTAATAAACAATTTTCTATAAATCCTCCTCCTGCGGATCCCGCATCACCTATACCCACGGGTACCTTCGAGCAAAATGCTGAAGGGTCTTCGTTTCATCAACGAATATGACATAGTGGGACTATACTTGATTATATTTTTCATTTCTCTTAAAAATGTTATTCTTTGCAAGGCTATGTCATGTCTTTCCATAATTATTTTGCGTTTATTAATTTCTTTCTATCGGCAGCGCATGCATTTTAAAATGGTTCTCAAAGACTATACTACCATTGTGTAACCCGCCATCTACTAAACTTTCTTGCAACTAAGCCGTAGTTATGATATTCTTATTTAAATAATATCATAAACAGTAATGTTAGATATTATTATTTATGATATTCCAGTATATAATTTGCCAAGGTCAAGAATATAGTAAAATCAGTCCAAAAAGTTATAGCCGAGCCACAAAATAAGACAAACATAAAATCACAAAAGTACGCACAGTAAGCTCCCAAAATGGCGGGAGATTGGAATTACGTAGTGTTTATTTTCAGCGCGGCTTTAGATATGAGTTTCTCTACCTACACAAATTTACACTGACAAACTAGAAAATTATAAAATAAATTAACTTGTTTTATTCATGATTCATAGAATTTAAGCAATTCTTGAAATAAAATTTAAATAAACAAATAATAAATTAAAACATTTCAAAATACGATTAATTGAACATTTTTACCGATAATTCGCATAACAATGAATTTTAATCAACCAAACACTACGGTAAAGTACATAGCAACATATCATTGAAACAATGTCAGGCAAAAAAGTTGACTAGTTAATTTTTTATATTTTGCTTTTTTTTTAAAGATTCGAACTTAAATTAGTGATAAAGAACTATACATATTGTAATGAAATATAGATAACTTCATAGTTCTTTGGATTTACGTAAAAGGTTATTTTAAATCGTGTGAGTACGCTTGTACAAAGTTATTGCGGACTGATTAAAGTGAAACGTCAAAAGGTATTTCTTAGATTTGGTTGAGTATAATATGAATTGACTGAAAAATAATTATAAAAATATTTATTTTGTGGGTACAAGGTTAACTTCCCTTTTATTACTCTATAATACTTTGTACATGTTTAAAATTAAAAAAAACTTACATTAAGTATTCCATTTCATTTTACAGAAGAGAAGATATACATCAAACAATTGTAAAAACTAACACAGATTTAGAAAAAAGACAACTAGAAATGATGGAAAAGGAACATGAATACAATATTAAAATAGCCAAGCTAAAAATTAAAAAATTAGAGTTACAAATATTTTATTAGAAAGTCAGAAAAACATAACTTAAATAGCAGTTCAACGCTGCTGTGTTTAGTATGGTGAGTGTTTAGAACCAGAATAGAATAAAATGATTTTTATTCAATACAGATACTTATTTATTGAAAGTTTTTATTTATTTACCACTGGTTTGGAAAATACCTCTTTCCTGGGAAGAACTAGCAAGAAACCCAGCAGGACTTTTTTAAACATATTTCACTTTACAGTAATTTTATTTTTACTATTTTTAAATGAATTATAATAGAACCAGCATGTTGGCAATCACCTCATTCCCAGAGGTTATTTCCATTTATGTATTCTTTGATATTATAATAACCATTTTATACAATTTTTCTTTAATAAAACATTTAAACTTGTTTATTGACAAATGTTGTACAAATTTTGTTTGAGACAGACCCCTTTCACTGGAAATGAGGCATTCCATCTTAGTCCTCACAGGTGACAACGCATCTGCATTTTGATTCATAGTCGAGGATGTAGACGTCTATGTGCCACAGCAGCTACTTACCATTAGGTGGACTGTGTGTGTGTGGTAGACTATTTGTCACCATTATCCTATAAAAAAAAACTAAACATTCAAGAAAATATCAGATACATGTTTGTAAATATCCTGATATATGAAACTATTATTTTCAGGTACTTATTTGCTGCAAATATTTGTTCACCTCTTATTAATAATTAAAATAAATAATATTTATTATATTTACATAACAATGAAATATATACAATATAAAAAAACTATAATATAAAAAATAATAAATCTAATTACTTAGTTATCATACAGTCCTACTCCCCGTGGACCCATGCACCTCTGGAAAGGAAATCCGGCTGTGAATGTAGCAGAGCAACGATATTCTTTAAAAATCTAAACAGATCTCTACAGCACTTAAGTCTTTATATAACACAGCTTCATGTTGACATGGAATGTGCTATACACCGCATCTTTCCCTGAAACACAATCATTTACAGCCTAAATAAAAGCATTTTGCTCAATAAATGAAATATTATCACAATACTCCCCAGGATTTATTCCATATTGGTGAAAATTGTAATATGAAGTCGTTATTCTTTGACAACTGACAACGGCTCAGCAGAAAGATTTTCCTTTATAAATGGGTATTTGTCTGAAATCAAAAAATAAATATTATTATAATTGTCTTAAATATTTTTTTTTATTGTAATTTTTTAGCCAAAATTGGCCTCTAGATAACATAATAAATTAAATTAAATATACATAGATTTCGACTATTGCAATATTTTGACAATTTTATAAATTTAATTATAAATTTCAATTATAAATAATTATACAGTATGTAACAAAAACCCCGTTGGTCGTTTCAGGGACGTATAGGTGTACACATAGGCATGGCAATTATGATAACGAAATTTTTTTGTTTGTTATAAATGGGATTTTCTTATTTGAGTTTCTAATCAGATAACTTACTAAATTTAATATTTCTAAAAATGTTATTTGCTTCTGAACTTACCGACACGTGCCGACATATTATTATCTACGGCCGCTGTGAGGTCACTGACACGGCCGCCACAGCTGTGCGGCGTGAGCATCCTCAAGGTTTTTGTGTAAATCGTTATACTTATTTAGACACAGTTATTCTCCGAAAATTTAAATTTAAAAATAATAGAAATTATAATGAAATATTTTTTTTAATATGAATATTCCATTTCACTTCTTGAATTCCTAATAATATTTGATATGTTAATATTTATTTTATTTTTTATATCTTACAAATATCATTTTACGAAGTCACTTAACGAGAACAATTCTTAGACCCGCTAAGTATATAAAGATGTTTTAACGTGATCCAATAGTTTCTGAAATTACGTTTATTTCAGGCACATTACAGCACGAAGACTACGAGGAGCGCTTTGCTACTCCACGAAATATACAATTGCCGTCGGCGATGACGTTCCAACGACTTCACATTCGTATGTACAATACTGGTAATGTGCATGGCCGTGATCGGCGCGCGTTCTTCAACAGCTGCGGTTTCTTCAGCAGGCTTCTTATACAACGAAGTCTTGCGGTTCACCATGTATTGATGGCGACAGTTTATAAGTTTTGCGGTTTACGACACGAGGTCATATGTGCGAGCGGTGGACGACCAACGCCCGCGAGTGTCCACGGCTGGGACTCGACCACGTGGGAGTCCGTTTACACGAAACGCGACAGGTGTGTATGTGCACCGGTGTCCGGAAAGAGACTAAAGCGTGCAGCGAGACGCTGACAGGTATCTTGACACCCAGTTCATGTGACACGCAACCCCGAGGTCGAATAGGTTATTTAAGACAATGCAGGAAGCGCCCATCTGGCGTATCCAGTCGGAAAATCAATGAAGTGTCATCAGCAAATAATACTATATCATGGTTATTCCCTACCAACTAAGGTAAGTCATTAATATAAACTAAGAACAGAAAGAGACCAAGAACTGAACCCTGAGGAACACCCATAGATACTACCGATCCGGAAGAACTGCATCCATTAATAACAACTGTTTGCGTTTTATTATTTAGATATGACATAATTAGTTTAAGCACTATATTTTTTACACCATAATGATGTAGCTTCCTGATTAATGTCTCATGGTGAACACAGTCGAAAGCCTCGTAAGATCACAAAATATACCCAAAACATCTTCTGAATTTTACCATGCACTGAAAATATGTTTGATGAGCTCAACATCGGCATCAGTTGTCGAGTGACCCCTTGTAAATCCAAACTGATTGTTATGATGTAGTAATTTATTTACATTAAAAAAACTTAACATTTGATCTAGAATAATTTTTTCAAAATTTTTACTGAGCGTTTGCAGTACAGAAATAGGTCTAAAATTAGTGGGGTCCAACGTACTGCCAGATTTAAATAAATTTAATAATATAACCTTACTATGTTTCATTAAATCAGGAAACACACCAGATTCGATACTAGCATTGAAAATAATAGCAAGTTGGGGTGAGATTGCATCTATTATAGACGCAATAACTTTAACAGAAATCCCCCATAGATATGCTGTTTTCTTAATATCAATAGTTTTGAAATGTTTTACAATATCACCTGAAAATATTCTATGAAATGCAAATTCATTTTTACAGACATTACATTTTGTTTGAGTAATGACTCGGCGACAGCAGGGGAGGAATTGAGTGACTTTGTAGTCAAGATCGGAATGTCGGTAAAATATTGTTCAAAAGCCATTGCAACGTCTTGATCTGATTTCGTCAAATTATTGTTAAAATTTAATTGAAAGTTTGAGTTGTGTAGTTTCATCTTGCCAGTTTCACTATTGATTATACTCAAAGTCATTTTAATTTTATTAGAGGCATTTTTATTTTGTTTCTTAAATACAAAGACTTGACTGCGCAACACACTCTTTTAAATATTTTGGAATATTTTTTTACATATTCTCTAAATCTTTACATAAAAGGGGTCTCGGAAGTTTTACTTTAGTACCATAAATAATCCTTGATCTAGAGATAAACTTCGTTTTGTAATAACGTTTTATTTAGTTCGTGGATTAAACCATAGACTTAGAATATACTGGCGTATAAACCAACATAGTGTGCAAGGGAGAAGAAAATTCCTTATGGCAAAAATGCAAGATAGAAAAGGATACCAAATCTCATGACTCTGTAACCGATTTTGAATGACAGGTCGGCACAAGTCGGCACGCAAGAAATAGCTCCTAGATATTTTGTAATTTTTTAGAGTGTAATAGTGGTTATTTTTAGTAAGTAACTTTTTTCCAAAATGGTTACTTGGTCTGTGAGTGACTGGTGTAACAATAGAAATAATCCTGATAATTGCACATTTCACAAGTAAATTCTCAAGACGTCGTCAATGTTATGACGCGTTTATTTTTGGTTAAAATTTATGTTATATACTGTTTAAAATATAGAATGTTTTCAATCATTTTGTTAATTTTGATATTTTGCAAAGAAAAAAGTCACGTTGTTGAAAATTTGTATGAATTTGGTAAATAAATTTTTATACAAAATATTTTATATATACGCTAGACATTTACTCAACTATATCAAAATTAATGTCGATATTTATCTTGAATGTTTATAATGAATCGATAGACTTGCCCACACAACAAGAAAATAAATCCTCGGTTTGCGTTCTAAAATGTAATTTTATTTTGCCGTTTCTCAAGCAGATTCCCTCCGGATTCTATAATTAGAAAAAATAGTTAAGGTTAATTGGACGGGTTGGTTGGAATCCAAAGATAAACTCAACAATTTGCAGCAAACATTTACTTGAGAAGTAGAATAAAACCAATTTTATTAAAAGGAGTAATTTCTACATTATTTGTACCAGTAAGTATAATATTGTTATAATAAGACTTCAAAAATTTTACTTTCAAAACTTTAGATAAAAATAGAGACATATTTTTATACATTATAAATCTGTAGTACATTGAAGATAAAAAAATCTTGAGATTATCCTCTTTAAGCCATTATGAACCCAACTAAGTATCTATTTATCAACCAAAATAAATCTATAACCCTACTTAACCAACCGCACAGCCTGACGGTCACACTAGTACAATATTCATAGCCTCACGCTATTTTCCCTAAGGGGTTCAGCGGAGCTTCGGATTACATTCCCAAGTCACAATGATAAAACTTTTAGCATAGTTAGGTATAGATATTTAGTAATACTCCTAAAGCTTGACTAGAAGCCCGCGCATGAGACGCGATAGTAAAAATTCCATAGCATTTGATACTCACAACTCTCGATGCCCGATTCATGCTTGATGGCCTTGACGACATTGTGCCGAGGGTTTAAATAGCATGGTTCATCGCCTACAGCGTTTTTCGTAGAGAAGAGGAACTCATGGTTAAGTAATAGCTGCGCGGATAAATAGATCTGCGAAATTAAGTTGCACTTGCCGCGGTCAGTCCATGAATGAGTGACCATTTTCTTAACATACCGAGATTGACAGAATAGAGACTGCATCTGTATCCTCAGCCACTTGGTGCACTTTACTCTGTTAAGATCATTATGTTTTTAAAATTCATGCAGCTAAAATGTTAATAAGTTTATTATTACTTTATACTTTTCAGGGACAGATGAAAGAATATAAACATGAAGCATGATGAAGCCTCATAAACATATTGGCTTTTAAACAGAGCAATCTTATTTCACTGATTCCTACAAGTTTCCTTACTTAAATTATTTTCATATTTAAGTCGAATGTTAAAATAAACTTCTATAATGTATTTAATTATTAATTATTAAATGTTTGTAATTATCAAAAGTAATACTTATGTGAAAAATAAAGTAGTCATTATGTACTTCGTGTCCCCGTTTTTTATTACCCCATCAAAACATTTTATGAAATATATAAAATATAAATAGGTATATACGTATTTAAGTATCTACCTATTTATATTAACGATATGTTAAAAATAAATTCCGGTGAAACTGTCCATGGCAGTAAATATTTTTCTCCAAAGATCACATCTCGAAAATACAACTTTCCGATCTGATTCTTGGGGAGTTATTTTAAGTTTATCGGTAGAGTCACCTGGAATTTTATACATTTGATTTAAAATCCAACAAAAGGCAGGTAGGTTCAGCTTATTCCCACGAACATGTTATATGAATATTTTTTAATTATTTTAGAACTATCATGGTAAAAATTTAGTTAATTTTTGAAGTTATTCAATTTCGTGCACTAAACAATTTTTTTAAATCTTTTTACCGCTTCCTTAACAACCATTTTTCGATAGTCCTTGTAAGTAAAATGTACATCACTAACTAACGCACGCAATAACAAATCAAAATTAGTCACCCGTTTTCGGGCTGTCAGGTCGTCTATACGCCAGTATATTCTAAGTCTATGGTTTAAACCTAGTACTATATTTAGTCCGCAAAAAAAAAGCGCCACTAAAAATAGAAAACATATACTAACTATCTATAGGATTTAGCCTGCAAGGGAATAAGATAGAATAGAATACATTATACGGTATTACGTAGTACTAATATTTATTCTGTGACGGTATTTCCTATCCTCAATCTCCTTTTCTGAACGTTTCACTTCTACGTGTGTTGTTCTGCGTGTGAACTGCACACGTTTTTTTAAATTGTTTATTTGTTGTTATTAGGGAGACGGTGCTGTCCACACCCTAGTCGGCTGGTTTGTTTTCCTCTATCGCCATTTATAATACCCTCGAGACGATATAGGGTAATGGATATCCTTACACCGCAACTTCTTACAGCGGTTAACATGCGTTAACTAGTGTTGCCCAAATGCAAGAACAAGACGAGACTTAGCCAGTCTTGGTCTTGGTCTTGCGCCAATACACCTGGTCTTGGTCTTGGAATTGCGCTCCCAGTCTTGGTCTTGGTCTTGGTCTTGCAGCAAGAGTCTCGCAATTAGCTATTAGCCTATTGCTACTTATTAAACGTTACTTTAGATCTTAGAACAACAGAGTAGGTATATTTTGAGCTTGAATTAACATAGGCATAGTAAAGACCAACCAAATTAATAAATGTCTAAACAGTTAATGAGAAATTCGAAAAATCAACTGACACCGGGTGGGATTTGAACCCACGACCTAAGCGATCCGTGCCGATGCTCTAACCAACTGAGTTATCTACCGTGTCCCACGGCCACGGGAGTCAGTCTATTTATTACTAAACGTTTACATTTAATAAGATTACATGTGCTAAAACATGGTTAAAACATATAAAAAACAAATTAATGACATTAATTTGACTGTATTTTAAAGAACATTATCTGTCTAGAAAGAAATTGATAGACCCTCACCTTATATGAAATGGAATAAAAGAGTTATACAATTTACCATTTATTTAAATAAAAAATAAAATACAATACAAATAAAATTACATAACGGGGAAGGACCAGCTCTCACAGAATACCAGCGTAAAATAGCAGCTTAATGTTGCTGTGTTTCGTAAGGTGAGTGTAGAGAACCGGAGACCCTTTTTACTGGAAAAGAGGCATTCCATCTTAGTCCTCACTGCTGACAACGCAACTGCATTTAGGATCCCAAGCAGATGGCAGCACCCATCCATCTTCTCTATTGAAATTAGGATGTTTTTTAATTTCAATAGCCTCGCGAATCATCCTTAGAAGGATGATCCTAAATACAGTTGCGTTGTCAGCCGTGAAGACTAAGATAGAATGCCTCTTTTCCAGTAAAAAGGATCTCCGGTTCTCTACACTCACCATACGAAACACAGCAGCATTAAGCTGCTATTTTACGCTGGTATTCTGTGACAGCGTGGTCCTTCCCCGGTCGAACCGACCCATTCGTGCTACAACTATACTATTAATATAGCTGCAGCATGGCTCTACCACGTAAAATCTACATTTATCCTCAATTAAGAATCAAAATGCTGATGCGTTCTCATCCCTGAGGACTGAGATGGAATGCCTCGTTTCCAGTAAAAAGGGTCTCCGGTTCTCTACACTCACCATACGAAACACAGCAGCATTAACCTGCTATTTTACGCTGGTGTTATATGAGAGTGTAGCCCTACCCCGGTCGAGCCGACCCATTCGTGCTACAACCACTTGTTTATCCACTTCGTATCTCATCACAGCCCTTCACAAGTCCACTGCTGAACGTAGGCCTCCCCCAATGAATGCCACAAAGCACGGTCCTGAGCCACCTGCATCCATCGACTTCCTGCATATCTTACCAGGTCGTCACTCCATCTAGTGGGGGGACGCCCTACATTTCGCCTGCCGGTACGAGGCTGCCACTCGAGAACTTTTTTCACCATCGATTGTCGGTTATTCGAGCTATATGGCCGGCCCATTGTCACTTCAGCTTACTAATCCGTTGCGCTATGTCGATCACTCTGGTACTACTGCGGATATCCTCATTTCTAAGTTTATCACGCAGAGAAACTCCGAGCATAGCCCCCTCCATAGCTCGCTGAGCGACCTTGAGCTTTCTCATCCGGCCAGCAGTGAATAGCCATGCTAGTTTGATAGTTTCGTATCTAATTAAAATAAAATATAACAAAAATTTTGAAAGAGACATCAATTTATACACTTTATAAAAAATTTAGTTCCACCGCTATGAAATCTGTCAAATATTTCACCTCATTCCTAAGAGGCGCCGCACTGGTGGCAGAAGAAGTCGTGGATGTCCTCATTAACGAAGACATTTTAACTTTGATTTTGTATCATATCCTTTATTGGGTGCGTTCGTAAAACTAATTCCTCTTCGTACACAGATAATGTTAGAAATGTCCAAACTTAGTTTTCGGAACGAACCCGAGCGATTAGTCAGGGCTTAGTTCGGTAGTTACAAATTAGCCTGCGGAGGCCGTTCCCGCGATAATTGTCTTAAAGCGAGTCTTCATTAAACTTTGTCTTAGTCTACTCACTGAAAGGGGTCTCTTAATAATTAATTACATACACATTTAAATTTTTTTAATACGCGAACAACCCGGGTTCGAACCCCGCCGGCACCAATGAAATTGTTAATTGCAATTTTAAGTGATGATTTACCACGTGAAGGCGGTGAAGGAAAACATCGTGAGGAAACCTGCATGTCTGAGAAATAAGAAAAAAAATATTTGCGAATCATGTGAAGTTCGCCAACACGCATTGGGGCAGAGCAGTAGACATTCCCATGCCCTAAAACCCTCTCAGAAATAAGAGGAGGCCTGTGCCCTGCAGTGGGACGTATATAGGCTGTACCTTTAACTTTTACATATAGTTAGGTATAAATGGTAGAGCCGGCAAGGGACCTAGACGAAAGTTTATCGACCGAATTGGCGGTAATTTAAGATGTGTCGTTAAAAGTACCTTTAACCGACGAGCATGTATGCGTAGGTATATGGATGTAAAGGAGGCGAGAGAGGTGTGTCGGAATCGTGCCAAACGGAAGTCAGTAGTATCTGCCTACCCCTCTGGATGACAGACATAAGTGTTTAATATTATGAAGAAGGTCATTTTCGATCTGTTCGGCACCACTATTATTTTCCAATACAATTTAAAGTGCTGATTGGGAAGGTTGACATCGCTATGCTGCAGCTATATTATGGTTGAAGCACGAATGGGTTGACTCCACCGGGGTAAGACCGCGCTCTCACAGAATACCAGCGTAAAATAGCAGCTTTATGCTGCTGTGTTTCGAATAGCTGCGACGAGAATCGGAGGTCCTTTTTACCGGAAACGAGGCATTCCATCTTAGTCATCAGACATGACGACGCATCTGCATTTTGATTCTTAATTGAGGATAGATGTAGACGTCTATGGGCCACAGCATCCACTTACAATCAGGTGGACTGTGTGCTCGTTTGTCGCCGATATGCTATAAAAATAAAATAAAATAGATCGCGTGAAATTACAGTGAGAATTTCTGTGAAATGAAAACTGTTTGTTTGTGCCAACCCAACCGATTAAGCTAAAATTCTTACTAACTATAATATAATTCTCTTTTTTCTAACTTTTATACGTGGTAGAGCCATGATGCAGCTATATTAGTGGTACAGTTGTAGCACGAGTGGGTCGGCTCGACCGGGGAAAGACCACGCTCTCACAGAATACCAGCGTAAAATAGCAGCTTAACACTGCTGTGTTTCGTATGGTGAGTGTAGAGAACCGGAGACCCTTTTTACTGGAAAAGAGGCATTCCATCTTAGTCCTCACGGCTGACAACGCAACTGCATTTAGGATCCCAAGCAGATGGCAGCACCCATCCATCTTCTCTATTGAAATTAGGATGTTTTTTAATTTCAATAGCCTCGCGAATCATCCTTGGTAGGATGATCCTAAATGCAGTTGCGTTGTCAGCCGTGAGGACTAAGATAGAATGCCTCTTTTCCAGTAAAAAGGATCTCCGGTTCTCTACACTCACCATACGAAACACAGCAGCATTAAGCTGCTATTTTACGCTGGTATTCTGTGACAGCGTGGTCCTTCCCCGGTCGAACCGACCCATTCGTGCTACAACTATACTATTAATATAGCTGCAGCATGGCTCTACCACGTAAAATCTACATTTATCCTCAATTAAGAATCAAAATGCTGATGCGTTCTCATCCCTGAGGACTGAGATGGAATGCCTCGTTTCCAGTAAAAAGGGTCTCCGGTTCTCTACACTCACCACACGAAACACAGCAGCGTTAAGCTGCTATTTTACGCTGGTATTATATGAGAGTGTAGCCCTACCCCGGTCTAGCCGACCCATTCGTGCTACAACCACTTGTTTATCCATTTCGTATCTCATCACAGCCCTTCACAAGTCCACTGCTGAACGTAGGCCTCCCCCAATGAATGCCACAAAGCACGGTCCTGAGCCACCTGCATCCATCGACTTCCTGCATATCTTACCAGGTCGTCACTCCATCTAGTGGGGGGACGCCCTACATTTCGCCTGCCGGTACGAGGCTGCCACTCGAGAACTTTTTTCACCATCGATTGTCGGTTATTCGAGCTATATGGCCGGCCCATTGTCACTTCAGCTTACTAATCCGTTGCGCTATGTCGATCACTCTGGTACTACTGCGGATATCCTCATTTCTAAGTTTATCACGCAGAGAAACTCCGAGCATAGCCCCCTCCATAGCTCGCTGAGCGACCTTGAGCTTTCTCATCCGGCCAGCAGTGAATAGCCATGCTAGTTTGATAGTTTCGTATCTAATTAAAATAAAATATAACAAAAATTTAGACAGAGACATCAATTTATACACTTTATAAAAAATTTAGTTCCACCGCTATGAAATCTGTCAAATATTTCACCTCATTCCTAAGAGGCGCCGCACTGGTGGCAGAAGAAGTCGTGGATGTCCTCATGAACGAAGACATTTTAACTTTGATTTTGTAGCATAACCTTTATTGGGTGCGTTCGTAAAACTAATTCCTCTTCGTACACAGATAATGTTAGAAATGTCCAAACTTAGTTTTCGGAACGAACCCGAGCGATTAGTCAGGGCTTAGTTCGGTAGTTACAAATTAGCCTGCGGAGGCCGTTCCCGCGATAATTGTCTTAAAGCGAGTCTTCATTAAACTTTGTCTTAGTCTACTCACTGAAAGGGGTCTCTTAATAATTAATTACATACACATTTAAATTTTTTAAATACGCGAACAACCCGGTTTCGATCCCCGCCGGCACCAATGAAATTGTTAATTGCAATTTTAAATGATGATTTACCACGTGAAGGCGGTGAAGGAAAACATCGTGAGGAAACCTGCATGTCTGAGAAATAAGAAAAAAAATATTTGCGAATCATGTGAAGTTCGCCAACACGCATTGGGGCAGAGCAGTAGACATTCCCATGCCCTAAAACCCTCTCAGAAATAAGAGGAGGCCTGTGCCCTGCAGTGGGACGTATATAGGCTGTACCTTTAACTTTTACATATAGTTAGGTATAAATGGTAGAGCCGGCAAGGGACCTAGACGAAAGTTTATCGACCGAATTGGCGGTAATTTAAGATGTGTCGTTAAAAGTACCTTTAACCGACGAGCATGTATGCGTAGGTATATGGATGTAAAGGAGGCGAGAGAGGTGTGTCGGAATCGTGCCAAACGGAAGTCAGTAGTATCTGCCTACCCCTCTGGATGACAGACATAAGTGTTTAATATTATGAAGAAGGTCATTTTCGATCTGTTCGGCACCACTATTATTTTCCAATACAATTTAAAGTGCTGATTGGGAAGGTTGACATCGCTATGCTGCAGCTATATTATGGTTGAAGCACGAATGGGTTGACTCCACCGGGGTAAGACCGCGCTCTCACAGAATACCAGCGTAAAATAGCAGCTTTATGCTGCTGTGTTTCGAATAGCTGCGACGAGAATCGGAGGTCCTTTTTACCGGAAACGAGGCATTCCATCTTAGTCATCAGACATGACGACGCATCTGCATTTTGATTCTTAATTGAGGATAGATGTAGATGTCTATGGGCCACAGCATCCACTTACAATCAGGTGGACTGTGTGCTCGTTTGTCGCCGATATGCTATAAAAATAAAATAAAATAGATCGCGTGAAATTACAGTGAGAATTTCTGTGAAATGAAAACTGTTTGTTTGTGCCAACCCAACCGATTAAGCTAAAATTCTTACTAACTATAATATAATTCTCTTTTTTCTAACTTTTATACGTGGTAGAGCCATGATGCAGCTATATTAGTGGTACAGTTGTAGCACGAGTGGGTCGGCTCGACCGGGGAAAGACCACGCTCTCACAGAATACCAGCGTAAAATAGCAGCTTAACACTGCTGTGTTTCGTATGGTGAGTGTAGAGAACCGGAGACCCTTTTTACTGGAAAAGAGGCATTCCATCTTAGTCCTCACGGGTAACAACGCATCTGCATTTTGATTATTTATTGAGGATAGATGTAAATGTCTATGAGTCACAGAGCAACCACTTATCATCAGGTGGACTGTGTGCTCGTTTATCACCCTATACTATAAAAAAGTCGGTGACTGAATGTATTAATCGGGAAAAAAATATGTTTTTGTCTCGATTAATACATAATATTTTAAAAATCTATTCGATTAGGAATTTAATTGAGTATTTCATGTGTGCGTATTTTTTTTCCGATCATATACTATTTCAAGAAGTATCAATTCTCGAGTTATAAAATCGTGTCCACAATACGATATTTTTGTCCAACCTGGGCTTAAGGCAAATACTCCCTACGATGTGGGAGACCAATGTTCATCATCATTACAGCCCAACAAAAGACCACTGCTGAACATAGGCTCCCCCAAGGAATGCCACAAAGCACGGTCCTGACCACCTGCATTCTTCGACTTCCCGCATGTCTTACCAGGTCATCACTCCATCTAGTGGGGGGCAACCCTACACTTCGCCTACCGGTACAAAGCTGCCACTCCAGAACTTTTCTTCCCCATCGGTTGTCGGTTCTTTGAGCTATATGGTCGGCCTATTGCCACTTCAGCTTACTAATCCATTGTGCTATGTCGGTTTCTTTTTTTAAAACATTTTTATTGAATATAGATTATAAATAATACTTATTGAAAGACACTATTTTGTTTAATTACCACTGGTTCGGGAAAAAACCTCTGCCTTGGGAAGAACCAGCAAGAAACCCAGCGGGACTTTAAAAAAAAAAACAGCTTACAATCATCTATGTTACACAATTAACAACACAAAACAAATTAGAAATAGCTTTGTAGCAATCACCTCATTCCCAGGGGTTATTATCATCCATAAATTCCTTAATATTATAATAACCCTTTTTATACAAACTTAAATCTGGTTCTACTGCGGATATCCTCATTTTTAAATTTAAAACTTCGAGAATAGTCCTCTCCATAGCTCGCTGAGCGACCTTGAGCTTCCTCTTGCCAGCAGTGAAGGACCACGTCTCAGATCCATAAGTCATCACTGGCAATACGCATTGGTTGTACAATCTTGTTTTCAAATTTTGAGTTACACCTGATCAATAAATGACCAATGTTCCGTGTGGACTTTTAAGGGCTTATATAAATAAGGAAGATGATTTTGTATAAAATACCTATTATACTATGATTATGTAATGAATATTCATTGCCTCAAACTATGAATATTTAATGATGACGCCTCCGCATTATTTAGAATTTATATTTCTAATATTAATGCTAAAATTATTTGATGAATATTCCAACGTTTTTTCAGAATTGTTCAAATGGTTATTACAGCCGTAGTGACTTTGTCCCAAAAGCCGTTAATTTCATAGTACATTAGAAACCGTGTTTCGATCCCCACTGGCGCCAATGAATTTATAAAGTGTAATTTTGTACGTGGTAGATGCTACAGCTGCTAACAGCTATATCAATAGTATAGTTGTAGCACGAATGGGTCGGCTCGACCGGGGAAGGACCACGCTCTCACAGAATACCAGCGTAAAATAGCAGCTTAACGCTGCTGTGTTTCGTATGGTGAGTGTAGAGAACCGGAGACCCTTTTCACTGGAAACGAGGCATTCCATCTTGTTCTCACGGCTGATAACGCATCTGCATTTTAATTCGTAATCGAGGATAGATGTAGATGTCTATGGGCCACAGCAACCACTTACCATCAGGTGGACTGTGTGGTCGCTTGTAACCATTATCCTATAAAAAAAATTGATGTTGATTGACAGCGTGCCTGGCTCTGAAGGAAAGCATCGTACATTTTAGCAAATTATTCCACTCAATTTCTGTACGCATTATGAAAGACGAAGCAAACCGTTTAGTTCCAATACCTGGAATCTTAAAACAAAGGAACCAACAAAGGGGGGCCCGCTGATAAATTGATTGTTCAATGGCGGAGAGGAAAGGGAGAAATTTCATTATGTAATTCCTTCGCACACTTGTAATGTTGGAAGGTGTTAAATGAGAAGGAGATATGTTGATCCGTCTAGGTCTTTAATTAGACTATCCAAACGTATTACCTTCTACCTTAACACTAATATTACGTCGTATAATATATAAGTATACACTACACACTGATCGGAACGTATTCTATATACCAAAAAGCAGATTAATGAAGAATGTGGCGTAAGGGAATCCATTTTTACATTTTATCCCGTGGGTATTGTCTGTCACGTGACAAGTTTTTTTTATAGAATAGGGTGACAAACGAGCACATAGTCCACCTGACGGTAAGTGGTTGCTGTGGCCTATAGATATCTACATTTATCTTCGTTTGAGAATCAAAATGCAGATGCGTTGTCAGCCGTGAGGACTAAGATGGAATGCCTCTTTTCCAGTAAAAAGGGTCTCCGGTTCTCTACACTCACCATACAAAACACAGCAGCATTAAGCTGCTATTTTACGCTGGTATTCTGTGAGAGCGTGGTCCTACCCCGATCGGGCCGACCCATTTGTGCTACAACCATAATATAGCTGCAGCATGGCTCTACCACGTTCAGACGTCTCTACGATAACAGTGAAAATCGTAGTAAAGGGCTGAAAGAAGTAACTAGCGCTAAAGTAAATAAGTAAGTAAATAAGTTTATTTTATTTATACAATATAAAAAAAACTATAATAAAGAAAAACTTAAACTAAAAAGTTAAATTATCACACAGTCCTACTCCACGTGGCATCGTGCCAAGAACGCTGGCTGCGTTTCAACCAGCCCTCTTATCATAGCAGCGACAACCATCGAGTTACACAATCGCGGATACAGTTCCTTTAGGTACTTCATCGCACGTGGACCCCACGGACCGACAGTCTATACAGCAAATGGCACAAATATGCAGTCGTCTCTTTTTTTAATTTATTTTATAGAATAAGAATGACAAACGAGCACAAAATCCACTTGATGGTAAGGGAATGCTGTAGCACATAGACACACACCAAAATGAGGATGCGTTGTTGTCTCTGAAGACAGATATAATGCCTCGTTACCAGTAAAACGGGTCTCCGATTTTCTTTTTTTATACTAGAGAGCGCAAACAATCGTGCGGTTTACCTGCTGGTAAGTTTCGACCGCCGCCAATGAACAACTGCAATACCAAGGGCATTGCTGGTGCGTTGCCGGCCTTTTATAAAAAAATAAGTTAGTTTCTTGTAGGTCCCTAAGTTGTATCGGTCCGGAAATACCGCCTCACTACACCATACGAAATAGCACGATTAATCTGGTATTTTACGATGGTATTATGTGAGAGCGTGGTCCTTCCCCTGGTTGAGTCGATCCAATCACGCAGCAGTTTTAATATAGCTGCAGCGTGGCTCTACCACATTTGTATAAAATTTAAAACAGAGAGCATGCGTATCGTTTCCGGTACTACTACGTTAGTTACAATTTATATTATGGCGGATTTAAACGAAGGTCAAACTGCAGTCGAGATCCATTTGCTTTACGTTCAAGTACTCTTGTTTTGCTTAATGTTGTAACATGTATTCAAAAGCAGAAGGTTTAAAATTCGACCGTATGCTTTTTTGTGAACAGATTTTGATGATATTTTTAATTAATAATTAAAAATTATGTACAACCGACTTCAATATAAATTATTAAGAATAACTGAAAAACTATTAGTCAGACCTTGATAAAATTTATATGAGACTACATGAGAAGCACCAGCTTTCAAATAGAAAAAGAATCATCGAAATCGGTTCACGCAGAAAAAAGTTATGAGGTAACACACATAAAAAAAAGAATATTCAGTTGAATTGAGTACCTACTCCTTTTTGAAGTCGGTAGAAAACAGGTGATTTTAAAGGTTGGATATAAATTTGGAGAATAAATTCCATCCCTAAGGGTGACATAATAGATAATTAAATTTTTAATTTAAATTTGGACGACATTCAGTTTGTGAATTCTTTAGCTCATTCAAAAGAATAACATATTACTTTTAATAACAAGTGGTAAAATTAAAATTTTGTACGACCGACTTCAATATAAATAAAATGAGAACATCATCAGTGTAGTCGAAGTCTATTAAATACGTATTATGAAGAATAACTCAAAAACTACTAGTCAGGTCTGGATTAAATTTTTATGGGACCACATGAAAAGCACCAGCTTTCAAATAAAAAAAGAATAATCAAAATCGGTTCAGCTAGATAAAAGTTCTGAGATAACACACATAAAACAATACCATCGAATTGAGAACCTCCTCCTTTCTTGAAGGCGTTTGAAAAGTAAAAGCTGATTTCAAAAAACTTCCACTGACTGCGTCCAAAGAGTGAAATGTCTGGTACTGCGACGGGTGAGGTCCATGTCTACCAGTAGTCTCTTTTTACTGTTATTGAAGCATCCCATCATTAGTCGCGGTGACAACGTAACTATGTACATTTGATTCTCAATAGAGGCTTTTGGGTGTCTATGGGCCATTACTAACCATCAGGTGTACCGTCTAGTCAATGGTCGCCTTAGCTTCTGTAAAAAGCATTAATTATATGTAGCTATCGGTAAAAGCAGGCGACCTTAATACAAGCCTCCATTAATTCAGCTCTGCAGTGTTCCAGTGATTTACGCAAGCAATTAACTCGCCCCATTTGTTCAGGATTTTACTCGCGCGGAGTACAAATTGGTAAAGGTAACTTATGCGAACAGTATAATGAATTATCTTATTGTTACACTCGGCTGTATGTCATAAAAACTGAAAAAATAAATAAAAAGTATATATTTTGTTTTAAGAACTAATAATTTGAGCATATTGTCCAACAAATGCATCCAATCTGTACAATTCGTTGGGTAAAAGTAAATTTACAGCATATATATGTCCCACAGCTGGGCACAGGCGTTCTCTCACCTATGAGAGGGTTTTAGGGCAAGGAAGTGTCCGCCGCGCTGCCCCAATGCGTGTTGGGGGACTTCACATGTCTTCGAATTTTTTTTAAGTCTAAATCGCCATTTGTCAGAAGTCATAAGATCCTCCTGGCATATACCATAGTCTCCTCTAAAGAGTATATAATAAATAGCTGGGTTTCTTGCTGGTTCTTTCCAAGACAGAAGGTATTTTCCGGACCAGTGGCAAATTAATATTTATATATTTATATATATAGAATTAATATAGTATTATTTATAACTTATATTGAATAAAAAATTATATTCTATTCTATACTATTATTGTACGTCGCCTCTAAGACATCCATGGCACTTTAACTGATTTCAAAAACTAGAAGGTTATATATTTGACGCGATGTTTTATGTATGTAACGGCTGACCCGCTTTAAATGAGTTCATTTTAATTAAATAGGCTATACTTTTTTACCACGTGCTCGGCGGTGAAGGAAAATATCGTGAGAAAACCTGTATGTCTGAGAAATAAGAAAAAAAATATTTTGAAGACATATAAAGTTCGCCAACACGCATTGGGGCAGCGCGGCGGACACTTCCTTGCCCTAAAACCCTCTCAGAAATGATGGGAGGCCTGTGCCCAGCAGTGGGACGTATATTGGCTGTAACCTAACTTTTAGGCTATACTTCATGGGGTGGTCCCATATAAAATTGAAGAAAAATTCCATCACTATGGATGGTTAGGGGATGCCAATTTTGATGTAGGTAACCAATTAGTCGACATTCTAGTTGTGACTTTGAACATGTGATATTCCTTAGACCACTTAGTAAAATAATTAAAGATAAGAAAGGTAAGCAAAATTGACATCAGAAACAAAAAAAAAATCCAATAATTCTTATCTGGTACTAAGAATAGTTTATCGAAGAATAATTAATGGCTCGACTTTTTTCACACAACTCACATTACACGCACATTCACTACACACATACTACACACACACTACACATTCACAATATACACACACACACACACACACACACACACACACACACACACACACACACACACACACACACACACACACACACACACACACACACACACTACACAGATTATTTTTAGTTTCCATATTATATTGTATATTTTAATTATGTTGTTTACGCTTAGCGTTAATTTTAGTATAAGCGGTTCTGGCTTTAGTAAATTTTATGATAAGAAAGAGGGGCTTACTTCTGATGCGGGCGCATTTCGTGTTCAGAAGAAGAAGTCTACCATTGTAAAGGGTTTTTCAATTGGCGCGGGTAGATTTTGGCCCGTAGCGGGCATTTTGTTTTGGTGACATCTATCAAAACTTTTGTTTATTATTCAGTTACTTATGCCAGATCACCATGACAAGTTACAAGATTGAACAGCACGTTCAAATGATAAAACTTTATTATCAAAATGAGTGTGCTTTAGTGCAAACGTTGCGCGTATGTCGCCCATTTTACGACTCTAAAATAAATAAATTGGACTAGTAAATTGGACCACTCGGATCCGTGCCACTGTAAGAAGCCGAGGCGGGCATTTGAACAATGTCATATTCCACACTTAATGGCACATGTGAGCCTTTCAAATAAAAAAGAATTTTATTAATACCCCACACACAGCTTGTTTTATTTCATTTCAACATCTACCCGCCCTTGTTGAAAAGCCCTTTATATGTACTTGTAAAACCGTGTTTATGAATAAAAACTTTTTATTATTATTTTTTATTATCGACCTCAGAAGTGGAAATTATTTTTTTTTGTTACCAAAGTCAGTTTTACTTTTTTTAACAATTTAATTAATGAATTTACGTAGAAATATGAAACATTGTCAACTGTTTGCTTCAAATAAGGAATGGAGAGATATTTTACATGGGTTGTTTAACCTCATAATAATTATTTGCATATTAAAATTTACAACGTCGCTTTAGAGTTCCTGAATATAATTTTAATGATCATTATAAATTGCAAAACGGGAGCCAGCAAATTTTGTGGTCGACTGATAATAGAAGGTATTGTAGTTTGATGTTATATTCGAATTAAATATTTTGCTGGAAGCTTCCAAAATGAAAACGGAAGGAAAGAACTTTATTTGATGCTACAAAATAGTAAATACATATTTGCATTACCGTTAGCGTTATCTTTATAAGACTATCAAAGTCCACAGCTGAACATAGGGGGGGGTATTACTTGGTTGCCACGCATAGCGGGTTGGCAACCACAGTTTTCTTTAATTTTTTAGTTGTTATTAGAAAGACTCTGCTGCCTATCTCCTGGTTGCCAAGCGTGGCAGCTATGGCTAAATATCCCCCTATGAGGCAATCTGTGGGGTAGGCCTATGTTCAGCAGTGGACTCTAATAGGCTGTAACGGTAACGGTAACGGTTAACGAATATAGAATATCACCTGCTGTGCCTAACATATGCTTTGCAGTTAGATTGGAGGAGCGATCTCATCACAACTGGCCCCAAAAACCGACAGTTTGTTTTTTTATACAACGACAACTTCGTTGGCAAAGAATTCAGTCCAAAACTTGCGGCAAAGTCATTGACAAAAAACAAAAAATACAGATACGGTAAGTAGCCGCAAAAGTGGACCAAGAAAACTACGCACGGACGCACTATTATGGGGTTGCGGTCAGTGCTACCGCTAAGAGCGCGTTTCTTTATATTATTATTATCTATATGATTTCTTTTTTATAAACGTAATACTGCAGTTTTATTATGGCTGCAGCTCGAATGGTTCAGCTCGACCGTGGAAGGACAACTTTCTCACAGAATACCAGCGTAAAATAGCAGAGCTGCTATTTTAGCTCTAAATGCTGCTATGTTTCGTTTCGAGTTTTACTGGAAACAAGGCATCCACATGTTTTCGATTATAGAAGGTTAGAGCACAGCATATCTTTATTTTTAACCGCTTTCAAAAAGGAGGAGGTTCTCAATTCGAGTATATGCATTGATATATATGTACTAGGCACTAGATTTCGCATTCCGAACATTCACTATGTTGAACTGAACTGTACTGCAATCCGTACACCTTACTTTAGTGTCATTTACTGTGGCTTCAATATTCATGCAGTGTGGAGCGGCGATAATAATACGAGATTTCAAATTAAAGTTTAAACCTTACGTAAATAACAATTCAGTAGTCAAGTAAGCAAAATTTTTTGTTGTTCAAGTGAATAAATAGGTAATAATATCGTAATATTTTACTATCTACCGCGCATGCGCGAAGACATAGAGTAGCGCACATTTTTTGTTTGGAATAGCTTCTCTAGTACGTAGTACATATAACTCAATGATTATATGTTTTTTTTGTATGTATTTTACGCGATATCTTCGCAGATTGTGGACCAATTTTGATGATTATTTTTTTATTTGAAAATTGGAGCTTCTCATGTGGTCCCATATATATTTGATCAAGATCTGACCAGTAGGTTTAGAGTTATTTATTTATTTAAAACTTCATATACACATGTGGTATATACGCGGACTTAATGCTTAAAGCATTCTCTACCAGTCTACCTTGGGATGATGCAGAGATAGAATGAAGTACGTGTAATAAAAAGTTAATATGCGAATACTAAACTAAAGAAAAAAAAGTTATCCTGTGAAACAAATGAAAACAATTTTTTTAATTTTACCACTTGTTTAAATCATAATATAAAATAATTAACAATGTAGTACAATTGAATAAATACATTAGGCACAACATGGTAGCGATCACCTCATTCCCTGGGGTTATTAGCAGTCATGTATTATTTAATCTATTCATATTAATAACATGAATTGTCTGTATGTAATATTAAAATAACTGGCTTCTATTAATCCCAAGGGGGCTATTTGCACGTTATTAAAACAAAATAATCAACGTCGGAAATATAAAATAAGTTAATATCTACGCGATGAAATCCGTAAAACTAGTTTTATTTAAAAATAACCATTTTTAATTTTTTTGCCTGTTTGTCTGTTTGTGCGGGCTAATCATCACTGTGGCTAAGCTGATTGTGATGAAACTTTATGAACAGATAGAGAGCAATGCCAGGATGGATCTAGGCTATATTTTCTCCGGAAAACTATTTTTTTTTTATTTACATAAGTCAGATACGTAAATAAATTAATTACTACCTACTACTATTTAAAGTTGTTCTATACGATGCTGCTGTCCATCTCCTGTTTTACCCTCAAACGTCGTATATGGCATAGTGGATTCTTTTGCCTCGCCTTTACACTGCGAAAACATTTTTTTTTAAATACTAGTAATGCTATTAAACATTACTAATATTCCCTTTAACCACTTCTGGTAAGCTTAAAATGCTTGTGTTAGAAGTGGTTTAGTATGGGGCCCCTTTAATTTTTAATTAATTTATATTTTTATTATTTCTTGTTGTAGTGGCAACAGAAATACACATTCTGTGAAAATTTCAACTGTCTAACTATTACGGATCATGAGATACAGCCCGCTGACAGACAGATGGACGGACGGACGGACGGACAGCGGAGGCTTAGTAATAGGGTCCCGTTGGTTACTCTTTGGGTACGGTATTAATATTATGTAAGAATATCAAAATATTGTAATTTGTTCATGTATGCTACAAGCAGCGACATCTGTGTACATGTGGCGTAACTATCTATGGAATGTGAGTTTTTCAATAAAATCAGTTAGTCTATGGTCTGTTGTTCGAATGCACACGGTTGTTTTATTAAAATACGGAACCCTAAAAACTGCGATTGCCAACCTTCTTGTCAAGCGTGGCAACTATGGCAAAAATATGAGGCAATCTATAAGGGAGGCCTATGTTCAACACAGGACTTTAATAGGCTATAACGGTAGCGGTAATAAATCTCTTGTATAATGCATAAATTGTTCGCCTTCCGTCTGAAATCCCGGTCAAACAAAGGAAGTTAATTGCTGCGTAAATCACTGGAGCAGTGTAGAGCTGGATTAATGTCGCACTGAACGGTCCCGGCTAACCAATATCCGATCCGGGATAAAGTGACTTGATGTTGCTTATCTGTGCTAATCTAGGCGGGTCCTGTTGTCTAAAATAGTTGCATAATAAAATAAATATTGCGTCAGGTCGAAATTTGACTATTTATTAGCTTTTTTTTATATGAGAGGGGGCAAAAGAGCATGCGGCTCACCTGATGGTAAGTGACTACCGCCGCCCATGAACAACTGCAACAACAGGGAAATTGCAGATGCGTTGCCGGCGTTTTAAAATAGAGCTGCTGCTATGCGCTGGTGGTAGTCGATTCCACAAGGAAGTTATGCGAGGAAGAAAACCTCTTGTAAATCGCACAGTGGTGGACCGTCAACCATCGAGATGGTATGGATGGCATCGCGAGTTTTCTCGCGATGTGCGATGGTAAAATTGAGCGGGTGGAATTAGTCCGAACAATTCCTCTGAACAGTCCCCGTGGTAGATTCGATAGAATACGCAAGGAGATGCAACATCTCTACGCAGCGCTAGTGAGTCAAGCCGATCGGAAAGAACTCGGTCGTCGACGATTCGATCCGCTCTGCGCTGAATGCGGTCAAGTGGAAGGAGTTGGCATTGGGTAAAATCATGTGTGTATGTTCAATTTATTTAAACTGTCTTAACGGGTTACTGTAGGGTAACAGGCTTTTGGTGTGTTAAGTCACTGCCCTTTACCATGTTCGGCTACGTCACCACGGACGGGAATAGTGCATGCAATTGAGGGAGGGCGGAAGGTGCCCTTCAAACTAGGCAAGGCACAAGACATTTTACTTCATTACGCGGATATAAGCAAGCTAATTTTAACAACTTTAATATCTGATTCTATTAATTATCTTCCTGACAGTACACGTTTTGAATACCAATCTAATATAGCAGCTTAATGCTGTTATCTTTTGTATAGTAAGTGACTAGAACCGGAGACCTCAGAGGTGACAACACATCTGCATTTTGATTAGTAATCGAGGATAGATGTAGATGTCTATGGGGCACAGCAACTACTTACCATCAGGTGCACTGTGTGCTCGTTTGTCACCCTTATTCTATAAAAAAAAACGTATACAGAATAATTAAACGAAAATAAAAAATTAAAAACCAACTTAAAAAGCTAAAAAGAACAAAATAATTTCCATAGAAGCGTTATTGAAGTCGGGGCATTAATTTTTGATGCCTTTGATACACTTTGTCTTAGGGTCAGTTCACACCGAGACGCGACGCGACGCGACGATGCTTGAAGAGGCCAGTGATTTTGCACCGCAGTGCGCCACGCTACCGACGAAGCACCGCTGCGTCGTGATGCGTGACGACGCGGGGCATTTTAGAATTATCTCATTAAAATGTGTATCTTTTCGTGTAGTAAATAAAGTTATATTTTGTTTCATTATCTTAAAAAGTGCGCGCCGCGTCGCGTCGCGTCACGCCTCGGTGTGACCTGACACTTAGCGTCTGATTTTTAGCGCTCAATTTTTTTTTACCTTTGAATAAACTAATTACTAGAATGTCGAGCTAAATAGTTACATTAAAAACTTTTTCCACCCTTAGAGGTAGATTTTTTTTTAAATGATGAGAAGTATGGGGCTACGCCTAAATTGGTACCAATTTAATAAAAAATATGTATATTTTTTTATTATATCATGTTTTTCATTTCATGTTTTTATATTGTGATCCGATTCTGAGCTATGTTCAAAATTTCAAATCTCATATAAGCCTCTCAAGTAAAATAATTTTAATCGGTTCAGCAGTTCCAAGATATCGGTGAACATGAAAGAACTTCCTCGTTTTTGAACTCAGTTAAAAAGGATTATCAAATGAAAGAGCTACATACGAAAACATACAAAAGAAATAAACACAATAAGGAAAAAATAAATAAATTAGAAAAAGCAATAAATAGACTTAGTCGTCTCATTTTCATGTCGAATGCCTTCCAACTTCCAAGCACGCTGGTTCTCACGACGTACACAGTGCGGTCCAAAGTTTTTACGCATTGTTCATTGTTTAGTTTAAACATGGTTTGCGATATATTTGCGAAACTAACGATCGAGAATGTTTTTCGCGTTAAAATGAATTCATTACTAAGGTATCTATTTCGAGGTTTTCCGTTAGGCTGCAGCGTCAGTTTTATATAAAAAAGGATGGCCAGCGAGCATACAGTCTACGAGTATCGTCGATTCAGAATCAAAATACAGACGCGTCACTCCTCCGGTCTCTGGTAAACTCACCACACGAAACACAGCAGTAGTATTCTCAATGAAAGATTTGCTTAAATCATAATTAAAACAATTTATATGTAAACTAATATATTTACTGCTTTTTAAAGTATTCATCATGACTTTTCAAACACTTTTTCATTACTTCAAACCATTTTTGAAAACCTAAGGACCATTGGTCAGAGGGCGTTTTTCGCGTGCTCGTTGAAAGCTATCACGGTCTCTTCTGGCTCCGTAAATGTCAAACCTCTCATTGAATCTAAGAAATAGCTCAGTGCGAGGTCTGGACTATGTGAGAGATGGGTCACGAGTTCCACCTTATCAGAAGCCAAAATAACTTTGTCTTGTTCGCGGTGTGTGCCGAAGCATTATAATGGTACAATAGGATGCAACTTCTGAGTTATATATACCTTAATTTTTCAATACACATTGGGGAAACTAATGGTGGTGTATCACTCAGCACTTACTGTCGTTGGCTCGTCAAGTAGGATCGTGCAGATAGGACCCATCTGGGAGAAACAAAAAAGCAATAATTTTTTTGCCTACGCTTTTGCCTGCCTTAATTTTGCTGGTTTGCTGTCGCCTTCCAAGACTGTTGCTTTCTTTCCAGAATGAAAAAAATATATCCATATTTAATCTCCTATCACAATGTCATACACAACATTTGAACGTCCGTGATCATACTTTAATAATTTTTCTACACCAGTCAACTCGAGCCCGTTTTCGTGAGAAATCCAGCCGCAACTAAGTTTTCTAACTTTTAGACGTTGATGAATTTTTTTTGAATTTGGCTTTATGGTTTAAAATATATAACATTCGAAATTCGAAAATTTATGAGCAGATTTCCGTGTGCGTGTACTACTGTTTCACGCTGGTATTCTGTGAGAGCGTGGTCCTACCCCGTTCTAGTCGACCTATTCACGCCGCAGACATATATAGCTTCAGCGTGGCTCCACCACGTAAACAATCACGTAACCGAATTACGTTCTGTAAATTTCGTAGTGACTTTAGCAAAACAGATAGCGCAATAACTATCTAGTTTAAGAGAGACGTAAAATAACCAGGGCGGTGCCCGTAAGTAACATCAAAGGAATGAGTCGTCTGGTACACAGATCTCCAAGGCCTTTGTCAAGCATGACAATTATTTCAAGTTCTCCTTACAACGGTAGAGACCTTTGTCCTAACTGTCAAAACCCAGGCATTAAGCTGTAAACGACATGTATGACAGGAGTTAACCTTAACCCTCAATCGAGTATCAGGCTGATTCTTTCTGGCTCTTTTTTTTTTATAGAATAAGGGTGACAAACGAGCACACAGTCCACCTGATGGTAAGTGGTTGCTGTGGCCCATAGACATCTACATCTATCTTCGTTTGCGAATTTAAATGCAGATGCGTTGTCAGCCGTGAGGACTAAGATAAAATGCCTCTTTTCCAGTAAAAAGGGTCTCCGGTTCTCTACACTCACCATACGAAACACAGCAGCATTAAGCTGCTATTTTACGCTGGTATTCTGTGAATAAAGCAGCAGCAATGTGCGCTTAATAGCTCTGTACTATAACCTATCTTACCTCAGTATTATAAGCATAAAAAGAGAATAAAATAGATTGTACTACCTGTTTAACCTAAGCTTCTTTTGAAAAAGTCTGATGTAATGTCCTCCAGATTGAATTTCGGTCACGGCGCTCAGTCTCAACGGAAACTAGCTAATAAATTAATAACTAGCACAGGATTATAGTGATTATAGTGTGCGCAACCACAGGTGCACTCACTATTCCCTCACTCTCATAGTCCGATGAGACAGTGATCCGACAGGACGGGAGAGTGATGAAGCCCAGGACTAACAGTTGTAGGTGCTTTCCGAGGTACGGGGGTTAAACACCGCCAACTTCCTGACTCCGGGCTGATACTCAGATTTTCTTGACAAATAAGCAACATTACTGATTTTTGGGCCGCCCAGGATTTAAACCCGGTACTTCATGTTCAGCAGTCAGACTTACAACCTACTAGGCCAACGTGGCACACAAAAACCGAAAACAAACACTAGTGGTAAAATTAAAAAATTGTGCAACCGACTTCAATATGCATTATTAAGAATAACTCAAAAACTACTGGTCAGACCTTGATCATTTATATGGGAACACATGAGAAGCGCCAGCTTTCAAATAAAAAAAATCATCGAAATCGGTTCACCGAGAAAAAAGTTATAAGTCGTTTTGAAGTCGGTTAAAAAAGGATCAATGTTTGATACGAGGTAGAGTAGAGTATAATATAGTCGTAGCACGATTGGGTCGGCTCTACCGGGGAAGGACCGTACTATCACAGAATAGCAGCGTAAAGTAGTAGCTTAACGCTGCTGTGTTTCGTATAGTGAGTGTAGAGAACTGGAGACCCTTTTAACTGGAAACGAGGCATTCCATCTTAGTCCTCAGCAGGGATAGCATGGGCAGGAGACAATTTTATACCCGGGGAAAGGAGAAAATGTTTATCCCCTCGTTTAGTTTTTTCCACCCTTAGAGAATGGCTACACCGGTGAATATTATATCCACAGTAGATAAAATGGGAGATAGACTTAGATAGATTTTTTTGTATGAATATAAACTTCAACCCACGTCCAATGAACTAGGATAAAATTGTCCCTTTCAAATGTCAAAAAAGCATAATTTTTTATCTTTCATTTGGCTCCATGCTACGGACGGGAATATATGTTCATTGTTATGTCAAACGGGGATATACTTCTCCCCGTTTGACATAACAAGATAATTTTATCTCCTGTCAGTGGATATAATCAGGGGATAAAATTTTTGTCCCCCGCCCATGCTAGCCGGGCTGGAGTGACAACGATTCTACATTTTTATTCTTAATCGGGGTTATTTAGATGTGTATGAGCCACAGCATCCACTTACGATTTGGTGGACTGTGTGCTCGTTTGACACCATTATTCTATTTAAACATTCGACGTTAAGTCGTGCTTATTATAATTTATTATGTAATGTATGTACTCGTAAGTAATAACCGCATAGTGGCGGTGTAAGAATATCCACTACCCAATAATATCCCTCGGGTGTATAAGAGGCGAAAGAGGGAAACAAACCAGGAGATGGGCAGCAACGTATTCCTAATAACGACTCAAAATAAAATGCGGTTGATAACCCGCTTGACAAACGTGGCAACTATGGCAAATATGCCCTCTATGAGGTTATTTAAGGGAGATACTTATGTTCAACAATGGACTCTAATAGGCTGTAAGTGTAACAGAACAGTGTTAGGGCTGACCCTATTATTGCAAATATACATTTATTATAACGAGGGAAAGATAAACAATTTTATTTAACAATGCACGCATTAAGTGAGGTAGACCCTTTCGACAATGTACAGTAAAAGGTCTATAATTGTATCTCTATATCATGACACACAATGGACCTTTTTTCGTCGCGATAGTCAGAGTACATGAACACGAAATTACTTGTCCTGTATTCCCATTGTCCATTTCGGCGTAAACATTTGTTTACAAAATTTTGTTTTAGTGAATAGATATGTAACAAGATGTGGACAATGTACAGTATTCGTTATTTTAACGTTTTGTAGAATGAAGTAACTAAACTTTTAAAAGTTACAGCCTATATACGTCCCACTGCTGGACACAGGCCTCCTCTCATTTCTGAGAGTTTTAGGGCAAGGAATTGTCCGCCGCGCTGCCCCAATGCGTGTTGGCGAACTTTACATGTCTTCGAAATATTTTTTCTTCTTATTTCTCAGATATGCAGGTTTCCTCACGATGTTTTCCTTCAACGCCGAGCACGTATTAAATCAGCACTTAAAATTGCAATTAACAATTTCATTGGTGCAGCCGGGGATTGAACTCTCGCGATCGGTCTCCCCAAAGCCGCGTACTGTGAAGTTTACAGCGAGCGCTTAGCCCCTGAGCTACCACGGCTCACGACAATCTTTAAAAAAAAGTAAAAATTTAAAAAGTATAAAATAATTTCGACATTTCGAAGAATATAAGCCTCGACTTTAGAAGCTATTACGTAGAAATTATTGAATTGAAAATTTCTTTAGCATCGTTGTGATTTCAAACTGGATTAAAATTAACAAGTAAAAAAAATTAACAAATTTATTAAATAAATAAAATTAATCATATTGAATAAAATTATCTTAATATACCAATCCACGATTTCATAAATTCATGCCATCTAGCGTCTATTGTACGTACCACCTTTAAAGTCACTCAAATTTTGTTCGATAAAAGACTACCTATAGAATGAAGTTTTTTTTATAAGAAAATTTTTTTTTCATTTATTACACTAAAATTAAGCCTAAAAATAAGGATTGTAACATATATTTGCTATAAAACTAAACTTTTATCTAATATTTCATGCCACAGTTGTAGTTGAAAATGATCATTTTAAATAAATCATTTGCCGTGAAATGTTTTTAAATATTTCATTTTATTTAAAGGTGCTGTTCACCGTGTGTGAACTGCACACAACATGTTTTTTTTTAATTATTTTTTTAGTTTTTGAAGTCTGTTTTAAAAAAATTAAAGTTTAATATTTCATTCTTTTTAGTGGACTAAGGAATGTCACAAGAAAAAATTACAACCAGTATGTCCTCTAAATAGTTACATTAAAAACTTCAGCTCTATTTTTACCCTTATTTTACGTAGGTCATTCAATAAGTTTTGAGATGCTCGAAATTTAAAAATGGAACGCACCCGTGTTATATGTTTCTATAAAGCAAGTTTATTTAAAAATAGAACTCCATAAGCCAATTGCTCAATATTAAAAAAAAACAAAGTTCTATTAATTTTCCTGCAACGCTTCCCGCGCTTTTCATTTAAAACGATGGATCTTAACCGTGAACATTTGCGCGCTATGATATATTATGATTTTAAATTTAGTTTAACCGAACAATTAAGTTTACAACGGTTGCAATCAGCATTACGGGACTCAGCTCCATCACGCGCAACAATTTTTAGGTGGTTTGCTGAATTCAAAACGGGTAAAATTAATCTTAAAGTTGACCAAAGAACCGGGGCCCCGCAAACAGCAGTAACGGCAGAAAATGTATGGACTACCGAAATGTTGGTGCGAGAAGACCCACCAATCACATATACGGACATCGAAAAGATTGTAGGCATTAGTTCGGGGAGCATTCATACCATCCTACATCAACATCTTAGAGTGAGGAAGCTTTGTTGTCGATGGATCCCTCGTTTGCTCTCCGAAAGCGAAAAACAGACTCGTGTGGATTGGTGCCATGAAATGCGTCTACGTTTTGAAAACGGGGCATCTAGGCGTGTTTCAGAAATCGTTACTGGTGACGAGACATGGATCTATCAATATGATCCGGAAAATAAAAGGCAATCATCGGTATGGGTCTACTCAGAAGGACAGTTACCGACAAAACTGCAAAGACTTCGCAACGTCGGCAAAAAAATGGTGGCTAGTTTTTTTTCGTGGAGCGGACATTTGTCGACGTCAATGCTGGAAAATTGTAGGTCAGTCAACTCTGAATGGTATACTACAGTTGCATTACCCAAAGCTTTTCAAGCTGTGCGGGAGAGAGAAGACCAAAGACCGGGCTTCGGGGGAATCACGCTGCATCACGATAACGCATCTTCACATACCTCCCTTAGAACAAAAGCATTTATTGAGGAATCTGGTGTTGAAACTCTAAGTCACCCACCCTACAGCCCTGACTTAGCTCCTTGTGATTTCTTTTTGTTCCCAAGAGTCAAAGAAAAAATAAAAGGTAAGTTTTTTTCAAGCGCCGAAGAAGCCGTGGCTGCCTACGAAGAAGCGATTTCCGACCTGTCAGATCAAGACTGGCAAAAAACTGGTGTTTTCAGAGTTGGTTTAGGCGAATGGAACTTTGTATAGAGCATGATGGAGAATATTTTGAAAAGATGTAAAATAAATATTAATAGTATCTAGAATACTTTTTTGTATATCTTAAAACTTATTATTTACTAAATTTATGAGGGAGTACCCCTGAAGCATAAACTATTCGATAAAATATAATCATTTAATTTTTATATGTGGTAGAGCCACGCTGCAGCTATATTATGGTTGTAGCATGAATGGGTCAGCTCGACCGGGGTAGGACCACGCTCTCACAGAATACCAGCTTAAAATAACAGCTTACCGCTGCTATATTTCGTATGGTGAGTGTAGAGAACCGGAGAGCCTTTTTAATAGAAACGAGGCATCCCATCTTAGTCCTCAGGCGTGACAACGCATCTGCATTTTGATTCACTTATCAACAGATGGACTGTGTGCTCGTTTGTCAACCTTATTCTAAAAAAAATTAAATAGGTTCAACCGTTTCCGAGAAATTGGTGAACATAAAATAAAAATAAATCATACGCTCCAAATATAAAACCTTCCTTTTCTTTGACGTCGTTTAAAATCGATTGCAATATGAAATATCAATATAATGTAATAAATTTATTTAATTATTAAATCAAAAAACAACTTATGTACACAAAGTATTGTTACAAAGTAAAATATAAAAAGACATTTTTTGTCCAAAGGCACAAAGGCATTAAAGCAAGGGTACAAAGGCATTTATATTTTAAACACAAATAATAAAAAAGGCACAGACTAAATATAACCATTTTAAAATGAGGTTCCTTTGACCGGAGACGGCGAAAGAGACTCCGCAGATGTTATTGCCATAATTTTATGGCCAATATATAAACAATATACAAAAAGATAGAGCCACACTTTAACACGTGTTTGTTTGAAAAGTCTAAAATCTTTCTAAAACCTTAAAGCTCAACTGTATTAAGGCTGCAGCACGAATCGATCGGCTCGACCGCGGAAGAAACACGTTCTCACACAATACCAGCGTATAATAGCAATTTTTTTTTAAATAAGTTAAGAGTGACAAACGATGACACAGGCCACCCGATGGTAAGTGGTTGTTGTGATCCATAGACATCTACATCTATCCTCAACTACAAATCAAAATGCAGATGCGTGTCATCCGTAAGGATTATGCCTCGTTTTCAGTAAAACTGGTCGCCAGTTCTCTACGCTCACCATACGAAACACAGCAGCGTTGCGCTGCTATTTTACGCTGATATTCTGTGAGAGCGTGGTCCTTCCCCGGTCGAGCCGAACCATTCGTGCTGCAACTATACTACTAATAAACTAATATAGCTGCAGCATGGCTCTACCATGTATAGTACAATGCTGCTGCATTTTAAATGATAAGTGTAGAGAACTGGAGACGCTTTTTACTGATGACAACGTATGTAAATTTGGATTGGTTACTCTTACCATATCATCAGGTGGAATGCGTGCTCGTTTGTCACCCTTTTAAAAAAATGTTCCGTCTAGAATACAACCCTAATCTACGACCCGGGACTTCAACAACTTACTAACTACTACCTCTCCGCAGTTAGATCGGTTTCGTACACTGGTTCTGTACTCGGATAGCTATCGCAGCGCTACTGTACAGACACTTCAGCACTTCGATATAGTCAACTTGGGACCGCTGAATGGACTGCAGCACCGCCACAAATTCAACGGAATCAAAGGCTTTCTCATTGTCCAGATAACCAAGACAAAGTGGCAGATTGAACTCTTGGATTCTTCTCTTCTTCAACAACTAAAATATGGGAATTACAAAGATTGAATATATTGTTCATCTGACATTTATAAGTAGGAACAATCTCCTTTAATATTTCACAAATGCGGTATATGTGCTACGTCATGACTGGAATATAAAACACTTTGCCGTGTCTCCTCCACAATCCTTCATTGTCTGATACGCCCAACATAATCCCTTGAAATAGTGACACAGTATCGAGCGGATAGCGGACGCGGATAACGTTTAAAAATTAAAAAGTCTCCTTTTTTACTTTCTGGGTATTCGTCTATTAAATAAAAAATTAAATACGTTGCCTCTCTCATAGATAGCCCCATAGGAATGATTTTGCCAAAGCTGCCGCGCTTGTCAGGCGGATTGGTAAACGCAGTTTATATAATTTTGAGTTATTGAGTTATAAAGTGCTCGAAACGTCAGAAATATAAAATAAGTTTATATAAGCTATAGAATCCGTAAAACTAGTTTTATTTAAACATGCCTACCTACCTATTCACTCGCATATTATAGAAGAATTGTTCAGGATAAGATTCACTTATTTACTTTTTAATTCCCGCAGCGGTTACGAAGAGACTAAGGCGATTGACGTCCTGATGATGTCTTAACCCAGATTATCTCTAATTTTTAAGTATATAGTTTGGATAATTAATAGAATCAGGCGTTACTTTGCGGAAATCCATTATATTAAAGTTGGAAAAATTTACTTTGCCAATATCCGCTCAATAAAATAAAATGATGTGTCTTACCTAGTTTGAAGAGCACCTCCCGCCCTCCCTCAACTGCGTGCACTATCCCCGTCACCACTAATCCCAGCACCACACGTATCACGCAGTGGTGCTGGGATTAGTGGTGACGGGATAGTGCACGTAATTGATGGAGGGCGGAGGTGCTTCAAACTAGGTAAGACACATCATTTTATTTTATTGAGCGGATATTGGCAAAGTAAATTTTTCCACCTTTAGCATATAGTTTGGGTCAAATTTATGCATAACGAACTTACAGTATCTTGAAGTCTTGCAGTGTATAGCATCATAAGCATATGGTAGCACATATCCATCTTCTGTAAATGATGATGATGAAAATAATGCTATAATTATTATCATCATCATCATTTACAGCCTTTCATAAAACTACAGCTAAAAGTAGACCTCCCCAAGGAATGCCACAAAGCACGGTCCTGAGCCATATGCATACATCATATTCCTGTATCTCTCACCAGGTCATGTTATGTTACTTAAAAATTAATAAAATTAGTCTGGCAGAGGACTTAAAGAGGGTAGTCCTCAAAAAGATTGGATAAAAAGAAAAAGTAGTTTTATTTAAATCGCTCAGCTTCTCGCTCCTTACTACTCACTCTGGTATTAGCTTAACTCTTATAATATCTATTTCTCGACTGTATATTTGATAATGTTTTTGGGTACGATGTAAAATAGCCTTTATATAAAATGTAATAGGGTTGTTATATTTCCACCCCTTTCACAAAGTGAAGCTGATAATAGTAATTTATCATTTGAAGAATATAATTTAGTGGTTTTGCAATTTTATCTGAAGTCACCCTTAGCAGATAAGATACATATTAAGGAAATGGGAAAATCCTTAAAGGTTTTTTGTTAAAATGAAATCTTTGGAAAATTTTCTACCCAATTTGCCGTCAGTTTTTTTTTTTTAAATTGAAGAGAAAACCGAACTTATAGTTCATCTGATGGTACGTAACTACTGCAGTAGATGCCTGTTTACTGAGTAATTATAAGCTTCTTCTTCTCGAGGGTAATACCATTATTATGATAGCCTATCAAAAGTCTACTGCTAAACATATGATGCCTTCCCAATACATTGCCTCATAGGGTGGATATTTGCCATAATTGTAATGTTACTGTTGATTTGAAAATTTCACCTCTCAGTGGGTCATGTGCTCCTGGTAGAATATCTTCTACACATCCATCCATTACAGCCTATTAAAGTCCACTGCAGAACAAAGGCCTCCCACATAGATTGCCTCATAGGGGGGATATTTGCATAGTTGCCGCCACGCTTGGCAAGCGGCTGCCCATCTCCTGAAATTATTTAATTATTTTTACCAGGAGCACATGACCCACTGAGAGGTGAAATTTTCAAATCAACAGTAACATTACAACTATGACAAATATCCCCCCTATGAGGCAATCTATAGGGGAGGCCTTTGTTCTGCAGTGGACTTTAATAGGGTTTAACGGTAACGGTAAGCCGGGGCTTTCATTCTTATAGACGCTGTTATATTTTATTCTTTTTTTTTCTTTAAAGTCTGCTTTCAGTTTTAATTAAATGTTAAATTTATTTGTAGCGCACTGACAACTTTGTCCTCGACTGAGTTAACTTTATACATAAAAGCCTTTAAATTTTCCAATATCGCCCGGCCAGGACTGTTTCCTATAATTTCCAATATAAATTGCATCCGGATATCCGGGCGGATGGCGCAGTAATGCATCGGATTTCGCTCGGTCCGATGCCGCTGCAATTTCTTGGCTCACTTTCAAAAGTACGGTCACTATAAACATGAATCTGAACGACCAGAATGATCGGTGAACGTTCAAAATGTGAAAATAAATACAGCCTATATACGTCCCACGAATGGGTAAAAGCTTTCTCTCATTTAGAAAGATTGATTGTTTGATTTCCTTTGTTTAAAAATATTTTGTGATTAATTGTAGCACTCTTGTTTTTTTTTTATAATTAATTGTATTTGCATTAGTGACGGTGCATCTATACATATAATAAATCTGTAGAAAAGTCGTGTATGTAATTCTAATATTTTATAAAAAAACAAGCCCAGGGGACTAAATAAACGTCACTGAAGTGAAATTCAGGCAAACGTCGTTAGCAATTATCGCCTAATTACCCTGGTACCTACACTTTCAAAAGTTTTCGAAAAGTGTATGTATAAAAGGCTCCTAGAATTTTGCAATAAATTTAACATTCTTGTTAGTCATTTTTTTTTATAGGATAGGGTGACAAACGAGCACACAGTCCATCTGATGGTAAGTGGTTGCTGTGACCCATAGACATCTACATTTATCCTCAATAAAGAATCAAAATGCAGAAGCGTCGTCACCCGTGGGGACTAAGATGGAATGCCTCTTTTCCAGTAAAATGGGTCTCCGGTTCTCTATACTCACCATACGAAACACAGCAGTGTCAAGCTGCCATTTTACGCTGGTATTCTGTGAGAGCGTGGTCCTTCCCCGGTCGAGCTGACCCATTTGTGCTACAACTATACTACTAATATAGCTGCAGCATGGCTCTACCACGTAAAAAATTCAGTCATTTCTAATTCCAGGACAATTTACCCTTCATAAAGACACATCGGAAGACAGACCCGATATAAGAAAGGTGTTGCTAGACGTATGATATTAATGCAATTCTGATAAAGTCACTTATGTGTTTCCGTAGCATTTTCTACCGACTTCAAACAGTAGGAGGTACTCAATTCGACTGTATGTTTTTTTTACATATGTGTCTTACCTCATAACTTTTTCTGGGTGAACCGATTTCGATGATTCTTTTTTATTTTAAAGCTGGTGCTTCTCATATGGTCCCATATAAATTTGATCAAGATCTGACCAATAGTTTTTGAGTTATTCCTAATAATTTATATTAAAGTCGGTTGTACAAAATTTTAAATCATATATTGCCAAATTTCAATAATTTACGTCCAATATTATGACTTATGGATCTGAGACGTGGTCCTTCACTGCTGGCCGTATGAGGACGCTCAAAGTCGCTCAGCGAGCTATGGAGAGGGCTATGCTCAGGGTTTCTCTGCGTGATAAACTTAGAAATGAGGATATCTGCAGTAGAACCAGAGTGACCGACATAACCCAACGGATTAGTAAGCTGAAGTGGCAATGGGCCGGCCATATAGCTCGAATAACCGACAACCGATGGGGAAAAAAGTTTCTCAAGTGCAGCCTCGTACCGGTAGGCGAAGTGTAGGGCGACTTCCCACTAGATGGAGTGACGACCTGGTAAGACATGCAGGAAGTCGATGGATACAGGTGGCTCAGGACCGTGCTTTGTGGCATTCCTTGGGGGAGGCCTAAGTTCAGCAGTGGACTTGTGAAGGGCTGTAATGACGTCCAATATAGACTTATACTCGTATACCGAGGTGTCTCTAAAAGTGATCCATTTTGCTAATTTTGGCACGGAGTAATAATGATGTTTCTAAATTGAAGCCCACGCGAGCGAAGCTGCGGGTAAAAAACTAGTAATTAATATAGTTTTAAGAGCGTATACTCACCGAAAAACTGATTGCAGTTTGGCGAAAGAATTTCAGTAATAATGTAATAGAATAAATAAATAAAAAACTTGTGGAGAAATTAGTTTGATGGGCCTTTCAAGTGCGAGTTGACGGACTTGATAAAATATAAATTGAATATTTCTGTCGACCTATTTTTGTCTCAACTAATAAGAAGTGTCATCTTGATTCCAGTTTGTCTATAAAGGTGCGCTGGCATTCTCCGGTTCTCAAGGAGTGTTCCTCACGAAGAATGAACGAATTCTTTGCTTACCATATTGGATCTCGAAATAAAATGTAATTTTACTGGTTGTGTGTGAAATCTAAACGAATAAGAAGTTTCATCTTGATTGCAATACTCTCACTTGTCTGTAAACGTGGTAGAGCCATGCTGCAGTTATATTAAGTGTATAGTTGTAGCACGAATGGGTCGGCTCGACCGGGGAAGGACCACGCTCTTACAGAATACCAGCGTAAAATAGCATCTTAACGCTGCTGTTTGGTATGGTGAGTGTAGAGAAACGGAGACCCCTTTTACTGGAAATGAGGCATTCCATCATAGTCCTCACGGGTGACAACGCATCTGTATTTTGATTCGTAGTCCAGGATAGATTTAGATGTCTATGGGCCACAGCAACTACTTGCCATCAGGTGGACTGTGTGCTCGATTGTCACCATTATGCTATAAAAAAATTGGTGTTGATTGACCACGTGCTTGGCTCTGAAGGAAAGCATCGTACTTTCTAACAAATTATTCCACTAAATTTCTGTACGTATTATGAAAGACGAAGCAAACCGTATCCTATAAAAAAATATTCGAGTTCAGCGTCTCAAGATTAATTAATGGGTGACCAGTGGCGAACCACTTTAGCTTAGAACTATTCTGGACAATGTGATTTAGAAAATATTTATTAGTTTATAGTTGCCAACATAAGGATCGACACACACAACTTGACTTAATTCGTTTTATTCTCAGAGCCAATAAAGAAAACAAAAAAAAAGGTCTGGTAAAGGTCAAAATCTAGTAAAGATTACCTGCAATAACCATCTGTCTAGTTCAGTTTTGTTACCTGAAACAAAAAAAATACAAATTGTTAATGTTTTCCAAACAAAAACTTGAGCTGAATGTTGGAGGAAAAACATTTTTTTTTTCTCTTTATGACTTATCATAAACTACTTACTTATTTATTTAATCTTTATTGAACCTTACAAAAACTGAGTAAAGGATCAAAAGGCGGACTTACTTAACTTTATTACAAAATGGTACCGTTTGCGAATGCCGGGTCGGACCATATAATAAAACAGTTATGGGTTTTTGTGAAAGAAAAACTACACATTTATATAAAACTAGTTTTAACGAATTATATCGCGTATATAAACTTATTTTATATTATATTATATATAATATTAAAAAAACGTTACCCCCACACTAGGATTTTCTCCTGTATCGTGGAGGCAGTTTACAAACACAAATTGCACAAGGACAAACATCCAGACCCGGAACAAGTATTTGTAGGCCATACATTCAGAAACGGTTTATTAATGTTATACATACGTGGCAAAGGCATGCTGCAGCTGTATATAGCTAAAGCCCGAATGGGTTGGCTCGAACAGGGAACGACCACGCTTGCACAGAATACCAGCGTAAAATAGCAGCTTAATGCTGCTGTGTTTCGTATGGCGAGTGTAGAGAACCGGAGACCCCTTTTTACTGGAAAATAGGCATTCCAACTTAGTGCTCATGGGTGACAACGCATCCAATATGATTCTTTATTGAGGATAGATGTCTATGGGTCACAGCAACTACTTACCATCAGGTGGACTGTGTGCTCGTTTGTCACCCTATTCTATAAAAAAAAAAAATACAATAATTTCATGACCATGACCTGGACATGGGCAACTCGTAAATTGCAGAAATTATTTGCAGATACCAGCATAACAGCTCACAGAATACCAGCGTAAATTAGCATGCTATGTATGGTGAGTGTAGAGAACGAGTAACCCTTCTTGCTGGAAACGAGACATTCCGTCTTAGTCCTTAAGGATGAGAACATTCTTAGTCCTCAGGGGTGAAAACGTATCTGCATTTTTATTCTTAGTCAAGGATAGATGTAGGTAGATGTCTATGGGACACAGTATCCACTTACCATTGAGTGGGCTGTGTGCTCACTTGTCACCCTCATTTTATAAAAAATCGGTTATGGAAAACTAAACGTTTCTGTAATAAACTATCTATGTATAACTGTATTATGAACTTTGCTTCAGCTATAATATAGGTAGTAGAGAAACTGTACAATAGACATGTGTCAATCGTGAATGATTAGCTCATTTAACCGGGTCGCATCAAAGTATTGATGATTGCATTTACATTTTTAACGTTCCGAATCAAAACATTGACAGGACCTACGACCAAAGAGTATAGTAGGTATGTATGTATGTCCGACGACCGAAATTCTCGGCGTATCTCACAGATCACAGAGTACTGAAACTCGAAATGATCCATTTGAATTATCGACCCGAATGACCCGGTTCGTAAAACGAATCAATACTTGAAAGGTCGGGTTGCTAGAAATGAATGAATGACACATGTCTACTCTACAACTTAATTGTGATTACAGCTCAAATGGGTACGCTTGACCAGGGGAGGAACCATTTCACACAGAATACCTGCATGAAATAGCAGCACAATGCTGCTGTATTTCTTGTGGTGGGTTGCGAGATTCGAAGACCCTCAACGACGACAGCATCCACTTACCATCAGTTGAGCTGTGTTCTCGTTTGCCACATTTACTTGTAAAAACGTTGACGGCTCCGTGACGTGGATTAGCATTGAGTTGCGGCGCTAGTGCCGCGGGTTCGAATCCCGCACGGAACAAGTATGGCCTACAAATAATTGTTCCAGGTCTGGATGTTTGTCCTTGTTATATATACCTATAAACTGTCTCCACGATACAGAAGAAATTTCTAGTGTGGGGTAAAGTTCATTAAAAGAAAAAAAAATTGAAATTTTATTTTGGTATATTAAAAAAAACTCTGAAATCTTCAAGACATTCTCTTCAAGAATTTCAATTCTAATTCATATTTCAAGATTCAATACCAACGTAGAGCAAAAGCTCCGTATCTGAAACGCCTTGTCAGTTCCACGAATGTTCGGCTACATCCGGCTTTTGTCAAAAATTGTAATATCAATACATTTTAAATATAATGTTTTTAACTTATTTATTTCTTATATTTACGCGAATCGCAATTTATTACAGCATATGAAAAGTCTACTGGCGAACATAGGCCTCTCACATATGCAAATAGCTTCTTATAGGAATATTTGCAATAGTTGTCACGCTTAGCAGTTTTCATTATTTTGAGTTGTTACCAGGAAAATGCTACTATCCATCTACTGTTTCAGTTTCTCTCTGTTGCCTTTTACAAAACCCACGGAATGATATGGGGAAGTGGAATCACTTACTCCACCATTACACATTTAATACCCAATTAGAAATCATCATTGTCATCATTACATTCTATCAAAAGTTCATTGCATCGTCATCATTACGTACTATAAAACTTCAGAATGAATCGAATTTCTTCGTTAGATTCACTCATTTTGGCGGACAGAAAAACAATTGAAAAATGGCGGGAAAGTGTTTTTTTAACTTTTAATTTTTCTTTTTTTAATGCCGTATATGTATTGATATTAAAACCAGCCAGATATTAACAGTACAACCAAAAGATTTTTCTTCAATTTTATACAAACAAAATACGAAGAAAGTTTTTCCCTGACCTATTACACCGCCACTATACGGTAAAATACGCGAGTACTATACAATAAATGAAACTACTTTAACGGATGCCGAGTGGCGGCAGCTTCATCATCATCATTACAGCCCTTCACAAGTCCACTGCTGAACATAGGCCTCCCCCAAAGGCTCCCCCAAAGGCGGCAGCTTAAGAGAATCCATTACCCCATTTCATCCTGTGGTTTCCGATAGATGGCGCTGTAACCATATCGTTAATGGCAGGCGAAGAATATCTAGACCGGCTACGGCAAGTGGCGTCATAGGTGTGACGTCTAGCCATCGATCACTAATAAAAAACTACATACTACACAATCTCATGCAAAAGTTCTTTAAAAACTATCGCCAATTGTTTTGACGTAATTCTAGTTGAAATAAATATACATTAATGTAAATTCAACCTTAAATGCATCGTCTAAAGTAGTATTCACAAAGCTACGTACAAATTAAAAGCGCACCCAAATGTTCGAGTGGGCGCTCATTCGGTAAGGACATTTTTTGTCACTGATTGTGTATCTACATACGTCTAGCACTACGATTGTAAATCTGCCTGCCAAGCCTAACGATTAAGGCACTTTTTTATAGCAAACATACAAACGTGCACACAGTCCACCTGATGGTAAGTGGATGTTGTGGCCCATCCACATCTACATCTATCGTCGATTAAGAATCAAAATGCAGATTTGTTCTCATCCTTAAGGACTAAGACGGAATGTCTCATTTCCAGTAAGAAGGGTTACTCGTTCTCTACACTCACCATACATAGCACGCTAATTTGCGCTGGTATTCTGTGAGCTGTTATGCTGGTATCTGCAAATAATTTCTGCAATTTAGGAGTTGCCCATGTCCAGGTCATGGTCATGAAATTATTGTATTTTTTATAGAATAGGGTGACAAACGAGCACACAGTCCACCTGATGGTAAGTGGTTGCTGTGACCCATAGACATCTACATCTATCCTCAATAAAGAATCATATCGGAGATGCGTTGTCACCCATGAGGACTAAGTTGGAATGCCTATTTTCCAGTAAAAAGAGTCTCCGGTTCTCTACACTCACCATACGAAACACAGCAGCGTTAAGCTGCTATTCTACGTTGGTATTCTGTGAGAGCGTGGTCCTTCCACGGTCGAGCCGACCCATTCGTGCTACAACAATGCTACTAATATAGCTGCAGCATGGCTCTCCACTTAAAAAAATGTATTGTCATTGATTCTCCATACGTCTGCAAAAATTTAGATTATTCGGATACCATGTAGTGGTGGTGAATTTTATCGCTTTTAATACGTCAGTAAAATCTTAGATTATCTAGTCGTCCAGAGGTGGGTGAAAATTGAATTAAAATTTACCTTACATACACACATACTCACAGGTCAAGGTAATATAACCGTGTTAGAAACGAGCCCGTGTGTGTGTTTAGGCATAAATTTGCACTCTATTGAATGGACTAATCAACATGTATCAGGTGCGGTCTTTACAGGTAACCCGTGAATACATTAGAAGTCATTGTTTCCAGATACCCGGAGATCAAACCATTATAAGGCATCGGCTAAGATAACCGGAGATTGGACTATTATCAGGCATCGGCTATTCCATCGGATATAAGTCATTAACAAGTTTAGCTGTAGCCCGATATAAAAGCCCTTTTATCTTTGTGTATATACTACTCACCCACCCCGCTTCGCCTGGCTTGGATCTATTGATGTGGCGTCATTAAGTTATCAAAGTTATCAAACAAATTCAGAGACTATTTAATTTGTAATCTTTTCGATCTCCAAGATATTCAATAAAAAAATCTCCAAGATATTTAGGTAAAATGTAGACTAGATTACTCCTGACATTGCTTTCTGTCCATTCGTGGAGTTTGACTATAATTGATTCAGGCATTCCGAAGATTAGCTCGGACAGACAGAAAAGCAGACAACAAATAATTAAAAATTAAAAATTTAATACAACCGACTTCAGTATAAATTATTAAGGATAACTCAAAAACTATTGGTCAGACCTTGATTTATATGGGACCACATGATAAGCACCAGCTTTCAAATAAAAAAAGAATCATCGAAATTGGTTCATATAGAACAAAGTTATGAGGTAAAACACATAAAAGAAACATACAGTCGAATTGAGTACCTCCTCTTTTTTTGAAGTCGATAGAAAAATGTTTATTCATGTCTTAATGGCGTAGATTGGTTCTACGGCGTGATTCTACGATCACTGAGCTCAGCAAAAGGCAGCTAATTTGGTATTACGCACATACACTTTAATTTTATTTATATGTATACGCTTAATCTACTAAATAGCGTAAGTAGGGTCGCTATAAAATAAATATTTCATACAATTAAATATTAACGTTGTGTGGTGGCGGTGTAAGATAATGCATTATTACCACATTTCGACCCGTAGGTGTCGCGTGAAAGGTAAATGGAAAATACTAGAAAAATCTTATAGCTTCCAATAGATGGCGTTATCGTTAAAATTGTTACAACCTTTTCCGAGAAACCAGTTATCTGAATACATAAACTGCTTACTTAAAGTATAGGATATACAATTATATTTACTCCGTTTCTATTAAACAAAAATAGCCACTTACCATTAGGTTGACTGTTAGTTCGTTTGTTACTCTATTATCATAAAAAAATATTTTAACTTTGTTCCGCAAGCGTTTTTAGACTTGTGAAGGACCGTAATAATGTGTGGTATAATGCCAAATAATCTCGTCCACATCTCACCCTGTAGGTGTCGCAGGATGAGATTAGGAGAAATTCTTGGCCACACATATATTTTCTTTTTATATAAGAGGGGAAACATGTGATAAATCAGCACTTGAAATTGCAATTAACAATTCCATTGGTGCCGACGGGGCTCGAACCCGGTTTACTCGCGTACTGTGAAATTTACAGCGAGCACGAAGCCCCTGAGCTACCACGGCACTTTCGTTTGTTATATTAGTTTTATAAAAAAAAACGAATGAAATCTTTATCAGGTAATCAATACGAAATTTTGTTTCATAGTCACATCTACCCTTGATTAAAAATCAAAACGCAGATTTGTTATGATCCCTGAGGACTTAGATGGAATGCTTCGTTTCCAGTAAATAACCGGCCAAGTGCAAATCGGACTCGCACATGAAGCATTCCGTGGGAGCAGCCTTTAATTTCTAATGTATTTGTATTTTTATTATTTTTTGTTATAGCGGCAACAGAAATACACATTCTGTGCAAAATTTCACTGTCTACCTATTACGGACCATGAGATATAGCCCGCTGACAGACAGACAGATGGATGTACGGACGGACAGCGAAGGCTTAGTAATAAGGTCTCGTTGGTTACCCTTTGGGTACGGAACCCTAAAAAGGGTCTACGGTTCTCTATACTGACCATATGAAACACAGCAGCATATTTTTTTTTCTTTTTTATAGCATAGCTAGGCATGGTTGCTGTGGCCCATAGACATCTACATCTATCCTCGTTTGCGAATCAAAATGCAGATGCGTTGTCACCCGTGAGGACTAAGATGGAATGCCTCTTTTCCAGTAAAAAGGGTCTCCGGTTCTCTACACTCACCATACGAAACACAGCAGTGTTAAGCTGCTATTTTACGCTGGTATTCCGTGAGAGCGTGGTCATTCCCCGGGCGAGCCGACCCATTCGTGCTACAACTATACTACTAATATAGCTGCAGCATGACTCTACGATGTATAAAACACGTACGTACCACATATAAATATTTTCTAAATGTTAGTGTATTTCTTGTCATATTGTGGCTTATTGATACAGTCTGTCCTCAAGAGTATCTTGTACTGAGTTCTTCCCCGGTCGAGCCGACTCATTCATGCTGCAGAAAACACTACAGAGTGGCTCTACCACTCAAAACGTGATGAAGGTGAAAATATATTTTTTGAAATCAATTACTGTGAATTTAAAATTTTCCATTTTGGAATCCAATAAGTGAATGAAAAGTCGACAGGCTTTAGCCCCGGTGTAATCAATCAACATCAGTCAGCCAGAACAAATCTAAAATCGGATATGCACGGTCAAATACCCGGATATCCGGATCGACACACGATTGGACAGGTGATTGATGAATGAAGCTGGCATCACTAATTTCGTTGACTTTGAGAAAAAAAAAACCTTTTAATGAAAATAAAAGCCGTCTTCAAAGAACTATAATAATTTTCACCTAATAGTTTCAGAAGTCAATGCTTAGACCCGAATTTTGAATTTATTAAGTGGAAATGAGGGTGGGGTTCCCGTGCGGCGAAGTTCCTAAAGGAACTGTATCCGCGACTGGTCGTCGCTGCTGCTGATAAGAGGGCTGGTACTTTCCTCGCTCAAAGGCTAAGTATAGCCATTCAGCGGGGAAACGCAGCCAGCGTTCTTGGTACTATACCGCGGGAGTAGGATTGTAGGAAAATTAAAATTTTTAGTTGTTGTTTTTTATTTTTTATTTGTAATATATTTGATTGATAAATAAGTGGAAACTATTCTATTATTTTTAGTTTTTTGAAGTCAAGTTCAACTTTTTTTATATTATATGTTAATTTTTTACCCTTTTGAGTGGACTAAATAATAGCACAATTTTAAATTCGTCTAAATTATTAAAACCTACCATTTCTACGAACCTACCTAAAACATTAAAAACTTTATGGCTCACTATTTTGCCATCTTTGGGAGTGAAATATTTTCTCCAAATTTATATGGGACAGCTCTAATATATATAACATATTTAACAAAAAAATTAAATAGTTACATGAGAAATTTCATCCCCATTCTGTCATCTTTAGGATTAGAATATTTTCTCCAAATTTATTTGGAACAACCCTAAAGTACCTATATAACATATTTAATAAAAAACTAAATAGTTACATTAAAATTTCTTCCCCTGTATCGAAACCGTTAGGGATGGAATTTTTTCTCCTAATTAATATGGGATCTCCCTGAAGTTATCCCTTTTTATAAAAAATATTATCAAAATCGGTTCACAATTGACGAAGATATCGCGTAACATACATACAAAAACATACAATCAAAATGTTAACCTCCACTTTTTTTGAAGTCGACTAAAAATACACTGTATTGACTATTGGTTACAAAATTTGACTAATCGTGAGTCCTGACTTCGAACTACAATGGAGCGAATCCATCCCATTCCATTCCATTTAAGTCCACTGCTGAATTGGCCTCTCATATTATTGCCTCAGGAGTGATTTTGTCATAATTGCCACGCGTGGCAGGCGGTTTGGCAACCGCAATGTATTATTTTTAGTTGCTATGAAGAAGACGCTGCTGCCCATCTCCTTCGTTTCCCTCTGTCGCCTCATACGACACGCATGGGCGATGTGGGGTAGTGGATACTCTTACACCGCTACTCCACGGTTATGGGAGCAAATAATCGTTATTTTTCTTCATCAGCTTTTAAAGTCCCACTGCTTGAAATAGGCCACTCCTGTTATATGGAGATTTTGCCTTATTCTGTCTATTGCTTATATGTAAGATATCTTTATGTTTTTAGTCGTTCGTTATTAAAATGATAATTTATGAATATCACAATGTTCTGATTTTGTACTTGAATATATATCAAAGGAAAAAAATATATCTCTTGCGACTTATTTGAAAATGGATGCGATTGTTTTATTTGTGACCATACATTTCAATTTCAACGAACCAAGCAGAATATATTGCACTGTCGGTTCATTGCACCGAACCGACTGTTTGCGCTTAACCACGCACATTTAAAATAAAATCTATCTTTTTGTATTGGTTCCCTCGTGACGGCAAGAAAGAAGGTGGTCGACCTCTTAGAAGATGGAAGAATGATATAGAGGCGATAGCGGCAAGACTGTGGACACGTACTGCAAAAGACAGAGACGAATAGAAGATGGTAACTACATAATTAACTCTCTCTCTCACACACACACACACACACACACACACACACACACACACACACACACACACACACACACACACACACACACACACACGCACGCACGCACGCACGCACGCACACACGCACACACATATACACGCACGCACACGCACACTTAAAGTTGTTAAAAGAGGGAATAAAGGCTTTTTTATAAAAAAATATATTTATCTTTTTTATGGAAGTGAACTGCCAGTAATCGAGATGATAGAATTCAGAAGCTGGAATTAGTCCGAACAATTATTCTGAGCACTCCCCGTGTTATATGCGGTAGGAAAATACACAAAGTTGCAACGTCTATCTAGATATAATTAAATAAATACATTCTACGTCGTAGAGCCACGCTACAGCTAAGAGTACATTGTGGTTGTAGCACGAATGGGTCGGCTCGACTGCGGTGGGACCACGCTTTCACAGAATACCAGCGTAAAATAGCAGCTTAATATTGCTATGTGAGTGTGGAGAACAGGAGACCATTTCTAATGGAAACGAGGCATTTATTTGAGTGCTTTGCAGCACCCATGGTCAGTACAGTGGGGTACAGTACTCGAAACGTCGGGAATATAAAATAAGTTTTTTTTATAGAATATGGGTGACAAACGAGCACACATCCCACCTGACGGTAAGTGGATGCCCATAGACGTTGCCACCCCTGAGGACTAAGATGGAATGCCTCGTTACCAGTAAATAGGGTCTCCGGTTCTCTACACTCACCATACTAAACACAACAGCATTGAGCTGCTATTTTACGCTGGTATTCTGTGAGAGCGTGGTCCTTCCCCGCTATATAGTCATTCGTGCTACAACCATAATATAGCTGCAACATGACTCTACCACGTAAACGTGACCTATTTCTGCCGCCAAGTTCAATGCCTATACTGCTATGTTCCGGGTGCTTTATTCTGAAGGGTATAGAAAGCCTGTATAGTTACGGGCTGTGAGGTATTCAATCTTAGTCCTCAGAGGTGACGACACATCTGTGGCTTTCTTCGTTTGAAATTGGTTACAGGCATGGCCTGCAGTAATCACTTACCATCATTGTTCTGTGACTTCGTTTGTCACATTCAATTGAAAAAAAAAACTATGAAAGCAGATACCCAGGACTCTAGTGGTGAAAGATTCCCTTACTCCGACCGAATCACAGAGTACAGTATGTACCTAGCCGAGTATAAAAAAAAAACAAAATGCGGATGTGACAGAGTAGAAAAATATTTTTATCTCAGTTGCAAACTTCATTAGAGCTTTAAAATTGAGGTCAAGCCCGTAGTTACAGAATACGCTACATAAAGTATATTGTGCGATTAAATTCAATGCGGTTTCAAGCAAATAAACGGGAAACAATGCGTCATAACAGGTAACGTTTTCATAAATTTTTTTATTAAAAGGCGGGATTTTTTTGACATTTTCATTTACTTTTTCATTGTGAATGCGTGTGATGGGCCGTTGTGGCGGGAACTTGACCGGAGGCGAATCGCTACTTCTGTATAATTGTTTAAATAATGGTTTGAAGTGGATTTTTATACGTAAAATTGATGCAATTTTGTATATTAAGTTTCTGCGCATGTGAATTATACAGAAAATGACTTTAGACACTATCGTCATCGACTATCTGCTGGCTTAAGCTATCGGATGGCACAAAATCTTTCTGACATTTTCTCTAGTCGCCTCTACATCCCCTTAAAAATGAAACATGTTTTTGGATCAATTTGTTGGATGAGATACGTACCTAAATACTGTCAACACACACAATATGAACAAAACTCATTTTACGAATTTTATCGTGTCTAAAAAAAAATATTCCCGATATTTCCAGCGCTTTACAGTACACATGGTGATGGATGGGGGGACTAAGATTTCGACGTACTAGTAGTTCTAGGATGTCATGGTCACGAAGACTAACTTCAACATTTAAAGTCATTTTGATCCGATCTAAGCGAGATAGATAAATATAAGAAATCATCAATACACACCATCCCATAAATTGGACAACTGAAAGTGTTAAAAAGCTAATAGTATGAGAGTCTGCAACATCTACAAGTATAAAGGTGGAGGTCCCAGGCGGCCGGTTGTAAACTTAAGATAAAAATTTAGGTCAAGTGAGCTCTCCGTTCAAAGCTCTCTTACCTTGTTACTTTCGCAAACGATTTCCTGACGCGTTTCCAATAAATTTTCTTGTCTTTTTTATCTCGTGTACAAGTGGTAAAATTAAAAATGTACTACTGACTTCAATATAAATAAAATGAGAACATCATCAATGTCGTCAAAGTACATTAAATACGCATTATTAAGGATAACTCAAAAACGAGAAGCACCAGCTTTCAATAAAGAAAAATCATCAAAATCGGTTAACCTAGAAAACAGTTCTGAGGCAACACACATAAAAAAATACAGTCGAATTGAGTACCTCCTCCTTTTTTGAAGTCGGTTAAAATGTGCCATGGTATCTCAAGGGGTAAGCGCTAGCTGTAAATATCACAGTACGCAAGCAACCGGGTTCGATCCACGCCGGCACTTGCTGTGTTTTATATAGTAAGGTTCTATACACTTACTGTAGGAAACACAGCAGCATTAAACTGCTATTTTACACTATGATGTTTATATGTACACTTTCATTGTATCCGCTATTGTAATAACTAGCCAAACATTGGCTTATAATAGTGAAGAAAAATCAAGATGGCAGCTGCCGCTAAAAAAAAATCGATTTAAGCTTTTCAATTCCGATATCGCGCCAAAACATTTAGAACTTCATTTTTATATACAGGGTTACAGGTGAAGTCGACCTAGATCCATTAAGGGATTGTAGTGTGCATCATTTCTGACTGATATGACTGTCAAACACCACACCCCAAACTGAACCGTTTTTTAATACAGAACTTTAAAGTTTTTTTTTAAATAAAATAAACGAATTTTTTGTCTATTGTCCATTTATTTTGTAATTAGTGCACCTAATTTATTTGATTTTTCAATTTTTCTGTAGTAGATAAGTTGTTTTATTATTCACAACACCAACATTGCAAGTAACTAAATAAATTAGGTCGTACTGTAGATTGAAGGTTAGAAAAAGGAATAAATTCGTAAAAAGTATTTTTATCTTTCAGGAATATTAAAAAAAAAGAATCTATAGTAGGTATGCTGCAGATGTGCTTATAAATATTAATGTTTCTTCAGCTATCCAAAAAGATATAACACTTATGGGTATTATTATAATTAATAGAAAAAAAACTTAGATGAAAGGCACCCAGGTAGTAGTAACAAATAGCGATGCTGCGTTATGTCCCTTGTTGCGTCTATTGTCCTTCGTGGGAACACGGTTCGTGCGAGCGGTAGCGAAGCCTCCATAGAAGCTGAGAAGCCGGGCTTGCCCTATCAAACTGCTCAATCAATAATATCAACTAATAAAATAACTCGTAAACTGTTTCAAACTGTTTCAAATTTCCCGCGCGCTACTCTGTCGCTGTCGCTGACCTGTTCTACACAGGCCTTATAACGTCAACACGCGTCAAAACTGTGCGATACTGCTGTCATAAAATTAGTCGCCTCTCGCACGCGTGGCTTTTACCGGGCTTGAGAAGCCGATCGCCCTTTCTAACCTGTGGCAAAATTTTCTATAATGAAATATAACTACGATTGTTTATATAGCAATTTGTACGTAGCGAAAAGCCCGGCTTTTAGTGTGAAGTTAGTCATTAGTCAAGCGCGGGCGATACCTTTGCAAGTTCACTTCACATTTTAATGAAGTCTGTGTGTATACTTGAGCGAATAAATATTGCGAGTTGAAAAATGCTTTTTTATAGATTTTTTAGTGAAAATGGAGGATAATAGTGTTCCTTGTGATGAATTGAAGTGTGTTAAAGTGGTAATCGGCGAGGAAAAGGTAAAATCGAAAAAGAGAAAAGGTACATTTTTATAAAACTGCTAAAAACAACAAAACCATATCTTGGGCTTGTCCTAGTTTGGAGCCCTAGCCCTAGCCTAGCGGGATATCATACGGTGTAAGCAAGACAAAAATTCGCCTTAAACGCCATTTTGTTTTTATGTTGTTTGGTTTGGTTAGTCTGCTTACGCGATTCGTCCGTGGTAGATGCGATACTCAGTGCTCTTTGTTTCTAACTCGATTTGGCTCGTATTTTTGGACTGTTCTTCTTTCGATTTGTGACACATGTTAACTGGACAACAATCACATGTTAACTGGATTTTGATTTGTGCTTCTGATTTTGAACTGTTGAAGATGGCGGCCTTTACGAACGAGGAATATGCAGATATTTTGATTTGTTACGGATACTGCAATTGTGTACCCGCACGAGCTCGTGATGAATACATAGCACGTTATCCCAACCGCCGAGTGCCGGATGTTAGTGTGTTTGACGGAATTTACCGACGACTTAGAGACACTGGGTCTGTTTCACGGCGACGAGCCGACCTGGGTAGACCACATGTCAATGATGATGACGAAGAGCTAGATAATGAAATAGTTCGACAATTTAGATTGGATCCAACTACTTCAACAAATATCGTTGCCCGAGAACTTGGACTCTCGCAATGGAAGGTATGGTTTACCGTGAATATTACCAATCTTTACCCCTATCATTACACGCCGGTACACGTTATAGAAGAAGTAGATGCTGTGAGGACGTTGGATTCATGCTCAGTGCAGATTTAGAAGACCCATCATTTCTAAGAAATATCTTGTAGACAGCTGAGTCGAAATTCGATAAAGACGGTATAACCAATTACCACAACGCTCATTATTGGGCCTCGAAAAAACATGGAAATCCCAATAAGAAGCGCACAAAGGGATCACAAAGACGATTCAGTTTGAATGTATGGATGGGCATAATATCAAACCATTTGATTGGGTCTTACTTTTTCCCTGACGTAAAACTTTTTAAAACATGGTTTACCCGGTTTACTAGATGATTTACCACTCAATCCCATTCGGGACATGTGTTTTCAGCATGACGGTTGCCCTGCACACTACAGGAGAAGTTTAAGAGAATGGTTAGATACAAATTATCCTAATAAGTGGATCGGAAGAGGTGGACCCATACTGTGGCCAGCTAGAATTCCAGACCTGATCCCATGGATTTTTATGTGTGGGGACACATAAAGAGTTTGGTATACAACGAACTGACTCCAATCGCATCTGTTGAAGTTTTAAGACAAAAAATAAACGATGCGGCAGATGAGATGAGAAGATCTTTAACCACTGGTCTGGTAAATAGTGGACTAAGAAACAGGATGAGAGTATGTGTGCGAAACAGAGGAGGACATGTGGAACATGAGTTGTAAAAAATGAGTAATAAATGTAATAATGTACCTATTTGGATTGTTTTATTTTATGCCTAGGCTAAACACCGTTATTTGTTACTACTACCTGGGAGCCCTTCATCTAAGTTTTTTTCTACTAATTAATAATAATACCCATAAGTGTTATACTTTTTTGGATAGCTGAAGAAACATAAATATTTATAAGCACATCTGCAGCATACCTACCATAGACTTTTTTTTAATATTTTTTAATCTCTTTATTTTTTTGAATATTTAGTGCGAGAGAGACGACTAATTTTTATGACAGCAGTGTCGTGCAGTTTTGCCGCGTGTTGACATTATAAGGCCTGTGTAGAACAGGTCAGCGACAGCGACAGAGAAGCGCGCGGGAAATTTGAAACAGTTTACGAGTTATTTTATTAGTTGATATTATTGATTGAGCAGTTTGATAGGGCAAGCCTGGCATCTCGGCTTCTATGGAGGCTTCGCTACCGCTCGCACGAACCGTATTCCCACGAAGGACAATAGACGCAACAAGGGACATAACGAAGCATCGGTATTTGTTACTACTACCTGGGAGTCTTTCATCTAAGTTTTTTTCTATTAATTATAATAATACCCATAAGTGTTATACCTTTTTGGATAGCTGAAAAAACGTAAATATTTATAAGCACATCTGCAGCATACCTACTATAGACTCTTTTTTTTATATTCCTGAAAGAAAAAAATACTCTTTACGAATTTATTCCTTTTTCTAACCTTCAATCTACGAGTACGACCCAATTTGTTTAGTTACTAGCAATGTTGGTGTTGAGAATAATAAAACAACTGATCTACTACAAAAAAATTGAAAAATCAAATAAATTAGGTGCACTAATTACAAAATAAATGGACAATAGACAAAAAATTCGTCTATTTAAAAAAAAATTTAAAGTCCTGTATTAAAAAAACAGTTCAGTTTGGGGTATGGTGTTTGATAGTCATATCAGTCAGAAATGATGCACACTACAATCACTTAACGGATCTAGGTCGACTTAACCTGTAACCCTGTATGAAAATCAATTCCTGACCGTTAGTCTCGCAAAAACTCGAAAACGGCTGGAGCGATTTTGATGAAATTTTTTGTGTGTATTTGATTGGCTCCCTGGATGATCTAAACGATTCACAATTGGACCCGGCAGGTGGCGCTGTTATGTCGATATCCAGAAATCACCCGTACGAAGACGGGGCGGATCGCTAGTTTACAATAATAAATTATTTCTATTGGGCTTTCTATAAATCTTTTGGGCTCTTGTTTCTATAAATGGGTTTACGACTAGATTCAGGCAGCATTAGAGACGGCTGTACTGGGTAAATGGCGTGTGAGTCTGACTTTGATGGGTAACAAGTAGGGTGACTACATACTACCTATCAAAGTTCACTGTAAGTCGCAGACCTTCTCCATAGTTTACCTCATAGGGGGATATTTGCCAGAGATATCACGCTTGGCAATCACAGTTTTATAGGAGAGGGGCAAACGAGCATGCGGCTCACCTGATGGTAGTGACTACCGCCGCCCATGAACAACTGCAACACCAGGAATTGCAGATGCGTTGCCGGCCTTTTAAGAAGAGTAGGCTCTTTTCTTGAAGGTCCCTAAGTCGTATCGGTCCGGAAAATCGCTGGTGGTAATTATTATTTTGAATTGTTATTAGGAAGATGCTTTTGCTTGTCTCCTATTTCAGCTTCCTTCTGTCGCCTCTTAGGGTCAGTTCACACCGAGACGTGACGCGACACGACGTGGCGTGTACCGTTTAAGATAGTGATACAAAATATAATTTTATTTACTGCACAAAAAGATACACATTTAATTGAGATAATTCGAGAATGCCTCGCGGCGTATCACGACGCAGCGGTGCTTCGTCGGTAGGCGAAGTGTGCAAAAGAGCGGCGCTGCGCCTCAAGGCGCGTGACGCAGCGACTTCACGATGCGCTTCGAAGCGCTGCGCGGTGCGGAACTGCTGGCCTCTTCAAGCATGGTCGCGTTGCGTCGCGTCTCTGTGTGAACTGGCCGTTAGACACCCGGGACGTAGTGGCTTTTTGATGATCCACCAATATACGAGTATAGCGGTGTCGCATACACACAATCTTAAATTTGTATCAGAAAGTAATTTTATAGGGAAGAACTTTTAGGACCATTTCTCGTAACACATAAATAGTTTTTAATAAGCACTTAATAAATACTACGTTAATTTTTAAATTATTTCCACAGTACGAATGAGTTAATGAATAAAGGGAAAAATAAACATCTATACATAATATGTACATACATACTACAAACAAATAAATAAAATTGAAATGTCTGTTTGTAATGTCAAAATAACAGCTTTTTACTAAATGTATAAAAATATATACGGTACTTAAAACAAAAAACATTTTTTTTTTAATTTTTGCCTGTCTATCTGTCTGTTTGTTCCAGCTTATCTCCGATACGGCTGGACAGATTTTGACGGGATTTTCACTGGCAGATAGCTGATGTTATAAGGAGTAACTTAGGCTACTTTTATTTTAGAAAAGAATTAGAGTTCCGCGCAAAAAAAAATCCATGAAATCCAATCGTAAGAAATTCCACGAACTTTAAAAAGGCTTTGTTAGTAATGATACGATAACGTTCTACATCGTCCACAACGATGATGAAGTTATGTGATCATTACATCGTCCTCCACAAGTTTTCTTTTAATAGAATTAGGGTGATAACAAGTACACAGTCTATCTGATGGTAAGTGTATCCTGTTAGACATCTACATCTATCCTCGATTAAGACATATAATGTAGATGCGTCACCCTTGAGGTCTAAGATGTATTGCCTCATTTCCAGTAAACAGGGTCTCCGTTTCTCCACACTCATTAAGCAGATATTTTACGCTGGCATTCTAAGAGAGCTTGGTCCTTATATACCCATGCTATAACTTTATTATAGCTGCAGTATGGTTCTACCACGTGTATTAAGTTACTAGGTCTCTGGTATTTAACTGTGTCGAATTTATGCGAATTTACGATATCTGCGGAACGAGATAGGGTGATAAATGATCTCACGTGCCATTACACACAGTCTTATGATAATGGATTTATTTCGAGGTATAAAGTTTAAAAGGAAAACGTAAAAATTGAATTGGAAAATAAAAAAATGAACGGTACTTCAATTCAAAGGCGTAACTGCTGTAATAAGAGAGAGATATGGATGAAAAAGGTTCAAGAGTTATGTCATTTTTATAGATCGCCCTTTTCCGTTGATTTCATCTGAGAACATTTTATTTCTATATAGCCACAGAGGTGAGGGTTTTTACGTTAAGGATTTGTTCATTGATTCTTTGAGAATTAGATTAACTTTCTTTCATTGCGTAGGAAGGAATCAAAAGCAAGTATGATGGTCTAATGGGATATTTTTTTATGTAAGTCTTAGATCGGATGAGAACCGAGTATTCAACGTGGTTAAGACTTTAGATTGCCGTGTAGTGGCTGTGTAAATGTATTCTTTACTCCATATCGCTCCGTGGGTGTCGTAAGAAGAGACAGAAGGAAACAAACCTGAATAGAATAGAATAGAATAAGTAATTTACAGTGCTGGCTGTAGGCTTAGAGATTTAACATTATGGTAGTCATAATTAAGTATCACCACAACCTGTCTAAATTAACACTCACTGTCCGATTTTCAGACAATAGTAAGACAATAGCAATGAACTATAAGTAATACACGCGACAGAGAATGGGTTAAGGCCAAGAGAGAGAAGCAGCGTCTTCCTAATAACAACTGGATAGTGAAAAGTTGCAGTTGCCAACCCGCGTGGCAATCGTGGCAACTATGGCAAATATCCCCCTTATGAGGCAATCTATAGAGAGGCTTATGTTCAGCAGTGGACTTTGATAGGATTTGACGGTAACTGCAGCTGCGGACCAGTTGCGAACATACAATGGGGGGCGGAGGGTGGGGTTAATTACGAACATTACGAAACATGAAACGAAGATCTCAAGGTTATTGAAGAATTTTATGATTCGGACCACGAGCAGAAAAGAAAGAAAAAAGTGAGGGACAAAAATGTTGACTATTATTGTATTTTTACAAAACATAAACACTCACGCCTGTCACCCAGAGGGGTAGGCAGAGACTATGGACTTCCATTTGGCACGATCCTGACACACCTCTCTCGCCTCCTCCACATCCATATACCTACGCATAAAAAAAATCAGATGCGTTGTCACCCCTCCCACAACGCATCTGATTTTTTTAAATCCGATTTTTTTTTATAACAATAATAACAATAAATATTTATTTCGAATAACAAATTAGATACATATCAGACAAGAAGTTAGAAAAACCACAGAATATTAATAATCATACAGCTAGGTGGACGGAGGCGGTAAAATGACACACACACACACACACACACACACACAGGTAAGTCAGCCACTCAGGACCTTAACAATTTGCCTTATTATAGGACAGTCATATTTTTGTGCTATTACCCCCAGAATACTGCTGGCGCTGCTCCTTGTTCTGCTTAGTAGCGATGCGGCTTTTTTGTAATGGAAAATATGAAATCTCCCACACAATGTTCAACACTAGACTATGTTATGTTACTTAGAGAAAAATGTACAGATGAAGAACCAACATTTGATCTCAGCTTTAATTGTAAACTGATAATAGATTATTAAGTATTCATATCAGTTCGAAATTGCCCCACTTAAAGATCGGTTGATTTTTTCTCTAAAATAATACTCTTTATTAAAAAATCTAAATATTTGGATAGTTGAACTTCCTTAAGAAACAATAAAAGATATCACAATTCCTTTTTTCTATAACATGTTACTCTATTAAACCATTCGAAATTTATTATTTAAATAAAAAAATGCAAAATTAGATTAGACTACAACATTTTCATAAAATAAACTATGACGAAACTGAAGCATTACTTATTACAAGTTAATACCGCCTACACAGCCTCTTACACATATTCATTCACATTTTATTTACAAAAAGATACATTTTAATACACATTATTACATTTTTCATGTTATCAGAAAAAACATTTTTGTAATGATTAAGTAAAAACTAGTAATATGTGAATATTACTAGTTTTTGACTTCTGCTTCTGTTATACATATTATATTAGTCTGTTTACTACAAAGAAAGAGCACTGTGATCCGAGATAAAATAAATGAAGACATGGCTTAAAGGACAAGCATCCAAGCCAAAAATCCTAATAAATCTTATAATTTTATTGTGATTTCTTTATTAAGATTTTTGTCTTGGATGCTGGCCCTTTAAGCCATGTCTTTATTTATCTTAGTATCATTTGATAATAATTCTTTATAGTAGTCTGCTTCACAATATGTTGATGCGTCACATTGCGTAGTTTTTGGGAGATTTTGACGGCAACTTGAGCCAGCAGACAGTTGGCGATAGTATCTCAAGGCGCCTAAGCAGACAGACACCTTATCTTGAGATTCATATCACCATCGAAGCACTTGTTTCACCGTTTCCACTAATAGTTCACATGCGTAAACATTTAATACACAAAATCGCACCACTTTTACATATCAAAATCCACTTCAAACCATTATTTAAGCAATAATATAGGAGCAGCAATCCGCCTCCGGTCAAGTTCCCGCCAAAACTCCCATTTATTGTGAACTAAGTGTAGATCATAGAGCAGCTATTTATAAATGTCATTGTTGGCGAACTATGAAAAATAAAGTATTATTATTATTATTCTAAATGTCACTTACTGAAATACCCTGTAGTGGCGATGAAAGTATATCCACTAACCCATCGTGAGAGGCGACAGTGGGAAACAAATCAGAAGATCATAACGACTAAAAATAAAAAACTGCGGTTGCCTACCCGCTTGCCAAGCGTGGCAACTACGGTAAATATCCTCCTTATGAGGCATTCTATGAGGGTGAGGCCTATGTTCAGCCGTGGAGTTTAATAGACTGTAACGGTAACGGTACTTACTGAAGTAGTTGTTAAAACTGAAGTAGTTAGATAGTTTCCTAAGAAGCAATAAAAGAAAGTCTATGTCGCAATTCAGCTATTTTATTAAATTTCTCTTTACGTTTGCGTGTTTACCCCACTTTTCCTAATATAGATACTTATATAAAGTCATATGGGCTGGATCTAAAGGATCGCCGTGAGTTCTAGAAGCATATAGTATATTTTTTCCAAGTTTGCCTGAATGACACTTTAAGATCATTAATTTCTGAACGCCATCAATGTAATCGGAGCAGGAGACGCTTATTCTCCAGCAAATTAAGTTTTTCATCTAAGACATTCCTTCGAACCAAGAGTAAATAGGTTTTAGTTTAGCTGACGCCGGTTCGACATTTGATCATCTTGATTTATTATTAAGCGTATTGCACCGAGTAATTTTAAGTATGAGGCCCATTTCGACCATATCACTAGCCATAACGTGTGAAATACGGGTTAACTATATTATATCGTCTCAGCATATCGACGTAACGTTCTTTGTATGTGAACGGTACAAATTTTCCTCCAGTACTCGTATCGTTTCCACGTCAAAACTTTTTAAGACCGAGTTAAGTCGTGTAATATATATATATATATATATATATATTACACGACTTATACAATATATATATATATATATAAACACTCACGCCTGTCACCCAGAAGGGTAGGCAGAGACTACGGACTTCCATTTGGCACGATTCTGGCACACCTCTCTCGCCTCCTTTACATTCATATACCTACGCATACATGCTCGTCGATTAAAGGTACTTTTAACGACTCATCTTAAATTATCGCCAATTTGGTCGATAAACCTTCGTCTAGGGCGTCCCTTTCCGACTCTGCCGTTCACTTCTGCAGCATAAATTTGCTTTGTCACTCTTTCTTCGTTCATTCTTTCTACATGACCAAACTAATATATCTTCTTTTATAATTGGGAAAAAATCTACTTGAAATGAGATACGGCGTGTCAGGCATCGTATCGTGAGTAGAATATTTAAAAAAAAACATACGTCCATACTACAGATCACTATTCGTGTATTCGATACGAGGTGTATGTATCAGATGTCAAATGGGCATCATAACGGGGTATCACATGATCGCGTACAAATTTGGGTTCAAACCAGCGATTATACGTAAAAGTGTTTCGTATGGTGAGTGTAGAGAACCGGAGACCCTTTTTACTGGATACTAGACATTCCATTTTAGTCTTTAGGAGTGGCAACGCATCTGCATTTTGATCCTTAATCGAGGATAGATGTAAATATCTTTGGGCTACAACACCCACTTACCACCAGGTGGGCTGTGTTTGCTTGTAACCCTTATTCTAATTAAAAAATATAATATATGCCATGAGAGAGAGATACGATACGCAAAAATGATCAAGTGTGGGCCCAGCCTTAGTCAGGGCACTTTGCCATCTTCTGCTACATTACCATAGCGAGTCAAGCACTACCTTATATTAAAAATTGAGGGTAATGAATTTTCGCAAAGTAAAACCTGAAAACTACTACAAATTATTTAACATTTAGTTTACAACTAAATAGGTTTAATCAATACGGAGGCAAGCCTTAAACACGATATTCCAGTTGAATTGCAAACACGGAACGTCGATTTCCATTTCCTACCGCAGAATGGATTGCGATATATTCACAAAGCGATGTCGGTCGTTTTGCGTGCCTATGCGGCGTAGGGTTGTCACTTGTATTTATGAGAAAAAGTTAAAAGTTAAAGTTACAGCCTATATACGTCCAACTGCTGGGCACAGGCCTCCCCTCATTTCTGAGAGGGTTTTAGGGCAAGGAAGTGTCCGCCACGCTGCCCTAATGCGTGATGGCGAACTTCACATGTCTTCGAATATTTTTTTTTTCTTATTTCTTAGACATGCAGGTTTTCTAACGATGTTTTCCATATAATGGAAAGATGAAAAATCAGCACTTAAAATTGCAATTAACAATTTCATTGGTGCCGGCGGGGATCGAACCCGGGTTACTCGCGTACTGTGAAATTTACAGCGAGCGCTAACCATGAGCTACCACGGCTCTTTATTTAGCGTATTTATGAGAGCAACTGTATAATTGTAGTATATATTTTTAAAAAAATGTATTAATTTTTTATTACCAAATAATACCAGGGTAAGTTAGCACCTTTCAACGACGAACCGAAACCTGTGAGTGAGGTATTAAATCTTAGTCCTCAGGGGTGACAACGCATCTGATTTTTTTTTAAATCGAGGATAGATGTAGATGTCTATAGGCCACAGCATCCACTTACCATCAGGTGAACAGTGTGCTCGTTCTCATCCTTGTTTCTATCAAAAAGTCATGAAAGCTAACAATTTGTGTGTTTTCACAAATATTATCTCCAGCAGCAGCAAATGTATTCAAAGTAGCAATATCACAAGGTACTCTTTGTCCTTAGATATGTTGTCGCCTTTAAAGTGCCTGTCCTTATTCATCAGATTCTGTCTGGGTTGTAATCATCTTTTTATCTATTTCCGTCATCAAGCAGCAGTACACTCTTAGATTTGTTCCGGTGTGAAGAGTAAGAAAGGCAAAATAATTATAGATTTGATGAATTTTTTCTTAGTTCTCCGGGGCGGCAATGCGTCGTCAGCTTGTTTGTCTGTCAAGCTTATTCAAGTTAAATTCTCACAATCATTAAATTAACTTAAGAAAAGTGAATGTGATATTTCAACGCTAAGCCACGGGACTGTGACAGTCACGATTATGAACTTGGCTGAACCCGCTGATGTTGGTTTCAGGTGTCCCTGGAGTACAGTAGCTACTTACTATTAGATGGAGTGTATTTTTATTTTTTTTATTTAACTAAACAGTGTACATGCTGACTTACAGGATGCCCAAAGCGCCAACATGCTATTTTACAAATTACAGTTTTAAATAATAATTAATAGTACAAGATACATGTCAAAAAGGTCAAATAAATTAAAGAATACATGGTCAATAGATCAATTAAATTAAAAATTAAGAAATACATGTCAAATAAAGCTAGCTCGTGTAGACTCATTTGTCGCTCAAATATTATAAAAGAAAAAGCGGATGTCAAGTCATCATTACTACCTGGCTTCAGATAAAATGAAATAATAAAATTGAAGTGTAAAGCAAACTTACAGACTGCCTGATGGTAAGTGGCTAATGCAGCCGATGGCCGCTAACTTCTAACAAAGAAAATCTGATACGTTCTCACTCCTGAGGACTAAAAAGGAATACCTCACAATTACTGGCTCTCTATTACCTACAGACCGAAACACAGCACTGGCGGCAGAAGTGGGTAAAGGATCTACCCGAATAGACCACTAGACAAAAAAGGATTTTTACAACCTAATATAAGAGGTAAAAACCCACCCAGACACTCCCAAAGGCAATAAGGTACCACTTACCAAGACGATTTGCTCCGTCTTTCGGATTGCGTACACCGTACAGCAAAGGATCTTTCCGTCCGAATACAACCAAAATGTCTTTAAGACAAGAGTGAATAGGCTTTTGTTTCGCAAAGATCGTACGATTTACCATCAAAGGCTTCATCACCGCATGCCACCAGGTGGTATTGTAGTCAAGCACTGATATACAAACTGTCTTAAAAAAAAAGTTTTAACATTAAATAGTTCTGTGACAACCCTGTATAGAACATAGAACACCGAAATGTTTAGTTAGTGCAATGTTTGGGATCAATACGACGTGTTACATGCTAGTGCTATTTATACCGGTGTAGTGCTTTGTCAGAACGAATTTGTGTGCTTACAGCGTGCAAGAATTGTTACCGCTTTGTGAATACAGAGTCTGCGAGTACAAATGTCGGTGGTTTCGCATTTGTTGCTTGTTACCACATAAACAAAGTTAACTTTGGCAGTCGACTGAAAGCGGAAATTTCTCTAAACACGCTGAGCCTAAATTTTTTTCAACAGTGATGGGACATTCATCATAATTATCATTACAGCCCTTCACAAGTCCACTGTTAAACATAGGTCTTACCTAACAAATGCCACAAAGCACATCACTTCGATTAATTATACTATATTATATATGTCACTCTATATATTATAAATATGTAACTCTAGAACCTTTCTTCCCCATCGGATATCGGTTGTTTAAGCTATACGGCAGGCCTATTGCCACTTCAGCTTACTGGTCCCTTGAACTATGTAGGTTACTCTGGTTCTACTGCAGATATCATCGTACGGATTCTATATAAACTCTAAGCATAGCCCTCTCCATAGCTCGCTGAGCGACTTTGAATTTCCTCATACGGCCAGCAGTGAAGGACTACATCTCAGAACCATATGTTATAACTGGCAACACAGTTTACAATGAAACTAGTTGTTTTAATATTTTTGCTACCTTTAATTATTGTGAGAAAGCTTACCTTCCTCATTGACCACCAGTGAAATACCACGTGTCATTTCTATAATTTTTTTATAATAATTTTTTTCACACATATTTTTAATTATTACAACTTAATAAATTCCACGATACGAGCCGTGGTAGCTCAGATGGTTAGCGCTCGATGTAAGTTTTACAGTACGCGAGCAACCCGGGTTCAATCCCCGCCGGCACCAATGAAATTGTTAATTGCAATTTTAAGTGCTGATTTACCACGTGCTCGGCGGTGAAGGAAAACATCTTGAGGAAACCTGCATGTCTGAGAAATAAGAAAAAAATATATTTCGAAGACATGTGAAGTTCGCCAACACGCATTGGGGCAGCGCGGCGGACATTTCCTTGCCCTAAAACCCTCTCAGAAATGAGATGAGGCCTGTTCCCAGCAGTGGGATGTATATAGGCTGTAACTTTAACTTTTATAAAGTCCACTGCTAAACATCCTCCTCATAGATCGCCTAAAAAGAGGGAATTTTGCCATAGTCACCACACTTGACAGGCAGGTTGGCAACATTTTTTTTCTACTTGTTATCAGGAAAACGTTACTGCCCATCTCCTCCCCATCTTCCTCTGGCACCTCTTACGATACCCACGGACAATATAGGGTAGGAGCTATTCTTACACCTCCACTACATGGTTTTCTATAAAATTACAATCATATCTTTATAACTCATTATCGTCGTACAATTCTCAAACTATAATATTTCTTTGGTGATAAGGTGAGGAGAAACAAAATTAAAAACTTTATTAAGTTAAGGATAACAAGTTTATTTTATAGGATAGGGTGACAAACGAGCACACAGTCTACCTGATGGTAAGTGGTTGCTGTGGCCCATAGACATCTACATCTATCCTCAATAAAGAATCAAAATGCAGATGCGTTGTCACCCGTGAGGACTAAGATGGAATGCCTCTTTTCCAGTAAAAAAAGGTCTCCGGTTCTCTACACTCACCATACGAAACACAGCAGTGTTAAGCCGCTATTTTACGCTGGTATTCTGTGAGAGCGTGGTCCCTCCCCGATCGAGCTGACACATTCGTGCTACTACTATAGTAGTACTAATATTGCTGCAGCATGGCTCTACCACGTATAAAATCTAAAGGCTTTAACTAAATTTATTAAAAAAAAATGCACAGTATAAAACTGTCCTTGCAATTACTTTGTGAGCAAAGAAAAGCGCGCGAAATACAATAAAGAAAACTAATTTAATATAAAGTAGATTATGTCTGCCACTAGGTCGTAGTGTATATTTTCTTTGACTAGGTGCAGTCGAGTTTGGTTAGTTAAACTCATTTGTGTTCAATTTAGTCATGATACGGTTAATACTAAAAGAAATAATAAACCAACGTTTACCTGGATTGATTTAACCATGCTTTTGGGTAGAGTACCTCTTGATCCGCCCTTTTGTATTTTGACAAATTTAGAACTAGTTTTAATCAAAAATTTTAATTTAATTTTAATTCAAAACTACGTACCGGATTTTGATGCAGTTTTATCAATAGACAGAATAATTAAGTAGAAAGATTTATATGTATATATAAACATTTCTCCTTAATTATATATATGGTTTAGATTCACAATTGGGTCCGGTATCCGCTGTTGTCGAGATGCAGAAATCACCCGTGCGAAGCCGGTCATGAAAAAATAATAACCAAGACGTTGTGTATTGAAGAATTAAAAGCTCTGACTTCAAAAGCTATTGGATGGAATGTATATGTGGAAATTATTTAATTTTTTTAATTTTTGACGCACACATATACACTTAAACCATATTTTAATGGTGATGGTGGTGATATTGACTCCTTTCCATTTCTGCCGTATACCGGTTTGAAAGGCATAGAGAGACATTATATTAACAGGCATTCCATCTAAGTTATCAGAGGTGACAGCGTAACTGTAGACTTCTTCTGCCGACTGTAATTACTTACTATATTTTTTTTATAGATTAAGGATGACAAGGGAGCACACAGTCCACCTGATGGTAAGTGGTTACTGTGGCCCATAGTCATCTACATCAATCCTCGATTAAGAATCCAAATGCAGATGCGTTGTCACCCCTGAGGACTACGATGGAATGCCTCGTATCCAGTAAAAAGGATCTCCGGTTCTCTACACTCACCATACGAAACACAGCAGCTTTGAGTTGCTATTTTACGCTGGTGAGAGCGTGGTCCTACCCCGGTCGAGCCGACCCATTCGTGCTACAACTATAGTAGTACTAATATATGTATGATGAGCACGAACCATAATATAGTTGCACCATGGCTCTACCACGTATAAAATCATCTTACTTTGTTTGTCACTTCGGTTATTATATTTAAAAAAAAATCATTTCATTACGTAATTGAATTCTCCATTTCAAGAAGAAATCAACAGTCCAGATATCAAAATGAGTTCTTTAGTAATAACCGTTCTGTAGCATCCGTCCCCGAGCATAACGGTGAACTTCAATCAGAAAGCGTTTTATTGCCTCATTTTGTACGGAATATTAGATTGACCTTTCTTTGATGATTTACTTTGTGACTGTTTTTTGTTTTCACTTGCAAACATATTAGTTATTAGGCGACTACTAAAAGGGAGGACGTCAATTTAAAAAAAAAGCTTGTTTGGTTATATTTTCTATTCATTTTATTATTAAACTAGCCGACACCCGCGATTTTGTCCGCGTTACGTGATATATTAACAAAGTTTTCGTATGTGCGAAGGAAAAAACATCAAAAAGACAAAATTTCTTTGTAAACAATGTTATTCGTTGCTCCGTTTGTAGCTAAAATATATAAATTATCTGGGTTAGTAACGCGAGAGCAAGTGACGTATAGTTGACCGTGTGAAAACCTCATATAAAAATCGTTGTTTCTTAAAACTTTAATAACATTATATTAAATGAAGATATTGCAATATTTTTTTTAGATAAGGGCCAAGTGTCTAAGAAATAAACTTAGAAAACCTAATTGAAATCTATCCAGTAGTTTTTCCGTGATGCGTGCACAACTGCAAACCTCTATCATTTTATTTATATATAGAAGATGGAACGTCGTATGATTTTTCTTACACTAAACACTGAGTGAAGTGATAATGAGGGCTAATAATCTTTCGCTCACCAGATGTCGCTAGTTAACACTGAGGTGAAGTTTTTTGTATCACAATATCATTTAATTGAGAATTTAGTTTTAAATAAAAGTTTATCAGTTTCTAGAGTATTATATACACAAAACAATGCCTTAGTGGTTTCCTCTGTAATTATCACATTTTAAACTCTTTTATTAATTTTTCTACTTTTATGAATATTTGTGGTTTGGTTTATTTTTAATCCAATTAATATAAAATAACTAATAGTACAGAAAGAAACATTAACCTTTACATTTTCCGAACAAATTAACTTCCCCGCTATGAAATCTGTCAAATATTACACCTCATTTATAAGTGGCGCCGCCCTGGTGGCAGAAAAAGTCGTGGATGCTCTCATTGTTGTTGCGCTTCAGGAGATGACTACGCTTGCCATAATACAATGTAAACTAGTACGGAGGGTAGAACACTAACTTTTCTGTAGCACTATTATCATAACGCAAAATGTAGTTTTGTTTACCTCATTTAAATTTGGATTTGTATTAGTTCTTTACTTAAATATAATATATAACGTTATAGTGACCGGTGAGGTGGTAAGGTCAATGTTTATGCTTTATTATAAGATGTTATTTGTAACTTGTTGATGAGTAAATTAATATTTTATTCTATTTTATTCTATTCTAATAAAATAATAAAATAAAACGAAAAAAGCGGTAGATAGGAAACCTGGAAATGGGCTTTGCAGTACTCTCGTTGGATAACAATTAACGAATCTCATAAGCGTTAGGCGGTAGTTGCAAAGTGGCGCGAACAGTATGTTTTTTTTTTTTGTATGTATATTAATCGATATTTTCGCCAATTTTGGATCGATTTTAATGATTCTTATTTTATTTAATAGGTCATACTTCAGAGGTGGTTTTATATAAATTTGGAGAAAAATTATCACTCCTATAGATGAAAAATTTTGAGCTTTTCGTATTTTTTAGACTACTCAAAAGGGTCAAAAATAAGAAGTCGGGGCATTAATACTTCTAAGTGTGAGAACTGACATCTGAAGCTAATAAGCAGAAATATATATTTTTTTAATTCTTTCAAGTAAGTCGGCTTTTACTTTCCGTGGGTATCGTAAAAGGTGACAGAGGGAAACTAAAACAGGATATGAGCAGCAGCACGAAGCATGAAAACAATTTAAGATAATTAATAACTGCAGTTGCCAACCCGCTTGATAAGCGTGGCATCTATGGAAAACATCCTCCCTATGAGGCAATTTACGGGGGAGGCCTATGTTCAGTATTGGACATTAATAGGCTGTAATGGATGGATGTATAGAAGATAATCTACCAGGAGCACATGACCCACTGAGAGCTGAAATTTTCAAATCAACAGTAACATTACAACTATAGCAAATATCTCCCCTATGAGGCAATCTATAGGGGAGACCTATGTTCAGCAGTGAACTTTGATAGGGGGTAATGCTAACTCGCGTATTAAATGTATGGTGTTCGCGGAGTAAGAGGTGCTACTCTATACTCTATCCTATATTATCCCGTGGGTGTCGTAAAAAAGAGGCTACAGAAGGACATGAAAAAGGAGATGGGCAGTAGCATATTTCTGATAACAACTCAAAATAATTAAAAAAAAAACTGTCAGTCGTAGGAATGCACGTCAGAAGTGAAAACGTCCTAGCTTCACAAACGTGTAAACATTATTTTTGGGTTGTAACGAAATATTTTTGAAGTTATACTTCTTTTGGGGCGTTTGGGAAAAATTATGAGAGTGAATTTTTTACGATGCGCGCGCACACCGACAGCTAAAAACAACACCATGAAGTTGTTACGATGGGCGCGCACACAGACACCTCAAAGCGACAACTTCATTGGGTAACTGTCTCTCAAGTTTTCGTATGAACTGATAACTATATTTAAGGTAGTTATTTTTATAGATCGAGAGGTTGCACTCTAGCGGAGCGTCATTGAGTGGAATTGAGGATATATCGAGAAACCCCTACTCGCTTGTACAGTATAAAGTTTACTGTAGGCGCTGTGCGCGGGAGACATCGTGTTGTCTGTGCTCAAGCTGCGCGGACGTATTCATCGGTCGAGCCCATGCGCTCCCGTGTTCTACAGTGCTATTGTGTGCGTGACAATAACAGGCAATTACTTGGAAGTACTGCAGTGGTGTTTGTGCGTCATTGCCGCCGTCAGGTTGCACCAGCCCGCCAGCTCATAGTCCCCTTTGTGTTGTGATTAGTGTAGTGCTCCATGCTCTGCTGATTTCCAATAAATTGTAAGTAGCTTATTACACTTTAAAACAATAGAACAGCCGCCTGAGAGTAGGATATTCTATTGTTTTAAATTTCTGTGTTCGGATGTCGCTTTAGGCGACAGCTAGGTACACACCCTAGCGTACCAACGCGCTAGTTGTACAGGTGTTCGTATTAAGCACACACCTCCCCCACCGTATTTTTCGTTAAACTTCAACAAAATGGCGGCTATAACGATAGCCGAACTCACCGACTTTTTCAGTCGTATCTGCCCCGACGTTTGGGCGATCTATTTAGCACAGCGTGACATGCCCGCTGCTGAATGTCCGATCCCCCGTGTCCATAGACACTATATGTGACGTCGAGTCCCCCGCGCCTTCTGTATTCTCCACCCGCGGGTCCTACCCAGCGTTTTCGGACGCCGAATCGGGCTCCGAGATGGAGATGGACGTAAATAGACCGGCAAAACCCGAAGCCAACGGCTTCACCCTCGTCTCGGGCAAGAAACGTAAGCGCCCCGCCGTGAAAAAGGGCGACGAGCCTTAATCGGCCCCTTCGTCTCCTAACGCCACTCCGGCTAAATATACCGCGCCTTCAGCGCGCCCCAAACCTGCCAAAGTCGCGATTAAAACCGCGAACCCTAAACTGGCCTCTGAGCGCAAGGAAAAGCCGCCACCCTCAATTATACTTCAGGACAAATCCCGATGGAGCAACCTATCCAAATGGATAGACTCCAAATAAATCGCAGAACCTCCCTGTCAGAGAAGTGCACAGAATGAAACACCCCACTGACAATAAAAGATACCTTGATCTTTGCTTCGTCATCCTGGACCTGACTCCGGAAGGCAAAGAGATCTTCAAAGTCCGCCGCATCTGCAACCTCACGGGTTGAGATGAGGCTCCTCGTATCAGCTATACGGCCACTCGGCCAAAAACTGTTACGCCCGGCCTAGATTCGTTAAGTGTCTAGGCGATCACGGCACACCCGCGTGCACCCGAACGCCCGAATCGGATGACCCTCCGAGCTGCGTTCTGTGCGGTGAAGCGGGACACCCAGCGAATTATCGCGGGTATACCAAAGCGCCGCGCAGAAAAAGGCGCGGAGGAGTAGACCGGAGTGGACGAGCGTCTAGCGCTAACAGGTCCCGTCCTCGGCAACCTGCTCCTTCAGTCGCACCGATCTCGGTGTCGCAACCCACGCCCTCTCAGGCTACTACCAAACCCGCCTCGTTAAAGGGGCTTCCGGGCAAGGCGTAGGCCCTTCGGTGCCCTCAGCACCCAAAATGCGTAACGCATGGGTTAAGCCCCCGGCGTTCGTAAGCGCGGCCGCCTCACGGCCCAGCGCCCTCTCTCAAGGCTCAAAAGCCCAAAACTACCCCTCAGGCATCTTCAAACTTCGCTGCTGACTTTTCGTTAGTCTGCAGCTTCATCAGCAACATTAATGTTGGTGAAGTGACTTCTCTAGCCCGCAAATTTCACGAGGCAAAGACTACCCAGGATAAGTTCAGTGTCACCATTGAGCATATCACTCTCATCGATGCAATCGGCTCCTTTCAGTGCGCCTAAGTTGACCCCCTCTTTTTAAATTATGATGGCAGTACAACATACCGGAAGAACCAAACCTAGCTCTCTGATTGTCGCGTTCTTTAACGCAAACGGCATCAGAGATCAAAAGGAAGAAATCGTGTACTTTTTACGCGATCATGATGTCGACAACGTGCAAGAGACTTTCTTGAAACCTAGCGTGCGCGATCCCAAAATAGCTAATTATACCTTAGTAGGAAATTATAGGCTGACCGGACCTAAAGGCGGCACCTTGACCTATTACAAAAGGTCCTTGAACTGTATACCGATAGATACTCCACCGCTTGCTAACTTAGAAGCATCGGTTTGTAGGATAGCACTTATGGGCCATCCGCCCATCATAATTGCTTCGGCATATCTGCCACCGCTGAAACACATATTAGAAGCCGTCATCTCGGCAATACTAGATCTAGCGTAGTAATAGCGGGAGACCACAGACCAGAGACAGTAAACACGTTAGTTGGAATTCTAACGTAAATAATCGAAACGGAAACGTATTATGCGACCTCACGGAGAGACTTAACTTCGACGTTATCGCTCCTGAGAGTCCAACTCGCTATCCTTTTCTTTCACACCATCATCTGGACGTCCTTTATGTAGCACTACTAAAAGACATCCGACTTATTATTAACTCGATCGAAACTTTCGTTGAATTATGCTCGGACTACAGGCCGGTCGTATTAGAACTGGGCCGGTCGTATTAGAACTGGGCCGGTCGGCAGGTTACGTCCCTCAGACCAAAACCATCGTCGACTGGCGTAAACTCGAGGTCAAACTCGAGTTTACGAACTCCCAGCATTTCGATTCCATACCGGACAAGATTGACTCGCCGGAGAAAGCCAATAGGGCGATTAGCGCCCTATCGACTCACCTCACTTCAGCGGTCGAAGATTGCTCCCGTAAGGTTCGTGTGTTGAGTGATCGGTACACGAAGCTTCCGGCAGACCTTCGAAAACTGATTAGAGCGAAAAACACCGCGCTAAAATCTTATGACCGTTATCGCACAGAAGATAACAAAATTCGGCTATGTTCTCTATAAAACGCGGTTAAACAACGCATAGCCGAATTTAGAAACGATAAATGGGATAATCTCTTAGAAGGAATAGAACCATCCCAAGGCCCAGCACCTTTTGGAGGCTGACTAGAGTTCTGAAAGCAGCCCGATCTCGCCTTAGACGATCTCGAAAAAACCGAATGCCTAGCCGACAGTCTAGAGAGCCAGTGTACCCCATCCAGCGTACCAACATATCCCGCTCACCTACTAGAGGTAGACTACTCGGAAGTCTACCTCTAGTAGGTGACTTCTCTCTTTCGTGAGGAATCTTTCCCGGATATCTGAAAAGAAGCAGACGTAATAGGGATCCCAAAACCGGGGAAACCGCGCTATCGACCCACCAGCTACAGGCCCATCAGTCTATTCAACACATTGGGTAAATTATACGAGCGCATCATTCTAAAGCGCCTCCGTTACCTCACTGAAATAAACAGACTCCTCCCTAACGAACAGTTTGGATTTAGAGCCGAACACTCGTGCACTAACTAAATTCATCGCCTAACAGAATATATTCTGTCTGGCTTTAATCACCATCCGACAAAGAAAAAATCTCTAAACACGGGAGCCCTCTTCTTTGATGTCGCAAAGGCATTTGATAAGGTCTGGCACGACGGCTTGCTCTACAAGCTGTATAAACTAAACGTGTCCGACAGGCTCGTACACATTATCCGAGCTTTCCTTACAAATCGCTCTTTTCGCTATCGAGTGGAGGGAACCCGTTCTTCGAAACGTTTTCTAAAGGCTGGGGTCCCACAAGGCTCCGTCCTGTCTCCACTCCTCTTTACACTCTTCACGAGTGATATCCCTAAAGATCCAGTGGTAAACACTGCTCTCTTCGCCGACGATACGGCTCTCTTTGTATCAGATTATAATAGGAATAGTCTCACTTTAAAACTTCAAAAAGCTGCCATTCGCTTAGGCGAATGGTTCCGCCAATGGAGAATTGAAGTGAATCCTGAAAAAAGTGTAGCAATATACTTTCAACGGAGTCCAAAACCACACCCAAAGAATTGTGGACCAAAAACCAGAATAAAGGTAATTACTACTTATACGGCCGCCCCATCCCTTGGGAAGATTCGGCCAAATATCTGGGCGTCACGTTCGACGTCCGCATGAGTTTCGCGAATCACATAAGAGTAGTACGCAACAAAGCCAGGTCAGTCATTGGCCGTCTCCACCCTCTTGTTAACAGGAAGAGTAAATTGTCTTTAAGACAAAACTCCACCTGTACAAAACCTGCCTTAGACCTATCATGTCTTACGCAAGTGTAGCCTTCGCCCACACGTATAAGCCCCACTTAAACAAACTACAGAAAGTTCAAAACTTTTTCATCCGTAGATCCGTTTCACCGGAGCACGGTGGTATTAACGGAATTCAGATTTACACAGTGATTGTCAACTTCCCTCTATCTCCGAATACTTCAAGGAGATGTCTCAGCGCTACTTTGATAGAGCAGAAACCCATCCGAACCCGCTAGTGGCAAACGCAGTCAACTACGTCCCGATACCAAACGTCGCGTCGACTCTCCGTAGACCGCGTAACGTATTAGTAGAATAACCACGCTCGCTCGATCCCGTCAACCCAAACGTCGCAGGCATATCATACACTGACACTACACCCACACCAAATGGGACAAGCACAAATAGGATAACGGATGGGGCGCGTCACACTCGTAGGCGGGCACTACGCGTTCCAGCACACACTGCGTACACACCGTACGACGCGGGCGGTTCTCACCGCTCAGAATATCGACCGACTCGAGCTAAGCAGTCAGACGCGGGGGTTCGCACACCCCCCCTCGGACAGCGGTCAAATAGCTCAAAAATAACCTCAACAGAGGGAACATGATGATTGGTAACAATACCAATTCATAAACCATCATCATCCTCATCCCCAGGCCTTTCAGGCCGCGAGCCCTGTGTCAGATGAACCTGTAATAGCCGCATAGGCTAACAGCACAAACATCTCGAAAATAGATGTGCGCGGGAGATTCCGCCTAAGTCATTCTACGTAGTAATAGTGCTAAGATAGTATCGTGGTTCAGTCCGTTGTGGTGGTTCTTCTGGTGCAGGCAAGGAAGATAGTGTTACATTGAGATGTGTAGTGTTGCTGTTAGTTTGCATACAGTACTTTGGTGTTATCATGTAATTACGTCCCTCATGTTACACCAATGTGATTTGTGACGAGGACATATTGTGGTATGGTCAAACTGTAATTGCCTATACTGAATATATAGTGTAGTACGCTGTTTTATTGCTGATAATGATTAATTAATTGATCGATTTTAGATATAGATATATAAGGGCTACAGCATTCATTTACCATCAGGTGGACTTTGTGCTCGTTTGTAACCTTTATTCTTTAAAACCATACGGGTTCGAACGCTCCGGTAAGTGACTACCGACGTCCATGAACATTCTCAACATCAGACGAATTGCAGAATTTCATTTTGCGCGAAAATAAAAGATTTTATTGCATCCACGACAAATAACGTCACGTCGGCCAATAAACATTCGGTTCAGGATTGCAATTCAAATACTTCTCTCCATGAATACGTAATAAAAGTTACGTCCATCGTTTGCCGCTGCAGCGTGACATTTCCGTTCACATAAACAGGGTGTTTCATTTTATTTTAACTCTATTTATTTATTAAATTATCATTTAATCATTTATTAAAGCCCATCTTAAATCCACTGCAGAACCTAGGCCTTCCTAGTAGACTACAGAGGAAATATTAATTTGTCATAGCTCAACTGCCAAGGAAGTTGGCAGTGTTTCAACCACGTGCCTCAAAAAGCATTTAGCCGTTGGTCTTGCGCCTGATCTCTCTCCGGTCATGTCGGTTTGTCGTCCCATCGGATTATGAGAACGAGACAATCCTATACTGCGCAGATGGCTAGTCATCGTTGAGACCGATCACCGAGATTGAAATTCGGGCTGGAGATCATTACGTGACAGGCGGGTCCGCAATCCGTTGTTTTTAACCGAATTCAAACTATTTTCTACGTGAACCGATTTTGATGATTTTTTTTATTTGAAAGCTGGTGCTTTTTATGAGGTCCCATATAAATTTGATTAAGATCTGACCAGTAGTTTTGAGTTATCCTTAATAATTTATATTGAAGTCGGTTGTACAAAATTTTCAATTTTACCACTTGTATATTGAGTGGTTATCAGGAAGATGCCGCTTATATCCTGCTTTATTTCTCGCTGTCGTCTTTTATGACGTCTACGAGAACCTACTATCCCCGTGGGAAGCAGCACGAATGGGTCGACTTGTCCGGGTAGGACCACGCTCTCACAGAATACCAGCGTGAAATAGCAGCTTAATGCTGCTGTGTTTCGCATGGTGAGTGAAGAGAACCGGATACCCTTATTATTGAATAAGAGGTATTCCAACTCAGTCCGTGACAACGCATCTGCATTTTCATTTTAATCGAGGATAAATGTAGATGTCTATGGGCCACAGTACCCACTTACCATCAGGTAGGCTGTGTGCTCGTTTGTCACCCTTGTTCTATAAAAAAAATATCATCAAAATCGGTCCAGCCGTTTAGGAGAAATTCAGTGACAAACACACGTACAGAAGAATTATGTATAAAAAGAATGGTGTATAATATATTATTATAAATTTAAAGTATGAAATTTGTAATTTCTCTCTAACTACTTTACTAACTTACTCACTAACCGAATAAAGAGCTTTATTAGTGCTAGAAAGATCATATAACTTCTGGTATATCGCAGTATAACCATTTCGTTTACGCCAGTTGTAAAATACTACCCAGACCGGCGACGAGCAGCAGCGTCAAAGGTGCTCACGTCTGCCACTGCGATCGTCAATCCGGCTGCTAAGCGTGAAGATTAAGACAAATCCTCCCTGCCAAGGCATAAGTCCGAAGTCTCACTATCGAGCTGATGAAGAAGACGAAGAAGTGTTTGATTGGATGAATTTATTGTGCATTTTTTAAATATAAGCAAGGCAAAGGTTCAGCCTATGTACGTCACACAGTTGAGCATAGCCCTCCTAATTTCTGAAGAGGTTACGGAATTTTAAGTCCGCAGCGCTGCTTCAGTGGGTGTTGGCGGACTCGGACATTCTGGTTCCTTAGGCATGCAGGTTCCTTTAATATGTTAACGACTCCGTGTCGCAGTGGCTTAGCATTGAGTTGCGGCATTGAGAGACAAGGTTTCAATCCCGCAGGGAACAATTATTTGTATGGTCTACAAATAATTGTTTGTGATCATATCCTAGACGGCCCCCACCATTACATCAGATTTGATAGACCACAAATCCTCGCGAAAGAACATCGATTCCTGTCAAGGATGATACGTGAGGCTATTGAATTTAAGAAACATCCTCATTTCAATAGAGAAGGAGGCTGGGTACTACCTGCTTGGGATCCTGTAATTAATAAAATTAAAACTAAGCCCAAGCATACCACTGCAAGACTTCAAGACAGTAAGTTCATTCTGCGTAGATCGGACCAAAAGTAATAATTGAAAAGCTGAAGGTACTCCGGGTTAACTCTGACATCGGGACGTAAATCACCTCAGTCCCCGTGACCATAGATGCTGGAAAGCACCTGAAACGTCGCGAATTAAAAATAAGTTAAATGCGATAAAATCCGCAAAAGTAGTTTTATTCTATTGTTTCTGGTCTGGATGTTTGTCCTTGTGCAATTTATATATGTAAATTTCCACGATACAGGAGAAAATTCTATTGTGGGGTGACAAATTGTGAAAGTGAAAAATTCACGGTTATCATTTCCTTCACCACCAAGCACGTGGTAAATCAGCATTCAAAATTGCAATTAAGAATTTAATTGGTACCAGCGGGGATCGAACCCAGTAATCCAAGAGCCGTGGTAGCGCAGGGGCTAAACGCTTGCCGTAATCAATATTGAATGAGAAATATCGTATTATATTCTAAAAAAGAACACTTTCATCAGTCGAAAACTTGTTTCATTAAAATTGTTTGAACGATCAAATTTGTATAAGAGCCATTTCGGAGAGAAAATTGTTATCCAAAATGAAATTCTTTCTACTGAAATAAGAAATAGTTGTTTAGAAAGGAATAAATCACAAAAGAAATGTTTCAAAGAGGTTAAAAAGAGTGGATGTAGCAAAGGATTGCTAATCTTTTGAATGAATGAATATTTCATTAATTTTACGTCAATAATATCCTAAAAACTAAAATTGAAAATATATTTAACAAATATCGGTTCACGGCCTTATCGCTTAGTACTATTTTCTACCAGGCAACCATAACGCAGAGGATACAATGACCTGTGAGAAAGAGTAAGGGTGTATAACGCAAGTAATATGTGACTATTGCTTGTTCGAAACGAATCCGAGAGTTTACCGATATTTTTATCTTAATTTTAAACGGCTTTTATTTTTTTGCCAACTCCAAAAATAAGAGGAAGTTCTCAATTCGACTATATGTTCTTTTTTTAATGTTGTGAACCGATTTTGATAATTCTTCTTTAATCAATATGTTATACTTCACTAGCAATCCGCCCCGGCTTTGCACGGTTGATTTCTGTATCTCGACAACATCGCCGTTTGCCGGGCCCAATTGTGAATCTAAACCAACCAATCCAAACTCAAACACACACAAGAAAATTCATCAAAATCGGTCCAGCCATTTAGAATGAGTTCAGTGACAAACACATAACAAATTATGGAAAGGGTACTCAACAGTAGCTGCTGATATACCTTGAATCAACTGACCTCCTCAGTGACCACCGATATGGCTTCCGCCGGGAACGGTCCACTGGGGATCTCCTTGTGTATGTCACGCACTTTTGGGGCGAGGCCATCGAGAAGAACGGTGAAGCTCTAGCAGTTGCACTCGATATCTCGAAGGCTTTTGACAGGGTTTGGCACGCAAGTCTGCTGAGTAAGCATCCTGCCTACGGCATCCACGCCGAATTTCGCAACTCGATATCTGACTTTCTGAGTGAACGGTCGATCAGGGTAGTCATAGATGGCTGCTCTTCTGACCTAATGCATATTAATGCCGGAGTTCCTCAGGGGTCTGTTCTCTCTGCGACTCTTTTCCTGCTGCACATCAATGACCTACTTCTACCAGGTATTGTTGGGTATGCAGATGACAGCACAGTCACAGAGAGATTCATGTCTAGTGCAAAGGACAGAGGGAAGTAATACGTTCATTTAGAGAGGCCATGGTGATGCGGATAAATGCAACTTTAAGTCTTGTCTCCAAATGGGGTGACGATAATCAGGTCTCTTTCAATGCCCCCAAAACACGGACTTGTCTGTTCTCCGCAAAACGGAGTCCGTTTGATCTGACTCCTACTTTCCGAGGTACATCTCTACAGAGAAGAGAGTAACCTCTACGGTTGCTGATCATCTCGAACTTCACGGCATACAGTTGAGTGATAACCTCAACTTTGGCGCCAACATTGAGTCAAAAGCACAAACTGCGGCCAATAAACTGGGTATTTTAAACAAGGTGAAGCGATACTTCACGCCTGGACAGTTTTTAAATTTATACAAAGCTCAAGTCCGAACATGCATGGAATATTGTGGTCACCTTTGGGATGGCTCAGCAAAATTTAAACTCGCCGCACTCGATTCAGTGTAACGCAGAGCCAAGAGGCTTATCGGTGACAAAAAGCTGGTGGAAACTAAACTAAGCTTCACAGCTTAGCTCACCGTCGACAAGTTGCTTGTCTGTCGGTCTTCTACAGATTGTATTTCGGAGAGTGTGCCCATGAGCTTCATAAGCTCATACCGCCATCTCCGTTCGCTTATCGGAGTACCAGACGTACTGCAGGCTACCATCCACACTTGGTTGACATTCTGAATATTGCGAAAGCGCTTTAAGTCATTTTTATAATGCGCACAGCCAGATAGTGGAATGCCTTGCCGGCGTCTGTTTTTTCGAGTGTTTATAACCTGGACCTCTTCAAGGTGCGTATTAAGAAGCTTCTCCTGGGCAAACTCGCTCCATCGTAGACCTCATCTTTGCCCTCGGGCCAGATAGAGGTCAAGAGTGAGCCCATTTATGATAAAAGACACACGTACAGAAGAATTATGTATAAAAAGAATGGGTGGTGTATATATTATTATAAACTTAGAGAAAAAATTACACCCCTAATGGTGGGGATATAAAGTATAAAGTTAGTAATTTAAACGACAATCTTGTTATTATCTTGAGCTTGTGATATTTCTCAGTATCCACTCAATACAATTGGATTTTTATAAAAGGAAAAATCTATTTCAAAGTATTAAAAAAACTATCGATCCAACCCAGCTTCGCACGGTTAATTTCTGGTCCTCGACAACAACACCACCTACCGGGTCCAATTGTGAATCTAAACTATTCTCTAATCAATTTAATCACACACAAAATTTCATCATAATCTGTCCAGCCGTTTAGGAGCAGTTCAGTCACATATACACGTACAGAAAAATTATATAATATATAATATGCATGTGCTATACATATAAACCTTTCTCCTAAACCATTCTGTCTAGTGATGAAAACTGCATTAAAATCCGTTGCGTAGTTTAAAAGATCTAAGCGTACAGACTGTGGGAAGTGACTTCGTTTTATACTATGTAGAAATTATTTCCCCTTCCCACTTACTTACACTTCTCTATGAAGTTAGTTTTTACTTTTTATCAAAAGGTTAATTTTATTAATAACTACAACAGTTGCAAACGATGCTCAAATTCTTTATTACGTTTTCATGGAAAGCGATAATCAAATTGATTTTGTTTACCACTGGTTCGGAAAATACCTCTGTCCTGGGAAGAACCAGCAAGAAACCCAGCGGGACTTTTTTTAAAACATATTTCACTTTATAATAATTTTGTTTTTGTTTGTACAAATTTTAAATGAGTTTTAATAGAACCAGCATGATTGCGATCACCTCATTCCCAGAGGTTTTTTCACTTATAAAACCGAATGGAGAAACGAACTTACAGTACGCCTGGGAGTAAGTGGCTACTGCAGCCCATGGACACCCGCAGCCTCTGAGAACTAAGATGGGATGCTTCATAGCATTATTGGATCTGGGTCACGAGGTGCCCGACATGTAGGACCACAGTTATATTATAGGACCAGTCTCTCGGGTTATCTGTGGCAACTGAGTCTCCGTGACGCACCGCTTCGGGCTCAAATGCAGAAGGCTGTGCTCGAAGATACCGCCCGCATCGTCCCGTCGTCGTCATCCGCCGATTTCTTTCCCTTTCCCCCTCACACTCGGCCGTTTCATCTCCCCTATCGAGGGCTTCCGCCTGGTTGGAATTTACCTGCTTATTTAACTATATTTTATTGCATACATTCTCTTAAGAGTACCTTTTATTGTATTGTATTTATGTTTATAGTATATGTGTATATATTTTTATTATTTATGCATCCTGATCTGACGAGAAAACAATAGAAATATCCTAAAATAAAAATAATATATAGACGTATAGGTCTTCATTGCAATCAAATGGTAACATGTGATGTTTTAAAAATTGCATTTGAACCCGGTTTGGGCGTAGCAATTATAAAATATTTTATTTTATTTTATTCATATGACTTTTTAACAGTCAACTTACAAAATTACATCTTAAATAACAGAAACGTTTCTTAAGCTGAGTGTAGTGACTACTTACTAGTAAACAACTATATTATGGTTGTAGCACGAATGAGTCGGCTCGACCTGGGTAGGACCACGCTCTCACAGAATACCAGCGTAAAATAGCAGCTTCATGCTGCTGTGTTTCGTGTGGTGAGTGTAGAGAACCGGAGACCCTTTTTACTGGAAAAGAGGCGTTCCATCTTAGTCCTCAAGGGTTCTTAATTGAGGATAAATGTAGATGTCTATGGGCCACATCATCCACTTACCATCAGGTGGACTGTATGCTCGTTTGTCACCCTATTCTATAAATAACAATAACTTAAGTGGGTTTTGATTTTACTAACTAAAGTGAACAATTTTAAAAGAAATGAACGTTATTTATCCGTTTGGTAATAGAAAACACAAGCTGGTTGCACGAAATCTTTTTACGAAAACTGTAAGCGGAATCAAAGTTTACATAACTAAGTGTTTGCAGCTTACACAGTCTGGGTAATAGAGAGTTTGAGCCAAGAACGGTTCTGCGGGTTGGTGGTCTCAGTGGTGCTATAGGATGACGCGGATATCTTGAAGTAGCGCTAAATTCAAACTAGTTCAGTAACTGTGGGAATTAGTTCTATTGTTGATAATTTTGTACAAAAACAACAACTCTGTTAGCTCCTTACGCATATGAGAAATCTCTCTCTGCTTTATCAATTAATCGCGCCAAATGCCACAGAAACCGCTTCTGATACACTCAATGCGTAAATTGTGAACCGCAAAGTGTAGACGCCAGACAACAAAACAGTACTCTAAAGTGCTACGAACGAGACTATTATCATCAAAATTAACCACTAAATCTTTTATAAACTCGACTCCTTGAATAATATATACATCTATTTTGTAATTAAATGGAATAAGGTTTACTTTTCTGGTAAATTTAACGTGTTGTAATTTTTTATTATTCGGTTGTCTCTGCACCAATCAATAAGATTTTTCAGATCCCTCTGCAATAATACTGAGTCTTCTATTAAATTTATATGTCTTAAAAATTTTAGGTCATCGGCATACATAAAAACATAAGAGTTAGTTAGTAGTCTGGGATGTCTTTAATAAACAAGTTAAAAAGGATAGGGCCAGGTAGTGATCCTTGTGGCACACCTGAGGTTACCTTGAGATAAGTTGATAAAATATTTATAAAATGTGATAAGCTTAGGCCCGAGTGTATGCGCAAGCACAGGAACATTATTTCCTCAACATAGTTCGATGGGACTTAATCTGACACGACCGGAGAGCGATTAGGCTTTCCGAGGCACGGCGGTGAAACAGCGCCAATTTCCTGACTCCGGGCTGCTACTAAGAATTTTTTACAGAAAACCCCAATAACTGAATTTGGCTCGACTCTGGATTCGAATCCGAGACCTCATGATCAGCAATCACGTTTACGACCACTACACCATGGAGGCAGTCAGGGTAGTAAAAATAAAACACAAGTGGCGCATACACAAATGAAAACGAAACCTTAAAAATTTACATAGGAATTAATCCGTGAAATAAATGAAATTACTGCCTATAATACATATATACACTGCTGTGCAAAGCCCTCATCTTATTTCTGAGAAGGTTATGTTGCATTATGTCTGCCGCGCAACTCTTCAACGTTGGTTTTCTCACGGTGTTTACTTTCACCGAGCACGTGGTAGATCTGCACTTAAATCAAATTGTTCTGCTCTTATACCTTGTTCGCCTAAGAACCAACATCAAAAAATTACTTTCTGTATTTTAAACGTTTAATTTTACTTGGCATGTTTTACGTGGTAGAACCATGCTCCGGCAGTGTTACAGTTGTAGCATTAATGGGTCGTCACGACCGGGTAGGAACACGCTCATATCAGCGTAAAATTGAGATGAGATTGAGTGTAGGGAACAGGAGACTCTTTTTACTGGAAACAAAGCATTGCATCTTAGTCCTCAGGGGTCGCAACGCATCAGTATTTTGTTACTTAATCAAGGATAAATGTAGAATGTTTATGGGCACTTACGTGCCATCAGATGAAAGTGAGCTGTGGGAAGCTATTATTCTATAAAAAATGGTGACTACTGTTAACTCTGCCACTCATGAGATTTTTTAAACCCAAACTATTTCTGGTTTTTGAGGTTTAAGTCATGTTTATTACAAAAAAAAATGGGCAATCGTCACACCTTATTTTTTTTTTTCATTTATTTATCAATTACAAATATTTGTAGTGATAGCATTCAAAAAATCACTAAGGTTAATTGTCTGCTAGCCAATCACAAGCACAGAACGTATAACAGTTAAACATCATTGTCAACATCATTACAGCCTTTCAAAAGTATACTGATGAACATAGGCCTCGCCCTAGAGTAAAACATAGGGGAATTTTGCGCTAGTTATAACCCTTGGCAGGCAGTTTGGCCACCACAGTTATTTTCAGCCCATCTCTTGTTTCAGTTTCCCCTTGTAGCATCTTATGCCATCCTTAAAAACAGTAATTAATTAATTATTGTTACATCCATGCTGTTAGAATAATTAATTAACATCTGTTAATTAATTATTCTAACTATTCTAATTATTCTAATTAACACTTTTAAACTTACTAGGTCCTCCTACTTACAACTTTCTATGACTCCTTTTCTGCCTAGGAATCTGCCTAGGCATGTACCACTTTCTTACTTATTTATGCCGCCAAATAGCAGTGCGTGGAATACTGTGTTCCAGTCTGAAGGATATAGAGAGCCAGTATAGTCTTCAGAGGTAAACCAAGCTTACATTGTGTAAGAAAAAAAAATAGAGATGGGCCGAATTCATATTCGGTATTCGGCATATTCGGCAGCTTTACCGAATATTCGTATTCGGCTAAAGGTATTTGGGCTTTACCTACTGCATGAGCCGACTAAAGCCTTTATCTTCGACTATAGAAATTGGCTGGTTATCTATTGCTATCATTTCAGCAATTGAATTAGTTGGATGTGATCTGGGGTCGTCGATTCGCCATTTGGAAATAATTTAAAATTAAAAATTTTGTACAACCGACATCAATATAAATTATTAAGGATAACTCAAAAACTATTGGTCAGACCTTAATCAAATTTATATGGGAATACATGAGAAGCACCAGCTTTCAAATAAAAAAAGAATCATCGAAATCGGTTCACATAGAAAAAAGTTATGAGGTAACACACATAAAAAAAAGAACATACAGTCAAATTGAATATGTACCTCCTCCTTTTTGAAGTCGGTAGATAAATGAATCTTCTAGTGTAGTTTGAGTGGTTGGACAGGTTTTGGTATTTGTAGATTGAGCACCAGTGGTAGAGGGTTGGGTGACCTGTGCAACTTCACATTCATGCTGTGAGGTTTCAATATTTTATATATTTGAGCCTACCTGATGCACAGGATTTTCCAGACCAGAAAAACAGTGTGTTTCAATTTTAAATGATTGTTCAAAGCCGAGGATGGAGCTTTCCTACCGCCGCTACCCCGCGAAAGTATTTTTTTCGCAAATAGTACATTTCACTTTACTTTGGTCGCCAGTTTCTCTAAAATAAGTCCAAATAGTAGATCTCCTCCAGCCACTCATTTTTATTATATAATTATCAATTTCCACTAAGAATAATACAACGAAACACTTTTTTCTCACAAAAACAGTCAAAACATAAGCATGTGCCGGCAATTAGCTCAGTACTAGATGATGCAATAACATGTCATGTGTCAGTCGGAGCGACGGGCAGGGTCCAGCTCTAATTCCGCGCGCTTTATGTAGGTAAATAAGTCTCGACATGAATTGGTTAGGTACCGAGGTAATCCTGCCGAATAATGTTCGGCCGAATATTCGGCCGTGAAATCCATATTCGGCCCATCTCTAAAAAAATAGAAGCCCTTTTAATATAACTTCCTCAAAAAAAAAAAACAATCAAGGAAAACGCGCAACATTAAAGTCTACTCTGCGCAAATACAATTATGTATTACACCAATTCGATGTTGACATTTACTCCGATGGCTTAAGTGTTTTAAAAAGAAAATTGTTTCAGCATTCTGAGAACATTGTATTGTAGATATAAAATGTATTTTGATGAAAGATTCGATTTGTAAGATTACATATCCATATATGATGTATATGTGTGCGTGTGTTTGTATAATATATGTGTATATATATATACTAGCGATCCGACTCGGCTTCGCACGGGCGAGTTTAGGATCTGGCCAACAGCACCACCTATCAGGTCCAATTGTAAATCTTTCTTGATTTCTTAATATTTTTTTAAATGTTACCTCCACACTAGGATTTTCTCCTGTATCGTGGAGGCAGTTTACAAACTTAAATTACACAAGGACAAACATCCAGACCCGGAACAATTATTTGTAGGCCATACAAATACTTGTTCCGTGCGGGATTCAATCCCGCGGCCCCCAGCGCTGCAACTCATTGCTTAGCCACACACAAAAAAAATCATCAAAATCGGTCGAGCAATTTCCGACTTTATGCGAGACTACCGCACGGCAATTGATTCTTTTATAAAGAAGATTATTTTCTAAGTTAATAATAGCGTTCACACGGTATAATTTATTTTATTATATTCTTACATTTCCTTTTTATATTCAAATTTCAAATTTCTTATCTTTATATGTACGCTTAAATGGTTTTTTGTCACCGCTAGAATGTCTGTAATTAAGTATATACCGTTACAGTTACAGACTATCCGCTGCTGAACATAGGCCTTCCCCATAGATTGCTCATAGGGGGGATATTTGCCATAGTTGCCACGCTTGGCAAGCGGGTTGGCAACTGTAGTTTTTTTATTATCAGTCGTTATTAGGAAGACGTTGCTGCCCATCTCCTGATTTGTTTCCCTCTGTCACCTCTTACGACACCCACGGGATGATATGGGGTAGTGGATATTCTTATACCGCTGCTACATGGTAAAGGTGATACCAGAAACTATTATTTTTTATCATGAATTTATATAAAGCCTTGAATATCTTTAGTAGATAAGACGGCTCCGTAACGCAGTAGCTTAGCATTGATTTTCGGCGCTGAGGGCCGCGAGTTCGTATCCCGCTCGGAACAAATATTTTTACGACCTAAAAATAAATTTTCGGATCTGGACGTTAGTACTGGTACAATTTATGTATGTAAACTGCCTCCATTATACAGGAGAAAATCCTAATGTGATGGTAACGTTTAATTTAAAATAATTATGACTTTTAACAAAAAAAAACTGATTTCAAATTGCTAAAAAAGAAGTTATTTATTTGCTATGCTTAGGGGTAAATTTTTTTCACAAAATTTATATATTAGTATAACCTATTTAATAAAAAAATAATCATTAAAATCGGTTCTCAATCTGCGAAGATATCATATGAAATTCCTTAAACAATAGTCCAATATGAAACTTTTCCCCCTATTTTCCACCCTTGGGGGCGGAAGCTTTTCTTTAAAATTTAATGAGACCACCCTTGAGGTAAAGCCTATTTAATTAAAAAAAAACCATTAAAATCGGATCACAATCTGCGAAGATATCGCGTAACATACATACAGAAAAAAAGAACATACACTCGAATTGAGAACCTCCTCCTTTTTGAAGTCGTTTAAAAAGATAAACCCATTTTTTAAATTAATAAATTAATAAAAACATCTGTATCTTTCTTTATTTCAAGTTGGCTGCAGGATACAATGTTGCAGGCGGCAATAGCCGCTCACCATCAGTTAAGTTGTACGTTTGTTCGTCACTTCAGTTTTATAAAAAAAAACTCCAACTAGAATGAATGGAAAACTAAACAGCCTGCACCTTTTCATTGAAAAAAAAAAGGTCGAGAGGGCACTCAGTTTGGAGCGTAATCCGCCTGGGTTGCTATTTCGACAACTTCAAAACGTTTCCGTTGTATTTGCTTTCGACCTTTTGGCATTTAGCAAGGAGTAAATCATTTATTTAAAGATTTTAATTTTGTTTACAAAAATATTTTGTTAGAGCACACAGTTCACACCTGATGGTAAGTGAATGCTGTGGCGAATAGACATCTACATCTACCCTCGATTGAGAATCATTATACAGATGCGCTGTAACCCCTGAGGACTCAGTTGGATTGCCTCGTTTCCATGCGTTGACACCTTTTGAGGACTAAGATCTCGTCCTCGTTATCAGTAAAAAGGGATTTCCTGTTCTCTACACCCACCATACGAAACAGCAACATTAAGCTCGTTTTTTTACGCTGGTATTCTGTGAGAGCGTGTTCATTCCCCTGTCGAGCCGACCCATTCGTGCTACAACTATACTACTAATATAGCTGCAGCATGGCTCTACCACGTATTATATGACATGATAAAGCCTTTGTTTGAATTCATTGTACAGAAATTATAATTTTTTTAATTAAGTGTCACGCTGCTATTTATGGTTGCAGCATTAATACCACCACCAAAGAATACCAGCGTGATATAGCTGCATAATTCTGCTGTGTTTCGTATGATAAGTGACAAGAACCAAAGACCCTTTTCACTGGTAACGAGGCATTCTATTTTAGTCCTCTGGGAAGACAACGCATCTGCATTTTGATTCTTAATCTAGGACAAATGTGGTTAGATGTCTATGGGCCAGAGCGTCCACTCACCTATAGTTCCTCGGTTGTCCGGATACACGCCTGCAATTACCCTGGCATTGCAGTTGTTCATGAGCGGCAGACGATATTTACCATCAGGTGAGCCACATGCTCGTTTAACCCCTCTACCATATTAAAAAAAAACTTACCATCTGTGAATTGTGTACTCATTTGTCACACTTACTTCTAAAATAAAACTGAAGTATAAAAAAACTGAAATAAATTCGCATGAATCTAAACAAACATAAACACGTAGTCACAATACTTGGTTGACCCAAATGTCGTCGACTGGTGTAAATACGCGCGAACGAAAACAAAGGAATTTTCTGCTTAATTAGATGGGAGTGTGTGAAACTCCCAGCGGAAGCTTGTAAATACTATGGAGTACTCTGAAATAGGTTTTAATTTACAAAACAAATATTAAAGCTATTTTATTATTCATAAGCCTAGGAGATTAACGTATTCCCGTTGTTAACAAAATCAGTTTCTATCTAATTTGTTAATTCTAATTAAGTGTACTGCAAGCCTAGAAACACCTATAGGACATGTTAAGAGATGATGATGACTACTGAGAGCTGTTTTCAAGTGTCAAAATACCTTAAATATTATTTTTATTGGTATTATTTAATAATAAAATAAATAATGATTTCTTATATTTACGCGAACACTACATTGAATTAAACTACTTTTACGGATTATATCGCGTTTAATTAACTTATTTTATTAATTCCCGACGTTTCGTTCGACTTCAAGACACAGTTAGTTCATTCTGCGTAGATCGGACCAAAATTAATAATTAAAAGCTGAAGGTACTCCGGATTAACTTTGACATTGGGACGTCAATCACCTCAGTCCCCGTGACCATGGGTGCTGTAAAGCACCGAAACATCGGGAATTAATAAAATAAGTTAATTAAACGCGATATAATCCGTAAAAGTAGTTTAATTCAAATAAAAATAAAAATAAGTTGAAAACGCAGGCTCTTAAACGTAAATTTAGGTTACTTACTCATCATCATCTATAACAGCCCTTTACAAATCTACAGCTGAACAGCCTCCCCCAAGGAATGCAACAAACCACGGTCCCAAGCCTATCGACTTCTATCTCTTACCAGGTAGACACTCCATCTAGTTAGGGGGCCACTCGAGAACATTTCTTTCCTATCGGTTGTTCTTGGAGCTATATGGCCGCGGCCCATTGCTACTTCAGCTTACTGAACCGTTGGGCTATGTCGGTTTCTTTGGTTTTACTGCGGACACCCTCATATCGAAGTCTATCATGCAGAGAAACTCCGAACATAGCCCTTCCCTTCCTTAAGCTTTAGCGACCTTTAACGACCTTGAGCAACTTTGAGCTTCCTCATACGGCCAGCAGTGGAGGATCACGTCTCAGATCCGTATATATCACTAACAACACGTATTGCTTGAGATTACAATTTATAGCTTTTGTTTTTATTGTACACAAGTATTTTATGAGTAGCGTGTACTCCCCAAGCTGGCTACTTAAAATTAATTTTATTCAATGTCGACACTGTCGTAATAGACGATATAATTATAATACTAGTTATATTTATTTATTTTTTAATAAAGTTGCTAAAAGCATTATTTGAGCATCCTCATATAATTGAACGAGACGCTAAACAATATTAAACGTATTTTGCTTGTGAATAACGGAGTAGTCAACTCGCGTACTAATTAAGCGCGACGGTTTGTATAATAAATATTTGATTAAATCTATAATTAATACGTATTAGTTACATAACATTTATGTAGACGAAACACAGCAGCATTAAATCTAAAATTTCTGTGGCGGCGCTGAAGGAAAAGGGGAGATCTCCCGCCGGGCAAGTAGTTCAGCCCGGGGAGCGGCTAACATCCGATTGGTAGTTCGGAGCTATTCCATATATACTGCTTTTACTTCGGAACTTTGATAGCGTGATTTAGGCTTCGATGTATTTTCGCTTGTGGCGCGACGACAGCGCCGCTACATTTCCATGTGGTCTTTCGCGGTATAGTGAAAAGGACACTAGCGTTTGCGCGCTGGATGGCCGTCCATCAATTTTTGGCGATAATATAACTATCAGATCAGTCACGAATACTGATCCCATATATGAGTGTGAGGAAATACAAAGTGTCACTCTCTATTCCCTCACTCGATCACCATAATGTCCTGCGCAGATGTCTAGTTTTCGTTGAGACTGGCCGCCGTGATTGAATATTCGGTCTGAAGATTTCGCGACTAACTTTGTCGTCATCAAAATGATTGTTACTTTGTAGTACATTGTGTCGCTTGGTTTATCAGTCGTGGTAACTCTTAGTAACTTATTGTCCTGCGCAGATGGCTGGTCTTCGTTGAGACTGGCCGCCGTGATTGAATATTCGGTCTGAAGACTATTTCGCGACTACCTTTAACGTCATCAAAATGATTATTACTTTGTAGTACATTGTGTCGTTTGCTTTGTGAGTCGTGGTAACTTTTAGTAACTTATTATACGTGCACGGTGACAAAACGGTGCTAAATTATGAGTGTAAATAGATTATGAAGTTAAAGTAAAAAATAGTTTGCCTACATCCGCTAAATAAAATAAAATAAAATTATGTATCTTACCTAGTTTGAAGAGCACCTCGCGCGCTCCCTCAATTGCGTGCACTATTCCCGTCATCAATAATTCCAGCACCACTACACTAGGAAAGACACAGCAACGACGATAATACGACACGTGTTTCGCCTCTACACGAGGTCCTCGGGTGAAGTAGACTCTACGGTGGCTGACCGCAGAGTCTACAACTTTAATATAATGGATTTCCGCAAAGTAACGCCTGATTTCATTAGTTAGATTATGAAGTTTCATTGCAATCGGAATCAATCTTCTGCCTACGGAGTCACGTCGAAATTGTCAACAAATATGGTTAAAAAGGCCCAACAGCATGGCATACAAAGTTACCAAATGTTATTGATAAAAAATTATATTTATATATAAAAAAAGCAAACACTATTTATTGATAAAAGTCTTAAATCAATATTAATTATAGGTTAATTATAGATCAAACAATTTTAACAACAAAAAGAATAAAGTATAATAATTAAAGTGAAGCGTTTAGTTTGTGGCGAAATATTTTTTGTTGTCAAATTCCGGCATTGCTTTTCTCGACTCTATCTGAGCTTTGATGAAACTTTCTGTCATTGTTTTATTGCATAATCCAACTGAAGCTTCGGTCACAGCTTTAACTGCTCTTTTTACTGCTTGTGTATGACACGGAAGGCATAATAAATCCGATTCTTCTTCTACTTTTTTGTTGAATAAACAATCGGAGATTTTTTCGGTTACAGATTTTAATAACGGTGGGTCAGTGATATTTTCTTGCCAATTCAAAAGGTCATATATTGATGCGTTAAAGTTTATCTTTGGTAACAGAATCAGACGCAATTTTTTTGATGTTTCCGATCTAGCTTTCAAAATTCGACGTGCAGTTAATTCACGAACGTGCGGCTGGAGTTCTGTCTACATTGCAAGCAATAAGTTTTCTTTGGACTACTGGGTCGATAACGTCTTTTAAAGTGGTTGGTAAATATCTGGTTAGCTTGATGAGTTTAAACAAGTGTCGCGATCCATCTTTACAGCTAGAGTGAGTTTTTATAGAAAACCATATCGGAGCATAAACCTTGACAATATACGTTGCAAGAGTTATTAGATTATCAGAGACAATCTCTACTGAAACGTACAGGCGGAGGATTCTGTAGGCACGAGTTAGCCACTGGGCATGGGATATTTTGCCCGGTGATTTGTTAACTAAATCGCTAGGAAATATGCCTTTTGAAATTGCTTCAACTATAGCAAGTATTTTGGTCAAGCAGAAAAAATCGGTAAATTGGAAAAGCACCGGTAAATTTGCTGAAATAGGTTGAAACTGTGTTATAGGTACTGTCCCACAGTTCTCAAGTTCTTTGCTAACTGTCCCTGAAAATGTTTTCAGCCCAGACGTACTGCCATCAATGTGTTGAAACAGATGTCTAAATGGCATTTCATTCATGTGCAATAAACAAATAATCCACTATAAAGGTCCAATCTTCTTTTTAGCATCCGTATAACACCGCCGTATTTGCCAACATTTACGTTTGTCCCATTACATCTAATTGCAACCAAATGATCCATTGATACATCTGAATTCAAGAAAAAGTTGAATATTTCTTGTTCTATATACTTTGCAGTGCCTGATGCAGGTGGAATGTAACCTAAAAACTTCTAGTCAGGTTCATTTATCAAAGAAATATACTCTTCAAGTATGCGTTGCCTATGCTTTTTCCCGTCTTTTTCAGACATAATCAAAGTTTTATCTTTTCTCCCATCGAAGTATAATGTTGGTATTTGTGAAACAATTTGTTGTGAAATTATATTTACTTGAGTTATTTTTAATTCTCGGCGAAGCTTACTTTTGTCTATTACTTAAGAACTCGATGCATGTAGAACGGCTGATACAGTTACTGCTCCTGCCCTGTCTGACACTCCAAATCTTTCGCATGTTTTCGACAGCAAAGTATCATCAACTGCAGTTGTATTAATCAACGAATTAGTACTCGAATTCCGCAACTAAATTTGGATTGGTTTCTCACAATCCAATGGACACATTCGGATTCAGATGTGCTACTCAACTCTTACGTACACATTTCGGCAATTTTTTGTCATTTGCTCTGAGATTTTTTCGTAACAATTTTCTTTTCAGTGCCCTTGTAATTTGTTTTGTTGTGCCAACGTCTACGCTACCTATCACCATTTGCCTAACAGTTCGTTGGTCTGTTATAATACTGTGCTCTCTTGCAGGTATTTTTTTTGCTTTTGGGGCAAGTACATTTAAGAAAATCTCGACACTTGCAAGCCGAAATATCAAACAAAACTTTACTTCCAAGACGAAACTCTTCCGTCTTGTTTTTAGGTATTTTCGGGTGAGACTTATGAAGCCTTTTATATTTTATATGATAAGTTATTATAGCGATTCTATGTGAGATTAAGTAGAATTCAATGTTTCAACCAAAAGAGACACCTTTTCTACCGACTTCAAGCAGAAGGAGGTACTCAATTCGACTGTATGTTTTTTTTAAATGTGTGTTACCTATAACTTTTTATTGGTTGAACCAATTTCGATTATTCTCTTCTTATTTGAAAGCTGGTGCTTTAAATGTGGTCCCATATAAATTTGATCAAGGTCTGACCTTGATAGTTTTGAGTTATTCAACACGCAGTACACGCGCGGGCTACATATGTAGTCCAGCGTATTGTTTTTGTTCATAACTTCACGAAATCGTGTGATTTAACTTTGAGCCTCTAGCTAAGCTCCGATTGGTTGTTGCTCGACGCGTTTAGTGTGGCGTGAGCGCTCGACGCTGGCGCACGTGCGAGTAATAATGATTTAAAGTTATTGGGCTACGTATGTAGCCCACGCGTGCACCGGCGAAACTTTTGAGGTGTGAAATATTTTTTTAAATACACATATATTTATCTTTTCTTCAAAATTTTGGTATTATATTTTATATTTATAAACTGTAAACTTACTTTTTGTTGATATTTGATAAACAGATCGGAAATATGGACCGCAGAATGGAAGAAAATATGTTGAGATGGCTAGAAGAGGAGTCAGATCAGGATGATTTGATTGTAAGCGAACAGGAAGAGGATTTTAGAAGAAGAAAATATAATTCATTCTCCGCATGGCACTGACACCGAGCAAGAAGATGATGAAAATGATGAGATTGCTGGACAAAACAACAGTGATTTGGATGACGGTGTACCGCTTGCAGATTTAGCCACTTATAAGTCACGAAATGAAACAGAATGGAGGAAACGTCCATTTCCGGCAACAAGGTACGTTCTCACAATATTATACAAATACCTTTAGAACCAAAAGGTACTGCTTGTAATGCCAGCACACCTTCAATGTTTCGAGTTATTTTTGACCCTGATGTTTTGAAACCTTTGTAAATTGTACAAATATATATATATATAAATATTATAAAGACTAAATACCAAAGAGAACAAGATGCAAGCCTACGAATCTTACTGAAATGAGAGCGTTTGTTGGGTTAGTTATAGTAATCGGAGCCAATAGATCAGGACGTCAAAATCTTAGAGACTTTTGGGACAGCTCCATTGGGACCGGCTTTGAACTGGTCTATCTGACAATGTCTATAAATAGATTTCGTTTCCTACTACGATCTTTGCGATTTGATGACATTCGCGATCGAATCCTCAAAGACAAGAAATTGATAAGCTTGCTGCCATACGGTGCTTTATTGAGGGTATGAGAAACCATTGCTTAGAATATTATACTCCAAGTGAACACATGACGTTGGATGAGCAACTCGTAGCATTTAGAGGTCGATGTGGTTTTATTATGTACCTACCCAACAAACCGGCAAAATTTGGAATAAAAATATTTATGGTTGTGGACACAAAATGCCCGTATATTTACAACTTTGAAGTTTATTGTGGTGAACAACCAGAGGCCCATTTCGTGTATCCAACAAAGTTTCTGCAACTTTGTTGGATACACGAAATGGGCCTTCTGGCTGTTGCAGACGTCACCAAAAGATTACTAGAGCCGCTTAAAATATGGGATGTAATGTTACGATGGATAACTGGTTTACCAGTTATCCATCGTAACATTACTATCATACTCTATTATATTAATTGCGTTTTGTAGCAGAATTCGCAATCGCAGCACCAGGAAAACTTGCTCAAATGCTACAGGCGTATATGTGCTGATCACCAAATTTTAATTTGTCCTTCGTGTAATGAAAACTGATTTTTTTAAAACTAAGTTATAAATTAAACCAAAATTAATTGATCTTAAAGATGTAAAAATTATGTGATTTTTAAGAAGTCTGAAGTTTAGTTAATATTTTTAGTTTAAGAAAAAGAAGACATTTTTAAATTTCAGTTTACTTAATAAATGTCATTAATAACAAAAATGTGTTTTATTTTAAAATAAAACCGTTGTCTTTCATTATATTTCAATTTTAAACGGGCTACAAGGGTAGCCCACGCGAGCACTCATGAACCTTTTGAGGCGCGTGTACCGTAGTGTTAATAATTTATATTGAAGTCGGTTGTACAAATTTTTTAATTTTAAATTATTATTTACAAAATAAATCAATAAAAACTTACATAACTAGCTCCATGTCGGAGTAGATTGCATAAACGTCAAAAATTATGGTAATGTTGCCACAGTTGACGTATCAATTAAAGACACTGTTTGGCACCTTTTTAATGCTGAGCATTTATGAAAAACGAGATAAAAAATAATGACCCACCCTAATGTTATTGTTTACGATTACATTAACTAAATACAAAAAAAATTGTGATTTTTATCTTGCAATATTTTGGATCGAATCTACATACTACACACTCGATACTAATCGCGTCACGGCGTCAGTACAACGGTAGATTTCATTCACTAAAGACGTATACGTTACATACTCCGAATCCAATAATGTAATGAGTGACTATAAAAGTAAAGCTTGCGTTGCTATTATATTAGCGATAGCATTAAAAGACGTGTAAAGAGAAAAATGGATGAAGCATTGGCTTCAAGACAGAGATCAATATTACCTGAATTTATTAAATTAGATTCAGGAATACCAAGAAATGGATGATTATGAAAATTATTTTCAGTGTCCATCGCTGACAGAATGAATACTGACCAATACTGACACGATAAATATCGACCAGAGACTAGACACTCGATATTTATCGACGATACTGATACAGATCGTGGGATTTCTGGATTTTAGAAATCCAGCGATCCGTATCACGATCCGTGATACGCTATACTACACACTCGATAAATATAGTAATCCTGGATTACTATCCAAATATTGTGATAATTATCGAGTGTGTAGCATTCGCCAATGAGTAAATGAAGTGACATTGTAAATACAAAGCAATGCAATGTAAATATAAAAGCTCTTTTCTATATGTGAGGGCTATGCTTTTGTTGTTGAACTAATTGCAAACACACACATCACACAGTCACAGTTAGTAAATTAAGTGGTAGCTCTTAAAGAAAAACTGCTTAGAATACGCAGTGTATTACAAAGCGACTATAGTTTGTAGTACATTGCGTCGAATATTTTATGAACCGTGGTAGCTCTAAAAGAAAAACTACATAGTATAGGCAATGTATTACTAAGTGACTATCGTTTGTAGTACATTGCTTCGCATACTTTATGAACTGTGGTAGCTCTTAAACAAAGACTGCTTAGAATACGCAATGTATTACAAAGTTTCTATCGTTAAAAAGTACAATGCGTCGTATATTTTAAGAGCAGTGGTAGCTCTTATAGAAAAGCTACATAGAATACGCAATGTATTACAAAGTGACTATCGTTTGAAGTACAATGCGTCGTATATTTTACGAGCCGTGGTAGCCCTTATAGAAAAGCTACACAGAATACGCAATGTATTACAAAGTGACTATCGTTTATAGTACATTGCGTCGTATATTTTATGAACCGTGGTAGCTCTTAAAGAAAAGCTACATAGAATATGCAATGTATTACATCGCGTGTTTTGATTCTTAATCGAGGATTAATCGAGGCTTGCTCGATTAACAATCAAAATGTAGATACGTGTCCACCCCCTTCCGTGAGGTCTCGCTAAATCCTTGACCTCCTTATACGAGTTGACATTAATCATTCTTTTATTGTCATATTAATGAATTTTTCTTTCTTTATTTTATCTTCCTTTTGAAATGATTGACTGGAATCCTATTAGTTAATAGGACTGCCTATATTTTCCTATTTAAAAATATTTTTTGAAGTATACTAATAATTCGTTTACTATGTGTTAGGACTCTTCTGTCTAGGAGTCTATCCGTCTACCACCCCCTACCTGCCCTCGAATATCAGTGCCAGAACTGCTGTTTTCCGCTCTGAAGGGTATAGAGTTTATTAAAATTATATTATTAAAAGTTTATTATTATTTATATAAAGCTTCCAACAAGTTTCGTGAACATTTTAGTAAAGCATTGCAAGTGTGAATTAACGTTTTTTCCTAAAGAATGATTCTATCGTCACATATTTTCCTTATTTATCATGGCACAGATATATATATATATATTATGGTTTATTCGAACTTCGTTACCTTTTTTTCTCTCTCATTATTAGTTTACTTTTACTGCACTTCCTCCCATATGTTTATCTATGCTTAGCCTAATGGTTGACTGGGAGAGAATGCCTTAAGGCATTAAGTCCGCCATATGTAAGATTTTTCTTTTGTGCATTAAAGTTTAAATAAATAAAATTTATTAAAATTTATTATTATAATTATAGGCTGTGACGCATTCCGTGTAGTGGCGGTGAAAGAATATCCACTACCCATATCGTCCCGTTGGTGTCGTAAGAGGCGACAGAGGGAAACTGAAACAAGAGATGGGCAGCAGCATCTTAACAACTCAAAATAATAATAAACTGCGGTTGCCAACCCGCATGCCAAGTGTGGCAACTATGGCAAAACACCCCGTGAGGCAATCTATAGGGGAGGCCTATGTTCAGGGATATTAAGGAATTTATGGATGATAATAACCCCGGGAATGAGGTGATCGCTACCAAGCTATTTCTAATTTGTTTTGTGTTGTTAATTGTGTAACATACATGATTGTAAGCTGTTATTTTTTTAAAAGTCCCGCTGGGTTTCTTGCTGGTTCTTCCCAGGACAGAGGTTTTTTTTGGAACCAGTGGTAATTAAACAAAATTGATTTTCAATAAGTATTATTTATAATCTATATTGAGTAAAAAGTTTTTGTTTCTGTTTCAGCAGTGGAGTTTTATAGGTTGTAATGAATGAATGAATGAATGAGGCATTCCATCTTAGTACTCACAGGTGACTGCGCATCTGTAGCCTTCTTTGTTTGAAGCATTTATTTATGTATTTACGAGCTGGTACCCGGCGCATTGCTGCCGCAGAAGGAATAATTGTGGAAATGTCGTTTTAAATTTGGAAGGGTTATATTGTTTAATTAGGAATGATAATACATTCATTGAAAGTGGATGATAATACATGAATTCCAAATAAATTTGTCATTACGATACGCGCGCCACCTACAGTGAGTTAATTGCACTATGCCTATAACCTTTGCGCAACTACAAGCAATAAGTTGACAAAGTTTTATCTCAATCCGATGAACGGTATGGCAGCGCATAAAATACGAACACAAAAAATTTTTTTTTATATATCAAGATTTAAACTTTGTTGCACAAAAATGTACAAAGGCGGACGTAACGTCGTATGGCGTTTTCTACCAGTCAATCTATAAGTAAGCAAAGAACACTACTTTTATCCTTATTAAAGAGAAATAATTAAGGATCACAAGAATAACTATACGAAAATTAACAAAGAAAATATATTACTTATACAATTATATTCATAAACACACACCCATATATATACATACATATTTTCACACACATATACAGGGTTATTTTGCAATAACCGGCCAAATTTGCAGAGAAGGTTCAGAATACGTAATATAGGCAAATGGTAAAGTAAAATTAATTAAAAAAAATCTCAAACATTCTGTCCTTTTTATCTTTTAAATTCAAAATGCGTGGTAATGCATTATTTTAACTCATTTTACTGCGCACGCACACAATTGTAAGGGTCTATCGGTAAGCAAAAACGTTGTTGCCCATAAATCACATTCAATTTGGGATAGTTTCAAATTAAAGTAGAAGCCTCATTTACTCGTATTTTCAAAAACTGCAATAATGCTATATCATTATTTATATGTATATATGAACTTAAGTTTAAAATTTGGCTAATCTTTGAAAAATAACCCTGTATATAGCATGTGTTCATTCACTGCAGTAGCCACATACCATCAAGTGGACTGTTAGTTCACTTGGCACTTCAGATTTATAAAAAAGAACTATTATTAACATTACTAATACTATTGTTAACCACTTCAAACAAGCTTAAAGTGAATATGTTAGGAGTGGTTCAACAAAGTAAGTAATCAAATGGCAGATTCGAACCCATGACTTTCTAAGCTTGTAGTCCAAACCCTAACCATTTTTTAAAAACGTTACCTCCACATTATGATTTTCTCCTGTATCGTGGTGGCAGTTTACATGCATAAATTTCACAAGGACAAAACATCCAGACCCGGAACAATTATTCGTAGGCTATACAAATATTTGTTCCGTGCGGTATCGTGCCGCGGCCCTTAGAGCTGCAAGTAATTGCAACTGCGCCGTAAATTAATGTGAAGTAAAATATTGGAGTGCCCACACTGCCTAAATTTCGATTATAATCCCTACATTTGAGAATGAAACTATGAGTATCTTTTTTTAGCAAAAGATAGATATGGGAGCAATTTTTAACTTAAGTTCGACGAACTCTCTTAGAGAAAAGTTTAAAGTAAGAAATATATTAGTTTGGCTTCTTATTTACGAAAATTTAATGTATAAATATAGAAAAACAAAAATACTTAGTTTTAATAAAAATTGTGATTTACTTTATGTAAATACTAGGCACAAGCTATACCAGTTACTCGACTCCAAACAACCAGTAATGCTTTCATGGGGCAATGTATACGCTTTTACAATTAAGTGTCAAAAATATGCAGGACCTATCTTTAAAAAACTTTCAAATTTTATAGACCAAACATGGTTCAATATGGGCTATTATATAACTAATGAGTACATGATTGATAAAGAGAGATCTAGTTCCTGGGATCGCTACCATGTTGCTTCTAAATGTTTTATATTTAATTGTACAACGTTTTATATTGTAAATTATAGTCTGTTCACTAAGATAGTGTTGGTACACCTGGAGGTGCACTTATTGAATAAATGTCTTTCTATTCTAACAATAAAATAGAATACTATTTTATTCTTATGGTTATTGTAATAAAGTACGAAACACAAGTTAGGTAGCAAAGAGTCTTTCACTACGGCGCTTCGTTTCAAAGTGTCAGATTTTCCTGCGGGTGTACGCCGCACGCGGCGAGCTTTGAAGTCGCGGCGACGCCTTTAACAAGATGCGGCACGTGCCGAAGCGGCGCAACACAAAGACGACCGTATCTAAGCGAACAGACTATAATGTTGTTACTAGCTGATTCTACCAAGAGGTCCGAATCAATATTAAAATCATAATGACTTTCAATAAGTATTCCTGTAATCGATATTGAATAAAAATCATTCTATTCTATTTTAAGTATCTAACTTACCTGGTTTGATGCAGGACATGCCGCACGCTCCGTCGCAGAGGCATTTCTTTTTTTTGCTTTTGCAGTCTTCGTCAGAAGAGCATTTGCGTAGGCATTTCTGACCCTGCAAAAATAGATTCTTTTAGTCATGCGTGAGTTCTTTTGACGTCACAAAGATGTTTCTTTGTAAATCAAAATACCCGATACTCACACTCTTGGGTTTTCTCTACTCGTATTGCATAATTATTGCCCTGTACAAACATCAAAACACGGAACAATTATCTGCCTTACAAATACATGAATCGTATAAGATTCATACCTAAGGTCCAACAGCGTCGAAGCTAAACGCTCCCACTTCGCTACCAAACTGTCATATTAATCTTATTCTCTTTTGTCAGCTTGTAAAAGTCCATTGCTGGAGCTGGGTTTTTTCCCCTGTTTTGAGTCCACCTGATAGTAAGATGATGCTGTGGACCACACATATCTCCAACTATAATCGATTAACAATCCAGTTTCCAGTGAAAATGGTTTCCGGTTCTCTACACTTACCATACGATACACAGTAGCATTAAACTGCTATTTCACGCCGGTTTCATTCTGTGAGAGCGTCTACTCCGGCCGAGCCGACCCATTCGTGCTACAGCTATGTATAGCATGGCTGTGTAGTTCTACCACGTGTAAAGTGTAGTCGGTTCTCATTGCTGTTTTACGCTGGTGTTTTGTAAAAATATAGTCCTTCCCCTGTCGAGCAGGTCTAATACAGCTGTAGCGTAGTGCTTCAAATTTTTTGTGGAAGTGGAGGCAAACGAGAATACGGCTCACCTGATGGTATGTGATCACCGTTGCCCATAAACATCTGTAACAGTATAGGAATAGCAGATGCGTCTTTTAGTAAGGAGTAGGTTATTTTTTGAAAGTCCCTGAGTCGTATCGGCCCGTGAAAACCGCTGGCGACAGTAAATTCCAGTGTGATCGTGCGTCCCAGAAAATTGCAAGTTACCGTTACCGTTAGCGTAAAAGCCTATGAAAAGTCCACTGCTGAACGTGGGTCTCTTCCATAGATTGCCTCATAATAATATTTGCTATTTAAATAAAACTAGTTTTGCGGATTTTAACGCGTATATTAACTTATTTTATATTCCCGACGTTTCGAGTACTTTACAACACCCATGGTCATGGGGGGGACTGAGGTATTGACGTCCAATGTCATAGTTAACCACGGTTACCTTCAGATTAAAAATTATTAATTTTAAATTTCAGATTAAAAATAATTAAGTATCCCAACCCAATCATACAACTGCAAGACTTCAAGATATTGTAAGTTCATACTGCGTAAATCGGAACAAAATTTAATAATTTTTAATCTGGAGGTAACCGTGGTTAACTATGACATTAGGACGTCAAATACCTCAGTCCCCCCCGTGACCATGGGTGCTGTAAAGTACTCGAAACGTCGGGAATATAAAATAAGTTAATATACGCGATAAAAGCCGTAAAACTAGTTTTATTTAAATGTGTAGTGTTCGCGTAAATATAAGAAATCATAATATTTGCTATTGTTGCCACGCTTGGCAGGTGGGTCGGCAACCGTAGTTATTTTTATTTAGTTGATATAATATTTGTTTGTTTCTTTTTGTCGCTTCTTACGACACCCACAGGACCAGTAATCCCACGTATAAAAGAATAATTCGTAAAAAAAACTATGTACTAACAAGTAAGGTAGCCTGCTCCTCATCACGAGGACAGTCAGCCGAAGGTGAATTGCGAGGATTCTTATAGATCCGACCGTCGTCGTCAGCTTCGGCACGGCTCTGCGGCGTCGTGTCGTCGTCGTCGTCGTCGTCATCTTCAGTTGTCGGGCTGGGGAGCGCTGACACTGGCAACAAAAAACATTTTTTAACACGCTTTTTTTAGCTTCGCATGTATATCTATCTATCTCATGAAGCAGTTGTTCTTAATCTTTTAATAATGAGGGAACTTTTAAGCGATGTTAATAGCAAGGTTCGATGTCAGACCACCAACTTTTAGATATAATAGCAACAGTTGACTTTTAAAGTTGTTCTATAAATAAAACACATACAAAAATGAACGTTTTGATGGCTCCGTGGCGCAGTGGCTTAGCAATGAGTTGAGCGCTGGGGGCCGCTGGTTCGAATCCCTCACGGAATAAGTATTTATATGGACTACAAATAATTGTTCCGGGTCTGAACGTTTGCCCTTGTGCAATTTATGTTTGTAACCTGCATAAATGATACAGGAGAAAATCATAGTAGTGTAGAGGTAATATTAAAAAATTTGGAAAGAAGTGTCATTATGCGCCCCTTAAAACATTGTACAGAAACTGTATCGGTAGTGTCTGTACACGTACTATCATCTCCAGGAATGTTGCATAGTTTTCTTTATGTGAAAGAACTGTATGGTGCCTTTGCGGATCACTTCGAGTACCTTCAGGGACTACTAATGATCCACGGACCACCGGTTAAGAACCACTGTCCGCTGGTGGCTGGTGTTGGTCTACGATATATATAATATATGTAACGGAATTTTTTAACGTGATTTTCACCAACTTGTAGACGGGATATCGGTGGTGAATCATTAAAAATAACAATTTCTACGTATTGTATCGTGTCTCCCCGTAACCATGGATGATGCTAAACACCCGAAATGCCGGGAATCAAAAATAAATAAAATTAAACGCGATAAAATCCGTAATAATCACTTAAATAAAAAAATTAAAAAACCCCCGAAACAAAATGAATGGATGATCTTCAAACGGCTGAACAGATTTTCTTGAAACATAACTAAGAACACTCTTGATTAAGACACCATTCAAACGGAAAAAACTAAATCATAATCGGTTCATGCGTTCAGGAGCTATGATGCCACAGACAGACACACAGATACACATATACACAGATACACACTACAAACACATAACACCACTTTGTTTTCGTCGGAGGTTAATAATAGTTTTATTCAATTCTAAGCTAGTGCTTGACTACTATTCCACCTGATGGTAATTTATGATGCAGCCGAAGATTTTTTACGTGGTAGAGCCATGCTGCAGCTATATTAGTAGTATAGTTGTAGCACAAATGGGTCAGCTCGACCGGGAAGGACCACGCTCTCACAGAATACCCGTAAATAGCAGCTTAACACTGCTGTGTTTCGTATGGTGAGTGTGAGAACCGGAGACCCTTTTACTGGAAAAGAGGCATTCCATCTTAGTCCTCACGGGTGACAACGCATCTGCATTTTGCTTCTTTATTGAAGATAGATGTAGATGTCTATGGGTCACTGCAACCACTTACCATCGAGTGGACTGTGTGCTCGTTTGTCACTTATCCTATAAAAAAAAAAAAAAAAAGATAGTAAATGGCACTGACTTAGTTCAACAAAAGCCTATTCACTCTTGCCTTGAAGTTGAGTCAAAAAACTGAAGTAACGAACGAATTTACAGTCCAGCTCATGGCAAGTGGCTACTGCATTCCGTGCACACCTTCAGTCAACTTTAAACAAAGAAGACTACAGATGCGTTGTTACCTCTAAGGACTTAGATGGAATTTCTCACAGCCTGTAATTATACTGGCTCTCCATACCCTTCAGATGGGAAGGCAGCAGTGCCAGCAGTGCAAGCACAGCTATATTTTTTTTTATTCTTTTTTTTTTTAAAAAAACGTTACCTCCACACTAGGATTTTCTCCTGTATCGTGGGGGCAGTTTACATACATAAATTTCACAAGGACAAACATCCAGACCCGGAACAATTAGTTGTAGGCCATACAAATACTTGTTCCGTGCGGGATTCGAACCCGCGGCCCTTAGCGCAGCAACTCATTGCTAAGCCACTGCGCTACGGAGCCGTCATTTTTTATAGCATAAGGTGACATACGAGCACACAGTCCACCTGATGGTAAGTGGATGCTGTGGCACATAGACATCAACATTAGTGATAAATTAAGAATGAAAATGCACATGCGTTGTCACCCGTGAGGACTAAGATGGAATTACTCATTTCCAGTAACAAGGGTCTCCGGTTCTCTACACTCACCATACGAAAAACGGCAGCATTAAGCTGCTATTTTACGCTGGTATTCTGTGAGAGCATGTTCCTACCCCGGTTGAACCGACCCATTCGTGCTGCAACCATAATATAGCTGCAGCGTGGCTCTACCACGTATAAAACGTATATATAAGTGCCTACGGCGAGAAAATATTTCGAAAACATGTAAAGTCCGCCAATGGTTGTGGCAACAGCGCGGTGGACAATTCTTTGCTAAAACCTTCACAGAAGTGAGTGAAGGCCGTAACTTTATTTATAAAGGCTGTAACTTTACTTTTCCTTTTTATAAATGATACAGGAAAAATTCCTAGTGATGTAATAGTTAACCATAACCATACATGTGATATTCCACCAAAAACATAAATGTAAAAGTGGTAAAATTAAAAATTTTGTACAACCGACTTCAATATAAATATAATTTATTGTTGATTGTTTAAAACCGCTCGACCGACTTCGATAACATTTAAATGGGACCACCTGGGAAGTATACCCTTTGAAACAAAAAAAAAATTCCAAATCGGTTCAGGCGTCTTCGAGTAATCGGTGTATATAGATAAAAAAAAGATTCCTACGAATTATAAACCTCCTCCTTTTTGAAGTCTGTTGAAAAGGGGACCAAGTTCCATGCAGGGGCGACACTGAAAGTTTTTAAGTGGCCACTTGTAAATTATATATTAAAAATAAGTTCAAATTTTGAAAATGGAACTCTTAGCCAATATTATTGTGTATGTATTCTATTAATTTGTCATTTGTTTATGATTTGGCAAATTGAAAATTGTCTGTCACGTCAGCATGAATTAAACGCGAGAAAATTTTCGTACAATGATTTTTATGACTTTCGATGTCATTTAAGTCAACAAAGCTATGATAGACTTCGATTGGCCTTTCACGATGAAGTCCATCTCGTGCCACTGTTTACCACTGGTTTAATGAGTTTAAACGTGGTCGCACTAATCTCACCGATGATCTGCGTGAGGGACGGCCTTCTACAGAGACGACTGAAGATAACATCAGTGTTGTGCGTCGTATGATAGAGACTGACAAAGAGTGACTTATCAGCAGATTTGGACAAGCTTAGGCATCGGTATGAGTCAAGTGCACAAAATATTCCATGAACATTTAGCGGTCAAGCTTTGTGCCCGGTGGATGCCTCATAATTTGACAGAGGCCCAAAACTCCGTCGTGATGATTGGTGTCGCGAAATGGTTCAAAGATTTAACGGAGGTGACTCAAATGCTGTGTTCGACATACTTACGGGCGACGAAAGCTACATTTATTGTTATGATCCTGAAACTAGAGACAGTCTGCTGTCTGGGTGTTTCCTTCCGAGGAGTTGCCAACTAAAGTGAAGAGAGGTCCAAGCGTGGGAAACAAGATGGTGGCCTCGTTCTTCGGAAGGAAAAATAGTTACTGCAGTGTGGTACACTAACAATTGTTTGCCACTTGTCTTGGAAATTCGGGAGAAACGACCTCGCAGTAGGATCCTCCTTCACCACGACAACGGCTCATCGCACACCGCCAAGCAAACAATCGACTACTTGGCGACGTCAGACGTGGAATTACTGGGTCACCCGCCCTATAGCCCTGACCTCGCACCTTGCGATTTTTATTTATTTCCGAAAATAAAAGAAAAACTTCGAGGAAAACGTTTTATGGACGCCGAGGAAGCAGTGGCTGCGTTTCAAAATGCCGTCGAAGAGACCCCTAAGGACGAGTGGGCAAAGTGCTTTTCTCAGTGGTTCCATCGGATGCAGCGATGTATTGATGTAAATGGACACTATTTTGAAAAGATATAATAAAACTAATAACTTGCTAGTTTGTTCAGTTTTTGATTTTCTAAGAACTTTCAGTGTCACCCTTAATTAGCTCGAGGTGATAAATATAGATGTCGTTAGAAAGTTTGAGGTTACCTGTCCATGTGAGACTCGTTTAAGCGATTTCCCGATCAATGACATTCAGGTTTCCGGTTTCCAGTAAAAGGGGTTATCTAATACGGATGCATCGAGATGTAATTAAAAACTTTCGTGAAACAAAATGAGCTGTGATCTTAATTCTAATTATTAATTATTCTTCATTTAAATGTATGGCTGTAGTGTTCGCGTAAATATAATAAATCATTAGATAGATTTTATTCCTGAGATAATATTTCTTTTAGCGCAGAGCAAAACTGGTACGCCCAGATAATTATTTTAATAGGACACTGCTGAATATAGGCCTCCCCCATATATTGCCATATAGGTGAAATATTTTCCATAGTATGCTCGCTTGGCAAGGGGTCGGTAACCGCAGTTGCAACAAACTTGCAGTCCAATTAATGGTAAGTGGCTATTGCAATCCGTGGATAATCGGCAACCAACTTCCAAGAAAAAAGGTTTCAGATGCGGTGTCTCCCTCTCTCTGGACTAAGACTTCAGAAGTCTAAGGACTAAGATGGAATGCCTCACAGCCTGTTAATTTACTGGCCCTCTATAGTATATACACAACAGTGCACGCACTGCTATTTTATTATAGGCAAATGGATTCCTAAAAATTCTTGATGAAGTCCATTGTGAACTCCGTTTTTTTAAAGTTACTGTAGCAACGAATAAACATGTTTTTTCTTTCTTTAAATAATCCTTTAAAATTAGTTCCATTCGTATGTAATATACACGTTAAAATAATATATATAAGATATTATAATGTAGTAGTGACAGAGCCCACTAATTACGCAAATCACGCAAAAACAATAGAAAAACCTTATCGCGATGCGCATCAGCCTCCGAGCAGCGAGCTGTTTGTTCTCCAACACAATTGCTTCTCTCTCAATAGCGAATCATTTCAGTTGTTTGCTGTAATTAATTATTGCTTTCACTTTGTATTCATAAGGAAGTTCAAACGGCAATACTCTGCTCTTAGAAAATCAAAAACTGAACAAACTAGCAAGTTATTAGTTTTATTATATCTTTTCAAAATAGTGTCCATTTACATCAATACATCGCTGCATCCGATAGAACCACTGAGAAAAGCACTTTGCCCACTCACCCATAAGGGGTCTTCGACGGCATTTTGAAACGCAGCTACTGCTTCCTCGGCGTCCATAAAACGTTTTCCTCGAAGTTTTTCTTTATTTTCGGAAATAAATAAAAATCGCAAGGTCGGGGCTATAGGGCGGGTGACCCAGTAATTCCACATCTGACGTCGCCAAGTAGTCGATTGTTTGCTTGGCGGTGTGCGACGAGGCGTTGTCGTGGTGAAGGAGGATCATACTGCGAGGTTGTTTCTCCCGAACTTTTTCAAGACAAATGGCAAACAATTGTTAGTGTACCACTCTGCAGTAACTGTTTTTCGTTCCTCTAAAACAATTGTTGCGTAATGACCTGTCCTTCCGAAGAACAAGGCCACCATCTTTTTTCCTACGCTTCGACCTCTCTTCACTTTAGTTGGCAACTCCTCGGAAGGAAACACCCAGACAGCAGACTGTCTTTTAGTTTCAGGATCATAACAATAAATCCAGCTTTCGTCACCCGTAAGTATGTCAAACACAGCATTTGAGTCACCTCCGTTAAATCTTTGAACCATTTCACGACACCAATCAACACGACGGAGTTTTTGGGCCTCTGTCAAATTATGAGGTATCCACCGGGCACAAAGCTTCCTGACCGCTGAATGTTCATGGAGGATTTTGTGCACTTGACTCATACCGATTCCTAAGCTTGTCCGAATCTGCTGATAAGTCACTCTTTTGTCAGTCTTTATCATACTTCTTTCTTCGAATTTTTCTTTTCTGAAAATTTCTTGTCAGAAAAACCCAATAACTGATTTTGACACGACCCGGAATTCGAACCCGAGACTTCAAGATCATCTATTTGTCACCCTATCATATAAAAGAAATATATGTGTGTGGTGGTAGAGCCATTCTGCAGCTATATTATGTTTATCACACTTAATTCTATAAGAAGAAATTCACATCTCAAGTCTACTGCCGAAAATAGGTCTCCCCCAAAGACCGTCTCAAATCACGGTCCTAAGCCATCTGCATCCTTTGTGTTCCGTTCCATACAGCAGCACACACGACGTTCTAACAGAGATTTGACATATGTTTCATCAGTTTGTCACACCATCTAGCGGGAAGACGCCTAACACTGCATTTACTAGGAAGAGGTCACTCCTCGAGAACCTATATTCCCAACAGCCCGGCTAGCATGGGCGGGGGACAAAAATTTTATCCCCCGATTATATCCACTGACAAGAGATAAAATTATTTTGTTATGTCAAACGGGGAGAATTATATCCCCGTTTGACATAACGAGTAGACATATATCCCCCGTCCGTAGCATGGAGCCAAATGAAAGATAAAAAATTATGCTTTTTTGACATTTAGAAGGAGATAATTTTGATCCTAGTTCATTGGACGTGGGTTGAAGTTTATATTCATACAAAAAAATCTATCTAAGTCTACGTCGATCTCCCATTTTATCTACTGTGGATATTATATCCACCGGTGTGCCCATGCTCTAAGGGTGGATAAAACTAAGCGAGGGGATAAACATTTTCTCCTATCCCCGGGGATAAAATTGTCTCCTGCCCATGCTAGCCCTGCTGGTGTGGGTTCTCTGAGCTATTGGCCAACCCGTTACTTTAGCTTAAGGATTCTTCGGGCTATGTCAGTTACTGTAATTATATTGCTGATATATTTTATTATACATAAATAATGAATGCAGATATCCAGTATAATACCGCGTAGTGGCGGTGTAAGAATATTCACTACCCCATATCATCCCGTGGGTGTCGAAATAAGTGATAGAGGGAAACTGAAACAAGAGATGGGCAGCAGCATCTTCCCGATAGTTGCTGAAAATTTAAAAAAACTGCGATTGTCAGCTTGCTTGTTAAACGAGGCAAGAATGGTAAAATCCCCCCTATGATGTAATATGTAGGGAGGGCCTATGTTCTTCATTGGACTTTTTAAAGGCTCACATAATGATTTGTATATTCACGCGAATACTACAGATGGAATTAAAACTATTTTGCAGATTTTATCGCGTTTAATTTGAATTTTTTATGCACCCATATAAGGTTCCTGAAACGTTACGATTTATAATAATTAAAAATTAAAAAATTTTGTACAACCGACTTTAAAATAAATTATTAAAAATAACTCAAAAACTACTGGTCAGACCTTTATCAAAAAATAAAAAAAGAATCATTGAAATCGATTCACCCAGAAAAAAGTTATGAGGTAACACACAAAAAAAAAACATACAGTCAAATTCAGTACCTCCTCCTTTTGAAATCGGTAGAAAAAAGTTAAAATGAAACGCGATAAAATCCATAAAATTAGTTTTATTCCATTTTTAAAGCCTGTAATGAATGAATATATAACTAAATGAAGTGATTTAATATAAGATAAAAACACGACCCACGGCACATAATTAATTATTCGTTTACATTTAGATGTATCCAATTAACATTCTCTAATTACTAGTACTTCAAAATGCTTAAATTAGGTCACGTAAATTTTTTAGCGCGCAATCAGATTAAAATATTGATGTGGTGCAGATTGGAATATTAATAATTAATATAACGAGAGTGAGCAAGAGTTAACCGTGCAGTGGCGGTGTAAGAATATCCACTACCCCATATCGACCCGTGGGTGTCGTAAGAGACGACAGAGTGAACCACGGTGCAGCTTTATAATGGTTGCTGTAATAATGGGTCGGCTCGACCGGGGTAGGACCATGCTCTCAAAGAATAATAGGTTAAGGCTGCTGTGTTGCGTATGGTGAGTGTAGAGAACCGGAGACCCTTTTACTAGTAACGAGACATTCCATCTTAGTCCTGAGGTGACAACGCATCTCTATGTTGATCCTTAATCGAGGATAAATGTAGATGTCGATGGGCTTCAGCATCCACTTACCATCAGGTGGAATGTGTGTTCGCGTTTCACCTTTATTCTATAAAAAAGAGAAACAAACCAGGAGATGAGCAACAGTGTCTCCCAATAACAATTCGAAAAAAAACTGCGGTTGCAAACCCGCCTGCTAAGTATGGTAACTATGGCAAATATTTCCCGTATAAGGCATTCTAGCAGGATGCCTATGGCAGTGGACTTTGATAGGCTGTACAGAATGAATGAATGAATGAAACAGAGCGTTTATGTAACGTCTTCAGAAGATATTATGTGGTAAGTAGAAGCATAATTATTGTTAAAAGAGGGATCTCGAGGGAAAAGTGTACGGATAAATTGAATTAAATCGGTGGCGACAGACGGCGCGGGTGTCAAGACGACTGGTTCTTTTCTCGCCCAAAGCTAAGTAGGTGCAACCGACCATTTCTTTAATTTTTCTATACGCTATGAAAGCACCAACTTCAGAAGCTATTATGTGTAGAATATTTTATTATTTTTAATTCTTTGAAGTCGGTTTTTTTTTTAGTAGATGGATACAGGTGGCTCAGGACCTTGCTTTGTGGCATTCCTTGGGGGGACTTGTGATGGGCTGAATGATGATGATAACACCCTTTAGTTATAATTCGAATTTTAAAATTCAACTCTCTATATAGATACAATAATGTAACTCTCTATTTAGCTGCATTACATGATTGCGCCAAAATCAAGCACCTACGTGAAATAGTCTCTGAAAAAAACGTATTTAATAGTTTCCTTACGTATTCTATTTTGGCGCGAAACGCCATATACATAGAATTATCACCCGGTAGAAACGCAATCTCGTACAAAACACGAGCGTCAAAGTGATGCAAGGTTATTATGTTAGTGTGCGCGAGTCGAATGTGTCTACGCTCGTCATATGCACACATTGACGGCATTTAGTGATACCAGTTTCTGGCATTTGCAATTAAGTTGAGCAAATCACTATTTTATTGATTAATTGTAATTAATCGATAAAATAAAGATTACGTATTACGTACGATGACGTATTTTATGAGAATATAAAATGTAATAAATAAACACGATAATGATGGTACTAATATAATTTTATTATACATATTTTAATGGTACAAAAATGCAGACGTAATAAAATTTAAGGATATTATGTTATACACAATTATTCGATCGAATGCAATAAGGACATTGTGTAATGTTTAATTTTAACCGACTTCAAAAGGGAGGAGGTTCTCAGTTCAGTGTATGTTTTATATTTGTTACCTCGGAATTCCGTCACTTATAAACTGATTTGGATTTTTTCATATCCATAAATGTTAAAAGAAGTACGCATTTTAATCATTAACCTTCATTCCCTATTCACAAGACCGTGTCGCCCCGCGTCCCACCGTGAACGACCTTGACCTGAATCGCACACTTCTGTAAGAGCGAAGAAGCTACTACGTTCTCTACACTCGAGATGGAATCGTTTGAATACGGACAAGTTTCTATCAGACTCTCTTGAGGTTTTTAATTATAAGAAAAGAACTAGGTCTCATTTTGCTTGGACGGGGGTTTAAATGGAACGTGTCAATAGTATTATATAATAATCACATTTCATTCCACCGAGTCAGTAATTCATTATTGAGGCGATGTATATGCTTTTACACAAAATTCCAGAAAATTTAAAATATGACCTCCTCAAAGTTTAAACACTATTAAAGAAAGTTTGTATAAAAGGGTTATTAAAGTATTACGGAATTTATGGATGACAATAACCCCTGGGAATGAGGTGATTGCTACCAAGCTATTTCTTTTTTGTTTTAAGTTGTTAATTGTGTAACAACAATTTGTGTAAAAGAATTATTATTAAAAGAGAGATCTCGAGCGAAAAGTGTACAGACAAATTGAATTAAATCGTCTGTCACCGCAGGTGACAAGAGGGCTAGTTCTGTGAGTGACACACATACTGTGAGGAAACGCCAAACGCCAGCCAACTTCAGAGATAGCTGCAGGCTTCGGGAAGTTATAAAACTATATTAATCCACTTGAAACAAATCAGGAAAGTAAAAACTTGAATGATGGGTACCTCATGAATTGAGTGAATCGAACTTGCAAACACGCGTCGATTGCTGTGTTACTTTGCTCAACCGACTCAATAATGAAGGATTTTAAACGAAAATTGACTCAGAAAAAGTTACTTGTAGTGTTTGGTGGACTAGCGCCGGTGTCGTTCACTACAGCTTTCTAAAATCTGGCCAAACGATTACGGCAGATATCTATTGTCAGCAACTGCAAACCATGAAGGAAGAACTAGCTGCTAAACAACCGAGATTGGTCAATCGCTCTAGGCCACTGCTGCTTCGACAACGCAAGACCACACTGCACAGCAAACAACCACTAAGTTACATGAGCTACAATTGGAATGTCTGCGACATCCACCGTACTCCCTGGACCTTGCTCCAACAGATTACCATTTTTTCCGGAATTTGGACAACTTCTTACAAGGAAAAAAATTCAACTCCGATGCGGCAGTCCAAACCGCCTTCAAAGAGTTTATTGATTCTCTGTAAAGGGATCAATGAACTACCTATGAGATAGCAAAAGTGCTTAGATAACAACGGTGCATACTTTGATTAATTAAGTATATTTTACAAAAAAAACAATTGACTTTATATTCCTCCCATACAAAACGCTAATTTCATATGTAAGGACCTAATATAATAATGAACTTTTGTATAACTATTTAGACAATTTTTTTTATAGGATAAGTGTTTGACAAGCGAGCACATATCCCACCTGATGGTAAGTGGATGCTGTGGCCCATAGACATCTATGATGATAAGACTAAGATGAAATGACTCGTATCCAGTAAAAAGGATCTCCGGTTCTATAAACTCACCATACGAAACATTTTGTGAGAGCGTGGGACTCCACCAAACAGTAATTCATTCTTGGGGCGATGTATACGCTTTTACAACAAAATCCTAGAATATATACAAAATTTGATCTTCTCAAAGTTCAAAAACTTTATTAAACTAAATTTGTATAAAAAGGGTTATTATAATATAAAGAAATTTATGGATGATGATAACCCCTGGGAATGATGTGATCGCTACCAAGCTATTTCTAATTTGTTTTGTGTTGCTAATTGTGTAACATACATGATTGTAAGCTGTTATTTTTTTTAAATCCCGGTGTGTTTCTTGCTGGTTCTTCCCAGGACAGAGGATTTTTTCCGAACCAGTGATAAATTAAACAAAAGACTGACTTTCAATAAGTATTATTTATAATCTATATTGAATAAAAAGTTTCTGTTTCTGTTTCTTCCCATTCGCGCTACAACCATAATATAGCTACAGCATAGCTCTACTTCGTATAAAATTCTAATTGTGTTGTTACCTTGAGCCTGTGGTATTCCTTAAGCCATCCAAAAGAGTCAAAAATTTAACAAAAAGTTTAATGAAAAGTAAAAGCCAACTTCAAAAAATAATATAATTTGCATATAGTAGTTTTGAAGTCGTTGCTTTAATTTTTCTATACGCCGCGCCGCAGCACTAACTGCAGAGGCTATTATGTGGAAAATATTTAATACTTTTTAGTTCTTAGAGGTCAGCTTTTGTTTTTTAGTAGATGTAATGAGTCGCATTTTTTCTTTTTTTTTTTTGTAATAAAACTTCAGAATATATCGAATTTCTTCGTTAGATTCACTTATTTTGGCAGACAGAAAAACAACTGAAAAATGGCGGGAGTGTTTTTTACTTTTTGTTTTTGTTTTTCTTAATGTCCTATATGTATTGATATTAAAACCAGCCAGATACAAACTGTACAACCAAAGATTTTTCTTCAACTTTATACAAATAAAATACGAAGAAACTTTTTCCCCGACCTATTATTATATATGTTTATTAATTATATTATATTATGTAATATTTTATAGATTTACTTTTTTATTTATAAAAAATGTAATTCTACTATTTTAAGCTTTTATTCTATGAGAGTATGGAGTTTTCCTGACCCATTTTTATGCAATCCCAATACAGCTGCAGCGCGGATTCATCACGTAGACATTGCCTACACTCGTCACTCTTCCATTCCTTTAATGTTCTATTCAAAGATGGCATTTGAAAAGTGACGTATAATGATGGAGTACATAAAGAGAGCCACTCATATTGAGATCAAGTTCAAAAGGAAACCAAGACAGCGGCCATGAGAAAATGGATTTTTTTAATGACTGCCTTTGAAGCACGTAATTATTGTTCTGAAACTACAACTGTCGGTTAGAGCAGGCAACGAACAGTTCAAAAAAGCTCTACATTTCTCGAAATAAACAAAGAAGATTGTAGCCGCTAATTTACTCACTACGAGAAAACGGTAACAAAACAGTAAATCTAAATATTTAGTTAAAAAGTTTTTATGGGTCTTATGAGGATACCTGGATGGTTCTTAGCTATAGTTGGATCTGGTAGGTGGCGCTGTTGTCACACTGAAATCACCCGTGCAAAGCCGGGTCGAATCTTTAGAATGTTTATAAAAATTAATATTTCTTTGTTTGTCCCGTATAAGTTTTCTAAATCATTGATCCGATTACGATAAAATGATGCCAGTTATTGCGCCTGCGAAAGAATCTGAAAAGAAATTAATGTTTGTTTGTGAACAAACAAGCAAATATTTTGTATTTTTTTTTATAAAATAAGTGTGACAAACGAGCGTTCAGTTCACCTTTTTTTGTAGGATAGGGTGACAAACGAGCACACAGTCTACCTGATGGTAAGTAGATACTGTGGCCCATAGACATCTACATCAATCCTCGATTAAGAATCCAAATGCAGATGCGTTGTCACCCTGAGGACTAAGATGGAATGCCTCCTATCCAGTAAAAAGGGTCTCCGGTTCTCTACACTCACAATACGAAACACAGCAGCTTTGACCTGCTATTTTACGCTGGTATTCTGTCAGAGCGTAGCTCTTTTCCGATCGAGACGACCCACCCTAGAACCATAATATAGCTGCAGCATGGCTCTACTATGTGCAAAAACTTGGATCCATTGTCTTAATGATGTAAAAATTAATAAGCTAAGATCCACTTGAAAAAATTAAAAATGATGTGTCTTACCTAGTCTGTAGAGTATCTGCTTTATCTGCGCAGTAAAGTCTTTCATTTAGCGGTCAGGCATCGTAGAGTCTATTTCTCCTGCTGATACTGATTTAGAGGCGAAACACGTGTCGCATTATCGACGGTGGTGTGCCATTCCTAGTGTAGTGATATTGGGATTAGTGGTGACGGGGTTAGTGCACGCAGTTGAGGGAGGGCGGTTTTTTTCTTTCACATACTCTTTTATCATCATCGTCATTACATACCTTCACAAGTGTCCTGCTGAATATAGGCCTCCGCAAAGGAACGCCATAAAAAGGTCCTGAAACACCATTATCCAATGACTTCCGCATGACGAGATAGGACCATGCTCTCACAGAATACCAGCGTAAAATAGCAGCTTAATGCTGCTGTGTTTCGTAAGGTGAGTATACAGAACCCGAGACCCTTTTCACTGGAAACGAGGCATTCCATCTTAATCCTCAGGGGTGACAACGCAACTGCATTTTGATTCTTAATCGAGGATAAAAATGTAGACGTCTATGGACCACAGCATCCTCTTACCATCGTGTGAACTGTGTACTCGTTTGTCACCCTTATTCCATAAAAAAGCGACTACGATCTTGAGGTCCCGTGTTCGAATTCCGGGTCGGATTAAAAACTCAGTTATTGAGTTTTTCTGTCAAGAAATTCTATGTAGTAGCCCGGAGTCAAGAACTTGGCGGTGTGACACCCCGTGTCGGAAACCACTTAAGGCTGTTGGTCTTGCACCTGATTTCTCTCTGGTCGTATTGGGTTACCGTCCCATCGGACTATGAGAGAGAGCTAGCACGTACACTCGACCACTATAACCATAGTTGAGATTGTCCGCCGTGACCGAAATTCGGTATAGAGACATTGTTATTATGCGAAAAAAAACTGATGTTCATTGCCCCTAGTTATCGTAATAAGGCCAATAAAAAATAAACTAGAATATACTGTCAGTTATGCTACTCTCGCGTGACCGCCAAAATGGCGTGGAAAAGGAAAATAACGGCTAATTCATACATGAAAACGGATAACACTCCACAATGAACCTTTTGTAAAAGACACTGCGTCTAAATGTATTGTGTAACATAGCGAATTACAAAGAGACGATCTTCCGAAACACTGAGCAAAATGCGAAATAAATTATCCCTTTGTGAGAGGAAGGGCTATGTCTTTCTTCTCCATCAGTCAGTAAAAATTCTCTGTTTGTAAAGGTCCCGCTGAAGAGAGAATTTGGCTAAATCATCACGCCTGTCAGGTTGAATTATGATAGCAGCACTAGACGACACATTCTTATAAATAGCAGCTGTTTTTGGCTCGCCGCTCACTTAGCGGTCAGCCACCGTAGAGTCTACTACACCTGAAGATGCCTCGTGTAGAGGCGAAACACGTGTCATATTGTTGTGGGTGGTGTATTTCCTAGTGTAGTGGTGGTGGGAGTAGTGGTGCTGGGATTAGTGGTGACGGGGATAGTGCACGCGATTGAGGGAGGGCGGAATATTCAAAGATATACAAGTATTTATTCAATACTTAAGTGCTATTATTCCAAGACCAAAGGAGTAATTTCCATAAACCGTTTTAGTAATTTTTTCCAACAATAATTATAAAATACCCTCAAGTTATAATAATTTTTAAAGCGTAAGACTATCAATGCACATTCGGAATAAACTTAGCAAATATAACGCAACCAAATAAGATAAGTCTGCAAAGTCTGAGCAATAAAAAAACTTTACGCGTATTCAAGTCTAGCAGGATTATAATTGAAATAAATTAGTTACTTGCAATTATAAGAAAATAGATTGAAATACCAAAGTTTTCCTTAGAAATTGAACTTGATAATATCTTAATAAGGAGCGGACTGTATAAAAATTGAATTCCATAGGTACCCGGAGCGTATGGACCAGAAATTATATTAAGGCTTGAATGTTTCGCAAATTGTTTCGTGAGTGGTTTTGGGAACAAGAGAACAACCAGACCTAGGGCTGGCCAACCCGATGATCCCAACCGGGAAGTTAATGAAAATAGCTTTAGAACTGGGTAGATAAGGCAGGGATACTCACAAGACTGGAGCACTCCTCGTGGTTATGGTGAAGTCTGAATATTTATGCTGAAGTTCTAGTGTATACACAGACACCACACTGCACTTCGAGTGTATATGGACACGAGCAACTGCCCGATAGTCTTACAACTTTATTTATTGAGTATTTTAAACGAGCGGTAACGAACTCTTATTTTTCTTGACGATAGGTGGCGCACCATTCTTGAGTAGTGCATATATAGGGGAGGCGGGAGGATAGGAAATACTTAAGACAAGGATATTATATCGGGACTGTTCCGAAGCCACAACAGTCGCCGTGTACCATCTATTAATTGTGGCGCGCAACAGTAATATAGTCTCGAATTTGTGGTCAGATTTTATGGTTATGGCACAATTATCAGCACCCCATCATAATACAATGCAATACTTTTTATTGTACACAAAGAAAAGATAAATTTAAGAAAAAATAAACAACTAATGAGGGAAAAACAAAAGGCGGTCTTATTGCTACATAGAAATCGCTTCCAGACAACCCAGAAGAAGAATTAAATAAAAATAACAAAAAGATTAACGGGTGGGGTGCACTAAAATAAGAAAATATACTAACTTTTGTACTAATAATTTAAAATAAGTTAAAAATATTGGTAAATCCAATTGTGCATGCCCTAAGGGCATTAAAAAAATTACGTATAACATGATTATACGTACATTTTTTAAACTAGTTTAAATACACACAAGTTTTCAATAATAACCTTATTATACTTCCAATTTTCCGATAATTTTATGTCAAACTTCAATTAAAAAAAAGTTTGGAAAATCCAAAAGTGCACGACTCATAATGCTCATATGATCATCATATCATCATTCAAGTCACTCCATAAAGTCCAAGACGTATTGAAGTATAAATATACTTAAATATATACACATGCTTTTAGTACGTAGTACTATTATTTATTCTGTGCTTTTAAAATATTGTAATAAAAATCTGTGATTATTATAATAATCAAGTATGTATCAAATTTGGGTTTTCGAATATTTTGTATTTGTACAGCGATCTTTTTGAGCCGCTGCAAACAACCGATACAGTACTAGTATACAGGCTGAGGCCGAAGTGAGTGAGTGAGGCAGTCTATAAACACCGAAAATTTCGAGATTTCTACGCCGGAAAATATTAATTATAACTAAACAAAAGAAAATTAAACTGCCATTTACATTCCATGGCTTCCCACATGATAGATGAAGAGATTAAAAAATTGATTGAGTTAATTAAACAATTGATATTTTCAAAAGTTATCGTGTTTACCACTAAAATAACTTTTTTTATGTAAAAATAGCAATTAATCGATTTTAAAAAAATATTAAGAAGTTCAACAATCATTTATCTTTCTGACAATGTGCTTTTTATATAATTTATATGTTCAATATGATTGTTAGATACGATTTTATGCAACAAAACGTTGGAATTTTGATTTATAGGCGCTAGTAGAAAATACTCTACGCGCTTTACACTTAAGGCATGCAATTAAAAATTTTGTACAACCGACTTCAATATAAATTATTAAGAATAACTCAAAAACTATTGATCAGACCTTCATCAAATTTATATGAGACCACATGTGACGCACTTGCTTTCAAATAAAAAAAGAATCATCGAAATCGGTTCACCCAGAAAAAAGTTATGAGGTAACACACATAAAAAAAACATACAGTCGAATTGAGTACCTCCTCCTGTTTGAAGTCGGTAGAAAAGACAACACTCTTTATGTAGATCAATGCTCATTAATAAGAGGAGGAAGAGGGAGGTTAGAGAGACAAATTTGTTTCTTAAGCAGCATATGCTGTAAAAAAGATTAGAAATCTTAGCAGTGTTGAAACAGCTAGACTAGTTTACTTTAGCTATTTCCATAGCGTAATGTCGTATGGTATTTTGCTATGGGGACACGCAGCTGACACTGAAATTATAATTGTTTTACAGAAGAGGGCCATAAAAGCAATTTATGATTTAAAGCCTAAAGAGTCGCTGCGACAAAAATTTAAGGAAATTAATATATTAACTTTGGTCTCTCAATACATTTATGAAAATGTAATGTACGTACACAAAAATAAAAGTAGTTTTACAAAAATAAGTGATATTCATTCTGTAAATACTAGGAACAGACACAAGCTAGCAGTTATCAGCAGTACCAGTTACTCGACTCCATCGAGTCAGTAATTCATTTTTGGGGGGATGTATACACTTTTACAACAAAGTTCAAGAAAATATACATAATTTGACCTGCTCAAAGTTCAAAAACTTTATTAAACTGAGTTTGCATAAAAAGGGTTATTATAATATTAAGGAATTTATGGATGATAATAACCCCTGGGAATGAGGTGATCGCTACCAAACTATTTCTAATTTGTTGTGTTGTTAATTGTTTAACATACACGATTGTAAGCTGTTATTTAAAAAAAAGTCCCGCTGGGTTTCTTGCTGGTTCTTCCCAGGACAGAGATTTTTTTTTCGAACCAGTGGTAATTAAACAAAAAAGTGACTTTCATGTATTATTTATAATCAATATTAAATAAAAAAGTTTCTGTTCTGTTCTGTTCTGTAACCTGTTTCTGGAACACATTTAAGGATTGATCACTTTTAATTGACTGGGTTAAGGAGTTCCAAAGTCTTACTGCAAGAACAGAAAATGATTTATCATAAAATGTCGAGGAGTGCATAGGACATTGAAGGGAAATACTTTTTTAGGACCATAAGGAAAAATCATGACAGGAGCTGAGAAATTTAAAACGTTCTTTTAGATAGGGAGGAGTTGATATCTATACTTATAATAAATCTGTAGAGAGGTCAATTCTGTACATGAAATATATTTCCAAAATAACTATCAGGGGGTGATTAGTGATCGGTACTGATGCCAAAAATGCAAACAGTAAAATTTTTGTCTGTCTGTCTGTCTGTCTGTATGTTCGTTATAGAAACAAAAACTACTCGACGGATTTTAACGAAACTTGGTACAATCATTCTTCATACTCCTGGGCAGGTTATAGTATACTTTTCATCACGCTACGATTAATAGGAGCAGAGCAGTGAAGGTAAATGTTGGGGAAACGGGAGAAATTACTCCATTTTTTAAGCTTCCGTCGCGTGTGCAGCCTTAATGGTTAAAGCTACACAGAAATCATGTATAACGGAAATATTCTCCTTAAAATTATATAAAAAATATCCCACGACAGCATATGTCTACCTTTTATGGTTGACTCACAATAACACGTGTAACTCCCGATAGCTTAGCAGTTCGGAGCTTTCTGATTATATTTGTCTACTCTTACGTTTATAACACTCTCACTCATCCCTAATTAAAAAAAGTTAACATTATTATCTATTCAATAAAAAAGAATCATAGAAATCGGTATAGAAACACCAAAGTTATACATGAAATACGCTAATAAGCCATCGCGCGTGAATACTGAATCATGCTATAAGGATTATTTTTGTGTAACGGTCGCCGCGCTCGACGCGGCTCGCGGCGGGAGGTATAAAAAGGCGGGGGGTCCGAGTGCGAGCTCCCAACCAGCTTTCGGCCGACCTGGACTGCTTCTTGGCGGCTCAGACCAAGCCTTCTTCCAATGTTTAAAATGCCTTAGTAGGCTCGTCTCTCAGCGGCCTTCACACCCTGCGCCTCTTTCCTAAAGAGGGTCGCGTCCGATTCGGCAGAAAGGCCACTATGGCCAAAGCCGTCCCCAAGGTGGTGTTTAGTGGGTAGGCACTTAGGTAGTTAAGTTAGTCAGTGAGTCCCACATAACCACGCAGCCGGCTGCGTGGTATGCTTAGAGCATTCACCACCTCCCTCCCTCGCTTCCGGAGGGTGCCTTTGCTAAGGCAAAAAAAAAAGTGCGAGCTTCATACAATATTTGGCTGTTGATGCGAATAGACGTTCAGAGTGTTCGACCTTATTGACAGACCATAATTGATTTTAACAAACCGTGCTTATCAGCGCGACTTTTAGTCTACTCTTACGTTTAATAGTTTATTTTTAGATTTCTTTGGTTGTAATTTTATAAAATAGGTATTAGTTATTTTGGTAGTGTTTAAATATTTCTTAGTATTAGCTTAATTATAAATTAAACTTTTATTTTTTATTTAGCTGTAGTTTTAAATAGGTACCTAGGTATCAAATAGGTTATTTCATTCTATTAGACGTAGTCTAGGTTACTTATATTTTAAGAATTTAATTTTGGATTTAAGGATTTATTTAGGATCCGTTTTATTATTTAAGTAGGCATTTAGATTTTTTTAAGTGTATGGTAGCTATAGTTAGGACCTCTAACGTAGATTATTTTGTTAGGTAACTGAATGCCGTCGATTAAAAATAAAATACACAATGCCACCTAAAAAACGATTATCTTTATCTCGAAATTCGAGAGAAGCTAAGAGAATGAGAAATGTGCGTTCTCAAGAATCGGCAGAGGAAAGAGCACATCGGTTAAACTCTATGAGAGTTAGTGCCTCAACTTCTCGAGCCAAGAAAGAAAGCTCTCCAGAAAGAGATGCTAGTAGCAGCTGACAGAGCGAGACGAGCTACATCACGGGCGTCTCAAAGTTCTTCTCAACGAGAGCTAAGGCTTACCATTGACCCGAGAACAACATGTGTTATCCCGAGAAGCTGAAACTGCTTCACAACGAGAATTGCGGCTCACAGCTGACCGCGAACGGCATTATTATCTCGAGTCCGAAACCTACACTAGAGGGAATTACGTCTCACTGACCGCGAACGGCATACATTATCTCGCGAGTCCGAAACCTACACTGAGAGGTACGTCTCACAGCTGATCGCGAACGGCATGTACTATTCCGTGGTCCGAAACCTTCACTGAGAGGAATTACGTCTCACAGCTGATCGCGAACGGCTTGTACTATCCCGTGAGTCCGAAACCTACACTGAGAAATTACGTCTCACAGCTGACCGCGAACGGCATACATTATCTCGCGAGTCCGAAACCTACACTGAGAGAATTACGTCTCACAGCTGATCGCGAACGTCATATTTTATCTCGAGAATCTGAAACTTTTACTCAATATGAAGACCGTTTGACAAATGATAGGAGTTACCATAATATTCGATCTCTTGAAGATGAACATGAGCATGAACAACGACTAGAGTCGGGACGCGAATATTACAATTCTTTGAGACAAGAACGATTAATAAGTTTGTCTAATGAAAGATTAAGAATTGAAAATATTCGGTCTCTTGAAACGGACGAACAGCGAGAGGCCCGTCTTACTGCAGACAGATTTCGACATAGTCTTAATCACTTAGATGTAAACATAGAAGATCAATCTACGAATTCGGTGGCGTGGTCTGCAGAACAACGTTCAGTCTATGATCGCGTGTGCGAGAGTGTTCAGAATAATTTGGGAACAATATGGTTTTTAGATGTACCTAGAGGAACTGGGAAAACTTTTTTGACTAAATTAATATTAGCTTATGTTCGAAATCAGCGTAAAATTGCTCTTGCCGTAGCTTCATCAGGTATAGCTGCAACATTGCTACCAGGAGGTAAAACTGCTCACACTATGTTTAAAATACCAATTGATTTAGATCGCACGGAAAGTCCAACCTGTAGTATTTCAAGAAATAGCGACAAAGCTAAGGTATTACGTGAGTGTAATTTAATCATATGGGATGAATGTACGATGGCCCACCAAAAAGGAGTAGAAGCGGTAGACAGAACTTTAAGGGATATAAGACAAAATGATCGACCAATGGGCGGTATCACGGTTTTATTTGTGGTGATTTCCGACAAACCTTACCGGTAATTCCAGGGAACCCGAGATGATGAGGTTAGGGCTTGCCTAAAAGCTCTTATTTGTGGCGTGATATACAATCGGTACATTTAACTATAAACATGCAGTGAGAACTGGAGATAACCGGATGATCGTCAATTTTCTGATAAATTATTAAAGATTGGGGAAGGTACCTATCCACAACTACACCAAGGAAAACTTATTCTGACGCCTGAGTTATGTTGTATAGTGCAATCCCAACCACATCTTATATCGCCGGTTTACGGTGACGTAACAATTATATTAAATAGGGACAATTTTTGGCTATGCGAAAGATCCATTTTAACTCCTCGCAATGACCAGGCATCTGAGATTAATAACAAAATACTGTTGAATATACAGGGGGAAAGCAAAGTTTATAGTTCAATAAATAGAATGGTCGATGAACAAGAAGCCACTAATATCCCGATAGAATTTTTAAATTCTTTAAATATATCCCGGACTTCCTTCTCATGAAATTTGTTTAAAAATTGGCATTCCGATTATTCTGCTCCGAAATTTAAGACCACCACAACTTTGCAATGAAACTCGGCTAAAAGTAACCCAGTTGCAACAAAATAAAATCTAGGCTCAAATTTTAACAGGTTGCGGTGCAGGAGAAACCGTCTTTATTCCCAGAATTCCCATTATACCAAATAATTTTCCATTCCAATTTAAAAAAACGCAATTCCCAGTATCATTGTGTTATGCAATGACAATTAATAAGGCTCAAGGGCAGACTTTTCGTGTTTCTGGAGTAGATCTCGGTGTCAGTTGTTTCTCGCATGGTCAGTTGTACGTCGCTCTTTCGCGGGTTAGCAGTTCTAGAAATATTTATGTTCACGTGCCGGACGGGTCAACTTTCAACATAGTTTACCCGGAAGCTTTGCGCTGAAGTATTTTTGTTCTATAAGTACTTAAGCCTCATGTGAACGTGATCTAAACAATATTACCAATATACTAACTTAATAACACACAAGGAGTTACATTCCATCCAAAGCCCAGTGACACTATAACATATATAGGAATGACGTCTTAGCAAAAATTGTTTAGTCTGATGGGCATTTCCTGTTGACTTACAAAAATGAAAGATCTAGAACGTCTCGAATCGTCTCGCGAATCACGTTGTTTTCCCGTCCCCGGGCTCTTAGAATTCAACATCAGACGTTTCAGATCTCCGATTTTGACGACCCCGTTGTCGCTGGCATAAGCAACAGTATCCGCGTACGAAGTCGCGGGCAGAAGCTAGTATTAAATAAGACGCAGTAGAGAGAAGAAAGTATTCCAACGAAGACGGATTGGGAGCCACTTGAGCTTAGGGCCGTATTCTGCGACATGGTCATATTTATGAAGTCCAAATATGAACCGTATACAGAGATTTAGGAGTCGCACAAGTTTGTTAATCACTTATAGTCTTTAATACGTAGTGATTATACAGGGTTATTTTTCACTGAGTAGCCAAATTTTAAACTGAAGTTCAAATATATAAACAATGATACAACGTTATAGCAGTTTTTGAAAGCTATGAGTAAATAAGAATGTTTGAGATTTTTTAATTAGTTTTTCTGCATTAATTAAAAAATCTCAAACATTCTTCCATCTTAGTCCTCACGGGTGACAACGGATCTGCATTTTGATTCTTTATTGAAGATAGATGTAGATGTCTATGGGTCACAGCAACCACTTACCATCAGGGAATGTGTGCTCGTTTGTCACCCTATCCTATAAAAAAAAAAAATAAAAAAAAAATATTACGAATTCTGAACCCTCTCTGCAAATTTGGCCGGTTATTGCAAAATAACCCTGTATACTCTTTGGTTTTAATTCGCTCTATGTATAATTATCCCGAGATTGTGACGGGCCGATGTACCGGCAATACAAAACTTGTCCATCCACACCGGAGCCGTGACGTTGCACCGCGCCGACGCACGACCATTACAATTAACTGACTGAACCACCGAGATCGTCGCGGTGGATAAACGATCGCCGTCACGTCATAATATTCATCTCCGCCAGAAATAATCTTATTTTCGTTGACGTCACGGTGGCGGTGGACAATCGCCCTTAGGTTTTCATTGTCTTAAAAAAATGTATAATTATAGTAGCAAAGATGATCTGTGGTCATTTTAATAATTCAGAACACGGCAAAAGACAAGATAGGAATAGAATGTCACCCTGAGAACTAAGATGGAATGCCTCGTTTCCAGTGAAAGGGGTCTCACTATACGGAACACAGCAGCATGAAGCTGCTGGAATTCTGTGATTTATTATTTTTAATTCTATGTTTATTGATATTATGTGACAAATTAAGATCAATAATAATTTACCGTTATAAATTCATATACCAAATTAATAAAAATAGGGCGCCATTCATACTAAAAAAATACAAGTTTGTAAAACTAAGTATTACGTTAACTAAAATATGGCAAAGTTTTTAACTGCATTCGCAAAAGTTTTTCCACATTGCTCGTTAACTCCCTGCTCATGGAACTTTGGAGTTTTGATTGAGTTATACGTTCAGTTAAAAAATTTCATTGGACTAATTTTTATTATATTACCTAACTAGCTGTTCCCCGCGACTTCGTCCGCGCGATTTCTTCGTGGAATTTATTACGGTTGGATTTCATCGGTTTTCATTTTTTTTGCGCGGAACATTAATTGTTTTTCTAAAATAAAAGTAGCCTAAGTTACTTCTTCTAACATCAGCTACCTGCCAGTGAAAGTCCCGTCAAAATCGGTTCATCCATTTTGGAGATTAGACGGAACAAACAGACAGACACACAGACAAAAATTTTAAAAATTGTATTTTTGTTATAAATACCGTATATACTTTCATATGCATTTAGTTAATCGCTGTTATTTTGACATTACAAACAGATACTCCAATTTTATTTATTTGTATAGATGTATAGATGGAAAACCTAATAAAAAATACCGTTTTATTTATTAAGTACCGTTACCGTTACAGCCTATTAAAGTCCACTGCTGAACATAGGCCTTCCACATGGATTGCCTCATAGGGGGATACTTGCCATAGTTGCCACGCTTGTCAAGCGGGTTAGCAATCGCAGTTTTTTTAAATTAGTTATTAGGAAAAGGCTGCTGCCTGATTTGTTTCCTATGCTGCCTCTTACGACACCCACGGGATGATATTTTATTTTTAGTGTTTTCTCTTGACATAAAAATAATAAACCAAATTTAATGAGAGTGGGTAGCGTGACCTTGTCAAGATGACAATAAACCCCAACCACTCCGCTTCGCGTTTGAGTTGTTCAAAAACCTCGATAATTGCCTTTTAGCATTTAGGAGCTAATTAAAAACTAATTGAAAGTCTACTAGCAGTGTTGTTGCGTAAGGCTGTCAATTTTTTTTTATTGTCAACAGAACCAACGTCATTTTGTAACATTATAAAGTTTGTAAATATTTACATTTTCTAATGCCAATTACAGGTTCTTACTTTATATAAAAATAATCTAATAACATATCGCTACAACTGTGTGGACATAATATATAAATAACATTAAACAATTAACATATTTGAAGAGATGATATTTACGGGTATTGTAAGGTATGCATTTTACAAAACACAGTGCATATGTGTATATCTATTAGTGTTTTGTTTTAGTAAGTGTATGGTTAAGTGTGTGTGTGTGTGTGATTTTTAAATGTAGGTAGTGAAGTGTTTGTAGTGCAGTGTAGGTAGTGTAGGGAAGGATGTGTGTTATTATTTATTAGTACTTATTTCTTAGAATTGAGATTATTTCTTTTTGGAGTTTACTCCTTAAGAATCGATTTTCATATATTAGCCCGGGGTATGAAAATTTATGGGGAGTAAAATCAAACGTTACGTCATGCGTTACGTTATGTATCCATGTTTCCATGACTACGTAATGTCGTGCGCAACTTATCTTGCGCAGCCCACAGCACAGAGTACTCTCGGCTGTACTACTTTATATAAACAAATAACAACTGTCAACCACCTGTCAACTTGCGGAGTTTTGATATTAAATTTCATATATGTATAATCGTTCGTAAGCAGTAAACTCCAGTCGTGTGTCGGAGCTGATGCACACACTTTTTTTTTTATGGAACCTTCACTGTCGTGAAAAATATCAAAAGATAAAAAGTCATTGTTAAAGCAGTTAAGTATACGCCTAATGACAGAATTTTGAGTATATTTAGAGCGACTTAACGGAACATGTCTGGTACTTCGAAGGAGTATTAAATTCTCAATCTTGATTTTTTTTATAAAACTGAAGTGACAAACAAAATTACAGTCGACCTTAGTAGCTAATACAGCCTTTAGACAACTGTAACTAACTTCAAACAAAGGAAGCTCATAATAATGTCCACCAGACCAAATTGCCGTCAAGGCGGCCAGCTTCAACGACTAGCCATCAGCGCAGGATAGGATTCCCAAGTGTAAGCGGAAGCACAGGTGCACTCTCTATTCCCTCACTCTGGAAGTTCGATGGAACAGTAAACCAACACGACCGGAGAGATCAGGCGCAGGACCAATGGCTTTACGTGCTTTCTGAGCAAGGGGGTGAAACACCGCCAAATTTCTGACTCCAGACAGCTACTGAGAATTTCTCGACAGATAAACTCAATAACTGTTTTTTTTTTACCCGACCCGGTATTCGAGCCCGGGCCCTTATTATCAGCAGTCGCCTTTGTGACCACTAGACCAACGAAGCGGTCAAGAAAACAAGGTTACAGATGCTTGCGTACTGAACTAAAATTGAATGCTTCACGTTACTGCTCTATATAAATTTTGAGACCGGAACACAGATTAGTATACTGTTGGTGGTAGAGCCACGCTGCAGAGTAAAATAGAGGCTTAATTCTGTCGTGTTTCGTATGGTAAGTGTAGAAAACCGGAAACCCTTTTTAATGGAAACAAGGCATTCCATCTTGCTCCGCAAGGGTGGCAACGCATCTGCAGTTTGATTCTTAATCGAAGATAGTAGAGATGTCGATGGGCCGCAGCATCCATTTACCATCAGGTGGACTGTGTGCTCGTTTGTCACCCTTATTCTATGAAAAAAAATGAAAAAAATCACATGAGCATTATTTGGCGGCAGAAGTTTGTTAGAGGGTGGTACTTAACCCGACAGACTCCTAGGCCCGTATTAATAAACGTTACTCAGCTCAAGTACACGCACTTGAGTACAATCTTGAGGTTATGATCTTATTAATAAACATATCTCAAGATGCGGTTTAGGTTTACGATATCAGCTGAGTGCCACACTGATTAATAAACGAAACTCGACTCTCAAGTGTGTATACTTGAGTGCAAGTCACAGAACAGTATTCCTAAGTACAGCGTTTTGAGATACTGTTTTTATGTGTTTATTAATTAGCAACGATCTTGAGATGCTGATTTCGTAATGAGGGCGTATCAAATGATTACGCACTTGAGTTCGTCGTTGAGTAACGTTTATTAATACGGGCCCTTGATAGAAAAAGAGTCCTGCAGCCGAAGTAAATCTCCTTTTAGTCTTATAATCCCTAGAAAAAATGAATTTGAACTAACTGCCTTTGAACATGATGTCCTTCAACTTAAGTTCTAGATATTGTTAGATATTATTCTGGAAGTTAATTGTGAGAGCGGATGCCCAGCCTGCTCTTCTGCTTAGGCAACCGATCATTATTAAATTAAATTAAATTTATTTAGAATACCAACACTAACGAAACAGCGCACTGCACCATAAATTCAGTATAGAGCAAAACGGTTCGACCAACCATAACATGTTCTCGTCACAATCACACATCAGCGTAACGTGAAGTACCTAATTACATGATAACACCAAAGTATGCAAACCAACAGCAACACTACACATCTCAATGTAACACAGCCAGCCTTTCAGCTACACGACCTTCTTTACACTAGTAGAATACCCCAACGGGCATAGTAATGACAGTGAGACTCGTAGAATTACAGACGGATGCCTACCAGTCGCCTGCGCGATACTTTTTACTGCTAGAACAAGTGGGATATTACAGTTCTACCCTCATTTGTTCGTATTTCATTTTATTTTTTAACCCTCATTCCCGACAATATTCTAATTGTTCTTATTCATCATCAGTCCATAGAAGTTCACTGCAAGATATGGATGTTGAGAGACTCGTGATACCTGGGCTCACGCTATTTGCCTCGTTTAGAAGCAGTAAAGACCGCCAAGACAAATGCCACAAACACACTGAGATGTATCTTACCAGGTTCGTCACTTCATTTTTTGTGGGGCCACCAAGATATCCGCAGTAGAGCTAGATTATCTAGCCATAGCTTAACTGAAGTGGAATTAGGCCGGTCATATATCGCGACAAACCGACAACCGGTGTGGTAGAAAGGTTTTGTGTGTGTACGTGTACAGTGTGTACACGCCTGTAGTGTGGCAGCCTCGTACCGGAATACGAAGTTTAGGGCAGGCACCCTTCTACAATCTTAAAATTAAAGAAATGTACGTACTAATTCTCCTATTGGGAAGTGGCTACTGCAGTCCATACACAAAATACCAACTTCAAACAAAGAAGGCGACAGTTGCATTGTCAAACCTGAGAACTAAGATTAAATGCGTTAAAGCTTGTGCAACCTACAACCCGTGACATTGCATTGGCTACACTGCTGTATGTCGGCAGAAATAAGAGAGAGGCGGTCACCAATCCGTAATAAATAGAATCAGGTGTTACTTTGCGGAAATCCATTATATATAAAGATAAAGTCTCTAAGGCCCGTATTAATAAACGTTGCTCAGCTCAAGTACACGCACTTGAGTACAATCTTGAGGTTATGATCTTATTAATAAACATATCTCAAGATGCGGTTTAGGTTTACGATATCAGCTGAGTGCGACACTGATTAATAAAAAAAAACTCGACTCTCAAGTGTGTATACTTGAGTGCAAGTCACAGAACAGTATTCCTAAGTACAGCGTTTTGAGATACAGTTTTTATGTGTTTAAGTTATAAATCTAGACAGACTCTAAGGCTAGTATTCATAGAATCGTAGACAATCTTAAGTTTAACCTCAAATTGCATTATGTTAAATTTAGAGACAATCTTGAGTTTGAACTTAAACTCAAATTACTTTATTTTTAACTGACTTCAAAAAGGAGGAGGTTCTCAATTCGACTGTATTTTGTTTTATGTGTGTTACCTCATAACTTTTTTCTAGATGAACCGATTTTGATGATTCTTTTTATTAGGGTTCCGTACCCAAAGGGTAACCAACGGGACCCTATTACTGAGCCTCCGCTGTCCGTCCGTCCGTCCGTCTGTCTATCAGCGGGCTGTATCTCAACATCCGTAATAGTTACACAGTTGAAATTTTCACAGAATGTGTATTTCTGTTGCCGCTATAACAACACACAATAAAAATATAAATTATATAAATATAAAATTAATTAAAATTAAAAGGGCTTCCTACTAGAAACGTGTTTTACGATGGTACGGAAACCTTCATGCGCGAGTCCGACTCGCACTTGGCTTTTATTTGAAAGCTGGTGCTCAGTGGCGAAGCTAGGGTTCCAAACTAGGTGCCCAAGATATTGTTTTGTTGTTTTAGAAGTTTTATAAAATTTACCTTTTCTCTTTTCGATTTTACCTTTCTTCGCCGATTAGCACTTTAACACACTTCAATTTATCACAAGGAACACTATTATCCTCAATTTTCACTAAAATCTATAAAAAGCATAAATTTTCAACTCGCAATATTTATTCGCTCAAGTAAACACACAGAGTAAACATTGAAATGTGAAGTGAACTTGCAAAGCCTGCGCTTGACTAATGACTAACTTCACACTAAAAGCCGGGCTTTTCGCTACGTACAAATTGCTATATAAACAATCGTAGTTATATTTTTCATTATATATATTTCATTATAGAACATTTAGAAAGGTTAGAAGATCGTCTTCGAAAGCCCGGTAAAAGCCCACGCGTGCGAGAGAGAGACGACTATTTTTATGACAACCTAACTAAACCTGTGTATATACAGTAATCTATGGCCTGTAGAACAGGTCAGAGACAGCGACGGAGAAGAGCGCGGGAAATTTGAAATAGTTTGAAACAGTTTACGAGTTATTTCATTAGTTGATATTGTTGATTGAGCAGTTTGATAGGAAAACCCGGCTTCTCGGCTTCTATGGAGGCTTCGCTACCGCTGGTGCTTCTCATGTAGTCCCATATAGATTTAATCAAGATCTGACCCATAGTTTTTGAGTTATCCTTAATAATGCGTATTTGATTGACTTCGACTACATTGATGAAGATATGAAGTGATTATGGTAGGTGTAATTAGTACAGAATGTCACCGTATGAGGAGGGAATTGAGAACATATGTTTAAGTCTATTTAATGGAAATGGACCCAAACACATGTTCTCAATTCCCTGTTTACGACGGGAGGGAATTCAATTCAATTAGTTAAATTGAAGTTCGGGTGTTCTCGCTCTGCTCCGATAAAGTTCTTAGGTAAGTAAGGTTAAAATCAATGCTTGTTAAAGTAAAAGCAAAGTTACACACTTTTAAATTGTAAACGCTGGGTTTCTTGCAGGTCCTTCTAGATTTTTCCGAAACAGTGGTAAAATCATAAAATATATTATATAACTACTTGTAATTAAAGTTTATAATGAATTTTATAATGAATGTATAAGAAGTGTTGCAGAAAGCTTAAATTTATATAAAATATATGCAACAAATACATTAAATTAAATTAAATAAAACATACATTGTTGAACGTAAACAATGTCATGCCAAATACTTTTTTATGGAATAATGGTGACAAACGAGCACACACTCTACCTGATGGTAAGTAGATGATGTAAACCATAGGCACCGCCATCTATCCTCGATTAAGAATCAAAATGCAGATGCGTTGTCACCTCTGAGGACTAAGATGGAATAAAAAGAGAGAATAGAGCCATGCTGCAGCTATATTATTGTTGTAGCAGGGATGGGTCGGCTCGACCAGGACTCTCACAGAATACCAGCGTAAAAGCAAATAGCAGCTCAATGCTGCTGCGTTTCGTATGGTGAGCATAGACAACCGGAGACCCCTTTTACTGGAAATTCCATCTTAGTCCTCAGGTTTAACAACGCATCTGCATTTTAATTCTTAACTGAGGATATATGAAGAAGTCTATGGGCTACAGAATACACTTATTTAGCTGGACTGTGTGCTCGTTAGTCAATCGTATTCTATTAAAAAAATACATGTTTTCCTTCACCGCTGAGCAAGTGGTAAATCAGCAATTAAAATTGCAATTAACAATTATTTCATTGGTGCGGTTTTATTCAAACTCGCGTTACTGACGTACTAGGAAACTTACGGTGGGCGTTTAACCCCTGAGCCGTCGTACCATGGCTTTACTTATTATGTCATCGTCAATCTAAATCAAAATTACAGTCTCCCAGTTTTACGACGACTCATTATCAAAGAACTCATTTTCAAAAGAAGCGGAGAGGATTCTTATTGTTATTTTACTGCGAATTTAACATCAAGGGCGATCATTTTGTCTCCCATTGTCCTGAATAATAGGCAATCTCTACTTCGTTCCGTGCCTAATGGCCATTCCAGCTTTTTAAAGTTTTCAAAAATATCTATCTATACTTATACATAAAAATAAAATTGAAGTGTCTGTCTGTGATATTGGAACTGGTTTCTATTAAGCTCTGGGGGCTATTTGCATGCTATTAAGACGTAAATAACCATTACTTAATTTTTTGTCTGTCTGTCTGTTCTTCGGAATGGCGCAACCGATTGAGATGAAACTGTACGAATAGATAGATAGCAATACCAGAAGGGATTTAGGATGTTTTTTATATACAAAGATTTAGAGATTTTTTGGAAAAAAAGTATGTGTGTCAGCTCCGACGCACGACTGGAGTTTACTCCTTACGAACGATTATTTGTTTATATAAAGTAGTACAGATGAGAGAACTCTGTGCTGGCGGCTGCGCAAGATAAGTTGCGCACGACTTTATGTATTCATGTAAATATGAATACATAACGTAACGCATGACGTAACGTTTGATTTTACTCCCCATACATTTTCATACCCCGGGCTTATATATGAAAATCGATTCTTAAGGAGTAAACTCCAATAAACTCCAAAAACGAAAAATTGATAAATTAGTGGTATTTGATTATCTTAAATCTAAATATTGTCACATTAATAGATCCTATCTGGGAAGTCGATGGATGCAGGTGGCTCTGGACCGTGCTTTGAGGCACTACTTGGAGGAGGTTTATGTTCAGCAGTGGACTTGTGGAGGGCTGTAATGAATGAATAAATGAATCCAGGCGAAGTCGCGGTGGATCGATAGTATAATATAACACTAACAGTGCTATTTACAATACTTAATATACTTGTTAACTACACCGGTTAAGCTTAAAAAGCTTTTGCTAGGAGTGATATACGACAGTAGTTGAATCGTGAATTTGGACCCACCACGGTCCTATATGTTGCGTAATCCGTTCCCCTCGCTATTAATAGGTCGGGGAAAAAGTTTCTTCGTATTTTATATACAAATTGAAGACATTTTTTTTTAAAGTTTAATAAGGTTAAATTATAATATATATGTGGCATTGTATTCGATAGCTTGTTGCCATTTTATTGGCAGTGACATGATCCCGTTGCTGTAGAAATCTTGGGATCTTTATCAAAAAATGCGACATTTCTCTCTTGATGTTAACCTAACACTACCCAAATAATTCTGAAGAGACCGAAACAGGTGAAAATCTGAGGGTGCAAGGTCAGGACTATATGGTGGATGCATTACACTTCCCAACCAAGCTCTCTCAATTTTTGCTGAGTGGCCAAAGATATGTGTGGTCTGGCGTTATCATGATGAAAGACCACTCCTTTTCTGTTGATCAATTCCGGCCGTTTTTTCTCAATTTCTTGCTTGAGTCTCATTAGTTGTTGGCAGTAGAGATTCGAATCGATGGTTTTGCCCTTCCAATTCCACCATACACACAGCATCACCTTATAGCGTATTAATCCGGGGTTCGCTACAGCCTGTGGAGTAGACTACCCTTTGACCATGATCTTTTACGCATGTTCTAGTCGTAGATGATCCACTTTTTATCACCAGTGATCAATCTTTTCAAAAATGGTTTGGTTTCATTACGTTTCAATAGACAATCGCAAATGAATACACGATTCATTAGTTTTCTCTCAGGGAGCTTTTTTGGTACCCAAATATCGAGCTTTTTGTATAGCCAGACTTTTTCAAATGGGTCAAAACTGTTTTGTAGTCAATCCTCAATTTCTCGGCTATGTCGTTACTACTAATATGCCGATCTTGCTCCACTTTTCAAAATAGCATCGACTTTGTCCGTATGAGGGCAAAGAGATTTAAATATATAGGTTTACTATCACTACTTAAATGTCTTTGTATGAGGGCAACCAGAGTGAGCTGCATCTTTGACAGACCGGACTGAAAACACTTGAACCAACTTTGTGCTACTTTTACTGACACTGCATTAGGTCCATAAACGTCACAATTTTTTTTCGGGGCTTGAGCGCATTTTTCCCTTTTTTGTTTTATAAAACTTCAGAATGTATCGACTTGCTTCGTTAGATTCACTTATTTTGGCGGACAGAAAAACAATTGAAAAATGGCGAGAAAATGTTTTTTACTTTTTATTTTTCTTTTTCTTAATCTCCTACTATGTATTGATATTAAAACCAGCCAGATACAAACAGTACAATCAAAGATATTTATCTTCAATTTTATACAAACAAAATAAGAAGAAACATTTTCCCCGACCTATTATAATAAGGGCTATTATACTACTAAAGACAACATGATTGATTAATCCCTGAAAATGAGGTGATCACTACCATACTGTTTCTAAATGATCTCATATTTAATTGTACAACATATTAAAATATAAATTAATATTTAAAAAGGGTCCCGCTGGGTTTCTTGCTGGTTATTCCCAGGACAGAGGTTTTTTTGAAACAATTTCTTTTTATGGGATAAGGGTGACAAGCGAGCACACAGAGTCCACCTGATGGTAAGTGGTTGCTGTGGCCCATAGACATCTACACCTATCCTCGTTTGCGAATCAAAATGCAGATGCGTTGTCAGCCTTGAGCACTAAGGTCGAATGCCTCTTTTCCAGTAAAAGGGTCTCCGGTTCTCTACACTTACCATACGACACAGCAGCATTAAGGTGCTATTTTACGCTGGTATTCTGTGAGAGCGTAGTCCTTCCCGGTCGAGCCGACCCATTCGTGCTAAAACTATACAATTAATATAGCTGCAGCATGGCTCTACCATGTATGAATGGTAAAAGCATAAATGAGTGACAAATGAATTTCAATAAGTTTTCTTGATTTATATTAAAATAAAAAATATACTGTTCCATTAGGCTACTGTCAGTTAGCCACATTTGTAGTTGCTTTCCTGGTAAAAAACCAAATAGAGTATGATATTCAAGTCTTTTATTTTTTTTACGTTATTATTATATATATTTTTCTCCTGTATCGTAAAGGCAGTTTACATACAAAACTTTCACAAGAACAAACATCCAGTCCCGGAAAAATTATTTGTAGGCCATGCAAATATTTGTTTCACACGGGATTCAAACCCGCGGCCCTCAGCGCCGCATCTCGTTTCTAAACCACTGCGCCACGAAGCAGTAAGAAATTTGAAATCTCAGCACTTGAACTGCAATAATCAATTTCATGTGCCGCCTTTTAATCCAATTTACTGCGAAATAAGAAAACTTTCGTATCCAACCCGATCGTATCGTGTTCATTTCGATTTAAAGTTATCTTCGCTTATTTAATAGTGTTTTTAACTTCATCCGTAACTGGGAGATGAGATGAGCCGTGTACCTAGATTTCGCTTTTAAATTGCAATTCTTAGCAGTGATTTTAGCTAAATAAAAACAAAAGCCATATGATGGATGCGTTAGAGAATTCATCAATCGCAAATCAAGGATGATTCAGAATTAAAATCTTAACACGTTGTCACCTCTGAGGACTAAGATGGAATGCGTCGTTCCCACTAAAAAGGGTCTCCGGTTCTCTACATTCACCGTACGAAACACAGGAGCATTAAGCTGCTATTTTACGATGGTATTCTTTATTTTTAGATATCGCTTTTGAATTATAATTCTTAGCAGCGATTTAAGATAAATAAAAAGAAAAGTCATGCGATAGAGGTGTTAGAGAATCCATCACCAAGTTTCGTCCAGAAAGTAACTTAATATGTGTTCTATGGGAATTACTAAAAGGATCTTGTGGTATTTTTATTTATTTTATTTTAAAGAATAAGTGTGACAAGAGAAAACACAATCCACCTGATGATAAGTGAATGCTGTGGCCCATAGACATGTACATCGGTTATCGATTTAGAATTATAATATGCACGCCTTGTCACCTCTGAGGTCTCAGATGGAATGCCTCTTTACCAGTGAAAACGGTCTCCAGTTCTCTACACTCACGATACGAAACACAGCAGCATCATTGTGCTGTTTCACGCTGGCATTGTGAGGGCGTGGTCCTCCCCGTTCGAGTGTTGTCCTACCCATTTGGGCCGTAGCGATATATAACTGCAGCGTCGCTCTACCAGCTAGAAACGGTTTCCTATAAAAGGCGGTAAAAGCACCTCGTTTACGTCAAGCGTAATGTGCCCTTATCGCTGACGGGCAGCAGCGCCACAGGTGTGAGACGTCTGGCGCTGCGATCGTCAAGCCGCTGGTCAAGCGTGACTATTAAGGCAAATACTCCTTACGAAAGGAGAGGCTCAAGTCCAGTAGTGGATTTTTATACGCTGATGAAGAATAAGAAGAAAACAAGGAAAAGCAAAGATTGAATATAATTAACTAAGCGGTGGAAATACGAGCCTCTGAGAGAATGTACAATATATTCGTGCCAATTGCTATAGAGACGATCGATCTGTGGGTTCCACGTGCAGTGAAGTTCCTCAAGGAACTCTATACGAGGCTGCCTGTTGCTGCTGGTGATAAGAGGGCTGGTTCTTTTCTCGCTCATTAATTCAGCGAGCCAGCGTTCTGGACTCTATATCGCGGATTGTATAATAATTTAATTTTATAGTTTTAGTTTTTTTTATTATGGTAATAAATATTGTATATATTTGAATGATATGTAAATAAATGATTTAAAAAAAAGATTGAAAATTTTGCTTTAATGTGATTACTAATGACGAAAGCCTAAATGTTTTATACGTGGTAGAGCCATGCTGCAGCTATATTACTAGTATAGTTGTAGCACGAATGGGTCGGCTCGACCGGGGAAGGACCACGCTTTCACAGAATACGAGTGTAAAATAGCAGCTTAACGCTGCTGTGTTTCGTATGGTGAGCGTAGAGAACCAGAGACTCTTTTTACTGGAAACGTGGCATCCCATCTTAGTCCTCACGGGCGACAACGCATCTGCATGACGCTAGTGTGTTATGGCTTCAACACGATTGGGTCGGCTCGATCGGAGAAGGAGCATGCTCTCGCAAAATACAAGCGTGAAATAGCAGCATAACGCTGCTCTGTTAATGGTAAGGTTAGAAATACGAAAAACTTTTTACTCTTATGAGGCATTCCTTCTTAGTCCATGGGGTCAAATTTTGATTGTTGATGGATGATAGATGAAGTTGTCTATGGGCCATAACCCATAGCATTATGAGGTGGACTGCACAGTCCACGGAGTGACAAACGAGCGTGTGCTGCATACTATCGGGGAGACACATTTCAAATTTACTTTTTAGGGACTGATATAAAGATTACTCACTTAATTCCCCCTCAGCTCTTACGAAAGAATACCGGGCTAAAATGTTTAATATTTTTAGATTCTATTCCGCACCTGCGGTCCATACTTGCAGATGGGCATTATTGGGCAAAGAACGCTATAAATAACATCCTACCTATTATTTCACTTAAATAATGAAAGAACCTTAAATATTAGATTCCTAAAATTACTTAATGACGCTGCTAAAAACTGTCTCGTACATTTTTCACGTATACATTAAAACGCGGCGCGAGGCTTCTCATTCATGACCTTGCCCTGAATAAGTCATTGTGGAAAGTGGTTGACTGTGTTCAATTCTCGAAAAAATAAGTCCCCTTGATTTTAGTAAGAACTTTTTAATTTGTAATATACTCGAGCGAAACCGATTTGGAGAATTGTGACAAACGAACAAACACAGAGTACATACATATACTAAAACGTAGTGATATTAATTCTTTGGTTGGTCCATGCCAGTACCACGCAAATTAAAAATAAATAAAAATGTAGTGTCGTGTAGCCCTCACGACAATAGGTTGAAATTAGAGATAGTAAGGAGTAGTCTAATTAAATTTATAGAAGGATCAATACGTCTCTCTTCTCATTAACACCTTCCAACATTACAAAAATAAAATAAAAAGAAGGATTTGTTACGGTAAGACAGTGCGATTTACCATCTAGGGCTACATCACCACTTACCACTAGGTGGGATTGTGGTCAAGCACTAGCTTATAGCAAATAAAAAAATGCTTTACGTAAGCCATATAAAATTGTACATGATTTCTTCCTCAGCATGAACCTGTGAAAATTCTCATCGCTTAAAATTTTAGCGGTCAGACATCGCTGTGTCTATTTCTCTTGAAATTGCCTAGTTTCATTGATATATATGTACTACGCACTAGATTTCGCATTCCGAACACTCACTATGTTCAACTGAACTGTACTGCAATCCGTACACCTTACTTTAGTGTCATTTACTGTGGCTTCATTATTCATGCAGTGTGGAGCGGCGATAATAATACGAGATTTCAAATTAAAGTTTAAACCTTACGTAAATAACAATTCAGTAGTCAAGTAAGTAAATTTTTTGTTGTTCAAGTGAATAAATAGGTAATAATATCGTAATATTTTACTATCTACCGCGCATGCGCGAAGACATAGAGTAGCGCACATTTTTTGTTTGGAATAGCTTCTCTAGTACATAGTACATATAACTCAATGCCTAGTTTAGAGGCGAAACACGTGTCGTGTTATCAACGGTGGTATGTCTTTCCTAGTGTAGTGGTGTTGGTGATTGTTGGTTGTGAAGGGACAGTGCACTCAATTGGGGGAGGGCGGGAGGTGCTCTTAAATATGTGCGTCTTTATTTTACGCAGATCTCAGCTAATAAATTTTCTCAGATCTCGGCTAATAAATAAAATTCATACAATTTCATCAAAGACAGCCTTAGTTAATATTAAATCTACAATAAAGTTTCATCTATGTTTCATAAAATGGAAAATATTCATAAATTTAAAAAAGAATTTAAAATGTAATTCACTCATTCACTCAAAAACCTAATAAACTCATTGTCCCGTATAATGTTTATACAATTCAAAAATGAAACGGGTTTTATCATGTAGAAAGAATGAATGAGGAAAGAGTGACAAAGCAAATTTATGTTGAAGAAATGTATGGCAGAGACGGCAAGGGACGCCGTATTGACGGAAAGTGTATTGACTAAATTTGAGTTATATTGAAGATGGGCCAAATGAAGGGTAGGTACTTAACCGACAGGCATATATGGATGTGAAGGACGCGAGAGAGGTGTATAAGGATCGTACCAAAGTCCCTTGCTCTAATGTTTATGGTATGTTTGATAAAAACCTATTTAAATTTTTCTGTAAAATTAAATTAAAAAACCTAGATTTGCCTTGACTTTCTCAGAAATACCAACTCTTGGGGTAAAGTCTAATTGATATAAATATCTGCGGCATTAATATGGGCTCGCGAATTTAAATAACCGGCCAAGTGGGAGTCGGACTCGCGCATGAAGGGTTCCGTACCATCGTAAAACACGTTTCTAGTAAGGGAGCCCCCTTTAATTTTTAATTTATTTTTAATAATTGCTGTTATAACGGCTACAAAAATACACATTCTGTGAAAATTTCAACTGTCAACCTATTACGGATCATGAGATACAGACCGCTGACAGACAGGCAGACGGGACAGCGAAGGCTTAGTAATAGGGTCCCGTTGGTTACCCTTCGGGTGCGGAACCCCAAATGTAAAAGAATTTATAGCCGGTGAAACCCAATAGCCGGATAAATAAAATAAAGTAATCCATCCGGTTATCGGATCATTAATCAATTTCTAAAAACAATCATGCAAATTTGAAACGAATCACCCAATTGAAATCCACGCTCAATCTAGAAAATCTGAACTTAAATTGTTTCCCGTCTCTCAATTTAATTTCGAAACGTCGGACATTTTGCGAAGTCATTAGGAGAATTATGCGATGGAGCGGCGAATGAGCGGTCCGTGGAGTAAATTCCGATTACCTTTAAGCGAACTCTAAAACAGAAGGCTAAGCTGTAAGCCAATTGCGGAATATTTATTGTTATCCTTTCAAAACAATTTAAAGAAACATTCTTTTTGTTATTACTTGGGTAGTTTTCGGGAAATTGTATTTAAAGAAATTTACAGTCTAGTGTAATAGAAACAGAAACTTTTTTATTCAATACAGATTATAAATAATACTTATTAAAAAAACGGTCTTAATGTTTAATTTGCCACTGGTTCGGAAAATACCTCTGACCTGCAAAGATCCAGCAACAAATTCAGATAGACTTTTTTTTTAATTAACGTATTACAAACATATATATGTTACACAATTAACAACACAAAAGAAATAAGAAATATAGCTTGGTAACGATCACTTCATTCCCAGGGGTTAATATTATCCAATTCCTTAATATTATAATAACCCTTTTTATACTTTGTCTAATAAAATTTTTGAACTTTGCATAGGTCAAATTTTGTATATTTTCTGGGATTTTGTTGTAAAAGCGTATACATCGCCCCAAAAATTTATTCTCTATACATTCATACTCGGTGGAGTCGAGTGACTGGTACCACTACTGGTGTTTTAAATGTTCCGCACCTCAAAGGAAAGAAACCGTCGGCCTATAAGGCATTTTCTAAGAAACGGTAGACGTATCAAGTTGAAATTATTAAATAAGATCTATAGTTGACCGTGTAGTAGCGGTGTAAGAATATCCATTACTCCATACAGGTTCCTCAACAAAAGCAATGGCAAATGGGTGCTTACCGCTTACACAATAAAGGAGGTATATTTAAATGTATATTTTTGAATACTTTTAACAAATTAACTAATAATTTAATGTTAAGCAGTGCGTTAGTTGCGAATGTGAGTACCAATACAAACCATTTTTGGTTTAATGGTACAAATCAAAAAAATATGTATTAACATTTTTGATCAATAAATTGAAAAAAAAAATATCGTCCCGTGGGTCTCGTAAGAGGTGACAGAGGGAAACAAAATGATTTCTTATATTTACGCGAACACTACACATTTAAATAAAACTAGTTTTACGTATTTTATCGCGTATATTAACTTATTTTATATTTCCTACGTTTACGAGCACTTTCCAGTACCCGCGGTCACGGGGGGGGACTGAGGTGTTTGACTTCCCAATGTTATAGTTAACCACGCCTACCTCCAGACTAAAATTATAAAGTTTTGTTCCGATCTACGCAGTATGAACTTACAGTATCTTGAAGTCTTGCAGTTGTTTGCTAGGGTTCGGATTTAATTTTATTAATTATAGGGTCCAAAGCAGATGGTAGCACCCAGCTTTGATTTGAGTTAAAGTTACAGCCTATATACGTTCCACTACTGGGTACAGGACTCCTCTCATTTCTGAGAGGGTTTTAGGGCAAGAAGATGTCCGAACTTCACATGTTTTCGAAATATTTTTTTTCTTATTTCTCCTACATGCAGGTTTCCTCACGATGCTTTCCTTCACCACCGAGCACGTGGTAAATAAGCACATAGAATTGCAACTAAGAATTTCATTGGTGCCGGCGGGGCTCGAATCCGGGTTGCTCGCATACTGTGAAACTTAGAACGAGCGCTAACCATCTGAGCTACCACGGCTCGGTTGCTAACCCGTCTGCTAAACGAGATTTTCACGGCAGATATCACCCATATTATGAGGTAATAATAAATTATATAATATTATATAATAATAATATACAGCAGTGGACTTTTGAAAGCATGTGATGGTAAAGGTCTCTGGTCCTTTGGAGTTATGAAAATTCAGGCTTCTTAGCCAAACCAATTAAATGATACGGCCTTTTATGTCAAATATTTTGTTATTCTTAAACTCACTTATCAAAACCTTCCTATATTTATTTTATAGGGTAAGGGTGACAAGCAAGCACACAGTCCACTTAACGGTAAGTGATTGCTGTGGTCTATAGAGAAACATCTACCCTCGTTTGAAAATCAAAATGCAGATGCGTTGTCAACCGTGAGGACTAAGATAGAATACCTCTTTTCCAGTAAAAAGGGTTTCCGGCCATACGAAACACAGCAGAATTAAGCTGCTATTTTACGCTAGTATTCTGTGAGAGCGTCATCCTTCCCCGATCGAGCCGACCCATTCGTGCTACAACTATACAATTAATATAGCTGCAGCATGGCTCTACCACGTTAATATAAATAATATACCTGTAAATCGCGTTGAACAAATAAAATTGTAGGTAGGGTGTGCTTTTTTTAATAGAAATAGGGTGACAAACGAGCACACAGTCCACCTGATGGTAAGTGGTTGCTGTGACCCATAGAGATCTACATCTATCCTCGATAACGAATCAAAATGCAGATGCGTTGTCAGCCTTGAGGAATAAGATGGAATGCCTCTTTCCAGTAAAAAGGATCCCCGGTATGCTCCACACATACAGTAATATTACGTCCGTATTTTTTACAACCGTGTTTTTTTTTTAAACGTTAAGCCTTCTGGCCGTGTGCAGTGACCCATTGGATAAGTCCGGCAACGTTTTTGATTTCGATTCGCTGCAGCTGCAATTTATTGGGACGTCTTTGTGAGCAAACTGGCCAGTGGGATTCGTTCCAATAATATTTTTCTTTTTTCAAGTTTCCGTTGCCAACTTTTCTTATTTTTTTTGTTAAATTTAATCTTATTAATTGGTATAATGTAGTTGACAGTTACTTTATTTATTTATTTACTAGCTGATACCCGCGACTTTGCCGCGTTGCTTGATATATTAACAAAGTGTTCGTATGGGCGAAGGGAAAAACATCAAAAAGATCACATACAAAATTTCTATGTAAACAATGTTATTCGTTGCTCCGTTTGTAGCTAAAACATATAAATTATCTGGGTTAGTAACGCGAGAGCAAGCGACGTACATTAGACCATGTGAAAAACCCCGTATAAAAATCGTTGTTTCTTAAAACTTTAATAACTTTATATATGAAGATATCGCAATATTTTTTTTAGATAAGGCCCAAGTGTCTAAGAAATAAAACTTAGAAAACCTAATTGAAATCTATCCAATAGTTTTTCCGTGATGCGCGCACAACTGCAATCCTCTATCATTTTATTTATGTAGATATTTTGCGAACAACATTCTAATGTTAACCTAATTTAATAGTTAACTTAACGCTCACTTAATTAATAGACAAAATCTTCTTAATAATATTTAATAAATATTTATCTTATTAAAAAAAAAGACAAAATCTTAGAATTCAAAGACGAGACAGTACGATATACTAAGTTACTTAGTATTCAAATACAACATTCTTAGTATTAGGTGGAAGGACGCTTTTTCTACCTATATTTTCGTCTGGGTAGAAACGTGGAGGGGACGCGCACGATTTGAATTGCACGAATGCGACTGTAGAGCCAATCAGCGCGTGCGAACGATACGCACGAGCCAATCAGCGCGACTTATGCGCAATAAGCCAATCAGCGCAACTTATGCGCAATAACGGTCACCGCTAGACTTTCGTGCCGCTACTTATACCTATTTCTGACGCTAAGCAGTGTTGACATTGCTGAAGGGTTTTCATCTTAGTTCTCAGAGGTGACACATCTGCCGCCTTCTTCGTCCGAAGGTGGCTGCAGTAGCCACTTACCATTACATGAACTGTTAGTTACTTTTTCACTTCTATTTTAAAAAAAAAGTCGGTCGGGCGATCAAACAAGAGGAAAGCCATTATCACTATTACTAAATCAAATTATTAAAGGTCATAATTAATCATATAGATCCAAAAAACGCTGGTGATGAGTGAATTCCACAATGTTGTTGTGCAAGGCTAAAATATTAAATAATAGTCAGCAGAAAAATATCATAATACAAGCAGTTCCCCGCGACTTCACCCGCTTGGAATTTATTGCGATTGGATTTCATGGGTTTTAATTTTTTTGCTCGGAATCATAATTCTTTTCCTAAAATAAAAGTAGCCTAAGTTACTCCTTATAACATCAGCTATCTTACAGTGAAAGACCCATCCAAATCGGTTCACAGGTTTTTGCGTGATGCGTGTTCAAACAGACGTCGTGTTAGAGTTTTATTAAAGTAATAGAAATTATTCAATTTCACGGTAGTATTCCGTGAGAGCGTGGTCCCTCCCCAATCGAGCCGATCCATTCGTGTTTCGTGCCGCAGTCTTATATACTGCAGCATGGCTTCACGGCCTATAGTATTATTATTGCTATTATCTTAAAACAATAAGCATAAATAGTAGCTTAATGCTGCTGTGTTTCGTATGGTGAGTGTAGAGAACCGGAGACCCTTTTTACTGGAAAAGAGGCATTCTATTTTAGTCCTCACGGCTGACAACGCATCTGCATTTAAATTCGCAAACGAGGATAGATGTAGATGTCTATGGGCCACAGCAACCACTTACCATCAGGTGGACTGTGTGCTCGTTTGTCACCCTTATTCTATAAAAAAAAACTAAGTAGAGGTTGATGGAGGAATTAAATAAATGGAGGAATTGGTAAAACGCTTTGAATATGGGGCATCTTGTGTTATTGTGTAAGTCACACTGCAGCTATATTGTAGTTGCAGCACCAATGGGTGTGATCGACCGGGAAAGGAGCACGGTCCACAGAATACCAGCGTAAAATAGCAGCGAATATTGCTGTGTTTCATATGGTGAGAAAATCGTAGATCCTTTTTACTAGTTAGTAGTAGTTACTAGTTTTCATTCCTAATCGAGGTTAAATGAAGGTCTATGGATCGTAGCATCCACTTACCATCAGGTGTACTGTGTGCTCGTTTGTCACCCTTGTTTCATAAAAAACGATTCCAATATGTCAAACGTTTTCCAGAGTCATTATTCAAATAAGCGATGGAGCGGCAAATGAACGACTCGTGTAATAAATTGCGATTTTCCTTAAATGGACAAAGGAAATGAAAATCTGTAGAGTTGCGTATGAAATAAAATTGAAGTGTCTGTCTGCAATAATATTGAAATAACTGTCTCGGAATTTAATAATAATAATAAAGCTTTTTGTCTCAATTAGGGCTAATAATTTTCTGCTCACCAGATGTCGCTAGTTGACACTGAGGTAAAGTTTTTTGTTACACAATGTAATTTAATTGAGAAGTTGGTTTTTAATAAAAGTTTATCAGTTTCTAGAGTATTATATTAATACACAAAACAATGCGTCAGTGGTTTGCTCTTTAATTTTTTGCACATTTTTAACTTTTTTTTTATTTTCTACTTTTATGAATATCTGTAGTTGGGTTTATTTATTTTTAATCTTATTAATATAAAATATAGCTAATAGTACAGAAATAAACATTAACCTTTACATTTTCCGAACAAATTAACTTCCCCGCTATGAAATCTGTCAAATATTATACCTCACTTTCTAGTGGCGCCGCCCTGGTGGCAGAAAAAGTCGTGGATGCCCTCATTCACACATGTTTGTTAAAAGTGTACAAAAAAGATTATCACAAACTTATCTTAGAAACATACTTAGGTAACACAAAAGTAATGAGACAACTGGCCTGTGACTCAGCTATGTGGTGTTTTGAGGTCACCGCTGGTATTCTGCCACAGCCGGATTTTTGTTTGATTGTTGATTTGAATTTATGGATAATAATAACCCCTGGGAATGAGGTGATCGCTACCAAGCTATTTCAAATTTGTTTTATGTTGTTAATTGTGTAACATACACATACATGGTTGTAAGCTGTTATTTTTTTTTAAGTCCCGCTGGATTTCTTGCTGGTTCTTCCCTAGGCAGAGGTTTTATTTCGAACCAGTGGTGATTAAACAAAAGAGTGACTTTCAATAAGTATTATTTATAATCCATATTGAATAAAATGGTTTCTGTTTCTGTTTTAAATTATCTGTCTGTCTGTCTGTCCGTCCGAATCTAGGCTATATTTTATCCGAAAAACTTGAAGTTATTTTTTGAAAAATCTAAAAATTTATAAAATAAATGGTCTTTAATGATTATCTGAAATCTAAATAAGCCCATATTATTATTAAAATATAAAACATTATAAATATTTATTTTAATTTCTTCGCCAAACAAACTTTTTTCTACTTCTGTATGATATAATATAATGTTATCTGTTATATTTCAAAATGCTTTTCGCTAACACCTGACAATGGAACTACGTGCTGCCTCGCTGGAAAGACCTGCTGTTGGAAGTGTTGGGCTATCTCCGGGAAACATCGTCTATATAATGATTTCTTATATTTACGCGAACACTACACATTTAAATAAAACTCGTTTTACGAATTTTATCGCGTATATTAACTTATTTTATATTCCCGACGTTTCGAGTACTTTACAGCACCCATGGTCACGGGGGGGACTGAGGTATTTGACGTCCCAATGTCATAGTTAACCACGGTTACCTCCAGATTAAAAATTATTAATTTTTGTTCCGATCTACGCAGTATATATGTTTTTTTTATACGATCACGCGGTTTTGGTCACGCGCTTGATAGCCTCGTGCAAGAACTGAACAAAACAGGTCGCGCATAGTTTTATGATTCTAGCCTATTTCATTTTTTTTGTTATTTCATTAGTTATACATCATCATCATCATCCTCATCATTACAACCCTTCACAAGTAAACTGCTGAACATAGGCCTCCCCCAAGGAATGCCACAAAGCACGGTCCTGAGCCACCTGCATCCATCTAATGGGGAGGCGTCCTACACTTCGCCTGCCGGTACGAGGCTGCCACTCGAGAACTTTTCTTCCCCATCGGTTGTCGGTTCTTCGAGCTATATGGCCATCCCATTGCCACTTCAGCTTACTAATCCGTTGGGCTATGTCTTTTTCTCTGATTCTACTGCGGATATCCTCGTTTTTAAGTCTATCACGCAAAGAAACCCCGAACATAACCCTCTCCATAGCTCGCTGAGCGACCTTGAGCTTCCTCATACGGTCAGCAGTGAAGGACCACGTCTCAGATCTATAGGACATCACTAGCAACACGCACTGGTTGTACAATCTTGTTTTGAAGTTTTAAGGCATGCCTGACGAGAAAATGTGTCGTAATCTCCCGAACGCTGCCCAGCCGAGTTGAATCCGTCGATTGACCTCTCGGTCGAAGTTGGACTTACCTAGTCGGACTATTTGTCCCAGGTAAACATACTCGTCAACAACTTCGAGCGTAGTTTTCCCAATAACATGAACATGTTGTGTGTGACATGAACGTTACACATTAGTTATATATAAGTCTAAATTAATTAGAATTTCCAAAATATTTTAGTTATAATTTAAAATGTGCAGTTTTTATTTTTAAAAAAAACAGAGGCAGTCATAAGGACTGCCGACAGAAGTGAAAACACTATGATATATGCGTATACATGTACACAGGCCGCTGTACTACGACGCGTAGTTGACAACATGTCGAGATCATCGGTGACGCGAACACATAAATGTTTCCTCCACCAAAATTCGCTCAACGCGGCTAAAGAAGTTTTTACTTCAAAACTTCTTATAAATCTCTAATGAAAGGAGGGAATTGTAACCATTAAATTATATATTGGTTTGGAGTGGATTTTGATACGTAAAAGTGTTACGATTTTGTGTATTAAATGTCTGCGCATGTGAAACATTAGTGGAAACAATGTAACAAATGTTCCGATGGTGATAGAGATTTATATGGGTTAGGTTAGGTTAGGTCAATTTATCTGCTTAGGGGCCTTGAGATATTATTGTCATCAACAGTCCGTTGGGTTAAGTTGTATTCAAAATCTTTTTGAAAAATTTTGTGCATAAAATACAAATCAGACCAGGCTGTATGGTCCAAGACTTTTGCCTGGCTTAATTAGCGAATCGTAACAACAACAAAATCTGGCTACAGAGTCATTATATATTTAAAATACTGTTTTTATATATTTGTTGTATTTCTTTCTTTCTTTAATTATATATAATACTCACTAAAAGTCACGTTGTTTAGTGGCGGCGTAAGGGAATCAACTATACCACATTATCCCGTGGATGTGGCAAGAAGCAACAAGTAGAAAGAAAACAGGAGATGAGAACTCTAAATAATAAAACCTGCGATTACATACCAACCTGCCAGCGTGGTAGCCTCTCTTTGAGGCAATCTGTGGGGGAGACCTATATGCTACCGGACCATTTAAAAAAAATTGTCTGTGTGTCTGTCGGTCCGGGCTAATCTTCGGAATAGCTGAACTAATTGTAATGAAACTGTCAGGAGTGATTTAGGCCCTATTTATACGAAAAACTTGGATTTTTTTGAGTAATCGAAACATTAATAAAATAATTTCGACTTTGATGATTATATTAAATCTAAATAACGCTGCATCAATAAATTCTACCCAGACAAAGCCGGAGCGGGTCGCTAGTCAACAATATAACGAATCACATGAATTACAATTTGAATATTTACTCACCCAATCAAGGCCTATCGAAGCGACATCAACTGAAAATCTGTTTCCGAAATTCGCACGTAAGTTTAGACTTTTTTATTTATAACTTAATTATTCTCTTTTTTTAATAATTATACATATTTTTATTTATAACTGACTTTTTTAATTTAATTTTTACTAGCGGATACCCGGCGTGTGCTACTACGCTAAAAAAGGAAATACATTTTGAAAGGATTTTATTTTATTTCTTAACTTTTTATATAGTGTTTTAGTTTTTTTTTTAAATTTTAGTGGTCTAAAACCATCTTCGCATTATTGCCTTTCTAATGAAACCGGTTTGGGGCACATCGGTTGGATGGTTTCAAAGTCTATAACGGACATAGGTAGAAACGTTTTTGTGTTTTATATTTATTCTATTATTGTGGTGTTATTTAAATTTAAGATAGTCATCAAAGACCAAGCCTAGATCACTCCTGAAATTGCTCTCTATCTGTTCGTGAAGTTTCATTACATTCAGTCCAGCCATTCCAAAGATTAGCGCGGACAGACAGACAGACAAACATTTTAAAAGTGGCTATTCATGTCTTAATAGTATGCAAATAATTCCCTGAGCTTAATAAAGGGCATATATTTCGATATTACAGACAGGCACTTCAATTTTATTTGTACATAATATGTTTATATGTATATATGTATAGATACAATTTGTTTATTTTATTTTAAAATTGTTTTGGGATTTGATAGCATTTACATATTCTTTATTCTTTATACAAGTCCGGTCACGCCACCTAGCGGCTTTGGACTCAAGTAAAAGGCGTGCTAAGAGGCTTATTGGTGAACCAATGGCACCAAAATTACCATTGGTTCACCAAAACGCTAATATGGCTAGAATCTATCTGAACAATCTCGAGCACAGGCGTAAAGCCTGCCTTTCGGTGTTTTACAGTATACATAGTGTGACAAACGAGCACACAGTCCACTTGATGGTAAGTGGATGCTGTGGCCCTTATACATCTTCATTTATCCTCAATTAAGAATCAAAATACAGATGCGTTGTCATCCCTGAGGACTAAGATGGAATGCCTCGTTTCCAGTAAAAAGGGTCTCCGCTTCTCTACACTCACCATACGAAACACAGCAGCATTAAGCTGCTATTTTACGCGGGTATTCTGTGAGAGCGTGGCGAGCGAGCAATTCCGGTTGAGCTAACCCATTCGTACTACAACCATAATATATTTTTTACGTGGTAGAGCCATATATATATATATATATATATATGTATATATATAGTATATATATATATATATATATATATATATATATATATATATATATATATATATATATATATATATATATATATATATATATATATAT